>OX376347.1:6288471-7625539 GCA_947369235.1 Udea olivalis
AATTCACTTTTATTCACAATTTTCATAAACTACTTAATAGTAAGTAACTACAGAGTGAAATAAATGTGTGCATTTGATGCACACATTTATGATTGACTTTTTTAGCTTATTATTTAACTTTTAGTTTTAACTAAATGAAACATCGTAATTAAAATACTACAATCATGAACTGTTAGTAAGCTTCATCTTATGCTGTGGTATAATAATAAGGGTTATAAACTGGGTGCCCCTAGAATGGAAGTAAGGATCAAATCAAAATAACGCATATCTGAGGTCCGATTTGTAACTGTTAAAAAGATACTATGATCAATTTATGTTTTTTTCATAAAACCATGTCCAAACAATAGGAAATACCAAAAAAACTTAATAAAGACACCAACTTATTTTGTCGTTGAAGATTAATTTCTCTTGCTTCAATTAGTTATTTTACTTAGGAAAACAACATGTGTCGATTGAAAAAAATACTGGCGATTTTGTGAAAAAACAAAAATTTATCATTACCCTAAAACGGTTAGTTGAACTACCATTGATAGGGCTAAAAGGTAAGAAAAAAATGAGCCCAGCTATGCGCTTATACGACATCATTCTTATTTGCAGGGACACCCTGTACGAGTATAAGTAAAAGCACGAACGCTTAGACTCTTCCAAAACCTTCAACTTCACAGGGCTTCGCAAAATTACCAATATCTTATAACGAATATTCCTATCATACACGATGTGAACGTATCACCATAAACTGAAGTACAAAAGTACTAAGCCATCACGTTAATGTTCACTCTTTGACGTTGCCCAGTCAATTGGAAAGTTATTCTTTTGTTAAGCAGCGGGCAACTCTATATGCGAGTACTGGCAGGATGGAATATTATTTTTTCGCTTCGTTTGCTGAGAAGATTGGTGTCACGTGTACTTGAAAATTCGCTTTTGAGATTAGAATATGCTGTTTGAATATTTGCTTTCTTGACAAACTTTTTAAATAATATTATGTTTTTTTATTCACATGCAATGCAATTTACAATTAATGTCTTTTTTGTTTGTTTACAGACGATATAATGGAAAGTGGTGAAACGGCGGAGCAGCACTCATACAACGCCATAATAAGTTTAAACGCTGTGCGCTCCGCGCCGCCACCCGCGACGCGCAACGTAACGCCCCGCGTTTCCGTAAATGAGGCCCAAGGTCATCGCACAAAATCACGGCAGCGCGTGGCAACGGCGCAGCTCAAATGCAGCAATTAGCTTCTATTCATAATAGTGCATTAAATTGTGTGTAGTATAATAATAATATATTTTAAGATGTTAATATGAAAACGTCAACGGCGGGCAGTCAGCGCGCTTATCAAACACGTTGTGCCGGATGGTCACGTAGTAAGATTAGGCACACACAGTGTACGTGTATGAGTTCGTATATAAGCTTTAGTAGAATTATAATAAACCAGACTATTACCAACTGTTGTCTCATTTCACTGCAATTCCGTCTGTGGTTATATAGTAATTCTCAAGGTCCAACTGTGTCTTATTGCGTCTCCTCGACAGCACTGCAATAGTGGTGGACCTCGACGTGATGTCACGTCGGGGTCCACAACAGTGGTGACCCCGCGTCGGAACAAATACGCGACCCTGAAACAACAAAATGGTATTTCCGCGAAAATTGTATATCAGTGCGTCGCAAGAAGTCGCTACCAGCACCGCCGTCATATTCCATATTCCGGAATTCTGGAAGGATCAGCCCGTCTTTGGTTTGCCCAGTTTGAAGCAGTCATTGCACTACAAAAGCAAGCCGTCACAGAATCTTCGGATATAGATAAAGGACACCCTGTTTATACGACAGCGCAAGCGAAGGTCATTATCAAATGTTAGAAGGTGTTCTGACACAGCTAAAACAAGTACAAACGGAGTTGTGTGCAAAAACGATACGAAACGCAAGTATAGCCGACGCAGCAATTATCGCAAGTATGTATTACGCGCTAAAGTCAAGTTTAAGATCGCGTAACCAAGAAGCAACAATTTGTCATTATCATCGTAAATATGGAAAATACGCTCACAGATGTGAGGAACCATGCAATTAGAAGCAACCCTTTTTAGCGACCGAAAAGGTCGAGGTTGAGGTTTTTTTAAATCGATGCCGGAGCGAATATCTTGGTTAATGTAACCCCTCATTGTTACCGACCGAAAAGGTGGTATGAGGTATTTTAACGATACCGGAACAAATGTCTCCGAAGTGTAAGCTACATCTAGGCCGCAGATGGTTCGAAAATTAACCCATGGAGATTGTGTTCGAAAAATTGTACGAAAATGGGTTAATTAATTGGTTAGTTAATTCCTCCAGAGCGAGTTTGATTTCTTAGGTTATCGTGTAACGAAACGAGCCAAGGGATACGCCAGGAAGAAGAAATATTATAAAGCATCAACAAGTTCCCCAAGCCGAGGACAACAAAGGTGCTAAGAAGATTTTATTTCACAATATTGCACACATAAGTGGCCGTGACAATATTGTCGTAAAAGTGCATAGGCATACAAAATCACATATGAGAAGGTATTTGCCTGCACAGCGTTCATTATAAATAATGGTTCGAGAACGTGATGGTTGGAAAAAAGAAAAGAGCACGTACATGACAAAATCAGGTAGATTATTCAAACCAGTGCTCAGATTCCGTTGAAGTGATATAATTACCATCCTCTGTCTGATTAGGCACACACAGTGTACGTGTATGAGTTCGTATATAAGCTTTAGTAGAATTATAATAAACCAGACTATTACCAACTGTAGTCTCATTTCACTGCCATTCCGTCTGTGGTTATATAGTAATTCTTAAGGTCTAACAGTGTCTTATTGCGTCTCCTCGACAGCACTGCAATAGTGCTGTCGAGGTCCGCGTCGGGGTCCGCAACACACGTCATAGACACGTTTGGACATCCGTTTCTAGTTGCAGATATTTTCTCATTTCTCAACTATGTATTGGTAATTTTTTTTGTGTACAAAGCTTAAAAAATACATGTAGAACCATTCACCTTTCACCGAGCATCAAATATTCACCCTGATACAGATTACAGTAACACCTACATCCGCACAACATTCCCATTGAATCACCCAACGTAGTATACGTTACGTTACGACAGTAAAACGTTATGACGAGATATGAAGCGAAGTTACATAGCTAACTTACCTTTTCACGTCAAAACAGCTTTTGTTACACAATTTTCAACCTTGTTCGTTTCGTATAAAGCCTTTGGAAGTTTAGACATAGGGATAAAAATAAGATAATTCTGTTGGTTTACATGCGAAAATGCTGCGTGAAAGCGCCTAAACTTTTTACAACTTGAATTCTGCGCGAAAGTTGATAAGACCCTTATAAAGCTCCTAGACTGACTAACCTTGAAAAATTCAGAATCTAGATAGTAAATCAAGTTATACAAGACACGACATGAAGTTATTTAAAACTTCTTATCACTGCTAGATAAGCACTAACCCTGAGTGGTTAAACACAGCGACTCTTTAGAGCTATATTTCGCCGGGACACCATCGGCGGCGCAACCAGTCGCGCCACACACATACAGACACAAGAGTCGCCACTCCACACTGCAGCACATTATCAAAATGGACCTCGAAGAGATACTCGTAGCACTAGGTACTGCTGTCATCAGCGGCCTTCACGTCTATTGCAGACGATTTATAGTGTTTTTGACACATTTTCTTACGTGGCTGTAAATACTCGTGCCAATACGCGACCGGCACAGCCTTCCACAAAGGCTTGGCTACTGCTGTATGTACATAGGAAAAGCGAGTTCAAGAGAAAAAGAAACAGCGGTGGGTTCATCCTTATTTAGCCGATCGCTGTAAGAATGGACAATTCGTCAACATGTACGACGATCTAACAAGATATCCGGATGGGTTTTTTTAGCTATGTGCGGATGTGAGGATGAGGTCCTTTGATGAGTTTCTAACTTAATGTGAAAATGCAATGAGGCAGGGGCGTCACCAGCGGCAGGACTGGTAGCCAAGTGATTGCGACACCTTACAGCAATACAAACGCTATTCAGTCTCTATGCAGCATCGATAGTCACAGATCCTTTACTTAAAGCAACGATACATTCGTAATTCAGTCAAACCCGCAAAAAAGTCGTTGACTGGCCAGTTGGTGCAATGGTAGCGATCTGCTTCGGAGGTCGTGGGTTCGATCCCCACCCATTACAATCATTTATCTGACGAACATTTTTTTGTGTTTGTTGTGTGTCTGAGTGTTATTATCTATTGAAGTATATAATTAGGAATAATTAAGTACGTTTACCAGTCCTTGACACCCATAGTACAAACTCTGCTTAGTACGGGTTTTTTAAAAAAAAACGCCTTGTATCGCTGCATAAAGTAATATAACATGAGTTAAATAATATTTACTGCTCAAACAAATCCAAGCGGTCTCTTCCAGACTACCTCCTGAAGAGAGACTTGTATAACAGGGACAGATAAGGCTGTGCAAAAAAAAATAGTGGGAAATATTTTAAAAGTATAACTACCTAAATAAATGATGTTACAAAAAATACTTAGTACTCGTATAGGTACTGTAAATGGATATTCTAGCACCAGTTTAAGTTCGTTAATGGACTGAAAAAAAAACATCAAGAGTTAATGGAAAACTAAGTAAGAGTAAGTCGCAGAAAAGAAAGTCGCAGTGAATATATGGACTAAGGCCGAGATCTAAGAGCGTGCTTAGCTTAAACTCAGAATAATCTTAGACTTTGAACAACTGTATCTATATCATTTACTTCTTATGAATATTAAATTATTTTTGTCTTAGTTATACATCAACTCAGATATTAATAGTTAATGTGATAAGTCTGCGCTTTGCTAAGTAACAACTATAATTCTCGGCCTAAGAGAGGTGTGGAACAGCGGATTGTTGCGCTCGTATCGAGCTGCCCGACTGGATGGTAATACGTGGGCTCAGTGAAGTGGGTCCGCTCTAATTTGACCCCGCGGGGCCAGTTAACCAATGCCATTTTATACCATTTTTGAATTGGTCAACTGGCCCCACAGCCGACATCTGTACAGTCACCAGATTTTTTTTACAAATTACCGCTATGGAGTTTATTAGTGTATGATGGGGGGTCAAGAGTACCAGGAGTATTAAAAGTACCAGGAAAGCAGAAATTAACTGGAAATAAGTGCTCATAGATAAACAATCTATTACTGTGCCTGGAATACTACTGGTTTTTTTTTCTGTTAATTTATGACGCCCTGGTACTTAAGTCAAATAGCTTGATGGTAAAATAATGAATAGTTTACTTCACCATTAGTGAGCTAAGTAGTAAGTTCCAGTTAATTTCTGCTTTCTTGGTAGTTTTGATAAAGAATATGCAGAGCACGTCTTGACCCCTTCATACTAATAAGCTCCATAACGGTGATTTGTTAAATTTTTCTGGTGACTTTACAGATTTCAGCTGTGGGGCCAGTTGACCAATTCAAAAATGGTATAAAATGGCATTGGTTAACCGGCCCTACGGGGTCTGATTGGAGCGGGCCCACTTACTTGTGCCCTGGATAATGAGACCTCTGCCTCACGGAAAAACCTCTGCTAAATAACACAGCTTTGGCAGAACTGTTTCTATGCAGGTAAGCAGGGCGCCCTAAAAATTTGCGCCGGAGCCTATCGGGCTCTTTATTTATGAACATCGGGTCGCCATCGGTCGGTTTCTTGTTGTAAATCTTAGTTTATTTTTTCCTTCTAATGTCCAATAATTGTTTTTTTTTTAATAGTGCCCGTCAAGATGACCTCACTCCACCTGATGGAAAGTAGTCGTGAGGTCCAGATATGAGAATGACAAGCACAATAATGCAAAGCAATTCATCTTGAAGCCGGCCCGGCCTTCAAGATGAGTATGGCCAGCTCAGGCACCGGTTAGTGCCATGTTGATCCCGGAACGCGACCTGACCAAGATAGGTCAGATGTCACTTGGCGGGTTTTACGCAACTGCAAGGTGGTAACAATAACCGGTCGACATAATATGTCTCCCACATGAAGAGCAGATGGTCTGCTGCATGGCTCCCTTAGTCGCCTCTTACGACACCCACGGGAAGGAGATAGGGCGTTGGAAAGTATTATTTTAAAATGCCGCCACCAGTACGGCACAAAATGCTTTTTTCTTCTTTTTTTAAGTAGCCAGAGCTCATCGAGTCACTTTCTTCTTCTTGGAGTTGCTAATACACATAGTTAGTTTTTTATCATTATAGCCAGATGGCCAATATGGCAGACAGTTACTGGTTGCCAGTTGCAGAAATAAAGTACTTTCGTTTGGCTAGCTCCTTTAACTTGAGATAATTGGTTCTGTCAATACCAATGTTCTACCATGAGTTTATATCAATGACACCTGGTATTGTATAGGATTTCGATGCAGCGTCCCCTGGTGATTTAAAATGGAAACAAAAATGGCATACAAATTTCTGTACGCAACGATCGCCGTGTACGTGACGGAAGCTAATGGTGGACATACAGGTTTACTTGAAGAATCCATAATTATATAAAAACTTCGCGGCCCCATTTCAGGCAATCTAAAATCGATATAGCCAAAATTGCAGCAGTAATTCAATGTTTCCCTTGATTGAAAAACAACATCACAGGGACACATCACAGAATCAACATTTTTAATTGATCAATTTGGCACAAAAAGTTGGCCATGAACAAAGAAAACAACGAAACAAGAACGGAAGCCTACAAAAAGAAATTCGTTAAGAACACGAGGAACGAGACGCGGCCTAATTAGTTTTAACAAATTGTTCTAATCCATTTAGCGAAACTGGTAAATTGGGCAGCGCAGGGCGACAATCAACGAATAAAAAATATCCCCCTAATAGCTTTGTTTTCTCGCTTGTTAAATTGGATATGACGTTTCCTACGATAAATACATTTTCTTTGGGTATTTTCTTGATCTTCAAATTACTTTTTGCTGACTTGGCCAACAAGTAGCTTTTCTCTTCTAAGGCAAATATTGGGCTTGACAGACTTTCCTAAGTAGCGTCATGGCCCAGCTCAGTTTCGGTCTGCAGATGACCATCATCAGGTTTAAGTGGCTCTGTTTTTCATAAATTCCAAGTACCAGAATGCATACTTCGGGCACATTTGAAGTAAAAAGAGAAGACCAACAGACTAAAAAGCGTGTGGCATCTTTGTGGAAGCATGCGAGGGGCAGCAACAACATTCTTCTGACGGTGGTTGCAAATACAATGGATAACTCTATTACTTCTCACTGGATGTCAATACACGTGAGGTCCATTGGGCATTTTAACTTTCAATAACATCGATTTTAAGTTTTACAAACATTTATATGGATCTATTGGTGTCCGAAATAAACAAATTCATTTCATTTTAAAAACCCTCAAAGGCATACCAGTATACGAATAGAGCTGCAAAAGTACGATTACACGTTAGTTGAACTACTGCTTTGAAGAATGCCTTTAAGTCAAAATATATCTTTAATAACATCTACTATTTTATATCAGTTGCCATCGTTATGATCCCGTCAGGAATATGGTATTCATACCACATTGCATTTAACTCGGTTGACTTTGACGTGCTACTAGCTATCCTCCAGTCGCTTAACGTATCACCATATGCAATTGAATGGTTTAACTCTTATCTTAGAGGCCGCGTACAGTGTGTTCGTGCTGACGATGTTTCATCGAGCTGGTGTGAACTTATTTCTGGCGTTCCTCAGGGTGGTGTCCTTTCTCCTCTTCTTTTTTCCATCTTCATTAATGCCATTACTTCGGAATTGTCCGCTCACTATCACCTATATGCTGACGACCTGCAACTCTACATCCACTTCAAACCTGACGATGTTGAATTGGCCATATCTGATATGAATATAAATCTAGATCCAATTTGCACTTGGGCTGAATCTTATGGCCTTCTTGTTAATCCTGTCAAATCTCAGGCCATTATCACTGGTAGTAAAGCTATGCACAAAAAGGCCTGTGCATCACCCCTGTCACCGTTGGTGTACAATGGGACAATAATTGATTACGCTGTTTCCGTTAAGAACCTGGGAGTCTTTTTTGACTGTTACCTTGCATGGGACCACCATGTCAATCAGGTAGGCCGAAAAGTTTTTGCAGCTTTCCACTCACTGAAGCGTCTACAGAATTTCCTCCCCATTCGAACCAGGATAACACTAGCTCAATCACTTATGCTTCCTATTATTGATTATGCTGATAGTTGTTATCTTGACGCTACGGAGGAACTTTTAAATAGGCTCGAACGTCTGCAAAATGTTTGCATTCGCTTCATATACGGCCTACGTAAGTATGATCATATATCTGAGTACAGAAAACAATTGAAATGGCTTCCTATACGTTTGCGGCGGAATTATCATATATTGGTCATCCTCTTCAATGAACTGTTTAATCCCGCTTCTCCAAGCTATCTCCGTGAACGTTTTACATATCTTTCGCCTTCTGGCCGAGCTCATCGCTCAGCCTATAACTTTTATTTAACTACTCCTCCCTGTAACACGTGCATGTATGGTGAATCTTTTACTGTTCATGCTGTTCAATTGTGGA
This sequence comes from Udea olivalis, assembly GCA_947369235.1. Taxonomy (NCBI): domain Eukaryota; kingdom Metazoa; phylum Arthropoda; class Insecta; order Lepidoptera; family Crambidae; genus Udea; species Udea olivalis. Next base: position 6,297,022 of record OX376347.1, read on the forward strand.
ACAAGTTGCCTGTATCCCTTCGCGAATGCGGCACTGTAGGTTCTTTCAAAAGACTACTAAAAGAACATCTTTTGAGTTTTACTTAAATTACATTGGATCATTATGTTTACATGTTTACTCGTACATATATTTATTTATATTTTGTTTATTGTATGTATTATTATGTTTATCTATATGTTTATGTACTTATTGTAGAATATTAATTTACTTGTTTGTAAGTAAAACATGTACTTAGGGGTTTTTATTTTGTTACGATTTTTGAATATGTAACTCTCATTTACATTTCCATTTGTACACGTTTGTCTATCCATAACAATTTTAAATGAGTTTTCCTGTCGCCATGGTCTGCTGGAAGAAATCTCTTTCTAGAGATAAGCTAACGTGTACTTTTGTACTCCTTATTGTTTTCTCTGTAATTTGTCTCTTTGTGTACGAAATAATAAATATAAATACATAATATTCTTCAAGACTCATTAGCGCAGAGGTAACTTTAGCTCGAATTCGTCTTTATGGAATACATGCTCCGGTAATACCAACTTAATATTAGACACTTGCGATAGAATGGTATCGAATTGTACAATATCCCTACTGTAACGAATTGAACCGAAGCAATGGGAATACTGAGCTTATAATAAATCCCATTCTATAGTTGTCTATTCCCCGCGAGCGGACGCGGTCACGTTCAAAATGTACTATTCTGCTCACTTAAACCTATTTAATTCGTACTAAAGAGTCGTCTGGAATTCCCTTGCTCATTCAGACGGCGATTGTTGGTCAGTTGTACTTCTGGACACAGTTGTAGAGACACTGAAAGAGTTATAAAGATGAATAAACAGCAGTTATAAACCGGTTTAAAAGCGTAAGAAATATTGCTCATTTTTTTGCATGTATGACTTCTTGCAATGTCACACACATTGCTTTGTTATTTTTTAAGTGCAACTGTAGGTTTTTGATCAAAATAGGACTCCAGTCACAGTAGGTTAACTAAGAATTTCTAACTAGTTTAGCGCCGAGTACTTTTGCATAGATATCATACAATGCGAAGTCGTCTATATGTTTTTCCACTTTTTTCGTTTTTCCGCTTTATCATATTTCGTGTTTTTAAGACCTAGAGTAACAAGGCTTCTGAACTTTTCATATGAACTGCGTTAGTACATGTATTATGACTTTTCCAGGAGTTAATATCCATGTAGACAGTACACTCAACTCGTTATGTGGCGAAGGACCCACGTAATGGCACTGACACAGTCCACCCGTGAATTAGAAATGGCCACTGTAATTATACCAACATTGGCGCTCCGTGGATTTATGCTTTTAATTTAAACACCTGAACAGTACGGTAATAGGGTCAAATTGTTTCGAATGCACTGCTCGGCGGATCGGGTGGCTGGTTGAATCAAATCAGCTATTTGTGGTCTAAATTTAGGTTAGTATGCGCTTTTTGGGAAGTTCACATAGCAATTGGTAGAAATTCAGTTAAACCAACGCCTCGGTAAACGAGCCAATTTCCAGGTCAAGCAAAATATGTTTTTGGATATTCGGCAGTGTTTTGTGATCACTGGCCGGATTAAGAAAGCGTTATTTAAACTACCTATCAATGGCAAAAGCATGAGCAGAGGTTCCGCAATGGGAAATATTAAGACATTAGTGTGCGATTTGTACCTTAATCGACATTAAATCTTAGATTTTTTTAATTAACAGTCAATATTGCATGCCCTCCTAATTTGTTTGTGTGAGACTTTTATTTTGGCAACAGATACAACCTAAAGCTTTGGTCTCTTAACACGGCATGCGGTGCCGGACACATAATCGCATGAAACCAATGTAGACGTTTTTCATATGATTATGTGTCCGATACTGCATGACGCATACCGCAGCGTTGTGCGTTACGAAGAGACCAAAGCTTTACATGTTCTACTGCTAAACTATATTTCAACCAATACGCGAGTTAAAACCGGTATATCTTAGGAACTTGAATGAATACCTGAGAAGCTCACGTTGCACAACACGACCTTCGTTTACGTGGCCAGAAAGTATTTATAATATATAAACCAAATCATAGAAACAATACAGTCATTAAACTCATAATTATAGCAGAAAGTTAATAAAAACGTGAACATGGGCCGATTAAGCAATTTCATTCAATGAGTTGAACCATCATAAAATCATTATCATCGGTCCATCTACCAGGTAATGATTCGTTGATGGCAATTAGTATAGAGGAGGTGCCCATTTCGTCCGTGATGTTCAGATGAACCGTGAAATTTGTTTTAAGTTGTTTGAAAATAAATAAATCAATATCTGAATATTAAAGATGCCGATTAAGGTACAAATCGTACAGAAATGTCTTTATATTGCACACTGCTGAACCTCTGCTCAGGCCTTTGCCTCATCATCTAGTTAAATAAATAAAAAAATACTTACTTTGGGAAATTATATCAAAATCATCTAGAACTATGGAGCTATCCTTATATCTGGGCCAATATAATATCATATCAAACCTTACAAGGAGAATGAAAATATAACATAGACAGACGTGTAAGTATTATTATTTAAGAGCAGCCTCTCATTACATCGGTTCATTACCCACCCTAAGGAGGTACGTGCCAATCTTTCAGTGGCGGGATTTGCCTTCGAGCCGAATACATGTGCTTGTAACTGGCAATGGTAATAATGAATATCTATGTTCGTGTCGGTTGTATATGTTACAGTTAAAACCCGTTTTTCGTTAGAACTCGTGTTTCCTAGTTAGAACTAGTTTTAACTATATGCCTTTGTTGAAACTAGAAATAACTGATACTCATAATTGAAAATCAGTTGAAACTAGTTTTACTAGACAAAACGCGTTTTTCCGAAGCGAGTCTGTTATAACTGTTCCAACCGAGTTTTAAGTTCATCATACTTTATTCTGATTGGTCGCAAGACGTCACCTGATCACCATCATCACAAAACAAGTGCCAGTGAATATGGCATTGAAGCTAGAGCATCTACGACCGTAAAGCCTCCTATAATACCACCAAATGACAAAGACCTCGAAGTTATAGCAAATGTGAATCTACAAATTATGGCATCCAGAGAAACAGCTCATCAAAACTTAAAAAAACAGGCCAAGAGAATGACATTGACTTCAGATGCAACTCGTTCCAGTAGCAATCGATGATAATGTATTTATACAAATCCCTGATGTCGACAGATAAAAAGCAGATCTACGTAATAGTGTGGTTCTTCAAAAGGAGGATCAGGGTTTTCACGAGTTTGGAACTAAATATGGAATGCTTGACAAATTATATTTCAGGTATGTACCTACGTATTGCTTCATTGTTTTATCATTCAATTATATTGCTAGTAGATAAGAGCTAACTATCTGAATGTGCTTTTCTGGTCAGAATTTAACAAGGGCAAAGAAAAATTTTTACATGAAGATGTTCCGACTACAAACTTAACTTTTAGAACTGTTGCTAAAGAAGCAGCCATAGGAACAGGCCAAGGATTTATGCGCTGCGTTGCAAGAAAGGATGTTTGTCAAAAAGGTGTCTCTGCAAGAAGAATGGTTTACTTTGTAACTTAAAATATCACGATAGTTTGTCTTAAGTAGATCCTCCTCATCTTTTTTTAATCTTAAGGTTGTTTGATTATTTTTTATTGTGTGTTAACCAATGTTCCTTAACAATGTATCTTTTATGAATTTCAAGGTTGTTATGTTGACTTATTTGATTATTTTATTTACTTTCAATTTTTTGTCACCTTGGCAACTACTTTATGGCGACGTTCCCTAAAATGTTGCTTCAGTATAGGATTATTATTTGGTCTACGTGTCTCAGTTCTTTTGAATAAATATTTTTAGAACAATATCTTGTTTTCAATTCAAATTAGTTTATTTAGTGCTAGTTTTAACTTAAGCTCGATGTGACAACTAGTTCTATCTGAAATTCAAATATGTATATCAGAAGTAAATTCTAGTTTTAACCAGGTATTAACAAAGGCATTAAGTAAAAACTAGTCTTAACTAGAGAAAACGCGTTCTAACGAAAAGCGGGTTTTAACTATAACATATACATATATATATCAATATGATAGTATTTAATGGAGCGACATACTAACCTAACCTAACCACCAAAAATACTATCTGAGCCTCTAAATATTCTAAAATCAGTGTTTTATTAGTTTCAGTATTTTTCTTGTATACCTACATAAAGTACCTGTACATCTGCCTGAGTTTCCTTCAAGTAAACTACGATAGTAGACTACAACAATTAAGGAGTGTCTGTTCAAAGGGTTCAAAGGGAAAAGTTCAAATTTGCTATATTTAAAAAAAAGGTTTTGGGGGTCATCTATTTTAGTAGGTACCTACGTACCTACGTTGAATACTATGATTTATTCAAATCAAAAACGGGCTAAAAAGCCTTACTTCGATGCTCATCATTAAATCAAAGTGCGATTCTGATCCAAAGAGATAACATTGTTTAACAATTGGGAAAATTATCCTCCTTTCAGAATGTATGGAAAATTATTTTGCTTTTCGTACTAATTTCAGGAATGTTTTATTAGTTTTTTTTCAGTGTTATTATTGTATCTAAGCGCAGGAAAAAAGTACTGCCTGTTGTCAGTTGTTTCAAATGTGTCTATCAAATTCAAATCATACAAAAATGTCAACACTGAAGCTAGCAACTGTCATCGGTGTAAGCTCATGGGGCAATGGGGTCGTTCATTCCCTGAACTGAGCGTAGCGGGCTATTTCGTAATATGATTTTTCACTTCCAGCCAGTCAGCGGTCACCTGGCACGCACCTCCTAGGCTGGATATTATTTACTGCTAAAAGGCATGTTTCATTTTGTTAAATGAAACTATTGCTGTAGAATCTACAGTATAGATATCGATGCAATTTTTATTAAATTCTTAATAAAACTTGAACTCAGCCTTTTAACGACACCTTGTGATACGAAAAAAAACAAATCAAATAAAGAACTTTTCAGACCAGATTTTTATACGCGCTTAGGTACCTATAAGCCCAGGCGCGTACAGGCTCAGCTTTTGCCACACGCCCCATCGTACGAGCGTTGACGTGCTCATAAGCTCGTAAAAATCAATACAGATACTGACTCTCCACTATCGGTACGAGCGAACACATCGCAATAAGCCATCCACCAAAGTGAGCTGTTTAAATTTAAGAAAAATATCGTAATAAGGCTGGAAAACTTCAGTTCAGTGACTTGAATAATTTTAATATGTTTGTAAGCTTAACTATTAAGAAAATTAGTGTTGAATTAGAATTTGGGTGATAGACTTTATCAAAATGTGTTGAGGAGTAAATGTAAATAGATCACTATTTGGACATAAAATATAATGCTGTAACAGCAATTACAGCATCGCCGAAACGCTGATAAGACATCAAAAAAAATAGAGAGAGAATACCAATTCAGTCACTTTTAAAGTCAAAATTCGCATAATTAAGTTAACGGAGTTATTCGTTTTTTTCGTTAGTTAAATTTGTATTAAAGCCATCTTGCCAATAAAAGACGTACTTAATAGTCAAAGCAATGCTTTTGGTTTTTAAGAAGCAGCTCAAGATGCTTTTTGGCTTCATTTTGTTTTGTATTCAATCGGCTAGGTGGCGCTATTTCAACTCAGCAGAACTTTCCTGAACAGCGGCATCTAGTTAAACTAAAAGTTTCCATAGCACAGCTCGTTAGAAGTTATTTCCAAAAATCTTGTCTAGGTGGCGCTAAAATCAAATTGCGCTTTGTTTACGGAAATTGTTGAAGATGGCGCTATACGGAAATAAGTCAAGTCGGTTTCCTGTTGTTTCAAAATAGGTTTCTCAAGATTGTGAATTGCATCCTCTGCGTGTAACCGTAAGAAAACATTACAAAATAATAATGTTGGTTGATTGTGCTATGTTGCTTAGTGCCTATAAAACTAAATAAGGCGCTATTTTTCATGCAATTTTTTACTTGCAAGTTAAATCTTTTACTTTTTTGAATAAGTTTTAATACCATTTAGATCGCCATGTCATGTTCGCTCCTTTTGAAGCTGGCAATGCAAACTCAGTAAAAACAGTTTTTTATTACCTACATTTGTTTGCCTACTAGGTACCTACCTACCTATTCATTGCCTAATTAGGCAGTAAAAAAGCTGCTAGCTATGGTAGGTTAGCGATTTACTGAACCTGAAAATAGGTAAGTATTTCAAAACACTTCCTGACATGATATGTTAAGCTAAACTAGGTTATTTACTCAAATTTAAAAGATAACATTGAACTTTTTATACCTACCTGGACTAGGTGTCTACTTAGTTATGATAGGCTACCTGCCTATCATAACTTAGTAGACACTTAGTAGGTATAGGTGTTGATAAAATAAATATAGGCTAGATCGCAGATAATTTTACTATGAGTACGGTACAAGATATACTGTGGTGCCTTACAAGGTGATCTACAATTTCCGGCCCTAATAAGGGTCAGTAGATCAAGTTTAGCAATTAAAATATTGCTGATAACTAACGTTGCAACTTGGATTTCATGGAATCACTAAAGTACTATTACTGAATTACACAATTCACTATTGGGTATTGGTTATTATTCCTGACCTCTCCCCTGTGTAAGTAACTTAACAACGAAAGGACTAGCTACTATTATAGCAAATATCAAAATAGACAGGCCTTTAGAGCAGTTAAGTGCCTGCATAAGCATAGATGAAAACAGAGTTTAGACTCTAAACTTTAGAGTATAAAGAGAGTTTATGTGGTCTACAAGGAAACAAGTGTTGATGGTGATATTTTGTGCAGGTAGGTATTGTATATTTAAAAGGATATTTCTGGTTTTTATCGGTGTAGGGTAAAAAAACGATCCAATAATATATATCATGACGGAATTTATTTCTCATTACCTCAACGTAAGATTACAGTTCTCTCAAACAAAAGTAGTTTCTCTCGCTGAAATGACTGTTATAACATTGTAATTTGTCTACTCAACAGTTAGAATTTAACGAAATTAATCATGGTTGAATTGTACCTATTAGCTATCAACTTAATTCTTCAAAATATCAGGCTCAATATGAGCTATCAAAATTCTCATCCAGCGGTCCTTCCAACTATGATTGTAATTGACAAGGTTTTAAAGGCAATTCAAGACTTTTCGACAGCATCATTCATTTATAATCCTTATTACATTCTTACATTATTTATCACAGTAAGGACCGGGCGAAAATCCGTAAAATTAAACTACATATCATGCAAGTAACGTAACATCCAAAAACTAGTTAATTTCTTTTGATTCCGATGTGAAACATTGCTGGACACAGTCAATAATATCAGAAAATATATTGATTTGAAAGTTGAAAATGTATGTCACGTTACATAATTAATTGTACCATATTTCAGTCTCACTCACAACACAAATGAATGATATAAAAATACTGCATCAAACAATAAGGTGTTATACAATATCGTCGCTACCGTAAACATACTTGTAACAAGTACATACGCGTGTATACTTCACAAAACCATTTGATCGATGTCCGCTTATGAATATGATCATGTCTATAATAAGTTATGATGAACTACAAAATGCCCTATTTAGTCAAAAATTACATTTTACAAGGCATCATCTTCATAATTTTATATCATAATTATTGGATTTTCGTCACTAGTATGCGCGACCGCATCTTCCTAGGTTCATTCATAACTTTTAAATTAATTAAACTAAATTCATTTGACTATCACTCATGCTTACACAACATTCGAAATTCTGCAACGGAGCAACACTCGCAAACATCAGTGTTCTAATACTTAATAATACAATTCTAGGCTTTAAATCACAATATTTAAGTGCTGAACGAAGGAAATAGTTAGTATATTGGTCAATAGAATTAAATATATTGGTCTAAACGATATGTTCAAAGATAAGAGGCTGTTGAGCCGTGCAGATGTTCTAAGTTAAAGTTTTGATGTTCAAGTAAACGATATGAATTATGATATATTCAACCGTGGACGTTCGGTTGAAGTCACTTCAATATTCATCGCAGTTGAAGAGTCCTGCTTCAGTGCTTCTACTGTAACTTATTGTTATTCAAGGTTAATACACGTATATCTCTTTGAGCTGAGGCTTGAGCTCGGGTGGTATCGTGTAGACCTCTTGTTCTGGCTTCTTCTTCACTAGCCGCTTCCAACGACCACCGATGTTCTTGCGAAGACTGCGGAAACTCGCGCGCTCATTGCCCATCGGCTGCAGTGGGTTGTCCTGCAAAGAAGGAAAGAGACCATAAGCTAATTGACCTCTATAACACAACCCAAACAATGGGAGAACAAAGTTTGTTGACCTGAAAGTTTGCCCGATTTAGCGGTTCCGTTAACGTCCCCGATGCATTTGCTGCATTCGCACCGGTGAAACCACTTCCAGCCGTTACACAATGCCTCTCACGTTATTTTAGGCCGTCGCTACCCGAGTTAAAAGAAGGTCGTACAAAAAATATCCGACGAAGGGACGATTGCAGCCGAGAATCGGTAACAGCGTTTCGCTTACAAAACCGGATCAGATACTCCACATGGCAACAACGTGAAACGTTTGTATCGAAAGACATTGTTCGGTTGAAATGTGGGAGAAGTCCCACATGAGTAGGAAGCTAATATTGCGAAGTAACCGTTGAGGCCATACGTGATCGAGGCAAGCCTTGAATACGCTATTCAAAGACGCATTAGCATTCTCGGCTTCCTGGTGTACTAGTGTGGTCATGCGAACATTTTACTACTTCACCGTATTGGTGGCGTTCGATAAATAATGAAAAAGAAACGGTTTAGGTAAACTTCGGGGAGCGTTTATTAGAGCATGATATTGAGGTCACCGTTTTACAAGATTGAATGTTTATGCAGTATCCATGAGTACTTTGCGTTAGCCTTCTCGGTTCAAACAATCACAAAGAAAGAAGGTCGAGTTATTACAACATGTTCGCCTTGTGCAGCTTTCTATTCTGCAAGCGTGTCCCGACATTTAAATTTATTTTGCACTTAGATATCGTTGCCGTGCTGCAAGTGTGGGCAACTCTCTCTCTCGCGTGGCGGGGACTTGGGTCGAACCAGTCACGATTTCTTTCGTATCATAACAACGTTCCCAACAACTTTCCATATTGTTTGATCGTTGCCAAGGAGACCTGCGATTGAGCTGGCACGCGAATAGCGAATGCAGCAGAAACGCTGTTAAAATAGCATTGGGGTCAAGTATAACGGCTGGAACTGGTTTCTTGAAATAGAGCGTGTGGTTTTGGGTGACGTTTGTTATGGGGTGTCAGATTTGTTTGTACTGACCTGATCGTGGGGATAGACGTAAGGCGGGGGCAGCGGAGGCGGGAATTGCCACAGCGGCTGCTGGCGGAAGGCGAGAGGGTCCGAAGGAGGCGCCGGCGGGGCTTGGAGCACTTCAGCCGGATGCACCGAAGCTGAATGCTCCTCCCGCTTGCGCAGCTTGCTGTGAACGATGCGAATCGCCATCATAGTACCGTTGTTCCCAACCATAGTTGCAAACGGCTCGTCGACGCAAAAATAACTGAACACACTGGGCTGGATCACAGGTAACAAGTTCCAGTCGGGCAGTCACAACATAGCTTTAACAGTTTTCACTCACAGCCGTATCACAGTCTATACGCGCGTAACTAATAACTAAATTTAAATAAATTATCACAATTATTTTGTAGTTAAGGCTATTGCACTATCACTGTTCATAGGAACGCGCGGAAGACCGCGTTACGCGAGCGATGAGCTGCGCGGTGACTAGAATTTTTCGTGAAGATCGGCCCGGCAGGTGCCTAGCAAAGCGCTCGCTCGTGCCAAACGACCTCTACGGAGTACTCCATGCGTCTGAGTTGGAGTGGAGGGGCGCCGATGGCTTTTATAGACGTGCGATGACGCGGCGGCGCCGCGGGGGGAGGGGTGGTAGCGCTTGATGATGCGGTCGCTTTTCGTGAAAAACTACGGCTGATGATGGCGCCGCCATCGGTTTAGTATCGTAGTGGTAATAATGACGCACCCGTAGGCCCGACCGTTGGTTTGTCCCGTTTACTCGTGCTATTAAATTAATTCGTTCACCTTTTGCGTCCGTTTCAACGGTTGTGAGTGAAATCGGAAAAATGTGTTCAGTTTCCCTTACGTCGACGTACCATTTTAACATTAATTTATTATATCCTACATTCGATAAAGACATACACAGACATTACAACATAGTAAAACAATCCATAATATCAACCTTAGTCATACATAATACAGCAGAAAGCATTAATCCTGCACAAGACACGCCTCCACATAATATTGCTTAACAACGAGCGGCAGATATTTACAGAGCGATTAAACACAGATACTGTATCGATTCTGTCGTTGATAATAAATCTGAGGGAGACAACGTTGAGCATTTCACCATTAACCGAGTTCAAAGTCCACATATAAATATGCACAGTGGTCTATACCTACATGGTTTACGCACAGCTGGGTTTGCGGATGAAGTGGGCGCAGTATGGGCTGACATTGCATCTCTTTCCGCCGACCAGTTGCACGCACATGCATAGGAGGGAGGCCTATAGTTAACAGTTCCGTCTTCGAAAGGCAAAGTAGGGCTCAGGGCAAGGGAGAGCGGGAAGGTGCAATGCCCTTAGCTTCTAACTTGGCTAAAGGAGGGCTTTGACTCGAATAATACCGGGATAAAAAACACAGGTAGTGAGCCATTATGAGTCGTTACCCTTGAGAAGCGTCTAGAGGATATCGATAATGTAAAAAGAAATAACTCTCCTAACATTCGACGTTGTCTGTAAAACGACCAGTATTCTCGTGAATTCGCAGTTCTTTAATTCAGCGTCTTGAAATTAACGCAAAATAATGTACGTAATTTGTGTTGAAATATCAGAATTGCCTCGTTTGAAAATTGTGCAAACGGTATATAATGCTATGAAAATTAAACTGTATAAACAGTATTGAAATTACGTGCTAGTAGTTATTGGTTGAGAAAAACAGCCAAGGGCACGTATGTAGGTAGCCTGTCTTACACGAACATCATCTTTCATTCTGTATCTTATCAAAAAGTTTGCAAAATGTTGGCGCATCTTTAAAATTTATAAATAATCTCATGTTATCTATTCATCATTGAATGCGTAAAAAAATTTCCTTGTGCATTTTCTTTAAGAAAATTACATGCGTTTCAGTTTTGAGACATTTGGACAGACTGGTTTGCGACTCTGAAGCAATATCAAAACAGACAAAGGTACTATAAAATCAAGTCCTAATTTCAACTTTATCCCAATACCGTAGGACCTCGACGAATGAATACAAAAGTTTCAACACTGCTTCGATACTGTGGTTATTCTCCACGCTTTAGCCGCGTGTATTTGAATCTTTTTTTTTAAGGTTTACGCGTCGACATTTCGTTAGGCTATGGCACAATGCATTTGAAATAAGTTTCATCTATTCTTTTGTTTCTGTCTTCGTAACCAGCATTGTTAATCTTGTTTTGAGAACCAGCCTCTTTGCAAGTTAAATTCAAATCGTTCGGTTGCCATTTTAAATTTTATTGCAAGCACGAATCGATTGGCAGCTCGCTTGACATGAAAACCTTGATAATAATTCTATTAACATAAAGATTTATACATACATAACTTCTATAATGAAATCTCTGTTACCAATGAAACGTGATGTAAGTTTTGCTAGCACACACACACTTTCTCGTTACTAAGTTGGATTGACAGCTAATTAATGCATGATAAATGGAAAGTTATGTGTTGTGATTGCGTTTATTAAAACCTTATATAAGTAAGTAATGACTTACCGAAGAAAAAATTAGTTTCTCACAATTAATAAGACAGTCAGTCTTATATTCAGAAAATAAACATAACTAGTGTTTCAAATGCCCTCCACGAGTAGTATTTCATTAATTTTAAGTGTACAATCAAAACAACCAATAAAATGCATGGGCACTTAGTTATATTTTATTGTTCATTCATTACATAGTACAAGTATAGTTTGAGGTCAATGTAATACATTGCCGCTATGTGTCAAGATGTCCCCGAAGATATTTTGATATACTATTACTTTTAATAACAAAAATCTTAAGTCTGTTTCCTAAAAAATGTTTATAGTTGACATAGCAGCCAATTAAAATAAACGTATTAAACGTGCGGTACAAAAAACAATTAAATATGTTAAGTATTACGTCAAACGACCGCGCTATCTGTTACACTAACATGAACTTATAGTATGATACTGGGTTAAAAATTCCATATTTTTCTAAAAACAACCGTCATTGCTAAAACATTGTAAAAAATGAGGCAATTGATAATTCTTCACATATGATAGATTTCGTTTTCCAAATCATAATCACAAGATTATTTAAGTGGAGGCAATAGCAACACGTCGCTACTAAGTTTCCACATGTAGAACATATTATAAAAAGACATGGGAATTTAATATTTTGATTTCACTTTGAATATCGCCGATGAGGCTGATGCTGTTTTTCAATTTAACCCATTTGCGGCAAACCCTTGTAACCCCATATATTTCGAAGTTTTCTACACGGTAAACCTTATTGAAACATGTAGAATACTTTGACTACAGCTTTTAGTACATATTATATGTTGACATCGATAAGTTAGTATATTTCAAACGGCAAAATCGATTTTGATGTGGTTTTCCCTATCATTAGATTCATGTAGTATGGAAGGCTGGAACTCAAAATGCTAGCCAGGATTGTTGCTTGTTCAGCATAACGAAGAAGCACCGTTACAATAATAATAATAACGGAAGAATTAAAAACTTCCTCAAAACCACTTTTTACCCAAATGTCTTTCACCTCGAAAATATATTTTATAACGGACACGTACCGTTATTTTAAAATGATTGTTTGCATTAAAAACGTAGTTACAAAAATTGGAAATAACGTAAAATTGTAATCAAAACACATAACAAAGATCGTAAGGATAAGATCGATAGTGGGTTTCCCTATCAGATGATATCATCCATTGAAAGATAAACCAGTATATTGTATTGTATTTGAGATTGGGTATTGTACTGTATGACTCAGATACGTTGCATTATTTTATTCAAGGGAAAAGCCTTATAAGAGGTAATAAAACTAATTATGATACCCATATAAGAGTTACTAGTAATCGATAAAGTGTCAAAACAATATCACTTTAGGAGAAAAGGTATTATTGTTATCGACATATAATTTGAATAGGAGTTAATCAGGAATCTATTAAAGAGATAAATAATTATATTTCTGTTAAATTACTCATGATGATGTACGTACAGTATATATTCAGCAAAATCTTGTACATTAGTAATTGTTTATTCAGTATAATCTTGAAGAGCCAGTTCATGTTTAAATCCTAAAGTTAGCAACTGATGGGTAGCAATTTATAAATAATAAGTAGTAGAAAATTGAGAATTTTCCATCGTAAACTCCGTCATACAAAGTCAAGTGCTGAATACGAATCAATATATTGGTTATTAGTTCCATTCTTGTTCGATCATTGACGTCAAAGTCGCGATGAGAGTCAAATAAGGGTAAATATTTAATATGATTGACGATTCCATGTGCAATAAATAATAGTATAGTAAACAATGAAAAAAGTATAAATGCTGAAGATTCCTTTTCATCACTAATTTTAAACCGTAAGTAAATCAAGGACCTAGCCCATTTCACTTTCACAGGTACCTATCTAAACCAAGAATAACAAACGATTGTAAATTTTAAGAAATTTACCATAACAATAATATTTGTACGCGTTGTCATTAGCAACCATGAAAGTTATTGTTTTGTTTAATGATGCATAACACCCTAAATCACAGATTACTTAATAGTTACTCCCTCAATGTTAAATGTATTTCGACAAAGGATAAAGCAAGGAGGAAAACTGCAGTTATTAACATCATTTAGTGTCAACAGAATTCAATAGGTACTTTATCAGTTTTATCGTAACCAAACCAGTTCTGTATCTAACGCAGATTTCTAACAACATTTCACGTAGGTTTCAGATTGAAGTGTTATTAAGGTTTACGGAAATTATCCTGTCAATTAAACAAAACTAATATGAATCTAGTTTGAACTTCACTTCGCTAATGGTTGCTAAACATCAGGCCAAAATATGGCCATATTTTATGGTTTCTGTATCACTATCACTGTTAGCCTAATATCATTTTATTGGTGTCGTATTGTTTCTTTAATACACGGTAAGTTATAGCTTCACGATTGTTGATAAAATAGTTTGGTGCGTTAATCATATTTTTTCATTATGTATCTAAGTATATCTGTATTCAAGTAACTCAAAAGTGAGAGTATTTGATAAAGATAATCTAAAAAAGGAAGTATTCTAGTTTTGTAACTGCGTATTAAAGATAAAGAACATGCAATGCAATATAAAAAAAACAACCGTGTTTTAGTAACAAAGCATTTATTTGAAGGTGCATTTTAATTAAACAATTACATTTAAAAAACATTTAACTTATTTGTTTTTAAAAAACAGTAACGTCCTGTTGAAAATGCAAATCTTAATTTTATTCTCGAGTTGGTACAAAACAAAGAATTAAATTGAATGAACCACAATATGCAGAATACAGACAGACGCTATGTTTGATGCTCGTATACGTCACAAAGTTTAAATTGGTATGATTAAACACTGGTTAATCTGGAAGCAGTTTCCTGGCAAGCTTTTGTTTATGTGGCACATTGTCAGTGTTTACGAATTCGTCGTAGAAGTTATATAAACCAGCGTCGGAAGAAAGTCCCGCACCTGCGTAATCGCCCACCTGCCGTTATACCTGATCTTGTAGGTTAACATGTTACCGATATAGACAGAAGGTTGACTAGGCGTCAACCTCCAGGGTACTACAACCTCTTTAATACAAATGGCTTTAAACTATGCCTGATTCTAATTAGCTCGCAATTCAATAATTTTAGCGCCTCAGTTCTCTTCCGCGTGTTTTGTTCTGACTTCTATCTCGCCAGCACCGCGGAAGTCATTAATTTCTGATATCGACATTTAAAAAAATTGTAATGAAGCTATCAAACTACTGGTTGGTAACGAAAGTTCTGATTGCAAGTTTACCTCATACCTAATTATGCCACTCTTTGCTTATTTAGACATATAACTAATTATCGTTGTTAATATTAATGTGTTTAACATTAACGGCTTGTCGGTGGTCAATCTAGATTGGACTGGGAGGCATTGTCCGACCGGCCGCGACCTTGTGAAGTTCTTACGGTCATCACTCGGTTCCTGCTGGGTTTAAAACCGTCATCTTTTTTGTCAGCCACTCGATTTAATGACGTTCTCTGACTCATTCTACTGAACTATCGTTATCGGTTTAAAATAGAACCGCACTTAGATAAAATACTTAAACGCCAGACACGGAAACCGCGGTCCTGAATTAAACTTCTATTTCAAGTTTAGATTTAATGCAAACCGATTTTAGGTAAACGAAAACTGAATGTATGGCTTATAGCAAGGATTCGCCTTGACCAGGTAGACGCCAACCTTGAACAGTTGGAATTACAGCAAACAAGTTCCTCTGAACAGTAAGAGACATTTTAAACTTATTTTATATCTACCCAAATGTCATATCCATATGACTCAGCTTCAAGTACATGTCACAAATGGCATCACAACAAAACAATAGCAACACCTGAAGATACTGTTTGTTACCCATTAGATGAGATAGTTTGAGAGATCAGTTAGCGTCGTACCAGATGCTGAATGATGGGAATTACCCGCGCTCAAAGGGATTGTTCCTATCCCTCCCGCATAGGCAGACGATGGTCTTGTTGACGGACAGCACTATCAGCGAGTTGTGCCCGAGGACCACGCCGACCTCGCAGTTCACCTCTTTACACTTCATCGCCTCGACGGCGATCGGAGCGAAGAGCATCGAAAGGCGGGCAATCACTTCAAACTCACGGGGGTTTCGTGAACGGGGCGGTCGGCAGCGGGCCGCGCGCGCGTTTTGGCGCAGCGTGCCGCCTTCGCGAGTTTCAATACATAGGTTCAGCCGAGCCGACGGTGACTATTTGACTGCCTGAGCGCTGGCCGAGGCGAGGCGCCGGTCACCACGCCTCGCGCGGCGGTGGGTGGCTAATGAACACGCAGCTCTCCCGTTACCTTAATGCCATGTTATGGGGACTCGACCCCGCTGCGAACCCTAGCGACGCCATCCCGTTCTTTCTCGTTCAAAAACCTCAATCGCACTTAGAAATCACACGCGAACTGTCGAAGAGTTGACATGCGATTATCTCATTGTCTCATCATGCGAGTCTTCGCACTGAAACCGACTTTGTTATTCACCCGACGTGGGCTAACTGAAAACACTTGGACGTCAACGGATGTCGCCCCGATGCTGCATTCATACATAACAAATAGTTACGTCTGCTGAAGACAATCGAACTGGTATTGTTTAAGCATCACAAATGAATATATTAAGGCTATTTACTTTATGATTGCTGCTGTTACGCTCCAGTGCATTCGGATAATAAGACTTTTGAAATTATACATCCTTTAACCTTACAAGGAAATATGCCTATATTATCCACGACTTTAAATCCTCTCCTAAAGTGTAGGATATAAAAACAAAGGCATTTAACTAAAACAAAAGTAACAGATTAGTGAAGAAAACTCTAAAATCTTAACAAAATAAAAATGTTAAAATTTAAATTGGGGTGACGAATATAACCGATCCAGATCGATTGAACATTGACGTCAATCTTAACCTACCTCTAACACTATGTAATAAAATAGATAGTGGTTGCTACATCAGCATTACACTAAGATTAGATAACCTTTTACCGCTGCCAAGGGTTTTGGTAACAGAAAAATAAGACAATTAGCTGTAGAAACGTTACCAATCCAACTTTTGCAAGTCCCAAATTCAAATAAAGAAAAATATCAGTTCTTGTCGAGCGGTAAAAACAACGCTACTGAGGAAAGCCAGGCGAATTTCAATGTTAATATATAGTGAATAAGTAAGATTATCGAGTAGATGCATTGAAGTTATTACTGCACGTTGCATAAAGGAACATAACAAAATGGAAGCGAATTTATTCATGATGATGAAGTCGTGGGAACAACACGGCCCTGCGCGGTACTCATGGTGTCCACAATAGATGACCTCAATGGCTCACATGAATAGCAGACTGTAACAATCCGAGCAAAGAGACTGGAACAAGAATCAGATTGACTCTAAAACCTAAATACACATCAAGTATCTTTATTCAAAATCCGCCTTAGCAACAGCAATATTATAAGGTGCAGCTAGACAAACAATATTTTTTTAAAAGTCATGCTTTGAAAGACACCTAACATTGACTTTAATTAAACTGATACAAATGAGATGTTGATATATGCGTAAAATCGTTTTAGACTTCTCTAAGAGAGCTTAAGAGTGCTTAAGCCCTAGAAAAACAAGTTTAACAGTTCAAGAAGAAAAAAGTATTGATCTTCATTTGATAAATAATGAAACCATTTCTAATATACATGCCTAATTACGTAGATACAATGACAATACACTTGCAGATAAAAATGTCCAAGATACTGAAGAAGTGATGGGTCAAAGTACTAGTAATTAAGTATTGACGTCATGAAAAATGTAATCATCCGAGATTCACCTTTAGGTATAACTTCTTATTAACATCATGCCTTCAGAATTCAACGAAAAGCGTTAGAGAACCGTGAGTAAAATTCATATAACACAATAAGACAAAACAGGTACATATTAGAGTTAGAATTTAAAACACAGATAACTTAACGAAAATTATGAAAGCTATATTTAACTAGATAACTTTAACCATTAGTCTCGTTGTCGTCAGATTAATATTTATTTATGCAATACTG
This sequence comes from Udea olivalis, assembly GCA_947369235.1. Taxonomy (NCBI): domain Eukaryota; kingdom Metazoa; phylum Arthropoda; class Insecta; order Lepidoptera; family Crambidae; genus Udea; species Udea olivalis. Next base: position 6,314,871 of record OX376347.1, read on the forward strand.
TGCCAATTGGACATATTCCCAGGGATCCCAATTCATGGTTTGTTTATTAGACGGTTTGTAAGACATAGCGCTCAACGTTGGATACCACATACATTTGAGAATTTTAGCAACCTGCCACATACGGTGAGATATTATGGAAAACTGGTAATACTAGGCAATTATGGACCTTTTCCCTTTAAGTGTCTTTTAGAGATTTTATTTGCTTAGACGTAGGTATACCTAATAATCAACGATACAGAACTTATTATTTACGAGTAAAAGTAGTACTGGCGGGCCATACATTCTTTTCACGGTAAATTTTCTCAGTTTTTTTTGTTTTTATTTGGAGCGATGAAATTAAGAAACGCTGGAGATGAACCAAGTTATTCACCTTGAAAGCTTTGGATACAAGTAATTTAAAACTAGATAAATGAAAACACACAGAGACCATTGTAAAACCTGATGTCCAGACAGACGGAGAATTTGGCATTGATCCAGATTCTAATCTTTGCAAACCTTGAGGTTTCATTGTGTATATTAAATTTGAGAAAACGTTATGTGCAAGCTTACCTTCGGTTATGCAATTTGGTCATCACGTTCAGTTAAGAACTATATATTTTATAAACAAGGCAACGATGCAAATTTGATTTTCAATATTATATGAACAGTCTGTGTTATCTTCAGAATAACCTTTCTTACTTATACCGAGAAAGTCAACTCAAACAATATAACATAGCAAAATGATCATATAAGTTTCAATCTGGCCACTGCTGGAAAATGGAATGAATCCATTTTGATTTTGAACAACAAACATTTTCAACTTATAGACATTAATAATAAGGAATATTTTGATTTTAAATGGCCAACTAAAGCCACTGTTTGTTTGCGTTAGTGGAACTGAAATATGATACGGTTTTAAATGAAAACAAAAAATGAAAACTTTTGACCATAAAATAATCAAGTTTCGCAAAAACTTACTTCCAGCTTCACTGCGTATGCTGTAAACACAATTCATATGTGATATGGTATTAATTACTGGGTCATTTAGAGGGATATCCTATTACGGAAACATTAATTAAGTGCTTTACAAGGAACGACAAATTGTAGCTAAATATATTCAGTTGAAACTAGTTTCACCGGTAAATTCTATTCTAAAGCGGTTTCGCGAGTCTTCATCAAAGGCGAGCTCGTACGGTTTCCCATAGAATTTGTTTTGGCATATTGGTTTTTAAATAAAAGCAAGGTGAGATGTTAAAGTAGTTGTACACACATCTATACATGTAACCAGTAGATTATTTTCAATCTCCAAATTGGACCACAATGGGCATTTTAGGATTGTTTATTGAATTATACTATTTTCACTGTAAGATGATATGCCTGACAGCTCTTATTATTCCGTGTCACGCATACTATTTCAAACTAAATAAAAAAGAAAATGTCATTAACTTTTGAAAAACTATTGTTCTTTCTAATCTTATCAAGTAAATTATTGTTTTTATTATTAACCGTTAATAAATGAAGTATTTGAAATTAAATTAATAAATCTTTACAGCGCCTGATGCGTGAACGCCATTCAATAGTGTATTGACACTACTGAATCGACAAAAAAAATCAATGAATAAGAGCGACCATGTTGTAATTTGTCATCACGTCATTCCCATTAGTACCAGTGCGTCTGCCTTGTGTGCAATTTTTTAACTAATATTTTCGAGATACCGCGTTCAATTCTATTACTTATTAGCCATAACCCGTTTATTAAGAATTTATTAAAAAAAATCGGTAAATCTGATTCGATTTCCTTTGCCAACTCAATTAAATTTCATTCGTTACAGCACTATAATTGACAATTATGAACTGTCAGGGATATCATTATACGGCGAAAGTAGTATAATATACTCACTCATGATACGTCACGTTTTTTTCTTTACTGTCAGCCTTTAGCAAGTTGGCGTTAGTACCGATAATGTGGCCAGTATCTACCTTCGAAATTATGCACAGTTTGCTAAAAAGATTCAGTTCACTGCTCAAAACCACCATGCCATTTATTATTAACCGACATATTGCGGCAACTGTCATACATCTGCCATTCAAAATTCACGTTACTTTCTGCCAGCTGGTAGCATGCTCGCCGTTATTATTCACTTTTTTACACTCAACACTAATTAAAAAATAAAATGCCTGTGGTACCTACTGACTAATGTAACATTTTGTATTCTAGTCCATTGCTCAGCTTTCGCCAACAGTCTTCTTTCTTGTGGTTGCTGACCGTTCAATTATGGGATCGTATTACAAGATAAATGTAATATGCAATTTGTTATGTGCAATCATCCTAAAAGTGCATAAACGATAGGAGAAAAACAATAGGCGCAGTTGTCTATGTTTGAATAGGGTACATGCAAATAGTAATTAGCACGATAGTGGTGACATTGTGGAGTTATTTATCTGAGTTTTTAACACTATGTATTTGTAACAGAAAAAAAAGGGAAGGCAAGAGTTATTTGCGAAAGATTTGTTTTTTTTTACATTGCATGGGTAAATTTTCACACATGCTGAATTGCTGACATCATTATTGTAACCACTTTGACTTTGCTGTTTCAGGAATGATGTCAGATTTCTTGTAATCATATTCACTACCAATGAAGATCAAAAGGTGCATTATTGTCCTGTCTCTAATCCATTTATCATTTTATTTACAATTTTGATATCACAATTAAATCATATCACTAAAATACTCACATTTTTTTCACGAGCCGCCTTATCGACTTTTCTAAAATACTGATGATCAACATCATTTCACGTTTATTGAATACAAACTTCCTAACAAAAAGTACAGTATAAAATACCAACACGAATGACTACCTACTCGCACGCCCTATGCACGAATCTAAATGACTAAGTAAAGGAAGTCTAAGGAATATGTGTATCTCAAATCGGGTAAAATAATAAAAGTTTTTTCATAAATACCCTTTTTCTACGGGTTTTAAGTTGATTTGCACTGTTTTTAAGTAGGTAGGTACGGTTCCTTACAAATAAGTACGAGGAGGTACCTATACTTCAGAACACTGATAGAAAGATTAGTTTATTTTCATGGTTGTAAGTGACACTTTGTCGTTCCCCAAGATAATGATATTACCTTGAAAACCTGAGCTCTGGGTCCTAGTCATATGTAGTATTAGTGTTGAAATAATTAAAATCCACTTGACGTTTTTTCTGGTACTATTTTTTTTTCACTGTCTTTTTTGAGATTTGGCCTATTCTTAGTCTATTGAACTTGTCCGATAGAAGTGCAGAATTTTTTCGGTGGGTAAATATTTTGGTGGTTTTTATATTGGTCACCGAAATAGCAAACACTCCTGTTAAGGAATCAATAACCATGGTTTATATACTTTTGACGTAAGTTTATTTAGGTACCTTTAACTGAAGACCCGGATTTGACAAACTTGATCTAATATTATGTACTTGTAACATTGTATGATGTTTAACCTACTGTGGGTGTTTATGTAACTTATGATTTTACATAAATTTTATCAGCTAAGCGCGTTACGACACTAGTTCAAACTACTTGGAACCGGTATTTCACGTAATTGTCTAGAAACGTGCGGTTAAAAAAGGATAATGCGACTATTGACTCCAAAGTCAATAGTCGCATATTATCCTTTTTAAAGTATAGCTGATTTTTGTGTTTATTTTTCATAGCACTTTTGAGCCAAGCATGTCTGCACTAGACATAAATGTACTATTGTTTCTAAAAAACACAAGTCAGTAAAAGTAAGTACCTGTTTGTTTTGGTTTTCAAACAATTCGAAAGCATAATATTATTAAATTCAGTTTTGAAGTTAATGAATTTTAAGTGAACAGCTGTTCATTAAATGCTAAACAAATGATGAACAAATGCGCGTAGGTTTGTGTTAAAATAATTATTGCAAATGCAATAGCTGCGGCAGCAATGATGATAAACGCAGGTGAACTGTATGCTGTCAAGTCGTCAGGGCGCGCATCTTTAGTTAATTCGTAGATCACATAGAACATTAAAATTGTCGGATAACTTTTGAATAGAATAGAATAGAATAGAAGAAAGCAGGCCGTTGTGACAGTGACAGGAACCGTATCCGTAAGTTATGAAATAGTTGTGATAACAAGCGGATTCTAGATTGCGTTACCTACTTACCGTACCCTCTAACTAACGTAACAATTATTTTAGGTAGTAGTATCATGGATCTATATATTTACTGATTTTAAAACTAGGTTGGCTCATTCAAATCGTTTTTAATTTGTAGTTCTAATATCTTGTTCTAGTTGGTTTTTTAATTGGCCGGTTTATGCCAGACCACGCACCGGTGCGTTCACACAATTTTTCTATTGTCTTTTTATTCGGCAGTGTATGGGTTAATTTGGCATTCTTAGTCAATCAAAACACACCAACACTTCAATGATTTGATTAAATTATATACCCAAGTCAAAATTGACTTTGATAACCTATCCACAAAGTTATGAGTTTTTATGACTCATCATTAAGATTAACTGCAGTGACTGAATATAATCTGTTATGCGAACAATTTCAAACCTTCAGACATCAGTAGAAGAGTGCATATGCAATACATACTAGTTGTTCTTAAATGCAGGAACTTTTTGTATACTATTGTTTAGTGAGCAAAACGCCGACCCAATCAGCCGGTAAGCCGCTCTATCGCCTTGAGCAAATGATTAGTCTCAAATTGCCCAAGTGCTTCAACAAACTAAGCTTACCACGATTACGTCACGGCCGCAGCTGTTGGCTAATCGAGTGAGATTTACAAGGTTCGACTTGACAGCTTGACACCGAGCGATTTCACTGCAGCTGTCATATATTCGTGACTGAATTTAGTGCGTTATGTTTCGCACATAAGAACCAACTCTTAAAGCTGGCTGGTTTGTTACACACGTCTGAGATGGGGGCCGTGGCAGTGGTTTTGTATAGCGTGCTTCCATCTGTAACCTTTTGTGGTATTTCGAAGAAGACTTGAATTGAAAATGTCTTTAGGAGCAGCAAACCTAATATAGTAGACAACGGGTGGCATTGCTGAGACGGACTATAATAACTCCTCATTATTTCTTTACGACAACCATATTCTTTGTGAAAAATTTAGGAAGCTAACTACCTGCATTTTGGAATCATTTCCATGGTATTTTTTATTATTGTTTAAGGAATCATTTACAGTTACAGTGTTTGCTTGAGTCCGATATCTAAATTCATCTGCGAATTAAATTTTTAGCATTTGACCATGCACTATTTACTAGACAAAGATAGAAACTAGAAAGGACTAGGATCAAGTCGATTTTTTCTAGTTTCTATCTTTGTTTAAATTCATCTGATTACTTACTTTTCTGTAAGCCCCACTTGCTTGAGCTTAATCGATCTCTGTAAGCCTCACTCAGTGTTAGACATTGGAATGTGACAGTGACAGGAACCGTATCCGTAAATTATGAAATAGTTGTGATAACAAGCGGATTCTAGATTGTGTTACCTACTTACCGTACCCTCTAACGTAACAATTATATTAGTTTCATTAGGAATCATAAATAAATAAATATGCGCCAGACAACACACCTATTGTAATAGTCTCGAAGTATGGATTAATATCCCTGTGTTACGAGGTACCACACAAGGAAATAAGCCAAGGGCGTCTCCCAGCACACCCAGACCAGAGTCAGTTCAGAAAATATCGTTTCCTGAATTGACCCAACCGGGACACTAAAGAAATCGAGGCGAGAAACCGCCTTTCGTGTCGTTTCATATTGATTTTTTATAATAAAAACAAAGATTCGAAGAGTCCAAGGGTTTATTCGGCATTAGATATAAAGATACTGATATTGGAAATTGATAAGAGAAAACGAATAGAAATAACACGAATCCGAATTGTATCAAACGTCCTTGGTAATAACTTGTACCTAAACAATTGCTCTTGAAATAGAACGAAACAAATAAGTGAAGTAACTTATTTACTATCATAACCGTGAAAATCTTTAATGAAAAGGGCCATGCATTGTATTTACTTCCTAATGAACGTTCAACACGAATGCCTCGCGGTATGTCCTCGCTGTAATTTTATTCATTTACTCCACGATGACAGGGAATGTTTGTAAACTATATTTCGTTTATCGCAATATCTATTCAATAGACAAAATATGGACACTATTGCACATGAAGTAAAAGTTCGTTCGGTCACCCTAGTGAGTTCAAGTTCGAATTTTGCTGCATCACCCTATAGGTCAGCACCAAGTCGAACAAATAGCAGATATTCTAAATGATACTTGAACCCTGGTGATGAACTGTTATCGGACTGTTAGCTTTAAAACAATTGAAACAGATCTTGAATTGGTTGACGCCTCAATTCTCCTTGTTGCAGACCGAGAAACGTCCACTGAACAGAAAAATCAGGAACTCAATTCTAGCCTGTTAATAGACTAAGGCCCGTATTCTACAATCGTACTCAAGCACAGCTCAGTGCTTGAGTAGAGATTTCGAAACGTCAGTTCATACAAAAACGTCACTCAGATCCATACTCAAGTACAGATTTTGTTTTAGAATACGGACCTAACGTTGTTAGGTTGTCACTAGTTCCTAAATAACAATTAATTAGCTAAGTAGGCAATAATTAAATACAATATCTCGACTGTTTGCACTAATATAGTATTCTTAAGATTACTGAATAGATCTCGCTGATATCTTTATATAGTATAGTATATGACTTTATGACGAATAGAGAGACGAAGTTTAAAATACTCCAAAATTATCACTGATACTAGTTCTATCGAGATGAAGACTAAGTGTTTAATCTGTTCTCAAGCAATTACAGCATCGACTGGGAATTCAAAGAATTGCACTATTAATTTTGTCAATGTGCCAAATAATGCACCAAAACTAGCTGATTATGATAGGAATATGGTAAATATTTACAATTCAGATTCAAACAAAGCCGATCTAATCAGTAAAAGTAATTTATATTGAACCAATTGCAGCGTTTTTTTGACATCATGTGTGCTTTAATTTTAATACTTAGGAAAGCCTTGTGTTAGGAAATTCACTGTTGTTATGGAATGGATAAACCCAAAAAGTGATCTCAAAAAATCTTTCTCCAAAATAAAACGACATTAAACTTACACCGAGTAGTATAGGCTTCATTTTAGGTTGTATGTTAATATGAACATTTGAATCGTGTTATGTCGAGAAATATACAATTAATCTCATCTCTTTATCTCACGTAACTTGTTGAAAATCATTGTTCATCGAAAACTGTGATGAATGTATCAGCTGCGAGAAATACATTAACAGAAGCACCTGGCAGCTTTGCATTGTCTTCAGAGTTTGTTATGGAAGTAACTACAAGTACTTACACCATCATTAATTAACACATAAGGCAGTGAAGATTATTCCCAAAAGTTACCCAATGTTTAAACACAGCAATAACGGGTTTAGATTGTAGTTTTTCGAAAATGCATCATAATACTTATTTTGTTATTCATCCCTAATCCGACAAAGGTGTGTTGTCTAGCGCATATTTTTTTATTAATTTTATTATTTGCACATACTCGTATGGTCAAAATTTTCTGTAAAATGTGTTTCTGGTGAAAACTGTTTTTCTGACACTGACCCGATCCATTACTGTTTGTCTTTCCAACATGTGCGTGCTAAATCCTGGTTCTTTGTACGTTATGTATCAACTTGTATAGTTCTCGTGTGAACTAACTCTTCATGGCTGTAATTTGCTATGGCATTTCTTTGATCTAATCGCTGTCTTGGAACTTTCAAGTCTGCCTTTAACGAACTAAATAGATTCATTGCTTCAATTAAAAACACCGCATTCTTGGGGTTGTTAGACTTTGTAATAGAATAACTAGAACAGGTTCATGTAAGTATAATGTTCGTTAACAAATGTCGCCAGGTTGATGTTATTATAATACATTTGTAACTTCTTCTACTTAAATATTATGTCCAACTATTTGTGTAAGTTCTAATTTTTATGGTTCATGTGGAGGTTTAGAGTTATAATAAATTCACTCTCAACACTAAATTCACTGGCCAAGACTGGAACTATATGTTTCTAGTAAAAGACAGTTCTAAAAGTTATTCGGCAAACGAGTTACAGTAAAGATTGATTTATGCAACTCTTACTCATTTGAACTTCACAAAATATTTTTTGTTACGGTCAATGTTTACTTTAAATGAAATTGATTTGCTTTTGAGTGAGCATCAAAACATGAAAACTATGTAGATACTTTTTTAATGATCACTTAAGTCTGAAAGGACAAAGTAGTTACTTTGAGCCTGCCTATATTTTATAAAACTGATTGTTAAGATATGATATTAGGGATTGTGTTACACTAAATACAAGATAGTTGTGACAAACAAACATAAGCCTATTTTGTTTAAAAAAATCTTCTTATCAATATAATATTTTTTGGATTATCTTTCCTAATTACGATAAAAGCAGAGATCATTAACCGACAACTATTTTAAATCCTGATATATTAGGGCTTACACGTACTGAGTCAGACATCAATGGCTAGTAGGTACATAATTAGCAAAAAATTAAAATTTTCTATCTAATATACAGGATTTTTGTAATTTCAAAATGTCGTAGAAAATGACAGTAAGTATACTGTTATCATCCTTCTGAGATCGTGTCTTTTAGGATAGCCTTTCGATTGCCTGCACCTGGCTACCTTACTTTTAAAAGTTTAACCCTGTATTTGTCTGTCTAAGTATTGTGGACCTTATATTTTCAACAGCTTGATTCAATTTTGTACTTACTTTATTGTTAGGGCCAGCAGCACAATGATCAGGCCAACAAGGGCCATGGCAATGACAACGCCGCATATCATGTAATTCGCATCATTCGGGGCATCTGCAACAAACAAAAACCAACATTATTACCTGAGAAATAAAGTTGTGCATCAATTGAATTGTTAAAATGACTAATATACCGTCTGTTCTGTAGATTCGTGACTAAAAGTTTGTTATACTGGTATGTAAAGGTATGTATTGAGAACACAAAGGCTGACATTTGATAAGACTGAATGTTTTGTCACAAAGGTTTCAACTTTTATCTCAATTATTTAAAACGAATTGTATCACAAGCTTACTAATTGTTTAATTTACGTAATGGTGACCTGAACTTTATATATATTTTTATGAATTGTAACTCATGTCTTATGTCTTTAACCTGCAGCTAAAGCTACTTTTCCACCAGAGACGTGCTACGTACAAGTATCTAAAGATGCGTTTGATATTCACCAATGAGAATAGATTTTTCTGCTGAGCTATGAAAGGTACTGATTAATTTTGACATTAAGTCTATACAGTTACTGTCAATGTCAGGTTTCTACGACTTGGTCCCTAACCACAACCTGCATATCAAAACGAATCTTACTCTGAAATGACGTCATATCTAATTTATCCTATATATTAATATAATTACAATTAGACATTGAAGAATCTATATTAAATACTGCTTCTAAAACAGAACATTAAAACACGGCAACATTAAATAGGTAAGTAATAACTTAAAACTTGTAAAATAAGGAAATGACCTAGTATGAATAATTTGTAGCACCAGTTTTATTCTGAAGGTTGCTGTATTGATGTGAACTATACTTAGATATCGAAGGTTTGCCCCATTCAAGGCTTAGGGCTGACATTGAGGCAACAAACTAATCCATATTACATGAAAAAATTGTAAGCACTAGAAACCTGTACAATTAATTACTTTTTTAAAATATAAGATTAGCAATTAATTTATCAGAAAATATATAAATAAAAAAAAATGTTTTTTTTCTGTTTGATTTCAGTTTTAGAAACAAAGTGAAACTACTTGAGTGAGGTCAACTTGAAGGACATAATGAAAAAATATGTAAAAAAACATGAAAAATTAAGGCTGGGTTAAATAATAGCTCCTAGAGATTAATTTATAAAGCATGTATTCTTCTTTCACAGCTGATTTCAGGCAGCAGGCAAACACAGACAACTACTAAGTAGTAACAACAACAAAAAAATACGAAGTTTCAGCGTTTCATGAAGATCTAGCTATTACGTCTGATAAACTTAATCGCTTGTAATATAATGCAACTCTAATTGCAGGTCGGCGTAAATACATTAACAAGTATTTTGCAAAATTACACATCTGATGTAATATGTCGTTAAGTTTGCGTAACACGCAACTTGATCCAACACTTTATAATTAATGGGTATCAGCAATGTTACTATGGTATTTTCTGTTATTATGGTCTATAGACAATACCGTGGTTAGATTGCTTTTCTAGGAAGAAATTGAGCAATTTCAGTTCGTTTGCCAAAGAAATATTGAATAATTTGCCTAATCCAGTTCATGAATTAGGGTTAACTTTAGTTTCAAATAAACCGTAGGCGATCTACTTGGTTCTTCTTCAGGTAAGATGATTTATTTATTTAAAATAATTGGTTCACCTAGTGAACATATAGTTAGTACAACTCATGAATGCATTCAAGTGAGTCAAAGTTGCAGTGGCATATTGTGATTTGTGCCGTAAAACAACGGTTCCTGCTCTGCTGTCGTAGCAGATGTCAACTATCGACTCAAATATAGTTTTCTTTTCCTCCGTTGTAATTTTATAATATTATATGTCCCGTATTGTCCTAGTTAGCACCTTATCAGCAAGGCCCTAAAGTACTTATCTCGGCAATAAAACATCCGCAGATTCCCACAACCGATTACTTATGTCATTGCTGGATCGACATTATCGCGTTCTGACTAAATACTAGTTGATACCGGTTACTGGTGCGCGTTCTCGATAGTGATAAGGGCTGTACTAGTCGCTGAAGGCGTATCCAATGATCCACGTGGGAGGCGTATATCATGTGGTTAGGTACATACATGTGGCTGTCACTCTTATGTGGCACTAACTAGCGACACTGGATCGTTTGAAGCCATAAGATGTCCACTGCTGAAATTGGGGCAATTTTAGACAGCCGATCTTCCTCAAAATCAGACTAATTTTATAAAGTCACCCTGACACTGGCTGGCTAAAGTGTTTACTAAAACTATATTTTTTATAATTCCGTCTATTTGGTAGGTTTTATCTGTCTCTTTGGCGCAGGCGTTTGTTGTCGTCATTTGTACGGGCTTCAGTAGTGTTACGTCACACTACGTAGTGTCATCCCAAGCACTTATTCGACTGTTTGGTCATTTGTTGTGATTCTGCAATGAAGATTAATCAAAAACCCCTTGGTAACTGGCACACAATGATGAGCATTATGAGTGGTGGCCTCAACCGTGCGTTGCCGGTTCTGGTGATAAGTACCTAAGTGCAGCAGCACATTTAATGATTTATATGTCTAATACTTAAACACCATGCTTTCAAACTGTTTCGACCCCCAATCGGTGTTTAACAAGTTTTTATTGGATGAACTAAATGAGAACATACTTTTTGCGGGAATGATTAAAACCTGTTATATTTAAAATGTGATCTTTTTTTATTGCAAATAAAATCATCAACAACGCTTTGTTTCAAAACTGTAATGTTATCTTTTTTTGCTCAGAAAAGGCACCACTAAACGGCACCGAAGTCCTTAAACTTAGTGGCAATTATTTTCACACATTTTTAAAGTCATAATGTGTAAACATTCATGTCACACGCAAAGTTTCCGTTTGCCCTACTACATGATTGAGCAGAATTTCAAACCACTTCAAGTGATTAGCGTGTCTGCCACTTCTGGATCGATCAGCTCGTTCCAATTGAATGGTCTTTGCTGGCACATCCTTAATTTGCTGATAGCCTGGTATCTATGGTGGCACACCGATCAATGGGCTTCTGACGATTGTTAAATATGGGGTTATACTGAAGTACTGTTAGGGAAACTACCGCCTTTTAGGTAAAACCAGAATGAATCATCACACCGATAACACAAATTGCAAAAAACGATGTAAATCATACTATAGATAGGCTAATCGTCAAACGAGTAATTCAGTTTTTACGTGCTATGTATTAGAATGAGATTTCATTCTTAGTAATGGGCAAAATATATTTGTATTTGTTTTAAAACACAAGTTTTCACCAAGTGTTTGAAGTTATTTATTTATCAGAATTTCATATAGTAAATTTATCTAAATAATTTCCCAGTAGAGCTAACTTAACTATGAACTCTAATATTCCATTATATTAATTTGAGGATAAATAAATTAAAATAATGTTGGACAAGGACATCATTATTAACAGGAAAACGAGTATGTTGTAACGGTTATTCACAAATGAATACTCTTGTTAATTACATAGAATAGTAGATACGTTTTCCCTATTAGGGTAACATCCATGGATTTGAAGTATTAAATATTTAAATATCTGGGACATCTTATTTCAAAATCATTTGATATCAAACTTAATAAAGAATGGGTGTTTTATTTCACCCTTTTTGTGAAAATGTTGTATAAATTTATTTAATGTATAAAACATTTGTTTATCCAAGTGAAATATCCATAAATAGAAAAGAAACAACAGAGTCATTGGACGATTTAGTACCTCAATTATGTCAACCGCTCAATGTGAGATTTCCTTGAAAAATACCTAACATTCTACAAATAAGTAGATAAGAGTAGTATTAGATAAATGTTTGATAACTTGTTAAAGTTACAAAACATTAAAGAGGGTGGGTGGCCTTTCTGGTAACAATGAATTTCTCCATAATCAACTTACTTACACGGTATAAACTACAACGTCAGAAGAAAAAAGCGAACGTTTGTGAAAATGTTTTCTCCTAAACCAGATGATGACTTTACAAATACCACAATGGTCACCGGAAGACACAGAACTTGTCTTATTACCGAAATATTGTCATCAGCTGTTTCACTTCATTTGGTGCAGTTGTCGAACACATGTTTGTCCAGTGTGACTTCTCCGAAACGGAAACGGGATAAAGCCCTGCGTCAGATAACTTCGCCAGCAAAATGTGTTATTGGTTTTATTCTGGGGAAATAATAAATTTGATACCTACGTATTGGTGCGGTTACAAGTAATTGACTAGAATAGCACCCTGAGAGACGTTATGTTGGAAAAGTCACCTGATTTATGAAGAGGATTTTTGCTAATATAGACTTTTGCGAATGTGTGAACGATTTTTGCCTTACTTCGAAGTCACATAGTTTATGAGACAATGGAAAATCTATGGTTGGAACAAAACAAAAAGTTAAATGTAGGCTATCTAAATCATTTCGAGAATTGGTAGGTACCTACCCGAAGAATGTTAAGAAAATTACCTCCCTAACTCAGACTGAACAAAAGATTTACTTCAATATTTTTCTTCTTAGATGTAGCTTATTACTTTGGAATCATTATTATCGTCAAAAGCCCGTATATGCTCTCTGCTTAGTTGGGATTTTATAAGTTGTTACTCTACGGGTATGTAATCATAAAATTTGTTAAGAGTTCAATAACCTTTGCTCCAGGAGTTAAGCAAGACTTTTAAGCAGGGTTCTCTGCTGCAACTGCAGCCACCATGTCTCACTTGTCTAATAGACTCCTATTTTTTTAAGCAATCTCTATATTATTCTTGACGGTTTCGTCATATTCCGTGGTTATGTTTTCTTTACCTTTTATTGCATGTTTAACCATGTAGGCCAATAAAATCAATAGTGCAACGTTTAACGTTCATGTCTACACGTGTCGCTATCGCTAGTTCTACATACCTACTTGCTACAATATTAACATACTAAGGTACGACGTCAGTGTTATTTCAACAGGTGTCAAAATGTTTAAGTAAGTAATACAAGCTCATGTCATACATCTGGTGGTTCCAGTGTCCATATGCCGACAATAGACCACCAAAACTGTTTCTATGAGATGATCCGCACTATTCTGCACGCTTGTCAGACACCGTTACAGTAAGTACAAAAATAACGTAACGTGACCATTCGTAAAAAATATCAAAAATAATTTTGTACGAATATGTGTTCAGAATAGATGGTCTTACATATTTTTTTGGTGCTCTTAATATACTTATTAAAAAACATAAACAATAACAAGAAATGTGACGTTTAAGGAACTATACTCGTCCTAACGTAATATTTATTGATTAAGAATACATTTACAAGAATTACAAGAATAAAATTTTGTGAGTTTGTGTGTCTTTGGAACTAACTACCTCCAAAATTTGTTATTATTCGTGTACGCTTATATTGAAATGTAATGCATGCAAATAAATATGCGCCAGACAACACACCTCTTGTAATGGTCTCGAAGTAGGGATTAATATCCCTGTGTTACGAGGTACCACACAAGGAAATAAGCCAGGGACGTCTCCCAGCACACCCAGACCCAAATCAATTCAGAAAATATCGTTTCCTAAATTGAAATCAAGGCGAGAAACCGTGCTACAGCGCACTACGCCATTCGTGTCGTCAAAAACAATTATTGTGAATTAATGTATTCTTGTGAGAAATGAAGATCTTAAACCAGAATATCTGAAGAATTACTCTCAGGTACAGCTTAGTACCCTTTTAAACATAGGTGTTTAACAACTCGACATTTTAACAATATATATCTTTAGCGATGTCGTTATGCGTTTGCGTAAAATACTCTTATTTATGCAAGAATTACAGATAAAGCCTCAATATATAAATATAAGATAAATAAACATATTATACTAATTAATACTAATTACTTTAATTAGTAACATAAAAATAAATTCCACATTGCATATTATACAATCAATATGTAAATAGTTACCGAAATAAAGAAGTGTTCTTAACCGGATGTTTTGATCTAAGTCTTGATCTCTTTTATTCTAATTTGATGGAAAGTAGACACTTTAAACTAGTTTTGCATCTTCTTTTATTTAAATATGAACATTATTAGAAATCAAATGGCAGCTAAGGGTTGATATTTCCTTGAAAGTCTTAGAATAGGTATAATAATAATTGATTATTTTATTAGCGTCGTGGCCTAGTGGTTAAGCACTCCAACTCGGACCGCGGATCGTGTGGTCCTGAGTTCAAATCTAGCCAGCACCAAAATATTTGTGTTCATTGTTTAATTTCCGACTAACTATCCGGTGATGGAAAACATCGATAAAAAACCAAATCAACCCGGATAGCGGCGGTAGGCTCACCACCTACCACATTGGGTTCTAATACTATTGGTGAAAAGTAGGCCTCTGAGTGTTCCGTTCACCATGACGGCAACAGTTACTTGCCTCTGACTACTCCGTTTGGGATAAAGTCGTGATGGTATGTTACGTGTTCATTATTTTATTCTAAAATCTTTTTCGTTCGAATATTCAATCACCTAAAAACAGATCAAGGTCTTTTGAGTCCGTATAGGCATTTACATAGAATGTGGCGCCCTTAACATTGAAGAAACTAGTTTTAACTGACGCTTCAGACAGACTTGGAAACTAGATCCTTGTAAAAATAACTCAGGTCAATGTCCTGACCAGTCGAGCTTCTCTAAGACTCACGAAGATGACACTGAAGTCGGTATCATCAAGGTTTACCGCTCCACATTTCGTGGCTTCCAGTGAATAAATCAGGTGTGTATTAAGTGCATCGTACTCTAAAGGGGTTAATGCACTTGCGATACTTTTTTGCTAAGGCTTATGCCCAGCAACGGATTAAATCTTTGACCGCAAATGTGGGCAGGGCAGGGAGGGATGCACCGAGAATACATTTCTAATTTTCAAAGGAGTTTGGTACGAGTATTTAAAGGCTGTCTAAGTTTTTTTTTTGTTGCTTCTTTTTTTTACTGGTTAAATGACTTTACTTCTAGTTATTTGAGTAACCTATTAACTAAGAATTTGTTCTGTGTTCTTTTTTGTAAGAAAATTAATAAAGTTACTCGACACTCCTGTTAATTGTTCTACATATCTGAATGTTAGCACTAATTCAGGTATGTATTTAAACTCAAAGTAACAAGCTGCGTTTGCGTTGAATCAAAAAATGTATGGAAATGATAGTAGCACTCGCAAAATCAAATTGACATTCAGTGTCATTCTCATACTTCTTAAACGTTGGTATCGGTCGATTTTTTTTCATCTGGTGCACTCTTGGCTACGGCCTCTACTTACGTAGTACAAGCTATGCTTAGTTTGGGTTCCACCGATCATGTCCCTAAGGTTCTCATAATTTACCAATTAGAATCGACTTATACTGAGCGGATGTGAGATAGATTAACAGGATAAGATAATTCATTAACAAAACATTTTGTCTGCTAAGCACTCATTATCAGTTATCGCTAATTTTTAATTTCTTCAAATCTCTTACAGACAATCTTAATACCCTATCAATCATTACATTGCTTTATTCTATAGTAAAAAAACGTTAATTTCCATTACCTTTGTCTATTTTACAGCGGCATAAAAAAAGTCATAACCGTAATGTGGCACGCCAGTTTCTAAGGCACGTGTAACTTTTTATACAAATGGAGCCATTTACATTGTCTGTTGACTGCGGTATTGAACAGCAACGCAAACCGAGTGCGATGACAGGCAATGAAACGTACTGGACAAACCGACTGGGTTCAGTCGGTCACAGTGCTTGATTTAAGATGGTTTTTGAAGGTAGGTAAAACATTACTCAATAGCTTATGTTCATTTAGCCGTGTCAATTCCGTCAAAACCAAGACGTCCACTGCTGACCATTAAACTTCACCAAATCTTAAGTCATTTAAAGTTGCAGAGCCTAATGAAGGAATGGCTACTTCAACTTAGCTACTGAGCTTCCTCGTTAATTAAAAAAAGGGGTACAGGGTAAAGAGGTTACAGTGATTACATTTTTTTTGTTGTACAAATCACTGTAACCCCTTACTTTTGGTTTTATTACTCTTTCTGTTAACCGTTGTATTCATAATCTGTTTGACGGAAGACAATTGACAATTAACTTCTCAAACACAGGTTTTACCTAGTTTAAAGGTTGGTTCTCCAATAATCCGGACCACTCATGTACAACAATATTGTGTAACAACTTGTTATGTTTGTTTTTAGTACAATAAATCACCATTATTATTTAAAAAAAAATGTTTCACGGATTTCCTCATTTTGGTACGATCAAAATACCAAGCATAGCCCGCTCCATAGCTAGTTGTTGATCTTGAACTTTCTTATGAGGCTCATACAATGATCTTTATGTAGTGCATTGTAAATGTCAACAATGTTTCAAAAATGTTAATATCTGCGTTATGCAAACAGTATCTTCCAGCGTGCGTACTATGTGCAGCAAATATTGACCCTGGTATAGTTTAGTTAACTTGTTTAATTAGTTCTGAACTTCTGAGTCTAGTAGTATTTATTAGTTTTTGTGCGTAACCTGGCCATTCATTAGTTGTTCCTTTAAAAAAGGAATAAAAGAATAGTTTATTTGAATAATTTCTACAGATTTTGGCCTGAATTCACCAAAATCTTGCGACTTTTATCAGGTTCCGTCCTTGCCATCAAATTTTTATCCTACAATTATTCAGTATCGTAGTGATTTCTTGCCTCAAAACCAGAAGCAATGTCTTTTTAATTCCGTCACTGTACGTACATGTACTGAATATTAACGCCATGAAATACTAAATTTGCGGAATCGCGAATCCCCAGCGCCAGCACGTGTAACCTTCTTACGCTGCGCGCGCGCCGTTTGTGCATGCGGTGCAGGTCGATTAAACACTCATATTACGCTTAGTTGGCCCTACCTGTTGCTCTTAGCGACAGATGACAGTGCATCTCAATAGCATTGAAATTAAAAATAAGCAATTGTGCAATTTTTTTTTCAATCGGGATTATGATGATTATTAAATTGTAGCGAATGTGATGACTTAATTTCAATGATGGACAGTATCTAGCTAGGCTTACGTACATATTACTTATGTATCATGATCATGATGATGTTGGTGCATCTGGGATAAAGAATCATTAGGTACCCGTTCAATGACTCTTTACGCTCTGAAGGATACATGATAAATAGACACCACAAAAGGTAAGAGTGAGAGAGAAAGAACTAAAGGTTTTATTAGCAAAAGAGCAAAACGAATGCGTAGAGCCAGAGAGTCTTTGTTAACTATCCGCTCGGCCCAAGTCCCAGGTACCGCAGGAAACAATTTAAACTGAAGACATTTTATGGTACCTTGCTAAATTGGTAAAGAAAAACCGCCAAACAGGTTTGAGGAATACAGCTTTGCAGCTATTGAAGTAGTTAATGACCTGAAATACCTACTCCTTCAATTCTTCGGGGATCGACTAAAATAAGAAGTTACAGGACTTACGAAACACATAAAAACTCGTACTAATAACAAGATTTGCAAAAATAAGGGTTTTCTTCAAATAGGTATTACCTGGTAAGGTATTATTATTAGTATTATTAGGTTAAGGTATTTAGGAATAAGATTATGTGGCACCATTTCATCACAAGAAAGGATTTACTAATAAATACATAATTTTCTCTTAATTAATGTTTTGACATAAATTATAAACTTGTTATACCTAATCGCTATTGTATGTCGCTACACGGATGTTGAAGTCGAAAAATGCGGTTTAACCAATAACAGAAAAATATTTATCATAGTTTAACCACCGATAAATAAAGATATAAATTGACTATTATAATATTTATGTTTTAATTTATGTAAACAAGTAAAATGTTGCGTATCTATTACTGATAGGCCTAAATATACTCCATTCATTTATAGCATTAGACAGAAATAAAAGTAAAAAAAGGTTCTTTTTAGGACACTTTGTGGTGAAAGTACAATACACGTTATTACTTTTAAGTTTAATGCTGAATTTATTAAAATCTACTTACATAGCAGCTCACACTTAATTATTCTCATTTAAAGTAAAGTAACTTCAGGATTAATGAGGCTTTGCTTAAATAAATTATTTTGTCTAGCATCAAACTATATTATTGTTGGGCATATAGAAAGGATGGATGAAAGGCGATTAACGAAACACATTTACAAGGCGACGGTGGATGGAGCTGTTGGAAGGGGAAGGCCTAGACGGACGTACTTAGGACAAGTCCAAGACGTACTCAGAAAAGGTCAGATCAGGAGTACCCATAATCGACGAGCATCTATGATAGGATTAATGAGAGTGGAAGAAGCGCAAGAGGTGTGTCAGGACCGTAGCAAGTAGAATGATATTGTGGTCTCTGCCTACCCCGTTGGGAAAAAGGCGTGATGGTATGTATGTAAAACTATTGTTGGAATGTAAAACCAAACGCAACATTGTGCGCTATTTAGGAGTAATAACAAAACGCTAAGTCAAACTGACAAGTGATATAGAAATTAGATTGTTTGTCTTTTTCTAGCATGTGTGTCTCTCTCTCTTATCGACTAGCCATTCGATCGATGTATCATCTCAATAGCAAATAAATATCTACTTTTTACTCTGCAATCCTCGTTTCTTTTTGACCCTAACCCTTCAACTATAGTGTCGATATTAAAAACCTAAAAAAAGCAGGGGTTGATATCCGAACTCGTTTTTACTGTAACTATAACTACCAACCGAACCTAAAATGTTACATAATCTCTTCATACGCTGTGGCGTAAGGGGTTTTCAATTTGGCCTATATTCAGGTATGTATAGGCTATACTCAGGTATGTCATCCTGCATTGCAACGTCAAATGCAAAGTGACCCTCTTATTTCTATTTTTAAAATAAATGGAGTATAGGTACTTGGCAGATAATAATCAGCAGTACATTGATCTAATCTCAATCTCTCTCAAGTTTTCCCCAGGTAAAATAGAATCAACGGAAGTACAACAATCGCTATTACACTTCACTGTTTAAAAACAACGGATTTTCCCGGTCGTGCTTAAGTTGCCCATCTGGATGCAAATAACTTCACCTTACGGTAAACCACCACTAAACAACGCTGCCTTCACCGCTGGTAATTGATGTAGCTAGAGGTTATTCGGGAGCAATCGTTTAATACGCCTGGGGATTCCAAAGTTGTCAGTTGAATTCGAATTAATTGCAGTGATTTAAAGCCCTGGGGGCCTAGCCAAGAGCCATTCATTTGAAAGATAAAATATATAGTGTAGAAATCGTGGCGTGTTGCTCATGGCTAGCCCCCCTGCCATCGCAGAATACGTTAAATAACAGAATACATAATACACCAAGCCTACATAAATCGGGAGGTAACGTAAATAAAACCAACAATCTCAAACTACTACGGTACTTCAGGCCAGTTATCGATTAGGAGAATTTGTGACGTACTTTCCGATCACGAGTGACGAAAATAAACAAACGATTGTTGAAGAAAGCACGTGATTTCGTCTCAATAACCGATATTGCTATGGTGCAGCTTATCACGACCAACCAATCAACGTGTCTAATGAAAACGAAAGCGTTGTTGCTATTTATTGGAAAAAAACACGTGACAACTTACAACACGTTTCTGACATTTAAAAATCTTCATCCGTATTACAAGGACGCAAGGACGTTAATACAATGACATATTTTATGATCCTTAGGAACAATCTTAAAAAGCACGTTCGATGAACATTCATTCCTGACGGATTGCCATCATTGCGTTAATCGGCAAATGCTGACATTGCTGACTAAGACCATTATGATATTATCGGTTATCCTATAAAATTCAGAAAGGTGTGTTTTAAAGTAGAATATTTATAGATGTTTGTCTTTAAAGAAAAGGCTCACGTAGTAAAGGGGATATATATATACTTATGTGAACATAAAAAATATGAAAAGCAACAATAAAGTACCTAAGGCTGATCTAGCCTGCGATAAGTATCGCGAGTGTCATCTCTAAACTTCAGATAATAATGTTCAAAATAAATAAATGATGGATAAAAGACATAAGAAGACAGGAAGAACAATACATCTTGCGTCTCAGAACCTCCGTAAACGAGTTATACCAACTTTTCTGTGCTAATACGTCGAAAGTAATTTTCCGTAAAGCCTTAGTGTTGAGTGTGTAATGATGTGAATTAAAAATAAACTTATTACTTTCAGAAATAAGTAACTGCCTATACGTAGATTAAACTATACTATGACTACGATTAATGAGTGAAAGTGAGTAGACACCTTCCTATTCGGAGTACCAAGTCACACGGAGTATTGCATATTGTTCAATAATAACATCTGTCGTATTTATAATGGTAACGGTATGGCTCCCATCCGGTTTTGTAACGAGCGTACTTGTAAATAACTTTCACTGGGTGGATAGTTTGTAGTTCGATCCAGTTATAGAGAAAGCTTAAATGTGCAAAGTGGTTAATTTACTGACCATTTATTCGCATCAATTAAGATTAGCTAATAGCAATATCCTTTTCAAATGCAAAAGGAAACATGATGTCAAACTAACATCGAATTGTCATCGAATTCAAGTAAAAAAAAGTGGACTATTTTTTTAAAACATTGTGTTCGTGATATTGGTTATTTTCCATCCAACCGCCTACCGCCCTATATGTACGTTCGACCGAAGGTATACGCCAAATTTTTTTTTGGTAGGTATTTGTTTTTAAGTTGCCACCTAATGATAATGATTGACGTCATAGAATTCAAATATATTTTCATAAATAAATTAAAATGTTTTTGTAGCGAAATGTAAATGAAATTAGCACATAATGCACCAAAACATGAGTTGCGTAAAGTCAAAGTAATTAAGATAGTATAATTAAAACCATCCCAGGTACGAGTATATACAAAAAATGTAGACGTTATTTTACCAAATTATCTTCGGTGTCTTCGTCTGATCTAAAACGTGTTCACTGGATCATAAAATGGGGAACAAAAACGGGCAAGACTGGATAAGGGACAAAAAATATTTATTTAACTATAAAATCCTCCAAAGTTCTGTGTTGGATCGTAGACTACATTGCTAAATATTATTATTTTGTAAAAAGTTTAGGTACTTAATGAAAAAAAATCAAGGATTATTGCTGTGCCTAAAATTTAAAGTAAATCCTTTACACAAATAACAAACACAAGATTTTTTAATTTCTTACAATAAATTGTTTAGGAGATATTTCAAAAAAATGACCTGCATTAATTTCATGTATTACTCGTGTGTATGATTATGGGTACATTCGCATATGGTACATACTTTTTAATCGGGAAGTTCCACATAATAAATAAAATGCTTCAAACTCTCATGATTGAAAAAATTATAAAGAATGGTAACAACAACTCACAACACAAGTGACTCCATGACTTCCTTCCTGGTATTTTAACCCTAAATAGGAACTGCAAAATGAAAAAAAACAAACAGAAAGCATGGGAACGGGTTAAAACCATTCCCACTCGTCATTCCCACCGATTTAGGTTCATTCCCAAAATCATTAAGAGTTCATAAAAATCGACTAGAGTTGTTACTCGTGATCTTTTTTACTGCTCCATAACGTTTATATAGCCTCTCACACGTAGTATACGAGATTGATATCTAAAGACGTGAATATTTCCTCATTTTAAAAATATTGGCAAAAATTTTCAGAGAAATGATAAACGTTAAAATCACCGAGGTTTTTCGATGAGCTGTAGCAAGCTGTTCTATAAGGGAGTTACACTTTGTAGGAAAAAAGGAGGTAATAAGACGAATGCGTCACCGTTTTGTGAAGCTGAAATAAATCAGTGATTTAGAACATGACTAAAGTCCGAAGACCGAAACACAATAAGACCACGTCTGATTTCTCGGCTGCAGCTCAAAATCACCGGACGGCGCCTCGTCTACTTCAGACTTGACTAATAACGCTAAGAATAAACCGATTGCTATATCTTGAACCAGTTCACCCACAAGGTTTTCGATTAAACCACTTTGAACAAACTAGAAATCAAATCGTTTGCGGAAATAATTGTGAATTGTAGTTTATGCGGTATAAATAATTTACAGGCCAGCTTTCCTAATTTATACAACGTCGATGGCAAACAAAGCTGATGGTAAACGATTACCAGCCTATGGACGCCTGCAACACCAGCGGTATTACTCATCTGTTTTCGACCCCATAAAGGTGGCGAACTGTCTCCCATACGAAGCCATTGACAAGTTCTGATTGCGGTCTCCTGTTTCTGTGTTCGGTCTCTTTAACGGTGCAAATCGCAACCTTAAGGCAGGGAGTACTTTTTTGAGGTCAGCAAGACAAGGAACAGAGAACCTCAAGGCTTTCAGAACACACTACCGCCATCTGATTAGCTTTGGTTACGGAACTTTCAGCAGGAACATAACACTTTCCGAATAGTGATAATTAAGAATAATAATTAAGTCGCAAAAACGCAAGGGGATAATAATATTCACCCACCAGTTTATGATCTAAACGGGCAAGGAGTAAAAGCATTCCCACCTGCTTGCACCGTTACGTTTTTTTCACATTCGAGCATGTAAATGATAAATTAACACATAATTGCCACGATCCATTCAAAATATGGTGAAATAACTAATAAAATTCTGCTTATTTCTCAGAAATCGGTAGCCTAGTATATTGACAAATTATTATGACAGATTGCGGGAAGTTTAGAATATCTTGCCTTGTTAGGGAGTCTAAAAACCAGCGTGGGAAATATATGTGCTTTGTTAAGGGTTTAAGCAGGGAGTACTTTTGTGAAGACAGCAAGACAAGGAACAGAGAACCTCAAGGCTTTCAGAACACACAACAGCTATCTAACACTGTCCGAATAGTGATAATTAGCTGCCAAGTAAAAGAATCTGCACTTTGACAGGTAGCTTTATTACGAGAAGAGAAATCCTATGCCCTACCTATAGGTTTAGCAAGTAGACTTATTGACCTTACTACAAAATAATTACACTAGCTCTTAAAGATATGATCAATTCTGACATTTACGCTCAATTTTTCTATGTCCCAGTAATGAATCTATCTGATTCTTATGAGAACATTAGTTTTTGTAATTCCCCATAATATGACCCGTGACCCTGATTCTTGGAGAGTTTGCAGCGTGCGTTTATAGTTATAGTTTACACAGATACTGATCATGAATCCTGCCTTGATGGCAAAATAGGATGAGTCAAGGAATGAAAAACCATGTTACTGAAATTGTCAACCAATAGCCTCACAAACTTGTTAGCAGTCCGTCAGAAATTGCTCGTTCCGCATTTTATAAATAAAACTTTATTTTTTACGGTTTGTTAAGGTTCAGTCATGACACTCATTCATGACTCATGAATAATTGCTCTAGATTTTAGTTACGAACAGTTTATTTATAGGCTATAGTCTAGAAGAGATTATCTATAAGTGTTTGCTCTTTAATCACTAAAATGAGTTTACTATCTAACATCTGAAGGTTTTTCTAAAACGCAGTATAGTTCTTTTACAGTCTTCAGCCATTTTGTTGTGGTTTGGTGTATACTCATTGTTGCGAACACACCTTTTTTATAATGGGAAACATCATTAAAGTTAAGGATTCAAAAAGTAAATTCTCCCCAGTATGTCTACCACGAGTTGCCAATTCAAACTTACGTTATCGTTCGCGTAAAAAAATGTTTTGGGATGACACATGACATGGAAATATCAAATCCCTATACATTTTTTTACGAGAACGAAAATGAAAATTTTAAGTGACAACTCGTGATTTACTACAGATTATGTTTGTCAGTAGCAAAGTGTGAGCTGTTTTTTCCTAAATTTTGTGTCATGGAATCAGGAGAAAAGATTTGAAACAGTCAGACAGTTTCAGACAGTTTTTTAACTGCAACAGAAATACAGTCATATAAAAGGAAAGTTCAAGACCAACGCGATATTCAAAGTTGCACAGTATACCATTCGTAAAAAATAATACTGATTTTCCTTATCTAAGGAAAACCAATGCTTTTTTGCCTTTAGAATTTTTCGTGGAATTAAAAATGTCTGAAAACAACGTGATTTAGTAAATGCCTAATAACGATTTCGCGTGACCGTATCAATTTCAGCTCAGGTCATTTATAAACGACGAATCCAAGTTACTTGCGGTCAGACATTTTTAAAGGTGAAGGTCACGAAAACAAACAAAAAAATTAACTTGTTTTTCTGTAACTTTCAGACGCATTAGCACAAAGGACTCTGGCAGCCATCATCCGAATGCAATCTTTTGTTTATGTTGTAACCGAGACTGGAACATCACAGTCTTGTTGCTCCAAGAATTAGTACCGAGACGATGAAAGTGAAAACAAACAAAACACTAGCGACATTGCCATCACACCTACACGGGTACGAATGGAAAGTGACAGAAAAAACAAAGAGGCAACAAAACATACAAAGACAGGTACATCACATAACAGAGACATGATTTGAAATTGAAATTGTGGGACAAACGCGCTTACTTGTATTGATTTAACGATCATAATTGCTTGGCTAAATGATTTACACTTACAATGAAAGTGTGGAATACAACGAGAGCAAAATTACAGAAGCTGAAATGTAGGTTAAGTTGATGAAAAGAACAAAGCTTACCGTTAGCCAGTTCAGCCAGACACTCTTTTCTTTCCAAATTTAGGACAACGCATGTCCCATGTTCCAAAAAAAAGAAAGTTTCTATGTTTTTGAAAACCAGTTATTCGAAGTACCTACCAGGATTTAAATTGAATCAAACTGAAAGTAACTGTTGTTAAAACAAAAGCTTGATGAATAGAACATGAAGTAAAACGTTTTACGATTTAATATACAGTGTGGGTAAAGGGAACACCGGAACATATAAACAGACATGGCTTTGTTGTTCAGTAGACTACACATCTGAGGAAACTTCAACTTCAACACATCGGTTGGTCGTCATCGAATTACTATATCATGCCCTCGATTCCTTTTTATTTGACAACCCGTTCAGCACAGTGATTCCAAGCGCCGGTTAAGACTCCAAGGGTCAAATTTTATCTTGATGACACTTTGTATAAGCACATAGGTAGAATCTAACTTTGGATCCAGGGCAATGTTTGCATTGTCATAATATATTTATTTATCATTAAAGTCAAACGCTTTAATGTCAGCAAAAATTAAACCAGCATGCCTTTAGTACTGAATGTCTTAAAAATAATTTGCATTGGCTACATACGTTAGTGGCAGCTGGCAACATATTCACACTAAGTAAGTTCGTTTTGCATTGATTGTTTTTTCTGAAACCACCAGTGTCTTAATAAGGTATAGTTAATAACTGCATTTATAAACATCGTAAGATTAAAAACGTAATTAGCCTGATTGATTACTATTGATATGAATTTAAAACAGTAGATTTAATTAAATAAACATTCTACTTAAATATAAACTTATAGTTTATATATTTCATAGTTTGCAAAAATAAAGTACTTTTAATTGATGAATAAACATTTTATACTCCTCCAGTGTGAGCGAAAATAGGGTGACCTTTCTATTTGACAGGAAGACCTATGTTGCCACGCCGGTATTTTCGTCTTCTACCCATCTAAAATTTCTGAATTTCTGAAAAAAGCTACTAAAATGCAAAATAGTTGCATTCAAAAGTTACCCATTTTCTTTTGACCTATAAAAACGCAGAGATACATTGAAATAGACGACGCGAGTACACGTGCTTGATTAAACCATTCGTAAAAGAAACGGTTTGTACAAACATCATAGGGCACAAAAGTTTATAATGACTACAAGTTGATACTTGCGGTGAGTGATCTCACAGCAAAAAGTAAAATTAAACTCAGTTTGTATCATAAGAACTCACATATTGTAAGGAACATTAGCGAGCGAAGTACCTAATAGAGTGCCCGTTTAGCTGTATTTTGGTACCTACAATAATGTATCTATGAATATAACTAATTATTTTTAAATAAGAAGGAACTTGGGAGTGATTTTCCAGAGACTAAAAAATCTATTTATAATACTTACACATTTTTTTATCCTTAAACATAAATTGAGGTCGCACGACACAGCAATGAGTCATCGCCAAGCGAACAGTTCCAGGGAAATCCGTGCGTCAGACTAATAGTAGTTTGCGCAATCGTGAACGTTCTTCTCAATGGTACAGCAATACAGTTGCGTAACACCGAGGACCTCATAGCGCTGCGCGTAGTACGCGAGCTCAGAGTGATGGGGCTCTGCTAATACTGGTCAGGATCAGGCTCAAAATTACATAACATTACCATCACGACTTTATCCCAAACGGGGTAGTCAGAGGCAAGTGACTGTGTCGTCATGGTAATCGAAACACTCAGAAGCCCACTTTTCACTAATGGTATATTAGAACCCAACGTGGTAGGTGGTGAGCCTACCGACGTTATTCAGGTTGATTTGGTTTTGTATCGTTGTTTTCCATCACCGGAGAGTAAGTCGGATATTTAACAATGAACACAAAGATTCTGATTCTGGCCAGATTTGAACTCGGGACTACACGATCCACGATCTGAGTTCGGGTGCTGAACCACTAGGCCACGACGCTCTAGGCACGATCATGCTCAAGCGGTGGTCTCATTAGTCTGGTTAAGTTAGTCGTCTTAGACGTCATTTAAGATGACGATTTTGATTCAAAATCACTATGTTGAGTTCACGTAACATATTGTGCACCTAGTTTAGTCTTACTGTTTACTAAATAAACCCAAATCCGAATCTTGCCACTAAAAAGTTGAACACTCTTCAAATAGGCTACGAATGGCCGTCTAGTTCTGGAAAGTGACAGTAAGAATGAAAGAGAAGAGAAAGCTTTTCCTGTAGGAACATATTAGGGCTAATTATCTTTCAGTGACATCTCAGAATTCGAGGGTCATTAAAATTTCCAAATGTTCACGCACACAATGGTTTTCAATTGTTTGTCAATGTCTAGTCTTCTAGTCTAACACCTACATACAAACAATGCACATTTAGCAACGCATTTCTGTATTTAGACAATCTTTTGCGACTTCTCAAAAGTAGCAAACATGTGCCTATGTCACGATGTCAAAGCAAATTCAAATGGCGTTTTGTTTCCACCAATTAGTGCATGACCCGCGTCTGTTGCGATAGTCGCCGACGTTTAGCAACAATCGCAAACGGGACTCCCCTAATCTCCGAAAATTACTGCTCTTAACACATTTATGATAACCTTCACTTGCACTAATATTCGAATGTTCGAAATGTTGTTTTACATAATCATCTTTTCTCCGAAAACACTTTTTTCATAATGTTGGGTGCTATAATAATTGGCTCCCCTAATTTATCATGTCATAAAGTCATATGTCCGAATTGTCTTATTGCATAATAATAGTTCATTATGAAATTGTTATTCCTAAAAACATTTGAAGAAAATTAGGTTAACAGAAAATAATAGCCTTATAACCGACTCCACGTAGTCTTGTTTGGGTTAGGGGGTGCAGGACGTAGCCGAAATGGAGCAGGGACTTAAAAAAGTTAAGATCGATTTTATATAGAAAAAAGAAATTTTCGAAGGCAATTTGTATGAAGCCGAGACTTATACATTTTTTCATGGATTTGATATAGAACATTAACTTAGACAAGATCCAAATATCCCGAGAACAGTGTTCGGCATAGACATCGGGAAGGGGGGTTCCAGGGGCTCGGGCGGCGAAGCCCCCCGCTAAATAGAAAAAACTAGGTCGTGAGGAGACATAAATTCAGTTAAGTTAGAACTGCGACCAAAAAACGAGTGCCAAAAAATAATATTTTTGAAATTAAACTTGTATGAAAAAAATGACAATCTGAACCGTTTTTTATAAGTTCTTTATGTACCCCTTAATCACTTTGGGATTCATAATTAGGGGGTGAAAAGGTTCTTATTTTTGAGCTCCGACGTACCGTGCCTAAGAATTTAAAAAATAAAATTTTCTTAAAATATTATAGAATAATAAAGGACTTATGACTATAATGAGAAAAAGTTGGCTTTCAAATGTTATGGATTGCAATATTTATGACAAACAATTTTCGGGCACATCGTATTTATTGATTAAAATTTTCGGAGACGTGATAATATGACATTTTAAGTTCGGGCAAGTTATCATTCGGAGAAATGATGATTGTGGTAAAAACTTTATGAGATGTAAAATTATCACTAAAAATTTTATAAGACAAAATAGAGAACCATCGCAAACTGGTCGAAGCTCGGGAGTCTACACAAGAGCATACTGCCCTTTGTAAATCTCAGCAGGCCCTGCGCGTTTGTTTTATTTATTTTTAAAAATCGAACGAGAGAAAAGAGTGACGTAGATTTTTTAATCATATTAAGAAAGAGAAGCAATAACGTGACTACTTCTGCTAAGTACCTTTTGGATCGATTTATTTTTAAACTTTGCTCAGTTAATTAAAACGCTGCCGCGCTGGGCTGATCTACACTTCTGCAGTACTTTAATTTAATTAGATTCCAAAATATGTACTTGTTTGCAGAGTAGTAGTTACAAAGGTACGCTTTATATTTTTTAAGTACCTAAATAAATACCCAATTATTTTCTTGCATACTTGTTGAGTCGGTCTACATTTTTATTTTGATATGAAATAAATTTATAAGAGGAACAAGGACAAAGACTCTGTCATACGATACGAATCGCCGGCCGGTGGTCGGTTTATCAGGTAGACTGGGAGGGGTAGTCTGTTTGTTGCCGGGACCCATCTCAAGCCAGCTGCATGGGGAAAAAATAACAAGAGGTGGTCCTGTCAGTCTGTGCCTACTTACTGTTATTAATGAATACCATTTATTCTTATTCTTGTCATTGGCATCAAACAGACTTAGTTTGCATCAAAATTATACGAGATTAAATTCCATTATCCATTCCATCTTAACTTATTAATCTTTTAATTTGACAGTCCATTATAAGTTTCCCGTTGATAATTAACATTTCTAAATGTTCACTTCATATTGGGGTTTGAATAACTTTGTATGGACCCGTGGCGTCATTTTTTTTATTAGCGGTCAGCAATAATTTCATCACTGTTCTAAAATAGCACCCTAAAAAGAAACATATTTGAGTGATCAGAATTGTTCTAAGTGATATCGAAGCCGAGATATGTTTTTTAATGTATTATTTTTTGCCCGATTTCCACTAAAATAATAGTTCTGAAATGTTACTATAAGGAGCTAATCTCACCAAACAGCTGTTAAAAAGGATGCAGAAATAGGAGAGGAAGGTTTTCTTCTTATGATGTCCTGTTGGGTATATTTTTCTAATAAAAGTACATCCAGAGATGTATCAAATTAGATAACCAAAATGATAATATTGTTTACAAAGCAGTTGATGTTAAGTATTTGGCAGAAGTGGAACACGAGTTAATACAAAAACGACATTAACGTCATTGACAATAATATATCAAAAATACATTTTCTAATAGCCCACTCAATGAAGGAAAAATAGGGGAAATAATTCGTGTAAAAGAGAATTTTGGCACAAATGTAGGAAATGGTGTCTGCAGAAACAACACGTGAACTTTGACCCTAAGCACAAAAAAAAAATTATCAAGTAATTTACTTACTTAAAATTTTCTACAAAAAAGGTTCTATTCGCTTTTTCTCTGGGTTCAATATTTAGCGAGATATGAAGAAATGAAGATGGACAGTAATAAAATAAACTTATGTATTAAAACAATTCTCTAAATCTAAAATATAATTATCAACATCATCGTCGATGGTGTTTTCGATGGGGGCTCCGTCAGTGCATGAGCTAGAGCATACTATCGCAGACACAGCGGCAGGCGATGCCTAATTTTTGGGGTCAATCCTGGTTAAGCAGTGAACTGCTTAGCAATTCTCACTTTGCTTTTTCCGTAGATCGCAGAGGTGGTAGTGGAGTCGCATCCGGAGAAGCTGTGGAGGAGGAGCATTGTATTGGCGAATGGAAGCTGTTGAAGTTGTCCACAAGGAGGACTTTCAAATCGACATCCTCTCCAACTTTTCTGCTTGAATATGTCGTTAAATCTTGATCCTGAATCTTGAAAAGTGTATAAAACCTTTTTTTGACTGGCCTGTTGGCGCAATGGCAGCGACCCTGCCTTTAGCGCCGGAGGTCGTGGGTTCGATCCCCACCAATGACAAATATTTGTGTGACGAACATTTATATTTGTTGTGCGTCTGGGTGTTATTATCTATTTAAGTATGTATTCAGAAATATTTAAGTATGTTTATCAGTCTCTGACGCCCATATTACAAGCTCTGATTAGTATGGGGTCAGATGATCTTGGTGTGAATTGTCCCAGATATTTATTTATTTGTAGTAAATTTTATCTAGATTACTTAAGTAAAAGATTTCTCTTGCTATGAGCCACCGTATACGAGTTGTTTAAGGAAAACTTCAAAAAGTACCTTTACACCCCCCCCCCCCCCTCCCTACCTGCTAGCTCCACCCCCATCAATCAGTACTTTGAGTATGTTGCTTCAGACACCATTCCTTACAATCGTGCCAAAATTCGCTTTCGCACGAATTATTTGCCCTATTTGGCAGTTTTTCGTCTTTGTTGACTGGGCTTTATGTAGGAGGTATTCATTCTAAACCGTTGATATCAGAGACATTATACATGGGAAAAACACCTGAAAGTCGTTTCACCCACAGTACTAGAACAATAATGGCCTAATATTGTACTTGGCCATTGAAAACTAGCCTTATGAAATCCTAATTGCGTCGCATGTTTATAACCAGTATTAAGGATTATATAATGCCGCTTTTTAACATTTTCCTTGGTATGGATCAAGTTAGATTGAGTACTTAGTTAAAAATACAAAACCTAATATCTCAGCTCCGTCCGTTAAACTTTAGCTGTGTGTGCTCCATATAAATACCTACTTCAGCACCATTTATAATATTTCCCAAAGCGAAAAAAAACCCTTAGGAACTTTTTTTAAAGTCGAAGTCAAAGTTTTATTGTTTTACTTGTGATTTCAATGAATAGGCTTTAATTGTGTAGTAGATCAGCTACTATAATAAACAGACTCATGAAAGATTCAGTTACTTTCGCAGCTGACTGTACGCGCATGCACGGACACCCCACCCGCGTTTTTAATCGCGCTAACGATATCGCTGTGAGTTTGGCTTCATCCTGATACCAAACCTAGGTCGCCAAGGCACGCACAAATATTTCGGTAGCTAAACTAAAGTATGAAATGTGATAAAATATCATTCTGTTCCATGCTTCCTTGACCACTTTGGCATTTCTATGCTTGCATACTGGCATTCACCTATCGCTACAACAGACATAAATAGCATGAACTAAAACCAACTTTATGTCGTTGTATTAAAGTCTATAAGTACGAGTAATGAAGCACGTTTGCTCTTGTAAGCGAGAGAGCGGCAGCATTGATCACTGGAATCTTCACTATGGGATTTTCGCCTTTAAGCCGATGAACTTAAGACCACAGTTATTATCGAGCAGACCGCGTCGCGGCACGTGACGTAGATACGCGTCCGCTAAACGGGTTGTTCTTGTCTCTTTCTTTCACACAAAACATCGCAGCTGGTGATATGAAACGCAAAAGGGGGAGCGCCCGCCGTCAGAGCGGCAACGTTGCTTTTTGCTGGCCTTGCCAGTAAAAGCATGCTATGTGATAGCGACAGACGCGTGCTTTCAGTTTTGAGTTTGCAACGGTGATTATTCATTATTATTTCTAGGTATTTTACTTAGCTTGTTAACTAAAATGTCAGGAACGACAAAGTGGTCAGAACAGGATACATTAAAGCTCATCAAATTGTATAAGTCGTACGAATTCCTTTGGGACAGAAATACGGAATTGTATAGGAATATTTTTGCGAGGAAGCAAGCGTATGAAGCCATAGTGACAGAAATGAATCTCTCGGGCATAACAGCTCAAGATGTAAGATGTAAAATAAAGAATCTGCGAACTTCATACTATCAGGAATTAAGAAAAATGGCGAGTATGAGGATGAAAAATAAACCTATTCGACCACTGAAATGGTTTTTGTCTTTCAAAAGCATAATGGGCAACCATACACTGGATGATCGGCCACAAATAGTAAGTAACCACCTACATAATCGTTTCAAACATAAACTTATAAAAGTTACTTTAAAAAAACAATCTAAAATAACTAGTAGCTACATCTCCCTCAGAAAGTGTTGGTTTTTTTATGTAAAGCCGCATGTACACTGACGAAAACGCAGTAAAAACTATTTGATATTATCTCCTTGGATTTCGTGTCTTTCGTAACACCTACCAACAATGTAAAATGTCAATTGTATAAACTCTGTCCATTCGTCTATTTTCTTTTTTACAACTCGAGTTCGAAATTAGTGATGCCCTCACTCACACATCGATTTGAAATAATAATTGATTTTATTCAAGAAGAAAATTTTAATCGATTTAATGCATCAAAATATATTTGGTTTAAATACGAATTATTCGTTTATTATAGTTTTTTTCAATTACAAGTGGGTAAATAAAATAAATAAATCTATAAATATAGTCTAATGAACCGTTGTAAAAAAATATATTTAATCATTTTACTTGTTTTTATTTGTTGTATATCCCATTACAAATAATATTTATAATTCCTTGCAAATAATTATTCATGGAGTCATAAATACCGTTTTTATTTTCTTTCTTTTATTAAATTTACTGATATTTTTTTTCATATGATCGATTTATCTTACGTGAGACCTGTTTTATAATATGTGGTTGTTTGCTAAGCATAGGTCACTTCATTAAGTGGGCGGTACCCGTCAATAAAGTACGACATGACTGTAGTTAATTATTTCGAAAAGGGAAAACGGTAATTCTAGAGTTAAATTCCAGGGATATTTATTTATTTTGTGTCAAAATCAGTTACAAGTTTGTGTCAAGCTGCTATACCTACTAGTCTTTATGTTTTATCAACTGTACAGTGTTGATCATGGGGCGTGCTCTATGATATCCCGTGTAATTTGCATTAGTAATAACATCAACAAATTAATGTTTCAGCCAAAATCAACAATGAGTGAGACAACGGACGCAGTGGAGCCTGGCGAGACAAACTCTGAAAGTGAAGTAGGGGAAGAAGACGAAGAAGAAGATCCCGCTGTTCAAGAAGATGAACCGTATTTCGTCGATGACCCTACTTCAAATTCTGACTTATACGTTATGTCTATAAAGCAAGAGTTTTTTGACGAAATGGAAAACCTCGGTGATAAGACAATGCCGCCAACGATATGCGATTACTTAGAACCAGTCCAAGGTAACCAGAATCAACCACAACGGAGTAAAAATAAAGACGAAGAAGTGCCAATGAAGAAATCCAAAAAGCTAGATGAATTTCAAATATTTGCAAATAACATTGCTCAACAGCTTCGGAAAATGCCTTTAAGTAGAGCTTTAAAAATGCAAATAGATGTTCAGGCGATGATTGCAAAAGAACGAATTGAAGCCGAGAGGCTGAAAAAGAGAGATGACAATCAGGAGGATTCCTCATAATGTATTGATATGTTGGGTTAAAAATGCCATGCTCTAATAATACTATTTCAAATAAATGATATTTTTAACAATCTTATTTACTCCTTACTTCATTCACTTATACTGTCTAGTAGTAGAATAAAACTCGAAAGCCTTAAAAGACTTAAAACTTCTTATGCTAACATCGAAAATTGGTATCATCTTACACTTATGGAGTAAAGGTAGTTTTTCAATAACTATGTAGTTTACATGGATGAATATTAGCTCGAGAATGCAAGTCGAAGGGCCGTGCTAAATGGACTATGGAACGTACCAAATGGGTGTCAAGTTCAGCTGCTATTAGGGACATGTTGCGTTACTGCTGCAGTCGCGAAGCCGCCGACAGACACGCGTTATGATCATGATTAGGGCTGGT
The DNA here is from genome assembly GCA_947369235.1 of Udea olivalis. NCBI lineage: Eukaryota > Metazoa > Arthropoda > Insecta > Lepidoptera > Crambidae > Udea > Udea olivalis. The sequence goes on from OX376347.1 coordinate 6,349,502, forward strand.
AAAATATACCTAAATTACAAAAACTGCCATTTAAAATTATAATTTTCAACATTTGATGTCAATTTTACGAATTGTCTCAATTATAAGGTTTTAATATTCATCTGTGCAAAAAAAACTATTTTATAATAATGTAACATAATGTATGTATAACTCTCGAATTCACAAACGTCAATCACAGCTGCGCAGTCTTTACATGTATAGCTGTCCCTTTCATTTCTATTGACATGTGACAGGGTATTTCAGTGTACATGGTGTTTTTAACTTACCTGAAACAAATTATGACAAATAATTAGTAAAAATTTATATGCCTGAGAGTCCTGAGACAGTTTCATTTAAAATAAAAAAGATAGTGACAGCCACCATAATACCTTGTCATGGTTACAGCAAATAACTTATGGTACCTTATTACTTTTATTTCGACGTAAGTGTTGCTAGGCCGAACAGTCGAGCAGGTTAGCTTTCTTGGTAGTAGGTATAAAATATGTTCAATCAAAAATATTTTTTGCTTCATGTGGTTAAACTATTAATAATGATTATGATAATAATATACTATGATTTTCTACGAATTCGACCACACACTACGCGGCGCGTGTTAACAAAATTTTAACAAAGAAGTAAGCGTTAAAAGTGTGCACCGGCCATAATAATATGGCATCGTGTGCGAGCAGCCCGTTAGCGTACGTATATCGCCCTATCTCTCTCACACGTGGCGCGCGACGCCAAGCGGTCGATTACCGTTGGTTCATTCGTGTCGTGTCAGTTACTCAACGCACGCGGCCTGCCTGAGACCAACGCGCCGAAGAGATCAACATAGCCTGCTTTCTCAGAACATAATTCAAATTGACAAATAGCTCTAAACAATGTTTTGGGACAAAGAACTGATAAGAAAAGTCCTAAATTTGTATAAAGAGTATCCAGTGTTGTGGGATGTTAAAAACAGTCATCAAGGTGAAGTAAAGGCGTTAAAACAAGAAGCGTTAATTGAAATAAAAAATACATTGAAACTACCTTTAACGGCTGACGAAATAAACCGAAAATATAAGACAATGAGAGCAGCATATCACGTAGAACTGAGAAACATAAATGCGGCAAAGATGAGAGGCTTTTTTTATAAGCCGACTTTGCATTGGTTTGACGTTTACGACGACTACATGAGCGACATAGCAGAAATGAAGGTATTGTGTTTTTTTATGATCGTGTTTACGTTTTGAGACAGCAGTATTTACAGTTCTTTTTTACAGGCCCATGAACAATTGGAAAGCAAGAAAATTGTATACAAGCTGCAAGAAGCGATGAAGAATGAAGATGAACTCAATACCTTATATTCAGTTCAGGAAAGACAAGAATTAGTGAATAAAGAGAAGAGAGAGTCACAACAAAAACAACAATCACAACAAATTCTAGAAGCTCTTCGGAAACAAGGGTCACTGCGACCGGTTCAAGACGTGCAAGAAAATGATGATTCATCATCAGAAGAAAGTGGGGATGAGTTCCAGACTTTCGGCGATCACATCGCTGAACAGCTGAGGTCTATGTCAGTCCACAGAGCTGTGATGATTCAGAACAAAATACAACGAATCTTTGCAATGCACAGAGAAGAAAATGAAGAAGATTTCTAGTTGTAGTTAATTGCAATTGTTTTCATTATTTCCTGCTAATGTAATACTAATACCTGATGATGTGGTTATATCACATTTAACTCATTTAATTTAAAATAATTACTGGAACCATCATTATAATAATATAAGTACTTTTCGTAGCATGCTTGTTTCATTTAAAAAAAATTGACGACACGATTGGCGTAATGCACTGGAGCATGGCTTCTCGCCTTGGCTTGCGTAGTGTCCCAGGTTTGATTCCCGGTAGGGCCCATTCAGAAAAGAGCATTTCTAAGTTGGCTCTGGTCCGAGTGTGCTGGGTTGGTAGACGCCCCTGGCTTAATTCCCTATCTGTGTATCTCGCAAAACAATGCGATTTTTATCCTTACTTCGAGATCACAAGTGTTTTTTTTTATATTTAAAAAAATGCTCTACGCTAAGTTTTGTGATAGAGCATCATTATAGGTTATAGCAAAGGACAAAAAGTGAAAAAAAAAAAAAAAATCTTTACCTATTTGAGTTCGACAAGAAATAGAAGAAAGTTAGGTATAGTTTTCGTTTTTTCATAGTAAATTAGGTTCTGCATGCGCGAAACAACTTCAGAGTGGACCAGAAGTTTAACGCGAACTATATATACACAAAAAATCTAGGTCGAATAAATAGGCTTCCTAATTTTAAATTATGGCCTTTTTCAATCTGAAAGGGTGTGATGTCGAAAACGTTTCAGTTATAGCTAACCGCCGTCAACCTTAGTTCATTTTCAGTAAGTCAGGTGGGCCTGTTCTAAAATGTCGGCTCCTTACTACAGTCATTTTTTACTGTTAGCCTAAATGAGTACAGACACGTGCACGTGATTATTCCTAAAAGAATAGTGTAAAAAAAGTTTTTTGAATTAATTAGGGGAAAAATGCATTTATAATAATTGCTTTGTATTGCTTTGTACTTGTGGCTAAGCACAGACACAAACACTACAAACAATCTTTAATCTCTCCCAGATTTCTAAGGCCGAGATCTATATTCGTCATTGTGCAAAGCTCAGACCTATCACATTAATAATTATCTTACTTATTGAGGATTCATATAATATGATTAATTACTATTGGTACACTTACATAACAGGTGTTTTAAATAAAAATCCTTCATAAAACTTTTGAAAAGCACTTATGATTAGTCAATTACAAGGCAAAAATATATGTCAATTGTCTATGATAGTAAATATCTATACTAATATTATGAAGAAGAAAGATTTGATTGTTTGTTTGTTTGTATTGAATAGGCTCCGAAACTACTGGACCGATTTTAAAAATTAATATAAAGCTACAATAACAGCGAGTGACATAGGCTAAGCGGAGGAACACTCTATGAGGGCGAAGTCATAAATAAACAATAATCTGGCCCTGCTACCAATCTATTACGTATAAGCTTAAATTAATTGCATATAGAAACCAAGTCCGCGCGCCCATTTTGAAGCACTTTAAATAAACGGACCGCTTCGCAGTGTTCATTACAGCTCCGCAATGTTCAATGTCAAAGCGCGCCGCACGTAAGCAAGTAATAGTCACGCATGTGGGGATCGGATTAGTGCTTCATTGTCGACAGGCCGGTTGTATGAAGACTATCCTTCTATACGTTGTTATCCGTATACGTTTAATATACCATAGTAGTTTCAAAGCAAATTGTATTTTTTGTTGAACAACTGCTATTACTCAGTAAAGGAGTTTATTGAAAGAAATCGAACTTAAATTCTACAGACTAATTTTTAATTAATAATTTGATAATTTTGATCCAAATAAAATTTTGTTGTTGCACGTGTTTATTTTGACTTTTATTGAATAGTTTTTTTTTATTTTATTTCGTAAGAATTTTGTCATTTTTATTTATTTGTTTATTGTATTTTTGCTTTATTACAAAATTTTATTGTGATACTCAACAAAATAAAAAAAATAAGCGGTCTGTTTTGGGTGACTTTAAAAATTCTCAAAACTTCTACCTACTAAAGTTACGAAGCCTTAAAACTGATCCTGTCTTGCATTTCAGTAGAACTGAAAGAAGCAGCAATAAGTACTGGTAAGGGTTTTTTTACTCTTTGCGGGAAGAGGAATGGTGGTGCCCAATGTTAATTGATTGGAATAAGGATTGACATCTATGTAAAAATCGTTCAGTACTGGTTGGTAGTGCCTATAAAAGGGTTAACTTTTGAGAGACGTGTCAACATTAGTGGATATAACATCAAATTACTGGGCTATTTGTCTTAAGAGTAGTCGACTTTTATCCCTATTGTCGCAGTCAAATTGTGAAATTAGTGTATTTAAATTATGGCTAGCTACTCGTACTTCACATGACGGAGGCTTTTCTATGACATTTGCATAGATTAACAACTTTTTAACACTTGATTTTCTCTATCCCTCAATATTATCAAGTGGATAGTACGTAATCTGTGTTTTATTAAAGTTATTTTGCGCAGCTCCACTAGTATGTGCGTCATAGAAACGAAATCCCCATGAAATGAGTTTTTGTGGAACTGATTGCATGCGATACTAACCTTTTATGTCAAAAAATTTCGGCGCAATTTATCTACAATTAATATGGAAATTTCCCAACTCTGTGAATATCAACCAAGTTGGTCATTTAATTTAGTGTGGTGTCTAAATCTGAAGTTTTATATACTACAGAGCAGGTTAAAAGCAGCCTTTTGTTTTTTAGCCTGTAGGGCTAAATCTCGTGAGTATCGCTACAAACTAATAGAGGCTTAGAAAACGCAGTGTGCATGCATAGGCTCTAACAATGTTCCTACATTACTTAGATTTTTAGCGTCTTACAATGCTTATGTTCATATCTAAAGATATGTTTTATTTATGCTGGCTGCCTGACATGTGGTATCATTGGATAGTGCAAGTAAGTAAGTTCTCCTCTACATTAGAAATCGCACTGCACCACACCCGGTAGCGATTTTGACAACGATTATTGCTATTTGACGTCTAATACTGCATCGTCATTGGCTGACATGCTGTCAAAATGCGAGCGACTAGCAATCGACTGGATTTGCTTGTAAGGGGGCGGGACCTTCTCGCATTATTAAACTTACACAAATTAATGTCATTATTTTTTTGTCATTGAACCTACAGTATTAGTAAACCAAAATATAAGCTACCTACGCTACGACCTCAGCGGTCTTGCAACATGTTCGAACTAATTTCACATTGTGAAAATGTCTTTATTTTGTATTTGAAAACGTACGAGTAACTACAATATACATTTGTACATTTGGAGAATATTTTAGACAGAGGTTTTAAAAATCCTCCTTTGATGAAAATTTCACCTATCTTAGCTCCAGCAGTTTAATACTTCTGCCTGTTTTCCCCTTATGGAAGTATATTTATAGGCAGCATTCAATAGCTACATGCCCGGAAACCATACATTGCTCGGTCATGGCATGGCTGGCACTAACTTTAATTAATTTAAATATCCCAACCTCATTTGCCCTACCGCATGGTGTAATCGCACACGCAACTGAAACCCATCAAATAACACCAGAGCCATAATCAAACAGACGACCAATAACGTGTCCGCACGCATCTCGTGTGTGGTATGATCTCGTCTCGCACGTGGTCGTGTCATGACTGGAAATCGTTCAAAAGTAACCTTTATTTGTTAGACAATATGGCATAGAATCTTATCGTACGATCACACCATAGAATATGAAGCAGACAGATCAAAAAGTGTCAATCGTTACGTGTTGTCTTCGTGTTTGAAATACATTGATCCAGAGCGGCTTTGCTCGCTCTAACGCTCGATTTAACAAGTATCAAGAATTTACTACTCGTATTTAGAGACAAAATATTACAGACCTTCCGAATAGATTGTTTCTAAATATCAAAAAAAGGTAAGAAATAGTTTTCATTCAGATGGGACAAACAGTTAACCTGATCCCAATGTTAGGATTTCTTTATGATAATAACCAGAGAGGCAAGTCAAACACCCAGACATCTGCTTCATCAACATTCAACAGACATTTGTCCCCGAGAGTCGAACCTTTATGCCTTAACAGGTAGTTTGGAGTCACTGGACGGGTTGTCAAGTATGTTTTTTAACTTATAACAGCCTAACCATTAATGGCAAGCTAAAATTATACAAGACGGTCAACAACGAATGAACTATCATGCCAATTAGTGAGTTATTTCTGTGAATTTGTGAGAACCGAAAAAAAATTAAGAACAAACTGACAAATACCAAAATATACTTAAATTGATCTTTGTATCTAAAGTGAGTTGTTTAGGAAAAGAGTGTGCTTTTGTTAATTGCACGGCTGTCACCAGAACATTTCCATAGATAGAAAATCGGAGATGACGCTGACACTTGAAAGGTTCAGGGTACCTAGTGTACCTACTCACTAAATCAATGTCCGTAGCACGGTAATATTATCTATATTACCGCGTCCGTAGTTTCGGGCAAATTAACAATATTAAACATGGTCTAAGATGGTATAAAAACGAAGATGATTTTATCAACCGTCATGTATTTTTGTACTCCTCTTTCCAATATTAGCATACATAAGTAAATATACAAGAATATCATTTGTTGTAGGTTTTTTTGACACATTAGTTTGACTAAAACTACTAACATTGCGTTAGTGAGTAAGTGATGGCCTTAACAACAACCCTTAACAAGTGATGGCACTTGACTGATGCTATACTCAGTTGGCTTTATGTAGGATTTGCATGATGCGTATCATCCAATCATATTTTCTTGAAAGTGTCGAACATAAGGTACCTACGCATCTTTATTTTAAGAGTTCAAAATAACACTTGAAATTACTATTTGAAATTATAAAATTGAACGAAATCATATCACTCAAGTTAATGAAGCGAGGTTATTAAAGTGTTGTGGATTTCTTAAATGATAAGAATTTGTGGTCATCTTAGGTAAAATCTGCTCCTCTGCACACTTTTTTGTTATGACTTTACTCTGTCAATTCAATTTTTGTGTTAAAAAACAAGATTGAAAAGAGTAACCATCGAGTTTCCTGCCGGAGTCTTCTCGATCGGAAACAACCTCCGAACCGGTGGTAGAGTCACATTATGTTTAATTATGATATTTACTATCATAGTATTATTTGATGTAAGTTTATTTTAGTATATTTTTGCTTTAATTTTTTTTTGTAACTATATGACTTGTCATAAGTACTTTCTATAAGTCTATATGAATAAAGATATTTTTTACTTTTACTTTACTTTTACTTTACTAAAGTTGGGAATTGCGATGAATTGGTTTCAAAACTTACAATTATTATGAATGATAATTAAAGTGTGTAGGTAATATTTCTACTATGAGATATACCATTTTAGCGAAGCAAGTAATTACAAAACAATCAAATATAAAATTAGATAGCTGAAACAAAGAATACCTATCAGCTAGAGTGAACACGGTAAAGACACGGCAACAAAAAGTTGTTAGACTCGCTTTTTAAAGCAGAAGGCTGTGCAAGTGTGCATGAAGCACAAAATTTCAAGCAAAGTGCCAGGGGGCAGAGGCCTAATAATCAGACCCGATGTCGGGATAAGCCTATCAAAAAATAGATTTTGAGCAAAAACACAGTTTCCGGTACATGGAGGACTCCAGGCACCGGAAACGCAAATTGCGGTAAAAACTTTGATGGAATCTAATATACTAGTATACCTACCTATACGTATAAAACTCTTACTGACTGAGTGAATGACTGACAGTGACAGCACCGCACAGCCGAAACTACTGGGCGCAGAAAGCTGCAATTTGGTATGGAGGTTCATTCCTACAGGGTAGCACTACGAGACAATTTCTAAAATTCTTACGGGAACGGTAAAAACGAATAAGTAAACGGGACGTGCGAAGTTGCGGACAAAAACGAGTTTCTTAAGAGCGTTAGCTGGGGGTGGATCGAAAACGTTGCATTTTGTAAGATTTTCGTGATTATTTCATTGAATTAAAGTAAAACCTAAATTTTTTCTCTATTATTGTGTGCTTAATACTATCTAAAAACACATTGAATTGTATATAATTAGGTAGTCGCCAATTATTTGCTAAATTAAGTAAAAAACCGTTTTTTTGAAAAATGTATGAGACATTTAAAAATTTACTGTACACAGTTTCAAGTTATATTATGGAATTGAAAGTTGCATTCAATAATAGAGAGCTAATTTACACTTAATTTGAATTCAGCTAAATAATCACGAAAACCTTAAAAAAACGACTTTACGATCTACCCCAAACGCAAAAAGCAAACCCTCTTAAATAATATTAAATAACATGTTCCCTCGTAATGGTTCTCAACTTTTATAAGCCAAATAAAACTACTCGTAAATTAAAACAAGCGGAGTCAATTTCCGACTAGTTCTTAATTGGCAACTGAACTGGTTTTTCACAAGTAGGCCATAACTGACAGCTAAGTGAAAATGGGTGACTGAGTCACAAATCGTTAATTTAAAGTGAATCATGGAAAGTAGGGCGTTGTTGGATAATAATCAGCAACTTCGAAAACGATACAGTTTAACGATAATACAGATCGTAATTGAAATTGAAACTACGCGTCTTTGGTTTCCCACTTATAAAGGCACTCTTCTTCCTATCAGTACGTAACTACGTTTTCTAAGACGATCCTTCAGATGCTGCGAACGTGACGTTCACCCGTCATCCAAAATTCTGTAAAGATAACTTTGGTCATGTTTGTGTAGAAAAAAATAAAAATTCACTTAACAAAATGATTGATTAGTGTTTCTTCTCGATTGCAAATTGGAATTACTAGTTATATAGCTAAAGTAAGTCTTAGAATAGTGAAGGTTCTAGATGGTTGACAACATATTATTGGAAGCGCTGCTATTTCCTATAGCTCCTAGTTTTTAAAAAATAATATTCGATTTCTTGCTTGCTTTAAGATAAGTGCCATGCGTTTACACCAATGACAGCCGGTAGCGATCTCATTGACGTTTTCGTATCGGAATTTGGTACAGCGCCTCGATTGATTAGAAATGGAACTATAAATGACATGACAAATTGCTGAACTCAACGACTGTAGTTTAAGTGACAAAAACTGTTTTCTGGCGTACGTCTACCACGTATCCACGTACCAAGTATTACGGCAACTCGTGGTAGCCGTACTGATCTTGATCCCACTGGTGTCAATCAATCAGCACGTTTTGACGTTGACGGATTTACCTAACAAGTCGTATGTCAGATTTTGACCTCGATGCCATATCAGGAACGTTTGCCCACTCAACGCCAAAGCATACCTAAATTGTATTTGTGCAAAATGTTTTTAAAATTTTCGCTATATCGCAATTACTTACTGAATTTCAAATCACGCATTTAGTCAAGACCCAAAACAAGTATTGTTGTTTGGGGAGATATTGGAGAGGTATTGTGATTTGACGACACGATTGGCGTAGTGCGCTGTAGCACGGTTTCTCGCCTCGACTTCTGTAGTGTCCCGGGTTCGATTCCCGGTCGGGTCAATTCAGGAAACGATCTTTTCTGAATTGACTCTGGGTGTGCTAGGAGCATCCCTAGCTTATTCCCTTGTGTGGTACCTCGTAACACAGTGATATAATTATATATATATAAGAGAGACCATTACAAGAGGTGTGTTGTCTGGCGCATATTTATTTATTTATTTATTTATATTTAAAAGTTTTTGCGATAATTATTACTTAAATATAATAAAAATATTTCTACACCAATTTATACAATTTGATCACTACATAATAGACGTTATGATTTGTGTTAACTGTCAATGAAGTATTTAAAAAAGGTGGACTTTATTAAGTAATACCTTATAGTGCAGAAGAGGTCTGCAATTTTACAAAATAAATTTAGAAGTTTCTGAAACATACTCGTTTAACTTACACATAGTCAAGTATAAATTTTTCAGTCGCTCAAGAATCATGTTATGATTTTTAAATAATTTTATGGTTGAAACTTTTGCCATCAGCCTTGAATGATTGGAAAAATATACACTGATTACCGATCTGACCAAGTTAGTATAAAATGGGGGTCAATACGCCATTCATTTACTACTATTGTGCCGTATTCTGACTCAAATGCGCAGTAGATAAGTAAGGTTTACCGCGTTTTGGTCGGTTTTAGTACTTCCTAATCGTACCACGATGCGACACCGTGATTGTCATTCAGTATTACTGCAATCTTAACGTGTGATTTTTTGTTATTGCCCTTTATCTTAGCCTAGGAAACAACCGCAGGGTTAGCGATTCCTCATCTGCAGTTGTATGAATCATCTTTATTTGTGTTGATTCAATCTTATCATCAACCATTGAGCCATTTGATGTAGTTGTAGCCTCACATTGCAGACTCCCGCCGGTAAGTTCTATATTTTATTAATGCGAATATATTTACATCATAAAAAAAACATATAAAAATAATACTGTATGCTTAGAATAATTACATAAAAAAACCAAGTCCGCGCGCCCATTTTGAAGCACCTTAATAAGAGCCATAAATGGCTTCAAACGGACCGCTTTGCAGTGTTCATTACAGCTCCGCAATGTTCAATGTCAAAGCGCGCCGCACGTAAGCAGGCAATAGTCACGCATGTGTGAATCGGATTAGTGCTTCATTTTTGACGGGGCATTTGTATGAAGACTATCCTTCTATACGTTATTATTCTGAGACTGTATGGTATACTTAGCAGGGATTTGTCATGTCACCTTTTTGTGTATTAATAATAAACATTTATTCCGTAAAATCCTGAGCACTAAGGCCACGAAACACAGTCACACGATAAACATTTTTTTTTCAGATTATGATAACTTTAAGCCTCATATTATTTGCTGGGAAACCTGAAAAGTACCTACCTATTTGGTGAATTACCATGACATTTACATCCTTTGATACTATTAAACAATTCGACATAGAGCTGACATTCAAGGTTCTCGCGCGCCAATCGTTAGCAGTAGCCTGCAGCCTTTATTATATGCAATACACTATATAAAAATTATATTGTTGTAAAAAATGTGAATTGCTACATTAATTTCAGAATCTAGTTATCCTAAAGAGTTTTTTTATTCTAAATTAGCTTGTGTACCTACTGGTTCTACATACGCAATTTGAACAATTTACATAAACTGAAAACAGCACATTCTCAAAGAAAATTTACATATAAATACCGGTTCTCACTTTTGATGCATTGTTATGATAAATCAAAACTTTTGTAACACTAACTCATGTCGAATCTCTACAAAAAATATTTAAAACAAATAGCTGTTAGTAATTGAAATTCGATGTACACCTGGAAAACTTAACTATTATTTGCCAACCTAAAAAAAAATAACAAAAAATGTTGCGCATTTAGTTTAAAAATGACAAAATTCACTTAAGATTTTTGTTAGTAAGTAGGTACATTTTTGGTAGAAAAAAGAGAATACATTCCTAACATACCTACCAACAACGCCTCTTTCTTATTGTCTTTATCACTCTAATAAATTAAATGCACTTTTATTACTTCATCCATTTCGATAGCGTTATTTAACTGTTATCTATCGCTGTTTTATCATGATGCAATTTTAAGTTGAAGTACCTCAATAACTGTCAAGTTTTCAAAAAAATATTAATGTGACTAGCCATTTAGGCACACTGCAACTTTTTGTGATGGTTGTCTTCACGGTCTTTCACTATCGAGATGTAAAGGTGCCGTACTAAGGAGTTCAGGCTAGCCAGTACAAAAATAATCCCTTATATAGTAATTACTTTTTGAACAACATTTTACTCTTTTCTTTTTGAATGAATAAACTGGCATTTTTTTGGTTCAAATAAAGTTAAATCTGATATTTCATATTAAAACTGGGTGACCAGATGTTAAAAACATTTTAAATTGTAAAAGACAATCTGCAATACCTTCAATAATTATGTAACTCTACATGTAGATGAGATCTAGATTTAAAATATCACTGAAGTACTTTTTCCCGGCCAAGGGCCGTATTACAATCGTTTGCCACTATCGCAGCGTGACCGTTTACGGTTCTTAAAATGCTCACTATGTATTGATATTACGATGTCCACTATTTTAGCGCTACTTCTGCAACTGAAAAGTTAAAGTGGTACTATTTGACAGATAAACGCTGCGCAATGGTTGAGTTTGCATGACGTAATGGTCACGTCCACAGGGAATAAGAGATGATTATACCAAAACGTCAGGACGCTCAATACACAGACAAATTCGAGCAAGCTTCAAGAGAACGCAAAACGGGCTCAGGGTTGCCAGCTTCTGGATGTGTGTTTGAGACAACAGGTATGTGGCGGCACGCAAAAGATAACTTAAAATATTACTGAAAAACGAGTAGGAAATGCTGTTGCTATGTAAATATCCACGTGCTCTAATGACGCTCATCTTCACAATGGTTCCAACAAGAGATTTCGCACACTTGTGTCCACCGACTGACGTAGACTCCATTATTTTACACTTACTTTGATAACAGGCTATTTGTTCCGTTCACCACGGTCTCTCACAGACGGATCACTTGTTCCAAACGTGGAGCCGACGTGGAAGTTTTTGTTTCAAATTACAAAAACAGTGGAATATTACAGATTTCTTTCAAGACAGGTCTTTGCCTTTGGCGAATATAAGCCATTTGCAAGACAAAAACAATCCACATGATCATTAGAGGTTTTCAGGCACGTGATGAGATGACTGATAAAAACTGACATATTAGGACATTTTTTATCTGCTTTAGCAAATACGAGTACAATATACTTTTATGGAAGTTAGGAATTTCCTAGGCAGTTAATTATTCTCCTCCTCCCTCCTTAAACACTCCTTCCCTAAATAACTTTTTTTGTTTAAAAAAACCAACGCCCCATATCTCTCAGTTAATTATTTTAAAAATAAATTACGAATATTACAGCTTACCTTCCATTAGGGCATTATTCCCATTAAAATACCTTAACCGTAACCCGAGTAATAAAATAATGGTTATAATAAGTTCAAACGATCTGAAATGCTACAGCTAAAGCCTCATGAACAAGTAACTCCAGGTTTACTTTTATTTTATTACTCCTGGTTTTCTATTCCAGAAATGAGCAACCTTTCCTCAGACGTTTTTTTTAGTCTATATATATGAAAATAAATAGCTATTCGGTTGTCTCGCTAAAACTCGAGAATGGTGGGACCGATCCGGCTAATTTTTCTTGAAATATTTGTGGAAGTTCAGGAGAGGTTTAAACGGTGAGAAACACAATATAAATAAAAAAAACGGCAATTAAATTTTCCAAAACAAAATGGTCCGCTGACATTTGCCAATATTCAATATATATGTCGGGGTAGCTAGTAACAAACAAAAACGCACGAATGGCGTTGTAGACTTTTACTATCTTGAAACACGGAACACTAAAAGACAACTTATTTGAATCTACTACGGTCGGTGGTGACCCTACCGTTGCTTCGGAGTTTTTTTATGTTTTCATCGATATTTAATACTAGCGGAGAGATAACTATTTTTCGTTGGTAACCGCGTTAACCAATATCGCTGTAGAACTGAAACCGTTAACCATGACTCTCTTCACCAGTAGAGAATTTCAGTATCATCTAACATTAACATTTATAGTACATTTTATATCGAGGGACTAACCGAAGCCATAATATACCAGAGGTGGTTTGACTCCCGAGCGTGCGAGGCAGTCAATGAAACCGAGGGTGTATTATGTTGGCGTTGAGTCCCGAGGTGGTACTTTTCACTTTGAGTGCGAGAAATATAGTCGAATTAGTACAAAAACATTTAAAACCGAACAAATTTACACTCGACAAAAATTCTGAAATTTTCGCGGTCTGTTTTTTAAACCAGTCACAGATTAACAATTTAAAACACATGGCGCCACCTACTTTGCGCACAAACACTGGAACTAAAACTCTCTCAACATTTTCGCAATGAAGATGGTCCACACTCCACAGATAATAGTATATTTACTGACTGTTTGAGTTTGTTTATGTCACATAAAGGAAATTAAAAAACGAATTACTTTTAACTTCCTAGAGACTAAAGTGGTCACTCTAGTCCCGCTTCGTAGGGCTATATTGGCGTACTTTTAGAGCATGAAAAGTGAACATATTACTATGAAACTATTTTGCTGGTTATTTCTATGCGAGTCCCCTATCTTTTATTTTTCTAAAATTAAGGTTATTCAAACGTTACAATTTTTGCAGCAAATATTTAAGAATGGGATTTCGCCCTTCAAATAGATGAAACACAAAAAGGTTTTCAAAACCTGTAAAATACTTGACTCACAAATAGGTATACTAAGCAAAAGAACTTCATAGCGATAAAAGAAAAACTCGTACCTAATCGAATGGAGGTACGTAACTGGGCATCGAACTCACCTCAGGTTTTTGTAGTTGTTTTTAAATTACACTGGAAGCGACAAGATCTTGGGAAGTTAATTAAGTAATGCCTACACTCGTTGCCGTTTTATTTATGCTAATTATACGAGTGTTGTAGTAAGTATTATTACTCGTAATAGTAAGTATTATTACTCGTAATAGTAAGTATTATTACTCGTAATAATACTTACTACCTGATGAATGTTACCGAATCGAATGTTGGTGTAGTTTATTGTATTGAAGCACTTCTTCGTATCTACAAACGCAAATAAAAAGTTGAGCACACCTCAAATTGATGCTGGCCTGTCAAGTGTCATTAGAAATGAAAGAGACAGCTATACATTAAGAACTGCTCAGCTTTGAATGACGTTTCTAGATTCGGGTAATAGTGACAGATAAGTGTTTATAGAACATACGTGCTTAAAAAATATTTATTATGATGTTTTAAAATGCAAATACAGAAATAAACTTAACTATTATTATTCGACTATTAGTAATAATAGTATTCTACAATAAATCTAAGATAAAAAAAAATAAAATAAGAAAAAATACAGCCTGGTACACGTACAGGCCTCACCTCAACTAAGTATGAGGTGTGTGCGAGCCATACTCAAACACACGGGCTCAGTGCGGATTGTTGGAGAGGTGAAGGCCAATGTAAGAACTTAAAAGAACTTTTTTTTTCATCATCGTCTACATCTGACCATATTGTTCTCATTATGTTTATTTCCGTAAGTCAATCACATACTTAACTAGACATCTAACTATTATGTTAACATTTGAGTGGCATATGATATACTGAGCACATGCCCTACATTCGTTAACAAAACTCATTGAAGGGTAAAATGAGAATTCCCCTGCGCGTTATCTTTTGAATACGATGTCCTTTGGTTTATCTCCTACTGCTATAGACATAGAGTCCAAAGCTGACTGTAGAATCTCTTTCTAGTGTCAACAGACATCCGGCGTAACCGTTGGCTTGTAAAAAACTCAAGGACTACAGTTAAGGACCCCTAGATTCTTGACCCCACGCCATTGAACCTTTCGTGTTCACGGAATTTTTATTACAATACAATTTTATTTAATGGCTTTAAGGAAATATCGCTCGATTTTAACAATGTACTGATTCTTATAAAAGGATGTAATTATCGTTTAAAAGAAAAACATACAAAGTTGAAATATTTCTGAAGATAAAAGACATCAGGTAAAAAGTACAACTCTATACATTTACGTCTCCAATATTTTCCAAAAAGACGTAAATAATGTAAAAAGTTCAAACTAATAATTTTAGTTCTTAATCCGAGTACCTTATTACAATCCTTATTACTTCCTAAACTGAGGGTAGCGAACAATTTCATCACTTTACCCAGCCTAGAAGATGCCAGGTAACCGCTGACTGGCTGGAAATGAGAGATCATATTACGAAATTGCTCGCTATGCTTAATTTAGAGAGTGAACTTGACAAGTTATAAGGGTGAATGTTGTAATAAAGCCTCAGGATCTAAACCTGATATTCCAAAATATACAGCGTGATGAAGATTACCCATTGCCTAGTAAACCGCGGCAAGTAATTTATTAATTACATATTATGTAGCAAAATAACACTGTATGGTTATAAAAACTATGACATGGATTCTAGAGGAATTATCGCACACCGATCACGCAATATGTAAAACATCTGTCTGGCATCTATCCGGTTTTAGTTCATTTGCATTTTATTCTAAAATATGAGCCTTTAAAAATCAATCTACAGGCTGTATTTATGAAGAATATACCCCGTTAGCACGATGAATGCTTTAAATTTTACTAAAAATATGTGAATTTGGACAAGCGAATAGCCATGTATTGTCGACCCTGATAATGGTATTACTTTCAAATCTTCCAAATGACTAATATACCTTCAATATGATACACCAGATCTATTTTAACTTAGAAATTATCAACGAATTCATTCTTACAAATAAGCACGGGGAGACCACGTGTGGGCTGATATGTAGGACGCCTGCCAGCTCTACGCGACGATCAGCTGGTGTCGGTATAGCTATTAGCAGTACACTATCATAATTTTGACATCCTGAAATTACTCAATTATGGCAATCATGCTACTAATATGTACATAATAGTTGTGTGTATATAATGCACAATACTGAAATGCATGGATGCATGTTCAAAGTCTTTGCGATGTCAAAATGTTTTTTTTTTGCTTTCTATTTTTCATGCATTTTATAAAGTGAAACTTTAATTGCTCAATAGGAGTAGATAACTGTTTAGTTTAGTTTTCGAGAATGGTCATCATCAATATTACGGTGCAATACTACAAATTCAAGTAGAAAATATGTTGCCTAGCGTATTGTTAACAAAAAACACGTAAATGGAAAAGTAACAAAACAAACTAATCATTTTTTCAAAAAAGTTTTTAATTGCTTAGTCCGCGGCAACAAAATAAGAATCAATGAAAACCGAACGCTTCTTGGAAACATACAAGTTATGGTTATTCAATGATGTATCATCCAATGTCCAAATAATCTGTTATTGGTAATACATTATGGAAAGATAAGAGAATACAAGGTAATGAGGCCACATCAACATTAAAAAGCACAAGCTAGATAAGTACTAGTCACATGAGCGGATAGCATTCTACAAGAAACTTTGAAACTACACATGATAATCATTATAATTAGATAATTAACATATTTAGTTAAGTAACAGGAACATAGCATTGGAAGCAGAAGGCAAGCTTATGATAGTACAATGAAACGGATCATCATCATTCGCGTCGCGGACAAAAGACGCATTATAATGGAATTAGACCGAAACGTGTAGTTTCGCCAGTTGTGACAGCCTACACACACAAAAATACATAGTATTCACAGAAAATCAGCAAACAGGTCAATCAGTTCAGATGTTAAAAAAACGGTTGCCCCACTGGGAGTTGGATGTCGTAATGGGAGTCAAGGATGATGAGTGAAAACAAAAATATTAGTCATGATCATGTTGTGTGTGTATGTCTGCGACAAAACACCCTCTTGGCTTTCATAACCGAGATAGCATTTTTGAAGTGTCGCCAAGTGCATATTTTGCCAAATG
This sequence comes from Udea olivalis, assembly GCA_947369235.1. Taxonomy (NCBI): domain Eukaryota; kingdom Metazoa; phylum Arthropoda; class Insecta; order Lepidoptera; family Crambidae; genus Udea; species Udea olivalis. Next base: position 6,366,542 of record OX376347.1, read on the forward strand.
TATGGCCCAGACTAAACTATATACTTCGTATTCTATCGTACAATTGTATTTGGAACTCCGGTGTTACTTATTATTTTGCTCCCTGATGTAGCATGTCAATTAATTATGACTGGATAGATCATTTCGTGAACTTCTCAATATTAATTGTTATAAAAAGTGTCCATCTGTAATTTAAAATAGTCATGGATGTTTAAGATGTCGCCCTCAGTAGTCGAGACAAATAAATATCTCAGGTTCAATTAGCAATCTGATTCTCAAAAGCTTATAGCTGCTATCGAAACGAAAACTTTTATTTCAAAATAAATCCCATGCACTCATAACATTCGACGTGAAGAAGATAAATTTACGTTTGGAGCTTCTGTAACTAATAAACATTGTAAATCAAGCATAATCGTTTTTATGTACAATCTGGTTTCAAAATATGATTGCTAAAGTCAATCAAAAGCCGTAACATATTTTTATTACGGAATGTTACCTCTATTCTGTAATCTACTTTATTGCAATAATAATATTCATGTAATGACGTCAAAGCAGCAAGGGAACCTCAAAAGAAATGGGTCAGCTTTCAACCTTCGTCATGCCTACGTCAAACATCAATACAAAACAGAAACTCTTCGGTGTGCAGCTGCCGAATTTTGATCCACTCAATTATCAGCCTTATTTTCAGTAGAAAGAAGTATGTGAACTTGGGAGATATTACATACAAAATGCTGAACCAGATCGCTGTATATTGAATTCGCACTAATCGTTATAGGTTTCGTAGTCCTTGAAGGCAAAGATTTATAGGTCACCTCAATTTCTCATGGTTATTATAATAGCAACTGGATACGCGAACTGGTTCGAATTCTCAGAACAGAAAAAAGGTCTCGTAACTATTTATTTTAAACTAGTGGGTTCCATTTTTAACAAGCTGTAGAAAAATAAACAACAGAAGAGTCAATTCGATCGAGTCCAGATATCGTTGATTTATACAGTTTTGTAGTTATCCGACAAGCCTTCGATGTTTTATTTAAAATAACATTTCCTAAGTATTGATGACACACACATCTGATGTCGAGAAGTAGGCTCAGTAGGTATATGCTTTGATTGGCGTGTATGAAAATTACGACATTTTTTTTGTCTCATACCTTCTGGCAAATGTTTCTAAATATACAAGGAAAAAAGTTTCACAAATTCATAAAACCTAAAACAACAAAGGTCAAAATGCTAATAATGCTGTCTACACTGGGGTGACTGCCTTCACGTTACAATTCTTATTGAAATTCCGTTTAGCCTGATTTCCCTTGGCTGTTGTATTACAATGATCTCAATAAATATTCCCTCGTTGACAGTTTTAGTATTAAAAGTTATATAATCATGACATCAATTTTACCACTGTTCAGGGTGTTTACTACAGCATCACCATCTTCCTTCAAAAGTAGTTTTAAGGGAAATAAAGAAAATATACCTAGTATAGTCTCGCTTAGTTTTCGTGTTGGTCCTGCATGGATCTGTTCTTTCTTACCTATCAGGGTGTACCTACTACTTACTCAGCATAACAGGTAGGTTATGTTATACGACCGCTGCTAATCTGTGCCCACGAACAATAGCAGGGAGTGCTCGGGTGTTGCGATAAAATATGACCGACATAATAAATCCCTCTTATCAGCCTGGTCTAAATTTAGATGGAGCGAATATAACGTAGTTCTATTTAGAGAACGCTTGTTCGTGTGCAGCAGCTACAATTTAATCATAGTTTTTCGTCAGATTTAACTAAATTAATATAATATGCGTGCTCTTTATCTAAATTTGAGACAGAAAATGAGTATATATGTACCGTTGAAAAACTCACTAAAAACGCAGTTCATTCTATATTTTGTATAATATTTGATGTTTTGGAAAGGGGGCCTAAGGGTTTTCAGCTTTCTTTCGTAATATTTCATTTACTATGTAGGTTGATATCCCAGTATCCCTGTAGTTACAAATATTCACTAGCCAATTTAAACAATTTCGTAGCAAACTGATTGAATTCGATTAGCATCCAGAATCTTTCATGTTTATCGATCTTTGTAATGCAATAAGATCATTTGATAGCGGAATCGATTTAGAAACTAGTCCTACTGCCAAGTTAACTGTTGCTATTTCGGTAGCTACAGAATACGTAGTATTATTATCTCGTCTGACGTCTGGTTGCTAAGGTCATGTCACATCAGTTGTAAAAAGATACGCGACCAAGCAGAATCTCTTGAGTTGCTATGAGAAAAGTATTAATGAAGTAGTGTTGGTTATTGTTAATTCACATAGTAACAGACGATTCGATATATATTGCTGAGTAAATACTGCTATAGTTTGCACCACAGTGTAAAAGAACTCAATTATCTACGATTGTTATATTGTCAGTTCGTTTTTATGAAATAATTCAGGCTGTAGTATGCGATCACTAAATGTGATAATACATTATGTATAATGAATCATTTTTATGCTATGTTCGATTTTGAAGTTTATTAGATTGACATTTTCAGTGCGTAGTCTGGAACATGATATTAAAAGTAATGAAATTACGATATTTGGTACAACAATTTAATACATTCATGTTACAAAACTTATTTAAATGACTGGAATGAAACATTCTTCAATATTAATCTCAAAAAATCTTCATTTAAATAGACCTGTACAAGTACAGAACAGATAAAACAACTTCAGTAAGCAATCGTCTTACCAGGCAGTTGAATAGTTTTACCAAAAAAGAGTTTATACATTTTAATAAAGTTATAGTTTTCATCACCCAGCAACATAGCATAAAAGAAGTGTCATTTCATATTTTGTTTATTCAATTATCATAATTATATCGACCGACGTCATGTCTGATAAAATTGTAGCTATTGTCTCTTAGCAGGTTTCGTTGACTTGTGTGAACAGCTGTTTGATAACCTGTGAAGGTCTAGCACAAATTTGATATGAATTGGTAGATACTTCTAGCCTAGACACAGTGACTATTTCATGAAGATTTGTTAAGATCAAAATTTCATTCTTCTCAGATGGATTTTATTATTGACGTTACATTATTCTGGATGTCGCACTACTAGAGGCCTTCTTCAAGGCTTATATTTTAGCAGAATACCTTAACTATGCCTTTTTAAAGGTAGTAGATAAAATTTGTTTTATTTTTTATAAAATGACGTTATTAGTGAGCTGGTTGTCAGTTAACATTCAATCCGGTTTAATAATATATCAAGCGTTTTTTTCATACCGGAACTATTAGAGGATATACCTATTGCAATAGTAAAATTTGTTATAAGTGATCTTAAAAGCATAACACTATTAATTACCAAGCTCGGATTAGCGATCATGTCAAGACAAACGATATTTCAACATTAAGATATTCGCGTTTCTTTGTCATTAAAAAGTCAGTTTTGAGACAAGTTTAACAAATCAAAGGCCTGTGGGAACCAGATCCAATGCTTCCTGGAAACAAGCCAGTCTTAGCAAATATAGGTTTATCGTATCGCAGATCGGTTTATCTGTAGCTTTGAAAGAGAAATTGAACTAAATAAAATTTCATTGAAGTGAGAAGATGATTTAAATGTCGTAAAAATATTTGTACTAGACGTTATTAAAAATATAAAAATATGGGGCACGGCATATAATTTTTTAAATGGCTGCATCATAGCACTTAAAACCGTTTAGATTTTGATTTATACCTTTTTTATTTAATGTTTAAAATTTTTTTGGAAAACCTTTATTCAAATTGAAGCCCATTATTTCTCATAAAAATTATGCTTTTTTCCTTGTATTGCTCACAGTGTGGTGTGGGTCAGTCATTCGGCATGCAATCCACTTAGGGACGTAAAGTACTGAAATAGATAGAAAAATAAAATTATGTTAAATAAATAACAACATTAACTGTTTTTTATTTTGTTAGGTTACGTTTTGTTTATGGAATCACCGATGAATAGTAAATAAATTAAAACCTCTATACCGAGAATAAATGCAAATAGCCCACGTGTACAAGACAATAAAAGTCAATTATCGTTTGTATGGCTAGATCAGAATCCTTGATCACGCCAAGATAGTACTCATATAAACATTTTGTTATTTCCAGGGACTGATTAAGTTGGACTATAAAGGATTTTAAATTTGTTTAGTTAGGTATATCTTTATGACTTCTGGCTCTTGTTACTTCTAGTACATTACATACATACCAACAAACAAAGTGAAATGTAAGAGTTTTATTCAATAGCACTGGTTAAGTAGCCAAACATGAATCCTAAAATAAGTTTAAACTTTGTTCAATTAACTATTTTATGGAGTTCATTTCTGAAATTAGCCATCTCGACATACCTGTAAACAACTGCAATAAATACTTACCTAGTTAGTTTACTTTGATATTCAACATATTGTAAAACATAAGCAGGGTTTTTCGAATTTTAAATGTACCTATTGGTAGCACCGATACACAAAATTAACTCTTATTAAATGATCACAAAAAATAGCTATGAAATTTGAATGTAATTTTCATAGACTTCACGTTTTATTTTAACGTGTCTAAAAGTTGATCAACATACAATCTTTATAAGTCTAGGTATACATTTAATATTTGTATCTATCTCATCAGCTATCTAAGTACTGATTTATTTCAGATTAGACGACAAATAGTAAAAATAAGATACATAATTACATAACATATTCTTAATTTCCCAAAATAGCAACCGTTAGGTTCAGTAGCCTTTATTGGTTGCAAAGTTCTAGAAATATTATGTCTCAAAATCATACGATTCTTGACGTTAACGCGGTATTTATACACCTAGGCTTCTATCTTTGTTTTATAGAAGCAATCTTTGAGAGACAGAAGACACATGTGATGTTTATTCGAATCGATTAAAGCTGGAAATGAAAGATATCTATGACGTTATGTTTATTTCAGTGGAAATGTCGTTTCGGAGTTCAGACTGTTTGGCTGACATTCTAAATCAATTGGAGGTACCTCGTAAACGCACGTCTCGAGTAATATACGACGTAATAAAAAAAACGTTCTTGAAAATTATTCTGTCTGGTCTTTTGCCGACACCGAGACATAATTCATTTTTTTCGCGCGTTTAGAATGTTCTGTTCGAATTACATTTTAATTTACTGTCGGTCTGTTAGTTCAAACACCGATATATTAATTTAATAAATGATGGTCCAATCATCACTAATTTTTTACACCATCGTTTTCTAGAGTGGTCATTAAGTACGTGGGCTCAATTAGCTAAATGTTTTTCAACCTTTATTAGTTCCTTTGTGGCTGGGGTCCTCTTACTATTGCTATCAAATAGTCTACATTTTTGCTCCGATATTCATCTAGTTTTTGCGCTTTGTGCCGTGCCCACTGCCACTTTCAAACTCAAAATATCTTCATTCATGAATATACCTCTGTTACAAATACTTTTACCTATCCGCTGGGATATGTCGAAGATCTCGTTGTAAAACACTAAGGATAGCTTCTCCATAGTGATCTGGAACATCTTTTTGAGGCGTAGGTTACCATGTTGCAGATCTATAGATTTTCGCTGGTAACACTACATTTCCCTATTTTCCTGGACGATTTCAAGGATAGAAACCTAGTAGTTTTCTGCATCTAACTGGGACATTATACTTCGGCTTTAAATCATTAGATAACCTGAAAAGTTTCTCTTCAACTTCTGTGAGATTTGGCTTATCAATACTAAAGCTACCTTATTATGTTGACTTAAATAAATTTGCTCTCATTAACTGCATTTTTAGATCCACCGTTTAAGTTTGGTTTATTAAATCTCCTCAAAACCGGTATGAAAGCTTGTTTACGGTAAACCAGCCAATTTCTAGTTAAGGAAGAGAAATCAATGGTTACCTGACACCTTTTAGAAATCTATCGTTAGCTTCCATTTCTATATAGTTATTTTCAATTTTATTTCTTTCTTTTGGTTCGGCTTATCGCATGCTGAATCAACTACTTATACACACTTATACATACTGAATTGAAATATAACGCTAAGTATGATCGATTCTTGGATGGTTTTTCAATATTTCTAGGAGGGACGTATTTTTATCAGACTGTTCTTTCTAGTGTTCAGTTTCAACACTTTCGAATCGCATTTTTCGTTTTATTTTCTTTAATTTCTCCCATCCCCTTTCTCTTAAACACCTTTTTCTTGCGACAGCAAATTCATTTAGGCATTTCCAAGGCCCTGGGTTCGGGAAACCCGGGATATGTGGGACTCGGAGCTGAACCCACTAAAACCTGCCACTAGACCCTTTAGCGCGCATGGCCGCCTGGCAGCCAGCCTCGGGTCGGGAGAAGCAAGCTCAACTCCAGTGCATGATAACACAGACCACTGTGCCTGAAGACACGCGTTACCGCCTTCCTCGGAACCTTAAACTGAAACACGCCCCACACGTGCGTTTCACGACCTCAAGAGCCCTTTAAGTCGCCTCTTACGACAGGCAGGGATACATCGACAGTATTCTACTCCCCTAACCGCAGGAAACGTCTTTGAACATCTATCTGAACCCTACTTTAACAGTTAACTATAAGCTAATCATCATGCAGCTAGTATATAAAATATTGTTCGCTACCGATTCTGTTTATTCGAAAAAGATATAAATAAATAAACCACTTCAGACAGCGCGTCTGCTTCTAAGTTTATTTACGAACTCGTGTTTACACCAATGTGCTCCCGATTTATCAATACCATTTTCATTTCATTTTCATATCGAATGATTCAGTGTTACACTTCGAGTTTCACAACAATCGAAATGTGAAATTATGATTGCGAAATATTTTATAATCAGAACAGGTGTTGCGTATTTATAGGTTTTTTATTTTGAAATTACCTATGTTATAGATTTAGTCTTTTTGAAATAGATTTTACGATGCTTTATACTTTGTTTTGTGCACCAAGAGAAAGCGGTGGCAAAATGGTTGAACTATACGACCAGAAATCCAAAGGTCCGTCAACTATTGCTTAATCGGCTTGAAACGACTAACTTCTAATCTAGATTTTAAGTTTAACAAGTAAGTTCACAAGAAGAGCATTAAGCATTTATTAGGCTGTTACTCTACTGCTGCCAAGCACTTGTTCTGTGTACTGCTAATGAGATCATTTACATTTGTTTAATTATTCAACATAATTATGTGATAGGGGTGATATAAAATTCAACTGAAGTGCTGACCAAGATAAGCGCAATGATATTTAAAAAAACGTATTTTTATATGCATTCCCTCGATTTCATCTGTGCACATATTAGCCCCAGATAATTTGCCGGAAAATGTATGTCGTGGCCGCGCCGTGGAGGCGCCCCTTTTGCCTGGGTCAGCGCAGCGATGGTGACATGTAGTGACGCTGAACTCTTAGTAGATAAGCTGGATGCCACAGAAAATGACAGAATTTCACATTGTAATATGCCCAATCCCCGATACATCACCAGAACTTCGTGTACTGTCAATATTACACATCAGAATGTACGAGGAATAAAGACGTGCCTTCAATACAAATCTAACACATGATGTTGTGACTGTCACGAAACATTTTTTAGACTGTTAGTGACGCTGAGGTGGTGAACAATAGCTAGAGCATTCTTCATCGCGGTCATGGCACTTGGGGCGGAGGTGTGATGTTGGCTACACGACCCGGTGTTACCATGTCTCGTTTAATGGATCTCGAGACTTTGTCTGGTGAAGATACTCGTATTTGGGCACTGGTCACTGTGCAATCTCAATCTGTGTACTTTTGCGTTGTATACATCTGCTGATAATGTACGGTTTAGCGAACGTACATTGCGCCGAATCAGCTTTCCTTTACTTCCCTTACTTACCTAATAATATTCCAACAATCATGCCCCTTACTCATCAAATCAATCAGTTCACACTCAGCAGCCATACCGTGTACTCACTATCAATTAATTATGAGCAATAAATTACGTATTCACTATCAAGATCATCTTCTTTACCTCAACCTATCAACAACTAAAGTTTGTACAAGCAGTAGCTCGTACATCTTTATGGTCCTTCGAGCTTTTTAGACCCAGCGCGCGGTAAGATCAAAAGCGGGATCACGCGGCCTGACAACAAGACTGTACGCGTTACCCGTGACTTACCGTTCGGGCATCAAAGTCAAAACCTGTTATAATTTTAGGAGACCTTACTAATAATAGTGATTCATGTAATGTTAGTAATTATTATAGTTTTTTTTTATTTTTGTAATTTAGTAGATAGAAATTGTATTGTTAATTTTTACTGTGGTAGACTTGACGTTGTGTTGACACAAGAGTGTGACAATGCAGTAAATATATCCAATTCTGAGTCTGAGGGCCTCGTCGTACGCAGATAAATATCATCCTCCACCTAGATATCACGCGCATCACGTTTGAGACTACCCTACAACGCGGGTCCATGCAGCCCAGTAAGTAATATTGACAATAGCAGGGACTGGAATTTTAATAAGGTCGATCGCGCTGTTTTGTGGTGTATTGTGAATGATTTGGACTAGAACTCGAATGTCAGGATTTATCCATTGCTTTGGAATAGTTCTATGAGTACCTCTACAACATATTCGAGCAGCTTGTCCCTGAAAAACGCAGGCCTAAATGCTGATATTATCAGTGATATTCGAGAGAAGGCCAGTTTTCATCAAGCGTAGAAAGAATCTAAGTCTCAGGAGGCTTATGTTCTCTTTTCTGCTCTACGACCTAGCCTGAAAATGATAATTTCTCTGGCATATCATGCGTATATCACAGACTTAGAAACCAATCTTCATGGCAACTCTCGCAACTTTTGGCGTCACATGAATATTCTTAGATCCTTTGGCGGCTTTGAACCAAGCATAACATACCAGGGTCTTCAGTGTTCTGGCGCAGATGCGGCGAATGCTTTTGCGAGTCATTTTTCATGCACCCGAGACCAACAGACTTTAGACCCAACACCTGTTCCCGTTTCAGTAACAACGTCTGCTGCACACTTAGAAGTTTGCAATTTTTCAATTGCTGACGTTTAAAGTGCCATGAATAGCCTTCGGTATATTTGATCTCCGGGACCTGACCATTGCTGTCCCTGTTTGTCATCTTATAAATCACATTCTGCGTCATTGAACTTATACGGTAGCGTGGAAGACGACTCGTGTAACACCCGTCCCCAAAAGCGGTGGCAAGTTACACGTTGAGGAGCATCGGCCAATCGCTATTCTTTCGGCGGCAGCGAAAATCTTTGAGATACTTATTCATAGAGTTATTCTCAAGCAAGTGCAGCTATTCATTTGTGACTAGCAACACGGCTTTAGGTCCGGAAGATCGGTAAATACGAACTTTCTGATGTTGGTCGAAGATATTTCCCTGTCTGGTACCTCGTAACACAAGGATATTTATCCTTCCTTCGAGACCATGACAAGTGGTGTGTTGTCTGGCGCATATTTATTTTTATTTATTATTTATTTATATTTCGGAAGCGATGGATAGAGGCAAACAAGTTTCTGTTGTGTACTTCGACTATCGCAAAGCATTTCATAGAGTCAATAGTCGAATAATAGTCAATTGTCGAATCCTCTTATCAAAGCTCTCTGTTTTTCCACAAAACTTATTCATCTGCTTACTGATACTTCAAGGATCGTCAGCAGTTCGTGCGACACGGTTGCTATATGTCTCAAGCTTATCCAACACCTTCTGGTGTGACCCAGGGATCCATACTTGGTCCTTTGCTCTTTTTGCTGATGATCAATGACGTTGTTGATGTCCTGAAATATACTACATGCCTTCTTTATGCCGACGACCTGAAGCTTTATGCACAGATCAGCGATGAAGTAAGTTGTGAGTTAATTCAGAAGGATATCGATGCGCTCTTTAGGTGGAGTGCAGTGAATGATTTAGAGTTTAACCACAATAAGTGACTCGATCATGACATTCAGTCGCCAGCTAAATCCTGTGAAATTTAATTATTTGCTTGGTTGTAATGTGATCGATCGAAAAGACACTATAAAAGACCTAGGTGTGACATTCGATTCTGCTCTTACGTTCAATGAGCACATTACCACTCTAACTCGTAGCTGCTACCGTCGACTCGAATTAGTATTACGTAAACTGCGCGATTTCCACAGTCCTGATGTAATCAAACTTCTATTTATTAGTCTTGTTAGAAGCTTATTGGAATCTAGCGCATGTATCTGGAATCCTCACGAAGCTAAGTATAGGCTAATGGTGGAAAATATTCAAAAGGCTTTTCTTCGGTACTACTATAAGCGAGTGTATGGGTATTATCGCTTTATGTACCCTACCAATTTTTTGCTGGGAATGTTGCAGATGAACTCTTTAGAAGTAAGAAGATCCCGCTTAGAGGTTTCAACTGCCTTAGCAATCTTGCGGGGGTGGATGGACTCGCCCGAGTGTGTTGAGCAATTGTCTCTTCTATATGTGCCTGATAAATATTTACGTATGCGCTCCGGTCGGAGACATCGGCTGTTCGCTATTCCACCGTGTCGTACAGTAGCGCGTGAGCAATCCCCGCGGTGTTGTATGCAGAGGGCGCTAACCATGTTACTGGTCGCTAACCCTGAATTGGATGTATTCATTGACAGTCCTCAATCGCTTTTAAACAAAGTTGAAAAATTGGTGTAATGTATTCCCTCCTGTAGCCTCCATAATTATGTAACTGGGTTTATCCCGTTTATTTGCGTTAAATAAATGAAATAAATAAATATTAATAGAAGTATATTATAATATAATTGTTCTTTATTCCTTTGTCGATTTCTACGCCGAGGTTATTTCAACAATGACTGACTTGGTAATCAAAAGAAGAATTGCGTTATAACGATACATGTGCTTTGCATTGAAAAAAGGCTCAGCGACCTTAAGTTTGACCTTAGGTACTATCATATCATGAACACAGCCAAAATAATTTCCACAAGGGCTAAAATAGCTTTCATTTCATTTGCAGAATACAGTTATTTTCTTTACGATAATTGCTAAATTCGATTAGTGAATCGAAATGCGTACCGATAATCGATATCAATGTGAAGTGTTTGAGAGTTTGTTCACCTGTGTCCGTGATTTGGGTTCAAAGACCTGCATTGATGCGCATTTGTTCATTTTGTCCTCTTCGTCTGCATGCACTATTTATAATTTGTGGACACATAGTTAATCGTCTCGAAAGCTTCTCTTATTAACTTTAAAATTGGTACTGAAATTGCACAAATCAAATACCAGTGTATTTTGATAATGAGCAAATGGTATACATATCACGCAAATGCAGCATTGATTCAAATATCGTGCACCTTTGAAATTGCCCATCTTGCTCTATCTATCTTTTAGTGGAAAGTATTTCTATTTGTCTTTAATTTACCGTCAAAAATGTAAATTTTTGAATTTACATGCAAAAAACAACTTTGAGCTACATTAATCTTGCTAAGGAATAACAACAAATACATTAAAAGGTAATGCCTACATCAACAAGTAAACTGCACTTGTATCTATAATAAAAAACGTTAAGCACATTAAAGAAAGGTTTTTAAACAGTAACCTGAATTTTGTTTTGAAATGAAAAAGTTGTTGTGATGGACGCCAGCATCTGTGTCGGCCTTTGTTCTTCCCTTCATACGGACACCGACGTCATCACTTCAGAGTTCTTCAACACAAAACGTTTTCAAATTGACGTCACAGATCGCCCCACCTTCACACACTGCACGCCTCGTTTCACTATCCGTTAAAATTTTCATGCTCTTATGTAACTACTATAATTCATCCGCCCCATTAGCCAGCCACATCTATTGCTACACCCAACCAAATGTCAGGATTGACGTCAGAGGGCGAGCTCTTCACTCTAAATATAAATTACCACCAGCATTTTACACGGTACGAACAATGTTCCTATATCCAATGAGGTTATATGCTGATGAAAATCAAACTGACTGGATCGAGTTTATGTTTGTTTACCGTTTTAGCATGAATTTTCGGTGCACTGCAGGACATTTAATGCCTCTTGAAGCTTACTCCAGCTAGCTCTTAGTGCGGTAGTACATTTCGGTGGACATCCACTTAGTACCTAATAACGTCGTTCGATATCGTTAATTTGGCCAGTGTTCTGCCCACACTACGACTTCATTCATCATCAATTTAAAGGGGGAATCAGTAAAATTTCCATAAGCCCTAGTAAAATCACACGAACTGTGTGGAATGGACATAAATTTCCCATTACTATGCGTGCCATTCGCAATATAATTTTATACTATTAGCAGCAAAGGTCGAAAGCAGTCGCGCTAGGCGTATGTATATTTTAATTTCACTAAGTAAGGTCACACGCTGACCTTTGGAGTGATGAGCGACCTCTTGATTAAACTGCAAATTTTACGAGTACGTGTTATGCTTATGACATGCAGGTATGAAATTTATTTATATATCACGAAGCCACGATCCATGGTCTTTGTAAAATTACCGACACACGCATCTAGTTGAGGTCATACTGTGTATATTAGGTCATTTATATCTTTGTCCCGTTGTTCCACCTTAACTACACCTGCAGCAGGCAATTTAAATTTATATTCAATTTGTCCATTCACCCTTAAATTCATTAGACTTTTTAAACTTTGACTTATTTTCAATCATATCAAGTTGAACGTTCCTTGGTTTAGAATCATCCAAGTGCCTATAAGGTGGGTGTAAATGATGACTTTCTTAAAAGGTAATTAGTTAGGATACTTTCACTTCAAGATAACTATTACAATACAAAACAGTGTTTTCCTTGTAAATAGCCATTTACTTACTGGAAAATAGTACAGCGCCCGTGAAATGTGTTTTTGCATGTGCCGCTTACGCTAGAAACCATTTTTAAAGCGGGCTAACGATTCTCGGAAACCTGTAAACAGTGTAAACATACATCTTAACGGAACATTGCGGAAAACAACTGTCTGTCAAATTGAGACAAAACATTTCACAACTAAAATAGAAAACTTTTCTTTCTGCCTAATTTTCAAATGCGCGATGTTGCTACAACAAAACAAACCATAGATCAACTCGTTTCATAACACGGACTAGATTAGATTGCATTGAATGCGTTCTATAAAAACCCCGCGAAAATAGATCAATCGTTACTTTGTAGGGCACTCTTGACGTCATTCGTTCGGTCGTTCAGTAATGCATAGCCCTTTTTACACCACGTGTGATCCCATTCCATTTTATTACTGCAAGCGATGTTTTTAAGCTGCCAGACAGTTTGATGCCACCTTTTCTGTGTACAAACTACAGTCAGCAGGGGTACCGTTTTCCATGTAATTTTGTTTTTGGTGACCTACAAAACCGAAACGTGACCCAGAAAGGATCTCAATAAGCTGTATTACTTTTTATAGGATAACCGGGTTTTTGTATTTCTAATATGTAGTTATTCTCAGTACTAGTTGGGGAAGAATTCAGAGTGATGAGCGTCAAATTCAGCGGCAGTAAATGACTTAAGCAATACAACAAACATTATTTGACTTGGTTTTAGGTACATGACTGATGAATTTTTATAATTCACTTTTATAACAGTAACAGTACTGAAGAAAGCCATGGTACTCTACACAGTACTGTTTAGGAAATGGGTGGTCCTAAACCTTACATGGTTTTAATAATTTACAGATGATTGCTAATCTCTGACCCAAAAAATTCAAGTTAGGATAGTTTAAAGTAGTTTCACCATTACTGCTTTCCGGTATTCCAATTTCTCTATAAATATGAGGTAAAAGTATAACGTGAACGCGAAAACGAAGTCACGGCACAATTAACAGCTTTGGCGTAACCGCGAAATTTAATCGTCTGGAACATTCTTATTAATTGCGTTCGTGCTAATTCTGGTCGAAGATTAAATCTGTCTTCGCAAAAGTCCAGTTTGCGTATTTTGGATGAACGCCACACGTTGCTGTCGCATTTGCGAACCCAGACTTTGGGTTTATATCTTTCTGTGATTGCATTTTATCTGAGAAATAATTGCAACCCATTTTGATCCGTGATTTGGATGATCCGTGAGTGATGCAGAGTCGGAAGTAGTCTACTGTTTTTGTCTGCATTAAGAAGCTAATTCACTACCTGAGTGATCTGGGTCTCGTTCTTGTATTTTAAGATCTTTATCTACGATGATTGCGCAACTTGAATCCTTTCTAGTTTGGGACAAGGTAAATTTTGAAACAATAATGAAATTTGCTTGGATTATTGGTTAGTTTAACGATAGTAGATTCGGGAAACTTTGCTATTAACATGTTTCCATGTTTTCAAAACAAAAACCCATTGAATTTGTATTCTGCTATAAGATCGAGACCTTGATTTCAGAAAATTCGTTTCCGGAAGCAATATGAAAAATAAAAAAAAGCTAGACAACACACCACTTGTCATGGTCTCGAAGTAGGGATGTATATCCCTGTTACGAGACAAGGGCTTCTACCAGCACACCCTGATCGAATCAAATGAAGATAAGATCGTTTCCTGAATTGACTCGACCGCGAATCGAACCAGATAATATAACTTTAACTGCGAACGCAGTGTCACCGAAAAGTCCAGTACGTCTTCCACAAGTTGCCACTTTACATTATCGTTCACGTAAAAAAAAAATGGGATTTGACATTGTCATAACATGTTCATGTCATGTGTCATTTTAAACCTCCAGTGTGAAAGCACCACTTGCTTCAAGCCTTCCTCTCCAGGTCACGTTTTCAACCATGCACAGTCTTCCTGAGTAATGGTTTCAACGAGTAATGATGGCAGCTGTCTTTGTTATGGTAGATGGATTTCGCTGAACGTGTCTGCCGTCACACGGCGGGGCAAAGAAGCAAATTAGGTCCTGACTCATGAGTCAGGACCTAATTTGCTTCTTTGCCATCAGACCATGGTCTGATTTAGGAGTTTGTGTATAAAATCCCACAGTTCTTCCGATTTCTAGTTTGGCAAAGGGATTTCTTTAGGAGTTGATTACTTATATCTTTAAGTAATACCTGTTATGCTTAATATCTATACTAATATTATAATTTTTTTTTGTTTGTTTGTACTGAACAGACTCCAAAACTACTGGACCGAAGCTACATTATCAGGGAGTGACATAGGCTATATTTTATTTTGATTGAGAATACAAAACATTCAGTGAAAAATAATAGTATGTAAATCAAGTAGGAGAAACGCGGGCGAGATGTGCTGCTTTTCCGACGCCGCGACGTGAGAATACTTTTGAAAGAACGAAAGTCTGTCGAGGCAGCTAGTGTTCATATAAAAACAGACACCTTTATTTAGAAAATAATTCCGAAGCATCTCTGTTGATGATTATACACTGCGGAGTCAGCTTCAATACTGTATTCAGAAAGTTAAGTTAAATTTAAGAAGGTTAAAGAGGTTTCTAGTTCTACACAAAATGTATGATGCCACTATTTAATTGTTCTCAGTCTAAGTATGGAAAAGTTTCTCAACAAGTCTTTTTAAAATTCAAGAGGACATTATTTTGTCAACAATATAACTATAAATAAAACAACACTAAGATTCACTGCGTAGCTTTCCCAGTCATATATGAAAACAACTTAAGTCTCTACGCATTCAAACTACGTATTATTTTAGTTAAAAAATTCCACAAATATTTTTGGTTTTCCTTTATCAGTTTTATAATGATATAATGACAATTGCAAACAACATTGTATCATCATTCAAACAGACTATAAATCAACAATCATTACCTAGGTACTTTTCACTACCTGTTATCTTATCCTGGCGCCTATATCATAATGTAGGTAATTCCGATTAGGATATTAACAGTGTGATACGGCTTAGGTCATCTTTATTTGTTTTTTATTGCTATTCAGTTAGATTAAACACATTTGAATGTTTTTACTACGCCTAAGTAAGAAATTAATAAACCCAACCCCCATTACTAGTTTACGAATTTCATTGTTATCTTTTATATGCCGCACAAAAACATGTTTATATATTTTATCAGATTGGTTTTTTTTTTTTTCATTTGCTTTTTGATAAAATGATGAATATAATGATTGTGAAAGTAACATCATTGTGCAATACTTACTTAAACAATGCTCCTTCCACACTAGGTGAAAAGTTTCTGGTCAGTTTTTTTATTACTTACTAGTTACTAATATTTTTATGCGGCTAAGGTAGTTCCAGATAGCAAGGCATACCTTACTAAAGTTTCACATTACTGTCTCAGCTATTGTTTACGTAAGATGATCGGATAACTCACCCTTAAATAAGATCAAGAAAAACGGTCCCAAGTTGTATAAAAACCAAATTTTTGATCCATTACCATAATTTAATAACCGTTCTTCACAAGTATCGCCACCTATTAATAAACGGAGGATCTCGTTTGATACCTTGAAGGTCTACATATACGTCATATGACCGAGCCTTGTGTCAAACCCCAGACAAAAATAAACAACTCTGTCACGCCCTTTCAATCATCATTGTAAATAGGAAGTAGGTGTACTACAGATTCATGCATCGTATCTAGTATAAATATATTTTCTTATTTAACTGGAAAGTTTTCAAATTATTTTCACATCGGTCGTTACGCCAGTACTTTTTGGTTTACAAAAGCATGGGCGGACGACAGTCGACACGGTAATCCATCACATAATAGGTATTACCTGTATTGTATTGTTATAAAAGTAACACACCTATGTGATTATAATTTTCCGAATGGCAATTTTAGCCAAAAACATTCGCTTAGTTAATTTGATTTTCAACAGTCTTCCATCACCAATTTTAATCAGATTACTATCCTAACAATCAGGTTCTTTAACAAAATAAAATTGGCATGCATATTTGTGACAACGTTCGCGCGGCATTCGGAGATGCCAGCCAATGACAGCAAGGGTCAGGGTCGGTTCAAGCCAAGGTCGCCTGTACTACTTGTGACGTAGGCAGCGTCGTCCGCCTGATATTGATCCGTCTAGAACACGTCTGATCCTTATGGAAGATGAATATATTATGACGCACGTGCCACGTATCCGAATCTTGCCCACTCGACATTTTTATAGCTGCTCACACAGCAAATTTATATCATTGTGTAACTAAGTGCGTATTTAATGGTTGCATTAGCATCATGTAAGACCTTGTCTAAGAAGTGTTGCTTGGATTGATTATTTCTGAGGGTAAAATAGTTTTACTTATAGGTTACCTACTATACTTTTGGTCATGCTTAATTCTTTTCATTAAAGTCTACCTAAGAGTACTTAGCTTCTAGACATTACACTTGAACTAGGTATTTTTTTGTAAAGCGTCCTAATGAAGGCTTTTATTGCATTATGTATAATTTTCATCTTCAATTATTGGCAGATACACCAAATAATTATTTAGGTTAATTCTTGCATTCAATTGTCTGAATACCGGAATTAACCTACCTACCTACTAAGAATCATTCTTTACAAGATATAAGAGTACCTACGTTATGAATAAAGAAGTTGTGACGTCACCCAAAGTCTATTCGGAATATGAAATGTACTGTCTTTATTTAAACGTTATTATTTAAAATATGGGCGACAGCAGGGTTATTCTTAGTATTAGGTAGTAATGTTTTCAATGTCCGTGACTGGAAATATATTTACGCTTTTCCTTTGAAGTGGGCTGTGAAAAATATGGTGATCTCAAATTAGGTAGTCGTATTAGTACGTTTGTTCAATTAGATTACCATTTTTTTAATTGTTTTAGGGCAACCGGAATAAATCTAAATTAGTCATTGAAGTAATTTTTTAAAAAAAACGACGGATACAATTTTCTCAAATTGGTCGTGAAAATAGGAATTTTATTTATGGAAATTACAAGTAGTAGAAAAATAGGTTGGTTATGTGAACGTGTTTACTTCATACTAAGAGATATTAATGACGGAATGCTTTTTTTAGCATTTAATGTAAACTCCAATGACAAATAAATGTTCAAAGGTTTGTGATCTTGACCTTTTAAAAATATTCAATAAAACTCTCCCAAAATCACAAATGTCGCAGTAACCTTTGAATAAGTAGGAGCAGAGCGAGGAATACTTTCAAATTTGTAATTTATGAGGTTTCACGCCCCCTTCGAGGTAAGTGACGCTGATCATAATACCTATATTGTAGGTTCACGTAAACAATATTACGTTTTTGTCTTTCTGGTCGTCACCGTTTTTTTGTTTCCACACGCCAAACATGTTACGTCGCTGAAAACCTACAGTACCCCTTTATTTGCTTCGAAAATTGCGCAGTGCCCAATATTTTAGCACTACTGAAATTTAAATTTAAAGATATGCAAGTTAAGGTGCAGTTTTGGCTGATGTAAAGTTGTCTCAATGACATACGCGAGACGGAGAAAATACGCGTCTAATTGTGTCTTGTCGCGTGACACCGTCTGACATTGTTGGTCGACTGTTGGCACGGCGGTCTACTGACGTCACACAACATTTGAGACGGAAATATTATTTGCTCTTCTTCACATAACGTACTGGATGAAACAAATGTAAATAATGCTGTGCAGAGTTGCGTAGTGCCAAAAAAAAGTCAAGTCGGCGCGCCTCGAAGACTTGTCAGTGGACCCGAAACTCGTTGACATTTACGAGTACTTTCTATTTATCTGAAAATGTGAAGCTTGATGGATTAAAGGCGACCGAAGCACAACGCTCATGTAATCTTCGCCAAATAATTGTATCATTCTGGTTAATCTGTCACATTTGTGGCAAAGTAAAAAGGAAAAAAAAGATGCAACTAATAAACAAGCAAGTCACTTCTTTATCTGCGCTGACTTTCTATTGGAGAGTTATTTTTAGTCCTTTTGATCGTAGTTATACCCTACTCGTGATTGACACATTATTTTCTATGCCTTGAAACTGAGCGTACCTACCATTCGTGTCAATTTATGTTAATTAAAATCCCCGTGGTCGTGAAGAGCCGCTTCCAATGCTTTCATGTTAACATTAGTCTCGGTAATAAACGTAGTAACGACATAAATAAGATGTAACGACCGCCTGGACCACAAAGCGCTCATGACCACGACTAAAGATCTGTGTTTTCCGCCATTTGTTATGGAAAATCAATAGAAATTGAGTTTCAATGATGAGTTCATCTACTAGCTTCAAGTAAATCCCCGATCCTATAAAGTGCTTTATCAGTCATGAACTTAGTAGGAAATCTATTCTTGGCAACCACTTTTGTAACTATGTAGGTAGTAATGGTCATGAAAGTGATTAGTAAATAAGATTGTGATGTTTACAACAGCATTTTTATATTCGTAGTTGGGGTTTAATATGCAATGTATCTCCGTAACAAAACAGATGCTTTGCTCAAAAACGTCCCTCAGATAAACACATCTAAATCTTTCGAGAGCGTTAACAGCGAACAGACTGGCAGACGCGGTGGATGGAAAAAAATCATCGACGATAAGTATTAATGACATTATACCTGGCAATAAGACAAATACCTGCACTGCAATGGAAGTAGGTGCTATATTATATTGGTGCCAGGGAAACGTCACTACCGACCAAGCCCAGCTGAGTACACGTGACGTCAGAGCCTATACAATCTTTTTTCCAATCGCAAAAACACGACAACTGCGTAAAAACGACGCAATAGTCACGCCTCTCGGACGAGTATTATAAATAACGCGCTATTCATCGCTGCGAGTCTTCCTGGTCACCTGATAACGCAGCCTTGGCAGCCGAAGATGGGCTACGCTACAAACTGATGTAGTGGAAGTGAAGATTGATAAACATAGTGGTGAACCACGAACTGGAGGCTTGTCTATCACGTGTGGAGTTGCCTGGAATATAACACGTGCTGCGACACTAAATAATATCGAACAAATTACCACTTAGGACCGAACAGCTATAAATCACTTGTAGAAAAGTACCAAGCATGTTCCACAATCATAACGATGACTAGAAACTTGTTCGGATCTAATGAATAGCAATTTGCGATAGACGAATTTGGACTGATATCATCATGGTACTGCATATATTAAACCACGGGTACATTTAAAAAAAAATGCTAACAAAGAAAAAGTTATTCAGCGTTACATTTTGGAAAATACACAGCGGGATAATTTGATGGTTACTTGAAGTCAAGGGATGGTGATGACACTGACCACTAAAATCCAGTACGCGGAAAAAGACTTATTTCAATTCAAATAAACACAACAAATGTTGCATTTACGTACGTTTGTACGTTAGTAAACTCGTCAAAACAAATTAAATTAGACATTCGGACGGCATCGATGTACTTGTTTACTAAATTACAGTCTTTGAGAACATACCAGGAAATGCGGTGTTGAGAGCCGTCGGTAATCTGCCGGAGCAAACGGTTTCATACCAGGAAGAGGTTTGAGAAGGTCACCCCACGGTAGACAAGCCAAACACTAGACACTTATGCAATTGAATCGCACTTCACAATGAAATTTATGTATCCAACCGCGAAAATGTCATCTTACCAAAAATACTTTATTCAATTTCGGTAGTTTAGATATAATTCATATCAGTGTTGAGGTCTTTACGTGAATCGTTAAAAAAAAGAACCCGGACCAAAATTTCAACTAAATTTTACTCAATTATATCAAATCCCACCGAATGACATCAGACAAAATAATGTTAAAAGTGTCGTTTTTCAAGTGACATTAAGAATGTATCTTGTTGTAGGATCTGATCTAACCGTGTCGTGTGTGAAACATAATATTTCGTTATGAATGAAATTTTCATTACAAGCCTAGATTCTATTACATTAATATGGGACACTAAAGGGATATTACAAAGCAATTTAGTAAGTAAATGGGACTACTCATAGTGCGTGTCTCAAGAATATTACAATTCGATCGAATCGTGTAGGAAATGACCTATATTTCTATATAAAGAGACCAAATAAGTATACACATTTAGGTTACTAGGTCACAAAGGTACGTCATATGGCAAGGACAGCGTCATAATACCTTGCAGTTGAAGTTTCAAATCGAATGACATTCAATATTAAACTCTAACCAAATGAATTACGAAAGCAAATGCAGAAGTTGATAAAAATTTAACTATACCAGTTAACAATTCAATTAACTTTTTTTACAGGTGGGAGTGACGAATCTTAGTTAGTTCTCCTTTGAGCATTGATTTCTAGGTCAGTGGCTCAAACAATGCAACTATTAGTGAGTATTATTCAAGTAGTTGGTGATTTATTGCAGAAATAGTTAATATATCTACGATAAACGCTCTAAGATAAAGTTGGTATTTTACTGTCTAAATAAAAATGAATAGATTTGTTTGCGTAAAAAAAACTACAGAAAAATAAACAAACATGCTACCCACTAATCTCAACAAGATACATATTTTCACGTTAATTTATACACATTCACTTGATTTAGACTTTTGCCTTATTATAAATAATTGCTAAAGCAAGGCTGCAGGCAATTTAGTGAAAATATTAGCAGAACTTTGTCTCAGTTTTGCAGCATCTTTTTGCCCAAGTCAAACAACGGCACAGTTAATAACTCATTGAATGCCTTCTGGACAGCATCAGTCGACGGAACTTACTGCGCATCGGGAAAATGAAAATAGTCTTCGTAAACACACACGTTCTCTTTTACTCCAAATTGATTACCGCCGTTAGCTTTTTAATTGCAACAAAAGCAGGAAGCCACATTTAACAACGTATTTTTGCAAATCTAAGAATATCAGGCTAGTACGAGTAACATGCTTGTAAAAAACAAAGAGAACTGTAAGTCATGACAAAGACAAATTTAGATTGAAACATATAGAATTACGAGAAAGTGTATAAAATAAAGCACTGCCGGTATTATTTCATAGAGAAAGAGTTTAAAGTGTGTAACGTTGAGATGAGAACCTCAAAAAATTTATTAAAGGCTCAATATAATGCTTGCCAGTAATATTGGCATCAAAACAACTCGTGATGTTAGGTAGTCTGGCGTTGTAATTGATGTTAATTACAAAGGATGTGACGAAGTTACAGCAATTAATGCTATTGCGAAATAAATAAAAAACTGTCTGCACAAATTACTCGGACGGCTTGTGTCGTGTCATTCAGGGCTAATACTATCCACAATGCGACTTCCAACGTGACTGCGAATGATAGGTACTTATTCATTCATAACAAATGCAAAATAATACGCAGCTTTTCACAAACTTTCAAAGGTAAAAATGAGGAATGTGCCAACGAATCTGTTCAGAACACGTTGAACATGTTGTATGCCACTCAACTTTGGGGATAACCGGTAACGGGAAACCGCTAATGAAACCCGAGGAACCAGGATAAGTGCTGTAGGTTTGCAGGTTGAGTTTCAGAAACAATTGGCTAAATAAGTGTGGGCTTCTAAGTGCTATGTTTACTATTTCACGACTCCAACATTAAAAAAGAAGTCACAGTAGCTTTAGTTGAAAAGAAGCTTACTCTTATCCTTGCTCGATTCTTGGACCCGAAAAAACTGGTTGTTTGATATTACAGATCTTGTTACACTTGTGTATAGTTGGGTGTGAATCCCCTTTGTTTCTCTCCGTTTTTATATGCATTTGGATATCTGCCAGAAGTCACTAATATTCCACTTCAACAGAAGTTTTAATTCTATTGTTTTCAAATTCCTAAACTAAGTATAAAAACAATAAGCAGGACTGATTGACCTGTTGCTGTTGGGCCTATTAATATTTTTAAGATTAACTGTACCTGGAGGCAAAAAATTAGCTCTATTCTTCAGGTTTTCAAGTTATTTCAAATAATATCCACCAACAATAATAACAATGAACCCTAAAAAACGGGAGCTGTTCAATGTTTTCACTTCGAAGTCTAATTATAATTAAATATAGGTAGTGGGTTTTGCGAAATGCAGAGTTCACAACGTCTCTGAATATTTTGTAAGAAAATTAACAGTTCAGCCAAAATTATCTTGGCTCTAATTTTGATGAATTATTGCTTATGATATTTGTCGTCTAATCGTTTGCCAAATGAATCCGGATGGAGTCATAAAGTAAATAAATAAACATTTAGGTATGACTTCACAAACGTGAAATTAGTATTTGGGGATTGAAAGCTATTTAGGTTCCTTTTGGTTAACTGCTAGATTGGTTCCCATATTATAACAGTAACTGAAGATGAAAAGACATTAGAGTCTGAAAACTTTGGTTGTTTATTTTTTTTAATTTAAATATTATAGTATTAAACGTAATCCTTAGCAGGAGGTACCTTCTCATAAGGATAACGTTCAATTTGCTGGTAGCACTAACATACCTTTACTCTAAAATACAGATTCAGAATTTTCGACATTTATAAGTTCTATGATTGGTCAGTGAACTTATAAACAAAATACACCTTCGATTTGATCGTATAACTTAATCAATGCAGTTCTGATGTTTTGACTGGCTTTACTAACAAAATAAACAATTCAAACACGTGTCTCACAAGAAGTAAAGTTCACTTATGATGACTCAATCATGTTTCCTATGTTGTAAACGGAATTAATTTAATGAAAAGATTGTATTATGGCCTAGGAGCTAACTCTAGTGAGTTCCATTGTATAATTACCAGAAAGTAGGTATACTTAAGGTGTATGAAGAAAAAACTATTTAAAACCAGAATAAGGGTGCGATTCCACCAGATGTATGTGTGATTAAATTTCGACGATACGATTGGCGTAGTGCGCTGTAGCACGGTTTCGAGGTTTTGCGAGGAATGTGTGTGTTAAGAACCAATAGAATTGTTTCATTCACCTAGTTTCGCGATTCTATTGTTTCTTAACAAACAAATTCCTCGCAACGCATCCTCGCACATCTCTTGTAGAAACGCACCCTAAAGCTCGTCCATTGACAAGGAGCTAGGCAGCGTAAAGTTGTCATTGGCAGCCCAACAAGTCCAATACAATCCCGAGCCAATTTAGAAAAGATACCGAACTACAGCGCACTACGCCAAACGTATCGTCGAAATTTAATCACTCTTTTATCAATCTCCATAATAATATCTATCCATCCTAAAATTGATGGTCCAAATTGCTCTAAATGTTGCGTGGTCCCTGGCAGCGTACACAAGTAATTCAATAACATAGATGGACAATGACTTATTAAAACCTCGTCGATTATTAAGTACAAATTGCTTCATAAAGTGTGATGACCAAACAACGGCCATATTGTACTAGCATCATAGCATGCGTTTCAATTAAGGTTCATGGTAGTAATTGATATAACGCTCGTACCCGTACGACAGGGATAGGGAATGACCTCAGACGTAAATCTTAATAGATAGCGCAAGGCACTCCGTTTGTGTGAAAAGAATAAGAATAAAAGACAAACATACACTTTTTTGACGAGCGTTGCAGTGATAGGTATCCGCCATTTCTCAACCGATCGAAATTATGTTCCAATCCACTTGATTTTTAACGCCTTCGGTGCCGAGTGGAGTTTTAAATTCGTTGCTATAACGGTTGGGCGTGGTTTTGTGGTTGGAGAACCTCTTTCGACGCTACTTCATTTATTAATATCACATCGCAAAGTTCTTACACTCGCGTCACCGATTTCGAATTATGGCCGTGGAACTGACCGTGGCTCCACCCGCCTTGATCTCTTTTTATTCATATGGGAAGGAAGGAGAAGCCAAAGTACCATAGTGTGATCAATTTTTGAGGCGAACCAAAGTTATATCTTATTTTTAAGTTGTTACAATACAATTTACATATATTCGTTGTAAGCAGTCTTCTGTGGAATGAGAAGTTTTTCTGAAGAAATAATGTCGCGCGCACTATTGTTCTCTTTCGAATTTTCAAATTGTGAAGAATATATTGTAATACAATTTTCTTGATAGCAATTGAACACATCTTTTTGCTCCTAGTGTTAAGTTTTTTCTTTATATTTTTTTGCGAAACAACCTTACATAATTATTGCGGAATTAGCTCGCTGATTAAAACTGCATACAGTGCAGCTTTTCTTAGCTTCTAATACATAAACCACAGTAATGAGGCAGCAATGTAAATGTACAAGAAAGATAATACCATTTGGTACGGCACTGATAATACTACCCAAGAACACAACAGAAATGGAATGGAATAGTTTGTTTTGAATTTCTCGCCTCGTGTTTCGCGTTGTCCATAACATCCTCGGGTTAGTAACTCTTGTTGCTAGCGGTGGTAAATATTACCATTTCTAACAAAAGAACCAAAATTGAGATGTTGTTTTTGACTGCGAAAAGAGAACAAAACAAATTGATTTGTCTGTTATTCGCTAAACTCCAATGGATATCACAAGCATTTTTCCAAATAATTTTATTTCGTTATTTAATCTGTCAAACACAAGATAGTACTGCAGGCGGACTTAATACTAAAATCATAATTTCCAGTCAGACATTGTTGTAGACAGGAATACTGTTAGCGGTGCCAAATTTGGTACGGTTAAGAAATAAAACCTTGCTTCGTCTGTCTGTCTGTCTGTCTGTCTATAAAAGCTTTGCTTAGTTTGGGATGAGATGCACTAAGTCTAAGATATCCCAGTAACTATTTTATTTTAATTACTCACAGCAATTGCAATTGAACATCAATTTAAAGACTATTGCTCGAAAGTGTATGTAAATAGCGGTTCGTTGATCCTGATAACTTTTACTCGTTAGAAAAATTTACAGTGGAATACTACTACATATCACACCACACATTGTATTTAATATACGTTTTCAATGATAATATTATAAAGAGGAAAGATTTGTTTGTTTTTTTGTTTGTTTGCTTGTATTGAATAGGCTCCGAAACTACTGAACCGATTTAAAAAAAAAATATCACCAATATAAAGCTAAATGATCAGGGAGTGACACAGGCTTTTTTTTATTTAGGATATATTCTGGCGGGAAAGACAATGTACCTACTCGGGCGAAGCCGCTGACGGACAGTCAGTTATGAATAAGTTGCTGCTTTAAGAATCAATTTATTTACATACTCAGTCGAATAATCAGAAGCCTATCAAGATATGTCGAAACGAACCCCCAGGTCTGGTTAGTTGGGACTTAGAATGTGGATACTTGGCAATACTAATTTTGACCTTCTTCTTCCGTGTTTGCGGCAACATGACATCTAGCTAGAAGTTTTAGTTTACTAACAAAATCGAAAATAAAAGAGTCTCTTGATATAGATATTCCCAAAAAAATATAGTCTAACTTCTACCCAAAGTAGAATAAAAAGTACGGAATGATGAACATCAAATTATATGATATGTATAAGCACAACAACAAATGTACTCTTTCATTAACTACAATAATCTTAATACTTAATAATAATACTACAATTAACCTAACTAATAATAAAAACACCTGGACCGCACGAAACAAAACAATATTTTAGGTAATACATGCACCAATTCAATGTATATTGTTTAAAAGATGACGACGCAGAGTTATTTCATTAAACCACAGCTGACTAACAAACCACATGTTTTTGCGCTAAAATTTTTACATCAATAAATATTCTATTAATGAAATAAAAATACCGAAAACTTACTTAAAACCAGGCAACATCGAAGAGATTAAAATATAAACGTATTAGGAATGAAGCGAACAATCTGAAGATCGTCTATAAAGTTGACGACACTATTGGCGTAGTGCGCTGTAGCACGGTTTCTCGCCTCGAT
Source organism: Udea olivalis (assembly GCA_947369235.1). Classification (NCBI taxonomy): domain Eukaryota; kingdom Metazoa; phylum Arthropoda; class Insecta; order Lepidoptera; family Crambidae; genus Udea; species Udea olivalis. The sequence continues at coordinate 6,393,087 of OX376347.1, forward strand.
TTCCGTAGTGTCCCGGGTTCGATTCCCGGTCGGGTCAATTCAGGAAACGATCTTTTCTGGATTGACTCGTGTCTAGGTGTGCTGGGAGACGCCCCTAGCTTATTTCCTTGTGTGGTACCTCGTAACACAGGGATATCTATTAATCCCTATTTCGAGACCATTACAAGAGGTGAAAAAAAAAAAGTTCCAGCCACCTTAAGTTTTGAATTCCTGCTTTCAAAAAATTACTAAACAATTTTAAAAACGTTGCATAATGATGTTTTTTAATAGTTTTTCTCACGTTGGCTCAACAGCTGTCTTTTTTTATAATCACATTGTAAATGAGTGTAAACAAAAATGATGATCCACTTACCAACATGCGATAAACTGGTGAGATCTGACTCTGAAATGAAAAAAACAATAATGTGTGAAAACAATGCAATGAGTGCGTGCAACACAAGTAAGAGGCTCTCCCGCGAATTCTTAAACGCCATTAAAATTAGGAATGGAATCTCTTGTAAACAAATCTTTCAATTTCAGTTGTATGCCACTTACAATACAGAATTAGTTCAAACGTATCAGAATTCGAGGGTATGTGTGGTATATGTTTAAAACTACGCTGAACAAAGGCAAGTTCTATAAGCACAATATCTAAAACTTCTACAGTATCTTTTATTAAACGATACCATTAGACAAGAGCGACATACTGATTTACAGCTTATAGAATTTGCTATTATTCCATTTTCATCTACATTTGATATATGAACATCATGCTTGAATAAAATTAAATGAATTGTTAAAACAAAATGAATAAAATGGAGAATTTGTTACAAAAATAATGGTTTAATGTAAAACCGTACTGCTAGAATAAAAAGCCAATTAAATTTTCCCATTCATCGTCGCTTTCATCGAACTCTTGAAAAAATGTTAAATACGAATTATCAAACGTAATTTAAAAACAAAAACTTTCTCAAATGACGATTATCAAGTTTACTAAATTATTTTTACTCGTGAGTTGCATTTGATTTGTCATTAATACGACTTGTTACCATGGCAATTAAACAGTCAGTTTCATCAAACGCAAAAGGGGTTAAAAGTTAAAAGTAAGTGTTGTACAGTTACTGTCAGACTTGGCTCAAAACAGAAGGACATAATAATGGCCGTGTGCATTTGATAAGTTCTTATTGGCTTCCTTATTTCGTATCCATGATTGTTGGTATTCTTCTGACAATGGCTACTTTGTTATTTTTTTAATATGTTTAATTTTAATGAATAGTCTATCATAACAAGTCTTTCATGAGCTTTGTCGTTTTGTTTCATCATTTATGGTTCATTTGTTTATGTCTCTCCAAAAAATAACCTTTGTTTTTCATTATTATTGTTCGAATAGCAATCCTCGTCACATAGAAAATTTATACCATCTTAAATTGTTATCCGCCCGGAAAATATTTGGGTCATAAAGGTCGTCTTGTTTACTTATATCACACTAGTAGTGTTTATCTTTTTAAGTTTTAACCGTTGTCACTCTTATGATTATTTTCGAAATCAAAAACCCGTTGGTGACGCAAATGCGTATCAACTGGACCAGTTGTATTCTAATTTGGACAATGTTTGTGCACTTAAGGCCACTTATGACGCGCACGATAAATGCGCATAAAACAGATTATAAGTAACATTACAACAATATTATTCACGAGGCAAACAACATCAGTTCAACAGCTTACATCATTTTCTGCTGAAAGCTTGATAACAGGTATTATGAAAAATCCTTCCTAGAAAATCTGAGCAGCAGTTATCTGTTATGAAACCAGCCATAATGTTCCATGAACATTCAAAAACTATATAGGTAGCTAGAGATTGCATAATAACAGTACCTAGTGCTTTTATTATGAAATCGGAAAAAATCATAACAGTCGAATATATTCAGGTTGGGCACCTGACTACTAGAAGAAGTCAAATGTTTTGTGACGCAAAAAAGACAATTATAACTCCTACATAAAGGTTGTTTGATTCTGAAGTATAACTTCCAACAATATTTTGCAATGCACAGCCTCAACTAATTATAGAAACGTCTTGACCGCGATGCGACGCTGACCCGTAGAAGACGTCAAACATTCGGGTAAACATGATAAAAATAAAGAGGACTGTCTTAATCTAGCGGTTATTATTGTCTACGGGGGGGCAGATAGTGTTATCTTGACACTATTAATTATAGCTAATCTGTTGACACTGCGCTAACCCTTGGTGTGGGAACGGAAAGATCTTCAGCTTGCAATAACTTACTGTTAATAAGACTGGAATTCAAGGATATTTCTGTTCAAAATTGAATGTTACTTGCTTGGATAGTACGATATCCAAAATGATATTCAACATTAATACATCCATATTAATATTATTTTGTAACGAATTTGTTTGTTAATATTTGTTTGTAATTATTAAACTCATAATATAAACTACGAGACCGATTTCAAAAATGGTTTCACTAATATCAGCGAGTAACATAGGCTTATATACATAGGTAAGAGCTGTCGGCGACAAGCTAGTTATTTTTTGTTTCAGACCTTTACAAGTTTTTGCCTTAAATTACATAGAATTTACATATATTTAATACCAGAGAATTTAGAAAAACTAACAGAGTGGTATCAGATCAAAAAATTGCTAAAATTTTAAAAGACTCAGAATAATGTATGCTTAGTCTTTCTATTGTAACAAATGTTAGTTAATCGGTCACCGGACAAACAAGATTCTTATCGACCAGTAGTGGAATACACCCGTGCCCTCGGATCAGAGTTCCTTGATAGCCGATAAGCCTGTGAATAGACAATTGTATGCAATCCGCCGGGCTCTTTCGTCACGGTGAGGCGACAGATTGTGAAAGGGTAATGAAGGGGTAATTACTACTAGCAATATAAAAACGTGTAAAAGTTGCACAGTGTGTTATTATTACCTATTTTATGGCATGGTGTCACTATCATCATCATCTATCTCCTATCTCTATTGAACGTCATCAGGCGTAGTAATAGAACAAATATGAGAAATTGTTTTAAAATTTTACTGCAATTTCCTAGAATTTACTGAAACTCTTGCTAGTAATCGAAGTATTTTAATCCTGACTGGAATTGAATAATAAAGGGCATTACCCTGTTGAGTTATGTAGTAAGAAGTTTTTTAATTACTAACCATTAATATTCTGCTTACCAAAATAATCGTAAACTGATTACAATAACCAGTTCGGGACGGTTAAAATAATTAAAATTTACATGATATTTTATACTATTATAAAAGTAATATTTATATCGAATGCAGACATTTATTGAGATAAATCTAAGTAACAATAACATACAAAAAGTATGATGATTATGAAGAATCAGAAGAGCAACTTAATCTCTCTCTACTAAAGCATGTAATTGTTGACACGGGCCATTTTATAATGAACGATAATGGAAGCAAGTTTTTTTTTAAATTGTTATTGCTTTATAATATTTGTAATGACAGATACTGAACATTGAACCCCGCTTAGCTAACTTTCCGACGCAACAACGACATTCAGAGTTCTCGTGGGATTTCAGAGTATAACCACTTATTATGCTCGTACATATTATAATTATCACAATTAATTATAATAAGGTCATATCGGCCCGGCCTTCAGACCATTTGATTAAAGCAATCTCACTCAACAGTCATTCATCCATCAGTTACTAAGCAGGACTAAAGTCTTGTCACTGTATTCGAACTAATAAGTCATTTTTTCTCGTTGTATTTTTTTAGCAATGAAATTCACAGAATAACAGCTGCTCACCCATTTTTTGTGTTCCCACACGTAATGTGTTTTTTCCTCTAAACAGATGGCTTGATGCGGGACAATTATATTAAAATTAAGAAAAAACTTGCTAGCGGATCTCCCATTTTAAGATATTATCAAACAGAAAAAACTTTGGATAGAGATTAGAAAGAAATGCATTATTTACTGCTACATACTACTGCTTTCTGTTCATATATCTGGGAACATTTACCTTTTTTTTTTGTTCTCCGGGTGTGAAAATTCCTTACGCACTATCCCATTGCCTGGGTAGGGCAGTGGGGGAGTGTGGGGCTCTCCGCCGGTAAGACCGGCGGCATACCCACTAGAAAACACCCTCACCGCTATGGAATAGGGCAACATGGAGCCTTACGGATTACCACGTCGCCCCAGCGGCCGGCCTAGCCTACGCGCCGGGCCTCCTCACGCTACGGGGGCGTCCCGGTATATTGGACACCCCCAGACGGGAGCGCCCGCTAACACCCCGGTGCTCCTTTTAGGGAGAAGAAGAAGGACGGGCAAAACGCGGTCTTTTATTGTGCGGATATTGTGCGGTACCCTTTGATGGCTCTCATTGCCATGACCTTCTGCGGAGCCCGCAATAGGGTTCTATTATGAGCAGTGAGAGCCTCTGCCCAGTTTGGCGCTCCGTGGAGCGCCATACTTTTTATGATGCCGGCGTATAGACGCGCTGGCACGTTTGGTCTGGGCCGCGCTCATTAGGCGACCCAACGCGCCAGCAGCGCGGATTAGGCGGGGGGCGAGGCGGTAAAAATGTACAAAAAAATACATCTACCTACCTATTTAAATAAACTTAATAAAATTAGGAATAGATGAAGTCAAACAAGTGTAAGTTTATCAGAACTTATTAGGAGCAAGACCATCATGAAAATTTATATGAGAGGCCTATGTTAATACTTACTTACGTATTGTAATTACATAATGATGATAAAAATATGAAGTCTGCGAATTCAAATTTATGAGAACAAGCTTCGAAGAGGGCAATGCTCGGGGTTTCACAAACGATGAAGTCGGAAAGGAAATTCAAATATCGAAATTGATCAGAACGATTTTGTCAGATGAAGGAGCAACGATCGAGAATAGCAGTTAACCTTTTTTGTGCAAAGATTTACCTGACAAACGGATATTATTACTATTGCCGATACCGAAGCCAGGAAGAAGATATCTTTAACCACGCTCACGTCGTAGAATTTTCTCGTGCTAAACCAAAGTTTACTCATGATTCGTCATTGTCATGCGCAAAAAAACAAACATTAACGCGAAAGTTCACGTGGTCTTCCTACGTTTATTGGGCAGATATATTATGTACTCATGTGAAGACAGATTGATAGGGATGCAGAAAACAACATTATACATCTTGTAGGAAGTCATAAATTCTGTACTGTTAAGGACTACCTACGTGTCTCACTACGCAGTTACTTCAAATTCGAAAGAACAATTTCTAGTAAATCTCTTAAATGAATTACTACCCGGAATAGGAAACGTCTTGCAATGAGAGATGTTTGAAACATACAATAAATCATTACCTCAGGATTTTACCCGCTAACATTGTAAGTATCTTGTAAGCGTCAGTAATTACACAAGCTGACGTTGGCGAATTTGATAATCGCGGAAGCAGTGTCAAATTATCTGTGACATTATCTCCATACGCGCTGTTGAAATCTTAAGATGTGTTTTTTTTATTAATCTTCTCTTTCTTCTTTTCAGCCTATAGCCATAAGCCTCCCCCAGGGCGCGCCACAAAGCCCAATCTCCCGTTTTTGCCATCCAGTCCCTACCAGCCACTTTATTTAGGTCGTCGGTCCAACGTGCCGGTGGACGTCCAACACTACGCTTGCCGAGTCGTGGTCTCCACTCGAGAACCCGTCTACCCCACCGACCATCTGTTCTGCGACAGATGTGACCAGCCCACGTTCGTTTTTTATTAATATAATATAAGGATATAAATAAATATGCGCCAGACAACCCATCGTCATGGACTCGAAGTAGGGATAAATATCCCTGTGTTGGTTGTTATGTACCAGACAAGGAATTAAGCCAGGGTCGTCTCCCAGCACACTCAAACCTGAGCCAAATTGGCAAAGATCATTTACTGTATTCACTCGACCGGGAATCGAACCCAACGTAAGTCAAGGCGAGAAACCGTGTTACAGCACACTGCGCCAATCGTGTCGTCTAATTCTGTAACTCACGTAAAAACGAAGTTACCAAGCCTTTGTTTGAATTGCTTTGTTATTTGAAAATTTGTTTTTAGTGGAGATTCTAGAGATATCCTTATTCGCCTGCTCTTTCTTCATCTCCCCACTACCTTTTATTGTTGTTGTCTTAATAAAAGGCAGTTTTTTGTTTATTTGTTTCTCATTTGTTATTGACACAAGGACTACCGAGGCGACAGTTTCATTGCTTAAACTTTCATACTTATTCACACTTAGGTTCACATGAATAGATTTGCTCACGATATTTCAAGTCAAAGTACTAAAGCACCAATCCTATATACTATACCTATCGACTTAGTAAGTAGTTAACGGTTAACCTGCCCACCATGTGACTCGACGGCGCCATGATAAGGTTTCCAGTAACCGGTAACCGCAAACACTGTCAGCTAAAGAGGGTCACCTGTATACGTTATAATGAACGATACTATACATACTCCTTATACCTATGTGTTTATTTCAAATAGGATAAGAACATTCCAAGTATATGAAAGGAAACCTGCACGTTTTAGGATTTAGCCATGAGCAACACTGACATTTAAAATCATTCCCATACATATTTAGAAGTATTCTACAAGTAAACAGTGATTGGCATCTTGCCCTAGAAGATAGGCTTTTCCCATTAGACTCCGACTTCGAACCTGGCCAGAGCCATATAGTATTCATTGTAAAATTTGTGGTTATCTCTCCAGTGATGGAAAACATCGTTGAAATCACAAATAACCCGAATAACGATGGTGGGCTTGCCTCCTAACTCTTTCGGTTCTAATACGCTTTGCAAAACGTAGGTATCTGCACTCAGAAGCACGCTTTCACCAAGCGTGTAAAATTGCCAAATGTTACGTTCACCATATCAATCAACCGAGTACTAAATTCAGGTAATACCTAGTAATCGTGAGCGTCGGTTATGTTATAATATAGGTGTATAAACTGTTAGTAGCGTTAATGTTGTTCTTGTTGACTTGAGGGCCTCTTAAGCCCTCAAAAAAGAGCGACAAACAATTCAATTAAAATGTACCCTGTAATTTGTATAAAAACTCTTTGGTAAGATACATTCTAGAATCCTGGTTCTTTTGTGGTGTAAAAAATGCGGTAGAATGCATTGCGAACCGCAATAACAATGTTTTTCTCATGGTTAGTCATAACAGTGGTTAATATGGCGAGCTTTATTACCCTCAGTTTAACTATTTTCCTTCTAGACGTTTGAAACAGTATCCCCAAGATCATCCATGTCCTACGTCACATTGGTAATGCTATATCTTTTCTGACGTCACGCTCCAACCACATGTTAGCCATCGCGTAAATTTATTAAGGAAATATCGTAGTTCTTGGAGGTACCCACGATTGGGTATGGTTTTGGGACTTTATTTCATCGTCCAAATTACTTAATGTGGTTTTACCATTTCAAATCAAGTAGTTTTTTAATGCTATATCCTACTCCTACTAATTTTATAAATGCGAAAGTTTGTGAGGATATATGTATGTAAGTATGTATGCATGTTTGTTACTCTTTCACGCAAAAACTACTGAATGGATTTAGATGAAACTTTACAGTAATACAGCTTATACATCAGAATAATACATAGGCTACAATATAAAGAGATTTAAGTACCTATACATGTTACAGAAGTGAAGTTCACGCGGGCGAAGCCGCGGGCGGAAAACTAGTAGTTTATAATTGCTACCTTGATAGGTAGCAAATAAAACGACAGGTAAGCTAGAGGTGAGGCATTCGCATTCGAACGGATGAGGCATTGAAAATGTTTTTCGCAACAGCGTTGTTCGCGATAGCTTCATTCAAAACTTACGTAGGAGACCCTTCGGCTTAAATACCTCCACCGTAGGGAAAACCACTGCTAATTCAGTGCTCTGCTCTTGCTGGTGAGCTCATTGTATTAGTGAGTACCTATATGTTGTGTTGTCAGTGCATGAGGAGATGAAGCATGTGATGCTTATATCCAATTCGCTGGCCACAAAAATGGTTCCTCTAGTTTTTTAGTTATGCCTCTGGTTTTAAATATGTATTGAGGGTTGGTAGGTACTACCATCAAGCGTAGCTCAAAACAACAAATATCAAATTTTTTGATTTGTTTGAACTAGAGAAAATATTGTTTGCGTGGGTTAAAGATTGTAACGCCATCTGTTGTTGACTTGAGTAAGACTGGGAACAACATAAGCACGCTACATTTGCGTCACTCACTCCCCCTGGATTCTAGTAACGAAAAGTTAATAAAATAATGCTTCGATGTATAGTGTCCAATCTTTATGACTACTTTCATCACCTGTTCTCGTAAAAGTCCCCTCCTATATGGTTAAACTGATGTAAGTACAGTTTTATTTTAATCAATTATACTTTCTCAGCTGCACAGTATAAGCAGTAATAGTTTATTAATAAACAGTAGATAAATAGGTTGGTACACTAGGAGAAAGTTATAATAGATAATATAACGCCAAAGTTGATCGTATCACAATGATAGAAAAATGTTCTAGATATTCATTTACTATCATGATATTAAAGACATTGCATTCAGAATCATTCAACACTTAATTGAAAAAAACATTGCAAAGAGAAGTACCTACCTCTTTGCAAGTTTATTTCAAGAAGTGCGCCTAGTCAGTAAATCAGACTCTCGAAAGATCATGTCAAATAATGGGCGTACCTACTAGCTTGGTGGTTACAAGGGCTGTGAGTTGATTCCCACAGAATATTACTGTGGATGAAAAATATTGTTGCGCCTAGGTATTGTGCTATACTGTTATATCTGGTTTTCATAGCACAAGGCCAAACCCTACTTTGAAATAAGGGCAGTTTCATACAGGTTAAACAACGCAGGTTAAGTGCCACTTTTTTTATTGCATTGCCCTACCTTTTTTTTTTTGCGTCAGCAAATGCATTCCCAAGGCCCTGGGTTCGGGACACCTGGGATATGTGGGACTCGGAACTCCTGGGAAAACAGAGACCCTACCCACTAAAACCTGACGGTGGTCATCTTCGGCGCAGAATAGAAGGTACCCGGGATCCCCAACGAGGGAGAGACTCCTCGCAGGACCCTTCGGCGCGCAAGGCTGCCTGGCAGCCAGCCTCGGGAGGAGCAAGCTCAACTCCAGTGCACGATAACACAGACCACTGTGTCCGAAGACACGCGTTACCGTCATCCCCGGGATCGCAAACCGAAACACACGCAGGCCCCCCCGCGTGCGCTTCGCGACCCCACGGGCCCTTTTAGTCGCCTCTTACGACAGGCAGGGATACCTCGGTAGTATTCTCTTCCCCTAACCGCAGGGAACATTGCATTGCCCTACCTAACCTAACTCTCTTCTATAGTAAATTGTCCGCTAAAGATTGTCCGGAAAAAATCACCTAGCAATAAGATCCTCAAAATTGTAATTTCAAGAGTCATGCTGTTATTACTTAAAATATGTTTGTTTAGTTTAAAGCAGAAGATTATATGTCTTCAAAAGAGTCTTAACAAATGTTTGTGTTAGTAATACTTCTTCAATTTTAACTCATTAAGTAAGATAATATCATTACACAATTTTCAAAAGGTAATTGTAGTTTCCACGTTCTGAGCACGCAGAAGTAGACTGCGTGCGGAAATTAAAAATAATCTAAGTAGGTACAGTCGACAAAGGAAAACTCATTGTGTAATGATAATAACGTTACGCAAAAGCATTTTAGTTTCCATTCTAGAGACGCTGGCTATTTGATCTATGCGGAACGCTGCCACTCCCAATTAATATGAGTAAAGCTATTTTAATAATACTCATGTAATATCGAGCATGAACATTTAATTATATGTTCTTTACATAAGTCTATGACAGCCAAGTAGTTTTAACACTTGACCTAAAGTCTCACTTTATTCACTTAATTTGATCACTAGAAAAACGCGTCTTTAAAAGCGATTATTGCTGTTTGACGCCGAATAGTGCTTCGTTATTGGCTAAAAAGCCATCAAAATGCGAGCGATTAGCAATCGAGTTGCGTTGCGTGTTAATGAAAAAGGGGGACGCATGGTTTTTTTTAGAACAAAACAAAGATCTGTGATCACGGTGATATAGTATATGAATAGTTCAGCGGGATATGCTACGCCATAGGGTCTTAATCCTCTATCATGTCTAGTAATTATGTTTTGAATTCCATTCCTTAATGACACTACAAATACATACCATTCCTGTGACTGGATGGCTATTTCAAATTAATATTTCCTTGGAACGCTAAGCGGAAAAACACTTAAATCACACTTGTATTCTACAAATGATGGTCAGCACAGTTAGGTTCTTATCTAACACTAGGTACTGAACCTATTTAGATAGAAATGATAGCATTAACCTTTGGAGTCTACTCTCATTTGAATAAAAAACAGGCTTCTTTATCTTTTTGTCTTTCTACAGTACATATCTTTAGTCTTGTCATCATCCAGTACTACCTGTACCATTGAAATCACACCAGAATGTTATCGTCTAAAAATGAAAATCTATCTGGCGATATTGCAGGCCTTTCTACAAGCTGTAGCTATGAGGGACTGGTTATATACCAAACCAAGGGAACCCTGCCTATCTATAATGTAATGTTTAAGAAGAAAGCTCTGGATTATTTTTTTGATAGTATGCGCTTATGTTTCTAGACGAAACCTAGACTACGAAATGGGAAGGTCTGTATTTCTTTGAAAAATAGTCTTCAGTTTCTTATTAATTTACTCACTTTTCTAGAGAAAAGTGAGTAAATAGCGAGTATTGAACCTAGAGGTTCAATATCGAGTTTTGAGATATTAGGTCGATATATCTGCGTCGGTATTTCCAAAGGAATATGACATCGGAGCCTTCAAGAAGAGAGCGTATTCCCATTTAAAAGCCAAGCAACGCATTGGTGACACCTCTGGTGTTGCAGTTGTGATCACTTTCCATCAGGTGACCGTCCTGCTCGTTTGCTCCCTATTACATAAAAAAAAGATAGACTATTGGCTATAGGAGGAACCCTCAAGGCGTCGGAACTTTCTCGATTTCTAGTACGTTAAATTTGGGCATAGAAGCATCAGTCAACATCTCAGCAGGTATTTCAATGATGATGAAATTGTAACTTCCACACTTCGAAATGTTGATAGCTTGTTTTTTACACTAATAAGTAGGTACCTACCAAGATGTTTATGTTTTATAAGTACAATTTACACATCTGACGGGTATATTGATACTACCGTTTCCTTGAAAACTATAATATTAATATGACTTACGTAGTAATTCCCTTGCTGCTAAGAAGATATACAAACCGTGTTACTGGGTTGTATATAACCTACGCATGGTCGGTAGGTATTCACTGTTTGTTTAAGCAATTACGATTCAAACTCGTTTACAAACAGGAACAAGTGCAAAACATCACAACAAACAGCATTAATACTGACATTTTTATGAGATTTTATAGCAAATGCATAATTTTCTTTTAATCTCTAGAATGCGCACAAACCTGTACAAATGAATATTAGATGATGGTTTAACGTAACTGCAAATCATAGCAAGGACAAACCTTAGGTTTTGGATCACAGATTACGTTAGAAAGATTAAATATGTATAAGCAAAAAAATTATACAAAATCTTAAGATCAGGTTTTTCTAGTTGCTATAACTACACAAAGGTGTAGAAAATAGTGCGTTGTTAAATGCTAAAAAATAAAATTGGATTTTAAGATTTTTATAGTTAACGTCCTTTGTTTACTACAGCAAATTGTCGTGTCGTTTTTAGTTGCATTTGTATTCAATAGAGGCGCTTGTCACTATTAAGAGTCAATCAATACAAACACTACGATTGACTGACGTTAGTGATTATCGTCAGCGTAAACGAATGGTAGAGGAGTGCTGAAATGCATAGACTGCAGTAACCGCTCAGCACCGACTTGATTTTGAACTTATTAAATTACTTTAATCAGAAATACCATTGAATCTTCGATATTAACGACAATAATGACATAATTTTCCATTCCATCATGAACCATACATCACAAAACATGATGGAAATCACAGCTACGTTCTGACGTCACAGTCATTATCACATTAGGTAGGTATATGGGATTGACCAGATTTACAACCGATTCTGTTCATGAATGAAATATGTATGTACCATTGACTCATCTTACGTACGAGTACGTTACTAGTGACGCAATAGTTAATTCGATTAGTGTGATATTTTTGTCAATAACTTGCGTCAACGATTTATTTTCGATTGTTGTTAAATAAGTTTTTTTATTTTAAGAGACTACGCAGTGAAGTCTTTAAGACAATTGACAAAAGTCACTTACGTCAAGTTTCATTTCCGTACGTAGGTAGGTCCCAAATGATAAATTACACTTTTATTTTCTCTTTGATTTAAGATATTCGCTGTAAAATCCATGCGATAAAGACCATTTTCCATCGGCTGTTGCGCTCGATGTGTGGCCGACTGCATATGCACGTGACATTCGATATTATAATACTGTTATGTTAGGTAGAAACGTGATCTGCGTACGATTCATTAGTGCTGTGCTTGGTTGTACTTTGCTCAAGCAAGATCTAAAATTTAGAATAGTCATCCCGCTGTGTAGTTGTACAATGTTTGTATGAGTACCTACTCAAATTAATAATCATGGTTTAGGTCTCTTCCTCACCGAATCCGCCGTGCTTTTAGGTTTCGGTACACCCTCTGCATATATAGCTCTAGTAGCGCCATCTACATGGTTAAAGATTTATATTATTAGGGTCTTTATCCGATGGCAAAACCGAATTGAAAGAAACCACAAGCTCATCTATCTATGTTATTGCTTATATAGGATAAGGGTGCCATCCGATATCTTTATTTATTTATTTAATCATTGATGCACAATAGAGTACCTACTCATTATCTACCAGTCAACCATTGGGTGAGACAGAAATGCTTTTGTCAAATCTTTGATTTAGTATATTTTATCCTGTTATGCACTACCCATTTATATTTATATACCTACATAATGTAGTACATTCTAGTGAGCCTACAGTGGAGCAGTAGGAAATGTAATAGGATTATGTGCGATAACAACCACACCTGTAGCAAGCAATGAATGCTTACAATACTAATTCACATCACAGGTAGTTAAGTTTAATAATTGGAAATTATAACTATGAGCTTACCGCTGGATTTCGAATGCCATGCGGCCGATAGGATGCCAATACCCCGCAGTTATTACCTACCTAGTGAAGCGTCCTAATTACCGACATCTAGGCCTACCTAATCTGGTACATAGTACAAATCAGATTTTCTACTAGCCCTTTGGCTCGAGCGTCCGTTTTACCGAAAAGCCATTAGGCCGTTAAATAGTATTATCCTTTCCAGAAACATTCAACATAAACCTCCTCTGAGACTAAAAAAATAAAAAACTCACATTGTTAATGCATCTTCATAATACAAATGACGCGTTGGTACACTCCAAGGTAATGTGTATATATATAGTAGGTATGTAATTCGTAAAGAATTGTGTAGTAATACATAATTATAATTTTATTGTATTATTGTAACAATATTTTTACCACTGTTGTATGCATGTAACGCCATCTACTAATATTTAGTAAATAGGTAGCACTACATACTTTGCTATTACTGCCATCTGCCGCAACTTTGTAGAACTACATCGCTATCTCTGCTTTAAGTTTTCTTCGCCATCTAGCGGAAGTGGCTTGCACCAGTTAGAAAACAACATGCGTTACGATTTTTAGTTTGTATATATTGCGACAGGTGGCAGCACTTTTCAGCGCCACCTATTGTGTTTTTATAGAACTCATTTCTTCCGTGCTTTTTTAATCCCAACAATGCAGTTCAAAGTCATCACAAAAGATGTCTCTGAACAGAATTCGACAAAAATAAAAGGTAATGTTATCACTAAGTAATTATTATTAATACTGATCACCTATGGTTAAAAAAACATACCGGTATCGTTGAGAAGCACATTGATATCCGTCGTCGACCCATCGGCCGACATCGCTGTAACAAAGAAAATAGTAATTAGTAACATTAATGCTAGACAGTTTCTATCAAAAGCATAGTTTTGAACTAAACGAGCGTGAACGTATCAAGGTTCAACGAGTAACATAGGATTGTTTGTAAGGCATACATTAAATTGTTTATTTTGTACTAAATATTTTAGCCTTAGGGAGAAAACGGAAGAGCCAAAATCGTGTAGTTTACCTGGGCCGCTAGCGGGAAACAAGTAGGTTCTACATAAAATTATTAAGGCGCAAAATTTGGCAATTTGGTACTGAGGCCTTTTTAAAATCTTTTTCGTGAAATATTACAGCTCACTCTGGGGTTTTGAACCTGACTTTTTCGTATTACGAGGTACCGTAAAAAGGCTGACTTTAAACTCACTTTTGATTGAGATTGATTCAAAAATAAACACAGTGCAAAAAATGTAATGCAACGCTACTACAAAATGAGCGGTTTAATATCACACATGCAACATGACTTTTGACATTAAATATCCAGCCTAGATGATGCGTTAATGCCCAAAGGACCTACTCCCGTTCAACTTACGGCCGAAGTTTCGTGCACTATTCCGTTTTCACTACAGATTACACAGGTATGCGAGAGCAGGATAGCGAACGAAACTTCGTCTGTCAGTTTAACGGGAGTAGGATGGCAGGAAACCCCTGACAGGCTCAAAATTACAGATCATTACGAAATTGCTCGCTACGCTCAGTTTAGCAAATTAAATTGAAAATAAGCGATTGCAATAAGGCCCCAGGATGCCTATAGCACAAATTAGACATGCGCGGCGCTCTGACAGATAGCCCGCTTAGAACAACACGCAATTTTTGACGCACGCACACAGAGACATGAGTTTACAAGCGAAGTCAGTGAGCTTCGGCTTCGGTGAGTCAGAAAGTCTCGCACTGGTCGCGAGTGTTTTTGTTTTAGTCGAACTTGGTGCAATTTTTCACATGATGAATTTTGTTTTTGGCCGGTTCTGTCAAGTAGGGATAACTTACTTACAAGTTTTGGAAAAAGGTGCGAGCAGTCCTTCTGTAAACTCTTTATTTTGTGCTTATAGCGACCGCCCCTCTTGTTGCAGCTTCGCTTCAGTGGACAGTGGCTTCAAGCGATCAGCGTCATAAGCAACCCGAGAGCGCGTCTGGTTCATCATCACGGATAAGTAATTATGAATCGTCAGCACAACCCGAGCTACAAAGGCCGCGAGTCGAGCGTGACGCTTCACGATCACGGCACCGATCGTCATTAGATTATTGTAATCACAAAAATCGCTTGATCAAGCGTTGTAGTTAGGGTAAGTCTTGCCGAACACTGGGCCAATAGACGCCAACGTTAGTAGCTGAGCTCAAGCCATTTTGAGTTATCATCCGTACTCTAAAATATAGTATTGGTTGTCCTTTTTTTCATGTAGGCGTAGGTTCTTTCTAATCTACGACACAAATTTAATGAAGTATACGCTAAAATCGTCTATTAACGTAAAACTGATTTTTACTGTATCGTTACTCTGGGGCGTTGGGGCGTATCGTTACATTCTGCTTTTCAAAAGCCAATGGAATCGTAATTATTTTTAATTTAATTTAATTTAATTTAATTTGATTTAATAATATTATATAATTTTCTAGGCTTAAGAGGCAAAACCAGACCAATGATCATAATTTATCTAGATTTGAAATTATTTACATGTTAAATTTAACCTATTACTGCTCTAATATTACTCTAACTCATTTCAATTTAAATTATGTAATTCAATTAAACCTCATGATAATATAGTTATTATAGTGTAATACAATATTAAATTAGTTGTACTTTATCTCATTGTAAGTAAACTATTTTAAGTTTTTATGAGAAATAAATTTCTATAACCTTATTAATGGCATGATTTTAACAGTTTTAGTATGGACTAAACGTCTAAATCATGCCATTCAATTTCAATTTGTGCGCTGTAGCACGGTTTCTCGCCTCGATTTCCGTAGTGTCCCGGGTTCGATCCCCGGTCGGGTCAATTCAGGTAACGATTTTTTCTAAATTGGCTCGGGTCTGGGTGTGCTGGGAGACGCCCTTGGCTTATTTCCTTGTATGGTACCTCGTAACACAGGGATATTAATCCCTACTTCGAGACCATTACAAGAGGTGTGTTGTCTGGCGCATATTTATTTTTATTTTTATTTAATTCCAATGGCATTTTAATAGCAGAAACGGGCACCTGGGGGCCGACTCCCGTTCGTCAAACACGTAATAACGTGAATTAGCAGTCGTTAAAAAAACACACTCACCGTTCGAATTTGATGTTGATTTCCTGTTATTCTAATAGGTATATTTTATTGCAAAAAATAAATCAAACCTATTAATAACATACTTAAGTTTTATGCACGTTTTTAGCCTTCCAAATGGTCACGAAACTTCGTTTTGTACCCTAGTAGGTCTGCTGGTTATGAAAACTTATGAGAATGAACAAACTGGTATCCACAGCCACAAAATTAAGCCGTTTTAAAGGACAATAATTAAAGAAAATAATATATACCTTTTTTTATTGCTGTGTACTTTATTTTCATTCTACTAAAATGAAAATAATAATTATTCCCCCATAAAAAGGTGGCCACCCTGACTGTCGCTAATATACGCGGCCCCTCGAACCTTATCATTCAAAAGGATTCTTATGACTAATCTAAACAGATGTTATTATTGTGTGCGCAATTGCACACAATACAAATAGCAGATAATAAACAAACGGAATTTGTATTGTCACTTTTTAAATTAAGAAGACATTATTGAACCATTTAGATACAGTGAAAGCGAATAGGTAAATAGGTACCGTTTCATGATAACCAGCCAGGAACGCACATTTTGGGCCTACATTTTTGCCTATTTTTATTTTATTCTCGGCTTATTATAAAACTCCATTTTTTTTTATTAAATCTTAAGAATCACCGTTAACATACAACTCAATTATATGAAGGTATTTTCAGTAACAATACAAACGAGTAAAGAGAAATTATAGATCACATATTTTCCTTTAGGAATTATCACGATCAAGAGCAACCCCATATAATTTAACAAAAGGAACTCGTTACAACTGTTAAGAATGAAGGCAACTTCAAACAGATATTCCTACAAGCTATTGATAGAATACCTATACCACTTCGCGAGAACTGCGAAATATTTCCATGGTCGCTGTAATGCCACCGCAATGCAAAGAGCCTAGTGTCAAAGACCGTTAAGAACCAGTAAATAGTACTCCGAGTAGTCCGATGAGTGTCCTCAGCCGTACATCGGTTTAGCATAGGTACCGCAAAGTTGAAGTATCTGGAAGAACTGTAATATTTTGCCAATGATACCTTGATAAGTATGAATAGACATAATGTCCGTGCTGAAGAACCATAATAAGCGCCGCACAATGTTAATTTTTCTGACAAGGAATATTTTGCGTTTTCTTTTGGCTTCTAACACCTATTGTTTCGAATGGCCACAGTTTAGTTAGTACACACGAGATCACGTCAACCTTTACTTACCTGGCATTGTCCCCTAGTCTGTCGTATGCGCTAGACACCATAGATAACAATACAATTTTTACCGCCGGGCGGTGCATCGACAGACGAGCAGTCGGTCTTAAGGTTTAACTGACGTCCTTCGTACATATTTTATTTAAAAACATTGGTTACGGTTTGTGTCACTCCAGAAATTAGTGGGATGTACCATTTTCAGTAAGTTTAGACGTCTTGTGACTGCGAATGTTTACGTATCCATGGGGTACTCGTACGAACCATAATTAATTATTCACTCATCCGCAGATGATCAAGCTCGCTGAACCTCATACCTGCTAATAACAGGAATTTCAATACAATCAGGTACCTACCATTTCCGTATTGATAATCTATAATTTGTATCCACCGCTATATTATTTACTAGTATTACTTAGTAGTAGATAATTTTCATAATTATAATATCTAAGTCACGATGTTACAGTAAGCTGAGAAAAAATGTGTTAATATTCAGATATGCAAAGTTTTTCCGCCGTCGACAATTATTGTGTATTGTTTTGTAAAGCAGTACATAATCATGGCTTATCAGAACTGATGATCGATCATTTGTCTCATGCTTGTATAGTTGAACGGGCGTGGGCAAAACACCAAGGTCCTAGTTCCAAGGTTTCAGCGTCTAAATTTGTCTTCTGTCATAACATAATTACTTACTTGAGAAAACATACACTTCCTGCATCGAAGATAGGTAACTGTATCTCGTGTTTTCAGAAATTTCGCATAATAATTTACATAATTAAATTAATTACGTACCATCAGCTCGCGTACTAGAGCTCATTAACACTGTTTAGGCCATGTTGGTATAAGTTATGTTTGCCATGCCCTTACAGGGCGTCACATGTATTACCTTACCTTATTATATTTAAAATCTTAATATTGTAATGTGACACGCAATAAACGATTGAATTGAATTGAATATTGTGTTCTCGCTGAGAGTATGGGAGCCAGAACTCAGCGTATAAGAGGTCTGAGCAGCTAGGGGATGTGAGTTTAGTCATAGGATGAGGTAACGTGAGGCAGGCAGCTCGCATGCTTAATTTAAAGTGCCGTTCACATGCTTATACATCTGAGTGTGTGTGTGAAATTAACCAATATTCTGTCCAACTCCTGTTCAAAGGCCTCCATCATGGGATTCAAGTCAACGCTAAAATTTATGGGCATTGGCCTTAATCACCTTGCTTGCCAAATGCGGATTGGTGATCACAAACCCGGGCCATGTTCCGAACAATCCGAAAACACACTTTGCCAGACCTAGGACTCTAGGAGTTGAACGTCAGTCTTGTCAGTAGGTGGTAGGTATACAATCATTTATTTACCATACATAAAGGTTTCCCTAGTGTAATGAAAATCAGAAATGAACTGACTCCCAGACACAGCTCAAATATGGGTCTTAACGACATACATTTGTGCTGATTCAATTCATTCATTTTTCTCTTCACAATGTAACTTATAAGTACCGGATATAGGTCATATAGAATCTGTATATAGGTCACCAGTGCCCTCCCGCGGTTAAACAGAAATTTTGTTTTTTAGTGTCTCATTCTTAAAAGCATAAGATGCCAGGTAGAAGTGGAAGAACATAAATGGTATAAATAAATACAAATGAAACAGTAAAAAATTAATGAAAAAAAAAAACCAACTTCAAAAAAAACTATTCCAAGCCAATGTAGGTTTGTAACTACCTACATACATACGTAAACGTGATATGTAAGAAATAGGTATATTGTAGTGTTTCCTTGACTGACACCGACTCCAACAATAACAATAATTGTACCTACTTTATATTATCGTATAAGTTTTAGAAGAATACGCAATTATTTCTTTACTTTTTAGTGCTTTGTTTTAGAATAGTTTTTTTTTAAATTGGTTTTTTTTTTGTTAAAATGTTTGTTTATTTCTTGATTTTCAGTGAATAGTTCTTATTTATTTTAAACATCGAAAAAGTTTCGTCCAATTGCTCCTAAGAATTGAAGAGTTCCGTTACTTTGTCATGGATCCCATAATCAGAAACTAACACTCATCAAACTACCCTTGAAGTATATCCTTTCCAATAAAAAAAGAAGCATCGAAATCGTTTGGCGTGATAATGAGTTATTCGTTCATTTGTCGCGCATATGGTTTATCTAGATTTAAGACTTATATGAATTTCCCATGGATGCCACTGTCAGAACTGGACCAAATTAAAATAGAACCACACGGGCAGCATCAGCTTTCAAATAAAAAAAGAATTATCAAAATCGGTTGGCGTAATATTGAGTTACCTGTCCATTTGTCGCGCATTTTGTCTATCTAGATTTAAGACTTATATGGTTTTCTCATGGATGCCACTGTTAGAACTAGACCAAATTAAAATGGGACCATTCGGGAAGCACCAGCTTTCAAATGAAAAAAGAATGATCAAAATCGGTTCACCCAGTCGAAAGTTATGAGGTAACAAACATAAAAAAAAACATACAGTCGAATTGAGAACCTCCTCCTTTTTTTGAAGTCGGTTGAAAATGCAGAAAATTAAAAGAAGCTATTGTGTGTGGGTGATGTAGTGTCTGTTCATGAGAGTGTGTGTATATGATGGTGTGATAAGTATTGTGTTGGGGTGTGTGATAGTGAGAGGAGTGAGAAGAGCGAACAGGTACGAGTGAACTTGAGTCAGAAAACTGAGACAACGAAAAGATGCGTCCGATGTGCGTTTTCGCGACGAGGTAGCTAGGTGGGTAATGTGGGTAATGGCCAGACACTTTTCAGTTTCCTGGTAGTTTAATGATTTGAGGAAACTTTACTGATCACTTTCTTTTTTCATTGATATTTTGTTAGTGGTTATCGGATGAGGTTTTTGAGGTAAACAATAACTGCTGTGTGAAAGAGCAGTGGTGTATTTTTTGGTGAGGCACTCTTTATCCACCATACGTTTTTTCTGTACTAATTCCGGGTTGTAGGTAAGTTCAGATTGTTGCCTAAGGATGGTGTGTAAAAGGAATGATTGCCTGATAGTGAGCAGGTCCCAGTGTTTGTAGAGTTTATCAGTGGGGAAACGAAAGGGCGACCCAGCACCTACCTTAAGGATAGCCCGGTGAGCTCTTTCCGCCTCTATCATCAGAGTCTTTGCCGCACCTAATGGAGGAATTGAACGATCCATTAAGTTTACAAAAAAATACTCTTAAAATATTGATTTTTAGATATCCGCTAAAATGCAACTGATTAAAGCTTGGAATTTTCGTCATTTCACACGACATTGGGAGGTTAATTTTCTTGTTGAAACCATTATAATATGCAAAAAGGACGAGTCACGTGATCCTTTTATAAATAAATAAAACATATCTTACAATAAACATGACATGAAGTGATATGGAATCTGGGGTATTCGTAACACATAACATAACATACTATACTATGACGACTTTATCCCAAACGGGCAGTCAGAGGCAGGTGACTGTTGCCGTCATGGTGAACGGAACACTCAGAAGCCCACTTTTCGCCAATGTTATTAGAACCCAACGTGGTAGTTGGTGAGCCTTCCGCCGCTATCCGGGTTGATTTGGTTTTTTATCGATGTTTTCCATCACCGGAGAGTTAGTATTCCTAACAACACATTTTATCAGTCATGACTTATTATGGCGGACTTACGAGTATCTCTAATAGCTTAAATTCTCAAAACGTCCCTGAAGTGTAAAATAATTTACCTTGTTTATTCCTTTTCAATTCATTGTCTTTGTTAAGGCTACTTTTATTGAGATGACACATGTTTATTTGTTTTAAAATGGGAAACTAAAAATTTGTCGCGGTTTAAGTTAACATTTTTAGAAATCTGTCCCCTGGCAGTAAGACACTAGAATTAATAAAATCAATGCTTAGCTGCCTTGTACGCGTTCTTCTCAGCAAAGTCCTCTTTCGATAAGTTCCCCACTACCAAAACACGCGAAGTCTATTCAAAAATGGTTTTACCATTTTTTCCTTGATCTATTTTTAGATAATAATTTGGACAGTTGTACACGAAACAGGTTTCGGACCGATCTAAATAATGATCCGGCGCCTATTACCATGTCCAAAGTTATGTGCACCAATATACAACCAAATAGATAACACAAAGTGCTTCGTTACTTCGATAATGCAATGCGAAGACCAAGCAAGACACCATTTGACGCCTGTGAAGTGAAATTTTACCTTTAGCCTTTAGCATAATGCTCAATTTTCCATCTAAAGGTAAAAGCTAGATAAAAACCTTCTTGAATGCCCCTCATGCCCTTAGAGCTGCACACGCGACGACCTGTTGTGTGCCAACTGCCAATGAAAATACTGTAAAAAGTGGTGGAATACTGGTCGGATGAAATATAGTGCTGCTGTCGGTACGACAAGACGAATGGTTAAGTGTGAACTAAATGTAGCTGCTTTAAAAGAAGAGTACAGCACTCTTGTTTTCAATTTCACTCGCGTCATCTATAGCAATTTATGTTGGTAACGTTGTATAAAACCGCACGCCTTTGTATCGCCGCAAACCGCAAAGTGCTCTGATTTTGATGATATTTATTTATACAAATAATAATTGGCGTTACAGCCACATGTCTGTTACATAATAATAGCTAGGTGAAGGTCGCAGGGGTAAATTCAAAGTCACTGCTATAATGTTGGGTGTTGGAAAACGAATTATTCAAGCTTTGTTACGGCGGCGGAGGGCGTTAAGGGCGTCTCGGCATTAATCACAATATTTTGACATACGTATGTTTCAAAGAATGTAACATTTAGAAACATTAGTATTTTGAAGTCTGTATAAACCTGCTATGTTGAAATAGATTGAGTCAACAATGCTTTGATCCCAAAACAGAGTTTTCACCCGTGTAGAAACCAGAAACAACTTAGTTAACACATACACCAAGACCCAAGAAAAATACATCAACAGATATTTTGTATGGTAGGTAAATGAATCAAGGAATCGACTGAGGCACGAACTACTGCGCTGAACAGGGCTCTGATTCTGCTATTTAAATGCCAATGGAATCGTAATTGAATGGCGTGATTTATACAGTTTTAGTATGGACCAAACGTCAAAGTCATGCAATTCAGTTACGATTTCATTGGCATTTAAATAGCAGAATCGGGCCCCAGGACGAAAGTGCGCTGTGTATTTACAGTTCGGGTATTATCTGCTTTTTTAAAACAACGAGTATAAACCAAAGTATTAGATTGCATTAGCCCTTTCTCAGACATGTCTTACGTGAATCTCTACTTTCTGATTGACGTGCGACGTCTCAAATACAAGGCGAATCCCCAGTTGCACAATCGCTTTCCGTGATGCATCGAGAGTACTTTCGATCACCTCTATGGTGCAACGTCCACGTCTGTCACCTGACAATTGGCTATTCTTTCTGTCAAATCGTAAATACGATTGAGCAATGTGAGGTGAGGTGACATCAGTATTGCTGGTAACTGATGTGCATTTTTTATCGATATATCGATAAAAATCAGTTATTGTGTAGCTTTATTTAGGAGTCTGCGTTATTTTACCTGCATTGAAAGTTTTCACTTCCGGAGGTCTAGAGATTATACATTTAAAGAGTATAACATAAACATACTAAATCTTAGCACGCAAACACTGTTTTTCAGTCTCAGATAACCATTTGGATGTAACCTTCGCTTAGTTTTTAAGATGTCTCTGACATGTCCCTCTTTCTTTTTGGCACTTTGGGCACGTGCCCAATCCTGAGGGCCCCTAAAATATTTTTGTTTAGTATTTAGAAAATTAAAAACAAGGTAAACTAAGAATTGTGCCCTATCATTCTCATGTGCCCAGGGCCCCAAGAAGTTTAAAGACGGTCCCCTGATATTATTTATTTATCTGTTTTCAGTTACTCGTATATTAGTATCACTGGGAACTGCTAGGGGAGGACTTTATTTTCGTTATCTCTGAAATTAGGTCAGTGATATTCAGCTAAGGTAAAAAGTACCTACTAAAAATACCTACTAAATGTAATAATAGGCAATAAATCAGCGTCTCCAAAAATTTACTAAACTTAATAATATTATAGCACTTTTCTCATGATTTGGTTAATCTCTTATGTGATGCCATTGCTGCCAACCAAAGTATCGACTTTGGAATAAGATGATTGACATCACTAGTCTGTAGCCATCGTTGCTACATCTGTGAGGTTTCGTAGTTACTGCTGAAGCTTTCTCGACTTGCGCAGACGACTCCCATCAGTTGTGTCAAGTAGCATTGTTTTGAAAATCATTTCAATGCATAATAAATCAATAACAACTAGAAGTAGGTGATGATTAGCATTTAACAATGCACTATTTTCTACACAAAGATAGAAACTAGACAAATTCGATCCCTGATCCTAGGGACTCAAGTAGGTCCCTAGGATCAGGTCGTATTTTTTTAGTTTCCATCTATTTATAACCATTACTTTTATGACGTAACAAAATTACTGTCTTTCCTAAAAACCTCAATGGTCAGCACGTCTACCACGAGTTGCCGCTATAAATTTACATTATCGTTCGCGTAGAAAAAATGTATTGGGATGACACATGACATGACATGACAAAGTCAAATCCACATTTTTTTACGCGAACGAAAATGTAAATTTAAAGTGGCAACTCGTCGTAAACGTACTGATGTTTTGCTGATACCTTGGTCTTTATTTATTTATACTTGCTGTACTTACGTTCGTATTCGTGACCTAGGGGTTAAGCACCCCAACTCGGATTATGGATCGCGTGGTCCTCGGGTTTAAATCTGGTCAGGACCAAAGTCTTTGTGTTCATTGTTTAATTTCAGACTAGTTAGTCTGAAATTTAACTAGTCTCTTTGGTGATGAAAAACATCGATACAAACCAAATCAACCCTGATAACGGCGGCAAGCTCACTACCTACCACGATAGGTTCTAATACCAATACCATTGATGAAAAGTGGGCTTCTAAGTGTTCCGTTCACCGTGACGGCAACAGTCACTGCCTCTGACTACCCCGTTTAGGTTATAGTCGAGATGGTATGATATTGTATGTTATGTTACTCTACCTATAAAAAAATGTTTATCTAGTATCTGATACTCGTACATATAAAGTCTTCATGATGACATGTTTAAAATCCCTTAACATAATACCAAATAAAAACTTCATTAAACCTGACTGACTGCCACAGTAATTAATCTTTTTTGTCGAAGTTTTATAACGGCCTATTGTTACAAGCCAATAAAAATCTTTATTCCTTGCAAAATTGGTAATAAAATTTAATTAAAGCGTGTCTTCATTATACGTCGACCTTGAACTTTAGAACCTTAATAAACACTAAAGGACAGACATCCAGAAAGTTGACTAATTAAGATTTAGTTATTAGACGTTGATAACGGGACTGTGGAAGTACGGGAACAATAAAAGCATTTTATTTTTAGGATTTTACAATGCTTTGAATAGAGCATTGTAAATAGAGCCTGTTGAGCACTGAATAGAGTCTATTCAGTTCTCAAAATAGAAATTAACAACATTATTTCTTTTTTTTTTGTATTCTTCTATTTGCATGTTGTGTTTGCCTTAAAAGATTGTTACATTTAGTTTTAATCGTTAGTTTAAGTTATTTTGTAGGATACGATGTAAACAATCTCAGGTGAACCTTAATAATAAATATCGAGCGGGACTTGAACCTACTACGCCTTCCACAATCCGGGCGGTTGCTCTTCCAAGTGTCACTTTGGCATTGCTCTTTAGGACTTTTAAATACACCGCGACTTTTTGCATCGATGCAAACGCGCGGTCAGCTGCAACGCGTTCGTATCGCTGCTTGTAGAAAGGATTTGTGACTGTATCGATGCTGCATCGAGTTTGTATCGCTGCAAAAAGAGTGTAAAATAAGACCTTAAAAGGCTAAGTAATTAATACGATATATTAAAGAAAAACACTTAATAAGAAGTAAGCACGTAAATGTCAGGTAAATGTTAATAGTGAACGGCGCGGCGTATTCTTGTCAGTTTGTTTGGGCAAGTAAAATGCAGTGATAAGAGTTGGTTTTGCCCTTGAAACTGATCCCACAGGTAGACCACCTAATATTATTTTGTTATTTACCTTGTGCACAACTTTTTGTTCACTCTGAGAAACTAAAAAATAGTAAATAAGGTGAGCCCTCCAACTCAGAATTCATGTGGAAGAATTCAACTCTGACCAGAAATATATTTGTGTTAATTGTTTTTGCGACTAACTTTACACATCAATAAAAAAACTTTTTTCCGTCCAGGGGCCATAGAACAGATTACTTAATAGTCCTACTACGTAACAGATAAATCACATCCATATAAAAATTACAATTTCTTTATCCTAAATGCGTGCTGTCACGTGACAGACATATATTGCCAGGGTCACCTCTTTCGATATAGATGTCAGTAGTCAGTACTAACAGTACGACATCGCGTAAATTCGCGTAAAAATGCTCTACGCGGCTTTTGACAACCAACTGCCAAATGAGTCATGGAATACCCGGTGGCTGGAAGGTTATTATCGCGCGTAAGTACATGCAGTGACCGAGGCCTGGCCATAGTACGATCTTTTGGGAGTATCGCAGCGTGACCGTTTAGAGTTCTAAAAATGCCGATTTTGTTTTGGTAGTACGATGACACTTTTTTTTTTTAATGAATAGATTTGACAAGTATGTACTATTTGGACAAATTAACAATGGTAAAAAAAACGTAAAATACGAGATCGGAATACGAGTACCAATACGCCGCTCAGAAGTTGAGTTTGCGTGACGTAATGGTCACGTGACCAATTCACGGACAAATGCGAGCAAGCCCATACGCCCTAAGCGAGTAGGCCCTGTTCACGAACACAGTCAACTATTCTGACTACCCTATTTGTGATGTATTCGTGAGCGTATTGAGATGGCAGACATTCCATCTAGAGATCAAAACTGTATTAGTTCCCCGGAGTGAAAATTTTCAATTCATAAATGCAATTTTTACAAAGGCCAAATTTCATGTTCACACCTCATACATTGCCAGTAGCGACAAATCAAACCATCACGATCGGAAGTACGTAAGCAGGGAGGTCGCTCGCATTCGTATGCGCCGTGCGCGTGCGCCGAATATGGCGTGCTCACACCTGACCAGTGAGGTCAGGCTATTGTTCGTGAACTTTGGGCAGAGGGCCCTGTTGTTATCACGTAGGTATGGCTGGTATTACGTAGCTGCGCAGATTTGTTTTGATTTCGTTCTGGAGTGCGCGAATGAAATTGAAAAAAGTTCTCAAATTGATATTACAAAAGTTAGTTACAAGTAGATAGACATTCTACTTTTTACATAATATGCACAGACAGCGTGTTATCTTTCAGTGTAAAGCGAAAGCAAATATTGCAAACACATAATATACAAAAATACCTATCACTATTATACAGATTGATAATGAAAGTTTGACTGACTTCCCCGATGAGCCAGGATAGCACATAAATAAATAAATAAATAAAATAAATAAATAAATAAATATCCCTGGACATTATTTCCACACAGCGCCATCTAGCCCCAAAGTAAGCTAATTAAAGCTTGTGTTATGGGATACTAGACAACGGATAAACATACTTAAATACATTTTCTTTTGTAAATACATACTTATTATACATAGGAGACACCCAGACCAGTACAAACAGACATGTTCATGCACACAAATGTTTGTACTGTGCGGGGATCGAACCCGCGACCTCTGGTGTAGTAGCCAACTTCTTAACCATTACACCAAGTCGGTCATCAAAAATAAAACAAAACAACAAACAACATAAAAGGCCCCTATAGGTATTGAAGTCAATTCATCGGGTTAAGTGTTGATCACTCCGCTTGAGAAATGCGGATTGGTGACCAGAAGCCGGGCGATATTCCGAAAGATCCAAAAACAGACTGCCCGATCTGAGGCAATACACCACTAATTTTATGCGTGGGAAAGACCAGGGAATGTATTTGTAGGACATTATTGACTTAGCATTCGCTTATAAAATACTTATTTAATTTAATGTCATCGAATTGGCATTAGGAACCCCACGAGTGGACTTCAAAACCGAGCGCTCTTTTCACTGCGCCTGCTGAGGTGTTGATATGTTCAAGTGTGTGTGTACAAAAGAGTACATGTTGTCTATTACCATAGTCTCTCCTTTTACTATGCTATTTATTACCCTGATAGTGTCACATATTTGTGGATTAAGAGCTTAAGCTTTGGTTAGTTCATATTTGGCTATACGTTAAAAAAGACTAAAGGCATTTCATAAATTACTGTCCAATGAAATAGTACTTAAAACAACACCACAGTAGTTATAAATACATCAGCTTCAAAAACGGAATAGCAAGTGTATAGAGTCATCGACCTCGCAATTTTTGTAGGAAGTGAATTTAGCCGAACAAAATAAAAGGCGTGCTTTTTAGAAAGTATGAGAGCAACCTCTGAAGGAATCATTCGAGGTAACCCGGTATAGGATGTTGAACAGAAAAATTAAAAAGAAACTTCAATTTGCGAGGTTCCGTACATTCATACTTTTACCGTAAGAACTTTTTTCTTGATTAATAGCCATTAATAATTTTAAGTCAAAAATAGGAGTGAAGCAGTATGTGATTGATTTGTCCTTGTGTCCTTTTCCTATGTTTAATTTGTCTTTCTCAGAATTCATCACAATTCATTCAGTGATTTCCCTGAGTGTGAAAACTTACACGTTTTTTATTTGTATGGATAATAAATCATTTAAAAAATGGCTCTATCCATAACTTTTACTGCCGTAAATAACAGTCATTTGGTATCGAACACGTGCATAAATAAAAGTATTTACGTACGAAAATAAAAAATGTAAAGATAATGTTTGTTAAGTGACAATGTCGTATAAAATGTATGAGTTATTCTACAACTGTAGTCACTCCATTAGCCACGTTACGTAATAATGCAATAAATAGTATTTGCATGTAATATACTCTTGCTTGAGGAGTAATTTTACGATGGCTTTAACGAAAAATTTCAACGTTCATACAAACATAATGTAGGTATATTATATCGCACCGTCAGATGAATCGTCGGTTATTAAGTAATGTGTAGCAAAAACTTCTGTAGATACCATTTTTTTATAAGAATTCGTATTGGGTGGGAATCGAACTTCTAGGCGCGGCGTAAAGAGTACACAAAGAGAGAGGTATTCCTCGCACTCGAAACGCACTATTGATGTGCGCTTCGCCGAAAGATGAAAAATATTAAAATATCATTCCTCGAAGCGCACAAGAGGCTAAACATAGAGAAGGGCATGCAAGATTAGAGTAAATGATTTCGATAGAAGTTATTCAAGCTGTCATAATAATTTATTGAAACTACCAGGAAAACAGAAATGTACTGGAATTAGATGCACGCTGCTACATGGCTCAAAATGGTATATAGCAAAGTTAGTTATTGGACTAAAAGTACCAGGGCGACAGAAATTAACAGGAACTAAGCGCACCAATGATTTTGTGTATAAAGGGCAATAAATCTATTTATTAATTACAGCGCTGAGCGGTGCAAAGTATAACAATTTAAAGCTCACAGATTGTTTAGCTGTCACAATTGGCATTATTTATCTATAATGCGCTTCGAGGAGTAATAAATGTGCGCCAAGTCTTCTGCGCTCCAAATATGTGCGCCTCGAGGAATACCTCAACAAACCTTCAAAGTACCTATCCAAAGAAAACTAAGTAAATATGAATATACGCCAGACAAACACACCACTTGTAATGTTCTCGAAGTAAGGGTAATTAATACCCTTGTGTTATGATTATAAGGATAATTATACCCTTGTGCTAAGCCAGGAGAGTCTCGCAGCACAGCTAGTAGCGAGCCAATTTAGAAAAATTCGTTTCTTGAATTGACCCGCCCGGGTATCGAACCCAGGACACCCAGGAAGTCGAGGCAAAAAACCGTGCTACAGCGCACTACGCGAATCGTGTCGACAAAACTGTATATTTTGTGATTAGATGCGATTTCTAACAGTTACCCACATTATTTACATGAATTATATCTCGCATGGAACATCATACAACATCTCGTATAATAATGACCGGTTTACTACAAGCTCCATTATTTCAATCACCTAGAAGAATCACATTTCTTCTCAACACGTATAATTATTATGTTATTTCCATAGCAATTCGCATTGTTTGTGGAATCAACCGCTTAGTGCAAACAGTTATAATTATATCAGAAGATAATGACAGCTCAGATTATCATGTAAGTCGGCTCAAGTTTCTGTCAACAACATTTCTCTACATTCCGTATTTCTATATTTATCTAATATTCCTAATAAAGATGTAGGATCCCTTGTAAAAAGCCTTTTTAAAATAAAGTAATTTTAATTGTGTAATTTTTACAGAAGACAATCAAAATATAAATATTGAGAAAAACATATCATCTCATAAAGAAACAGAATTTTATTAGTGTAAGTAGATAGTTTAAATTTCTCTGTAGTTGTGCCTTATAAATAAATACACACATCAACATGGTCTAGGGATATTTCAATTAAACCTAAATAACTAAAATTTTATTAACTTTTTGTTAAGACACATACACATTAAAATAAACCTTGTTTAATAGCCTATCTAATCTGATAAATAAACATTTAGATGAAGTTAAATTTAAAAAAACTTAGAAAGAGAGGAAAACCTCAGACAATCTTAACTTTATTTTTGAAACATCAAAACCTAAACAAAACAACTATTTTTTTATAAAAATTGTTGAAAACTCAAAATTAATAATCCGTGGATCCACCTAAGACTCTCCTGACACATCTGCAGCGGTTCTGCATACTCAAAACAAGGGTGTCAATATCCTGTTTTGGAATACTGTCCCAAGTCCTGCTAAGATGCAAGAAAAGCTGGTTTTCATGCACAATATTTTCAGGGAAATTCCTAAGAGCTCTTCTCTCAAGCATATCCCAAGCATGCTCAATAGGATTTAAGTCGGGATTGTGCAGGCCAGTCTAAAGCTTGGATATCATGCTGTTGTAACCAACTTGTAACGATACGCGCCGTATCTGGACGGGCATTGTCGTGCATTAGCTGGAAATTTTGTCCCATTTGCTGTCTGTGGGATTACAGGCTCTAGCATCCTATCTCGGTATTTTAGAGCAGTCATATTGCCTTGTATCCAAACGAGGTCCGTTCTACCGCCGAGACGAATTCCTGCCCAAACCATAATCGTGCCACATCCAGGTTCTCTCTAAACGCGTACTCATCGCAAATCAGGATGAAATCCAAACCTGGATTCATCAGTGAAAAGCACAAGTGACCATTGGAAATGGTTCCAGTTTTCGTGTGCAATAGCCCATTGTAGTCTTCTTCCTTGATTGCCTCTCCTTAGCGCTGGTACCCGAAGTGGCCTACGAGCACGTAGGTTGACTTCATGCAGTCGTTTTTCCAAAGTTTGACCGCTTACCAGCTAACCATACTCTCTCTGTAGCCTTTGAACCAATTGCATCGCCGTTACATTTGGTTAACTTCGTGCAGCATTTACTATGAATCGGTCTTGTACATGTGTTGTAATGCGTTGAGGTCCTCGGTGCCGTTCCACCACTTCTCCTGTGAAACGATAACATGCCCAAAGCCTGGATATAACGCTCTGACTGGTCCTCATGGCTTCAGAAACCGCAATTTGGGTAGCGCCAGCTTGAATCATGCCCACTGCTCTTAACATTTCGTTCCTGGTCAAGTGTCTACGTGGCATGATAAAATGAACACCGGAGATGCGTTTGACAAAGATTTATAGAAATTAATGGAGTTTTAATCAAGTTAGAAGTTTGTGAAGATTTACTTCTTTGGAAGAAATTCAATGAATGCTAATTTCATCTTAAAACAAAACCTTTTATATACAAATTTGAATTTAAAAAAGGAACTTAAAATTGTTTTTATAATCTGTCATTAATAGTTTTTTCGTAAGGCCAGTTCTTTTTAAGTTATTTAAAAAAGTTTTATATATCCCTAGACCATGTTGTTGTGTGTAGTTAATATAATGTAATGAACCCAACGTTGGAGCATTAGCTTAAGGCTCCATTATAAAATCCATATTTCTGTAATTTACGGCTTAAATAAGGCTTATTGTCAAATCGTAAAATATTAGATGCATGTAAAAAGGAGCTACAAAATTATAGAAGAATTACCTACTAAAGAACTGGTTTTATAGAGTCAATAGTATTTATAAGTATTTTATTCCAGTAAGTATATTGTGTACGAATACTAGTTGTTTGTTTACACAATACACAATGGCAGAGAACTTTATTGTTTAATGCTTTAGTGAAGAAGAGTTTATTGACGGTTAAATAAAGTTTATCCTGATAGCAACTACTCGAACTTCAATAGCACGGCGTTGAACTTGAGTTTCCAGTACGTCTACCACGAGTTGCCAATTATCGTTATCGTTCGCGTAAAAAAAATGTATTGCGATGACACATGACATGACATAACAATGTAAAATCGCAATACATTTTTTTACGCGAACGATACTTACTGTAAATTTAAAGACGTGTTTTGTGTCTGCCAACTAGTGTTAAAGTGATGTTGCAGCAACTTCTAGGGTCGAGTGACATCTGTTACGTCAGGTCTTTGTCATTTTAGTGTATCTGTCGCGGTAGAAATTTGAATATAACTTTCTGTTTATAAACAATACAACTTAGGTATACCAGTGAACAAAACATCGAAAAATTACGCTTTGCCCCATAAAAATAATTTAAAAAATGTATTTTAATTATTATCATCAGTGTCATTCTGCAGCCACTGCTGAACCTACCATTCCCCCGCCGTAACTTTAAGAGTGGAAGTAGTAATCAGCCTGCTTTCACCAAATTCCTGTAACCTTTGTTGATTTTAATAAAAAACGAGCTGTACAGATAGAATAGAATACTTCGTTCTGTCAAAGGTTTGACAGCTGGTGTCCATTTTGCCCGCTTTTCTCAGACTTGAATTACATTTAATATTATTTTTCACTATTTTTTTTACACCGTTTAAAATATAGCATAACACTCCTGAATAATTTAACTTTCTGTTAGTGAAAAAAATCACGATTGGATCAGTAGTTTTGGAGCCTTTTCAATACAAACAAACAAACAAATAAACAAGCAAATCTTTTCTCTTTATGTATTTATTTTTATTTATTTATTCAATAACTTGCACACTTACAGATCAAAATCCAAGTCGTCTACAAGCTAGAAATACAATAATAATAAATGTCGAAATTACACAAAATAAATTACGAGCAATTACAATTTTACAATCAATCAAAACAAAATTAATACGAAGTCCAACATTTAATATACCATCACTATGTCAACGTCAGGTTCGTTACGTCTTGTAGACGAGCTAGAAGTACAAGATTCATCAAATAATAATAATAATTACTTTAACAGTATAGATGTCGTAAATATTAAACTTGAAGTAAAAATACCAATTCGCGAATTCGTTGTCTGTTCCATTATCAGGACTTCCGTAAACGACTTTGTTAAATTAGCTGACAAGTTGCCACTTGGCTGTCAGTGCTGCCACTCATTAATCTGTTAACTCAAGAATAAATTAATAAAATGAATATCTAGGACGCCGCACACTAAGATTACCTAACTTCAAATGTTATCCTAAGATTTATCTGCTTAGCAAACCAGCACGAATGTTCGTTCCTAGTTTATAATAATTGAACCCAGGACGTAGTAGGAAGGATTGATACCAAACAAGCCAACAAGCTTGGTAGCCTTCATTTTTCTTACTTTCTAATTATTTAGTCTATCTTAGCATCTAGATTAAATTTAAGTTGGTCCTTCGAACCGGATTGAAATTGTAAATATGATCGTGACTTGTATTTTGATGGGCGTCTAGGCCATTCGATAAATTTTTTGGTCCTACTAGCCGGATGTCAGCTAATACCGAAATTGTGACTTTTTAAGTTTGTAAATATTATTATGACTAGTGTTTTGACGGTTGTCTAGGACCAGACGCGTAAATGGTATATAACAGGCTCACTGTACGTTTGACTTCTAAGATGACTGTGTAATGCCGGCCTAATGATCAAGATAGCAGTATCTAATGGGACCGAGATGTCGATCTTACTTATTTAACGGAACTGGTTATGGTGGACCAATGCCGTCGGACAGAGTAGTGTTGATCTCAAATAATCGATAGATACATCTAAGATATTTGACTTAATTTGCCGACTCAATTGTAGGAGCTCAATATCCCGGAGATTCTGATTTCTGCAGTTAAGATTATTTTAAAATTTTACAGCTAGGAGATTGACATGTAGTTGTAGGTTTGTGAATTGAATACCACATACCGAAAATATTTAGCCTAAGGAGTAATAGTTGATCAGCTACCAAACCCTATACAGCGCGTGGCCCGACATGCACCCGTTCGGTTTAATTTTTATTCATCGTTCACATTGTACTGTACGAGTACGTACATAGCAATAGAAAAAATACTTAAGGTCCAGTTTTACATGAGTCACTGTTTTATTTTTTATAACATTTATATTATTATCACGTCCACGTTGAAGTGTAATATAATCTCTAGCTACTCCAATCCTGGCTTTCTAACATAGTGAGGCTTTTCCAGAATCCATGAGCATCTTGTATCGATTAGAGCCAGTAAACATTATCGTTATGTCGATCAATGGTTTGCTCGAGGCGACTTGATATTATCAATGAAAATCGAGGACCGTGCAGCACTAACGCATAGCCAATTAGAGATATGAGATTTTATGGGAAAATACGCATTCCTTCGCCATTTCTATAAATTGCTGGAAAACTCGTTGCATCTAACAACCAGACTGTTTATGCCTTCTTAAGCAAAAAACTCAAGTGGGCTCATTTACAACACCATCAACAACTGTTGCTATTTTAAATAAAATTTGATTGAATTCTAAAAACAGATCATCTAATCCAAAGGAATGAAAAGTACCTAATTCAAAAATAGCTTTTGTTGACGATACAAACTTAACTTAACAGTGAGTACCTACGAGTATAACCAAGGTACTTCCGGTACAGTGTAAAAATGCAAACATAAAAATTGTATGTTGACTTTCTTCAATTCGATTACCTTTGTCAATTTGATTAAATATTTATAATGAATATGCAAATCTTTTTCCGACCAGGCAGTCATTCGATCACAATCGCAACTGGTGGTAAGTGACTATGTACTATGATGGTACTTCTCTCCCAGCAAATGCCTGTTCACTCCTGTCTTAAGGGGAGTCTCAAAACACGTTTTTAGAATTCATTTTTGAAGTAGTAAACAGTGAAATTAAAATCTGATAAAATTTACTGATATTGTTGAGGGGATAATACAGAGAATTCATCCAGTGAAAACATGATTCTATGAAGTTGGCTCGATAAAATAAATACACAAAGCTACCTCTTTTAGTGACATTTTGTCTTCTATTTTTGGTTTTATTCCTGAAATAATAGATCTGATATTATGGGTCCTTTACTAAAGACCAAAAGTTAACTGGAGGAATTTCATCCGATGGTTTTTTTTAATCGATTATTTAGTGATTTTCGGTCCGCGTGGCGCTCACCAGTTTCCTTCGGGAATGTTGTGAGGAACCACCTCGCCATAAAGAGACCCAGGTTGTATTGTCCGGAAAAGACATGCGCGGGCAGCGAGTTCCACTCCTATGCTGTTCGTATTATTTAGGAATTAGCGAAACTTTTCGTGCCGAAAGCTGGAATATCCACAAAGCCAATGTGTGTCTAGTGTTCCAATGGTGGTTGAACATTTAAAGCGTCCGTAGTAAGAAAATATATGTGCATGAAAATATTAAAATAATATTTATTGCTGCTTTTTGATGCTACCTCAATTGATAATGTGAGCACTGAATAAATAGCTGTATGTTCTGACTGATTGGAGTTTGTTTTGCTCCATCAATGCTTATCTTATCTCTGGAATTAGTACCAAAGAAAACGGAACAGCGACTAACCGCTTTCTTAAGCAAACTGTTAAAAAACATTTCTTGCTATTTGGAAAGCACTTTTCACTGTCCGTCGTCGTATTTCACTGACCTATTTAAAAGCACTATCCACCACTGACCACCAAGTCTTTAAGAGCGGTTTAAATCAAGCGTTTTAAACGCACGCATAAGCTCGTTTTTGTAAGCGTTGTACCACACGCGTGTTGCCCTGCCACTCGTAATTCGTACGAGGGTTGACGCGCGTATAAGCTCGTATAACCCATATAGATATTGACTCACCATTACCAGTGCCGCAAGAAGTGTAAGCGCGTATGCCAAAGCGAACGTTAATAGCTATAAAGCGACTGATGTTTGTGTGTTTCACACATGCTTAAACAAAGGTGCCACCCGGATTTAGGTTAGTCATTTACATTTGGCCAAATTGATTATTTACACTGGCTGGCAAACAAGTACATAGCAATTCACAATTTTTGGAATCGACCGCAGCAGCTACCTAGCTAGCTCGTAGGGGATAACCCAGTAAAATGTAGTTGAATAACGTCAGGTAGTGAACATGCTGGCCACTGCAGCACCACCGACATAACTTGAATAGATGACGCAAGTCTATGTTCATGGCGTGTCAAAAAGAGAGCAGGGGCCTCATTACAAACCCTTAGAATCTGAATAGGAAAATATCTCAAAGGCAAAATTAATGATGTGAATGTCAAAATGACTCATCAGCTGTAGTTGTCTTGTACTCGTTTTTGTCTGGTCTGTCTCACGAACAAAATAAAAAGTCTCGGACAGAGTAAGTATTTTGACTCTCCGCAACATTGATAAGGAACAGAATATTAAAAGTACTTACTGTAAAAGTCTATTTGAGTTTGAGTTTGGGAATAACTTTTTTACCTAAGGCTAATCCTTCGACGGCTAATGGTCACAAAACTTGTCCAAAATCGTGGTCCTTGGGGTCAGGCAATTTTATTGAGTTTCAGATTTTTCGATCAAAAATAGAAGATAACGAAAATACTTTTCAATTATAAAACACAATTTGGATGGGTTCCGAAAAATACTAAAGATAAATAAATGAGTAATACAAAAGGAATTTGTGGTTCTGAAATAACGCCATAAGATACAACTGTTATGCAAAACGTTGTAATGGGCGTTCTTCAAATAGGCAGGTAAATTATGACTCCTTGAAAAAATGTGTAATGACTTGTATGACACATACGGTCACGAGAAGTAACACTGTAAGTACTATTTACGTATTTCCGCATTACTCTAAGCTAGATCTTATAATCTCTACAATTACCTTGTCTAATTTCAAAAGATCTTCATTGTACACTAGGTAAAGTCAACCACAACTATAGTACATCATTTCTGGTGCTGAAATTAGCAACTGGAATGGATTGCTAGTGTCTCGTAATTTGACAGCTTGTCAGCCAATGACGATGCAGTATTCGACGACGAATAGTAATATTCGCTGTCAAAATCGCGATCAATGTTAGTGAATGGCCCAGCACAGCTCTTATGGGACTTTTCCAATCGAGAGTTACTTATATTTCGATTCTTCCCGACGAGCATATTGTTACGTCATCTACCACGTAGTCTCTTTTCATCGGGTAAGATTGTAGATAAGATAATAAATACTTATTGCACAAAATAAATTTAAACAAACAAGAAATACATATTAAATAATGATAAACGAATAAACTTTATGTTTGTATATAATGGAAAAAAAAATAGAAACATCACTGCTTAAAAAAAAACTCCTGTATGAAGCTACGTCATAATCAGCGCGTAACATACAAGTAGGCTATATTTATTTGATGAGATATTACAAAAAATACATATAGTACTTACAAAAAAGCCAAGCGAAGCTGGAGCGGAATGCATATCTATAAAAATAATAAAAAAATCACCTTCTGTTGTTGATGTTACGAGGTCCAAAGAGTAACGCGTTATTGCAGCTAACTGTACGTATACAATTTATGACTCTGATTACTATAATTGCAGCTTACAATACAAAAGATACTCTTAATTTTATTGTAGGTACTCTTAATGCCATAACAATATAAGGATTAGTTGCACTGATTCTCTGGAATCATTGCTGATAAAGGATAAAAAATACACTTGTAATGATTTGCACCGATACAGTATACTAGTACTAATCACTACTATACTACAGCGGCAATATATTACGACACGATTGGCATAGTGCCCTATAGTGTAGCACGGTTACTCGCCTGGATTGCTTTTGTGTCCCGTGTTCGATTCCCGGTCAGGTGAATTTAGGAAACGATCTTTTATAAATTTTCTCAGGTCTGGGTGTGTTGTAGATCTAGCATAGGATATTAATCCTTACTTCGAGACCATGAGAAGTGGCGTGTTGTATGGTAAAAAAAAAGAACATTAAAACAAAAGATGCAGTGAATAACAAGAATGGTCATCTTGAAGTCATCATCATCATCCGTGCGGTCTATCCCGGTTGTGAACCCACACTAGTGTGTGGGGTCCTAGGGTCCGCCTTTCTTATTTTCTTGACCCACTTCGCGCGGTCATGTGCATCCTCAGTGGTGAGTCTGTTGGCACGCATGTCACCCTTGACGACGTCGAGCCACCGCTTCTTGGGTCGACCAATTCTACCGGTACCTGGCGGGGGCGGCATGGCCAGACATTTGTTGCCCACGTAGTTTGCCGATCTCCGTGAGACATGACCATACCAACGAAGGCGGCAAATGGTCATCTTGAAGTGTTACTAGCTATATAACTATACAGAGAGGGTTTCAAGAGCAACACGCCTATGCTTAGCTAAGCTTTTCCTCTCTAAGTAAAGAAAAGTACTAAAAACAAGAGCAAAACTCGTGATCCGAGCAAATAACGAGTCGTTTGCGGTTCATTGTGTTGTTATCGAGGCCCGCTATCGGTCGACGGCGCACCTCAAACGCAATGTTAACCGTTTCTTTTATTTTATTGAATGTTTACAATCTGTAGACTGCGTTTTACACAAATCCGATAATTAGTCAAGTTAATTCCCCAATCAAAGGTGATTTTGTTTTTCTGTTCAAATACTCTGTAGCGTTTTCTCTGCATGCATCTGTGTTTCCGGATACTGACAACATTGATGTCTTTAAGGCGTAAATAGGCATTTTTTGGGAAAGCCTGTACCGTGGGCCTCGTCATCGCGATTTTTAATAATAAAGCAGAAAGATATGAAATTGAAAGTATTTAATAATCAATAATAATAATAATCAGTTATTTGCATAGAATAGGTACAATAGTTACAGGTCTTAAAGTAAAGAAAAATACGGTGCTTATGACTTTTCTGCGTAATAATAACAGCATGCAAAATGTAAGTTAAGACATTTATTAACACTATAAATGCAAAAATCCACCAGTTTACGCATCATTACGTTCGGGGTCCTATCTTGTACTTATTTGGAATTTTATTGTAGACCTTAATACACAATGTTATAGCTACTTTTTTGGTACAACGCGGTGTTAGGACAGAAGTCTACAGCAAGCCCGTCCGGAAATCTGCTATTCCTGGGGTATACATCCCTTGCAGTCTTAAACAAATTATTTTGTAAGGTAAAGATAAAAGTGCATCTTTCACTACACAGTAGATGTGCTACGATTGAGCCAAATGATAACTGATTCGCTTAAAATTTCAGCCACGACGCTCTTCGTGTGAATCGATTATACGTTTTTACTGAACTGAAACTAATTGGGTACGTGATGAAGAACTACATCCATAATTCATCTTCAACTGTTCTCTACAAGTGAGAAAACCAATTTATGACATCTCACTACACAATAACTGCTATTTCCAATTAACTGGATGGTTTAATGACGCTTTAATTTGATGAAGTTTTTAATGACACTATTACATGAATGAGGTTCGCGCAAGTAACAAGGTATCGAACAATGTAACTTGTCCCTGAGTGGTCAGGCTAGTCACAAACACGTCCTTTGGTCTTCAGGTGGATTTAGACCAAACATGCTCATTCTATCCCCACTCTATCAGATTAACTTTGTGTGAACAGAGACAGAGTATTATTTCGTTGTTCTATCTATGATCGCGGAGGCTCTAGAGCACGAGCTAGAGTGTTCGTTCTTGATTCCTCGTACTTTTTCGCTAGAATTCATTTGGTGTAAACGAACAACGAATTATTATTGACATCACAAGATCATGAAAGAACATTCTTGTCTAGCTCTATGTTCGTTTGGTCTAAATGTACCTTTACAGTCAACACACCTATAACGCACCACTGCTGGCTAAGGTTGAGCTCACACTTCTAAGGACTGGCATTCTACGCGCCGCGTCGGCTGTACGAAATAAAATAAAATATAAGTATTTGTGATACACCGGTTACAGAAGTTCTTAAAATATGGTAATATATAAGGACATGTTGTGATACGTTCTTTGATGAGCATACAAATATTGCAATATAAAAACGATGATTAATAAAAAAAACGCTACTAAACTTTTTAATAAAAATTTAAAATAATTAATATAATAAAAAAGTTCACAGAGATACGAATGACAGTTTGTAATCATGAGTTCATATAATTTAAACAAGAAAAATTGTTACAAAATAATTCAAACATTATACACATGGTATATACATAGAAATCCGATCTAAACACCTTTTCTGAGTTAATTGTTAAATTGTAACTAATAATACGGTGGTGTATCATGGGCTCCCGGATAACGGCGGCACGCTATACGTTGGATTGAAATACGCTAGACGAAATGAGGGCTTCTAAGTGTTCCGCTGTGAGGACGGAAACATTGGGCTTATTGACGAACTACTTAAGTAATGCTATTTTTAATCTATTTTATTTAGGGTTGTATTTAGTTGATAGTTATACTAAACTAACTGACCAAAACTACTATTTAGATGACTAAATATCCTTTTTTGCGTGACTTGTTTTTTATATTTATTATTTGTCGCTCACATAGAAATTCTATTATTTCAGTTATCTTATAATTTCCCATTTATTTAATTATCTGATATGTAAGAACTTTAATTTAAGATAATTATTGAGTTATCCTTGGTCATTCGTGGAATAATGGCACACCGTTGTTACCTAATAAAGAGGTAGTAGTAAGTTATAATTTACATTACACCTGATTGATACGTTCTGTAAATAAAGAAAACCATGAAAATTTTTATACTTCGCTGTGTAATTTATAAACAAACCTGCGTATTTTTCTGCGTGGTATTTTCTTTTCTACGCCAAATCTAAATAATTCTAGAACAAAACATTTATTTCATTCAATAAGTGCTGTAGATCTCGTGGACCTATAACCTTAGTTTTTCTAAATCTTCAATCAGAAATGAAAAGTCCAAATTACCCAATTTGTGATATTGATCAATCACTAAAGAAGAACACAACTTCAGGTACGATACGAGTACATACATCGGTATTGACGTGTCCCACCTCACTCCTGTCTGGAAGGGTGAGTCAACCCTTCAATTATTCCAACCCCACTGGAACGACACGACTTTCTGTCGCAAATACTCTTCAAATAGTATTTTGCTGGTGTCCGTCGCCTTTATTACCCTACCTTTATTCAAGTTCTGTAATATATTCAGTTATTAACTTCGTTCTCAGCGAAATAAACCTTTCGTTCTTAATTTATTAGGATCAGGATATCGTACATCAAATTACTATAATTAAATTACTAAACAATACCGTCAACCATAAGACAAAAGCTTTCATCCACACAAAACACAATCTAACTAACCACATATTTTTAAAACTAAATTCCATTTTCTTTATTAGCTCAAGTACTAGGCAATAAATATCTTAACTCTTATCATGTTTGTCACTATTTCTGTGTACATATAAACTAATGAATAATATGAAATTTGTTTTGAAAAACCCTTGTTTTCATAATAAAAGCCTTGACTCATATAATCACACGTGACAACAGAATTGCGTATTCACGATTAAAGAAAAGGTCTATTTTGCCTTTACTTTGTGAGCAGTTTGTTTGATTTGCAAATATAATTATAATTAAGTGCAGGAAAAAAACATCATCGCTAATAGTTTTCGAAATCATAAAGTTTAGTCAAACAGTTGAATAGTCTTCCGGCGTATGTGTTTCCGGTCGCATAAAACCCGAGGGATTTCTAGAAAAGAGCCAACAGTACGTCTACCACGAATTGCTACTTTGAGTTTACATTATCGTACGCGTGAAAAAATAAATTGGGATTCGACATTGTCATGTCATGTCATGTGTCATCCCAATATAATTTCTAGACAACCTCACTCATCCAAGACCACATTTCTTTTGCTCGGGATGGATTGTGGTCAAGAGTGAACCCATAGAATATTTAATATAGAGTTTAAATAAGACGTCCATAAAGGTCTTATCGATTTGATATTGACCTAAATTAATAAGTAGTATTCAGATGATTTCAAAATCAAAATCAATAAAACATTATTCAAGTAGACCATTCAAAATTACAGTTATTTCGAATCTTCGATAAGATTTTAACTTTATCGTATGATAATACGTAATTTGAATACGATCTTAAATACTAAATAAAATACATACTTAAAATGTGATTCTAACACCGGCGTGCCGTCGGAACGCCGATTCCACCGAGAAGACCTCGCAAGAAACTCAGTAGTTACTCTTCAATAACAAGTTTTAATGTTACCTGTAGTTACTCCAAACACAAAAAGTATCGGGTGTTTCAGTGCACCTTGGGGAACACCCATGTTTGCTACCTTAAGCAAATCTAATTCGTGCTAAGTGCTTTCATATCACTAAGGGATAAGCTTACGCTAAGCCAAGCAGCACACGCAAACGACTTAGACCCCCTAGCTGACCTTGGTTTAGCTTTTAGCGGATTGGTCATTTGCTTGCCGAAGTCCCGGAGTAAATGATCAAATTGTCACTAGGTCTCTAGCTTATATTAATGAATTAAAGATTATTAGTATTGGCCTGTTGCGAACCAATTACAATTTTAATCTACAAGAGCAATCGCATTACTCATGCAAGGTGTAACAGCCGTTGAGAAGTTATTAAGATGGAATTCTATTTGCATTTCAATTAAATCTAGAATCCACAACACTACGATGATTCTGATTACTGCAAAATTAGAAGTAACTTTTCTTATAGTGATAACTAGACTGGCAACTTCTACATATTTGTGAATCAGACGTTGCAGATGATCCGAAAACCGGTTACGCATGGTCAAAAAACAATTTACACCAAGGTGCCAAAGTGTATGCCATTCTCTCCATGGAAAATGTTACTCAATGTTTTTAACGATTTTACACGATTGGCGTAGTGCGCTGTAGCACGGTTTTTCGCCTCGATTTCCGTAGTGTCCCGGGTTCGATCTTTTCTGAATTGACTCGGGTCTGGGTGTGCTGGGAGACGCCCCTGGCTTATTTCCTTGTGTGGTAACTCGTAACACAGGGATATCAATCCCTACTTCGAGACCATTACAAGAGGTGTGTTGTCTGGCGCATATATATTTATTTATATTTATTTATTTATTTAATGCATTTGATTTCCATACAACAATAAATGCGCAAGAAAATAATTAAATTGTTTCAGACTAACGTTTTATACGAGCGTATAAGCTGGTTTCTGGAAGCGCATATAAGCGCATACAGCGCGCCTTTCGCCACACGTATAGCTCTTACGAGCGTTGTCGCGTTTGTAAGCTCGTATATATCTATATAGATAGGTACTGACTCACTACGCTTGTATGAAAGCGCTTTTACAGTCACGAGCGTTGGTTAAGTACTTAAACTGTTCTTAGACATTACATAGCAAAGTGCCGTTACGTGTAAGGAGAAATAACTCAGTTCGCAAAAGCATTAATAATGCTAGCTAAGCAATATATCTGGTCGGACGAACATTTGATTTGCATATATATATGTTTCTTTCTCGTTTATCTGGAAGCACAACTTGTACTCACGCGCAGGTTCAAGATCGAAGGCATGGCTTACCTGAAAAGAGAGATAGAACATTTATTAGTCTTGCATTCAAATTTTACTAACGAAATTGACTTCTTATGATTACTTATAA
Organism: Udea olivalis; assembly: GCA_947369235.1. Lineage (NCBI taxonomy): Eukaryota > Metazoa > Arthropoda > Insecta > Lepidoptera > Crambidae > Udea > Udea olivalis. Next base: position 6,436,570 of record OX376347.1, read on the forward strand.
AAAAACATATATTTAATCCAAAAAAAAAATGTAATGTTGTGCTTTAACTTTCGTTACACCAATAACCGATCTGATGCAGATCACGCATTGAACTGCACTGGTATTTGAATATATCATATGATTAATTATGATTCTATGAAATGACTATTTCAAAAGATACAATTAGTTTTTAGAATAACCGTTTACAATAAACATTATAGACTGTAGTCGCGCGACTACGCATTATCCATTCACGTGAGCCAGGTATAACAAGTTGTAGTTCGAATTAGTACTGCGTCATTCAGGAAACTGCCGTGATATGTGGAATCTAGGACAACTGAGATAAACATATTCGTTGCACTGTAAACAACAACATAAAACAAGCTAACATGAATTTAATTATTATCATGTTATTCAAGTTATTGCACAATTTGGGCGGCATTGGGTGTCAAAGATAATAAATAAATAATAAATATCCCTGGACATTCCCTGGACATTATTCCACACAGCGCCATCTAGCCCCAAAGTAAGCTAATTAAAGCTTGTGTTATGGGATACTAGACAACGAATAAACATACTTAAATACATTTTCTTTTGTAAATACATACTTATTATACATAGGAGACACCCAGACCAGTACAAACAGACATGTTCATGCACACAAATGTTTGTACTGTGCGGGGATCGAACCCGCGACCTCTGGTGTAGTAGCCAACTTCTTAACCATTACACCAAGTCGGTCGTCAAAAGATCTCTTTTTGAATCGCAACAAGATGGAGCGAATCTGACGTATAGGCAAGAAATATGAAATGAACAATAGGCGGGTATTATTCAAGGCGTATGCCCGGAAAACCAAGCCTGGGTTGGGTTTACCCTTGATTCTGTGATTTCTCTGCTGTAAACGCAAACAGTATAAAAAAATATGTAAATGATTTCATTCTAGTTCCTTTGATGTCAATTATAAGCAAAAAATGACAGGCTCAATGACGAATCTCAATTTAGTCTTCTTGTTCTGTTTTATCTACGTCTGCTTAAAATATATATTTTTATCTTGTAGGCGAAATAACTATAAGTGCTTATGGAGTGTACCTGTACATTTAATTGCTCACGAGTACAGGCAAATGCCGCATGACGCACGAAATTTGTGTGAAAATCGCTCGGGTCAGCGACCCACGTTTTTCTTGAATCGTTTGCTTAAGTGCCGCATCCACGTTATTTTGAAATAATCGTCCATTTCCCCTGATTAAGTTCCGCTGAATGAATTCTTAAGTCGAAGTAGATAAAGAGGGTTTTTGAAGGAAATAATTATAAGCGAATTATTTTAAATGACAGAAGCATTGTGTTAACTAAGTGCAATGTAGTGCAGTCTTTTGAATGTTTTGAAGCCGTTTAATCCTTTATGAACCACAATCGGAGATATCTGCACTGACCGCAGTATTTAATTGTAAACAAGACTGACAATGACTTAAAGAAATAAATTATATTTTATACATTACGAATGTTACAGACTTCCATAGGATCCTTAGACCACATAACCTCATGGATTATTTTAGAGGAGTTCGCAAGGGTAATTAAGCTTCTATCGTGTGGCCCACATGCTTGTTTGCCGCCGACATTGCATAAAAAGCTGGAAAAAGAAGCACCAAATACGCAAAACGTGATTTTCAAAATGTAATATTTACTAGCTGGTAGTTGTAATACTTAAACATTATAATACTGCGGCAACATTGACCTTTCAGCGAGTCAGTGATGCGGGTAATGACCAAGATGCTATCATTGACGTTTAGTTCAAATTTCATGATCAAATCCAGCGTTGTTTTAACACAAGCATGGATTTCATTTATTTAATTTTAAGGGGCCAGAGAATGAAAGAACGAAGAAAAGAAAAAAATATTTATTCATTTGAAACTTGTATGAAAAATTACATGAGTATAGACGTTAATAAATATAAAGACAAACAAAATAAATAAGCTACTTCAATAATTCACCTGATTGTATTTCTGTGTTAACTCTTGCAGGTCCGACGCTGCCAATGTCGTCAAAAGGTCTTCACGTCACACACCAGCTCAAGATCACTCAAACCAGGAAATGACAAATCTCTTTCAGATCACACAATTTATGTAAAGGGATTAACTAAATGTGCTAGGATTTTTTTTAATAGTGCCCGTCAAGATGACCTCACTCCACCTGATGGAAAGCAGTCGTGAGGTCCAGATATGAGGATGACAAGCACAATAATGCAAAGCAATTACTGAGCTGGTCATACTCATCTTGAAGGTCTGCCCTGGCACCGGTTAGTGCAGTGCTGATCCCGGAACGCGACCTGACCGAGATAGGTCAGAGTCACTTGGCGGGTTTTACACAGCTGCATGGTGGTAACTTCAACCGGCCGACATAAAATGGCTCCCACCTGAAGAGCAGATGGTCTGCTGCAGAGCTCCCTTAGTCGCCCCTTACGACACCCACGGGAAGGAGATAGGGCGGTGGAAAGTATTCTTTTAAAGTGCCGCCACCAGCACGGCACAAAAATTTAGATTAGATACCGTTAATCGTTTTAATATAGTTAAACCATAGAGCATTTAGACAGTTAAACTAACCTATTTTGTTTTGATCATTGACGTGACCTAACCTAGCGAGTGCGTCGCAGGTCAGCGGAGCTAAAATTAAATCTAGATGCTTATCAATATAATTTTGTTTTGTTACTACAAAGTAAAATGCTTTTCTGTAAATATCAATAATACGTTTAGTGTTAACTTTGGTTTTGATTCATTTTTGGGATCGTCCGTGTCTTTTAGTTGATTTTTGGAATTTTTTTAGTAGGTATTTTATATTTAGTAACATGATAACTACTTACAAATAGTTTTCATAATGACAATTGACAATAAAAACTAATTTATTAAGAGTAATAATGTGACTACCATGTGTTATTTGGATTTAAGTATGTATTTAGAATTATTCAAGTATTGTTACAAGCTGGTGCTTGAAACACCCACTCATCGCTCTGCTTAGTTTGGGGTCAAATCTAGGTGTGAACTGTCCAAATATTCATTTATTTTATTCAAATCTGCGACGACACTTTCGCAAATGAATATAAAAAAGCATAGTATCACCGACATTCAGTACACTCGTCGGCACGTGGTTCGACAAAGCCCATAAAACTGATTGAGTAATAGACTTCTTCCCACTTTGCCATCGCGATCCCGGCGCGATTCTAACGAGCCACGAGTATCAAAACAGTTACGAGTTTCAAAATCATCAAGCCTCGCCACCTTAATATATTTATAAATTTAATATTATTAATGTACTTGCCTCTCTTTTAACATTTTTCCTCTGCCTGTAGGTTGCCTGGAAGAGATCGCTATTAGCGACGAGGCCGCCTAAATTGTGCATGGTTTTAAATTTATTACTTAGCTTTCAGTTTCTTGGTTTTTGTACAAAAAATAATATCTAAGAAAAGCGTTAAAAACAATCCTTAGTATTTTTTTTTAAAACATACTTTCAAAAGTAAAAATGTTAAGCTGTTTCTTTGTTGATATTGTTCTACCTGGGCGGGAATTGAACCCACGATTATTCAACATTGCGCCAACGTCCCAGTCAAAATTGATAAATTGATCCCAAATTACGCAAACAATATTTTATATGTTAAGTACACTTGTCTTGATTTGATGATCACATACACACCTATACCAATAAGTGATTGATTGAATGATTGACAATTTAAGTAAGATGTTTCAAATGTATCTTTATAGTTTCTATATCACAAAAGAATACAAATGAAACAAACGAAAGAACCAACAAGGCTATTGCTATGCGAACCGCTGTGTCTCAAAAAAACATCGTTACAAACGAATCACATTTAGTATTCTGGTCACACATAAGTCGCAACTTATTTGGAGGTACATCGTAACTAAATTGGACATCAAGACATGTAAAACGTTACATTTTGCAAACTACTGAGATTTATGTTCATGAACACTTTATTTTATTAATAAAATGTGTATTTTCTAAAATGCTATTCAGCTGCGATGACTTTGACAGCGCTACCTCCGGTCTGGTATTAGCTAAGAATGCCTCAACCCTAATGTTTAGGTATTGTTTAATGCGTGCTTAGTTAAGATTCGAAATCGATTATTTTAAGGTTTAATAAAAAAAATGTTTGGTTTTAAACCCCAAAATAAAACTAAGGTACAAAATTGTAATTTCACTTTAATAGATAGTTTTTACGTCACTTACTAAGGCCCGTATTCTGAAACGACGCTCAAGCGTGAATCTTGACTTGAAACTCGATTCAAGCAGAGATCTTATTCTAGAACCGCTCCTGAGTACATATCAATTAATCACAGTTTAGACTTATTCCGAAACGTCACTTAGGTGCGAATTGGCGCTCAAGTAGAGATTTGATCTGTAATCACGCAAGTGACCTCCTTACCACGCTTGAGTAGAGGTTTGCTTGTCAAAAACGATGGCTTCCTTCAAGGAAGGATCCTTAGATATTTTTTAAGACCTCAATAAATAAAGATAATTTCATTTTCTTTTTCCTGGATTAACTACAATTTGCCAACTCATTTTCATTGCCGCATAAATATTCACCTAGAATAGTATCACTGAAATATATGTATATATATACGAGTAGTACCTTCAACGATGTTAGAGAAGCTAGAACGAATAAGTTAAGCAGAACTTTGTAATGTACCTGTAAGATACGGATGGAAAATTTCGAATGTTCAGAGCGACTGACGTCAAATCCGTACTGCTGTATGGGTGCGAAACGTGGAAGGTCACCAAAGCCATCTCGCAACGACTTCGAGTCTTCATCAACCGCTGCCTTGGCTGAATTCTTGGTGTGTACTGGCTTGAGAAAATCTCCAACTGTTGTTGGAACGTTGCCGCGAAACCCCGATCGACCAGCTGATCAAACGCCGCATGTGGAACTGGATTGGCCACACCCTCTGAAGGGATCGCGATCACATCCCCAAGCCGGCTCTGGATTGGAATCCCCAAGGAAAACGCAAACGTGGCAGCCTCAAACAAACCTGGCGGCGTACAGTAGCGGAAGAGGCGAAGAGGATCGGCAAGACTTGGACTTTGGAGTGAAGTCAAACGCGAAGCTCAAGACCGAACGAGATGGGGAAATACTGTGGACGCCCTCTGCTCCATCTCGGGGACATAGGACTTTAAGAGGGTTTGCTTTTTGCGTTTGGGGTCTACCCCAACCTAAACGTCGCATTTTTTTAAGGTTTTCGTGATTATTTAACTGAATTCAAATTAAGTATAAATTATCCCTCTATTATTGAATGCACCTTTTAATTTCATAATTATAACTTTTATACAGGAAATTTTTAAGTGTCTTGTAAATTTTTCAAAAAAACCGTTTTTATATTTTATTTAGCGAATAATTGAGGACTACCTAATTTAAGACAATTCAATGTGTATTATGCAAACAATAATTTCAGTTTTATTTCCATTCAATGAAATAATCACGAAAATCTTACAAAAATGCAACGTATTCGATCCACCCCAAGCTAACGCTTTTAAGTCAAGTAAGCCAAGAGCGACTGAGTACAAGCTGCTTACTGGTTCATAAGTACAAGCTGCTTACTGGTTCATAAGTTGACAAACTCGCAGTGGAAACTTTACCAGTTTGTGTACCACTTATTAATTCATGTGTGATTAACTCATACAATAAATAATCCCTGTTTATATATAAGGACGAACATGTGAGTTCGTTTTGTCTGTAGGTAAAAAAGTATGTTCTGTACCAATGCACTTGGAATTATTGAAGTTTAAATATCAGGCCGTGACGCTTAAAATAATACAACAGCTCTTTTTTTCGGGGTTAGATGGCAATCAATGTTGAAACTTATTTAACTTGCGAAGGTACCTTCTAAGTTCCGTAAATGGCTCATGTTGAATCCTTATATATTCATCTTTTTCCATGTGATTTGCAATATAAAAATAAATGATCTTCCATTTTCATCGTGGTCAACGAGTAAATTATTTGAGATTGCTTATTACTTTTTAATCAAGCATTAAAATAATGATTTGATGTATTATTTTTTGTAAACTAGAATGAACAACTAAGAAGAGGTTGAATGCTAAAAACGTCGTTGGTAGCCCAGGTCCACCTTAGGTCAAAGTAAAAAGTCTCTACCTAGTATTTATTGCTAACATCAACGAAATTAGGCATTTTGTTTTGTGCATATTTTTGCTTAATGGTCTTTTTCAAAGAACTCTAGATTTCAAGATGATCTTCATGTCCATATAAATCTTACATTAATGCACACAAAAAAATGGCGTTTTGCTACATCCATAATAATAAAATTATAAAGAAGAAAGATATTTGTTTTTTTTCGTTTGTTTCGAAAAGACCCCGAAACTACTAGACCGATTAAAAAAAAAACTAATATAAAGCTATATTTTCAGGGAGAGACATAGGCCATACTATTTTTTTAATTTAGGCTATATTTTGACGGGATCACAGATCACATCGGACAGCTGTTACATTAACAACAAACATGAATTATTTCATATTCATATTTCATATTCATTTATTAATTGCATAGTCACATTACATTGAATAAGGTCAATTGAAGTGAATATTGCATCGAGGCTGAATAATTTGTAATAACTAGAATGATAATGTGAAAAACTATGATAAAAAATAATATGTTGAACTAAAAAAGTTTAAGCAATTTTAAAGTCAATAATCATTCTATTTTGACAGTCAAAGAAGTACCGAGAATAATTTGGAGAACAACAGCTACCGAGTCAATATTAGCTTGGTTTTTTGCGCCGAGGAATAGTAGAGTCAGACGCGTATTGAGTTTTTTGTTCGCAAAAATGCGGTTCTGACGAAGCCGGTTTGAGGACTCTTTGCCGAAAGAAATTTTGAAGCCACTTGATGTATGGGTTTGATGTAACTAAATAAATAAAATTGTAGCTGTTAGTAACGAGAGAATTCAAATTTTTTAATCTGTCAAAATACGTTGGTAACTACACCTCTTAATATATATGTTTGAGATTTAAATACTTTTTGTTTTCTATAAGAACAAGTCACTAGTTCAAGAAAGATATTCAATACCTTAGACATGAATGGCTGCAATGCACTAAGCACTTATTGTAACACACACACTAATGAAAAACCGTACGTTGGTGAGTGTATGTATTTATTTAGCCCAATAAGTACAATCATGTTTGTTGTAAATATGTCTTTGAAGCAAACCTTGAGTCCATTGATAAATTAATAATCTAAAGAGTCACTTTTAAATCAAATGTACCGTTACACTGAGTAAATATGAGTAACTAAAACAGTTTTATTTGCCATAAGACTTACCTACCTGTGTGTAGTCCAACCGCCATTTTCTTCCGAATGAAAACTATGCGAATTACATCACTGTATCAAGATCATAATGAAATGAGGTTTCGGTAGACTTAAGGCTATTTATATTTTAAAAAGCTGGGTTTAGAGCCAGGATAAAAGTTAGTTGGCAACTTCACTTTGGCCTCATGACCAAAAACTGCATTAACTAAAGACTCATAAATTGAACACTGACTCAGATAACCACAAATACTCTTAATGAAAACATCAGCAAAACAAAAAGCCAGCAAACTGAATAATAATACGCTAGCATTGATGTTTCTTAGGTACTGATTCGGAGATGACAAATACGTAAGTAGGTATCGTAATTAACACTTGACGCTGCTCTTTGTTAAAATTTGAAACTACATAATGCCTTCATTTTGTATGTTAGCCTTTACTTGTTATTCAAACTACAGAATATGTTTGTGCAAACTGTTCATAATCATCTGACAACCATATCTAAATATTTTGAAGTAGTTACGTAGTACGAGATTATGAGTCTTTAACTTAAGCAAAAGTATTGAAAATACAATTTTAACTCAAGTTTATTGACAAAATGGTGAAAAAATGGAATACCTAATGAGCAAAATGCTTTTTTGCTCAGTAATATTTAAGTGATAAATTACATACCTAGAAGAGCGATATGTCTTTAGGTGATCTTAAGACAGGCCGACTAGAATATGCCATATTTACAGACTAGCCGTGAAAACTTACTGTTAACAGATGCATAAGGAAGAAATTATAACGAGTTAAATTTGCATAGTTTCAGAAAAACTAAAAACAATGCCTTTCGTAAACGAATATAAAGCAAGGGAGAACTGAAAGGTATATTGTCCTAAGTTCTCTGGTATTCACATTTCTAATGAAGTCAGGCCTTTCCTGGTACAATTCGAATAACGCTGGCTTGCAGGCACTTTGCCAAAATGCAAGGATCCACAATTCCACACGTATAGATAGGGTTGATATTCTTGTTAAAATTCTAAAAAAAAAATCGTAGTTTCTAAAACTTCTGAAAATATTTATATAGAATACTTTCACCACATTTATTGTTATCAGCAGTAGGACCATCTTACCTAATATCATAAATGCGAAAGTTTGTGAGTATGTATTTAAGTGTAGGTATGTTTGTTACTCTTTCACGCAAAACTTAACGGATTTAGACGAACATAGCTTATACACCAGAATAACACATAGGCTTTAATTTACAACGATTTTATGTAATTTGGCAGTAATATATAACGATAACGCGGGCGAAGACGCGGGAGGAAAACTAGTTGCTGCTATAAGTAGAGATAACGTGGCATTCAGCGGAAGGTCCTGATCCTGGACAAACATTATTGTGACGAACATTTGTTTTTGTTCTTGTCATTAATAATTGAAATGTATTTATAGGTCACTGACACCCACAACAGTACCATCTCTGCTTAGTCTGTGGCCAGTCTGCGTAAACTGTCCAAGATGTTCATATTTTATTATTACCCTAACCACGATACCTCCTTTTGTATTATGTACTCGTAGGTACTTAGTATTTTAACTCTACCGGCATTGTTATCATTCATTGACGTCAAACTAAACGAATTACACCTACAAGTTATTTATAGTGTTAATAGCAACAGCAAAAAGTCTATTACCGAGATATGATGGACAAAAAGTGGAATAAATTAGTTATTTGTACGAAAATAGATTTTCATGCCAGGATTGAGACATGTCTCAATCCAGTCATGACTTACTGTGTATAAATGTATGATGTATGTGTTTTGGGCTATCCCTCACCATATATTTTTTTTAATTTACAACTGACCAAATAAATAATCAAGAAATCAATTTAATTCAAAATTCAGCCTCATATCTGGACCTCACGACCGCTTTCCATCAGGTGGAGTGAGGTCATCTTGACGGACAATATAAACAAAAATTAGATACACGAAAATCCATTCCTTTTTAGAAAATGTTTCTAGTGTCACAACATTTTGTGTTCAGTGTACATGTACATTTATTTTTGTGGCTAACTCTCAGTCTAAGAAATTACAAAGCCTATCTAAAAGACAGCGATTTGAGAGATGCAAAAGTTGGAAAATAACGAATTCAGCAATTGTCTCCATTGCTAAGCAAAACTGAATTCAATTCCAAAAGTCAGTGCGAAAATCGAAAGTATCGAAACACACGATGCATCTCGATCGAATGTATACTTATGATATCAGAAACTCAAGCCCCAGGCACAGAACTAACACAATAGAGCAATCCCATATTGAACCACCGAAACATCTTATTGTGTATTCCGTGGTCATCTCCACAGGACGTCACGAAGAATGCCCCATAAAATAAGTTGTCTTATACAAACAAATAACTTTCAAGCCAGGAAGCGCCTTGCCCTCATGATAAACGGAAGGTAGCTAGGAAGGTAAACGGTGGCTTGGCTTCGTTTTGGGAATATATTATTACATTGCTGCTTTTTTGGCACAGGTCATGTGGAAATTATCTGGCTAACCTCGACCCTGCATTCGACCCTTGGATGAACTTCACATAAACGGAAAGTTTCACTTTATATTATGGTTATTTATTTTATGTTATTTATATTTACACAGAGTTATTATTATAGGTGGTGATTGTACAATTTGTACTGAATAGCTTGCAGTTCAGGTAAACCTCGTAGTTATTTTTTTAAAATTCTTTTACAATGAAGACCTACTATTAACGACATCACTGTTATCGATAGACATGAAAAAAGGCGATGGGTATTATTTTCTGTCACTCATTTACGTTTTGACCTAAAAATATTATTCGACATTGCAGCTTTCGTTTTAGATTTGAAATCTGTCTGTGAAATGTGGAAATAACGAAATCTGATTAGTTATCAAAACACATCTCCTCTCCTCTACGTTTTGGTGGAAACCGGGCCTTGCTGGAGAGCCGTGAAATCGGGAGAGAAGAATATACACCCAAAAAAACATGCTGATAATGCAATTTTTATTGATTCAAATATTGATTGTCGTAAGAAGTAGGTAATAAGATTTTTTTAAAGTAAATCTTCACTAATTTTTAATTTTATGTTAGAAGCATAAGCATTTTGCATGTTTGAAGGTGACTTATAATCACATCAGAACGATTTTTATTACAAAACTATTTTATACTATTTGTTAAAAAACCCCTTTATTTATCGATTCTTTTAAATAGTTACTGCTGTGAGCGAATAAATGTTATGCAAATCTGTGACTTAATATAATATATTTTAAATTATATCGGCTGTTGCACAGAAGAATGCAATGAAAATTATAAACCCTACGGTGGTAATGTTTAAACATAAACCGTTAATTATTTTAGCCATTAGACATCGTTAGGAATTAAACTTATTATTTCTCGTAAAGCTGCTCTTGGATAACACAATAAACCATGGCTATCACAGTTGGTCTACAACGTCCTTGTTTTACGTTGATATTTTGCCACAAACTATGAATACAAAACCAGCCAGTTTCTTTGCACGTGGGCTCGATTTTATCAGTTGAAAACTGCCTTGCGTTTTCTCAGCTATTATTATTTTTACTTCAGACTAGTAATTTTCCACGTGAATCGTGTGAGTACAGAGTACTTATCTCCTGATATGCAATAAAGGTAACGAGGCGTCACGCAAATCCGGTCGGATTGTAATGATGCTGCAGTTTTATTCAGACAGGTTGATCGATTTTTAGTTTTGCATCGCGGCGCCATCTTGTATTTTTTGTAACATAAGAACATACTGATAGTAGGCATGACTGTGCTTCACTTGTGGTGCCTACAAGCATTGTTAGCTCTGAAGGATGAAATATAAAGATATTTATTCATTCTTACAAAATACAAGTGTCACTTATCCCTGGACATAATATCCCTGGACATTATTCCACACAGCGCCATCTAGCCCCAAAGTAAGCTAATTAAAGCTTGTGTTATGGGATACTAGACAACGGATAAACATACTTAAATACATTTTCTTTTGTAAATACATACTTATTATACATAGGAGACACCCAGACCAGTACAAACAGACATGTTCATGCACACAAATGTTTGTACTGTGCGGGGATCGAACCCGCGACCTTTGGTGTAGTAGCCAACTTCTTAACCATTACACCAAGTCGGTCGTCGAAGTCGTACTTGATGTATAAGAAGATCGTTTGCATGGTTTACAATAAAGTTTTTTCTAGTTTTTGATATTATTTGATTGCCATTGTCCTCAATTTCAACCTAGTTGATTCAGCATCAGAATACTTATTTCTCTGAATTCTATCTGAATTGACTTTTTATCCTCCATTAGTTTAGCTTGCACAAGATGATGATGTTGTAGTTACTTGGCGAAAAAAAGGACGATGTGCATAGATTGCAGTATTATAGAGTAAATAAATGGCAATGTCCATTCAAGAAATAATCTCTTGAAGGCAAAGCTCTTACCCACAGAAGAATTAATCAATCTCATGCGAAATATTTACCACCTGTATTATAAAAAAAAGGAAATATCTTTCAAAAACTGCAAATAAAAGACACAACAAGCATAACTTAAAACATGACCATCTCTCGTTTGATCATAATACTAACATCATAAGTTACGATAGGATCGATAGGAATGTCATAGGTAGCCCATACGCCTGACGCCAGCCTTGCGAAACAAACCTAACGCGTAACATTAGTATGCGTCGCAGGCGCAGGATCAACATTTTTGCTATAAATCCACTCCTAAGATGCTCAGTGACGTATCGGACAAGTCTACACACATTAATCTTCTCAACTTGAACTTTTCATATTCTATTCTTGTACGAATATTATTTAAACTTTGGTATGTTTTCAAATTTTTGATGAACATTTAAAAATAAATAGTTGCAGAAGCAGGAAATCGATTTTGCGGTTGCGTTTCAAATTTTTGGAATAAATTTGCGCATTTTTGTTTGCATGCTTTAATAATATATTCTATATCGAGGGACTAAACAAAGCCATAATATAGGTACCAGAGGTGGTTTGACTCCCGAACGTGCGAGGGAGTCAATGAAACCGAGGGTATATTATGTTGGCGTTTAGTCTCGAGGTGCAAACTTTACTTTTCACTTTGAGTGCGAGAAAAATAGTCAATTTAGTACAAAAACATTTAAAGCCGAACTTTACACTTGACAAAAGTTCTGAAATTTTCGTAGTCAGTTTTTTCTTCTGAACTGAACCACAGATTAACAATTTAAAACACATGGCGCCACCTTCTTTGCGGACAAAACCATGGAACTAAAACTCTCATCATTTTCGCAATGAAGACCGTCCACACTCCACAGATAATAGTATATTTTTACTGGCTGTTTGAGTTTGTCTTTGTCACATGAAGGAAATTAAAAAACGAATTACTTTTTACTCTCTAGGGACTAAAGTGGTCACTTTAGTCCTGCTTCGTAGAGCTATATTGGCGTACTTTTAGAGCATGAGAAGTGAAAAATCAATTTAAATTTACTACCATTATGTAACATGATGTCCAACTAGCATATGGGATAGGAATTCCTTGAATGGCTTGCTGTCACGTGTATATGTATGAATTTCTGCACTTGTCTAATCCTTCTTCGCACCTGTAATTCTCTTTTACAAATCCAAGGATAAAATAAGTCAATAAAAACATTTCTCTATTTAATTTAGTCGTTGTATTCATTAATGCCTCGTTTATAGATAACAAAATACATAGACTGCTACCTTATTTCTTATCTATTTTGTGGTATTAAAGAACCTAAAGTCCCAGATGTAATCAGAGTCAAAGTCACGAACTTTGCACTTGTGAATCACCTGCTTTGCACTGTGCACGAATCAAGGACGCGCCAATAGAAGCCTTCCTGTTTATCCTTACCGAACCACGACGGCATGCCAAAATAAAACACGCGAAAATGGTCCTAATTAGAATGAAAATAAAGATTAACAGCCTAGCACGATGGCATTGTAGGCCTCTCATGCTCGTTCCGATGCCATTCACGTATCGAATTATAGCAATCAGAAAGAATTATACACTTCCATACGTACTGTTAAATGGTTCATTATGATCGAGAATTTAAGCTGGATAATAAGTTTGGCCGAGGATCATGAGTTTACAATAGTTGACAATTAAATCGAAGATAAATTACTGGCACGCAAGTTTTTTACGAAAATGAAATAAGGATAAAAACAGGTAGTGGCTGACACTAATTACAAGATGGCGGTAATTGCCTACGTGCGTATTTAATCAAAAATGCACAACAGGTTCAGATTATCAATTAAGCCACGTACTTGAGAAGTTGTCTGCAAAATACTTACTTGGTGTAAATGATAACATGTTCATTCTGAATGACAGAATAATACATTTTCATTGTAACAGTTAGCGTTGCATTTTTTTTTTTAAAGTTAACATTTCTTATCATTCTTATATTAATTTGTTTGTTTGTTTGTATTGAATAGGCTCCGAAACTACTGGGCTGATTTTAAAAATTCTTTCACCAATATAAAGCTTCTTCATCAGGGAGTGACATAGGCTATATTTTTTTTTTAATTTAGGCTATATTTTGACGAGAAAGACGGTCTACGCAGGCGAAGCTGCTAAAAGACAGCTAGTCTTAAATATACTTGTCCTTTTGAACAACGATGCGAAAATCAATTTGACTAATAAACGACATGACCATCTAAAATACTTCGACTTTCTACTTATAAAGGGACATTATAATAAAACAAGTAATCATTGCCTACAGGCACATCAGGCATTGCGCCCACACATTCCCATAGCAATACATCCATCTGCCTTGTAAAGAACTCCATGTCACAGTGTTTTTTACGTTTTGCGCATTTGCGATGCGCAGAATTAATGGCGCAGATGAAAGCGACGTGTTATGTGAAGTCACGACCGACCTTTAGTTCCAGTTAATAATGGCAAAGAAACATACAAAGAAACATTGTAGGAAAATACCTAAAGGAGATTTAATTTAGTCAAAGATTTGTAGATCCAAACTCTCGATCAACTGCCTAATTTTATTGGTGGCAATGCAGTTGAAGTTTTGGGGCCTTATTACAATCAATTTCAATTTTAATTTGTTTTTTGCAAACCTTAATGTAGATACACAAGATAGCATTGAAGGTAAATTATCAATTAGGGACCCTGTAGGGCGCTGCAAATGTAGGAAACAGAGAGATAAATATTAAAATTCACTTAATTACTAAATTATTATAGGAACATGCATCAATCACATTATCAACATCACATTTATACATTTTCGAAAAAAATCATCATTTATAATAACAACTCAAAATATATTATAATTATTTATATTCCGTAAGTATATATCGCTTATATCTAGTCAAGTTGATTCCCTAACCTGAGGATAGTAGAGCAATTTCGTCAGTAAATATCCAGCCTAGAAATAGCGATAGTGCCAGGTAGCCCCTGACTTGTTTGAAATGAAAGATCATTTTACGAAATAGCTCACTACGCTCATTTTAGGAAATGAACTTGACAAGTCACAAGGGATTGTAATGAGGCCCTTGGTGATTAAAGGTCAAAGAACTTCTCAGTGATAGAATATGTAATTTTTATTTGCTACTAGTATGCAAGACAAACGTTGCTATTATTATTATCATTTTTGCGGCAATATCTTCTGGCTACCCTGGCCCACTTCCACAAAAGCTACCACTGCGCAGTCAGGTGCAAAGCTGCAATTTTAAAACGAAACAATTTCAATGTACAGGCCATGAAGGGTTGTGGTCAGGCTGCCTGCAGTTTTTCTTTTCTTTTTTACTCCGCTGCAATTATATTATCCTGATAAAGTTCAGTAGTAGACAAAATGATAATGACTCTATTTGAAGCGTGGGACATGATCATCGAGTTTTGGCATCTCTCAAATGCTGTATTATTAATAAGTTTTATTTTATAAAACGACGAGTGATCTATTAGAATATCTAGTTTAGTGTGGGTTGAAGAAGATGTGCTTGCGCATAAGTACTTACGATTAACCTGCATTGACTCTTTATCGTCTACTTACTATCAGCCCACTTTAATGTGCAAAAGCGATATGGAGATTACTCCCAGGATTTATTTAATTATGTACATTGTTCATTGATCAACTTCGTTAATGAGACTTGCTGATAACACGTGTCTCATTGTACTTAGAACAAATACCTTCTGTAAAGAGATGTTTTGGATCAAATACTTAGAGCTAGGAAACGTTTATAGGTTATTTAATCAAACTGCTATTATTATTTTTTAGGTTTGGTGAGATTAAGATAGAAAATGAGATAAGGTGTAATGTATATCTTTTCAATCTGAATGACCTTGTAAATTACATCTACATCAGATATGAGAATTAACGTATAGAAATTTGAAAAGTGGTGAAATAAAATGTTAGACGCTTAATTATAATGCTACTGAAAAAATCCTAAAAATCAACCTCTTATGTATATTAAGCTCAAGTTTTGTTTTTGTTTTTGCCATCTTGCAATCGGTTAAACAAAACCATTAGCAGATATTTTGTATGCGGGGCTCAAGTGTGGCTTATTCCTCTAGCAAGGACCTGCCACTTATGTTTAGACTGTCAAATTGTAGTTTGTTTTCTTTTTTTTTTGGTGTGCGAATTCCCAGATTTGGAATCTTTTAAGCCTTTTAGCTTCTGAGGATGTGGAGAAGCAGCTAGGGGGTGTGAATGAGCGGCGATTCGTGTCCTGTACGCCCCGTCTCTGTGCTTCACTGCCTCTCTAAGCACTGTATTAAATTTTTTTAAAAACGTTCTAATGTTGGTACGCGTGAACTACCTTAGTGATTTTTGCCCGCACATGCTATATTAGCGATCACGTAGTAAAAAGGGGGAGTATGAGTAGTTCATATTGCAGCCATTCTCATGAGGTGTTTTGCGTAGAATTGAACCCTTTTTTAACTGCTTCAAGTCTAGTCTCTTCAGGGCCAGAGTGAATACTAAGCAGACTAATTATTGTACCCTGAATTAAACAAACAATGTTTTATTTAACCGTTCAGTTGAATATTTTCGCTGAGTTCATCAGTATCATCATTTCGTATTACCTACAGAGAACATTTTCTTCATACAATCATAGAAATCTTCACTCTTTATAACCGCAAGCATTCAAGCAAGCTTTTAGTAACAGAATTTCAAAAGATCTTATCTACACCTAATAAAAAGCAATAAAATGACAAACACGTGACGTTATTGCAGCATACTTCCTTACCGCACGCAAAAAACCTGGATTTTGCATGTCATGCTTAAGTCTATGTTTAAAAACTTCTGTTGTGGCCACGATAAAATGTAATACATATTTAAAACTAAAGTACACGATAAGTATCAAATGTGTATTAACATAAACGCTATTCAATAATCATTTGTGTGCTCGTTGGCCACCAAAGTGAACGAAGAAAAACTGTACGTTCATAGTACAAGCTTCACTTATTCAGAGTAGAGTCAGATGAGATGGTAAAATGTCGTAAAGAGACTCATATTTCATTATCTTTAATTAAACTTCTAAACACATGAAGTGCAACTTTTTAAGAAACTAGACAGTACCTCTTTCCTTTCACTATGACAGTACCTACTCGTCACAATTAAGAAGGTAGTTGTTTTTAGTAGTTCACCGGATCTTAATTGTCTTATCGCTACGGATTTCGTAGTTCGTAGCCAGGGAGGTGATTCGCTCCGTTTTCCTCGTAGATTCCTATTTATAACATACTACATTTTATTTATAACTAAGTAGGCAATTACATTTGTTAACTATTTGTGTTCATTCGACTCAAGAGAAGATCGATCTAACCGACCGAGTAGGCAATGTGTCGATTCGGTTAACTGAAAATCGATTATGCCTAAAAATAAAAAATCAAGTAAGAAATGCCTGTCTTGCTGAATGCAACCTAAATTATTTTTTAAATTACCACTTAACAAAGACTTATGTTTCATGCATTAACTTTTTAATGTAAGTGAGTATTTGATAACACAAGTAAACGTGAATTTAAAATATTTTTTTAGAAGTTATTCACAAAAGAACTTAAAAACAATCACTCATTCTTGCCTTTGCCACACACCCAGCGTTCAAATTAAAAGCTTAATTACATTATCGATCACTAAAATCATAATCAATTACGGACTTCTAATCGATTATTTAAAATTGATTAGACTTACTACCTCAACTAAAGTTGCTTGTAAGACAGAAATTCAAACTGCAATCTTGTTACAATTTATCATACTTTCAACATTACTGGGTGTCACCGGTCAAGGAGCAAGGTACACAAGTAAGCGATAAAAAATATAGGATGTTTGCAAGATTTATAACGTCGGAAATTTCCTTGAACAATGTCTGTGGACGCGTCTTGACGTCACGCACCGTAAAATGATCCATCACGCGTGACTCTAAATAAATTCACAAGTGTATAAGTATAGGGTTGCCACTAGCATTTTGTTGTTTATGCATGAAATATAAACAAAAAATTAAAAAAATAATTTTTTACAAAAAAAAAGTAAAAAAAAAATTACTTCGCACAAAGTAATACTTACGTATTATGATTTAGTTCAACCGAAATTATTAATTATTTAATAATACGTATTTTATATTTTAGTAGTTGGTGCCAAGACTGCCAAGTACCTAAATGCTACAACAACCTTACTAGGTACAATATGAAATTAATAAGTACTTACACACATTAATATTAGAAAATGTCAAAATTACTTTGTGCGAAGAAAATTTATTTTTTACTTTCTAGTTTACTTTTGAAGTCGTTGTTTTTTGTTAAAAAATTCCATTTTACGATTTTAAGTGATATTATCAAACCTGTGATAGCACCCATAACCACATGGGTGCAAAGTTATCATCAATATAAATAAATTATGTCCAAACACAAGGTAGCTACTGCAAACCGTTGAGGAGTTCTCTTAACTGTCCTACTTCTTCATCATCAGACCCCCAATGACAGTCACACTCTATCTAGGTGTAAAGTTCTTATCAATACAAATTAATCAAGCCCAAACACAGGGTAACTGCTGTAAATTGAGGAGTTCCCCCGACTGTCTTTCTGCTCCATCATTAGATGGACTCCAGACCTTCATTAAATGGTAGTGCTTCAAAATACTTAATGAAAAAGTTAACAAACGCAGTCGCGCTAGTCAACGCTAGTCGCCCCTACGATTTTCGAAAGTTCCCCTCGATTTCCCTAAGATGCCATTATCAGATCCTGGTTTCCTTATCATGGGACCACCCTTGGTATATCTCCTTTCCAACAATAAATGATTATTAAAATCGGTTCATAAACGACGAAGTTATCCGCGAACACGCATGAAAGCATATATCCGTTTGAATAGAGTAACCTCCTCCTTTTAGAAAGTCTGTTAAAAAACGGGGCCCTAATAATAACTGAGGCTGAGCTTAGGCTAGCTGGGCTAATATGTAAAGTGTTACTAAGTACATGTCAATCACATAGATCGAAAGAAATCGAAATTAGTGTGTTTTCGAATTTCTCGGAACATAGCCCGGGTTTGTGATTACCAACAATACCAACCCGGGCTATGTTCCGAGAAATCCGAAAACACACTTTGCCCGACCTGGCAATTGAACCACTCGGCCACCGAGGCGTTATCAAGTCATCGCTACAATTGATGGGTGTTGGCTTAATCACCACGCTTGCCAAATGCGGGTTGGTGATCACAAACCCGGGCTATGTTCCGAGAAATCCGAAAACACACTTTGCCCGACCTGGCAATTGAACCACTCGGCCACCGAGGCGTTATCAAGTCATCGCTACAATTGATGGGTGTTGGCTTAATCACCACGCTTGCCAAATGCGGGTTGGTGATCACAAACCCGGGCTTTGTTCCGAGAAATCCGAAAACACACTTTGTCCGACCTGGGAATTGAACCACTCGGCCACCGAGGCGTTATCAATTCATCGCTACAATTGATGGGTGTTGGTTTAATCACCACACTTGCCAAATGCGGGTTGGTCATCACAAACCCGGGCTATGTTCCGAGAAATCCGAAAACACACTTTGCCCGACCTGGCAATTGAACCACTCGGCCACCGAGGCGTTATCAAGTCATCGCTACAATTGATGGGTGTTGGCTTAATCACCACGCTTGCCAAATGCGGGTTGGTGATCACAAACCCGGGCTTTGTTCCGAGAAATCCGAAAACACACTTTGTCCGACCTGGGAATTGAACCACTCGGCCACCGAGGCGTTATCAATTCATCGCTACAATTGATGGGTGTTGGTTTAATCACCACACTTGCCAAATGCGGGTTGGTGATCACAAACCCGGGCTATGTTCCGAGAAATCCGAAAACACACTTTGCCCGACCTGGGAATTGAACCACTCGGCCACCGAGGCGTTATCAAGTCATCGCTACAATTGATGGGTGTTGGTTTAATCACCACGCTTGTCAATTGCGGGTTGGTGATCACAAATGTCAAAATCGCATTTATTAGTAACTGATGTAATTTCGAATTGAGAACAGTTTAAAATATTTACTGGCCAACATTGCTGCTTGTTTTTATGAGCACTATACCAGTTACAGGTTAAAGAGAAATATGTAAACGTCAACATGCTGTGGCTTGCAGGATTGACGCACAATAAGTGGCTTTTTGTTTTTATTTTTTAGGGGTATTATTACAATCGCTTTCATCCCCTCAAGTTAATTCCCTTCAACTGAGGGTAGCGAGTCTTTCGTCAGTACACATCCTGCCTAGAAGATACATAAATTGCCAGGTAACCGCTGACTGGCTGGAAATGAAAGATCACATTACGAAATTTCTCGCTCAATCAGTTTAGTGAACGGACTTGACAAGTTAGAGGGATTGTAATAAGTCACTTGTACGTCTACCACGAGTTGCCACTTTAAATTTACATTATCGTTCGCGTAAAAAAATTGTAATGGGATGACACATGACATGACATGACAATGTCAAATCCCAATACATTTTTTTACGCGAACGATAATATAAACTTAAAGTGGCAACTCGTGGTAGACGTACTGACCGCATTAGAAATGTTTTCATGTTTTCGACAAAACGGGAAAACCAATTTCGTCCTGTATTTTTAAAGATGCGATAGTGAATAGCAAACCAGTGATTAAAATTATCTATACTCCATTCATTATAGCAATAGACAGAAGTAAAAAAGGTTCTTTTTAGGGTACACTTGGTGGTCAAAGTACAATAAACATCATTACTTTTAACATTTATGCCGAATTTATTAAAATCTACTTATATATAGCAGCTGTCACACTTAATTGTTCTCATTTAAAGTAAAGGAACTTCAGAATTTATGAGGCTTTAGCTGAAATAAATTATTTTGTCTTGCATCAAACTATATTGTCGATGTAAAAACCTAAAACAGGCAAGGGTTTTCATTTTTACTGTCACTATAACTCTACCAAATCTAAAATGTTACATAATCCCTTCATACGTTGTGGCGGAAAGGGTTTTCAATTTTGCCATGTATGTTATCGTCATGGCAACATCAAATGCAAATGGCCATTCATTTTAGCCCCTCTGCTTCTTATTTCTAATGATATAATGAATGAATTATAATGAAAATTGTTTTTCTGTTGCCTCAAAATTGCCCGATAGTGACAATCTTATACAACCAAAGGCACGAGAAAGCTTTTCAGTCTTGTGATTCGCATCTTACTCGACAAACAGTTTTTGTATTGTTATTAGGAAGGTCAGAAGATCTTACACTTTTTTAAAATTTTCATCGTTAATAAGCCTTTTTTGGTCGTAACAGATTTTATCTAGGAATCAATTTGTTTCCTATCTTTTATCTCTTATTATCTACGGAATGCATTGTCTGAAGGTAAGTATTGCTTTTTTAGTGCTTATAAAAATTGACGTTTTAAGTGTCACTGATTATTTTTCAAGATTACTTTTTAAAACTTAGTTCTAAATGTCTTTTTTCTATTTAGTATCAAAAGGCACATTGTAAAGTGCGAGTTGTAATCTCGGCACAAGTTGTAAATTCCATTTAACGATACCATGACAAGTATCTTGTTAGTTCGATCTAAGTGTCTATTAAACACACTATGCCGAAGGTACGCGACCGAAGTTCCACGGCTGATTTTACGTTAAGACTTATTCGGCTGATATGACACACCATAAGTGCCGAACTTATGGTGTGTCGGATCAGATGTGTATGTATTCAGTGTCTATAATTGTGTGCTCTACAAAATAAGTTGCCACTGAACTTACGCCCGACCGAAGTTACGCTGTACGCTATAACGCAACGTAATTTCGGCATAATGTGTCATCACTTCAGAGCCAAGTTCTGGTATTTGGCAATAGATTTGACAAAACCGTTTTTAGATAAGCGAGGCTAGAATGCCCTTCCCACATGCTATTTTACTCACGACGACCTTAAACTTCACTGGCGGTTCGAAGCATCAAAATTCTAATCAACGAACGTTGAACTATTAACATCCTTTAATTAGTTCACACCTAACTTACTATGTCGCCGTTATAATGTTCAATGCGCACGACATAATTCTAATCAAGATTTTATAACGTACCTAGGTTATTATTATGAAACGTATGTGAAGTATAACGGAAATGCAACAATTAGGTACCTAATGTGAGTATTCATTATTCATACAGTCGCTACAGTCATAACGATAAAACCTTTTATGACATCACGACGTTTGTTTACAGAACTGTTAACATGTACATAGTGTTTTATGTACTCTGGTATAGTGTTTACATCTCAAAAGTCAAAAGAGTACCTGGCAGTCAACACAATCATTGTAATTTGATCCTTTTTAAATTCACGCTTGAATGGGGAAGAATAAAATCGGTAAGGAGAGATTATTACCAGCAAAAATTGTTGAGATTGATTGCAAACTAAAGTTTTTTATGCCTTCTAAAAAAGTAATAGTCAATGTCGAGATGAGGTGACGTACTCGTAAAACCTTAGTTTCTCAAAAATTATAATTTACTAACAAATATACCTGCAATTGAAACTTGGCTGATATACTACTGTAGAACCGTGCGCTATCAATACTGCATTCGGATGCACTAACACGATTTAACCTTTAGCATCCATGCTATGCTCTAGGCGTAAAACTGACTTGCAAAGCGATGTAAAGTTAGGAAAGTCTATATAACCGAAAATTTTATCTTTACAATGAACCCTACCTCTAGATTATTCAATAACCCCTTAGTGTCTGCTGTGAACAACCCTACATATTAGTTACCCAATTTTCTAATTAGTTAAATTGTAATTTTAAATCTACTACTAAATTCTATTTTAATTATGTATGTATGTATGTATCACCAACTTTATTCAATGAAATTCTTCTCACAATTCACATGTTATATACCTATATGGCTCACAACTCGTAATATTATCGCTTATACAGCTTATATGGAACACCCAAACCCAATTAATGGTTAGGTGGAACTTAAAATAAAATAATACTTTTAGGAGTTAAAAATGTATAAAACAAAACTATTAACGTGGTTCATACCGTTAACAAAATCAATACCTACTTGCTTAATTAATCATTTAACTCCGGTTTCGTACTAAGATCTCGAGCATCGAAAGGTCTACGTTGCCGCGCTTTTGTTCGTTCAGTTTTAGTCGCAAGGCTCACAGGCTAATGGTCATTCCAATAGCACTAAATCTGATAGCAAAGTGTCAAAGCGACCTTGCTCCGAATGCGTTGCGTTGTTTAGTGCGATATTAATGTTACTGGATCAAGCCTGACCACCTGGCCTTAGGCTGGGACACACAGTCACTTGTTTACTCGAGCAGATTAACAAAAAAGCAAAATAGTTTCATATTGCAGCACATTTGCGTTAAGGTGCATTCGCCTGTAATGCGTTTCAGATTCGATTTTGAGCATTGCTTCTTTATAACATTATTCGGTGCTTTCCCCTCACCAGCGTTATGCTCGAATTTGTAACATTACAGTATGCGCACTGTAATGCTCAGTTTTCCTCCCTCACTGATGTACGACTCTGTAACGTTACAGTACAGCCCATTCAATTGCTTTAAAAGACTAGGAGAAAATTTTGTTAGAAACCACCTGCATGCAGTTAAAATTACTGTTATTTGCAAAGACTACTTGGTCACAAAGTAAAATATGAACTTCATTTCAACTTTTTTCCTCTATGTAAATACAATGCATATGTATTTAGTTCACTTCGTTTTGATACGCAGAAAAATCACTCACTAAGGATTTTTCTGCACTGAAATTAAGATAAATGGCACACCTTTGGAAACTTTACACAATAAGGTTGGCAAACTGAGTTCATATCTTCCTAAGTGGTAGGTAACCTTGAAATTCGAAAAAATCTACATAAGATAAGACAAATATTCTTTATTGCACATCAAAAATAACAATAGGTGTAGGTTGGTATTACACGAAATAGTAAGATGACACAATTAGGCGGTCTTATTGCTAAAAAGTAATCTCTACATATTCATTTTGAACAAGAAGGTTTAAGAAAGTTTGCAATAAAAATCAATAAAACAATTTAAGGCACAACTTACTATCAGTAAATTCATCGCTGACACTTCTGGCAGTAGAAGCAGTAGTATTTATTGTACTGATGCTCGAAACAGTACTAATTGTATCTGACAGTTCACAATTGAAATTAAAGAATTTACACCAAACGCTTGCAGCAAAGTTTGACAACCACATGCACACTGCATTCATTATGTAATTTTAAATTTTAGCGTTAATAAATTTCCACATTATTGTTTATTAACAAATATAATGTTTTGTTTCAAATGTTGACTAAAACGCCATTTTTTTGTTATTTGAAAACACGTCCGAGTGTTTGCTTTGGCACACGATACTACATATTTGGTTTACAACCTAAGATGAACTAAGACGTTGTGCACAAAAAAATATTGAATAAAAGTACATACCTACTTACGAGAGTTTATTTATATTATATGCCTTTACAGTGACCTTGCAGATTTCGCACTGAACAAAGGACCCTCATGGTTTGGTAATGTACGTCCGTCGTACTAGCTTCCTATAAAATATGCGGAAGAAATAACAACCAGGTTCTGTCATAATTTGTATCGATAGCAATTTTCTGTCACTTATTTCAAATTGCTTCTCTTACAACGTACCAGAAACCTCATAGCCTCATATTGAAACATACCTGGAAGCTAAGCAGTTGTGACAGCACAAGTAATAATTATCTAATAATTACTGTAATATCAGTCGTTGAAATGGCGACATGAATAAATAACTGTTTGCAGTTCTAAGTGAAAATGAGTGGGAAATACGCTTATGTCTGTTTAAGTGAAATAGGTAACAAATAAATCGTCTACGCTGTTGACCACCACAGTCAGGTTATCTTAAATTTATGGCTTATTTAGGTATCATAGATATTTATCGTTGAACTAAATTTGTTAAATATTTTTGTATTAACTTGGTAAAAAAACGTATATATTGGGTGTTCATCCTCACACATTGGAACCCCAATGGTCGCGCACAGTGCGGTTTCAGAGGAATGTTCTTCCCGCGAACAATCCGATTGTGGAATGAACTCCCTACCGAGGTGTTCCCAGGGGAATACAGTATGGGGTCCTTTGAGAGGAGAGTTAATAGGTATCTCCTTAATGGTCGGCAACGCGCACGTAATACCTCTGATGTTACAGGCGTCCATAGGCTTCGGTAACTGCTTACCATCAGGCGGGCCGTAAGCAAAAAAATATACATATTATGGACTCTTCCACTTGCTACAATATTCATTCAATTCTTCCTCTCTCACTATACCTTCATAAATGCCTGTCGGTTAGAGAACTCTTAATAGAGCTTATTTTAAGAACGTCTTGATCTTTTACTAGCTGCGTTTTCAAGACTTTTCTATTCTTACAGACTGACCCAATTACTCTTGCCTTATAAATCATCAAGCCAAAACCATCAAACTACATCTCATTTAGTAGAGATAATTTTATTAACACTTTGACATGTTCCTTTCCTTGGTAAGTGACAGGTAAGTGAGATCCTAAGTACTGTCTTTGCTCCCACTAACTCAACCTCCCTCCTTCCATATCAAATGCGGTCTTGTGTTCGGAAACCCTTGCTGTTTTGAAAAATCGTAAGCCCTCGTTTGACGAGCGAGCGCTTTCACCACTCAACCACGAAGGTGATATATGAAATACATAACTTTTAAAAGAATTTGAACCCATAGTCAGTTGACTTGGAACAGTTATTGTATTAGTCAGTCAAACTGGCCTGTCGTTACACTTCACAGCCCATAGGCGCCGATGGTGTTGGTTTTGTGATAATAATATGCCGTATCAACTTGCAGCGAGGCCGAGTGACATTGACATTGCTTGTTGCACTTAGGCGCCTACATGTTTGTGCAGGAATTTATATGTAGATATCATCTTTTATGTAATATGTAATTAAAGTTATGAGTGGAAATAATTTGTTTATTTGCAAAACTGACCTGTTGGCGCAATGGCAGCGATCCTGCCTTTAGCGCCGGAGGTCGTGGGTTCGATCCCCACCCATGACAAATATTTGTGTGACGAACATTTGTATTTGTTGTGTGTCTGGGTGTTATTATCTATTAAAGTATGTATTTAGAAATATTTAAGTATGTTTATCAGTCTCTGACGCCCATAATACAAGCTCTGCTTAGTTTGGGGTCCGATGATCTTGGTGTGAATTGTCCCAGATATTTATTAATTTATTTATTTATTTAAAACATTTGTGGTGAAATATTAGTAGAAAAGATTTTTTTGACAAATTTGAAATTGTATTTAAAATCAGAAAGGTTAGCCAATGCCTAACTTCAAGTTTCTTCGATCTTAGATCCATCTGCATCTTCCTAGTCGTTTCGTTGGGTGTCAAAAAACATTGTTATATTTAGATATGTTTTTGAATTCATTTAATATTTAATAAACAAAAGCCGATAGCTGAAAGCGTTTTATGCGGGTCACCTATAAAATTTGTTTGATTCTATTGTTTTCATGATTTTCCATGTAGGTATAAAATCTTAACAGAACATAACAAATGTATTTGCAATCATAGTTACGTTTATGTTACTTATGTAAGAGTATGTTGAATATTCAACGACCTTGGTCTTAGAAGTTAACTTTTTCGTTCATTTTATGCTTATTTTTTTTTTTAAGCCTTAAAGAGGCACTTAAGGCCTTAATAGTAAGTTAAACGCAAAATAAACTTTTTTTGAGAGAACCTTGAACTCTACCTTTACTTCTTAATTTCCTCATTAAGTTAGCAAAATAATGTGCTAAAAGGAATAACAGAGAAATTATAATTTAACAAGATTATGTTGTGGCCAAGTAAGTGCGCTTGGCTTAAATTTCAGAGATCCTTAGTTCAGATTCCACATTCGGATTAATGAGTTATTGGATTTTTCGGAAGATAAACCAACCCCGATTCAGAACAAAGTTATTGACCGATTCGGTTATTTTTTTTTATGTTTATTTCATTTTTAAGAAGGGTAGATTTTATGTTATTGAGTTTATGAAAACTTAAGGCCTTTAGCTTTAACATATAGAAATATTGATAGCTACCGTTGAGCGGATCATTTACTATAATTAAAACAAATTTACCGAATCGGTCGATAACTTCGTTCTGATTCTTAAGGGGGGCTTGATAGTGATCAAGCCAATACTCAGTATAGTTATGTCATAATAGGCCGTAATAATGTAGATTGCAGCATTTATTTTGGATTTAAGTACATGCGCAGGTCGCATAAGTTGTTTGAATTTGGATGCCGCTTGCAAATCTTTGAGGGATGCCTTTGCTAAGCAATTGACGTTTTTCGACTGCAAATTTCAATAATTTTATATATGCGAAACTTTGTTAGTAAGTATGTTTGTCCCTCTTTCACGCAAAAACTACCGAAAGGATTTAGATGAAACTTTGCAATATACAGCTTATACATCAGAACAACATATTGGCTACCATTTATAAAAAAATCTGCATAAAGAATAACGCGGGCAAAGCCGCAGGCGGAAAGCTAGTGATAATAAATAGCTAAGTTGTCAGCCTCATTATATTTTCCATGAAAACTTCAAAAAAGTTAATGTACTCGTAATGGCATGACACTAATGTGTCAGCGACTTTGTTGCTGATCTTACCAGAAAATACTAAGAACTCGACGTAATTACCTAAAATTAAACACCGGTGTCATGTAAGCTCAATTGCGATCTTTAACATCGGCTTGCACTCGGTTTGTATCTGATCTAAAAATATCTCAAAATTTGCATAGTAAATAGCTACTTTGACGTCAAGCCAATGAATGTATTTTTTATTTCAGTATTTTCCTTAAGCTTAGGCCGGATAAAAAGCAAACTGAGCAAAATCATTCCATTATGCCTTTGTCGTAAATATGTATTAGCATCTTACTATTTAACGTTGAAACTATAAATTGACTAACACGGTTTCTTGCCTTGACTTGCGTGTTCGATTCCCGGTCGGGTCAACTCAGGAAACGATCTTTTCTAAATTGACTCGGGTCTGGATGAGCTGGAAGACGATGCTACCTTAATAACTTATCGTCTTTCGAAAAACAGGGATATTTATCTCTACTTCGAGACCTCACAAGTCGTGTGTTGTCTGGCGCTTATTATTAATTAAAATTTATTTAAGGAGCTGGGTTCTTTTATGAAACTCGTTTTCGAGATCAACAATCTGTCCCCCACTCACTTGCCTAACATATTGACGTTGTAGAGAGACGGGTTCATCTCACTCAGACCAAGTGCATAACAAATCTCAGTTAATTTGTTATTCATTGTCATATATAATAATAAAATTATAACAGCGTCAATTACAAAAAAAAACTTTTTGAAGTAAAATAATTATATCAATCTGCAAAAACCCTAAACAATTCGTAGGGAATCTCAACAATAAAGTAGAGAATGGAAGTTTAAAAGCGGATACCTTACGTAAATTATAACTATAGTTAATCATACTTCATAAAATCATCCTCCAACGTATTCAGTTCATCGTTCAACAGTACTGTGTGTGTCACGGCCTTGGCAAGGTCAACGAAATGGCAGGGAGAGGCACGACGAATCAAGGGCGGTTATTAGGATGGGCGCGCCTCTGTGGGGAGTGACGCCCTAACAGCCGTATCAATTTATTTAATAGGTCTGTGGAGTGCTTCGTCCGTGCACAGTTGATATTAGTAGAGCATCACGGCCATTTTAATAAGATAACTATGATAGCAAGCGTTTTTGGGTTGTTCAATTTGCACCACAGACGCCGTGGGTGTCTAAAGTAGTCCCGAATCACGAATGACCGAATAATGATTGCCCGAAAATAATTAGAACGAAATGCATGGTTTTAGGTGTTCTTGATTTTTTTATGGTTTTAATTTATATTACTTTGATATTATTCTGATCTAAAAAGAATAAGTCTTTGGCCAAGTAAATCTTGTGAGAGAGCTTTCATTAAGCCTAAAATTTGTTTTTTGATTTGGATGAATGAATTTATTTGTACAATAGTATTACTACAATAGTATGTTGTATTTACGAATGTAATTCTAATCGGAAATTTAAATAAAGTTCAATGGCGATTATCATTTTCTAAAGGACCCGTTGGTTGTTGGCTGCGGTCCAAAATACCTAATAGGACAGTCACCCGACCTAGAGCTAGAGTGTAAGACAGCCAGCTCACATAGTTACGAATAATAGTTCAATTACATGAGTAAATAAAGGGAACAGAGACTAAAAGTAATTAGTGGTGGCGCTACCAGCGTGGCGGCGCGACCAGTAACATTCTGTGCAAGAGCTGGTCGCACCACCTCATTTCTATTGACTTGTGACAGTTGTGACAGGGCAGCATCAATTTGAGGTGTCCTCATATTTTGATGAGCGGTTGTGGATACGGGGTTAGGCTCGTATTCTAGAACATAACTCAAGCAGTGATTTGTGCTTGAGTAAAGATTTCCGAGTTTCTGTTGATTGGCTTTCCAGATTATATTGAACCCGAGACTCACAATTTAAAGATGTATTAATGACAGCTGCACCTCAATCCAAAATAATTAATATGTGAGTAGTTCCAGATCTGGCATTTCGTTTAGGGCTTGGCATTTAGTGGCCCCCAAATCGATAGACGTGCATAATGTAAAATGCCCTTTCCATTGCTCAATACAACATGTCTGTTACACGTGGATCAGACTGCTTATTTTTATTTGCGATTTATTTCCAGAAACGTGATTTCTTGCTATTGATTGCTATATTGTTTTTAAATCAAGATGATGACATGATATTATTATGGACGGTAACATTAAAACGCTTAACAATTTGTAGCTAAACGCTTTCTAATATAGTATCTAAGAAAATATATTATCTTCTGTCAAACTGCCCTAAAAATTTACAGATTTATTTTACATATTTTTAATTACATGTTTACAGTAAAGCTACAAGTGTGTAAAGTCCAAATGATTTCTAGCAATAATAGTGTAATTTTTAAAATTTGCAAAAAAATATGTATGTGTGGGTATATATGTAATGTATGTGTTTTTATAATAAATAAATAAATACGAGACAATTTACACCAAGATCACTTACATATTGCTAAATACAAAAATAAATAGATATTAACACCCTGACACAACAAAAACAAATAAATGTTCGTCACTTGAATGTTTGTCATGGGTGGGTATTGAACCCACGACCTCCGGTGCTAATAAGCTCAGTTAGAAACGCCAACGTTGAGAATACTACCGAGGTATCCCTGCCTGTCGTAAGAGGCGACTAAAAGGGCCCTTGGGGTCGCGAAGCGCACGCGGGGGGCCTGCGTGTGATTCGGTTTGCGATCCCAAGGAAGACGGTAACGCGTGTCTTCGGACACAGTGGTCTGTGTTATCGTGCACAGGAGTTGAGCTTGCTCCTCCCGTGATTGGCTGCCAGGCGGCCTTGCGCGCCGAAGGGTCCTGCGAGGAGTCTCTCCCTCGTTGGGAATCCCGGGTCCCTTCCATTCTGCGCCGAAGATGACCACCGTCAGGTTTTAGAGGGTAGGGATCTCTGTTTTCCCAGGAGTTCCGAGTCCCACATATCCCAGGTGTCCCGAACCCAGGGCCTTGGGAATGCCTAAAGGCATTTTGCACGCAAAAAAAAATGATTTTATTCTCATATGGTGCATTGATTAACCAATTAACCAACACCACTATCATAATTGCTTTTCAACGTTTTGCACATTGAAAACATTTGTAAACGTAATCAATTTCGCTGGACTGTGAAAAGAAGATCGTATTCAGCAGTAAAAGCCGCGAGTCATTGGTCGCCCCATTTGCTATTTACATTTAAGTACACTTTAAAGCCGATGTTCTTCCGATGTGTCTTCATGGCTGATGGGACAGAAAAGTGCTCGAGTGGAGACTGCGTATCGATCGGCAGGCGCAGCGTAGAACGGCCCCCCGCGAGATGCACGGCCACTTCTTACAGGAATAGGTGGCAATCATTGGGGGGGGGGGGGGGGGGCTACGTTCAGCAATGGACGTCCTATGGCTGATATGATGATGATGACACTTTAAATTGTATTCATGAGATTATTTATCATCATTATCACTTGTAGTGTGAGAACACAGGTATTGATTCTGACAGGGGTCGGTTGTAGGCTGCGTGCATCCACCGAAATCCTGCGATCCTGATTATGATACCAATCTACCTGTCGACGCACCACACACAATTTAGTTAAGCAATTAGGGTTCGAAATAGTGTGTGTGTGTGTTGTGTGTGTGTTGTGTGTGTGTGTGTTGTGTGTGTGTGTGTGTGTGTGTGTGTGTGTGTGTGGTGTGTGTGTGTGTGTGTGTGTGTGTGTAGGTGTGTGTATTATGTGTGTGTGTTTTAGCGGTAAGGAGGGATATATATATAGGGTTATAAAAATAATTAAAGAGGTACGAGTACTTCACCTAACAATGAAGACATGAGAATTGGTTAAAAATAAACCTACCTAAACAAACAAATTCAATGGTTAAACTTCGTTTCTGTGACAAATGTATTCCATAACTAGTAACGATAAGTATATCTACTCAGCCATTGTGTACAGTTAATGGATTCTCCAAGTTATTTGCAATGCCAATGTCAATGTATGCGAAGATTTGTATTTGGTTAAGTAAAAATCTAAAGGTTGTTTGCTGAGGAATATTTTAGGTTCGTCAGCGCATAATAACCTGACATTACAAGAGCATACATACAAATGAAAAACTACATAATAAAAAATCACTGTTCTGGTTTGGTTCTACCATACAAGACCGACTTATAATCATTATCTTTATCTTGTTTGACTTAGATAAAGTTATTTATAATTTTATTAAAAGACAATACTAAAGAATTACTATGGCACACTTAAAATAAACTATAGCACATATAGAAGTAAATAAGTGTCATTATCTTAAGACTTTGGTAATAAATTTCCAGCATGACCCACACAAGGATCAAGTGACCCTTCGTGACAATATTATGAATCTTTTAGTTTGTTTTAAAAATGTCTTTTATTGAAATAAATCACAATTTATACTTATGCCTATATAGTGTACATTTCATCCCAAGAGTAGCATACATGTTTTATGCAGTTTAACAGACAGTTCCGTCTTCATAAAACTTTATGTATTGATGACAATAGGATGTGTTTAATGTTACAATATAAAATTTGTTTTGAAATTACTTACATTGCAATGTATATCTGCGAGAATTATGTTCACTTTGTTCACTAGCTTACATTTAAAACTTGTCTTTTTTATTATATTTTTTTCTGAGCAACGGAAAAGTAGTGTGAACACATAGCACGTATACACTGTGTAAGAATCAGTAGTGATCTTTTAGTATTGCTTTACAAGACAATGGTAAATGGTCACTAGCCAACGACTAGACTCTCATTCCATAGAACATCGCCGTGTTATAACTTTCCAGCTGCACATAAAATACCAAACAGGAACACATAGCCACTACACTATAGTGTAGAGACTATAAATTTGTCCTGAGGACCCTGCCATAGGATGGTGTCTTAGAACAAATTCTCCTTATTTATTTCTCTGAATGATAGACAGATGTAACGTCACTTTTTGTTATGGCGCAATTCTTTTCTCATGTCAAATAAAATCATTAATTGAAATGACACCCTTTTGTTCTGGTGGATTGAGAACGATAAATTTTTCCTTTTTGCCACTAACGAGGCATAAACATGGAAAAACAGAATAAAGAACAGGTTGAATATCGGAATGATAACGATGTATCCTTGTCCAGTCGCTTATTGTTTTCGCCCTCCTTATCTTCATCGTTAAGACGTATCGACAAGGTCACCTTGCCTTGATGGCACAATTACACTTTTGCAAGGTTGAGAAATATAGATCACTTGAATATAAATAGAGAAATGTTTCTGAACATATTAATACCGCAAACAAAAAGTTAACGTATTAAGGCCAGGTGGTTCTGCACAACATTGCCGAAGGAGACTGGTAAGCGCCACGCGGACCGAAAATCACTACAATAATCGATTAAAATAATAATAGATGTAATGAAAAAAACCATTGGATGAAATCCCTTCAGTTATTTTTAAACTTTGTTTTGGTAAAGGACCCATATTATCAGATCAATTATTTTAGGAATAAAACCAAAAATAGAAGACAAATGGTCACGAAAAGAGGTAACTTTGTGAATTTACTCTATCAAGCCAACTTCATCAAATCATGTTTTCACCGGATGAATTCCCTGTATTATCCCCTTAACAATATCAGTAAATTTTATGAGATTTTAATTTCACTGTTTACTACTTCAAAAATGAATAAAAATGTGTTTTGTGAACCTTTAGAAGCGGATTAGGCACTGACTGATGCATCGCCGTTTGGTTTACATAAAAGCCACAAGCTACGTTTGCCGTTGCATGGTCTTTAATCCAGAACTTGTCTGCTCCTAGCCATCAGTCATGTCATGCATGATGCCATTCGTTTTTTGCACTATGTGTCCTTAACTTTCATTTCCGCTGCGCTACGACGACTTCTCTTCGTCGACGGAGTTTCACATCGATTCCTTATTTTCTGATTTCATCTCATAGCAAAAACCAAGTATAGCCTCTTCATAGCACGTAGAGTTAGGTACGGGAATGGGGAAACATTATTTCTTATGAGATTTGCAGTTAGACTGGTATCTCAACGATATTTGCATATATTCAGTTAGTAGTCAATTCGTGTACGATTCATACAGATGAACTCACGTGCAATTAAGTACATACCAAGCCTAATAAGTATTCTCCACGCACGAGTCTAAATTAACACAGGAAAGGTGAAACTGCATACAATTTGTACCTCATTACAAAGCTATAGTTTGCTGCCAAGGTCAAAAATATCTAGCTTGTTAATATAATATGACTACATTGATAGACGATATTCTATACGACATATACGCGTGCATTTACGCCCTGTGTCTAGACTGTAAATTAAATAAATATCAAATAATTTATTGCTAACTAAATCAAAGCTTTATTTATGTTATATTTGAGACCCAGGTCGGTTTAGTTGCCACATTTATTCAAAGTAATAATGAAATACAATTAGACTTTTACAAAATCCTAAGAGCCCATGTAAACATGATAACGACTTTCTTCCGATAGTAATGATAATATCCCAAACAAAGAGAACTTTATGCTCAATAAGTATTAAGAAAGATAAACGCGCCTCTACACTTTCGTAGAGCCGCGTAACTTCTTAAAGTTAGAAACAGACAAAATGATGGAGAACAAAAAACATCAATTCTCAGAATAATGATCTTGAAATGCCAACTTATAGTTGGCATTTCAAGACAAAGACAATTTAACGCAAAAAATAATGCAAACGAATTTAAATTAGCTCTTGAATGGAAACGAATCGGTGAATAAAAGATAACGCATCAATTTCAAAGGAGTGTGCCATCAATTTCATTTCTGCCCTAATTTGTATATAACGTTACCGGCGCAAGGTCAGAGATGTCGTGACTGTATCTACTGGCACCTGCGAGCTGCGTGTGCGCCGATCGAGTCGTGCGGCTTGGACCGAAGCGATATCGGAAACTACCGCTTGAATGAATTTCTCAGAAGCACCTACAATATCAGTAGCATTGTCAACCTAATTTGAAGACACGTTTAATGCTTCTTATCAATTAACCGTTTAAACAAAATTGTTTGGGAGTGAGATTGTGTCTGTAGTTAGTCAAAAAGCGTTAACAAGTTTTGAAACAAGCGGCTCTTTTAACAAATCAAACCAAAACCCTCTTTTAAAAAAATTACATGAATTATCTGACGCCTTAGTGCACGGCATATTATTAGGTATGTGTGTAGTGTGGAGGTTTTAAGAATAAAGCCAGCTTTAGAACAAGTAGGTGGCGGGGCTTTTATAATACACACATCAACATGGTCTAGGGATATTTCAATTAAACCTAAATAACTAAAATTCTATAAACTTTTTGATAAGACACCTACACATTAAAATAAACCTTGTTCAATAGCCTACCTAATCTGATAAATAAACTTTTAGATAAATTTAAATTAAAAAAAAACTTAGGAGAGGAAAAACTCTGACAAAATTTCAATCTTAACTTTATTTTTGAAACATCAAAACCTAAACAAAACAACTATTTTTTATAAAAGTTGTGCAAAACTTAAAATTAATAATCCGTGAATCCACATATGACTCTCCTGACAAATCTGCAGCGGTTCTGCATACTCAAAACAAGGGTGTCAATATCCTGTTGTGGAATACTGTCCCAAGTCTTGCTAAGATGCAAGAAAAGCTGGTTTTCATGCACAATATCTTCAGGGAAATTCCCAAGAGCTCTTCTCTCAAGCATATCCCAGGCATGCTCAATAGGATTTAAGTGAGGGGATTGTGCAGGCCAGTCTAAAGCTTGGATATCATGCTGTTGTAACCAACTTGTAACGATACGCGCCGTATGTGGACGGGCATTGTCGTGCATTAGCTGGAAATTTTGTCCCATTTGCTGTCTGTGGAGCAAGATTACAGGCTCTAGCACCTCATCTCGGTATTTTAGAGCAGTTATATTGCCTTGTATCCAAACGAGGTCCGTTCTACCGCCGAGACGAATTCCTGTCAAACCATAATCGTGCCACCTTGATATGCATGAACTTGTTGTAGGTGCTGCAGTCGATTCCAACGTCCAGGTTCTCTCCAAACGCGTACTCTTCGCGAATCAGGATGAAATCCAAACCTGGATTCATCAGTGAAAAGCACAAGTGACCATTGAGAATGGTTCCAGTTTTCGTGTGCAATAGCCCATTGTAATCTTCTTTCTCGATTGCCTCTCCTTAGCGCTGGTACCAGAAGTGGCCTACGAGCACGTAGGTTGACTTCATGCAGTCGCCTTCTCAAAGTTTGACCACTTACCAGCAAATCATACTCTCTCTGTAGCCTTTGAACCAATTGCATCGCCGTTACATTCGGTTGACTTCGTGCAGCATTTACTATAAATCGGTCCAGTACATGTGTTGTAATGCGTTGAGGTCCTCGGTGCCGTTCCACCACTTTCCCCGTGACACGATAACGTGACCAAAGCCTGGATATAACGCTCTGACTGGTCCTCATGGCTTCAGAAACCGCAATTTGGGTAGCGCCAGCTTGAATCATGCCCACTGCTCTTAACATTTCGTTCCTGGTCAAGTGTCTACGTGGCATGATTAAATGAACACCGGAGATGCGTTTGACAAAAATTTATAGAAATTAATGGAGTTTTAATCAAGTTAGAAGTTCGTGAAGATTTACTTCTTTGGAAGAAATTCAATGAATGCGAATTTCATCTTAAAACAAAACCTTTTATATACAAATTTGAATTTGAAAAAGGAACTTAATAATGTTTTTATAATCTGTCAATAAAAGTTTTTTTGTAAGGCCAGTACTTTTTAAGTTATTTAAAAAAAGTATATATATCCCTAGACCATGTTGTTGTGTGTACATATATTACATACCATTACGGGTTTATCCCAAAGGGGGTAGTCAGAGGCAAGCGTCGTAGTGAACGAAACACTCAGAAACCCACTTTTCACCAATGGTATTAGAGCCTTTTGGCTTTTAAAATAATCTTACATATTATCATCACGCATGAAATTATAAACGGTTGTACCCTAGCACAAATTAGGCATGCGCGGCGCTCTGACAGATGCCCGCTTAGAACAACATGCCATTTTTGACACACGCACATAGAGATAGACGTGAGCAAGAAGGCTAGAAACTAAGGAGAGATAACTCCCGAAGTGGGGGTAAGCTTTCGAGGGCCGAAAGTCGTATACTCTGTGCCGGGCAAAACGCTGTATTGCGCATGTGCAGCGGCAGCTATTTGTCATTTCATGGTCACATGGTTTTGTTTTGAACGGTGTCACGTGCGACAGTTGTTGTTTTTTGTTTTTTGTTTTTGACATTTTCGAGGTTGTGTTGACCAATTTTGACACTTCGCGAGGATCGCGGCAAAGAAGCGTAATGCGCATGCGTCACTGTGGGATACGGATTTAGTCCAACCCTTTCCAGGGAGTTATCTCTCCTTAGTTTCTAGCCTTCTTGGACGTGAGTTTACAGGCGAAGTCAGTCAGTTTTCTCGCGGTCAGTCGCACTGTCAAAAACATTGAGATATTATTTGTACGCCAGATTTATAGTTTAAAGGTCAAAAATGGCTTCGCGAAAATATCATTTGTGTTGCAGTGTATTTGGGTGTTTGAACACCACACAAAATTGTAATTACACGTTTTTTTCGTTACCAAATGATGAAGAAATGTAAGTTAAACTCAATTAACTTTTACAAGTGAGTAGGTAGTATAAGTAGATAGGTAGGTGAAACATTTACGTAACTTACGAGTATGTCACCATGCTTTAGTAAAACACCAGTATTTAAGGTATATTCTTTTGTCGGGGCAAGCGCGGCTGCCGCCGCCGAAGCGTTATGCTGTTACTTGCCTATTATGTAGGTATTAGGACTGTATGATCAAGCCCAATAAGCTAGCAAGTTCCACCGGGAGCCCGGTTTATTTAGCGGATGCCTTCTGTAGGGAAATGACTTCTTATAATCTGGCGCAAAGGTTCATCAATTTAAAGACGTCGCTAGATTATTCTTTACCAGTTAGGAATGTTCAGTCAGAACATTATTCTTTTCCCGTTCTGTCAAATCGGGCTTATCAGGCGAATATAGTAGCAACCCTAGACGATCAGGCAAGTTTGGGAAAAAAGACGAGGGCGGTCTTTCTGTAAACTCTTTATTTTGTGCCTTAAGTTAATGTTTTCATGCTAGTAAAAATATTAATTCTGGTCATGACCCTTCAAAACGAGCCACGCTCAATAATTATAGAGCATGTGTTCAGAAGAGGACCTATATATGTGTGCTTATATCGTAATAATCACTTCAATAAGACATAACATTAACACATTAACACTTTCCTTTTAAGAACAAGTAGGTATACATACACTCAGTAAGTAACGGCGTCTTAACTAAAACATGTCAGACTGTAATTCTAGTAGTCACATATTGTGCTTTTAAAATTTATATGACTGTTGTGTTCTAAGCATCTCTTCAAAAACTGCTTAGATAAATATTACAATACAGCAGAAATCAATCTATAGTTCAGAGGCTATCCATGGAACGCAAAGACCTGCTAATGAGGCGGTGACTCAACCAAGCCTTGAGGTGTCTCAATCGAAGCTTCTGTGAAAACATCTATTTCCCCCTACAACAAGGCTGCAAGAATCTTGAGCCGTTCTTACGTTAATCACGCATTCTTGCCTCCAGCGTTCGTTATCAAATCCAAAACACCTAGAATCTAGATTGTGGACTACGCTCCGTGCCCAGGTTTTCCCAATGAGCTTCGACATGCGTCACTTGTTTCTAGCTTTAGGTAATTGCCTCGGGGACGAGGTTCAAGTCCCTTAAAAAGGTCAAAAAGGTGGTCAAATGCCTGGTTAGCCACTTGCCTAACAGCACATAGCTTTAGAAAAAATACGTAAATTCATTAGTAGCGTAAATTTCATGCATCGGCAAAACGGAAACCGATTACTTGTTCGAATTTAATTTGACCGAAAACGGTCTACCGACGTCTTTTTTGCAATCTGTATTGTTTGCCAGATTTAAAGTACTGATTTAATCTATTTAAATAAAGATATTTGAGTTTGAGTTTGAGAATCAGCCGTAAGTGGTGATCGTTTTTTAGCATAAAAGTAATAGTAAATAAAATATAGGTAATTACTACTCTGACAGCGTACCATGGATTTGCACGCACTTAAGATCAAGATTGCATTGGTTTATCGGAAGAAAACATTTACATCAATAGCCTGGCTCTAATCCACACAATCAAATGTTACTTCTGGTAAATTAATTGCTTTATGTAAGTATTTGCTTCCGTGCTGAAACGATATAGTAAGTTTGATTGCACTATCGTTATATTATTAATAACTATATCCTTATTTATATCATCAATAAATTCAATAATATTGAGTTAACTACGAGTACGTTTATTGAATAACGAAGATTAATTGTAGATAAATAGTAAATAATTTGTGCAAATAGTATGAAAATTGTAAATAAATAAGTGACATCCTAATGATTCCATTTACTTTTTATATAAAATAATATATTCCTTTCTTCTGAATCTGATGTACTTAGCTTGTGAATGCTTTTTTGTTTATTGAGATGCATTAATGGACAGCTGAGCATTTGTGTAAAAAAAACATAACATAAAAAAAAGGTTTCGTTTTTGTTACGCTTATCGCCTTGATCAGCGTCATGAAAACCTTTTTTTGTTTGTGCAAATAAATTGTAAATTATTTCTATATATTCACCTATTTATTTTTGAAGACTCACCTCCGTCAACAGGGGCGTCATCTGTTGTCAGCTGGACGACAACTGACACCTCATACGTGTCGACCTCCAGCTTTTCTCCGCACTAATTAGAGTGAGCAAACTGTCGTCACTAGTCACGTGACATCACTTTTTCACTTCACTCTGACACCAGTTCACTTCACTCATTCACTTTAGGTGTTCAGCCGTGACTTCCGCTTCCGAATCGATTGTTTGTGTCGTTATCGGTCGTAGATTGCGTACAATCTCGAGCGATTTTATTTTGTATGAATTCTGTAAATAGGATAGGAATAACCTGAGCTTAAAAGTAAATACTACTTTAGAGTAATTTATCAGTTTTTATTTAAAAGCTGATGTGTGCAGTGGCTCTTAAAATTTACACTGTTTGTTTTTATGGAACATATTTACATGTGCTTTCATTTACCTCTACAATTAATCAAAATTAGTAGTAAAATAAAGAAGTTTTATAATTCAAACAACGAACTATACGTTAAAAATAGTGTTTTCCTTAAAGATGTTTTGATCGATTGAACTAAATTACTTGACAGATTACTGTAAAGGCTTAATGTACGAGTATTTAAAATGCATTTCAATGATTGTAGTTAGTAGTAGATTGTAGTTAAGTATTTATTTAATCCTTATAGTAAGTCAGCATAAGTTTGAATATATTCTTAACTTTCTTATAGCAACATTTTTGAAGATGATAGAAACAACAGAACCGTTTCATCTTAATTTACTGCGTTAAAAAACGAAACAATTTCATTATTCTTGGAATTTAGAATAATATTTTTCTTAAGGTTCACGAATTTTTTGTCTTATCACGTACAAAGTACGTTTGTCGTACGTTGACAATGAACCTGTACGGCTCGCAATAGGAATGGAGATAAGAATGAGGATAAAATGCCGCGAAATCTAAATTGTTTTATTGCCATGGTCGCCTTGTCGTGCTAGGAATACAATTTTCATAGTTGAAAACCCTTGATAAGGAAAAATTCTCGCCGTTTCTTATTTAGATTTATCACCGCAGCTATTACGAAACTAATTATCATCATATACAGGTTTTCATACACGAGCACTTTTGAGCTAGATTTACAAAAGGAAGGTTACCTATGATTTTTATGAGCTACATAACATTAGAAAAACGACCATATTTATTTCTTAAGGAGTACAAAGTATAGACATAAACCAAAAAA
Organism: Udea olivalis; assembly: GCA_947369235.1. Classification (NCBI taxonomy): domain Eukaryota; kingdom Metazoa; phylum Arthropoda; class Insecta; order Lepidoptera; family Crambidae; genus Udea; species Udea olivalis. The sequence goes on from OX376347.1 coordinate 6,476,861, forward strand.
AGATTAGAATAATCGTCTGACAATTGGCAAAACAATTCTCAAACTATGTTTGATTATTTTTATAGAACAACTTTTGTTATTCGTTCATTTTCTATGCAATTTTACAAGTCTTAGGCTCGTTCTCTAGAATCGTAATCAAGCACTGATCTGTACTTGAGTAGAGATTTCAAAACTTTAGTTCATATAAAAACGTCACTCAGATCTATATTCGAGTACATATTTCGTTTTAGAATACGGACCTAAAACAAAATCTATACTTGAGTATAGATCTGAGTGATGTTTTTGTATGAGCAGACGTTTTGAAATCTCTACTTAAGTATAGATCAGTGCTTGCGAACGATTTTAGAATACGGGCCTCAATAATAGTCTTCCAATAACAATGAAAGTTAGTCAGCAAAAAGAATAATTGAATGTTTGGTTTGCTCAAGTTTGAGTATTTAAATCTGATGATCAAAGTTACTGTATTGGCATTGATAATACTGTCGTAGTATTAAGTATAATACGCTTTTATTTTATTAGTTTCTGCTATTCCAATTAATACTCGCTGAATTTTTCATAAGTTTCACCATTTATAGAATCTAAAAGTCTTCAATCTTTCATATCTCGGAAAGTATCAAGTATTCTGAAAACAACCGTCGCGACGCCAACAATAAGATAAAGAGATACCTGAAGTTTAATTTAAACAGTTCTAACAGAAGTTATCTTAACACGTCATGTTTTTTGTCACATGTTGTGTTGTTCACATAAATCATACTCTTAAGTTTACTCTGGGGCGCGGAAAATGTGATTTTGTCTTGTCTGTTCAAGCCATAACTGATAATTGAGATTCAACAGATAAGTTTGCGGATATATTTTGTTTATTGTATTATCAAGAATTTGGTACGAACTTAATATTTACTAACAAATGTATGCCTTATATGGTAAACACAGCCATGTTTTAGTATAGATTTATTAAAAACCTATTAAGGTTGAGTCTAATTTAAGGTTTTGTTTGTTAAAAATTACGAATCGGACTGATTAAAATTACATTGAAAAGGGAATCTTTTTATTGGATGTCATTTTTTCGGTCACTTATAATAACATACACCTTGCTACAGACCGTGTCAGTAAAAAAGTAAGCTGCGGTGCATTCGTAAATACAATTCCGATTGACATAGTAATTACTTTTTTATGTATGTCCAAACCTATTCAATAAATAATTAGTACTGAATTAAGTATTTGCCATCTGATTCATTAATGTTAGGCATAAAAGTCTACAGGTAGATAAACGTACTTCATTAAATTAAATTAGACAATGAAAGTCTCATACGACATTGTAACCGATTAGGAGGACAATTAATTAACTGTATTATACTGCTGACGTCACAACAGATTGGTTGGTAAACCCAAAATGCATATCAGTTTTCATTAATTACCTATGGAAATAAACTGTCGCGTCGCTAATGGCCGATTTACTTAGCACCTGATAAGAAAAACTGTACTTTTATTAGTAAAATGTAAAATATTTTCTTTTTCCCCACTGACCAGAGACACGTGACTATCGGAAAACCGCTTCGTCGTCGCGCTCCGGCGCTGCGCAAGCGCTGCCTATCCTTGAAGATGATAAAAAATAAAAGCAGACCTTGTCAACTGCGATGATTTAAACAACTGCCACTTAACACATCAAGTTTTAAAAAACAAATTAACAGAAAACGCGTTAGTTCCACTGAGTGCCGCAAAGAGAAATACGCAAAATCCTAAATGACAGCAAATTGAATCGTCATTTCCGCTAATCTCCACTCGTTAGGTTCTGTTTACGTGCAACAATCCTAGTGCTTCACGTCTAGAATCAACATAACAATGATCCCAGAACAATAAGTATAGATAACGCGTTTTCCGGGTAAATAATAAGCGAATGAATATTTATGAGCGCGACTAATTGCGGGACCACTGCTGCTGAAATCACAGTTTTTCAAATCACAATTTTTAACTCACGTCTGAGCGTGTGGCGGTTTTCTCGCGAATACGCACGGCAATGTCAAGAGCATACACAATGTCGGTCGTTATCGACCATTTATCACTTTCTGCCCTAACGTGTCAAGATTGCATCTCGGTAAATCGAGTAAAAAGGGTTCACGATAAGGCACAGTACGTTATCGAGCGGCCTGCGGTTCAGGCGTCCGGCTCGCACGGGGCTCCACGCGCGAATGCCGACTGATTCATTGTTTACGGTCGTAATTACGTTTCCGATCGAGTTTGCAGGGCGAAGGCTTCGCCGGAAAATCTGGCCGGTGCGAGACGTCACTTCGAGTACCGAGTGCACCGAGCACTCGATTGATAAGTCGATCGCAATGCCGCGCGATTCGGTCACGCGTCGGGCGATTAACTCTTTTGTATTGTCGCGGTCGAATGGAAAATAAGGGTAAACAAATAGAATTCAAGGATGAAGTCGTGAATATAGTTGTAAATGCTTTGAAAATATGATGGTAATTCGTTACATCGCAAAAGTGTTTTAGTGAGAAAGAAGATACATCAGAACGACTTAGATTAAATCAACAAAAAATGTATCTAGTTATATAAATCACGATTAGAAACTAGTTCTGTTCACAAAAAACGAGAAATAAAAAGCATTCGGATCATTAAATAAGATCCACTGCAAACACAATAAAAGCTTGAATTATAGATTGAATATACGAGTTGTTTTGCACATGTGTAGGACTTGTCTGAATATTATTAAAAAATAAACTGTCGATTTTTTATCATTACCTATAGATAAAATATTAATAATTGCATTAGAATGTAAGAAAACAAAGTAGCTTGCTAAATGTGGTTTAAATTTAAATTAAAAATAAAATAAATTAAGTAACCTAACTTTTAACCTAACAATTTAACCTTAACTTTGGAAGAGTAATTAAGAATTTGTATTATGTTTTAAACATGTCACCTATTCAGAAGTGTTATCAGACGTCTAAGCTGTATTTTATTATGTTGTTGCTTGCCCTATAATGTCTGATGACATTCCTGGTGGTTAAGTGCTTAGTTACTAGTGAATAAAGTGAATCACTACTTAGTTGTGAACTCTGTAATTGGCTTAAGTGAGTTTATATGAGTGTTTTTGAATGTATTTGTAAAAAAATCTGTTGAGTTTCCGAACAAATCAAGCTCATCAGAGGCAACCACAAGGATGTTTTATTTAATCTTATCAGATATGTTGATCTCGAATTGCATTCAATTAGAGAGGTTTACTGGATTATCTCTTGAAGAGGATATATGAGGGTTGTAAAATAAATTAATGTAATTTCCAAAACTTATAAACAGTTCAGATAATTTGGAAACAGGCTCCAACAGCAAATTAAACAGAAGAAGATGATGTAAGAAGATAAACAATATGCATATGACATTTTAAAGTGAATTTATAACGTTACGACACAAATAACTATGTTTGATAATAATATGACGGTAATTAAATATGAAAATATTCCTAATCCGCTAGTGGCTGTCGGGGGTAGGAGCCAGCCGTGGTTTGACAAGCACTGCAGAGAGGCCTTGCGCCTCAAACAATCTGCATTCAAGGCTTGGACTGCGGCCTGTGCTAAAAGGGATCACTCTATACCAGATGCAAAGCGCAAACTGAATGCTGCCTCGAGATCGAGTAAAAAAGCCATCGCCAGGGCTAAATTCGTCTTCGTCGGCCGCATTGGGGAGCGGCTCGTGGGCCACCCTTCAGGGAGTCGTGCCTTTTGGTCGCTTGCCAAGGCTGCCGAGGGAAACTTTTGCCGCTCGTCTTTGCCACCACTCCAAAAACCAGATGGAAATCTGGCCCACAGTGCTAAAGAGAAAGCCGATCTCTTGGGCAACCTCTTTGCCTCAAACTCGACTTTGGACGCTGGGAGCGCCGTGCCACCTACCATCCCTTGGTGCGGTCACATTATGCCGGAGATCCGCATAACCCAGCAAGAAGTCCGGCGAGAGTTGCAAAATCTGGACGTCCACAAGTCGAGTGGGCCGGATAACATCCCGGCAGTGGTGCTCAAAGTGTGTGCTCCCGAGTTGTGCCCGGTATTGACGCGCCTTTTCGCGATTTCCTACGCAAAAAGGCAATGTCCGTCTTTGTGGAAGACCGCCCACGTGCACCCGGTGCCTAAAAAGGGTGACCGGTCGGACCCGGCGAATTATAGACCTATCGCTATTACCTCCCTTCTTTCAAAGGTTTTGGAGCGTGTGTTGAATGCCAAGCTCTTGAGGTACCTAGAGGATCACGATTTGATAAGCGACTACCAATACGGCTTCCGTAATGGTCGGTCGACTGGCGATCTTCTGGTGTATCTCACACACCGCTGGGCTCAGGCCATTGAAAGTCAAGGCGAGGCTTTGGCTGTTAGCCTAGATATAGCTAAGGCCTTCGACCGGGTCTGGCATAAAGGTCTTCTATCAAAGCTTCCATCTTACGGACTGCCCGAGGGTTTATGCGGATGGATTGCCAGTTTCTTGTCCAGCAGACGCATTAAAGCCGTAGTAGACGGTAGTTGCTCCGATAGCTTGGACATTAATTCTGGCGTCCCACAAGGCTCTGTGCTATCTCCAACGCTGTTTCTCTTGCATATCAATGATATGCTGTCCAATGACGGTATTCATTGCTATGCGGATGACAGCACTGGAGATGCCTATTACACAGGCCGAGCAAATATCCCTCGTACCATTGTGGAGGAAAGTCGAACTAAACTTGTGTCTGAAATCGAGAATACCCTAGCTTGGGTTTCCGATTGGGGTCGGGACAATTTAGTCCAGTTCAACCCCACTAAGACACAAGTTTGCGCGTTTACCACTAAGAAAACTCCATTTACTGTAGCTCCTCAGTTTCAGAACACTTCCCTTACCATATCAAGTAGTATTGGGATCCTTGGCGTTGACATATCTAGTGACGTACAGTTTCGGAGTCATTTGGAACAAAAGGCGAAGTTGGCATCCAAAAAGCTCGGTGTGCTTAACAGGGCGAAGCAGTACTTCACTTCTAGGCAAAGACTGCTGCTGTATAAAGCGCAAGTCAGGCCACACGTGGAGTACTGCTGTCACCTTTGGGCAGGAGCGCCTGGATATCAACTCAGTCCTTTTGACTCGGTCCAGAGGCGTGGGATCCGGATTGTCGACGATCCCAAACTGACAAGGGGTTTAGAGCCGTTAAGTCTGAGGAGAGACTTCGCCTCCTTATGCGTGTTCTACCGCTTGTACAACGGGTTTTGTTCTGAAGAACTGTTTGATATGATGCCCACGGCTACTTTTCATCACCGCACCGCTCGCCACCGACAGGGCATTCATCCTCACACTCTGAATCCGCAATGGTCTCGTACAATTCGGTTTCAGAGATGTTTCCTTCCGAGGACGCTTAAATTGTGGAATGAACTCCCTGCCGAGGTTTTCCCGATGAGTTATAGTATGGAGTTCTTCAAGAGGGGTTTGAAAAGGTTTTTACAGGGTCGACAACGCGCGAGTGATACCCCTGGTGTTGCACGCGTCCATAGGCCGCGATAACCGCTTACCATCAGGCGGTCCGCGTGCTTGATTGTCACCGACGTAGTATAAAAAAAAAAAAAAAATGTCAATTTACTGATAATACACAAACTACGCTACTTCTATTAAATTAAGGCATTAAGATTAGGGCTTTTCCCTGTTTAATAGGTGGTTTAATTAAATATTGCCTAATGGTAATATTCTAAGATATGAGTATAAATTGAACTCAAACTCAAATAACTTTATTCAAATAGACTTTCACAGTAAGTACTTTCAAATCGTCAAATTTCAAGCAAGATATACTAAATAATAGACATAACCACTATAATAATATAGATATATAAATACACAGTTATACAGACATAATGCGACTCTACCACCGCATCGGAGTTGTTTCTTGCTGAGAAGACCCGGCGAGAAACCTGTGATGATTAAAACTTTGCTCACGACCAATGATTCTGAACCATAAAAGAAACAACTTAAACTAGTAATAAGCTCTTACATGATACTCCTAAGGTATACTTAATAACTGTTTCTATACTAATATTATAAAGAGGAAAGATTTGATTGTTTGTTTGTAATGAATAGGCTCCGAAACTACTGGACACTTCAAAAATTCTTTCACCTATAAAAACCTACATTATCAGCCAGTAACAAAGACTATGTTTTTCTTATTTAAGCCTGGGGAATAAGTTTCTTTGCATTTTTTAAGAAAATTCAACACTTTTTTCATGAAGTTTATTCACATTTAACTAGAGTATGTAGGTGCCATTTTGTTCGATTACTTTTTGCCATCTTGTAGGTAGGGACGTGATCCCATTGCTATAGGAATTTTGAGGCTTCTGATCAAAATACCGCGACAAGTGGTTTTGGTAGTCCTCTCGTGATGTTAACCTGACACTGCCTAAAGAATTCTAAAGAGACCAAAACAGGTAGAAATCTGAAGGTGCAAGGTCAGGACTATACGGCGGATTCATTAACACCTACCAGCCAAACTATCTTAATTTTTGCTATGTGGCTAAAGATGTGTGAGGTCTAGCGTTATCATGATGAAAAACCACACCCTTTCTGTTGAAAAAATATTGGTCCAGCTCCTGCCATTGGAGGACAGTTTTAAAAGAAGAACTAAAGAAGGCCTGGGCTTTTTAGTGGCCTATTCGTTTTATTTATGCAGTTTTCAGTTTAGTCATCTTATTAATTGCAATTGCACACTCATCGTTTCAACCCTTGATTTGCTTACCTTTGTCAAAAAAATAATACACTTGCGGAAATCCAAAAGCAACCGAATTTCATAAGTAGTAGAGCATGAAAACTCGTGACTTCGTTACTTGATAACTCAATTCGATGAATAAACAATTCCTGTTATTATTTCGTTTAGCAATTTCGAGCTAAAAGTAAGGACCTTTGGTGACCAATCACGTTAGTTCAACACAATGACGTGACGTAATTATTAACCTGTAATTAAAATTTGAATCATTACAGTAACTCATGATTAGCCATTAAACTTACTGTAGCTTAGGTATTGTCACCATTGCTATTGTAATAAGCAATCACGTGAAATGGTTAACGTGTGTACGAGTATCAATCAACTTCTGGATATCATATTCACATCTGACGTCACTAATTTAATAGATATAACGCATCATAGATTTTTAAGTGGGGCTATTTTCCATAAGTTTTATAAGACAATTTCATGAGTTTCTTAGTTTTCAAAACCACTATTACAGGTAGGTTTTTGAATTAGAATGATTTTGCGAAATAAAAAAATAGATTTTTTTGAATTTGATTGTTCATTTATTGTATTTATCTTAGTTTTTGACATTCTCTTTATTTTATTAATTGTAATTTGTACAATAATTTTGACAATCATAATGCAAATTCTTATATGTGACATCGAATGTAATATATATTGTAATTTTGTATTATGAGATAAATAAAACTAAACTAACTAAACTAGACTCGTAAATAATATGTTTATGTCTAGATTTGTCTAATTAACCAATTGAAAGCACGTCACTGAATACCAGGCATGTATCAGAACGCGTAAGCCACGTGATTGGGAATGTTTTAGAGCGAACCGTTTGTGTTTGGTCAATTTAAATGTGGAACGTGTTGTTAAAGGCGCGTGAGATCACGAGTTGAATCTAGCTGTAATAGGGTAGTTTAGGGTTAGGTGAAATGGACTCCACTTTAAGTGATTTTTTTAGTAAATGGTTTTATGACAACTTGTCCACGTACAACGACTACGTTCAACCACGAAAGAAGTCTTAAAATCATTTATTAATCGAATACTTTTGTATAACTCGTAAAAAGCAAAATCAAATAAGTGCAGTAGTAAAGACAAAGATATTACACAGTCAGTTGGGGCGATTCTGTGCTAATGGCGATTGAGAATAACTCGTATTTTGGTTCAAATAAACTAAATTAAAAGTACCTCCAACACCTGCTCTTAGTTCTCATGAGCCTTTTCCTTGTTTATCTTTTTTAACCGACTTTGATAAAAGAAAGAGGTTCTCAATTTGACTATATTTTTTTATTCGAAAGCGACTGCTATTCGGTGCTACAATAAAGCATGCGAACCACCTGTACGGCACTCTAGCTTGGGGCATCACAAGCATCCTAAGCCCGCCTGAATAACTTCATAATATTCGTACTTATACCTCATTATAAGTAGAGGTATATAGGGGATACCTCTATAAGGAGCTCATTCCAATAGGTATTTATTAGACGTCCTGGTAAAGAAACTTCTCAGGAACTGAACTGTAGAAGACTATAGCAGTTAAAGAGTATGAGAATAAGCCCCCGGTTGATAGCAAGCGATTCGGTGATAAAACGTAGCCGGCAGGCATCAGCCGTAGGCATTATCAAAACAATTCTTCAGAACAAAACCTGTTATGTAAAAGCGGTGGTAAAAAAAACTCATGATAACTACGTGACGTGGTAATCAATATTAACAAAAACTTACATCAAAATCACCATTATATTATTGACCATCAGCATTAACACGTTACCTGAAACAAAAAACGCAAATAAATACACGGCATGTTTAAAGCATTTAAATATTAGCATATCTCTAAAATATTAGTGAACACGTTCAAATCAAGCGATCAGGATTTCTCTTCGATGTTAAACTAAATATTTGTATTGCAAATTACTGAGATTTGTCAACATACGTAGTCTGCGGTCGTGATACACTGATTGTTAAACCCTTTGTTGGAGGAAATTAAATGGACAAAATGTTGACCGAATATTTTAGGCTCTTCATCAAAATAGTATTGTTGTCATGGTGAATTTAGAGACTTGTTAGAGCATTTAGAGTTTTTGCTCTTTCTAAGACTATCAATTTAGCCGCAGCTTCCTTTGACTTCGTTTCCTGACTTAAGGGTGCATTTCCACCAGAGATGTGCGAGGATGCGTTGCGAGGAATGTGTGTGTTAAGAATCAATAGAATAGAATTGTTTCATTTACCTAGCTTCGCGATTCTATTGGTTCTTAACAAAGACATTCCTCGCAACGCATCCTCGCACATCACTTGTGGAAACGCACCCTTAGAGTGAGTGCAGAAGGATTTTGAGTGTTGACTGGCCTGTTGGAGCAATGGTAGCGATTCTGTCTCTAGCACCGAAGCGTGGGTTACATTCCCATCCATGACAAACATTCATTTCACAAATATTTGTGTTTGTTGTGTTCCTGATTGTAATTGTTAGAAATATTTAAGTAGGAACGTATGTATATCAGTCTCAGTCACCCATAGTACAAGCTCTGCTTTTTCGGGGTCAGTTTTTTTGACAACGACGAATTATGGACGAGGCATGCCATGTTATGTTATCAATCAGCATGACCAACTGGTACGGTTTTATTAAGTTAAAATTCTTATGATAGTCAGACACTACTATTTGTTTGAGTCAAATCAATTAGATGTGTTTTCCATACAGCTACTGGTCCTGGTTTCGATCCACACTCAGGATGCAGACACTCATTCATTGAGCATTTATATTTGTTCTGCGTCTGATTACTTTAATCGATTTAAGTAAGTATGCTGAATTATATCAGTCTGCCATCCATAGCAAAAGCTTTGCCCAGTTTGGAGTCAGATTTTTTTGGTAGAGATTGTGTTAGATTAATTATTTATTCATTTGAAACGTCCATTCAAATCAGGACTTAGATCCACTATGAATTTACGTTATAATCGTTAGCGTCTGTAGTATAGACGTTCTATCTCAGGAAGACCTTTTTACTATGCTTGTAGTAGTGACATGTACAATAGTGAACATACACACTGTCTTAGTGTCACTAGTGTCAATTCGTTTCCGCTGAAAGCACGCACACTAGCGTATGTCATACTTCTTTATGTCACTACTCAAACTCAAACTAAAATAACTTTATTCAAATAGACTGTATCAGTACTTTCATTCTAGTATTTTTGCAATGTTTTTGCACTGTGTTTAGTATAGAGACCAATATTTTTTCTCACCAAAACAATGCAATTGTGAAGCTGTAGCTTCACAATAGTGAGGATACCAATTTCCTCAAAAAACTCCGTAAGTGAAGCCCGTGCACAAAGCTTATAGATAGATCTGATCGCTCGCTTCTGGAGGATAAAGATGGTTTGTATATCCGCCGCTTGACCCCAAAGTACAATGCCGTAAGACATACTGTGGAAATAACTAAATAAACTGAACGAGCAGTATCAACATCTGTTAATAACCTAATTTTTCTCACAGCAAATGCAGCCGAACTAAGTCTGCCTGAGAAAGCTGTTTTAAGCGGGTTCTATTGCAGTTTTGAATCTAATGTGATTCCAAGAAAAACTGTTGTATCTAGAAGTTTCATAGTATTACCACCTATTTTGGATTAATGTGGTTATCTTTAACATTAGGCAAGTTAAAATTAATACATTTAGTCTTTTTTGCATTAAGCTTTAGATTATTCACTGTGAACCATTGTAAAACCTTTGAAAGTGCGTCATTTACATCATCAAAAAGGTTTTTATTTCTGTCAGTTTTAAAAACTAAAGATGTATCGTCTGCAAACAAAACAACATCACAAATATCTTTTAACTAAAAAGGTAACTACTACAATCATAGGTAAACGGTCTTCATTAAATAGACAGACTTTTCGGTTGTATCAGATTTCAATACCTCTACCAACGTCTACTGAATAGAAATAGCACTATAATTGGCATATAGTACTACCCCAACACGAGTATTGCATTACTCTCTGGGGTGTCTCAATACTTTAACTGTTGATATTGAGTAATAAAGTTTTTTTTATTTATTTTTTTATTTACCAAGAGTTTTCACCGAAGAAAGCCGCTAGAGTCTGTTGCATTGTTTTCGGTACAGCGTCTCTAGTGAATAAAAATGTAACTAAAATAGCACACAAGTTGCTGTTAACTATCGCAGTTTACGTGACGTAAATTCATGCTAAAAGGACTGTTTGCAATTGGCGGAGATAATACTTAACAATCCACCTCACATTTAGGAGACAGTCGTATTAATACCCTTTGAGCAATCAAACACAACATGAACTGAGCACCTACTGTGTACGTTTAGTTAGATGATTTTCAACTCAAAAGAAAGGTCTAATGGGTTGAGAATCAAAGTGCAACGCTTGCGAGCAAGGACATAAGTTGACATAATATAACAGTTTGAGGCCATTGAACTAGCGGTGACAGAGGTTCAGATCCAAACAACTTCAACAACTACTTGGAATCGAATTTCGATGACAGAAGATTTTTCTAAAATGTTTCTTTATTGCTTAAGTGAAGTTTTCGCCCTAAAGCCCTAGTCAAGAGCAATAGAATACTTTCGTTACATGTCACATTAAAAAAATTACGGAACTGACATTAGCACTCGAATAATCGAAATGACAATTCATGTCACTTCCATACGTTTCTAAATTTGACAGGTCCGAACGAAAGGACCGTGTTGCTCTTGGCTAGCCCCCCTGTTACCAAAGAGCCAACTAACAATACAGTGATCCTCAATGCTTGGTTAAGCGTATTTTATTTATTGATTGAATTTTATCTTTATTTATTCAGCGTTCATCTGAATTAAAGTAAAAAGAAGCATTATCAGGATTAATTGAATATTAGGTTGGGGAAAAAGTCTTTTCAACTGACTTCAAAAAAAACTATATGTCTCTCTCGCAAGCGGTTTTAGCTGGAACGAAGACTTCCAGTAGACTAGAATAAACATTATTTAAAAACCTGCACGGTGTCGGGTTTCATGTGGTTCAAACGAAAACCATCGATAGAGGGGTCCAGGGGCTACTCTAAGGACCCCCATGTATGTTCCGCGAAAATTTAGAGTTTTCGAGAAAACAGCATTTTTCAAAAAAAAATTCTTAGTACCCAAAATGACGCATTTTTTTAATGATTTCTCCTAAAGTGTTATTACTAGAACCTTGATTTTTTTGTGAATGTGAACAATTAATAGGCCTTTCATTACACCACTGCAGTTGTAACTCAGGCTAATTATTTTCTGCAAAAAAAAATAAACAGTGAACTTTTTTATCTGGATGATTTTTTACTGCTTTCTTTAGGGTGGTGTAACTCCAAAAAAGCACTTAACATAAAACTTCAGGACCCATTTCAAAAACTTGCCTACTATGTGGACCCACTACTTGTAATACTTCAATCAGCTACGGCAAGAGCTTCATGTCAAAAAAAAAAATTCTGAAATGGGAGGATTTTAATATTAAATTAAATTTCGTCAGCCATGAACTCAATTGATTTCTAATGGCATTAAAAAAGTTTACTTTGAGATAATCTGTCTTAAGACATCAGACGTCATTACAAATACCAGTTTTGATCCCTTTTTTCAAGTTTACAAACTGTTTTGTTAGTCTTCCCTTGGCTGCTCTCGCGTTCGTACATTGTTGATACTATCCCTTTTTAACTACTGGCGTGTTAACGGACTTTTCGATTGCTTATTTACTTTTATTTTGACGACTCTGGAACGAAGACTTGGCACCTTCAATAATTGATAGATTCATTACTAAAAATTAGAGGATAACATCAAATAAAGTAGAAACATATCAACGATTTTACAAAAATACTTTATTATGCATTTTTTACTATAATAAATGTTCGAAGTGACGTCCACCTTCAGCTATGCACATACGACAACGTTTAATAAACTTTCTTCTTAGACGTTGAAAGGAGTCGTCTTTTTGTCTTATTGTCTCTTGTGCTTCTCTTAGTTTAGTGTTTAATTCTTCGATAGTATTGTATTCTTTGTAATACACTAACTCTTTGTAGAATCCCCAGATAAAAAAATCGACAGGGTTTAAGTCGGGGGACCTTGGTGGCCAGGCGATGGGTCCACCGATGGGTATGTTTGGTCCTAATGATTCCTAACTACTCTAGCAAAATGGCACGGAGCTCCATTTTGGAAAAATACTCGCTGGCGCAACTCCAAATTAACATCAAGCAGAGCATCCAGCATAAGGTCGGGCAGATTCTCCCTCAAAAAACTGAGCACATACCTCAGTTTTTCACCATTTAATCTTTCTGGTAGAACAAATGGGCCGATTAGTTGTCGGTTAAAAACTCCAGTTCACAAATCAACAGAAAATTGGTGCTGGAAGCTGTGGCGGCGCACCAGCCTTGGATTTGTTCGCGACCATACGTGAGTGTTATGGATGTTAAAAACACCACTCCTAGTGAATTTTGATTCGTCAGTCCACAAAAACGAGTCAAAAAAACCTGGATCATTGCTATCTCTCCTAATCATCTCTTGACCGAAAGCCACACGTCGGTCATAGTCTGTAGGTAGCAAGTCTTGGACTTTTCGTAGGTGGAATGGATGGTAGCTTTCCTTGCGCAAAATTCTGTGAACTCTTTGATGGGGAACACCGAGACGTCGACCGATTGACCGCGTACTAGCTGCAGGTTCCCTAGCAATTTCTTCCAAAACGTTCTCCACCAAATAGGGATCTTCTCTTAAAACACCTTCATTATACGGTGCTCCTGGACGGTGGTCTTCAATGAATGCATTATGCACACGGATGAAAACACGATGATCTGGATATGTTTCAGGTTGTGGTCCACCTCGTTGTAACAGCCGCTGTTTATACAGACGTGCCGCAAGTCGAGCATTTCCTGTGGCATAACCATAATAATAATGCATTTCTGCATATTCTCGTGCCGTGTAAGGCATTATGCTTTGAACGAACCCACAAACACAAAGACACAGTACGTATTAAGGGCAAAATCTAGTCCAGTAATCGTGCCAAGTCTCCGTTCCAGAGTCGTCAAAATAAAAGTAAATAAGCAATCGAAAAGTCCGTTAACACGCCAGTAGTTAAAAAGGGATAGTATGAACAATGTACGAACGCGAGAGCAGCCAAGGGAAGACTAACAAAACAGTTTGTAAACTTGAACGAAGGGATCAAAACTGGTATCTGTAATGACGTCTGATGTCTTAAGACAGATTGTCTCAAAGTAAACTTTTTAATGCCATTGGAAATCAATTGAGTTCATGACTGACGTAATTTAATTTAATATTAAAATTCTCCCATTTCAGAATTATTTTTTTTTGACATGAAGCTCTTGCCGTAGCTGATTGAAATATTACAAGTAGTGGGTCCACATAGTAGGCAAGTTTTTGAAATGGGTCCTGAAGTTTTATGTTAAGTGCTTTTTTGGAGTTACACCACCCTAAAGAAAGAAGTAAAAAATCATCCAAATAAAAAAAGTTTACTGTTTATTTTTTTTTGCAGAAAATAAATAGCCTGAGTTACAACTGTAGTGGTGTAATGAAAGGCCTATTAATTGTTCACATTCACAAAAAAAATTAAGGTTCTAGTAATAATACTTTAGGAGAAATCATTAAAAAAATGCGTCATTTTGGGTACTAAGAAAAAATTTAGAAAAATGCTGTTTTCTCGAAAACTATAAATTTTCGCGGAACATACATGGGGGTCCTTAGAGTAGCCCCTGGACCCCTCTATCGATGGTTTTCGTTTGGACCACATGAAACCCGACACCGTGTATTAGCCAAGGAAACACTACAATGTACCTAGCAATATACCTATTTCTTACATATCACGTTTACGTATGTATGTAGGTAGTTACAAACCTACATTGGCTGACACCGACTCCAACAATAACAATAATTGTGCCTACATTATATTATCGTATAAGTTTTAGAAGAATAGGTACGCAATTATTTCTTTACATTTTAGTGCTTTGTTTTGGAATAGTTTTTTTTGAAGTTTTTTTTTTGTAAAAATTTTTGTTTATTTCTTGATTTTCAGTGAATAGTTCTTATTTATTTTATGCATCGAACAAGTATTGTCCAATTGCTCCTACGAATTGAAGAGTTCCGTTACTTCGTCATGGATCCCATAATCAGAACCTAACCAAACACTCATCAAACTACCCTTGAAGTATATCCTTTCCAATAAAAAAAAGAAGTATCAAAATCGGTTGGCGTGATAATGAGTTATTCGTCCATTTGTCGCGCATATGGTTTATCTAGATTTAAGACTTATATGGATTTGTTTTGGAATAGTTTTTTTTGAAGTTGGTTTTTTTTTGTTAATTTTTTTGTTTTCGCATATAGTATGTAAGAACTTGTAATAAAATCTCTTTGGCTATACTATTTGTATCTGGCTGGTTTTAGTATCATTTAAAATTTAAATTTTAAAGAAGATAATTCCAAATTGAAATTAGGAAAATGTGTGATTTTTATTTGTTTTTCTTACTGTCAAGATGAGTGAATCTAATGAAGAAATTCGATAGATTAAAAATTTTACTACCAAAGAGGTAAGATGCAAAGCAAGCCTCGAAAAAAAATTGTGATGTTTATGGACCTAGTGCAGTGTCAGTGAGAGTAGCACAAATTTGGTTTAAGCGTCGCCTGTAAACTCACTGTGTATGTGTGCGTGATCAAAATGGCGGTTTGTCCTAAGCGGACCATCTGTCCGGGGCGCCGCGTATGCATAATTTGTGCCTAAACCCAGAACAAACAGAAATATATATAATATTTGTTAAATATTGTTTGCTTTCGATCCCACGGGCTGCAGCGCAATAGAAATTAAAAAAATAATTAAAAATGTTTTTAATTTTCTTAAAAAAGAAACTTTTTTCCCAACATATTATTCGAAATAGTAGAGATCTGTCTATAGCGCTGCAGCCCGTGGGTTCAAAAGCAAAAAAGCAAAATATATTTGACAAGTATTTCTGTTTGTTCTGGGTTTATGCACAAATTAGGCATGCGCGGCGCCCCGGACAGATGGTCCGCTTAGGACAAACCGCCATTTTGATCACGCACACATACACAGTGAGTTTACAGGCGATACCAGTCAGAGGGCCTACTCCCGTTCACTGCAGATTGCACAGGTAAGCGAGAGCAGGATAGCTAACGAAACTTCGGCCGTAAGTTGAACGGGAGTAGGAGGGCTGAATCGGTGTCGCGCGCGGCCAGTCGCACTGTCCCGAATGTTTTTGTTTTAGTCGAACATGGTGTAATTTTTCACATGATGTATTTTTTTTTGGCGGGTTCTGTCAAGAAGGTATAACCACCCTACTTCATTTTAAAAATGCAGAGTGTAGTCAGTTTAGGTAATTCTTTTGTGGTTTAGGTGATATTATTTTAAAATGTATTTAGAAATATATTTATTTATCTCAACTATTCCACCTCGTGGCCGCACACTAAAACGCCTTGCTGCCTCGGGCACGCGCCTTCGCGTCTTTCGCGGCCGCCATGACACTTCCGGTAGAAATTCTCCGCAAGACATGGTAACACCGGTCGTAATAATTGTTATGTTGGTATTCTGCGTACACTGTAAGAAACATATTTTATGGTCCCTAAAGCGCGTACACCCGGTTTGCTATTGTAATGTATGAGGTGTTACGCGCATTGCATCATACTGATTAAATAATTCGAACGCATAACAGTTTTGCGTGACTAGCCTCTGTTTTTATTTTCGTTGTACTGATGCCTTACACCATATTGTTAATGACTTAAAAAGATAGTCTTATCATTTTCAAACTGTGCTTTACTACATACAAATGTGAACTGAGAGGCGATTATCTAAATAAACTAACTAAATTTGATCAATTTTAGGTAATCTTGCAGTAATCTAAATCTGCCTAATATATCCTAGGAAACCATTATGCAAGGTTTGTTTTTAAACTTGACCCTAAGCAAGCTGAATAGGGTCTAAAATCAAATGTAGGTGTTAAATATTCCCCACACAATTCATCATTTGTTGGCCCGAACTGAAAGGTTCGGTGACTTGTTTCTTTATCGTACCATCCAGACGTGGAACCCTCTTCTAGCACATATGTGTTTGCTTCCTCTTATAGTCCCGGGTTCTTCAAGCGGGGCCTGAAAAGGCATTTCTGCAGGCCTTCAAGATGAGGATGGCCATCTCAGTGATTCCTTTGCATTACTGTGCTTGTTAGCCTCATATCTGGACCTCACGTCACAACCGCTTTCCATCAGGTGGAGTGAAGTCATCTTGACGGGCAATATAAAAAAATACTTTTACAGAGTGAAGCAGAAACAGATCTCCTTAAGTAATGATAACAATATTTGTTACAAAATAAAAAATAGTTTTATTGTTAATAAATTGTATGTATGTACGACCGCAATGCGTATTTAATAACAATGTACACATAATATAACAAACTGAGCTGGAAATATTAATGGCTACGTTGAAGAATAATATTAATAGCGCAAATATTTTAACTTGTTAAGTACCATAACGCAATTTAGCACACGTTTAATGAAGAAGTGATAACGATACGGCTTAATTAACATCGTAGTGCCATTAGCATAAGTAATCAGGTGATGAGTTAATGATGTACGCACGCACAGGATAGACAATGATTGTATAAATTATGGTTTTTCCAATCAAGTTTCAACTGCATAGACCTAATATTACCTTGCATCTAAAGAAAAAATATAACAAATAAAAACAAGCAAATTCGTCGCTAACCTACGAATAGTTTACTCCGTGATCGAAAATATCAATTTCGAAGTCCACTTTGCCAATACTTTATGTTAAGTACCAGATGTTAAAAGATTTAGTTACTCCTTGAGTAATAATAAATAAATAAATGAATAAGTCAAATAAATATATAAATAAATATGCACCAGACAACACACCTCTTGCAATGGTCTCGAAGTAGGGATTAAAATCCCTGTGTTACGAGGTACCACACAAGGAAATCAGCCAAGGGTGTCTCCCAGCACACCCAGACCAGAGTCAATTCAGAAAAGATCGTTTCCTGAATTGACCCGACCGGGTATCGAACCCGGGACACTGAGGAAATCGAGGCGAGAAACCGTGCTACAGCGCACTACGCCAATCGTGTCGTCTATTATGTATATTTGGTAAAAGAAAAAATATATTTGGAACCGAGCTGCCGACTGCAACTGCCGGCAGTTGCAGCGTGCAGCGCGGTTACAAATAGTACCTTAGGCCGTAACAAAAAAAGGTATAGTTACCTTGATTTTTTGATATTCTAAGCATCACATTTCATTATTTAAACACTTAAAATCTACAAATTACTGAAAAACTATTAACATCAGGCGTGTAGCCTTTCAAAGTTCGACGAAACTTCGTAAATGTTGCACTATAGTAGACACCCAGACGTCTCTTACCTTAGGCATGGGTAATTATTTTCCTTAAAACACCAGATGCCATCCTCAAGCCAGCTATGATGAACGATGAAGGTGAGAGTGAATAATGAATAATGAATAATAATTGCTCATTTTCCGCTCTAGACTTCTCGGACAGAAACGT
Source organism: Udea olivalis (assembly GCA_947369235.1). NCBI lineage: Eukaryota > Metazoa > Arthropoda > Insecta > Lepidoptera > Crambidae > Udea > Udea olivalis. Next base: position 6,495,113 of record OX376347.1, read on the forward strand.
CTAAGTGATTTACTGACTAGTAGGTAATCGCTTCTTCCGTAGACTTTTTATATAATTTAAGGTTCATACAGGGAAAATCAACCTACAGCATGTAATGTGTCCATTCCATCTCTTCTAGCAACAAAAAAGACTGATTGTTTTTAAAATTTGACGACCGACTTGGTGTAATGGTTAAGAAGTTGGCTACTACACCAGAGGTCGCGGGTTCGATCCCCGCACAGTACAAACATTTGTGTGCGTGAACATGTCTATTTGTACTGGTCTGGGTGTCTCCTATGTATAATAAGTATGTATTTACAAAAGAAAATGTATTTAAGTATGTTTATCCGTTGTCTAGTATCCCATAACACAAGCTTTAATTAGCTTACTTTGGGGCTAGATGGCGCTGTGTGGAATAATGTCCAGGGATATTTGATGTCCAGGGATATTTAAAAATATATATAAAACTCAAAACACCATGATTGACAAATGCAGAGGGCATGTTACGAAAAATATGTAGGGTCCAAGAGATACAATAACGAATGATTGACCGATCCTAAATATTTTGGTATACCAATTCGTATTTCATGTCCATAATTTGCTTCATCCGTTGTTCGTAGAACAGTAACCCAATCATAAAGCTAAATAATAATTAATTTTGGAAACCAGGTAAAACAATGTTTTATCTAGAAAATTCAGTTGTGAAAAATAACATTATTTTGCATCTCAAGCGGCGCTCTTAAGAGGATACAGAAGCGCTGTTTTTCCATACAAACATAGTCCCCTGTTTTCTCCCTGAATATTGCTAGTAGAGAAATATTTTTTTTTTTTCAAAAACTCAATGGTCACTGTTAGCATGTCCCTATGTTTTCTTCTTTTAAATAAATCAATTATGAAAAGAGATATGAGCCTTCGAAAATCGAAAAATTTGGTCTTTTTTTCCGCTGTGTTCAAACATCTAGAAAATTAATTTGACTAGATAATATACAAAAGAAGACATAAGAACACGGCTAAAGTCTTTTTCTAATACTAAAAGTAAAAGTTATTAAATCTACGAAGACGAAGACGACTACGAAGCATCGATTTTGTGTACTTAATTTCGACCCGAGTGGCAGTGGTCTCTATTGCACTCTGCGAAGGGCTCTAGGTAAGCAACAGACAGCAATAGATTTTACAAATACCTATTTTTCAATTCTCTCTACCGTGCTGTGTCCTCTTAACCATTGCGCTAGATGGTTAGTCTATGGCTATGAATAGAAATCCAAATCCAAAAGAAATCGTGTTCAGGGAGTTTATCCTCACACTCAGAATCCGCTACGGCTTCGCACAGTTTCAGAGATGTTTTGTTTCTAGGACGCTTCAACTGCGGGTAAAGCTTGTGAGTTTTACCCGCAGTGAAATCATAGCTTATTGGTAAATCCTCGAATGGGTACGAGGTTTTACCAATAAGCTATGAACGTGATAGTCCTTCAAGATATATGATAAGGTTTTGATCAGCGATGCGCGACGAGTGATAATCACTATTGATGCACGCGTCTATAGGCTTCTGCAGGTAACCGCTTAAAAATTTAGTGACGAGATTGACAGCTATTGGGTCCAGGTGTTCACGTGACCTCTGTACCATGCACGTCAACAGGTCTGACCCAGCGACATCAGGAAGTGCACGATTGACTCATTTTCCTTTTCGCGTTAGGCGCGTGCGCTTACACGCGTGGAATACGCCGAACAGCTGACAAGGATAAGGATACATAACAAAGATATGATCTACAAGGGGCGATTATAGTTGAAGCTTCAAACAATGATACTTAACACTCAAGTGAATAGAGATATTTTTTCTTTGATGACATAATGAGAGCATGAGTTATCGATCACACTAATAACAATATCTACTTGCATGAGATTAGCATAGAAAACAAGAGGCTTAAATAGAAAATCACTCTGTTTGCAATACGAATTCACGATTTTGTGGTTCGTTATGCTATTTTCATATATTTTGGTAACGTTCACAATTAAAATCATGGTTATGACTCGTAATGTCGACATCCCCAAAATACAATCTATATTATTTCAAGATTTAATTTTATTACTTTGTCGGAGTGTTTCATATTTATGCCATAGTACTGCTTCCTAGTAGTAATAGTTTCTGAGCTAAGCCGTGGACGGAGAGACCGAATGAATGACTGCAAAACTATAAGTGTAATACTAAACTCTACTTAATTTGGGTCTAAAATTTGGGGTAAAAAATATTTAATTTATACGTCGTGGCCTAAGGGTTAAGCACCCTAACTCAGATCGTGGATAGTGTGGTCCCGAATTCAAATCAGGCCAGAACCAAAAACTTTGTGTTCATTGTTAAAGTTCTCTCAACACCTACCTCGTTGGGTTCGACCGGACTTTTTTTATTTAGTTTAACATACGAATGAACCCAATATTTTATACACGTACTTTCTTACAGCTGACTTAATATTCGAGCGCAGTATTCAATTTGCCTTGGGCGCGGCTGCTGTTCGAACCTTCGAGTCGAACAAGGATATCGAGACAATGGAAGTAGAACCACATTTATAAAGTTGATTCTATACGAATGTTAGTACTAAATTCATATGAGAAGAATGAAATAATTTTATGCTATTCAAAATCTATATCACTTTTTTTTATTGTAATTTGGAATATTTTTTTTATTATTATTTATTTATTCAATTTTACTATATCTTGGAATAATTAGCAATATCTATCTTGTTGATTTGTGAATTTTATAATGTTCATGTTAGTAGTATGTTTGTATTCCTGTCTAGAAAGAAGCACATTCTGTACCATTGGTTTTTTTCACGTACTTGAAGAAATAGAGTTTTAAATTGGTACAATTTGTGATGAATTTTCCTTTCAAATTATTATAGTATACATTCATAGATGGCTGCAAAGCATTTTAAAGTGTTTGAACAATCGGAAAATAAAAGATCTTGAAATAGAAACAAAGGAGACATTACTATAAAATGAATTCCTGTCCTGTACCTACTGTAATCTTATGGTTTAGAACTGGATTTGATTTACATGAGACTTTTTAGACAAGCAAGTTCCATTATCGGCTGCATCGTCTCTTCGATGCAGCCGACAATGGAACTTGCGACTTTAATGCTGTCAATGCTGGTATGTTTTCATTAAAAAATATTTTGCAAATATTATTTAATCCTAAAAAACAGGCCTGCCACATCCAGCCAAATTCTATACATCCGCGCATTTTAGTATCAGACGAGGAAAATAACACAATCGGTCACTTCCTAACGTCGTCCTAGGTCAATCTCGTTAGGCGCGTGCGCAGAGCGGCTGTAAACAAACTGTTTAAATTAGGCTTTGTTCAATTGGTTTCCTTTGAGTAGTATTTAATTCCACGTTCATTTGTACGATGATTTTGTCAGGAAAGTATTTTAATGCCGATGTTTAATGAAAATAATCTGAGTAACAAATGGCTATTCAAAAAACCGAGTTTTCGTACTTCCTTTCCGACATTGACGCTGATTTATTTCTACATTCTGTTAACGACAATTGTTATCACGGAATGACAACATGAGGTAAAAAAAGTTTTCATACTTTAATTTCGATGATTTTAATTTCTTATAGCCTAGGTTTTTAAATATTTTGTTTTTCTAAATTTAAAACTGCTAGAGTTTTCAGTGATTGTGTTCGATTGTTGTTGTGAATGTTTTATGTGAGTTGGTTAAATCCTTGACTAACCTAATAAAGGTAGTTTAAATAATAGTATTCCTCATTCAACGCCATAAACAGCATAACAGGTGAGTTTTAAATTTTGCATAACAATGTACATTGTTGCTATGGATACAGCCTTATACGTCCCACTGCTGGGCACAGGCCTCACCTCAACTATGAGGTGGTACGAGCCATACTCCAACACGCGGGCTCAGTGCGGTCATTGCAGTCATTGTTGAATGATATACTATCTCTATCTTAAAAGCGACATGTGTGATACTAAAAGGTACAAATTCTAAATTGGGTCTGGCTTTGTCAGAAAATTTATACTCAGAAACTAGTCAAGCATAATTTAACTTCTCAAATACTTGCATCAAATATATTTTTTTACAATTATTTAGAAAAGTCAGAAATAAACCAATTTATTCACCGTAAGGCCTTTTTTATGGAAATCAAGACATATATTTACAAGTGACGGGTATTGACCTTATCACTACGCTTCTCAAAAGCGAGTTGGTGATCACAAATTCGGACTGTTCCGAAAAATCTAAAAACACATTTGCCTGGGATTTGAACCCCTAGGATTTACCTCCCTTTGGATTCTGGGCTGAGCTTTGGAATCACTCGGCTACGAAGGCGTTCATTTGATTATCTTAAATACATTTGATAAGTTTCTATATACCTACAATTACAGCATTAATATGAAAGAGAGAGTGCAAACAAAAGAGAAATAATGATATCGTTTCCACTGAGATTATCCGAGCAGTAGCGATAGTGTGTCGCAATGGACGAGCTATCCTTTCTCTGTCAGTTGACGTTAGCTATATCGACAGCTCTGGGCTCAAAAGTCGTAAACTTAAATTTTCTTTTGAATGTATTTTTTTTGTTTCGTGAGCTATTTTTACGACACCTAAGAAGAAAGTTTTTAGAATTTAATGAATTTATCGAGGGTTTGTTTTGAGCTTTAATTAAGGAGATGAATTTCCTTTACTTTTTCCTTGAAATTAAAAAAAAATAACTTTACACCCCATTAAATTTACATAATTTGTTAGGCATTTAGGAATTAAAGCACAGGCTTACATATTTTTAGGTGGTAAAGTGAGGTGTTTTGACATTTTTAATACATTAGGTTGGGGAAAGAAACCTAATGATCCGTGTACTCGTTTGTAATTCTTTATTACGACGTAATGAAACCGAACCATTTCTGAGGAAGCTGATAACTGGTGATGAAAAGTGAATTACGTACGACAAGAACGTGCGAAAAAGGTCGTGGTCTGGAATTTATTTATTTATAGTTGAGTCAAGAAAAATTATGTTATCTAAAAAAGTTAATTAAAAAAACATAGGCACTTTTTACAACCTGTTTTGTCTAGTAAATTTAGGTCTTTAATAGTTTTTATATTCTTCACCCAGATAAATAAAAGGTCTCGGGTTCAATTCCCGCCTGTTATCGAGTCAATACTTGTTTTTTCTAGTTTCGATGTATAACTGTCGTGATTAGTTTATAAATAAAGCCTTTAAATTACTGTGTAGCTACACACAGGTGTTTTTGATCATCAGGGTAAATACTTTTCAGTAATAGCAAATTTATTTTTGGCCTTTATCAATGTCAGCTCAATCAAAATCCATCAGTTTTGGTGACAAGAAGACGTGCGAAGTGAAAACTTGTTATTTTGCTGATAATAACTAATTAGTTGCTGTAAACATACGGCCGTGTGTTACACACGAACCCGACACGTTTTAAAAATGTAAAAGACATCAAACTTTATGTATTTATTTACTTCTTCTTCTTCTTCTTCTTTCGTGTCGGCAGGAACACGGGCTAAATCCGACTTGCCCAGAAAGCGGCTACTGTGGTAGCCCTCTGGTTACTGACAAGTAAGTCCTTACGCGAGCAGGTGGTCGGGCACGCGGGACAGTTAGTGAGGTGAGCCATGGTTTGCAGGGGTTCTCCACATTCACAGCTGGCGTCTACGTTGCTTGAGTACCTCCACCGACACAGGTTATCTTTACTTAGACCAACCTGGGTCCTCAGCCTATTTAGACTTCTCCAGGTTGGCCAAGGTTCCTTGTACCCTGAAGGCAGATTTTCATCAGGGGGGTACAGTGAATGTGGGTACTCGCTTGCCCAAAGCCTGCACCTCATGTCAGTAGGGATTTCGTCGGTAGGCTGCGTAGATCGCAGGAAGCTTTTGCGGCTTCGCAACCGACCTGTCGCGGGGGAGAGCCCGTAGAGTGGATGTCTCGGGTCGCTTTCCTGTTTTTGTTTTTCAAGCGAACATGTCACTTCTCTGCGGACTCTGGGTGGAGCTATTCCCGCAAGAGGAAACAGCATACCGACCGGGGTTGGCTTAAGACAGCCAGTAACTATGCGGCAGGTGTCGTTCAGCTCTGCGTCCACGTCTCTGGTATGTGCTGACCTAGCCCACACTGGACACGCGTATTCTCCTGCTGAAAAACACAAAGCTAGTCCCGTAGTGCGCATAACCGTTGGGTTTGCTCCCCAGTTAGTGGAGGAGAGACGGCGCAGTAGATTATTGCGGGAACTAACTTTTTGTTTTGTGTTTCTGCAGTGGGTCTTGTAAGTCAGAGAGCGGTCCAGTGTCACTCCCAGGTATCTAGGGAGGTTACAGTGTTGGATGGCGACGCCTTTCCAGGAAATGTTCAGCTCCCTGTTTGCCTCGCGGTTACGAAGGTGGAAAGCACACGATTGGGTTTTGCTTGGATTGGGCCTTAGAGCGTTATGCTCGTAATATTCATGAAGGTTTTCCAAGGCAAGATTCAGTGTACTTTCCACGGTTTCGAAGGTCTTATCTTGGCAAGTTAGTGCAAGATCATCGGCATAGATATATCGTTGAGTATTAGGGTGGTGGGGCTGATCATTCGTGTAGACGTTGAATAGAAGTGGTGCCAGGACGCTTCCTTGGGGAAGGCCGTTTTTCTGACATCGCCATCTGCTCTTCTTCCCGTGTAAGTGGACGCAGAAGCGGCGATTACGAAGGAGCCCACTTAACAGTGACACGAAAGTGGGATCGTTTGTGGCACTCGATACTTTAGACAGCAATTTTTTTATGTTCACTGTGTCATACGCTGCTGAGAAGTCGACAAATACAGCACCTGTGACCATGCCCCGCTCAAATCCGTCCTCAATGAATTGAGTGAGGTTAAGCACCTGACTGGTGCATGATTTTCCCGGCCGAAATCCGGCCTGTTCTGGGATGAGAGTGGGGTCAATGGTAACTGTGAGTCGGTTGAGTATCAGTCGCTCGAAGAGCTTGAGGGTATGACACAGGAGAGAAATTGGTCTGTAGCTCTTAGGGTCAGATGGAGATTTCCCAGGTTTTAGTAAGGCCACAATTTTCGACTTCCTCCACAGTTTCGGGATCTTCGCTGATGCCATGCACGCGTTATATAAACTAAGCAGCCAGGATGTAGCCACTGGTCCCAGGTGTTTCAGCTGTTCGACTGTGATATCATCCAAGCCAGCAGCTTTGCCGTTTTTGAGTGCTTTTATGCTTGTGGTGATATCAGTGAGTGTGAAAGGCAAGCTGATGTTGTTGCATGTCTGTTGCGTATGTTGGGCTGATCTTGGTGTTTTGGGGAGTCTTCCAGTAGGTTTTCCATTAAGTATGAGCTGGTGCGCTACTTGATTGGCTGTGGTTTGACCCGGTAATGATGGAGGGGGCGGGTCATTTGTCAGTTTTTGTATAGTGGACCACGCTTTCTTGCTATTATGCGTCATATCGATAGACGTGACAGTATTCATCCACTTTTCCTTCCTACTATCGCCCACGAGACTAAGAAGCTCTTTTCCGATCGAGATGGTCTGTTCAGAGAAGGGGTCTTCTGCGAAGAGTGCCTCATATTGTGTAAGCAGGGTGGAAGCTTCTGATGTCAAGCCTGGGACGTATGATGTGCGACAGCCTCTGGGTATGGTCCGCCGGGATACTGACCAGATGACTTTTACAAACTCGTCGTAGTTTTGAGGTTCAGGCGGTATGTCGAGAAGCTGTTGGTCCACTTTTTCAGAGAAACTGGTCCAATCAGCTTTGGCAAAGTTGAACCGTCTTCTGAATGGGACCTGTAAAGGTCTCACAGTAGCCACCACCTGGATCACCACAGGCCGATGCTGTGTTTTAGGTATTGGAGAGCACAGTTGTTTGGTACATTGAGGTCTTATATTCGCGCTGCAGAAAGCGAGGTCCGGGTTATAGCCGCGACGGCAACGGCGACTGTAGAACGATGCAGGGAGTTTGGCACTGTGGATGAGTTCCAGGCCGTGCGAATCTGACCATCGCTCTACAGCTTCTCCGTTTGAGTCACTGGCTGCGTAGCCCCAGGTGGTACTGTGACTATTAAAGTCGCCAAGTATTAGTTTAGTGGGGTGATTATCAAAGTTCTTCGTTTTGATAAATCTAAAGTCGTCATTCGGGGGCTTATAGACAGAGGTCACTGTACAGTTTCCGAGGTCGGCGGTGATAAATTCTATCGAACCCTCTGATATACAGTCTGCTGAAAGAACTGTGATGGATGGTTTTGCAAAAACTGCGCTGCCATACTTTTTGTGCTCAATTTCAGCGATAAGGACCATACCTGCTATATGTGGTCTTTGTTGGTGAGAACCACGGTGTGTTTCTTGGACACACAGAATGTCGCATGAGTGCCTCTGACAGAGTCTGGATAGTAAGATAGACTTGTCATCTGAAAAGCCTTCGATATTAATCGTGATGACAGTCAGGGCTGGCTCTGTAAAAAGCCTTTTAGTTGGTCCTGAAAAGGACCGTTCTGGAGGCCCTTGATAGGGCTGGTTTAAGCATGGAACGCCCATTTGCCGTGGTAAAAAGATTCGCCAGCCTAGCCACTCCGTTACGGTGACTAGCTGTTTCCAGGGTGCGCCGCGGGGATGCTCTTTTTATGCACCCCTTTTTACACATTTTTACACATTTATTTACTAATATTATAAAGAGGAAAGCTTTGTTTGTTTGTTTGTTTGTATTGAATAGGCTCCGAAACTACTGGACTGATTTTAAAAATTCTTTCACCAATACAGGGTGGTCAACCGGGTGAGGATAAAAAGGCTAGCCTTAAATCGTACCTTATGTGCGAGTGCGACAGCGTCATAGGATACTGCATTAAGATGTTTTTTTATTTAAGTCTAATGTCTTCTGAAGTTTTTGAGACATGTTTCGAGTTTCAGAAGTATTTTTAATGTTTTTTTGAAATTTTTGGTCTCCTGACCAAATACAGTGAATTTAAACTTTGGGGGAAAAATGCACCTTCTTGTTTGGATGTACAGGTTTTTTTTTATTGGACATGAAAATAGGGTTAATACTGATTATAATTACAGAAAAAACAAAAGCAAAAATCGTTTTTTTTTGTTTTTTTAACGATTTCTTGAAAAACATAAGAAACCTCAAAACTTTCACCACAAAATTCATAACTCGAAAAGTATACATTTTCGCTGAACATACATGGGTGTGTTATGGATAGGTCTCGGTACGGGCTATCTAAAAAAAAATGTTATCCTCATCCGGTTGGCCACCCTATAAATTCAAATTTTCAAATTCTTCATTTATTTCAGACTACAAGGCCCATTTTGTTAGTAGCTATATAAAGCTACACTTTCCGAGAGTGACAAGTTATATTATTTTTTAATTTAGGCCATATATTGACGGGAGAAATACTCTAGGCGGGCGAAGCCACTGACGAATGGCTAGTATTTTATAATGGTCATTTGATTGAAAACTTATTAATGTAGAGGTTCTGTAGTTTTCTTAGCATTTACTTCTAGCCATCTTCCACAAATACCTCATTGCTAATTTGAAGGTTAGAAAAACATCCGATGCAGTTAAAAAAAAGGCACGAATTTTCCATGTTTTTGTGCGGTGTAAAAGATGAATAAAATTGAGTTAATGGAAACAACCTTCGAACCGGTGGTAGAGTCACATTATGTTCATTTATGATATTTACTACCATAATACGTAAGTAAGTAAAGTAAATCAGCCTAAATACTGTCCCACACACAAAGGACTCCATCATTGAAATCAAGTCATCGCTACAAGGGATGGGTGTTGGCTTAATCACCACGCTTGCCAAATGCGGGTTGGTGATCGCAAACCGGGCTATATTCAGCAAAATACGAAAACACACTTTGCCCGACCTGGGAAATGGGGTTTCGGGCCGAACTCTCAAACCACTCGGCCACGGAGGCGTTAACGACCATATCATTCTTTTAGTTACGTTTATTTGTATATTTAGTATATTTTTGCTGTCAGGAATTTGACTTATCATTAAAACTTTTCATAAGTCTATATGAAAGAATTTTATTCTTCATTTTCATTTCATTTTCAATTCCAGGTTTCTAACCTCAAGGAGGACATGACTAGGTTTAAGAGCAAATAAGACGCCACTACGGTTACGTCGATACTAGCACTCTGTAAGTTTCTTCCACACTACTTAACATATTCACGGTAAATAATTAGCAAGTCTAAGAAATTTCTAGACTTCAGACTAACTCCTAGCATAAATGAAATATGTGTTGACAAAATGTTTGATAAGTAGTATTTTTCAACCAAATACAGTTACATGTTCTATTGAGACAAAACTTCAAGCGTCTAAAAACTAGAAAGAAAAAAAAAATTACTGTTTTTCACGAAAGCAAGAACTACTAAAAGTTTAAACTAGTAAAAGTTACTAAGAGTTAAGACTCTTACACACACTAAGGTGTGTGCGAATAAAACGGTGGATTACCTATTCGTACTGAATTTAACAGGCATTATGAGTTTATTTAATGTATTACCACAACCTAGTTTATTAACTGTTCATACTCGTACCAAGTAGGCGAGCACTTTTAATCTAGACTATTTAGAATGCTTGCGGCTTACACTTTACAAGGAGATATTAATTTCTTCCGGTAAAAAGTTTACATAAAACATTTCAATTAACATGAAGGTGTAAAGAATACTGTAAGCGGTGCCTTGGCAGTAAACAAGTTTCTATGAATATGAACTAGTAGAGTTCACTGCCTTACTGTAAAAAAACATTGAAAGTATGGAGTATGTTTTTAATTTTCGTTTTCAGATCATTTCGTTTAATCCTTGTAACCCTGAACACTCTTTTTGGATTTCAACGATGGTAGAGAGTCTTGGCCCAGCAATACGATAATATAGAGACAAAATAGGTATTATTTTATTTTCCTAGAATCGTATGTCACACAGATAAAATCAGTTTAGATCTTCATTGCACAAACCAGAGGTTCCCAAACTTTTTTTCGCATAGACCACTTTCAAGATTTAACTGGTTTCGGTGGACCCCCTGCAGCTACACATCTCTACCATATTCCCAAAATTTGACAAAAAATAAAGCCAACATAAACCCCCTTGGAGTCTCCCGTGGACCCCTTGGGGTCCACCTGTACCACTTTGGGAATCAATGGCACAAACAAACACATACATCAGGTAATTACTGAAAGTTTGCCAGAAATACAATTAAGGCGGTCTTATCGCTACAAAACAATTTTTCTAAACTACTTTCTGTAGTTACATTTCTACCGGAGAGTGAGTTAGGCTGTGCAATTGCAATATAAGCGAGGAAAAGTACATAGCAAAAGGATTAAATAACTTACAACACAAAGGCAAATTAATTAAACACAGTAGGCAAAACCAGTATTTCAAGTGGCCCTGTCAACCTAGTCTATAATTAGAAACGAGATCAATGCAATAAGAAATCAGATCAATCAAATAGTATCTCACGCGTGCACCGTTAATCTATTTATCATTCGATATGTGCAGGAGTCACAGGACAATGTTGTTCTAGATATACCTATGAATGTTCCGTACTACCGGTACTCGATAGTAAAAATAATAATGAAAAGTACTAAATCGGATTATTGGGTCGTAAAAGATGAGAAACTGCAAGCAAAATCTAAATAAATCGTCAACACTAAGTTAGTACTCAACCCTGGAATCAACTTATTTACAAAATATACAAAGTTATATCTATGAAAAGATCTGGGTTTATATTACGTAAATGATTTTGGGTAAGTCATGGCACGAAAGCCAAATTAAGCAAACTATAATGTCACCGTCCACTAGTTGCAACTTGCAACTTGTACTAAAGGCCAGTTTACACTTTGCTTAGTAGATAGTGCAGGTGTTTAGTGTAAGGAGAAAACACGTGCGGAAAGCGAAAGAACACAAGTGCGATCGAATAGAACACGCTTCTAATCACTTCACGACGCAGTTTACTATTCAATCGCACTAATCAATCGCTGTCCACACGTGTTTTCTCCTTACACTAATCACCTGCACTAACTACTAAGTAAAGTGTAACCGGGCCTTAAACTGTAGTGTAAGACTAAACAAGTATCCTGATGATATTGTGAAAAAAGAAATGACGTATTTTAAAGTAAGTTTATTTGTACACTATACTATGTATTCCCTTGAAAAATAATTTCCAACTCATGCAGACCGCAGATGGAAAGCAGTCACCGCAGCTTATGGAATCTTGCAAGACAGGTATCAAGAACGAGAAAGAATCTCTCAAAACTTCGAAAAAAAATTTTTTTTCTCTGATTGAAAAACCCATAGTAGGTGTAAAACTCCATCGCATGCGCATTAGCAATGGAAATGAGCGAACGCGTGCAGGTCGGATTGAGCAATGGGGTAGGTCAGACACGGCACGCATGTAGACTCGCCTTTATGCCACAAGCGTGCCCACAGCTTACATGTCACATATTTGTCACAGTAAACGCTAGAACAGTGAAACAACTGCCCACGCATACGTTCTGACGCACTTACTGCTATATAATAGACACTTTGGTCATATAATTAAGCGTATAGGAACTTACAGTCTCTGGTATACCGGGTGACTGCCTTAACCAATTACCTCCGAAAACTTAACCGACCTTGCCAATATTATTAAGTATATTATTTATATATTAGTGATCAGGTGTTTGGGGTCAGATGACCCCAAACTGAGCAGAGCTTGTACTAAGGGTGTCGGAGACTGATAAACATACTTAAATATTCAGTCAGTTGGTACACGGCTATGGCACGAGGTCGGTGTGCGCAGGTAAATTTGAAGTACCGAGTGTTTACAATTATTACGGTGACAGAACGCTAAAAAATCGTCTACCTTATCTGCTAAATAGTCTGCCTGAGGACGTCCGCCTTGACCGATTAAAAACAAATGCAAAAAATATTTAAAAAAGTTTTTTTGGATTCGCTTAAGTGTGAAAATAACTTAACTAACTAAGGCGTATATTTTAAGTTGTGAAAGTGTTAAATACCTGTATTATTTGAGACTCCATCCTGCAGTCAATCTTTTAATACAGTTTTGCAGGGCATTTTTAACTGTATGTTCATTGTTCTGTGTTAATAAATAAATTAAATAATACATACTTAAATACACAATAACACAAAAAAAACACAAATGTTCGTCACATAAATGTTTGTCATGGGTGGGGATCAAACCCACGACCTCCGGTGCTAAAAGCAAGATCGCTGCCATTGCACCTACAGGCCAGTCAATTCATTGCAGACCAGCGTGATTTCGTTAATAACCATGGCTTCCAAAATTCTTGATGCTAATACTAGAAAGTAGGTAAAAGACGCTTCATACCAACAACTTCCTGAGAAAAAAAACATGTTGTTCTACCTTTACCGATTCCATGACTTTTTACCGATTACATGGTCGGACTTCCACCGACTAAAACCCCACGGCACTCAACCTCAACACTTCACCGGCGAGGCGGGGTCCCTAAAAGTTTCGCAACGCCAGTGCTTCACGTATTAGGGTCCCCTCCAGCCGTCTCCCCAATGAAGGGGGGAGGCCAAGGAAGCACCTGGAGTACACAGGTAACCGATTCCATGACATGGATAACAGATACAACAAAACTATCCCTCAACTTCTCTAAACAGCGCATGTCGTCAATGAACTTCAAAGATATTAATGACCGTATCGTAACCAATACCTACTTTTGTAAAAACAAATTCCACGCCTGTTGAAGAGGCTCATCAAGTTTAGTAATTACACCTAGCACCTATTATTACGACTTCTGAGGGGCCGCTATTCAATAACAGAGAGTTAGCAAAAACTACGAGTATCAAAACATTGCAGTAACCTTTAGTGCTGTCAGAACTACCGATGTTAAATTCATACCGATATGGACTTATATGGATTTTTGAATCACGTGTTCCACTTTCTTTGTAGGGTTAAAATCCTGTATTGTTAGGCTTTACTATACAGGGTTATATTTTGAACACCATCCAAATTTTTTCCAGACATTACACATCAATTGAAGACAGCTTTTTAAAAAAAAGGGTGTCTTTCAACTTTCACAATACGTATGGCGTGGTTACTTAGTCAAAATTATATTTCAACTTCTGAATAAATCGCGGGCGGGGAGTTGAGAAGCAGTTGAGAGGCTGAGAGCCCACCGCCACTCACGTCGCGCAGTTTCAACGAAACTAGTGATATTTTTTTTACCTTTTAGTAGTTATAGTAGTAATATAATTAATAACTCAACATTTTAGTACTGAAGGTTATCAAACAGAAAAATACGTGTTTCGCAATTTTCTCCATAGATCCTCATTTTTCAATTTGGATGGTGTTCATAAAGTAACCCTGTATATGGTAAGCAAATAAAAACGGCCAATCGGCCAGGATTGATGCGCAATATATTACTGTAGTTTAGAATGGCCAACGTAAATAAACTCATTTGCTTTGATTTGAATATCAAGGAGTTCAAGGTTTTTAATGCATTTGTTTAGTAAAGCCTAGCAAATATTATAAAAAAGCCGGTGGTGATAAACCATGATAGCCAAACTGAAAAAATCCGTCTTATCCGCAAAGAAGTAATTCTTCCGGTTACGATTTTTTACCGATTCATGGTTCGGCAGCACTAACTATATTTGATAATAAGCGTCCTAGCAGACGTTTTGGTAACGGTGCCTTGACAGGTCTCATTCGCAAACCTCTATTAAAACATCGTTAGTTATGCTAGCATTCGTAAATTAATAATGTTTGGTAATGTTTGGGTATTTTGATCGTTTAGCTGCAGGGCATTTCGACAGTTATATTTAAGGGTAAAGTAATGCCAATCTATACCAAAATTCATCGTTAACCATGAATTAAACTTGTTGTTGATGTTGAATAAGATCAATATCATCAAATTAGCTAGTTTTGGTTGTTTTTAGATGAAACATTGTGAAATATTGTATAAGTATTGTATTACACTACACGAGATATTGAATCACTCACCATTTATTTTTATCTATTCTATAGTATTTATGATACTTATATGTATATGCACACACATTAAATGTCCGTGCGTCATCTCAGTTTGGGCCTACTGAAAATCAGCGCCTGGGCCCTATGGCTATATGGTGAGTGAGGTCCATTTGTATTTTTGGGCATCGGGACACCGCTGTCTGATGGTATGGTATTTATTTTTGTTTAATGTTTTGTTGTTAATGCCTGCTTATTTTGTGTTTACTTTATAAATGGTAATGTTACGATGTACTTAAAGTAATATATGTTTTTATATTTATATTTCTAAAATACGAGAAAACAGGAGATTTAGTAAAGAAAGGCGTAGCGTATAAATTTCATCATTATTGCCAATGATGAAATTTATACGCCACGTAGCTTGCCTATTCGAGTACAAGGGTTCTGGAATGCTAATCATTTTTACCAGTTAGAAAATCCTATTTCAACCAACATTACATTCAAAATAGAGGTCGTGGGTTCGATCCCCACCCATGACAAACATTTATGTGACGAACATTTGTGTTTGTTGTATCTATTTAAGTATGTGTTTAGAAATATTTAAGTATGTTTATCAGTCTCTGACGCTCATAGTACAAGCTTTGCTTAGTTTGGGGGGGTCAGATGATCTTGGTGTGAATTGTCCCAGATATTTATATATTTATTATTTATTATTTAAATATAAAAAAACAATGCATCTGACGTCTCGACTTTGAATAACAAGGTAAACAGTGTGTTGGGTGGGGTGAGTCAAAGCAAAAAAAGTTTATTTTGTGAAATTTTTCAACTAAATATTATTATGTTATTTTTTTTTGCTGAAATATGATTACCTCCATTGCAGCGCCGAAGGTCGTGGGTTCGATCTGTGATTGGATCTGATTAACTATTTCAGTGTGCATTTATTAGTACATTATTGCAAAGGCAGCGAAATAGGCAATTGCAGGTCGCAGGCGAGGACTTCAATGATACGAGACAGGCAATTGCCATTTCGGCCGAGGCATATATAGTGCTTTTCTTAAAAAAATGCAAGGAAATAAAAAGGGCCTTTTACATAATAAATTTAATTAATATTATTAACAAAATAACAACTCCGCTTTACCGCCAATTTGTTTCATTTTATTTTACAATTTGTGCCGAAAGGTAAACGCATCTGTGGCTATACAGCCACGAGAACGCAATGTGTACGATAGATGAAAGAGTTCTAAATTCAAACAGCACACCGTTTCATACAACATTGCCGGCGCGCTCTTCGTTCGAAATTCAAATAACGCGCCGGGAAGTGATTTTGGGTTTTCAGTCTACGTAAATATGATACTTCGCGTGTTCTTTATTCAAAAGTAATGACAATATTTCCGAGCATGTTTAAGAAAAAATAATTATGTATGTTCATCAGTCTCTATTACGAGCTTGACAAGTCGTTTGTCGACATAGTAGACACAATAGAAACAAGAACACAATTTGCCGCATCTGGTTGCATCAACATTGATGCGAGGTGTTCATTTAAAATCGGATAACTTTGCTGTTAGATGTCTTGAATTTTGTGAGTTAAATCATGTAGACATATATTCTACAAACAATGAAAAAATAAATTAAGCACCTGCCCCTCCAGTCGATTGCTAGTGGCTCGCATTTTGACAGCATGTCAGCCAATGACGAAGTAGTATTCGACGTCAAATAGCAATAATCACTGTTAAAGTCGCCATTAACTTGCGATCGCAGTTAGTGAATAACCCCCCTGAAATATTCCCGCCACATTAAACAGAAAAGTGTCATAACCCAGAAATTTTCGGAAATTCGCTTGACACTACTTTGTGGGACACACTGATCTGCAGGTTTAGCTTTTGTTCAAAGTGAAGTTTAATCATTCACAAGAGAATGAACATAAAAAAGTCATTATTAATTTTAACAGCCTATTTATAAAACGCAAAATCTTACGCATTTCAAGAAAAAGCAAAGTGTAGTTGGCATTTTAAACAGGTTTTTAATGTACGGTTATGGGACCAGCTTGATAACAGTTTTTCACCAATGAAACTGCAGAACTAAGTATTACATAACTTGCAAGTTCCTCACAAAATGCGTAATACTGTCCAGAAACAACATATCAGTTTCCGTTAAAAAACAAAGTCTACAACAGGTTCTGTGTAAGATAGAACTACAGCACTAACTTCATGTTGTTTGCACAAGTTGCGTATACGCATTCTTTAAGAGTGTCTACCGTCTTTCAGCACTTTTACCATTGCGTGATAATTACTCGTAACTTTGTTGAAGGTCTCTTATCTTATTTACTAATATTATAAAGAGGAAAGATTTGTTTATTAGTTTTTTTTGTTTTTTTGTTTGTTTACATAACATAACATAACATACCATCACGACTTTATCCCAAGCGGGGTAGTCAGAGGCAAGTTAATGTGCCGTCATGGTGAACGAAACAATCAGAAGCCCACTTTTCACTAATAGTATTAGAACCCAACGAGGTGGTGAGCCTTCCGCCGTTATCCGGGTTGATTTGGTTTGTTATCGATGTTTTCCATCACCGGAGAGTTGGTCGCATATTTAACAATGACCACAAAGATTTTGATTCTGGCCAGATTTGAACTTTTTATTTATATATTGTTATATATTGAATAGGCTTCGAAACTGCTGGACCTATTTGAAAATTTCATTCACCAACATACAGCTACATTATTAGAGAGTGACATAGGCTATATTTTTTTTATATAAAAAAAAAATAGCCTATGCCACTATACTTTGACGGGAAAGACAGTCTACGCGGGCAAAGCCGCTGACGGACAGCTAGTACATTATATAAAGTCATTCCCTAAAATATGGTTGAGTGGAAAGATGGCTGGATCATACGTCAACTTGTCAACAGGTGCCACTTTCGGAAACTGGTCTGCTCAGGTTCACTATAATTTGGGTACCGTAACGATAAATAACTTATATTGATGTTCAAACTGTATGACTCTGGTTACAAAGGCAAAAATTGTAAGTGACTAACCTAAATTGTAAACCACCTCTTTTTTAAAACAGCAACTACTAAGTTTCTTGCCGGGTCTTCTCGGCGCCGGTGGTAGAGTTACATTATATGATATTATATAGATTGTATTAATATTATTTATGTTTATATTATATCTAAATTTAAAATTTTAAATGACGATTCAAAAGAACTGTATATTCATGGTCTACTTGAATAAAGCATTTTTGATTTTGAGTTACGAAAACACGTTGAAAATTTTGTTTTATTCAAATTAAAAACAAAGTATCTATCAACGAATAACAAAATATTTTCAGAAATATTACTATAAAAATCCTACAGTATTCAAAATAATTGGTCTAACAAATGTACGTCTGGAACCATTGACTTTAATAACTTCACAACTATCGCCATCAATTACTTCAGTAGGTACTATAAGAATATTGTATAACATAAAATAAATGGAAGCCAGCCAGAAAACAATTATATGTAGATATGGACGTTAAATGTAAAGTCAAACTAAATGACTTAATAACACAAGTTAAACTTAAAAAATGTGTTTGTTTAAACATTAATTATAATGGCTATCCAGAAGTCCCGGGACTAAATCCTAAACGGGGAAAAGTATTTCAAATTAGTTATATGACCCCAGTCAGTGTCAGTTTAAGGCGAGGTGGTTCGGCAAAACACATTTTTGTAGTAGTAAACAGTAAAAAAAATTTAAAAAAATTTAGTGATATTGTTGAGGGATTACTAACCAGGGATATATGTATAATAACCTAATGCAGGGATTTCAACCGGTAGAAACATGATTTGGTAAGGTTGGCTCGATGGAATAAATTCACAGAGTTACCTCTTTTCGTTACATTTGAAAATATGGTTGGAATTTTCAAATTTGTTGGAATGGAAAATACTAAAACAAAGTTTAAAGATAACTGGAGGGATTTTATCAGCCTTTTTTTTTATTACATGTATTAATTTTTTTATCGATTATTTTAGTGATTATCGGTCCGCGTGGCGCTCACCAGTGTCCTTCTGGACGTGTCTTGCAGAACCACCGCGCCTTAAGGGGGGCTACTCCAGTACAAAACGATGTTTCGTAAAACTTTGGAAAGGTAAAAAAGACACAAAACGTAATAGGTATGTTATGAATAAAATGTATGTATGAATTTATGTACTATGGTTGTTAAAATTACAAACAATCAACGTCAATTTCGTTTTTTTAACGACTGAAAAATCATTCCTACGAGTTCAACGAACGGGAGTAGGCGCCCAGATTAGTAATTGCGTAATGCAGGTTGCATTTCGGGATTACTAATCCAACACTGACCAGGTTGAACTAAGGATGTTGAACACTAGTATACATTCGACGATGTATATTTTTAATTTTTAGCTCTTAACAATGCACTCTTTTCTTCACAAAGAAAGAAACTAGAAAAATTTGACTTGATCCTTGGGTTGGGATCCTCAAGCGGGATTTTTCTAGTTTCTATCTTTGTGTAAAAAATAATGCATTGTTAAATGCTTAAAATTCACTTATCCTATAGCCAGTCTCATCTTAATCGAAAGTCAAATATTTGCAAAAATATTTCTTTCGGGTGTTATATAACATTGATGAAAGAAACGTTGGCTCACAACGTAAAATACACTAGATAAATTCGCCAGGTCTGCTAACGGTCTCGATAGCTCAGTTGGAAGAGCAGTCACCCGGACTATGGAAGGTCGCGGGTTCTAATAGCTTCTTTTTGTATTTTTTATTTTATATTAATATATATAGAACACCCACATACAGAACAGAATGTAAGTAAATGTAGGGCATAGTAGACCACAGTTTTCTCGTTATTTGCACATGTTCTGATTGATTTCTCGATTTGCAAACTAGTTAGGTAAGTCCTGAGTAATGCAAAATATGCAATGACTAAGTGCCAAGAGAAGAGTGTAACAGTGAAAGTCTGTCGGTGATCGTTTGCCGTGTCGTTAACACTAAACTCGGGATAACCTGTTATGTCACGCAGGTATCGGGTCAGTAAAATATTTTTTAAAATGGTGTCAGGTTTAGAAACAATTTTTTTTCTTCATTATTTTTAGCAACTTAAAGGTTTAAAAGATGATAACTTCTTATGATGCCCCACAAAAAACCAGTAAATAAATAGGTAAAAAATACAGAGTGATATACTGTTTACTATATATACTATTCCATCCCAAGACAGAAACCTTCGCTACTATTGATATGAAAGTATAATAAATTAGCTTTCTCACTACCAAGGCGAAATAGAATGTTGATGTTAATGGAATACATTTCCTTTTGTGATTCTTTAAAGAATTAAAGTATATGTAGCAGAGATTTCTCTGAATCCTATAAACCTGACTACAAACTGAGCAATGCTACCTGGATACCTCAATAATAAAATATCAAGCCCATTCATGACACATATTTTTCCTGTAATCGAACTGACGTGATTATATAAAACGGATACAAAAGCCTTGTCAACTTATTGTATACTTTGCATTCGACACTCGATGACATAACATTGGTAGTCAAACCGAGGGGTCAAAACTCAAAAGGAGTGGCTTTATATTTGTACCTAATTCATTATGAACATGACCTATGGCGTTGAATGGAATGTTGGTAGTATACATACATGAGTTAGGAGCAGCCGAATTATGAAACATATTAATATGCACAGAATAAAAAAATGTGTATATTCCGCTGGTAAACGTTGAGTACCTACTCACATGCCCTTCTTTTAAATTCTCTTACATTCTTCTTGTTGGGAAAAAGAACACTTTGTAGCGATAAAAAATCTTGTCCATAAGTTATCTGTTGGTTTTTACTGCTAGTAAAATAACTAGCCTATATTATACTGTCCCACTGCTGGGCAAAGGCCTTCATCATTGAAAGCATGTCATCGCTACAATTGATGAGTATTGGCTTAATCACCACGCTTGCCAAATGCGGGTTGGTGATATCAATTCCCAAACCCGGGCTATGTTTCGTAAAATCCGGAAACACACTTCGCCCGAGCTGGGAATTGAACCCGGAATTCCGGGTTTCGGGCCGAGCTCTGAAACCACTCAGCCACGGATTAAAGAATATTTATAATTACAGAAGTATTTGAAGGTTGTACCTTGCTGATACAGAATAACAGAATGTATAAAATTATGTAATTAGTTCATTCACGATATAGGTACTTCTAAGTAACTGAGAGTTACACACTTCTTTCAGAGCGATCTTAATCCTTATGTTCATAACCATAATAATACATTTATCGTTCTAGGCAGTTGTAATAGTTTTCGAAATTTCTCGCCGTTTTTGCCTCTTAGCCTCGATATTTTTCGTTTAAAAATAAAACCACTTATTTGGCTAATTATCTAATAAGGTTTGAGGCATTTATTTATCTTAAGGACATTACAATTAATTTGCTGAGAATCACAAGATAATAAGTTTGGGTAATATACAATTTATAATTAATAATTAATCACAAATACCATGCAGAATTCAATTCCAGGCACTTATTCACAAAAAACACAAAACAAAACTATACAAATAATCACAATATTTGAAGGGTTACTTAAATACTGAGTACAAATCTACATTTGGGTAACGTCATAATCAGCATCGATGCAATACATGCCAAAGATACAAGAAAACAAATTACGACTATGACATTTCCTGTTCACAAGTACTCATATGATGAAGTACCTAATGTAATTAGAGTTAATTTGTTTACAAAATCTCGAACACTCGATAAGTGGCTTACCTTAAACCAGCTCTTAAAGGAAGCTGCCTGAGGATACGATTGCGCAGTCATCCTCTAATGCTCACGTTATCAAATCTAAGCAACAGATCCGGGTTCGATTTCCGACAGAGGTAAGTGATTAGCCATTTCAGGTAAGTACTAGTATTATGTAACGAAAATTTTCGGTTTTTAATAGCTATAATGGGGTCGACCAAAGAGCAAACGGTCCACAGAAATGTCTAGTTAGTCCAAGCGCAAAGCGTACTTGCTGGGTCATTTTTTATACTGTGAAGAAGTTACTTGGCATACTCAGTAAGTTATGTGAAAGTATCTAGACAAAATACCTTTTAAAATCTGCTTTTGTACTGTTCTTTTATTCAAAATAAATATAATTATTATATACACAGATTTTTGACTAACTGACAATACCTGCCCTGCTGCTCTGCTATGGTTCATCATTTTAAAAAACCGTATATAAAAACATCGACTATAGTAATGAGCATGCCCCTTTTTTAGTCACTTAATAGTAAAAAGGCCACATTATCCATGATGTGCCCAGGTCCTCAAACAAGTGAAAGTCGGCAGACAGATTCCTCAATCCTCATTACTGGTATTGTGGGTTGAAGAATCGGCTTACAGAGGTAAGCCTAGCTTCAGTTTACGTCAAGGATACGTATGATAGCCCCTAAAGTTAGTTCAATGCTTGTCTGCCTTCAAGTCTTCGATTACGTAATCTGCGGATACGAATTTCTGTCAAAACTTTTTACTGCAAATTTATTTCCAACACCGAGTTTAATCAGTTTGATAAATAATGATACAGGATAAGAACAAATAAAAAGGGGACATGTGAAATTCCACAAGCTTGTTCTTTACGATGCAGTCTTAACAAGAATAACATTATAAAATGACATCATCTCAATGCTCGAAGGACTAATATGTTCTTTGAGAAGATAGTATTTACAATTATAACTGTCTTAACTGCGATAAATATAGAGGTTAAAATTGAACAAAAAGGTTGTCTATCTCGGGGTTGCTGAACATCGAGTCAAGGTTCATTTCCGGATATAAGGAAGTTACATAATAGTATCGCAATTGGTGGTGACGTACTAATGTATGGTAATATTTGTGTTACGTGAGTGTAACCAAATGTTTGCCCATTTTACCTTGGTTTGAAATTAATTTATGATAAAAATAATGATTATGCGCCATCAACACCACTTGTCATGGTCTCGAAGTAAGGATAAACATCCTTATGTTAAGTAACCAGACAGATAATAAGGCCTCGGGCGCCTTAGAACACACCCAGACCAGAGCCAGTTTAGAAATGATCGTTTGCTGAATTGATCAGACCAAGAATCGAACCCGGGACACCACGCCAGCTAGAGTTAGTAATGTACATACCCCGAATAAGGCCTCGGGCGCCTTAGAACACACCCAGACCAGAGCCAGTTTAGAAATGATCGTTTGCTGAATTGATCAGACCAACAATCGAACCCGGGACACCACGCAAGCTAGAGTTAGTAACAACAACAACAACAAACAAGCGAGCTCCCTGAGCCACGCCTCAATGCTCAGAAGAGTTCGAGCCTTCAAAAGAGCTCGAACCTATTAAAAGAGCTTGAGCCTTCGAAAGAACTCGAGCCTTAAAAGAGCCCGAGTTTTCTTAAACTTTTTCACTAATATTTTTCATGATGATTAAAATGTGTTTTTCTGTTAATTAAACATCTATTTATTAAAATACCCTTCTGGTCACATATCCCACAAACTCATATTTTATTGTCTGTTTTGAAGGAAGACTCCAAACGAAAACTAACTTGAGTGCGACTCGCTACGACTCAAACGCTAAAAAAAACTCGAGCCCTGAAAAAGCCTCGAGATCGATCGAGCTCTCAAGAAGGTTCGAGTTCTGGAAAAGACTCCCGAGGCGTCGAGTTTCATACAAACGAGGCGAACCCTATAGCTCTAGACAAAAGGACCCTGAAGCCTCGAGCCTTGTAGATCACTAAGCCAGAGCACTGATTTCAAATTAGAGCATCGTGGGGTTCCGATAGGTGTAGTATTCTGTATTTTATATAATTTTTTAGCATCATTAACAGTCAATTAAAGAACGATGAATACATCACAAGCACCAAATGTTTGAACATACAACGGAATGGCTACTAGTAGAATACTAATTTGGATTTGTGAATATGGTCTTCAATGTGAATCACAAAAATAGTGAAGCTACAAATGGTATTCGATTTAAGTGTACAACGAAAATTCCAGACCTTACAACCCTAATAATTAAAAACAGACAGTTAATCCTTTTTTTTTAAATAAGTTCGATTGAGTACCGATTGCTTACGCCAAACAGTGAGGCTACTAGGAGGTCGGCTAAATTATCTTTGAAGTGTCTTGTGTAAGAAAAGGCTAATTCATGGGTCATTTTACTATGATTGCGAAACATCACCGGCTCATCTTACATAAATTAACAAAATGTGGGTGTTATTGAACTTTTAGTTATTATGCTACCTTTGAACCTTGAAAAGCAAACAGGGTAAGACAATACAGCAATAATAAAAATCAATCACAAAACCTAAAGGATTTTTATTTTGGATTCAAGGCTTTGAGAAGTGAATTATAGAGGAGTACGTGGTCTGTACAAATCAACAAAGAGTCTAAACGACTCTCTCGTTTAGCTCAGATGTTTTTGAAACGTTGGAAATGTATTGATATTTATGCTTCTGACTGTAACTCCTTGTCCGGTCTTTCGGGTTCAATATCAAAAAAGCTGAGTTAGCAGGGAGAGTAATCTGATATAATTGCAGTTAGTATGAACAGTTAACAGCCATCATATAATGGTGATATACTCGTAGTTGTCAGCAAAATATGTTCAACGTGTGAAACCCTCGCACTTGACTGCTATAATTATAATTCATAAATTATCACTTATGAATTATAAATAATAGTAGATGAAAATAATAGCTTCATTAATTTTCTCCAGCAAAGGTTGTTGCCCGAAAATGATTTGCACTTGACAGCTGTTATTTATGTTTCAAAAGTTATCAGATTCAATTGCGCTCTCAAATATTGCGCTATAGTTAAAATAAATTCAAAAGCTTGATTAATTTTCTCCAGTTTTTTGCTGGCCCACCGCTTGATTAACGATGGTAGACACAGCTAAAGTTCAATGAACTAGCGCAAGTTTACTTTTTAGTACAGCACTAAATCGTCGTGTAGCATCGTACCATCGCGGATCGTGTGGTGGTTCAAATCTGGCCAAAACCAAAATCTTTGTGTTCACTGTTTAAATTCCGACTAACTCTCTGGTGGTAACCCGGATAGCGGCGGAAGGCTCACCACCTACCACGTTGGCTTCTAACACCATTGGTGAAATGTGAGCTTCTGAGTATTCCATGCCGGCAGCAGTCACTTGCCTCTGACTACCCCGTTTGGGATAAAGTCGTGATAGTATGTTATGTAGCACTATATAGATTTTGACGTCACCTTTCGCTCTACTCGCTTCGAATCCTGAGAAGATTGTTTAGTTTGTAACTAAGCCAACAGGAGGCGCTACTTATACTTACTACTTTATAATTGAATTGCATAATAACCTACATTAGAAGGGAAAACCCGAGTTATTATGATGGCATTGGAAATCGGTTGAGTAGGGTGGTTAGATAAATATTTTCGTACTTAGGTACTTTATAGGCCAATATAGCTTCTTAAGAAATAAAAATAATTGAATCTACATGACTATAGATAAACGCTTTCTAAAAATGCAGACCAAGATTAATTAGACGAGGTGTACAAAATATTGAAAAACGCAGTTACTTTCCCTTTTTGAAAAAAAAACATTAATACAAAAATACGCACTCGCACAGTTGCATCTGCCGAAAACATTCGCTGTTGTTATTTGTATGTTTTGATGCTGTCTAGCAACATGTTGGCACTTCGAAAGATAACGGCTGTTGCCACGTAAAAGGACTGCTTAAAATTTCCATGTACTTATTTAAGAAGTTGATATACGGGAATATACAGAAAAAATATGCAACAGTATCTATTTAGGAGTTAACATTTTCGTATATAATAGACAAAAATATTTAAATTACACAGTTGAAAATTCTTTTTTTTAGAATCTTAACTAGTTTATCTTAACAAATATCGCCAAGTCACTGCCTACCTATTTTTGCTCGTCAGTGTAGTCAATCATTCTGTGACAGACTTTACATAACGATTTTTTGGTGATTGTCTGACACGTGCCATTTTTTGCAAAAACTGGTTTTAGGTTTGCTTTTTTATGCAATGAAAAAGTGGTGACGTCACCATGATATAATACTATAGTTAAAGGTACAATACAGAGTTTTTCACCTGTTATCTTAATTAGATATAATTTCATATGAACTCTTTGAAGCTTGTAACTGAATAAACTTTTTTTATTTTACCATCACAACTAAGTAGACGATTAAAGGTTGTAGAATCATGCTTTTAAATTGCTACTTTAAAGATAACAGCAACCAAATCACTCGTTTCTTGTTGCGGCTCTTTTATTCTGACACATTTGTCAAAATAAACAAAAATTCAAGTATCTTAATAGTTTTCGACGATTTAAGCCATCGTTAACTCTGATAACTGACCAATTACATGCTTAACAAACAGTCAGTAAAGTCTTGACCAAATGTGTAGAAAAATGATGAAACGTCTTTGCAAAATAGCCGGCGGAGAATCCGATATGGTGATGTGAAAAAACGGTAATTTTGCAAAAGTTCAACCGGTGTGCACATGGAAACGGGTTTGGTGTAAAATTTCTGTTTTAACGCAAAGTTGCCAATGCACCGACCTTACTTTTGATAGTTATTATTTAGGACAGAATCTAGGTTTCAGGAGATATACAAGAAAAGGTGGGTTTTGGGAACTCGCACTTTCTTCTATTTCTCATCATAAAGTACAAAATAATTGACTAAAATGTCTGAGACCTTCACAGCTACTCACTTTACTTAATACCAATGAATATGAACACCAAAATTCAAAACAGATCGGCTACGTACGTTGCATACGTCAAATTTCAGATTTTTCAACCCCCGAATCCAAAAACTTGAGCCGCCTTTAAATTGATTGAGTGCGGTTCAACTTTGATTATTGTTTCAGAATTCCGGCGACTGCCGACTCTAACGTACGCTTACTTGGGTGATAAAATGAAGTGAACACATACCTGAAACAAATAAAATATTCATTAAAACGAATCTTTATGATATAGTTTTTAGGGCCCATTTTGGAACTGATATCCTGCTGGCAAAACAGTTGTGAACTTACAGACAGAGGGACAGACAGGCATTATGGATTTTTTTTTCTTTAAGAGATCATCTTATGGCTTTTTTATGCGTTAACACTTATGTAGACAAAGGAAGTAATAAACATTATGTCATTGATAGAAAGCCCTTGAACTATCGCGCAAAAGATACTTACACGTAAGTTTCATACAAAACTGTTCGATTTGCATATCAAAAATATAATTTCAAGATCATTATAAGGACGGTCGTTACGATGTAATGAAATATTACTGATGATAAATTTACAGACACGTCAATAGATGATTACACCTTCCAAAACCCCAATTCAATTTGTTTTTACTTATAGACGTAGTACCGGCAACAGCAGTCGTCAGTTCGTTACACCAACAGCATACTAAATCAGACCATAATGTGGCAATTTTGTAGGCCATTTTGGTTATTTTTTTAAATAATTTTAGAATAACTAACTAGATAGATAAATAAAGGAAATGTTAAAAATTCGTGTCTATTTGGTGCCTACGCGTAAAGATAATTTTTATTTACCAATTTTTATGTAATGTTCGTAAGTCTGAAATCCGTAAGCGCTGTTTGTCTCATGATCTGTTCGTAAGTTCTGCAAGATAGCGCCACATAAGAAACAAAATATTACCGCCAAAATTAACTGAGCTGTTGGCGCAATAGTAGCGATCCTGCCTTTAGCGCCGAAGTTCGTGGGTTCGACCCCCACCCAGAACATTTATGTTACAAATATTTGTTTTGTTCCGGGTCTTTGTAGTTATTAACTTCTCAAGTATTTATTTAGAAATATATAAGTATAGTACAGCTTAGTTTGGGGTTAGATGATCCTGGATAGTGTCACATAATTATATATTTTATTTGAACTGCCTTCTCTGTTGCAAATCAAACAATAATCTATGGCATCGCGTTACAGTCGTCACGACAAGCGCGAGCGCAACCATTCGGGCGATAGAGACAATCTCCATTACAATATTCACGACAAGTACATTGAGCATTGTCTACGGAACCAGTTTACAATCATGAGCACTTTCGAGAACATCGAGGAAACACCTTGACCTGACTAACCAATAGCGCCTCGTTTTTTCTATACTAATATTATAAAGAGTAGAGATTTGATTGTTTGTTTGTTTGTATTGAACAGGCTCCAAAAGTACTGATCTGATCGTAAAAAATATTTCACTAACAGAAAGCGTAACCAGGGAATACAAATTCCAGATAGCGTTTAAGTATTAGTCGTATTTTCGCTCTCATTAAAGGTGTCTTTAATTATATAACGTCGATGACAAGCCACACCATAGAGGTGTCACTTGCGCGCCGCCGACGCTATAGGGTTAGGGGGATTTTTTGTAGACAAATAATTGAAAACACACATTTTTCTTTAAATAATCCGTAGGAGCGATATAGGCTATATTTTATTACGATTAAATAAAACAATCTGTGAAAAATAATAGTATATAGATCAAATCAGGGAAAAGCGGGCAAGATGTGACAATGGACACCAGCTGTCAAACATTTGAACAGAACGAAGTCTGTCCTGGGCACCTCGTATCGTAAAACTTATTTTTAAGATTCTTATATGTAAGAGCTCATTGTAATGGTGCAGGTTACTAAACTCTAATATAGTTGTGTTTACTATAAATTGCTGCTACCGTCTTTATTTTGCGTTGGCATTATTCAATAGTAAAAAAAAAAAAATCTAGCAGGATAATAGTTTTCTAAGTCTCCAAGGAGGAAATTCAAACACGTTAAACGTAACGTTACATATTTAGACGCCAGGCCGTGGTAGGGCCCTACAGACGTGGGCAGTGTCACGCGGCCTGTCCCTACTCAACAGGGGCAGGACGCACACGTGTGTCCGATATAATGGTGGGTCGGTGGTCGATATCACCTTCGCCACTCCTGCACTGGCCGCCCTTATCACGGACTGGCGCGTGGACCCGGCGGAGACTCTTTCGGACCACAAATTCATCAGGTTCGAGATCTCCAACCGGGGTCCACAAGGAAGGGTTCCAAAGCCGGCGTCCCCATTCCCACGCTGGGCACTATCACGGCTCGACCCACAAATGGCGAGGGAGGCTGCGTTCGTCCAGGGGTGGTTCTGCCCACCCCGACCCAACGTCGACGTAGAGGTGGCCGCGTCCCAGCTTCGGGACTCTCTGACCGAGGTGTGTGACTTCTCCATGCCTCGGTCTCGCCGCCCTGATCCCCGACACGCCGTGTATTGGTGGTCGGAGGAGATCGCGGGTCTCCGGGATGCCTGCACTGCGGCCCGGAGAGCATATACGTATTGCAGACGCCGGCGGAGGAGGGTCGACCCGTATGAGGAAACCAACCTCTACGAGGTGTACAGGGCGGCACGGGCCACCTTAAAACACGCCATTGGCCAGGCCAAAGACCGGGCCAGAGCCGAAATGCTCGAGAGTCTCGACCAAGACCCGTGGGGAAGGCCATATAAAGCGGCACGTGCCCAGCTGCGTCCCATTGGCCCCCCCCTGACCGAGACTCTCAACTCGGCTCTCCTGGAGCAGGTGGTCCGGGTTCTTTTTCCGGCTCGCCGCGAGGACTTTGTTCCTCCGGCAATGCCTCCGCACCGTGGCGCGGCCCGACTGCCCGAGGAAATTCCCGGTGTCTCCGCGGAGGAGTTCGGAGCGGTGGAGTTCCGGTTGCGGGGCAAAAAGACGGCTCCAGGCCCGGATGGTCTGCCAGCCAAGGTTGTGGCCATAGCGGCTGGCCAAATGGGGGAAAATTTTAGGGACCTCTTCGACCGGTGTCTCCATGAGAGGAGGTTTCCCGAGATCTGGAAGGTGGGTCAGCTTTGCCTCATCCAAAAGGCGGGGCGCCCAGCTGACTCACCTTCGGCCTACCGACCGATCATCCTGTTGGATGAAGTGGGGAAGATGTTCGAGAAGGTGGTCTCTTCCCGCCTTCTCGAACACCTACGAGAGGTCGGTCCAGACTTGGCGGACACCCAGTTCGGGTTTCGGGCACGGCGCTCCACCATCGATGCCCTATCTCGTCTCCGGGAAATAATCGTGGAGGCTGAAGAGAGTGGGGAGGGAGTGATTGCGATATCGTTTGATATCAAGAATGCTTTCAACTCCCTTCCTCACTCTACAATATTGGAGTCCCTGAGGTATTTCCGGGTACCCCTGTACTTGCAGGGACTCGTTGAAAGTTACCTCAGGGACAGATTGATAGTCTACTCGGACAGTCTTGGCGCGATACAGCGCCACACCGTTGAGTCCGGGGTTCCACAGGGGTCGGTGCTGGGGCCGCTCCTGTGGAACATAGGCTACGATTGGCTTCTCCGCAGTGAACTTCTCCCGGGTATGAGCGTAATCTGTTACGCTGATGATACGCTCGTGACTGCCCGGGGGAGGTCCTACAGGGATGCGGCCCTAATAGCCGAAATCGGAGGAGACCTCGTAGCCGACCGGATCGGCCGTCTCGGACTCACGGTGGCGCTTGCAAAGACCGAGGCCATTTGGTTTCACGGGCCTCGGCAACCTCCGGCGCCACTTGACGCACGTATTGTGCTTGGGGGCATCGGGACGCCGGTGAAGACCGAGTTAAAGTATCTCGGTCTGATGCTTGACTCTAGGTGGCAATTCCTACCCCATTTCCGTGAATTGTCACCTAGGCTGCTCAAGGCAGCCAATAGTCTCAGTTGGCTGATGCCGAACACTGGCGGTCCGGGGTCGAAATGCCGGAGGCTTTACTCCGGCATTTTAAGGAGCATGGCCCTTTATGGCGCCCCCATTTGGGCAGCGGCCCTCTCCAAAAAGAGGAACGCCTGCCTCCTCCGAGCGCCCCAACGGGCGATTGCGCAACGGGCCGTAAGAGCTTACCGCACCGTAAGCTTCTCTGCGGCCTGTGCGCTGGCAGGCACCGCTCCCTGGGAGCTGGAGGCGGGCGTGTTGGCGGCCGTGTACCGCTGGACGGCCGCCAAGAGGGCCGCGGGCGAACCCTTTTGCCCTGAAGAGCGGGAGGCCGTCCGCAGGGAGGCGTATGAAGGCCTGGTTCGATTGTGGACGGCGGACCTGAGAGGTGCGGAGTCTGGCCGTCGAACCCTGGAGGCGCTCGCTCCGGTCCTTGACGGGTGGCTCGAGCGGCCGCATGGCTCCCTCTCCTATAGGATGGTGCAAGTGATGACCGGGCATGGATGCTTTGGCTCTTACTTGCACCGCATCCGTCGAGAGGGAGCACCACTCTGCCATGAGTGCGGCGCTGTGGAGGACACGGCGCACCACACACTAGCGGTGTGCCAAAAGTGGGCCCCGCAGCGCAGTGCGCTTATTGCAAAGGTGGGCCAGGACCTCACTCTGCCCAGCATAGTGCTTGCACTGCTGGCAGATAAAGAGGCCTGGAGAGCTTTCGCCACCTTCTGTGAGGAGGTGGTGACTGCCAAGGAAGCCGCGGAGCGCGCGCGGGAAGAAGATCCCGACGCTGATCTGCTCCGCAGGGCGAGGAGGGGGGGGAGACGGCGACCACCTGTTCGTCGCCTCCAACCTCTCCGTGGAGGAGGCCAGCTGGCGCGCGGTACGGGGGTCCCCGCGCCGGCATTGCACAGGCCTCCACCATCGCCTGGTAGGGACGGCTCGACACCCTCGGCTGTCGCTATCGACCCCTCCTCTAGAAGGGGGGGTCGCTTCCGGCCCGCCGTGTAGGCGGGC
Organism: Udea olivalis; assembly: GCA_947369235.1. Lineage (NCBI taxonomy): Eukaryota > Metazoa > Arthropoda > Insecta > Lepidoptera > Crambidae > Udea > Udea olivalis. The sequence goes on from OX376347.1 coordinate 6,526,737, forward strand.
CCCGTCCGGGGGAACGCGTAGAAGGCTTCGTGCTACTTACCGTGCTCCCCCACTATGGACGATGAGAGGGAGTAGTAGGGTTTTTAGTCGGTAGGCCACTGGGCGGTTTCCTTTAATAGGAAGTCCCCCCAGTGGAGAGTCCGACATAACCCGTCCGCCCCCCGGTGGACGGGTATGCGTAAGGCATTTCCCCTACTTTAAAAAAAAAAAAAAAAAAAAAAAAAAAAATGTCGTATTAAGTAGAGCTGGTAATGATTTTATACAACCATTCGTGCATTATTCGAAATTATAACTTTTCATAAACTTTTAATGGCAAAAGCTACTGAAAATGTAAATAATGACATAAATCACGTGACTGCTAAATGGTAGGTAATAAAACATGCTAATACGAAATTAGCAGTCGTGAGAGAGCGTTACAAAACTTGATATAAGGATCTCCGCAAAAAAAAATGGAGGCATCACACGCTAAAATAAAATGTGATCGTTATTATTATATTGGCCGCATATTTATTACTAAATGTATAAATGAAATACAACGTTTCAATATATCAATCTTAAATTAGGATCAGATTAAAGACGTGCCGGTCACATTGAAAACTTAATGTTGTTTTAAATAACTGGGTGAACGAACACTAAATTTCTTTGACTTATTGACGCGTCATTATAAAATATCACACAATAAATGTTAAAATAAACTAACCGCCTCATCGAACACATGTACATTGTGTACAGCGTCGGTCTAGGACATTGTGATTTCATTAAGGTACATTTGTCGTGGCCCAAAAGGAAGTAGCTCAACCGGCTCCGGACTGCAGAAATAACCTCAATATAACCCGATTTTTATAACTGTGCACCTCAAGATGTCAAAATCATTAGGTTGGCAGCATTGAATTGCACCCGCCCGCGTACTTCCTCACCACTCCGCTGACGCACTGTCGGGTGTGAGCAGCACTCTGCGGAAGGAAGTAGCACTCTCGAGGACCACTGTTATAAAAATCGGGTTATAAGTGGAAATACATAAGCCCAGGCATGGTACAATTATAGTGCGGTGCCCCAGAACACAGTCCACGCAGCGCCTTCCGTCCTGCTCTATGTAAGTATAAACATTTTTGGATATTATCAAAAGACTTACAAAAACGATATGGTATACCAATTAAGTGATGAACATATACGTGTAAATTTGATTTTTTTATTTGACTTTTATTTTAGGGTTTTCATACACATTAACTGTTTACTGATTTGTATTACTGATTTGAAATTAAGGTTAATAAAATAATTTATTTTTAGATTAGTTTAATAGTTCCATCACTCATTGAGTATACCATAGGTATCTGTTTTGTAAGTCTTTTGATAATCAGCAGGTAAAGGTATGGTAACCAGCATCTGACAACCATTTTGTAATAAATATGCCGTAAAAGGTACAAGCAGCAGGAAAAGCCACACTTTTTTATTTGCTTTGTTACAGTATAACTTTCATGGCAATTTGAAATTTTATTGACACACTATTTAGTTCAAGGGTAATTCCATGGACAACGCTACGCATTTTTTTAAAATGCTGCTTCTGAAATAAAATGTGTCTGAGGATAATCCTAAAACCCCACATTTTAGTGAAACATCATTAATTTCTTCATTTATTTTTGAATTTATTATTTTTCTGCATGTTCAAGTTGGGTTACTATGTACGATTGATGGTCCTTCATTTTCATCAAAACTAACACCACCGAAAAAAAGAAAACTACTATCAGATTGACATAACGCGTCCCGCTTTTAGAAAATACAAGTTTTCAGCAGCTGGTGTGTGAAATATTATTTGGTAAGTTCCTTCGATTTATTTAACTTTGAAATTATGCCTCACACCTGTAACACCCGTTACAAAAACAGTGCATTCGTTTATTTACTTAATGCGCGCATTATAAAATGCTTTTCAGAAAGTACTTTTAACCTCAGCTTATCCTACTGACCATAGGTTAATCTAGAACTTTATGATTTTGGTGTTTATAACTTCCGTTGATATTATAAATAAATTGCGACACAACGTCTAAACATGTCTTCGGTGACCTTTCTCAATAAGACTTATGGGTGTTAATTATGCAAATTAGCTCTGTGTAACAACACCTAAACGGTCTTTTAACGATTTATGACATGTTATGTCAAACTGTTTCTCAATAAAGCGCTGACGGCTTTTACTATTCTTGATTCAATCCATATACTTAAAACTATTTTTAGTTGAGATTTTGTAAGCTTTTATGGCCAATTTTAGAATGAAGTAGAAATCTCGTAGTCATAAATGCATTTTAATAAGCCATCTGTTACTATTTCGTTTTTTTTACTTGTTAATAAAAAATATTTTTTTAACCATTTCATAATTTTTTGGCGTAATAAAAAGGAAATAATTTCCTAAAACCTTACTTTGATGTATTTTTTTATGTTTTTGTTTACCTTATTCTGTTTTATTGTATTGAATTTATTATTTTCTTTAAACATCTCATTGTAAAAAACCTTGCATTGACAATCTAATGTAATTCACTGTGTATTTTTTCAATAAGAAATAAATAATCTAAAATTGGACTAGGCGGTCATTTTATTAGTTCAATTCCTCTGTACATTCTGTGGGCCTCCCCTGTTCATATCACGAGAGAAGTTGCTCTTAGGCGGAGTCCTAATGCGTCTGTCCTTCTTCGACCTGTTACACCACTTTGCTGTGGATTGCGCATCAAACACAGTAGTGAAGCTTTGCATACAACTTGGGCAGCTGGAATGAGGCATAGACGGAGGCTTCGTTGATATCCCTAACGGCGGGGGCTTCAACAATATTCCTGATCATGAATTTCTTGATAGCCTTGTCCTTTGGCACACAACGAGCGCAGTTAGTGCATCTTACAGCCTTCACGTGGCCACGGCCGTGCTTGGCGCGTCCTGCATTACGGCGCATGCGAATTTATAACCTCCCAATCGGTAAACGAAGAGACGGAAAAGGAAATAGCACCCAAAAGATAAAACCATGTAAAAATGGATGTAGTATATATACGTTAATTTACGAACTATTGAAACCAAGGCAGGATTACGGTATCTGCTAAAGTCACAGCATAAACACTTTTGATTACTTCTTGAGTCAACTGAGCATGACAGGCGACAAATGTTTCGCGAAACCATCTTCGTTGTGTGGGAAGACCATTGAACACTTTTTGCTACCCAACACTTAAAGAACATATTACAACTGATTTTTCAACAAAAAATGCTGCGTTTAGTTACAGCACGATTAAAACGCCTAACACAAACCTATCAGCAAAAAATGAATTCAAGGCTTTGTTGATTTTAACAGATACTATCAGTCGAGCAGCAATTTTTAACATGTGAATTATTATTATCACAATAATCAGTTACAAAAAACTTAAACTGTTTAGCAAATATATCAAATACATAGTTTTTACAATAGATGTTTAAAATAGTCTAATATTATCAATTAATTTAAGAATTTGGACGGCACTGATATCCGCAAAAGATAATTTTGCTAAAGCATTAAACTCTGAATGTGGTAAGGAAACAAATCCAAATATTAAATAAATAAATATCTGGGATACAATATACCAAGATCATCTGACCTCGAACTAAGCAAAGCCTGTACTATACGTGTCAGAGACTGATGAACATCGAACCGGGGATCGAACCCACAGAATGTGTGATCGCGCTAGAATCCTTTGGGTTTTGATACGCTACGCGACCGCGAGCGAGTTAATGGCACCGCTTCACGTGCAGAAAAGATATCAACTTGTGTACCGCGGTAATAATATCCATATCGGATTAGGTGATGTTGAACGGGTTAAAAGCGCTATCGTTATTGAAACAAAATAAAAAATACAACGTCCTTACAGCGAAGCGTAAGCTAATACCGCGTTACTGAAGGTATTAATTAATACATGAGTTGGAATAACAGCTGAGCCAACAACAGCAGCTTATTTTTCATTAGTAATAAATAATAAATAAATATGCGCCAGACAACACACCTCTTGTAATGGTCTCGAAGTAGGGATTAATATCCCTGTGTTACGAGGTACCACACAAGGAAATAAGCCAGGGGCGTCTCCCAGCACACCCAGACCCGAGTCAATTCAGAAAAGATCGTTTCCTGAATTGACCCGACCGGGAATCGAACCCGGGACACTACGGAAATCGGGGCGAGAAACCGTGCTACAGCGCACTGCGCCAATCGTGTCGTATATATTAGTATTAGCATCTTGTTCATAAAACGACTTAACCATTTTCGTGCTTAACATAATAATGATAATTTAAGCTACAAACATAGAAACATCCTAAAAACCAATACCCATCTCATAATACCACCGTGAAAAATTCATTGGAAAAAACTTAGTTTTAAGCAGATAAAAATTCTGAATTAATTTTGTAAACTAAGGAACGTTGCGCTTTTTGCTTGCAAGAAGCAGAAAGAGCAACAAGAATGCGCGCAAAAACCCGACCTTCAAACCACTATTGAATAACCCATTTTCCTATTTCCATAACACCGCTCCAGTTACCTACAAAACTGTAATATTATGTAAATCCCAGTCTGATATAATGAGTACGTGAGTCTGACCTGACTTGCACTTTCTAATATACTTTCACAGCTATTGTGCGATTGTGATGCAACTGCCGAATGGATGACGCTTCATCAAAAGCGTCATTTCACTTATACTATTATTTGGCGGCAAAAATTCCAACCTAATGTTTGGATAGACAGCCCTTTATTTGATTTTCAGTAGGTACGTTTATTTTTTAATTAAAGGGGAAAAAACTGTGGCATATTGTGGTTTACAGACTGGTAACTGGTAGTTTGCACTTCGGGCCAAGCGGACAGTGTGGACTACGTACTGTCCGCGCGAGGTGTGCGCATTCATATCGACAAGAGCTCAGCGTATGCTGGCATTGTTACGCTTTACCTGAGGCACTATACAACAGAGAAAAACAAATCTACCACTGTTTACCTATATTAATACGCTAAAGGTTTTGTTAAAATAGAACAAGTGGCAAGTGACTGCTGATTGGCTGGCATCTGAAGACATTGCTACTGACGGAAGAGAGCGCTTGTAATAAGAGACTGTAATATGACTCGAATTCTAACTCAAATATCTAAAATCCTAAAATAAAATTGATCGTTTTTTTCAAAAAGAAGATATGTTAAACATCTGTTCCAAGTGTTCCACTTTACTGTTTTAGGTTTTCTAAAAGTAACCACGCATCAAGTATGATTAAAGTTAACGAACCGTAAAAATTACAATTTCCCATCGCTTCACCTAATTGCCGACTTGGCAAGCAAGAGTGAATTCACACCGGTCTTCTGCTTTTTATGATAACAGTTAAATTCAAATGTATTCTTCAAATACAACATACAGGGTACTGGCTCCACACCCTTCCATCTAAAAACATTGGAACGCTGCTGGACGCCAGTACTCTTCGGATAGCCTGCTCCCTCCGGCTGGGTAGCAAATTGTGCTTGTCCTATACATGTCATTGCGGAAGAGGCGTGGACGAATTTGGGCACCATGGGTTGTCTTGTCCCCAGAGCTCTGGCCGGATTTTCCGCCATAATGCTCTCAATGACATCATACGTCGCTCTCTTGCCACCATTTCTATTCCCGCCACCTTGGAGCCTCGAGGTCTCTTTAGAGACGATGGCAAGAGACCAGATGGTGCCACACTTGTGCCATGGACACTAGGTCGCATGCTCAACTGGGATGCCACTTGTGTGGATACCTTGGCAGCGTCTCACGGCCATGGCACAGCATTGAGGGCTGGCGCCGCTGCCGATCAGGCCCAGATCCTCAAGCGTCGCAAATACTCGTGTTTACTCCGTGACAATGAATTTGCGGCGTTTGCGGTAGAAACACTGAGCCCGTGGAGCTAGGACGCGAAACAGCTCTTTAAAACAATCGCGTCCAAATTGGTCCATGCTTCGGGCGACCCTAGAGCTGGAGCATACTTTGCTCAGCGCCTGGCGCTGGCTATCCAGCGCGGTAACGCTGCCAGCGTCCTGGGGTCAATGGCACAAGGACCAATTTTAGAAGATGTTTATTCACTGTAAATATTTATTCTAACGTATTTTTTAATTTTATTTTTCGAAGTGTTCATATTTGTTTTAGTCATGTAAATATTTAAGTATTTTCACATTTTCAGTTCAAATCTCTTTCGTTCATATTTAATTATAAATTAGAAATATAGTTTAATTTCAGCTTGTTTAAGTAACATACTTATCAACCAAGTCTTTTGAATTAAATTAGCTGAGTACAACCTGGTGATACACATACATAGTCATGCAATTATTTATTACATGTACCGCTGTACTTTAAAATGAGAAGCTGTAACTTTCGGTTACTGAGGTGTTATGGGACTACAAGTACATCAATTTCAGGGCTTCCTAGCCTTGGCAGACGAGATGTTTCAGAATTTGGAGGTCATTGGCCTCATTACAATCTCTTTAATCTAGTCAAGTTCATTCTTTAAATTGGACTTAGCGAGCAATTTTAACCGAAAATATCCAGCCTAGAAAATGCGTTAGTACTCAGTGTCAGGTAACCGCTGACTGGCTGGAAATGAAATATCATTTACGGAATGGCTTGTTACGCTCAGTTTGGGGAATGAATTGACAAGATTTATAAGGGTTTGTAATAAGGCTCGAGGTGTGTGTGTCTGTGCGTGCGCGTGTGTATGTGGGTGCGTGCGTCAGTGATGAAATAATAAGATAACATGTTATACATATTCGTAGAAAATCAGCCTGACCACTGGACGAGGTAATTTGGCGTAGCTACGGCCCGTGGAATAATGTAATATGTCATTTTATTTTGCGTAGAAAAACATTCGCAACTTCAATCACCTTTTTAAGCATAATCGTTGAGTCTGCGTCATTTTGTGTCGTCTTCATAAGTGGATAGTGTCGGTTGGAGTAAATTTTCCCACGTTCAGTTTATAAACAGAAGGAAGTACGTACGGTTGAATTGTTAGTTACACAAAACTCTCGATACTCACTATAGTTGGGTTATGAACTTTAGTACCCGATGTTTGTATGCAAATGACGCTTTGTTGGAGGTTAAATAAGATAAAAGCATCACTTTAACCACAGGTTATTTGGTTATTCGTGGCTTACTAAGTGAATACTACTGGCTTGGTCAGATGCAAACGACCCAAAGCGGCTGCTCCTCTCTAGGCCTATGTCCAGCAGTAGACTTTTAAATGATGTTTATGATGACGATAACATAACTTCCGTTGTTTAGGTAGTATAAGTTGTGTAAGTTTGGGTAATTTTTAATTTACAGGTCCATTGATTTGTGTGTGTTTCTAGTTAAAATGATAATAGTTGATACCCACGCAAGCATTATTTAAAAATCATTGGGCAAATCTAAGAAAAAAAAGTTTATGAAAGATATCTTTGCCTAACCCTTGATAATCAGTTAAATTGGAAACCCCACATCGAAAAATTAAAACGCAACTGACACGTCTTACTGGCATGCTACGAAGCATTGCCCGTAATTTACCACAAAGAGTGCGGTTATATGTCTAGAACTCTTTAGTCAAACCCCACATTGACTACTTGGTGGATGTCTGGGGGACGGCGGTTAAAAGTAACATAGAAACTATCCAGATTGCTCAAAACAAGCTGATAAAAGCGTTGTTTCATTACGATTTTTTAGAATCTACTGAAAAAAATTACAAGGAAACAAAACTTATGACTATTAAACAGACATATACCTACTATACCTGTATACCTGTAGATTCACATTTTGTATATTCACGATGTGTACTAATATTGTACTATTTTATTTACGTTTATTATTATTATATCTATATACTTTTTATTGACATGTCATAAGTGCTTTGTACAAGCTTAAATGAATAAATGATTTTTTACTTACTTTACTTTACTTTATACTGGTTCGTAAAATTTCCAAAAAAGAAATTCATAACCAAATTACTTTTACACAAAGGAAAAACGTACATACTAAACTTTTGAGGCGTGGAAATGACTTATGTTTACGTCCCCCTAGAACTAATTATGGAAAAAAGAACATTATATATGAAGGTGCAAGCCTGTATAACAAACTCCCCAAAAATATTAAAGAGGCCAAACCAACGACTATTTTTAAAAAGCTCCTAAAAAGATATTTACTGAAATATTACAATATTTAAAAAAAACATCTTCAATAATACGATTTTGGAAAGGCCACTTCCAGTCGCGCGCAACTAACCTTGCGTTTTTACGCGTAGTTCTTTTACTGGATTCGGCGGAGGATGGCGAATTATGTGTTCGAACTTTAACGTGTGTTTTTAAATTTTTAACGTAACAACCCTTTTACTTTGGTTTTGTGTTTTCTTAACTCGCTAGTATCTAAATTAGTAATAAGATTATATTGTACGCTCTCCTACATTAAGTTATTGTAATTTATATACCTACTTTTCTCACACAAGTGAATTTATTGTGATTCTTGTGGGAAACAAATAAAGTTCTTAAACCAGATTTAAATAGCAACGCCTATAACAGCATTAAGTCCGCCTTACGCGTTGTCGTGCCGACCATGTTATTGTTACTTGCGCAATATTATTTAAAAAGTCCGACCTAGACAGCTCTATTTGTGTAAGACTTGGCCCGCCCTCGCTTTACATTAAGAAACTTAATCTTTTTGGGTATTTCCAAAAAATGTTTCTCGTGTGAGCAAGTTATTAGAATTTAGCACCACAAATTACTCGTGCGGCGCGGCGCCTCTGACAGATAGTCCGCTTAGAACAAACCCGCCGTTTTGATCACGCACAGGGACACAGTAAGTTTACAGGCGATATAGTGCCAGCGGTACACCCCGAAACTTAGTAAAAAGCTGCAATTAATGGTGTTAAAGCATGAAAATAGAGACGATTGATCTTTAGGCCATACGAATCAATTTGACCCGTAGTCGCACGAAAAAAAAAAGAAAATAAAGAGAGGAGTTATGATGTCATCTTTTTTTTGCATGTAGAAAAAAAAAAATTGGTCTGATACTTATCGTGTGTAGTATCTTTTGAAAGGGCCTACTGACTGAGCCTCAGGTTTCAGAACAAAAAAAAATCCTGTACAAAAAAAAGATGGCGTCATAACTTCTCTCCTTTTTTTTCTTTTTTTTCCGTGCTACAGGTCAAATCGAATGGTATTGCCTAAAGATCAATCGTTCCGATTTTCATGCCTTTAACACCATTTGCAGGTTAATTTGGCGACCGCTAGCACTACCCCAGTGAGTTTCAGTTTCGCGAGTGGTTTCGTTCTTGTCGAACTTTGTGCAATTTTTCGCAATGAATTTAGTTTTTGGCCGGTTCTGCCATGTAGGTATATACTACCTACTTCATTTTAAAAATTCAGAACGAATATAATTAGTAGTAACCCTGGGCGGCCACGCAAGTTTAGGAAAAAGGCACGAGCGGTCCTTCTGTAAACTCTTTATTATGTGCTGGTACAGTGGTCTGCAGTCTGCAATCGGTTTTGGTATCAAACCTTTTTTGGATCAGTTGCTACATTATCACACAAAGAAAAGGACACAATAATAAAAAAGGCAATATATCGATTTGGATCGCCAAATCCATATTTATGTTGATGTGGTACGGGTGTGAATACAAAACATAATCAGCTGAAAATAACAATAGAACTCAAAACCTAACTATTCCAAAAAAAAGCCTCAAAGCAATCGTTTCATATTTCGGTATATTCTCTTAGGCAAACTCCTAAGGTATTTCAGATCCAATAAACACATATTTCAAAATAATATTTAACTCAATGAAGTAATTCTCAAATTTCAGAGTATTTTACTGAAAGTGAATCGTGAAAAACAATTAAGATACCAGCAATTAACATTACATTAAGAGCACTGTCGATGTTATGTACAGTCACAAGCACAGATGTGTATCTGAAAGCAAATTTGACTTGCGTGTCTATGCGTTTCTAATGTAACAAAAAAACATCAAACATTTTTTTTCAAATAAACTTAATAAAATTTTTGAAAACCACTTTTCAAGTAAAAAGGAAACAAAAATAGTAATAAACCTGAATATAAAAATAGAATACGATATACATTCGTAGTATACTTAATATAAAGTGGCTCTACCACCGTCGTCGGAAATGTGTTTTTAACTGAGAAGATCCGACGGAAAACTCGAATAGTAATAATAGTCTCAGTTAGTTAGTTGCATTATTTACATTTATATCCTCACACGTAACGAGTAACAACAAAGTTCAAAATCATAATCAACTAAAGACAGGTTAACGGCTTACGGCATAACTGAACTCGCCGTACGCTACTCGAATGCTGTCTGGGGAGTCAATAAACTAGACTTTTCTCGAAACCAGCTAATCTCGTAGTTGAATAAACTTCATTATAACATGTTACTTAGCTTATGAGTAATTAACAAAATAAGCAAGAAAAACTATATGTAAGCAAAAACATTGATATTTGATGCAAAACTCCTTTTACTCGTTATATGAATTTTATTTCAAGAAGCTGTAATAACTATGAAAATATTGTCGTTTGAAAAAATACGTAGGTCCTAAATACTCGTACTGCTCGTCATTGTTGCAAATAACAACGTAATTCTGCCGTTTTTTAAATCAAAAGTAAGATGATGTTGCAAGATTGCGTTTAATGTTTAAATATTCTTACTAACAACGACCTAATTTTTTTTATGATCTCTGTCTTGATTATTTGGTAACTTGCCGTTTGCCTTTACTACTGGACAATAAATATACACAATACACATAATCATAGTCAATAGTAAGGGCTTATGAACTCTAATAATCGGTCTTACGACCTCTATCATTAGGGCTAAGATGATAACTGCGAAAAAGTTTAGTCACACTTAATCTCCTGTGAGAAAAATTCCTAGTCAGCAGCAGACAGGACGCCATTTAAGTCTATATTTTCAGAACATATCTACTCCTACGAACATGAAACATCAGTCCTTCGCGATCCTTGCCCTGTCCACTTCCGTCGTATTTCACCAATTCCCTGGGTTAAGTTTGGTCTCTGGTTAGGGGAAGAGAATACTACCGAGGTATCCCTGCCTGTCGTAAGAGGCGATTAAAAGGGCCCTTGGGGTCGCGAAGCGCACGCGGGGGGCCTGCGTGTGTTTCGGTTTGCGATCCCGAGGATGACGGTAACCCGTGTCTTCGGACACAGTAGTCTGTGTCACTGGAGTCACTGGAGTTGAGCTTGCTCCTCCCGGGGTTGGCTGCCGGTCCTGCGAGGAGTCTCTACCTTGTTGGGGATCCCGGGACCTTTCCATTCTGCGCCAAAGATGACCACCGTAAGGTTTTAGTGGTTAGGGGTCTCTGTTTTCCCAGGAGTTCCGAGTCCCACATATCCCAGGTGTCCCGAACCCAGGGCCTTGGGAATGCCTAAATGCATTTCCTGACGCAAAAAAAAATGGTCTCTTTAGTTCTACGGATTTCCTCAACTCTAGCTATTATCAAATGACGCGTGACAGTTGGATATTATATTATACCTAACTTTAATTGGACTATTATCTCTCTTTGTACACTTAACACACTTTATTAACACAGTAATGGACATTATTAAACTAATTAGAAGCGATTGCTGAATATAATGAAGACGTCCCTTCTAAATTCCGAATCAATTGGTTTCTGTCACTGTCTTTTACCAAACTTGTTAGGGCAAAGAATATTTTAAGTGAGAACGTCCATTTGGTTTTTTAATTATTTTCTTTGTGATTAAAAAAACTAACGGGTACTGATTATTAATGTTGAAGAACTGAAAACTGCTGATGAAGTGCTATGCTATGGTCGGTGACCTGATGCAGGTTGCGGGCAACCACTAGGTGCGTCGGCCCTAGGCCCTAATGGCATGTGTTCATCAGTGTAATTTTTCAGAGCTGTTAAATGATGGTGACAGCGATGATCGCTTATAATAAATATTAAGTAAGTGCTGGGCTCGCCAGTTAGAGATATTGGCGAATGCCTATGAACCAACCTCTCAGAATATTAATAATATTTAGTGATATGTCTTAGCGTAGGTGGGCTTTGCTATCTCTTATCATTTATAAATTCATCCCTCTCTCAAGAATGTGTCGACTGTACGATGATCTGTAATCTAAACATGAGATAGATATATTTGGGTCAAGATTGGTGTCTTTCAAAAGTAAACTTCTGTCAGTCTATCTTCTTTAGATCTTAGAATTTACTAGCGCAAATTTTTCTTTTTATATACCTTTTAAATGTAAAATATTGAATAACCCTTAAGTTAAGTCCTAAAGTCTACAATATTGCATGGCATGCCGTGTACTCATGTTAAAGATTTGTACTCTCGTTTCAGGCCTATATAAGATAAGACATTCATCATGACTGAGGCAATTTGTTTTGTGTACCAAATAAATCAATAATTCAAATAATTAATCGACCTAAACTTCCACAAACAATAGTAAAGAACATCGACTTCGATACTTTTATTTTATTGACAAAATAATTGTCGTTGATGTCTTTTTACTATCGTTACTTCATTGAATTCTGTTGACGCATTAAAGCTGACGCATTAACCAGCTCACAACCGCAAGCAAAAAAGCTGCAGTTAACCAACAATAATAATTATAATGAGCGTAGCCAATATAACAGAGTCGTCGTGTTTTAGGTAGAATGCTTTTGCGTTATTCATTTCTTCGATAAAAACGGCGCACACTGTATGTTTTCATGTAAAGTTTAGATATGTGTGAATTTAAACCTGACATAATGAATCATTTACTTTTGTAAGGATACATTTTTAGGTTGAGTGAGACACATACATTTTATACCAAAAAAAAAAAGCTGCACCTCTTTTACGTCATCGGAATAAACATTAACGATTCCATTTGCTATTATCGAGGTTGACCGTCTAACTATCATTAGCTGGCGTGTTTCTATTACCACGAAGGTCATATTTGCATATTTGATTTTACTGTTCATTTCATTAACCAATTATCATTTGAACATGACTGTATTAGTCAATTAAATTAAATAAGTCAATGACGTTTCTGAAGATCTGCAAAGTCGTGGCGGCCACCAATTTTCTAAACAACATCGTCTGATAAGATAACTGACCTATTTGAAATCTATAGGGTAGGCATAATCAAAAGGCGCATTAATGCGGATGTTCATAATGTTTACTAATAAATTAAAAATCGCAAACACTTGAGCTCATGCTGCTTAAGTCTTGCACATTTTGATAGGCTGCGGCGGTTTGCATGCTCTTAGCCACGTATAAGCGTTTTAGTTGTGTTACCGAATCTCAAAGCCTGACATTGATACAAATTACGACATAGAACCTTGCATGATCCGAGTATCCTATGCAGGTCATTAACACGCTCTGTGGTAACGCCTTTATTGAAATACATGCTCACTGAAGTTCGCATAATATTAAACTTAGTAAGCTTGTTATAAATCGCAATTACACCTGTGGTCTTGTAAGAAATAATTTGAAAGAAATTAACGTTGTCGCAGAGTTAATAGCTACAGAATACGAAAATACTGTGTGTGTAGTGTGTATCGTTCATAAATTATCACTTAAAAAGGCTTCAAGTAATCCTAGTGCATCTAATATCCATATTAGATTAAAATTTTATTTATAACTTGAAGGAAACAAAAAGATTGGTTTACAATTATTTTATACTGAGTATCATTTTTTAAATCAGCTAGGCTAAAAAACTTTTAATAGGTATTCTTATGTATATAAATATTTGCACCTCATTTTTTGAGGATTGCCTACCTTCAAGGTACGCCAATCCTGTTTCGTCTGATTTGATCAAGGAAAAGCATGGAATCCATCAACATTCAAATAACGTACACCTCAAGAACAACTGCGGGTTCAATTTGGCCAGACATCATTGCCTCCGCTGCTAACATTCAGACATAAGATTAGATTTCTCCCCTGACATTGTTATCTAATTATGCAAATAAAATTTACGTAAAATAGCACGCATATTTTGCATGACATAATTATACAATGCGTTACGTGTATCATACGCAACTGGCGAATGAATGACCACTGTTCCATTGAACGGTTGACAACTGATGAATTCCTTATATAATTGACGCTATCGACCTGAACATAATGGCATTATTGCCGCTCTCACACAAAAGATATGCCCTGGTCTCGTACAGTTCGGTTTCCGAGATACTTACTTCCGAAGACGTTTATGCAAAAGGCCCCTTCCGAGGTTTTCCCCAATCCCAATGAGCTATATTATGGAGCCCTTCAATTCTTCGTGTTCTTAAATTTTTCGTTAAAGAGCCCACCCAGGTTTGTGATCATCAACCCGGATTTAGCAAGCGTTGTTATTATATCAACTATCACTACACAACAATTGTAGCGAATTGGACAACTTTAAGGCTAATTATTTACTACCAGTCAGTTAAAACGATATCAAACTGACGAGAGACTGTTTGCTAGTAACAGTTTTTAAGACCTGCAAAATTTCTGGAATATGGTGTCTGAAATCCATATCTACTGTGAATTTAAAATGAGAATAAGAAAAAAAAATGGTTTGACTATACGCGGACAGTTACAGAGTACCTTGTTTAAATGAGAGACTACCATAATCGCGCTTAAAAGATAATTCATATAAATAAATAAATAAATATGCGCCAGACAACACACCTCTTGTCATGGTCTCGAAGTAGGAATAAATATCCCTGTGTTACGAGGTACCAGACAAGGAATTAAGCCAGGGGCGTCTTCCAGCACATCCAGACCCAAGCCAATTTCGAAAAGCTAGTTTCCTGAAGTGACCTGACCGGGGATCAAACCCACAAACACTACGGAAATACAGGGCGAGAAACAATGATATGTTTAATCAAATAGCTAGCAAGTGTTAAAAAAAATAAGATTCTCTGTAACATGTAATCAAGTAATAATTATATTCATGAGTATTTGACATAACACCCGTAAGGTACTTCCGTGATCGATGCGTATGTTCTGCGGAACTGCTACCACAATAGAAACGTGATTTTAAGTTCGACTCATCGTTACACAACACTATCGCCTTTACAGATTTCGTTACTTGCCATCTGAAATTCCGTATTTCGAAACTACAAGTTTTTGGTGCAAATGCCAGTGGCAATCGTAAATGTCAGAACATTTTGAATTCCGATTTTGGCAATAAAACTATGAATAATCTTTGGACTTCCGTTATTTATTGTTCAACAAGCTTGTGCTACGATACTTATAGATACTTACAGATTCAGAGATTGATAGGAGCTCCTCATACCTACATTGTAAGTTTGTCGACTATGGACGAGGGCGTTTCAATCTTCTCCGTTATTTAGGAATATGACGAAATAAGCACTTGTTTTCATTGGTATCTAGTTTTTTATAGTCTATACGGGGCAAAAAACCGGAATAAATTCAAAATCTATCATTGCTTGGTGGTTGCGGTGAAAAATAAAATACATTCGATTTTTATTATTTTTTTGCCGACACAGTTGGCGTAGTGCGCTGTAGCACGGTTTCTCGCCTTTAATTCCGTAGTGTCCGGGTTCGATCCCCGGTCAGGTCCGTTCAGGAAACGATCTTTTCTAAATTGGCTTGAGTCTGGGTGTGCTGGGAGACGCCCCTGGCTTAATTCCTTGTCTGGTACCTCGTAACACAGGGATATTTATCCCTACTACGAGACCATGACAAAAAGTGTGTTGTCTGGAGCATATTTATATTTATTTATTTATTTATTCTGCTCATTATTTATGGGGTATGTTAAATTATTGCAGGCATTTTTACGTGACTTTTCTAAATCCATACAGGTTCTAATAATTACCGATTTCTTGATTCCATCCGAAAAAGGGGAATGTTGATTTCTACATTCATTATTTCGAATATAAAAAATATTTAATCTAATCCAAAAAAATATTTGCTAAAAAGGCACGATAATTTTTTTTCTTTTATTTTATGCAACCTAACCAATCAATTTCCTCGAACCACAGCATGTCAACATACCATAATGTTTCTTGGAGAGCACGTTATAATTAGCCATAGTTAAATTACGGTAACACGTTTAGTTCTAGAGTGCGGTTATGAAAATATGGCTTCTGCGTTGGCAAGCCGGTGTTTTTAAAACATTTGCATTGATTGATATACAATTTTCCTGGTAGGTGATACGCTAGTTTAATAAAACTGGTTGGTCTAATAACTGAAACAATTTCTCATTTTATTTTTGCTTCGTTCGTATTGGTCCCGATATGTTAATGATATCTCCGAAACTCTTCACACGAGTTTACACGCCATTTGGAATGCCGATTAATAGAATACAACTAATCAAAAAGTCATATAATCAATTTGTTATTACACCGAAAGCTCATTACGCACACATTGCCAGCCGACCAAGCTAATCAGAGCTTGTACTATTAAATGAATTTATTACAATGAGAGATCTCCTTATGCCGGTAGTGTAGTCCTTGAGCTTTGGTTTACTGTACCTACCTGTAGCTATCTTTCTATAGAAAGATAGAAGTAAATTGGACGGTTAACAAGTAACCAGTCCATAAACACATTATCTGTTGCGGAGTTTATTCATATAAGGTACTTGTATCGCACTTCATTAAACAGCTCAGATCACTTTAGCATTTCCTCTAGTGTCGTGATCTGAGTCTTGGAAACTAAGTCGATTAGTTATTTAGACTTAGGCGAGTGTCACGCATGTCTTTTAGCTCGCAGTACTAGGACATTGCGAGCTAAAAATGAGTTAAACTATGATGTTAACTATCATAGTTTAGGTAAACTCATTGTTAGCAACTATTTTAGATACACTACGAGTACTAAGGAGGCGCTATACGGAAATCACATGCAAAATTTTGACAAAAAACTAAGATAACAAATCGTTGAAAAATTTTGGCCCTTTAATGTCGAGCTGAAATCGAACCGGCATCTTCCGTAAAGTTGGCTAGTATTTAGGTTTCGGTAACTTAGTGGTTAGAGCCTATCTAACCACTAAGTTACCGAAACCTAAATACTAGCCAACTTTATTTCACCATTCTTTTAATTAGCTAGTTTTTTGCTTTAATCACCTAATTTCGTCAGTAAAAATCCAGACTGGAAGATGCCATAGTGCCAGGTAACCGCTGACTGGCCGGAAATGAAAGATCCCATTACGAAATTGCTTGTTACAGTCAGTTTAGGTAATGAACTCAAGAAGTAATAAGGGATTGTTATTAGGCCCCTGAAATAATATGAACCAGTAAACGTAATGTTGATTGAATTATTTCTGTTAATCTACCATATTATCATGACTTGAATATTCACTTCACTTTCTTTCCCCTGATAAATCTTACGTCGTACATAACTGCGAAGGCGGATAAGCCAATAATGACGCCTGAGTATCAATTTGCCTTCTTGCATTACAAAATTAATGAACAGAAATCAAAAATATTTATTAAATACTGGGTGACTGAACTCGGCCCAAAATCCTTAGGTCTCGGTTCGAATCCCAGTCCCAGCCCGCCGATTCAGAACAAAGGTGTCGACTGATTAGGTTATTTTCTTTCATTTTTAATAAATAATTTTAAGGTATGGGTGGTGTTTATAAAATATAGTTTATGAAAACTACCGTCATTTACTATAATCAAAACAAACGTACCGAATCGGTCGATAACTTCGTTCTGATTCGAGGGGCTGGTCGGGAAAAGTGTTTGGATTTTTCAGAACATATTGAATGCGGGTTTGTGATCACCAACCCGCATTTGGCAAGCGTGGTGATTAAGCCAACACTCACCTATTGTAGCGATGATTTGATTTCAATGATGGAGGCCTTTGCCCAGCAGTGTGACAGTGCATACAAGGCTAATGTCTATTGAATAAACCATGGATATCTTATGGAAGCTGGTATTGCAAATATACAGCACACTGGTCTTTCTCCATTATTAAAGTGAGAGCATGTGATAAATTGCTCCTGCAGATAGAAAGAGATGTCTATTTCGACAAAAAAAAATTGTCACTTTTTTTTTTTATATTGCCCGTCAAGATGACCTCACTCCACCTGATGGAAAGCGGTCGTGAGGTCCAGATATGAGGTTGACAAGCCCAGTCATTCAAACGAATCACTGGGCTGGCCATCCTCACCTTGAAGGCCTGCAGAAATGCCTTTTCACGCCCCGCTTGAAGAACCCGGGACAATAAGAGGAAGGAAACACAAAAAACTTTGATTGCTATTATATTGTTTGGTTAATAAAATACCAAGGGATTGATTAATACTATAAAATTCATTTAATTTTTAGAATACATTACAGAGCTAATGTCAATGTAAAATGTCCTTTGGCACTTGGCAGCCAATTATTTTTCTTCATTACGAATTCGATATGGCAAGTCCCATGACCCACATTAGTTAGTCAGTAACCAATATACGGCGGCCTTAGTTTAGATGACTGTCACGGTGGCATCAGAAAGGCACTATTGTAAGTGCAACTTATTTTGGGCGGAGTAACTGAACTGAAGTGGCTACATCTAATTAGACCATGAGACTTGTGTTGATGTTGATTGTTGCTTTGTTGCGAAATTGCAGGCAGTCGGGACATGTAAAATGACATACGAGGTAAATATTGAATATACATTTTATCGATTTCATTATTGAGGATTATCGATACCTAACATTTAGAAATGTCAAAGTACTGTCTGTATTTGGAGTAAAATCTAAGGTCGTCTGTCGTGTAAATAGTATTTTTAGGATACTTTTCATCCTAAAGCTTTCCTCCCGCCTATAGCCTACTCAGTCGTGACTCAGTGCTCCCTGCCTCTCAAATATCCCTTCTTATTCCATTTCATTTGTCATTAAGGAAAAAAGTAAGTAAGAAGCGTATAAACTATGCAACTGCTGCACTGCTCCTGAAAGATATAATAAATTATCGATCCAAATATTTGATATTGGATCCACTAGGTATACCGACTAACTTGCTTTTGAATTTTAATTGTTTTAATAGTACCATTTAAACACTTCTATCTTCAAATAACTCTACTTGAAGTACCTCTGTTATTTTACTCTAATAGTTGTTTCCACTATTATTCGTCAATTAATTCCATCTACAACAACAAACTCGCCCTAAATTCTAATGATAAATCTAATTAGAGCGAGACAAAACTAACTTGTTACATAAACGTTTATTAACTGTGTATGTATGAGGCAACCGCGTTATTATAATCAGTAAAACAAGAAATCGAGTTTTTTATTAGTCAAAGAATCTGGGCATGCGAAGTCAACCTGCAAGGTTTCCAGGTTGCGGCACTGTCCTAAGGCTATCCACCAGAGACGTGCAATGCTACGTTGCTGTGGATGCGTTTGATATCCACCAATCAAATTCATCATCACAGCCAAATCTGACATTTTATTTCCACAATAAACCATGTTTTTTACCTACTTTTAAGTTTCTTGAATGTAAAACCGTTTGAATGTAAAATTGTGTTTATTGCAATTAAATAATTTTGTATTTTTTGTATTTTGTGCATAGCTTATCACTGGTGAAAACGGGTTATACTAAGCTATGTTTTAAACATGACATGATTATATGACTCAGTCTTTAAAAATTAAACGAAATTTCATAATTTGTGCTCGGGAGGCTTATTACGATCTCCTAAAGCCTGGCAGGCTTGGCATTTTGGTATTATGATCTCGTATTCCCAGTCACGTGACCATTACGTCACGCAAACTCACCTTCTGTGCGGCGTATTGGTATTACAAACTCTCATTTGACGTTTCTAATCATTGTTTATCTGTCAAATAGTACCACCAGTCTAAAACTTTTCAGTTGCAGAAGTAGCTCTAAAAAAGTGACATCGTAATACCAATACAAAGTGAGCTTTTTAGAACCGTAAACGGTCACGCCGCGATAGATTGTATTACGGCCCCTGGAGTAGGCCCACAGACGGCATGTTTCAATTCTATTCTAAGCTTCTAAAGCCAGCACAAATAAGATAATTGCTTCATAACTGTTGGCAGGGTCAAGTGCGCGAACCCGACTATAATTCGATGCTGTCACAATTGAGCCGATTACGCAACTGTCCGGCTCTCGCTGTGCGGATAATGTGACTTAATCAATAATGTTGTTTAGGATGATTACATCTATACTAATATTTTACAGAGGATAGATTTGTATTTCTGTTTGTAACGAAGAAAATCAAGAACTATTGGACCGATATTGTAAATGTTTCGCTAATTTAAATACATTATTAGCGAGTGACAATGGCTATGATTTTATCTTTAAGCTATATTTTACGGGAGAAATAGGAGAAAAGTTCAATGAAGGGAAACTCATTAAAGCTTGGAAAAACAAAATTAAAAATGGTCAAATTAAAGTATATAAATAAATCCATTGTAAGCCTTTGGCGTGGGGTAAAACCAGAAAAACATGAAAATTATTTACCTGTCACTTGTTTTTGTTTACTAAAGTTTTATAAAAGATCGTTTATCTAAGTACAAGTTTTTAAGTAGATACATAACTAACAGACCCGACTTCGCCCACGTTATCGTTATACATATATAATGGCTAAATTACATAAAATCTTTATAAATTTTAGCCTATATGTTATTCTGATGTATAAGCTTTATTACTGTTAAGTTTGATCCAAATCCGTTCCGTACTTTTTGCGCGAAAGAGTAACAAACAGACATACATACATACATACATCCTCACAAACTTCCGCATTTGTAATATTAGTAGGACAAATTACAATTACTAGACATAAATTACACAACCTGATACCACCGTCTACTTTCTACCACCGGACCACTAGACGCCGGGAGGGCTTCCACCCCCGTGTGGTTGACTTTCCGAAAGTCCGTACCCAACGGTTTGCTGCATCTTTTCTGGTACGCACCGCTAGGGAGTGGAACGCTCTCCCTGCGTCTGTGTGTCCGGATACATACAACCTTGGTGCCTTCAAGGCCAGAGTGAATAGGCATTTTCTGGGTAAGCGTGTACCACCATCGGCCTCGTCATCGCTTACCACCAGGCGAGACTGAGGCCAAACACAAACCCATTTTAAATAAAAAAATAAAAAAAATATGAGGGATCTTAAGCTTGATCGAAAGTTTCTCATTCGATATACATGCATCTATAATAAGTTGCAACAAATTAGTAAAAGCCATAATACATAAATAGTTATAAGAGCATTGTAGGAATCCTACAATATTTACTGGCAATACTGCCATTTGGTAGTTGCTCTCATTCATGCTCTCGCCCCTCCCCTTTTTAACAACGAAGTGTGCAAGCCGGAGTGATCCGTGCAAAGTATATAATAAATAGTTCTTGTGCTTTAAACTTACAGTGTTTCACTATAAACGAAGACCTATAAACTAAAAACTACAGTCCACGCTATAACAAGCACCTAAGACCATATCTCAGAACAGGTCACTAATAAAATTAGAAAACCAAATACGGTACTGTATGCTAAGACGCGAATTCCGTACAGTTATTCGCAAACCTGTCCTGATCCCTGATTTGTAAATCTATTTAGAATTACAGAAGTTTATTTCTTTAACTTTTTTAAAAACTTTTGACTATATGCCATTGATTTAATATACGTGTTAACAGAATATAAAAAAATATTTTAACAATATCTTTGGGATAAAGAACCAATCGAACCATATATTCTGTTTTATAATTAGGACTAAAGGATAGTAGGTACTCCACTTTTTAACAAACACGAACAAGGAGGAGGTTCTCAATTTGAGTGCATGTTTTTTTTCATGTTGGTTAGTTACCTCATAACTTTCGACTGGGTGAACCAATTTTGATAATTCTTTTTTCATTTGAAAGCTGGTGCTTCCCGTGTGGTCTAATTTTAATTTATCATATTATCGTACAAGTTTTAGAAGAATACGCATTTTTTTTTACTTTTTTTTGTGTTATGTACTTAATAGTTTTTTTTTAAAGTTGGTTTTTTTTGTTATTTTTTTTTTGTAAGTCTTGTATATAGTGCGCCATTTCACGAGTTTGTGTATAAAAGTGTCATATAATGATGAGCAGCTTGACACACTAGCGTATTGTCGTACACTGTAACTTAAATACTTAATAATTAATAATACTTATTATTTAATAATTGTAGTTGTAGGCAACCACTTATTTTGCAAATTTTATTCATTATGGCATATTATTCTATTATCATCTTCAGTAAAAAGGATACAACTTGTGTTGCTATACATAAACTGTTCATCCAAACTGTCTCTGAGATTGTGTAACGGGTCGCTTCAGTCCTAAAAGTATTATGTTTGATGAGTTTCTGTCAGGGTTTACCAGTTAACTTCTAGACGACCCTTATGAATGTTGAAGTTATTCTTACATGATGTTTTTCAATTGTTGAATAATTCAAACTGGTAATTAGTTCTTGCAAAGGTCTTTTTAAGTAAAAACAAACATGTCTGTTAAGGGACAAATGCTTTTAAAGTCCAAGTTAAAAAGGAGTTTCCTAGTTGAACTTTACCGTGTTTTAAAATGGAATCGTTGTTTTAAAAACAGAGCACTTATTAATTAACAGATTTAACATGTTTGCACTACCGGTTAAAAGCCTCTGTAACCTGTATATACTAGATACTGCGAAATACTGGTGCGAGGTGTCCCTGACATTTCTCACTAGCGCGCTCGAACAGTTGCTAGTTGATTTAAAGCTTGATACGCCACTCAAATAAAAAATAAGCCAAACATAAACGCTACTGGTATTCACGTCTGACTTTGAATATGACTTTCTAACACTCGAACTTGAAATTTGACTCCATACTTTATTAGAATATAGCAATCGTTATATGCATTATTTACAATTTGAATAACTACTAACAATTGCTATTAGTAGGTACTAACTAGTAGCGATGAAATTATTTTAAATCATAGTTTATCCGAATACGTATTCGAATATTTTAAATGTTATGAATATTTGTCTTAGTGCGTTAAACTACCTTAACGGACTGAAGAGTTAGAAAATATATTATTTTTCTAACTCTTTAGTGATAAAGCATACAAAAACAGGCATCAAGTGTTTATCTGTACAACATGTACGAGTACTTAGACTTTTATTGACTCAACAAAGCTTGCAAAATACTTTCAACACTGCTTTGACTTTTCCCCATAAGTTTATTACAATGCGCAATCAACACAGCACACAATCGCGACAGTGTGTCAAAACAATTATACAAACAAAGATCAGCAATGACTGCTGAAGTACATGCCCAATGATCTAGCTAGCCTGTCGACTCGGACTAACGTCATTACATAACCGAGGTTACAGTGCACGTGGCCATCAGAAGCCTTTCTTTCTTTGTGCATTGTGCAAACTGACCGACAAATGACAGGCGTGAAATAATAACACTGTATTTTACTTACAACCAGGCTCAACATCCTCTTCTATATCCATCTTTTATCAATGTTTACCTTTTTACTTAGCTTAATTTCAAGCAAAAATACATCGGAACAATAAAATTTATAATTAATTTAACAATGCTCTAATTTCTACACAAAGATAGAAACTAGAAAAATTCGACCTGATCCTAGGAACTCAAGCGGGATTGTAGAGCGTCGCGGGACCCTAGGATCAGATCGATTTTTTCTAGTTTCTTTCTTTGGATTTGGATTTCATTTGGATTTCATTTATTCATTATATCAAGTGGTAAGTACATAAAGATCTTTGTAGAGGTAAGTACTTAAATAAATAATTTCCAGTTTGTTTATTTAGTTAGGGTATAGATAGCCCATCCTGAATATTATTTAATAGCCCGATTCAAGAAATCCTTTGAACATTTAAAAGCTGCTTCACTTACGTTTCTCTTAGTCAAGCTTGTTAAGTGTTGACAAATTACGTAACTTACTGCTTGCTCATTCGCTGTAAATGTGAAGCACTAAGCATGACACACTAATTGCCTGATATAAAACAAGCCGAGCCAGATTATTTCCCTAGTACATCCCTTTAGGTACTTCTTACTGTATTGGATTTTTCAAAATGACTGCAAAAGTTAACCCATCATATTGTCAACTATTGTATTTGAATACATTTGAAGATAAATTCTGGTGTTTTTTATTGAGATAACGAACAACTTTGTGCAAGGCATGTCTACTTATACTAATAATAAGCAAAAAGATTACTTTGTCATACCCAGAAGTATAAAAACTTATGTACTAGTAATCTCAAAAGGAGTAACAAGAACTGGCTTATACCGCAGGCAGAATTACCGTTTTAATAATTGTCCAGTCAGTATCAAAAAATTATAGTAATGCGTAAATAACGATATTTTGTACCTTCATAGTACAAAGCTATTTGTTAACAACAGTAAACGCACTAACTAGCATTACATAACTTACTGTTTGCTCACGCACTGTGATGGATGCAAATTTTCTTCGGCTCGATCAGACATAAACTGGTAGGAAGTGGACTATTTGGTCGTAAAGGCAAATTGTCGAACTGCATGATTACATTACTACTGCCGCGATGCCGGTGCGTACGAATGCGCTTAAAACGTCCGAGAATACTTTCCCATACTAAAACATTACATCTTAATTATTACTTAACAAGGGAGGAGAAAGAATCTAGATTGGACGACATTTGAAGGCAGTCGCAGCGTGAGTTGACTGGGTCCGAATTAACAGTATTTTCATTATATTAAAACTATCTAGCCTGTGTTTCTTTAAATGTTTTAGAAGCTGGCAATAAACAAATCAATCAGTCAATCAATCTGCCCACCATTTAAATTTATATAAATAGGCAAGTAAATTTTACTCAGCAACATTCAACAATTCGTGACTTAAACGATTGAAAATAAGTTTCAACGACACGATCGCCAATTCTTTCTCAATGTTGCTCGCATTTCACAGTTTTATTAGCGCTGATAGACAATACTTGTACTATATCAACACTAATATTATGAAGAGAAAAGCATTCGTTGTTTTTCAGTTGTTTTTCAGTTCATCTAGTACATACCAAATCAGAAAATAACACAAACATGAAACGTGTTTCGTTCCGCAGGAACAGAAAATAAAAGTCCGATCGAACATTGACAACACAATCATTCACGAGCAGACAAAGAAAGTTGTACTGAATCTATTAACACACTAACGACAATAAGCGCAATTTTAATCTATTGAATGCTAAAAAGAAAGTAAAAATTAGCATAACACAAAATAGGTACTACTTCCTTCAAGTAGTTGAATATTTTAGTGTCCCAAATTAACTAACGATTAATAATACAAAGTAGGTATATTCATTAACAAAGTAAGAAAAGCAAGACTGGCGGTTTTCATGCAAGAGACGATCGATTTTGTTTTTTGATATGCTAATGATGATAATGCTGATCAATTATGCGTATATAATATGATCAATTCATCATCATCATCTTAGGGCTTTCTAGAAACTTCTATCATTTCTACCAGTCAAATTCCACGTTCAAATAAAATAAATGGGCTATGCAGTTTTTCGCATATAACGGTGTCAAATGAATACCTGTATGCCTTGAGTTTAATGTTCAACTTGCACCACAGTATACTAAAATGCATACTACTATTCAATGATATTCTCAATATTTAGTGAAAAAACCATATTCGGGTGATAACTTTCTTGGAATTTCTAATATTTTTTACGCGTATTAAGCAAGCAGTCAAGGTTATTATTTTCAGTTCAGTAATTCTGCAGTTAAAACATTATGCATGTATAATTTATTTTACCATACTTAGTTATAATGCTTATGATAAGTTAATGTTACCTAATGGGTTACTAGAGCACTTAATGGCTTTTGAACACTACTCAAAACGCGGATTTTGAAACATTAGCCAAGTCTATTTGTAACATGATAGCTCTACGGTCAATTAGCCTAATTATAACTAACACAATATTTTGATATTTCTTGGCATATTTTCTAATGTATGATCCCGGTATTTCAAAGCAGAACTGGCTTCCAGCTGTGAGATTCTCCTATGCACTCAATTGCTTTCTGTATATTATTTACTAGGAAACAGTTGAAACATGTTCAAATAAATGCAATTATTGAAAAAAATATACAACAAACATGCTAATAAACAAAAAGACGATGCAGATAACGCCCAAACCGCGTTCATTTTCTACGACCAGTTTGACAAACAGGATATTGTTATCCACACAAGATAAATTATTTTAATTGATTATTTTCTCCTTTCCATTCTAATAACCCGTGCTCTCAAGATAAATAATTGTCTCCATTATTTATTTTGTCTTTGCTAAAAAGTGAAACCAACGGTGAAACTGGGCTATCTAGACATCTTCAATTAATCTTGAAAGTGATACCGATTATCTCTCACATTAAAAATAGAGATAGACGCCTGACGAATACCCGGGCTGCGGTGAAACGAGAATACATTTCACGACTTAATAATTTTCATAATATGGAGTTTACTTTGATATAAATACCCTAAAATTTACAGTTTTTGGAACTTGATAGCCATATTGGTAAAGGTATCTCTCACCACTGAGCCTCAGTGGTGAGAGATTCAGAACATAAAATACCGCACTTAGGTTTAATAGTACCAAAGCCTTCTGATTTTTGTCTGAAAAAATCAGTTAAAAATGGTTTTGACCGACGTCCTTAGTCAGGAACAGTTATGACTGATTTCGACCGATTATAAGTTTTCACTGTAACATATGTATATATTCAATTTCATAGTCATACAATTCAAAGATAACTAATATGTAGTGTTAGCCATATGTATATATTCAATTTCATAGACATACAATTCAAAGATAACTAATATGTAGTGTTAGCCACTCAAACTAGCTCTATGTATTCATCTGGTCATTAGGTACCTGCCCATAAAAGAGTATCGCTCCGTGTTTCCATACAAAGAAAACAATATCGCTAGTTCGTTTTGAAATACAGAGAAATCTTATCAATACGTGTCACAGAACAGGCATATCAATTAGGTATATTCATTACCGTCACGAATTTCTGAGTCATAAATAAATAAACATCTGGTTATCACCGCACCGCGGCGCCGCGTCCGAAAACACCTTTGGTAAAAATATTAAATTGAAATAATATCTACTTACCTAACTAAAACTACCATCAATAATTGCATGTCTTTAAAATTCAAGGCTTTCTTTTCCAACACGTCAGCTGGTGCCTTAATTTGATCGTAATTTAAGCTTTAGAAAAAGATACAAATAATGTAAGTATTCCCTTTAATTACCTACTTTGATTGTGGTTTGGCCTTGTAGGTGACCGCTTTAAGCTAAACAACCAATCGTAAAAATTGGCCTGTTAATAATGTTAACACTCAGTTAAAAACTAACTATCATGCCACATTGTTTTGTAACAACAAGGGCTCAATTTCTTAATTTTGTTACGTAAACTGTACTTACTCTAATTTTATTTTCATATTTGCGTACCCATGACTCACATATTAGTAACATACATAGACTTCTTACGCTCTAATTAATGTAAAGGGAACTGTATGGTTAGATGAATATCACAGAAATGCGGAAGAAAACCTGTTTCACATAAAAACTTAACAAAACAGCCGGCTCACTAACTGAGAAAAACTAGTTACGTAACGCTTACTACATTTTTAATGTAGGTTATACAATAAGGCCTACTTGAGCACAACGTTAACTCCGGCCTTTTTAATCCTCTTTGGTATTGCCCTGTTTATGCTAGACGCGAAATTTACGTTATCGTTCGCGTAAAAAGATGTATGTCAGGATCGTAGCAAGTGGAAAGAAGTGGTCTCTGCCTACCCCATTGGGAAAGAGGCGTGATGGTATGTATGTATGTATGTAAAAAATTGTATTGGGATTTGACAAGACATGACATGACAATGTGAAATCCCAATACAATTTTTAACCACTTTAAATTTACGTTTTCTGTAATGTTTTTATTTTTGTTATTTAAAATGGGTTTGCGTTTGGCCTCAGTCTCGCCTAGTGGTAAGCGATGACGAGGCCGATGATGGTACACCCTTACCCAGAAAATGCCTATTCACTTTGGCCTTAAAGATACTAAGGTTGTAAGTATCCGGAAACACAGACGCAGGAAGAGCGTTCCACTCCCTAGCGGTGCGTACCAGAAAAGACGCAGCAAACCGTTGGGTACGGATTGTTGGAATGTCAACCACATGGGGGTGGAAGCTCTCCCGGCGTCTAGTGGTCCGGTGGTAGAAAGTAGAGGGTAAATTTAAAGTGGCAACTCGTCGTAGACGTGCTGACAAGATTTACTTTAATCTGTATGTCTACTAAGAGTTTGACACCAACGACAGCCGCTATTATTTTGTCTGCGTAAACGCGTTGACGTTTTTGTATGGGATTTCGGTACAGCGTGCCTAGTGATTTAAAGTGTAACCAAAAACGGCATACAACTGAACGCAACGATCGCCGTTTACGTGCCAGAAACTCATGGTAGACGGACTGGATTAAGAATGCAAATGCTACAGCGTCTTTTGAAGATTATGACATACCTACAACTGCAATTTGCTCTCTTATTCTCCATACTTTTTGTCGTCCGCTTTAGGAACGGCGTAATTTTGTGTTTGACGCAAACAAACGAGCAACTGCAAATGCTTTTACTTATTACTACCACAAAATAAAAAGTTTACAGAAGGACTACTCGCGCCTTTTTCCTAAACTTGCCTGACCGCCCAGGATTACTGATAGTACCTAGTAATCCTGGCGGAGCGAATATAGATTCGCTCTGAACTTTTAAAATGAAGTAGGTAGGCTATTCCTACTTGACAGCTTAAAGAACATTATAAAGACTGGTATAGAGATGTCATTCCCGGTTTGCGATTAAAGCGACACCAAGCGTTCACTTGTCAAACTATGTCATATTTAAAGATAACCATAGCTACACTGTACTGCTGTATAGTAGGTTAGGTATAGGAGACTTAGGCTCGATGTTTTTGTTTTCATCACACCATGTTTTGAATACGTTAACCATTAAATAATTTGAAACACGATGAATAAAAATGGTCATGAGTCGATCCGGTAAAATAAAAAATAAGCCTTTAATTTGAAAATTTATTTTCACCTTTACTTATAGTATTCCTGCGACTGCTGCGACGCTATTTGGTAGAGGTCATTTGCATCAAAATCCTGTGTACAGTCCTTTAAAAACTTATTCACTTATAAGTCATATAACACAACACTTTTGATCAGCTTTATCAGATATTCTCGCCAGTTACCAAATCACAAGTCAGATGAAGATCCAGTAGCAAATGAAATAGTCAAACGAAAAGCGCAGGTTATCGGAGCCCAAGAGTAACGAGGGCGTAGTTTATTATCACTGAAAACAACCGAAAATACGGAGAAACACTTACGCGCCGAGGATACCAACGGAAAATGTTGTTTGTTTGTTAACGTCAAGTTTAAAAATGGCTAACAGTAAATAATATTTCACATACTTTATTTGAATATATTCAAAAATCAGTAACAGATTTACTGTAAATAACAAAATAGGAGTTTAACACTCAAATAAAGTCAATTATTGATAATCTTTCTTAAGTTTCACACTCAAATAAAGTCAATTATTGATAATCTTTCTTGTAATAATAAATTAATTATAAGTTTTGATGTCGAAGATAAAATGCGAAACAGCGCCATCTAGTGATTGAGGGGTAAATAATGCTCATTTACGCAGATTTTGCTTGTTGTTCTTCTAAGTAAAAACACTATGCTTGACAGTACAACACAACAAAAAGTACAACAAAACAACAAAAAACTCATCGTGTGAAAAATTGCACCAAGTTCGACAAAAGCACTCGCGAAAGTGCGACTTGCCGCGACACTGATGCTCACCGGTATCGCCTGTAAACTCACTGTGTCTGTGTGCGTGATCAAAATGGCGGGTTTGTTCTAAGCCGACTATCTGATTCTGTCATGCGTAATTTGTGTTACCACTTTTTGCAAGAAGTGAGCTAATAGTACTTCATTAGGAAAATATATTTCTGAATTACAAACATGAAAAAGAACAATGCTGCGTCCTTAATGATTACCTACTTTGAAACAAAGGCACCCAGTTAACAAAATACTTATACCAAACTTGTTTTATCTTTGGAAAAATAATTAGCCATTGACGTAGACAAAATTACAATGAAGTATTTATGCACTTACCACCTACCTTCAGGTAATTATCATCGGAACCGGAATTTATTGAATGTCGTTGGCAGTTACAATAATAGGTTTTGGCATTAGATTCGAGCGAAAACATAAGAACCACATTATATTTCAATATAATCATTAATGAAAAGTGCACCTTAGCAGATCGTGGAGAAGTGGCAACAGCCTTACTAGACTTAGTCGGCTAATCGGTGACCGAATTTATTGTAGGAGAAAAATATAACGTACTGATTGCAATAGTGCAACGCACACGTCCTACATAAAGTAGGTCAAAAATATAGTAGTGAGGAAAAATCTGACGTAGAAAAAAGTCTGACGTAGGGAGGCACCCTTATAATCCATACAGAGTCCCCGCACAAATTAGACATGCGCGGCGCTCTGACAGATAGCACGCTCAGAACAACACGCCATTTTTGACACACGCACACAGAGACGTGACTTTACAGACGAAGTCAATGAGTTTCAGTGTCGCGGTCAGTCGCACTGTCAAAAACATTGAGATAATATTATTTCTACGTCGGTAGATACTTATATTATAGTTCGATGGTCAAAGATGGTTTCGCGCAGATATTTCTGTTGCAGTGTATTTGGCTGTATGAACACCACACGAAATTGTGATTTTACGTTTTTTAAGTTACCAAATGATGTTGAAAGGTAAGTAAAACTCAGATAACGTTTGCAAGTTAGTAGTACTATGTACGAGTATTATAAGTATATAGGTAGGTAAACCATTATATTTCCTAACACATTCAAATCCAGTACAAATGGGCTTTTACTTTTTCCGTAACTTGTGTTACCATGCATTGGTAAAACACCAGTATTTTTGATATATTCTTTTATTGGCACGCGCGGCTTGCATCCGCGCCGCGCCGCCCACAGGTGACCGCCGAAGCGGTGGCTCATGGTGTTATCTACAGCTTACCTACCTAGGTAGGTAGGACTGTATGATCAAGGCCAATAGGCTAGCAGGTTGCACCTGGACCCCGGTAAATGACTTCTTATAATATAATACTTTTATATACGTATTCACCCATCTTAACTCCTTTTAATCTAACTGGTCCCCTTTTGTATATTTTTGTTTTTGTCGAACTAGGTACAACTTTTCGCTTGATGTATTTTATTTTTGGCGATATACTCGTATGCTCTTCGAAATAAGTTGCCGCTAAACTTATGCCCACTTATGCCCGACCGAAGTTAGGCTGTACGCTTTAACTTTAACGCAACGTACCTAATTTCGGCATAATGTGTCATCAGTAATTCAAATAGCATTGCAGGCGAAGTCATGCTGATCTTCGCTCGCGTACCTTCGGCATAGTGTGTTTAGGCACTTAGGTTAGGCCTGTGGAATGCAGTTGAACGTTTAAGGCTGTATTAATGTTATATTGAAATTTAAAAGATTAATGAAGGCAAGTCTACATTTAATTACAAAACTCACGAATGACGGATCCATTACTGCAAGACCTTCGCAATCTTTGTTTAATTTGGATACAAATTTGAACTTCTTGAACCCATTAACTTCCTAAAAGGTCAAGATATTAACAATTGCATACACGCCCATTTTCGCAGGTTTACCTACTGCGTTCTGCCGCAAAGGTTACTAGATGGTATTGGTTAAGCTGGATTACTCAGTTGTTTTATACCATCTAAAGGTCAAATTTCAGATTTAAGTTCAACTCATAGGTAACGTTTGCCTGCTTTGCTTCGTTTTTAAGACAACTACCTATCATCTTTCAACAATTCAAAACTGTTCGTCACTGTCAAAATGTCATCGTGGTACAAATGTGAAATAATGATTATTTAATTAAATTTACAATAAATGTTTGTGTTTTTATTTGCTGGAAAAAATATAGCTGCATATAATTTATTTATCTATCTACTTATACCAAATAAATATTCACAAGAGCCATAATTTCAAAATGCCTATCGAAAACGAGCAATGATCATGTTTATTTCGAAACAAGGATTTGAATAGCGTGATAATGCCAAAGTAACCTTACAAGATAGTAATAAGTTGTCTGCCTGTTCACAAAACTGTTACAAGAACAATCATGTGCTCGGACTGAGTAAATAAATTTATCTCGTGACTAAAAATAGTTCTTTAAGGGCAAATTAATAAGTAAGTGTTTACAATATCAAGGATTGTCCTTTGACGTCCGTCTTCGGACGCACCGTCTATATATTTGCTCAGTTTTGTTTTTGTTATTAAATAAGCCAGAAGATAGCTATAGTACTCGTATGAACAAGCCTGAATGCATTGATCATTGTTCTGTATTATAAACTAGTGAATCAGAAGAAAAACATCATGTACGACTTCAAACGACCAGGCGATTAACTAGAAACAGTGTTCAATGATACCAAATTTCAAAAAATATGATTGGCAGGTTAATTGCCATTATAATTATGTGAAATTGGCTAAATTAATAAAGTTACATCATGAATCTGAAATAAACGTTTCAATTAGAAACTTGTAAGGTAACAATTACAATTAACATGACGCTGACAATTGTTGACACAACTGAACAAATCAATCTTAATTTACTTAACATAGGTACATAATAAATACCATGCATTCGTTACACCTGAATCTTCTATCACGAATAATAATACATTTCGAGATAGAGTGCTATCAGTGACAGCTTTCTTTTTTATCTGCAGTTATTATTCAAACTCCAATGACTGTATCAGAAGCTGATAGGTTTGTTCCGCTGGTTACACGATATTATGTATTATACGAATTGTGATGCAGCGATAGCGTCCGAAGTGAAATTAGCTAGGTCTCCGCGATGATTATCCAATGCCTGCGACGAGACGAAAGAGAAAACGATGAACATTTTGTTTGCACAAATATTTCGTCCAGTCCGCGCCGCAGCGCAGGTTCTAAAGTCGTCCGTCCAAGTTAACAGAGTGAAAACGGTCCGCAATAGGCCGGCACATTGCGTGATATCTGCCACTAACACCTGCTCGTTATTGCAACAAACCTTGTGTTTTAGCTGACTATAATTGTTCCTAACCATTGTACCTAATTTTGGTTTTCATTGTTCACAAAGGTCAAGACCGCCGTGCGACGTAAGCACTCATCGCGTAAAATTATCCATAATTTCAACGTTATCTACAGACAGCGTTTGCAGCTGTATCTAAATCAAGGATCTGTAGCAAGGCCTTCTCGTTTCACTCCTCTCATTTGTTATAATTAACGCTCACCAGGTAACATAAAACAAACAATTTCATTGGCTACGCTTATTTTTTCATTGTTCTTAATATGGTTGTTATTAAAAGATTTTCCAAGGAGTTACGATAGTATTATTTGCCATACCTGAATCCTGGGCATTTTGCAGGTGGTGTATATGATGCAGATGCGCGTAATAATGGTGGTGGTGCAGGATGCATTCCAGATCGGTGCAATTCAACATTGTTAAGGCACCGGCCTACCGGCAGTCACTCACGAATGCACACTTTCACAAATATATTCCACTGGCACTATCGTCGTCACATCACGTTATCAAGCACAAGCTGAGCACATGGGCTGGTCCATAGGCGCCGTACGGTCTGCGCCGGCGCCTGCTATCTACCGGTGCATCACGTGGGGTTTGTTTACAAGCGAATTGCGGGAAGAGGGGTAAAATATTCACGTTTCCGCACAGATGAAATCCATGTCGATACTGCGATTGATAAGGCGGTCGTGCGTTGGGTGCGCGGGCTCCGCGGTGAAGGGGCGCGCAGCACTGTTGGCGCGCGGTTGTGTACTGAGTGCGCAGTGCCACCTCCCAGGCTCCCGGCCTCGCGCGCTTGTCGGACC
Source organism: Udea olivalis (assembly GCA_947369235.1). NCBI lineage: Eukaryota > Metazoa > Arthropoda > Insecta > Lepidoptera > Crambidae > Udea > Udea olivalis. Next base: position 6,560,613 of record OX376347.1, read on the forward strand.
CTGGGCTATCATATCACGACCCGTTGCCCTCCGAGGATAATGCCGCGTTCAACGCCCGTTTCTATTATCATTAATGGAAATACTTCTTGACATGCGCCGCTGTATTTATTTGGCTGCATTTGTTTTTAAGATTGTGACAGTACCTATCGGACACTAATTATCTAACAAAAGGAAATTAATGTTCATTTTATGCATGTCTCGAGCATTTAATAGGATATTTTTCCTTACTTTCCTATAGGCTTATGTGACTAAGAAAATATTTCTTCAGATAAAAAAATACAAAGCGTCGCTACTGTTGTAGGTCGTTTCAACTTATATCCGCACATGTTATTACAGTCTGTACCACTTCCTAGTTTTAAAAATGTTGTTAATTTTACTTCATTCATTATATTCTTATTACAAAAAAATACCCACTGCTGCAAATATTTGTCTAGCAAAATATCTTCAAACAAGTACCTAATAACCACATTTCCGCTCCAACAATTTAAACTTTACAATGAATCTTATCTCATGCCATAACATCGTTCCGAAGTTCAATTAGACAAATGCTAAAGACGTGACTGGATAAATAATAGGGTATGTGTCTATAAATAAACATCATCAAAAGATTAATAATGAATTGTATTTCTTTTGCGGAAAAAACGACAAGCGAAATATTCGCGAAGGTCGCGGAGCTGGTGGTGAGTGGTCGTGCACTTTCAACGGACAAGTGAACAAAGCCGGCAGCGTGTGGCGCAGCGCGGCAGTATTATCTGGCATTTACAAAACAATCGAAGACCACTGCCGGCAATCAATATGACATGAACCTGAGAGACAAGTGTTGGAGTAGCTGGGGGACTACTCCGGTGGAACATTATCGAAGTTTCGTTCATCCTTGATAGGCAAAGATCTTTCTAATATGAGTACTAAAATTTTTCTTAGAAGTCGAGCCTGATTGCTGCAGGTTTCATATGTGTTGTAGAATAATGATGCTAAAAATACAAAAAATCAATATATATTTTGTAACATACTCGTAGTACTCGCACTTGACTCTGATGCATGGCGATTGGCTGATGGTTAGAATGTTTCGCATTCTCATTTATTTGCAGTTCATATAGTTTTTTAGCCGGCATTTTGTTTGAAAAAAAGAAATTACTCGAAAAAATATTTTGTAAATAATAACGGAAAGTGGCACATGGGAGTCATATGGAAAAACTGATTCTAGAAGTGACATTCTAGCTGTGACATATACAAAACGTGTTCTTTGTAGATGAGTAAGTGAAGGTATTGACTTAACTACATAGGAACTGTTAATCTGTTCTCCACCTAACTTCGAGCAAATCTTTAAAATCTTTAAAATATCAGAAATATAGTCTGACCTTTTATTTAGCCTCTGGCTGACTAATGTATCATCGATTAGAATGATAAATGTATACAGTGAAAAGAAACGTTTCAGGAATATTGGAAAACACTACTTGCTTCGAAAGTAGACTGCGTTTTGAAAATTATTCCTCCGAAAAAAATACAGGTTTTAATAAATATTTCAACTTAATTATGTACCAGCCAACCCTATTTCATACAGATATGTTACGTCCTTAATCGTTCCAATCGTAGGTGTACAAACGAATCGCTAATAACGCAGTTTATAGATACTCAAATTCAATAACGAAGAGTAACAATTATTTTTTGACAGGTTGTAACAGCTGCCATTTGTCAGCATTTGTGGACACAATTTTCACACTTGTATAAGAGCTACTTGCTACTTATAGCAGGTACACTGGTACATACACAATGAGCCAACGTAAAAGTATCAACAAGTTTATTTGTACTTGTAATCGAGAGTGGCTTGCTAGAGATCATTGCAGATTCATATTCACGACACGACACGACACGGTTGGCGTAGTGCGCTGTAGCACGGTTTATCGCCTCGATTTCCGTAGTGTCCCGGGTTCGATTCCCGGTCGGGTCAATTTAGGAAACGATCTTTTCTGAATTGACTCTGGTCTGGGTGTGCTGGGGGACGCCCCTTGCTTATTTCCTTGTGTGGTACCTCGTAACACAGGGATATCAATCCCTACTTCGAGACCATTACAAGAGGTGTGTTGTCTGGCGCATATTTATTTATTTATTTTATTTATATTCATAGTATTAGGCAATCCGCTAATTAAGTAGGTTTACAGGGCATAGGGTATTCCTAACTTAAAGCTGCACTTAAATCTGATGCAAGAAGTTAATTAATTGATCGTGTCCATATTGAGCACAGACTTCTTCGTAATAGTGACATAATAGCGAAACTTTTTATCATCGAGCTGAATTAATATGCAAAGATCTTTAACCATTGCATGTCCATCATTGGAGCATGCATGTGAATCTCGAACTTGTAAATAGGTCACGTGCATAAAAATGTGCACATTTAGTTATACTTGGCTTGGGTATACTTTGTCGAGATGACGAGCAGAAACTGGCAGTCTTTAACATGTGACGCTATCTCTAAATAAAGTCAGACAACAATGAAGGAAAGAGCAACTTGAAGAGTATTTCAATATTCGATGTATAGGTAAAATGGGTAGGTACGAGTAACTAAAATGTGTTTTCTATACATATAATAAACTAATAACCACTTTTTCACGGAAGAAAATTTACATTATGTTCGACCTTTAAGGTGGAGTTTTCATGTCCGATTCGACTGTGGGACCCACACTTCACTAGACATAGTCTGTGTCTGAGTCATCTGACACTGAATAAATCAATAATACTCATAATAAAAGCTTGTTTTGTAGGGTAGTTTATTGGTAAGTCGCCTCGCAGGTTCACGAGTCCGTTTCAGGATCAAATATCAAATAATTACCGTGGTATAATACTTGGTAAAAAATACGCATTTATATTAAGCAAACCAATTATTTATTTACTGCTAATGGTGATTGTGTAATCCTTGACATGGCAATGTCATAATTACCGCGTTTTATTGTTACGTATAATAAAGTTAATTAACTGTACTTCTTATTGTCACGGATTGATAAACTGATCGTTAGATTAACGCGATTAGATGAATTATTTATTTTTACAATATATTTAAATATGCCATTAAAGGTCCGGCCATCCTTTACAATATATTTAAGCCATTAAAGGTCCATTTTTTTCAAATCAACATCTGTGTCTAACAACATGTCATTTTTAAAGGTAAAAATCTGTGATTTGTACAATACCTACATTACATCAATTACGTTATTGTATAATATTACAATGTGTGCATATTCAAATGATTACGTATATAATGAATATTTAAGAGGTATCGTTTCCTAGTAGATTATAAATATGATCATTAGAAGGTCATCTTCAGTATATTTCAATGTATCCTGCTTTAATTAAAATGATTAATAACTTAATTACGATATGAACTATCAGTATTTATTGAATATCGATAGTTTTGTGTGCCATCTCTACAATATTTTTCGCTGACTGGTGTAAAACAAACAAAATACTCCATCACGAATATACCCCGAACGGGTAGTCAGAGTGTTGCCGTCATGGTGAAAAGAATAATCCCACTTTTCACCAATGGTAATAGAACGCAACGTGGTAGGTGGTGAGCCTTACGCCGTCATAATGAATTCTCAAAAAAACAAAACCACGCTCCGCCGCCGCATCCTAAAACCTTATTCCCTAGGTTGGTCTTTATTTACCATTTGTTCATCTTCTTCTTGATTTTTTAGTGCAATAAAAAAATTACACACAATTACAAGTGGACAAAAGTACACACGCAATTACACCAAGCTTTACATGGGCATCTTAAATTGCTGACAGAAGACCCATTTTGCAATAGTTTTGTAAAGATATGGTCCTCCGTAGAACTCTTTTCAGGGGTGGTGCGATATAACAGTGTAAGTCAACCACGAGTGACATTTTTATTGTTGCAAGTGTTCGTGGCCCTTCGTGGCCTGCGGTCACCGCTGATCATCAGGTCATCTAAATGCTTGCTTACTTCTTGAACTTGATTCCTGTAGTGTGACTATCCTCATTAAATATGGCGGTAACAGTTTTGAGCAACTGTTTATGTAATCTGACATCCAATATTTTACATTTTTTTTTTATTAGTACCCATACTCCCACTCAATGAGTTTTTTCAAAGTGTACGGTAGTCACATCTACCTGCACCAGGAGTTACCTGGCGACAGGTACACACCATACCGTAACCGTACCACAAGTATAGACAGACAACGCAAAAGTTGGGCATAGGTAGGTAGGTACCTATAAAAATGTTTTGCTTAGCTATAAATCTATGAGTGTGCAGTACTTATCTATTATCCCGTTCCGCATGACATGACATGACAATTTCGCATCCCAATACATTTTTTTACGCGAACGTTATCGTAAATTTGAAGTGGCTACTCGTGGTAGACGTACTGGTTGACAAGCAGCTTTGCCCATCGAGGACTATCTGTTTGCGCCTTTTAAACCCAAAAGCCTATCTTTGAAGCTGAGAAGTAGGGAGTGATTTTAGATCTTGCTGGTGTAACGAGAGTTCTGTACTTCACATACTGCATGTGTAAGAAATGATGAGAGGTATACCAAGTAATCTTGGTATACTCAAATTATCCAGACCTTCGGTAAGGTTTCGTTAGCTTCCTTGCCCCTTAATTTATTTTGTTCAACTGCATTGTTTACGAGCGAAATTCTATAATTCACCTCCCATCTCAGTACCTCTAGAGAGTCGATTGCAAGATTAACGTGTGTCGTTAAATTACACTCTGGAAATGCTCAAACGCATCCGATGTGCGCAGGTGCCCGTGCGAGCTCCATTTATGGCGTTTCAATTAAATCGCTTTTGACCGATGTGCAGTATCACAATCTTCATCTATACATCTATAAACCACCCTTATTTACTAGCCAGTAAAGCGCATATTCCTCAAGAAAGACTGCGTCTACACGTTGCCGAAGTAGTAGGTCGTTAACCTAACATGGAGTTAGTACGACCTAGAAATGACTACCGCCCTTAATTATGTTCGATAGCCATAATGGAGATGGGGACATGGGGAATTTCACAATTACATTAGAAAGTCATTTGCGATAAGTTGTAAGAGCTGGTGACATCTTAATTAGGAAAAGTTTTAATTACTTCTTACCTTTAGTGATCTTTTGCAGCAAATGGGTTGGCCTGGGCTATCGATTTAGCCGTTAAAAAGACATTTTCAACATCGAACTATGCCAATGAATGATGATATTCTTGCAGTGTTACTTTTGGATAATTTAAACATATTACAACATCTAATCAATGGATTGCAATTGACGACAAAGCATTAAGTTTGGTAAATAAACTTATTACTTGAATATACTTGTATCTGTAAAATCTCAACAAAGGTCTCCTATAATGAACTTAGCATTGCTTGGATAATGGATGTCTAATTAATGACTTATAAATAATTCAAATACGTTCTTGTTTTCAGATTTTTCACATTTTCTTCACAAGAAGATTTTCCCTAAGTAAGTATTAAAGTTTTGATTACACTTTAGATTTTTAATGCATCAGTAAAATACTGAATTTTGTATTAGTAATAAATAGATTTTCCTTCCCAAAGAGACTGTTCAATTGTAGTGGAATGTCTGGCGCATTGTAAGCTTTTTATTACACGTCCCGGTTGAGGAGCCCTGATGCGTGTCTTGTCATAATTGCCACGTTGATCGGCTCAGGCTGCCCAATTCCGACCATCGGGAGAAAGAGGCTATAATGACGGCACTTTTGTTTTATCTTCAACCTTTTTTCACCTGTAAGAAGGGAGCAAAAGCAACAGAAACTTTCGTGCATTGAGTTAAACCGATTAAGTATAAAAGTTTTTGTTTTACAAGTAGCTTCGAGTTATATTAGCATCAGTAAAACTGTTCTGGGAATGAACTTTAGTTATTTACAATTACATTTAGATGAAGTGCTGCCACTTCTTGATATTCAATCAGAATTAAAGCTTACTTCTTCTGGGTTGTCAATTATCGAAAGCAATTGTTGTAAATTAACTGTACTTGTGCTTTTGTAGACATTGCTTACTACTCATTTATCTTGCAATTAAGAATTTGTCTGTAACGTTTAAAATTATTTAATTACTGAGTATGTGTTCTAGAAAGCCCTGATCGAGGCACACACTTGAACAAATCTGATCGTAAATCATAGAATACAATATTTAATGTTGCAATGCGTTGAATGCCAGATTCTGAAGCACTACTTTTTATTAGCAGCAAACCTTCAAGCGCCAGACGGGAAACAATTGAAAGACAATACTATGTGAACCATTAGAATTAAGTGATAGCGATCAACAACACTGCAATTTATAGTTACAGTTCAAGAATAACTTATTTAAACAATTATTAAAATTAAAGTTAGTGATAGATAATTTTTGCCAATGAAATGCGTGATACAATACGCCCATTTACCTGGGACCGGTAGCATTGTGACTTCTGTGACATAGGCATTGTATTTGCAATTCTATCTCTAAGTGATAGAGTCTAATTTCAGTTGCAACACTTAGTGGTGACTAACTTGGCTCTTCCAGTTTTTTCTTGTGATACCGCCCGATCCAAGATGTCTGCGGCATCTTTGGGAATGATGTGTTCAAAAACATTAGCGTTACGTTAATTAAATATGTTTTATGTAACTCAGGGTCCAATTAATTAATCACAAAAGTAGCTAGATGAAAGGGACTTTAATTATTTCGTTAAACATATCCATATTCAGAAGTATACTCGTAGAATGAGTTTACTATAGTTGGAGAAAAGTACAGAGAATGACAGTGAAACTAAACACATTAAAAAACAGCCTACACATATTAATGAATAGTAATACTTGCAGCCTCAACAGTGGACTTCCAAAGGCTGATGATGATGATTATGAATACTTACTAAACAGAACAGTCCCAAAATATGATACATTTTAGGTACCTATAATAAATAAAATAATTATTGATATGCGCCAGACAGCACACCACTTGTCATGGTCTCTTGTCATGGTCTCGAAGTAAGGATGAAAATCCTTGTGTTACGAGATGTCAGACAATGATTAAGCCAGGGTCACCTCTCAGCACACCCAGACCCGAGTTAATTTAGAAAAGTGCGTTTCCTGAATTGACCCTACCTTGAATCGAACTCGGGAGACGCCAACCGTGTTATTATTAAAAAAATAACGACACTTTCTCATTGATTTTTTAAATATCAAAAAACTGAAAATTTTTGAGGTTATATTTAATATTATAATGCGAAGTTTTATTCACGTGAGTGGGACTAATGTTCTTCTATCACATATTTTGTTGATCTGCCACTTCTGCTAGTACCATGGAACCACTAGCTGAGCCGCAATTCACACAAAATGTTGATTTCATTGCGATGATCGGTAATTATCGCTTAGTTAGCTCTGTGCAGGTAACAAAGTCTAACAACGGTTAAATCTAAAAGGAGGTAGATCACTAGAGAGAGCCATCAACGTCCGTTTTTCAACCGTTTTTTAAGCCGATTAATAAAATCATTAACATAAAAACAATAACACAGCATTGCAAAGTGAAAGCTAAAAATACAAGACAGATGCTGGTTTTTTTTTGCGTTGAAGTGTCAAGTCAACCAAACGTCATTCGATTTATTTTTTTTGGCTTCGCACAAAGCTGATTTAAGATAATGTATAATCTAATTTAAAATAAAAAGTTGATTAAACATCTATCGTATTGACAGTAATGTATTGTTACTCATTTTTAAGAGCCTTTAGTAAGTAAGTTCACAACTACATTTTCTTGCACAAACAAGGTTTCTTTTGTCAATACAAAGTAAATTTAAATATTGTTGCGATGGCTAAACACAGGCACAGACGCACAGACACAGACGAACGCAACATAAATGATATTAAAATAATGTTTTCGTGCGATAAATCTTTTCAGTATTTTTAATTTTGATATCAAAAATCAGAAGTGTCCGTGACAATCTAATAAGTGATAATTATGTCTTAAATCATGGCTAGAATTTTATGTCAAATGTTTGTTGGTTCATAGGCCAACTTGGGCACTGTCCTTTACGTCGAAAGGTTTTTTCACCACAAAAACGTTTATTATACACCTAATCTTGCATTTTAAACTCAATTGCATTAGGTATTATCCTGTAATGATAGTTGTATGTGGTAAATAAATAAATAAATAAAAATAAATAAATAATACTAGAATCATTCTAGCCTCTTGTAAACATGTTCACTACTTCATTAAATTAAAATTTATAAAAATTTCCCTGCTATTAATCTAAGAATAATAATGTTCAGACGTGGTACAGGCAGACATTATGTCTGTAAACACGGTAACGTAATTGCGGAGAAAGTAATTGCAAATTATCCGAACATGTTGCTGACGGTGAATGCCACAAAACAACAATAGGCAATCGTTTTGGTTCTCTTTCACACGTTTTACTTGACACTGGCGAAGAATTTGCAACGAAACGGAATTTGTCAGATGACAAGCATCTGGTGAGCGGACTTTTAAGGAGATGTAAAGAACCCTTCGCTTCCCACACCAACGCTAAGACTATTTTGTTGGCTGTATGTGGTGCTTTTGTTGTTTATGGATTTCGTATTACTGGACAAAACCTTTCCAAGTATTTCATGTGGTCAAGTTAAGGTCTATTGATTTAAGCTTATATCCTGTCATAATTTTGACGATTTTGAAATGTTTAATTAGGACTGTAATTAGCTTTATTTTGCTTATTAGCTACATAGCTTAGATTAAATGGTAAGCAGTCTGACAGATTGTTATTTAATATCATTCCAGGTTCTGCTGGTACAAAAGCTTTTTTTTTTTTTTTTTTTTTATACTACGTCGGTGATAATCAAGCACGCGGACCGCCTGATGGTAAGCGGTTATCGCGGCCTATGGACGCGTGCTACACCAGGGGTATCACTCGCGCGTTGTCGACCCTGTAAAAACCTTTTCAAACCCCTCTGAAACCGAATTGTACGAGACCATTGCGGATTCAGAGTGTGAGGATGAATGCCCTGTCGGTGGCGAGCGGTGCGGTGATGAAAAGTAGCCGTGGGCATCATATCAAACAGTTCTTCAGAACAAAACCCGTTGTACAAGCGGTAGAACACGCATAAGGAGGCGAAGTCTCTCCTCAGACTTAACGGCTCTAAACCCCTTGTCAGTTTGGGATCGTCGACAATCCGGATCGCACGCCTCTGGACCGAGTCAAAAGGACTGAGTTGATATCCAGGCGCTCCTGCCCAAAGGTGACAGCAGTACTCCACGTGTGGCCTGACTTGCGCTTTATACAGCAGCAGTCTTTGCCTAGAAGTGAAGTACTGCTTCGCCCTGTTTAGCACACCGAGCTTTTTGGATGCCAACTTCGCCTTTTGTTCCAAATGACTCCGAAACTGTACGTCACTAGATATGTCAACGCCAAGGATCCCAATACTACTTGATATGGTAAGGGAAGTGTTCTGAAACTGAGGAGCTACAGTAAATGGAGTTTTCTTAGTGGTAAACGCGCAAACTTGTGTCTTAGTGGGGTTGAACTGGACTAAATTGTCCCGACCCCAATCGGAAACCCAAGCTAGGGTATTCTCGATTTCAGACACAAGTTTAGTTCGACTTTCCTCCACAATGGTACGAGGGATATTTGCTCGGCCTGTGTAATAGGCATCTCCAGTGCTGTCATCCGCATAGCAATGAATACCGTCATTGGACAGCATATCATTGATATGCAAGAGAAACAGCGTTGGAGATAGCACAGAGCCTTGTGGGACGCCAGAATTAATGTCCAAGCTATCGGAGCAACTACCGTCTACTACGGCTTTAATGCGTCTGCTGGACAAGAAACTGGCAATCCATCCGCATAAACCCTCGGGCAGTCCGTAAGATGGAAGCTTTGATAGAAGACCTTTATGCCAGACCCGGTCGAAGGCCTTAGCTATATCTAGGCTAACAGCCAAAGCCTCGCCTTGACTTTCAATGGCCTGAGCCCAGCGGTGTGTGAGATACACCAGAAGATCGCCAGTCGACCGACCATTACGGAAGCCGTATTGGTAGTCGCTTATCAAATCGTAATCCTCTAGGTACCTCAAGAGCTTGGCATTCAACACACGCTCCAAAACCTTTGAAAGAAGGGAGGTAATAGCGATAGGTCTATAATTCGCCGGGTCCGACCGGTCACCCTTTTTAGGCACCGGGTGCACGTGGGCGGTCTTCCACAAAGACGGACATTGCCTTTTTGCGTAGGAAAGCGCGAAAAGGCGCGTCAATACCGGGCAAAACTCGGGAGCACACACTTTGAGCACCACTGCCGGGATGTTATCCGGCCCACTCGACTTGTGGACGTCCAGATTTTGCAACTCTCGCCGGACTTCTTGCTGGGTTATGCGGATCTCCGGCATAATGTGACCGCACCAAGGGATGGTAGGTGGCACGGCGCTCCCAGCGTCCAAAGTCGAGTTTGAGGCAAAGAGGTTGCCCAAGAGATCGGCTTTCTCTTTAGCACTGTGGGCCAGATTTCCATCTGGTTTTTGGAGTGGTGGCAAAGACGAGCGGCAAAAGTTTCCCTCGGCAGCCTTGGCAAGCGACCAAAAGGCACGACTCCCTGAAGGGTGGCCCACGAGCCGCTCCCCAATGCGGCCGACGAAGACGAATTTAGCCCTGGCGATGGCTTTTTTACTCGATCTCGAGGCAGCATTCAGTTTGCGCTTTGCATCTGGTATAGAGTGATCCCTTTTAGCACAGGCCGCAGTTCAAGGCTTCTTTTTAAAACTCCACATTCACCAGACCACCACAAAGTCATTTTCCATATTTCAACGTCGGACATGAATGAAACAAATCTTATATTGTCAAAATCTCCGTCAAACTCAATTGAGTTAAACCAGACTCAAATTGCTAAAGATTACTCTATCAGCAAAAAAGACGTCATAGACGTAGAAATTCTTATGTAAAGATAATAAAATCTAAAATTTGAAGTAAAAGAATACGCAAACACAGACTTTAAAAGTAAATAGAAAGCAACTGACGCAAGTACTTTGTAAATGAAAGCTAGAACTCCTGCACATATAAATAAATACGAGTACTAAGATGAAATTACTATCTGTGGTTGTTTGACATACTTATGCGTTATTGTGCGCAGGTTATAAAAACTGATGCAACCAACGATGAAGGCCGCATGGTGGAATAAAGACCGAAAAAAGTCACTTACAAACCTACTTGAAGTTGCAAAATAAAATAATCCACATTATTCCGTAGGTCACGTTCATTGGGTGTAATCCAATTACGAAGGGCCGGGTGGTAAATTTTAAGTAAAAATTCATGCCTGTATGAAATTATGAATCACCGGGAGTTCCGATTCGATGGAACATGCCACAGTTCACGGCGACCAGTTGTGTAAACTCTTGTACTATTAGCTAAATATAGTTTAATGTTTAAAGAATTAAATATATAAAGTCTGTCTCACTCTATACAAGAGGAGCAAGTTAATGCACTGACAAAGAAACACATACAATTTTAATTTTACCTTGCTGCAAAAAAAACGTTAGTGAGCTTTGGTGGAAGGCACGGAAGGTGCGGGTTTTAGTACACTCAATCCCTAGGAACAAGGGTTAATTCTTATAGTTTTTATCAATAGATGCGAAAATGTTAAATACTAAATCGAATTAGGCATTGATTCGTTGAAATGAAAGAAAGTTCATTTACTTAGATGTAAACATCAGAAAACCTCTTACGTTGATTATTCTCTCCAAGCATTCCATCCGTATTCCGTAAAACCAATACAACTGCATCGCATCCAATGCGTTAATCCGCGTTATCTCGCCCACTTTCTCTGCGCGCGCGCTGGTGTACATCGAGACGGCAATTGTTATTTTAATTAGCCTTATTCTGAAGCAATTAGTGGACGCTTTCGTAGATATGTGGAGGAATACGTGTGGCAGTACATTTGAATATACTGCAGCTGACGACAAAGACGCGTATTAGGCAAATGATGGCGACGAAGAAGTGGCGTAAGCGCACATATTAGTACTAAGTGTTATTGGAAGAGAGGCCGTGAGAAAAGTGGATGGAAAAGTGAGACCTATCACTAAAAAGACATAGTTTGTTAGTGATAGTATGAAATATAGTATGAAATATTCGTTAATTTATTAAAAAATACTATTTTTGAGATTATTTCTCTCAGAAACACATTTTGCAATGACCACGTATGCTGTGTGTGTGTGGTGTGCTGGGAGACGCCCCTGGCTTATTTCCTTGTGTGGTACCTCGTAACACAGGGATATTAATCCATACTTCGAGACCATTACAAGAGTTGTGTTGTCTGGCGCATATTTATATTTATATTTACGTATAATGAACAAAATGAATAGTTAATAAGAGCGGAGTAATTGTTTTAACTGGCTAATTTTAGTGAAGTTTTAAAGCGGCTCTATAATAAAATAACACGTCAGCCATTATCTTTCTAGATAGTCATCAAAAATTTGCATTTAACAAGCTACGTAATATTTAACGACCACTACACCACGCACTTGACCACACTGATGGTTTGACCACTTTGAACCACACACCCTTGACCCAATCAAATAAAACATAATTTATTGTCACCATAACATTACATTAACAAATTGTTTTGTAAGATTAAAAATAAATATTAACATTATTGTTTTTATAATTTTAATAGAATTGTAAACTCGCGTATGCTCGCACTCGCAGATATCATTGTATTATAATGCCTAAGTCCACGAGTATAAGAACTAAATTATGTTTCGTATGTGACTGCATCGTTTGACTGACATGTTTTATATGTTAGTTATGTAGCCTTGTTCTAAATAATCACTATTTACAGCAGGTACAGTTCACACCACAGAGTAAACAATACAGAAGGTTTTCTTTAGTTATTTATCTTTATAAGCGTTAAAAATTTTGATAAATGATGAACAATCAAACATTGCAATACAATAGAAGATTAAATATAAGCATGCTCCATTCCACTGAACAAAGGTGTTTTTAGAAGGCATCAAATTCAGAGTCGCGCTTGGGTCTAAAGATGACTAAAAAGACCTTAAGTTAAAAAACTAAACCGCCATTTTGTTTTCTTTGGAATTGATAAATTTAACTTTATGTAGAGATTGTCTTTCACCAAGTTAGCTTATCACTGAAATCTGTAAAACACTAAGTAGTTATACATCATCAATCTTCTTGAGAATTATTTCGGTACAATACAAAAACGAAAGTAATTAATTTATCTAATACTTATTAAAAATATTGCCCCTACGTTAATAATGAAGCGAACACGTTTGTACTGATAGACGTAATCCACCCCTATTTATATAACATATCATACTATCACGACTATATCCCAAACGGAGTAGTCAACGGCAAATGGCTATTAACGTCATGGTGTCCGAAACACTCAGAAGCCCACTTTTGTGAAATAATTTTTACTCGTGTTTTTTTATTCTTTGTTAAAATAAAGAAACGGGTTTTGTTAATCGATGATTTGAGAACTAGGCTAACAATTTATAATATCTTTCCTTAGCCATTATTAACTAGTAAATTATACGAACAGTGTGTAAATCCTTTTTATTTTCTATTTTTTCTCTCAAAAAGAACCATGGAAGTGCCCGCCGGGTGCTATTAGTTCAACAAAAAGGTTTCTACGTCTAGTGCTTAAGCTTGTATATAGAACCTTGACACACTAATATTGGTGCTTCTCACGCGATTCTCGTTAACTTTAGCAAACCAAACAACTAATGTGCATAATATTTATTATTTTTTAATGTTATTGCAGTTTTATGTTTCAGGTCACTTTTTTTTTAATTTCGTTAGGCAGTTTGATATTAAATAGTTTAGTTATCTTTCATATTTAAGTTTATTTTAACTTTCAAGCAACGTGTTGTTTTTTGCTACCAGTTAAGTGCTAACTTTTTTTGGTCTATTAAAAAAAACAAATTTCCAAGTGGACTAGTACAGACGCGTTCACATTAGCCTTATATAACCATCGCAATATGAGTTTAATGTCAACCGCATAAGGTGCCCCTATGTTAAGATTGAAGTGAACAGTACGTATGTACCCACAGACTTAATATACTTATCCACCTCTATTTATACATATAACATATCCTACTATCACGACTATATCCCAAACGGAGTAGTCAGAGGCAAATGGCTGTGACGTCATGGTGTTCGGAACACTCAGAAACCCACTTTTTACCACTGGTATTATAACCCACTTACCTCTAATAAAGAGTGACAATAACCTAATCAACTCATTACAAGCACTACCTTATCTACGTCAGTATTAATAATATAAGTAATTAAAACATTAAATGGCATGTTTTCTAGAAGCGATACCTATATATCACCATGTTTAAAATATATGAGATAATTTCTACTAACATCACCTTGTAATATTTAAAACATTATCGATCATAATGACGTGAAGACTTGCAAAAACTACCTTTAAATTATATTTGAACTTAAAAGGTTTTTTGTTAATTATCAATGGTAAAACCCAGATGCAGTTTATTAAAAAAAACAATCGGTATTCTGCGAAACATTTACGTCAGATAAATCTTGCTGTCAACCGGGTGTCTAGGTGCAGCCTACTCGTAGTATGTCTATTATTAGTTTCCACCAATGACAGTCGCTAGCGTCCGAGAGCCAAGTTTTGTAGTTTACGTGACGGAAACTCATGGTAGACAATCATACTAAATCAACAGTGAATTGAGTTAAATACGAGCTGTCCCCACAGACTTCATTCTTCAGTACGTCTACCACGAGTTGCCACTTTAAATTTACGTTATAGTTCGCGTAAAAAATCATGACATGACATGACAATGTCAAATCCCAATACAAATTTTTACGCGTTACGTAAATTTAAATTGGCAACTCGTGGTAGACATAGAGGTGGAGCGCGACCTCCTGGCTCTCTAAGCGCATCCTCGGCAAGAGATCGTGCAGGACAGACAAGCGTGGCGTCTTCTTGTGTCGAAGGCCAAGACTCATTTTGGGTCGCTGTGCCAGGTCACATCTCGCCCGCTTTTCCCCGACTTGATTTACATATACTATTATTTTTCACTATTTTTTGTGGCAGAGCCCGCCTACACCGCTCTTCAACTCTTTTTGCAAGTCCAACTCGCCCCCCCCCCCCCCCCCCCCTATCCAAAAAAGCCCAAACATAATAAACTATAGCTTATATCAGTCCTGAATAATTTAGCTTTCTGTAGTGCTGCTTTAATGGTGAAAGAATTTTCACAATCGGATCAGTAGTTTCGGAGCCTAAAAACAAACATACAAAAAAACAAAGAAATGATCAAATCTTTCCTCTATAAAATACATTAGTATTGCAGAGCTCTGCACCTCTGAAAAGGCGCAATCTATACTATTGGGCTGCGCCCTGTTGGAAGCTTCCAATGGGGCGCAGACGTACTAAAAACAGCACCAAATATATTTTTAAGAAGGCGTCGGAAGCCATTTTGCTCTACCCTCTTTCAGGTCGAGGGCCGCCATTGACACTCAGAACTGCCCATGGTCTCGTACAATTTAGTTCTTGTGGTGTTTACTTCCTTGGAGCCTCTTGTACTGTGGAATAATCTTGCCGATTTTTGTATGTTCTATTCTCTTATATTTTTTAACATTTGAGTAATAATGATGAGATTTGGTGTAAGGAAAAGATCGTCGAGCCTAGGGGTTAAGCACCCAAACTCGAATCGTGGATGTGTGGTCTCGAGTTCAAATCTGGCCAGAGCCGATTGTTAAAATTTTCAACTAACTCTCCGGTAATGCTAGACGACACGGTTGGGGTAGTGCGGTGTAGCACGGTTTCTCGCCTTGACTTCCGTAGTGCCTGTCGAGTCAATTCAAGAAACGATATTTTCTCGATTGGCTCGGGTCTGTGTGAGCCGGAGACGACCCTGGCTTAATTAGGTAGTTGACAACATCATCGAATTCTAAAAATTATTAAAAATAATCAAAAAATGCACTAAGAAGAGGCAAAGGTAAACTTTTAGTTCGTTTACTTATGTATAATTAATTTTATTGCTGTTCAAACTCGGGGGGCAAGTCAAATTTTAAAAGTGTAAAATAAATAAAAATAAGTATACCATTCGATAATCCACACAATTTATAGTAACTTTGGTTCAGTAATCATATTCTTAAACGCAAAATTTGATATAACAAAACAAGCGTCTCGCAGAACGCATAGAAATAGGCGACCTGTGACGTCATTATCTTGCGACAGTTTGTAGGAAGCGTTTTGGGCAAGACCAAAAATTTTTTTTTTAATTGTCATATATCGGCGAATTTTCGTGTTTTCGAAATATTTATTTTACCAAAATGTTTCTATAATTGAGAGGTCTTTCGATAACATCACAATCAAAAAAAATTCAACTACCCTATTTATTTGTCTGACACCTCGTAAATAATAAATAACCCTGTATGGGTTATTTATCCCTACATCGACACCATGACAAGTGCAATGGTGTGTTGTCTGGCGCATAAAAAAAATAGAAAACATCGATAAAAATACCTAATCAATCCATAACGGTGGAAGGCTCACTACCAACCATGCACGTTGGGTTCTAATACTATTGGAGAAAAGTGGGCTAATGAGTGTTCCGTTCCCCATGGCGGCAACAGTCACTTGCATTTGCCTACTACGTTTGGGGTATAGTCGTGATGGTATGTCATGTTATGGGAGACAAAGATGTATAGGACAATGACTATTTAACTTTTACCATCTTCTTATAACACGTATGTAATCATATAATTAAAATGCATGACTTTTAGAAATTTCATCAATGTAACGACTGTTTACATAAGATTATAAGTACTCACGCATTGTTAATCAAAATTTATCAGACTACTTTCACTGCCAAATTACTTTACATAGTATCATTTAAAGGCTGATAATTACTTACACAGTACCATTCAAATGTTACCTTGGTTTTACACCCTTATTTTTTAATAGATTTAAAATAAGTATAGTCCATAATTTGATAACAAACTGCTTTTTGTATGGAACCGATGCGAAATCAACAAAAACTTATTCTGTTCCATTACTTTTTTTCTAGGGTTTCGTACCTCGAAAGGAAAAAACGGAACCCTTATAGAATCACTTTGTTGTCCGTCTGTCTGTTTCTCTCAGGAACGCGTGGAGGTATCAAGCCGGAATTTGTTTCGAATACTCAAGTCTACGATAGTAGAGAGACACCTTACAGCTGTGAAAAAATTGAATCTCTAAGCCAATGCAATCAAAAGATACAGCCGTTTATGCAGCAATTTCAAATTTTCGATACTGGCAAGGGAATCCAAACCTACATGGTACTTTCCGTGAGCTCGGAATCTTGAAATTTGGTACGAAGCACCGACCTAAAGCACAAATAAAGGAAAAATGCACCTACAGCTTTGTACGCAACCCTCGGTGCGCGAGTCCGACTCGCACTTGTGCTGTTTTCTTAATTATTTTGAACTAACCTTATGTAGTTATAATTCATACTATAATAACTAATAATAATTCTACTACATTTTCTACTCGAATTACTGTTTTTAAATGAGATCATTTGCTTGTTGATTTCATGGTTGACCAAAGATTTAATATTCACAAGTTCATTGGCAAGTTTAATCTTCCATAAGTTGCAATTTACGGTGTCAATTACCATATATACGTTTGCAATTACTGTGTACATTTTTATGTTTAAAAAGTACGAATCTGAATACTAAATAAGTACATTAAAGCAAGTTGCAGGTTCGTCCTCGCGTACAAACTGCAAATTAAAAGAATGTTGTGTAAGTTATCATACGTAAGTAGTTAAACCAAGGTATGTACTTGTCAGATCTAGTTAAAACACTGATGAATTATAGGGCAAATTGGATTAAATATAATCATGGAGGTTGGACAAAGTACTCTATCTAGAAAATACAATTGAAACACTCTTAAAATCTTCTTATTACATCTTTTTCTGTTGTGGTGGGAAAGTCGTGGTGTAGAGGTTTCGAATTCGATCATGGCGAAAACATTTCTCCTATGTTTAATTTCAAATATGTGGCTAACTCTCCGGTGATTCAAAACGCTGAAATCCGAAGCAACTGGCATGAAATACACCTAAAAGTGTGAATTTCCAGGTACTTTTTATGCTAGAGTAGTGCAAACTTCGGCCCGCGGGCCATCTGGGGACCGCGATGAAAAAATTAAATAACCGGGCCGTCATAGATTTTGTTATCAGAGAAGTTTGGTCGTCTTTGGGCTGAAGCGAGACTGCTTGATTACCGCTACTATTCCGTAGCTGGGGACCTACTCACGTTCGACGATCACGTAGTAACGTGAATTTTCAGTCGTTACAAGAACTTACTTACCGTTCGAAATTGATGTTGATTTTTTTTATGTTTAAACCATATTTTATTATACGAAATACATGATACCTTTTCATAACATACTACGTTTTGGGTAATTTTTAGCTATAGTATAAGTTTTTAGTATAAGTTTCACGAAACATAGTAAATTTTTTACCGGAGTAGGCCCCCTGATTGTTATTATCACACAAGATCTTCGTGAGTACGCTAGCAGTACAATATGGGCAATTCGTTGTAGGTATTGGAATTCCTCCGCTTAATCTCGAAGATACGCTCTGGCCTGAATGCATAACACGCCATTTAACGCATCCGTGCTTAGCAGCAGACACTAAAAAAAACACTTATAACTAAGACAAGTTGGTCTATAGGGAAATTCACGACTTTAATTTACGTTGGTAGATTTATGTCACTTCTTGATTTTCTTCATTAAAGAGCGTATACTGCAATGAGCACTTGGATCAAAGTGGGAAATGGTGTTTCCGCCAATTGAAGTCAAAATTGATATTTGAGAGAAAACTCATTTGGAGGCGCAATGGTCTATAATTATTTGACGAATCAGAACAAATAGGAAAATAAACATACTTACCAATTAAAATGTACACTTTTTTAGCTAACCGGTTAATGTTTGTGCCTGGGAATCCCACCAATATACATACTCGTACAGTCTATTAGCATCACGTCACACGTTCTATTTGGCTTTTTGCGAAGCGTCGCAAAATTGACCAGAGTTGGACCCCATGCAGGGGCCTTTTTACAATCGCTTATATCCAGTCAAGTTAATTCCATTTACTGAGGGTAGCGAGCCATTTTGTCAGTATACATATATTTATTCAGCCTAAAGATGTGTTAGTGCCAGGTAACTGCTGACCGGCTGGGCATGAAAGATTATGTCACGTAATCGCTTGGTAGGTACGTTCAATTTGACATTTTTAAGGGATGTAATAAGGCCCAAGCCCCCCGATTCAGAATAAATTTATCGAACGATTCAGTTATTTTACTTTATTTTTAATTCATATTTTTAGTATGGGGTATGTCTGTATTATTTGTTTAACACAAACTGAAGACCTAACAGTAGCAATCAATATTTTTATATTATGTTAAACCAAAGGCTTTCATTTATCTAAAACTAAGTTAAATAAAAACTGCCCATAACGCTCTGTGCTTCAACTGCAGCACGGATCGCATTAGCGGTTTAAAAAAGAATTAAAAATAAATAAAAATAACCAAATCGGTCGATAACTTTGTTCTGAATCTGGAAAAGTACGGAACGGAAAACAGATCGTAACACATGAGCTTGACTAGACCGTCTAACTGAACGATGACGTCCGCTCGAGGTGAGCCGGTGCCGACCTAGCTATCGGCTTCCAATCCAATCCTTTATTGCACATGTTACTGTAATTGTCGATCGCTTTAAAAATAATTGTTTTATTTAGCCGTTTGGTTCGTAGACGCTAGATTGGGCTAGGAAATACAATACGTTTATTCAGTCGTAGCTAGATTAGATAAAATTGTGTTGAATCTCAGGCACTTAACAAAATTGATTGAGCTACATTATATTAGGTGTTAATACGTAAAAGTCTTTTGTTTAAAAATATTTGTTCAGTCGCAATATCTGCCCCCTGGCTGAAATCCTTTGGTACCTAGTAACACAAGGATATTTACACACATCAAAAGTGTCTAGGGATCAAGCATTTTTATGCGGATTTCTTGAGATTGAGATGTGGCTTTGTAATAAATTTATGATTTTATAAATTTATATGGATCCTTTTTGGTGCATTTCATAATTTGAAACAGGAACTGTCAATCAAATTCGAGTAAAAGATGAAAATCAGCTGTCAATATTTTCCCTATAAAAACATACAACGCATTGAAGACATTATTAGTGCTACTGTTTCCCTACTACTGATTAAAACCAACGTTATTATGGAGCTGCGACGTCATTTAAGCAGGGAAGAAATGCTCAGAGCCGTGGGAATGATAGAAGCTGGTTCCCGGCATCGTACTGTGGCTTTAGCTCTGAATACAAGTCAGAGTATTATCAGTCGACTTTGGACACGTTACCGAAGCACTGGTACCGTGGCTGAGCGCCATGGAGGACGGTATCGCTGCACCACACGGAGACAAGACCGATACATTCAAATCACAACTCGAAGAGCTCCAACAATAACCGCCATGATGTTAGCCGTGAGGCTTCATCACTCTTCAGGGAACTTAATTAACGACCAAACAGTCAGAAACCGCTTGCATGAAGTGAACCTTCATTCCCGAAGACCGCTAAGGGTACCACCTATAGCAATGCACAATCGTAGGATTCGATATCAATGGGCTCTTGAACACAGAAATTGGGCAGAAGAACAATGGCGTTTCGTGTGCTTGTCTGATGAGTCTCGTTTTGGTATGAGACCGGATACAAGACGTATACGACACTGGAGAACCCCTGGACGCCAACAGCGATTAAAATCCTGCCAGGACGTCCATCCTTATAGTGGTGGAACCATCATGGTATGGGCGGGTATTTGGATCGGCGGAAGAACTGAGTTGATTTGGATCAGAGGCAACCTCAACGCTCAAATTTATGCTGAGACGATTGTATCAGACGTCATCGTTCCTCTACAAGTGCAAATCGGTCCCTTATTTCAGTTAATGCATGATAATGCACGACCGCACACCGCAAGAGTTGTAAGACAGACTCTCGCCGCAGCTAACATCAATGTCCTGCCCTGGCCTGCTCAGTCGCCAGACTTGAACCCGATTGAGCATGCATGGGATATGCTACAGAAAAGAGCTCTGCCGAATATGGAGGGTATCCAGTCGCAAGAAGACCTTTTTTTGTTGTTGCAACGAACATGGGCGGCCATTCCACAGCGTGATTTGGATGAACTCATTTTGAGTATGCCAAACCGATGTTCTTGTGTTGTTAGTGTTCGCGGTAGAAACACGGATTATTAATTGTGTAAGTTACCTAATAAAATTTTAAAGAAAACTGTTATTTCAGTCTTTTTTTCGAACTTTAATGTTAGTGGTTCAAATGTCAAAAATCCCTTTATTAGGAAAATGGCAAATTTCTTTATTAATACAAAGGTGACTTGGTTTATCGTTACTGTAGACAAACGAAAACACTTTATTTGATGAATCCTTAAAGAAAATTTTAATTAATATCAATCAGGAGAAAAGTTATTGCAAAAATATATGTTGATCCCTAGACACTTTTGATGTGTGTATTTACTCGTACTTATCATCATTCCAAAATCATCGCAGTCGGTGTGCTGTCTAGCGCAATTTAATTTAATTTATTTAATTGATAGAGACGACACGGTTTCTCGCCTCGATTTCCGTAGTTTCCGGGTTCGATTCCCGGTCGAGCCAATTTAGGAAACGATCTTTTCTGAATTGGCTCGGGTCTGGGTGTGTTGGGTGCTGGGAGACGCCAACTGGGTTATTTCTAGTACCTCATAACACAGGGATATTTATTCTTACTTCGAGACCATGACTAGTGGTGTGTAGTCTGAAAAAAAAACCTTTTTAATAATAATATGAAATATTTTACATTAATTCTTGACGCAAAATTATGAAATATTTATCAAGAAAATAAAATACTAACACAAATAAACGTTTTGCTTTCTTTCAAAATACTACAATACCTAATAACACATGGGTCATACAAGCAACGCCAAACAAACATTCATCCATCCATATGAATAAAAACACACGGTACAAAGAGCATTCTAGAAGCGCGATTGAACGAACAGAGAAGTAATTTAGCAATAAGGACGAATGGTCGCCACTTCGCACATCCTTTAGGCCACACACACACCTTCTGAGATTATTGTTATTTTACAACTGCATTAAAAATAACTTCAAAAAGGAACAGTCTCTTCATTTGCATAAAGGTGGTTCCTCACCTAAAGCTTTTTCCTGGCATGACTAATTTTCACCTGTAATTAACATTAATTTCAGATTCCATTTTGAGCATTACATAACAATACTCCCTACAAAACTTCAGGGAAGTTGTATCCAAATTAACGTTGTAGCATATAGTGTTTACTACACTGGTCCGATGGTGGGGGCCGGAATTCTGTAACACAGGATTTCCTAGTACAGTTTCCGTTCTCTCACGTTGGTTACATTCTACATATTAAATAAACCTTTCGTTTTGTAACATTATTTTAAGATTAAAATAAATAAATACGTATTGTATCATCAAGTTGCACACTGTAATGCTCGCTGCTTTTCCCTTACCAACGTAATGCTCGAATTTGTAACATTACAGTTAGCGCACTGTAATGCTCGGTTCTCCTCCCCCACTGATATGATTCTCGACTCTGTAACGTTACATTACAAGAAAATTCTCCAGGTGAGGGAGCACCTTAACACTGTGTGGGATTAAATATCGCCCTTTAGGTGAATTTTCTTTTCATGAAGTTATAAGTAACACGAATTCTCCATTATTGGAATTAAAGTTAAAATTATCGCTGCATTGCATTAAATGGAGCTTACAAAGGTACATTGCCCTACTATGTTCCAAATTTAAACATACTTTGCCTACTGCGGGTAGTAAGTAGGTAGTCCGTGCCATAAGGTGCCCAACACTAGAAAACTTCCGTCTTGTTTCGCCAGGTCAAAGAAATTTTTTTCGTTCTATAAAAATGTGGCTGACCGTGTAGAGTATTTGTTTTAATGCAAAGTTGTTAAAAAGAAATAGAATAAAGGTGTGCGCAGTCCCTTATACCATGATAAGGGGGTTGCGAGGTCAATGGAGATCACACGAATGTATGATCCAGTCACATGACCGTATGAATGAGCAGCCGACGTGATGCAATAGTACGTTGTGCGAAGGTCGCGGGTTCAAATGCCGATTATGACTTAAGGCTGGTCTCAAGCTTGCCATATTGCAGGCCGATCTAGGCCAGGTGGAATGTCTTGGCCTAGATCACCTTATAGTTCTATAATACACCATTTCTGATTTGCTAAGATGTTTATGTTTTTTTTTATTCCGCAGCGTTATTCACAAACTGCGACAGCAATAAAATAGCGTTTTCGCCAGCGATCATTGTTGTTTGAAATCAAATACTGGATCATCATTGGCTGAGGAGCTCTCAAATAGCAAACGACTAGCAAACAAGTCGCATTGCAAGTTAGGAAGTCAGGAATTTAAAATGCATATCAGAACAGCAATAGCACTCAGCCGGTATTATGAAAATACAAACATTGTTCTCGGCAACTGCATTCGACACAATGGACTAAACAATTTGGTACAACATTTATTCTCCTTCAGGGTCGATGAACAGGTTAACGTATGATCAAGTGTCAGCCTAGGGCGTTTATAATCTTAAGAACCTGACTAAAAATTGTGCATGCCTATAATTTCACTTGCTTTAAATATCATTTCAAACCGGTTTTCAGCGTGAAATCATAACCAACGCCTAGCAATAATAATGATGTCCGCCTGCACTGTGACAGGAATAATAAGCAGCTCTTGCGCATGTTTAAGCAAACATAGGCTTTCTTTTTTAACACCTGGGGCCTCAGAACAGAATTTGATTGGATCAGCCTTGAAGAAATGTCAAACATGAAATGTGAGACCTTATCCTGGTGTGATAAGGTTCCAACTTCTCAAATAACGAAAATCTGATGACAATCTGGCGAAACTAGATTCAAGAGTCAGGCTTGGTTGCAGCTGACACCTTGGGGAGTGGTACGAAGCAGATCAAGTTTAATGGATCATGTTTGACATAAGTACTTATATTCGGGAAATAACAATTGATATGTTTTCGACCTCCACTGCAGTTACGCTTCGCATCGTCGCGTTCCCCTATCAACGAGGATATTCCAATCATCATGTTTAAGACAGCAATTAATTCATAGCTTTTTACCTTGTCATCTGCCCTCGGTGTCAGGGTTGCTTCTTCATATAAAATTAATATTATGTCTACAGCTTTTTAAAATAAGCTAAGTCTCGCTGCTTAGTCGCATCCGTGCCAGTTCCAACAGCATCCTGGGCGTTCTGGCAGACCATTGGGACTCACCCTTCTTGCGTCACTGGGTGCTGCGTCACGTGGACGTTTGGGGGTAGTCCCTGTGGTACCCCTCCATTTTATTCCATTTTGTTTCACTACTTTCACTAACGTTATAATTTTTAAGGAATTGTTACTAACCTATGGATCAATGGTCTGAAAATGAATGAATTATTATTGTTTATATACTTTTATCAAAAATTCTCCCATTTTCGCGGGCTTTTGGCCAAAACGAAAACTACATGTTGTTTTTTTTTGCTATTCAAGTGACAGGAATTTACGTAAGATTCGGTAAGTATTAAGGATATTAATATTTTAATAGTATACATATTATTATTATTATGATGTTGGTAGGATTAAATTCACGGGCCCATAGGGACCCGGTCCTTTGAGGCTTGCGTGGGGCCGAAGCCAACACGTAGAGGCCTTTTCGTACCATTTACTCTAATTTGAAATGAGTACATCTGCCGGGTTTTGTCTCTAGATAAATATTGAAAATCTACCCAAAGACAACACCCGGCAGATGCATGAACTATTGAACAATATAAAGAAAACAATAAAAATTGGGCTATGGGGATGTAAATTCGGTGAACTGGATTACTGGGTTATTGCTTGAGACGACGGACGTCTGCTCTCAAAATTGTCTCAAAGTTTTATACCTGGCAGACGGTGACTTACCACTCACTAGATGGGCCCCCCAAAATGTGCCGACACAAAAGGACGGCAAAGGCGGCAACATGGCCGTGAGCGGCTCAGGGTGTGGAGAGGTGTGCACCGCTTTCTACGAGGTGGATAAAACACCTCCCCAAGTGGCGACTTAGGCATGTTTCACTTCCACCCTGCGAGCATTCCGCTCTAACGCCCCACTCTGGACGGCCAGTGAAGGCAAGCCAGAGGTGAGAGTCCTGCGGCCCCCCTTGGGATCCACTCCAGCCGGCCAATGAAGGCAAGCGGAGGCGGAGGGCCTGACCAACTCTCGGGGGAACTCGGGTCCGTGGTGTCGCTACACACCAACAGCTCGCCACAAGCTGCCCTGCGGGTTAGCGTCGGGATGATGGTAGCCCGTGGTGTCGCTACGCACCAACAGCTCATAGAACTGCCCTGCGGACATTATTTATATATTAATTATATTATTATATTAATTACGCACCAAGGGCCCGTTCTTAATCGCTTTTCGCTGAGTGATTTTCACCCTCGTCGAATAGATTGAGACAAAACGAGCAAAACCTTCGTCTGACAGCTGTCAGGTGAATTTCATCGGGCTCCAGGCACAAAAGAATGAAAGTTTCGCCAAAACCATTTTTTTTTAGTAAGTTGTTGTGTAATTTATTATTTAAGTAAACCTGGGTGACTTTCCTGTTTGGAATAGCGCATGAAAGATCATAATATTTTTTCTATGGAACTTGATCTTTCCCACTTTGTCTTGTCGTTGCTAACAAAGCCACGCGTGCCTAGAATAATAAATGTAGAATTACCAAATAGTCGTTTGGTAACAATACTCGTGTCTTGAAACGCATTTGTACCTATGTGACTCCCTGCGTTTGTTAGACTTGCAGTCCAATGAAACGCATACGTGTATAGTTAACTTTAGTTCTTTTGTTACACTTAAATTAATGAGTTAATCTGAGGTGCTGCTCAGCGTAGCTTACAAAACTATTCTCATACCTACTCACTACACTTAAATCGTGGAATCAAAAATCTTGAACTAGGTACCCGAACTCCAGGATAACCACTCGCCCAAGGACCTCTAATGAGAAATTGAGTTTGTTCTCGACAAATAAAAAAACCGGCCAAGTGCGAGTTGGTAGTCACGTACCGAGGGTTCCGTACAAACTTATGAATATAAGTAAAAATTCACCCATCAAGACAATGGAGTCATTTAAAATTATTGAAAATATTTTTACTATATGATGTAACTGAAAATTTACGGCTTTCGCAATTCTTCCTTCATCTGTTGTGTGTGTTTTGACAACCGACTTGGTGTAATGGTTAAGAAGTTGGCTACTACACCAGAGGTCGCGGGTTCGATCCCCGCACAGTACAAACATTTGTGTGCATGAACATGTCTGTTTGTACTGGTCTGGGTGTCTCCTATGTATAATAAGTATGTATTTACAAAAGAAAATGTATTTAAGTATGTTTATCCGTTGTCTAGTATCCCATAACACAAGCTTTAATTAGCTTACTTTGGGGCTAGATGGCGCTGTGTGGAATAATGTCCAGGGATATTTATTTATTTATTTATCTGTGCTATAAGACGTTGCTTCGACCAAATTTCAAGATTCTGAGTTCACGTGAAGTACCCTGTAGGTTTTAATTCCTTTGCCCGTGTCGAAAATTTGCGGCATAAACTGCTGTATCTTTTGATTGCGTTGGCTCAGAAGTTTCATTATATCACAGCTCGAAAGTACAGTAGACTTGAGTATAAATTCCAGTCTGATACCTCCACGCGTTCCTGATAAAAAGGGTCTTGACAGACAGACAGACGGACAACAAAGTGATACTATAAGGGTTCCGTTTTTTCCTTTCTAGGTACGGAACTCTAAAAATTGTAATAGCAACATTCTCATTAATAACTAATTGTGTAGGGAACTGTCATGTTAACTGGCCTGCTGGCGCAATGGCAGCGATCCTGCCTTTAGCGCCGAAGGTCGTGGGACTCGTGGGTTCGATCCTCAGTCCGCCTCACCCATGAAAAACATTTATGTGGCAAACATTTGTGTTTAATGTGGTCTAAGGTCTAAGGTCTAAGGTCAGTGATGTTTTTGCCAATATCCTTAATTCTGACTATAAAATTATAGTTTTTACGGAAACGTGGCTAAATTGTAACATATCCAGTAGTGAGCTTATCGACTCACGCTACATTGTATACCGTCGAGATCGAGTTTGTTCAGCTAACTCCAGGCAGGACGGTGGAGACGGTGGAGGAGTCTTCTCGCGTCCAAAACTGGGAATCCAGTTGTGAAGACTTATGGGTTAATGTAACAGCTGAAATTAATGGCCAAAAAAAAACATTATCTATATGTGCAGTGTACTTGCCTCCGCCGGCCAGCTTGGAGAGGCAGCAAGTATTTCTGGACAGCGTTGATGAAGTGATGTCTCATACTGATTATGTAGCCATACTTGGAGATTTTAATCTCGGTTTCATAAATTGGCAATCTCAGGGTGACCAAACTAGTTTAACGCCAACAAACTATGATAAGAGCTTAGGCTATTCTCTCGTTAATTTTATGGCACTGAATGAATTGTATCAATGCAACAAAATTTGTAACGAATCGGGAAGAATTCTTGATTTGGCTCTGACCACTGTCAAAACTGCTTCTGTTTCTAAACCTTTAGATTTGCTAAGTAAACTAGACAATCATCACCCCAGTATTATGCTGACAGTTCCTCTGTCTGTAAGTGCAGATCAAGGTCTTTTACCCAAAAAACAAGAAGGGTTTAAATTTTTACAAGGCGGATTATGATCTAAATAAAAGAGAGCTACTAAGTGTTGACTGGATTAATGTATTTGAGGATGTTGATGATGTAGATCGAGCAGTTTCAACTTTTTACAATATATTGTACAGTGTCATAGAAGGAATTGTTCCTAGGTGCAAAATTAACTATAACAAATATCCTAGTTGGTTTAATAAATCACTAACTAAACTTTTAAATGAAAAAAACAAGATTAGGAAAAGATATCTTAAATTTGGTAACCCAAGAGATAAATTTGAATTCGATTTACTACGTGTACGTTGCCATAACCTCGTTAATTTGTGTAAAAGCAACTACAAACGAAAGATGGAATCTAACATTTGCAAAAATCCTAAATTGTTTTGGCGATACATTAAAGATAAGCGGAATGGTCGGTCTTCTATTCCAAACGTTATGACCAAAGATGATACCATTGCATCATCGGGTCAGGATGTGGTAAATATGTTCGCAGAAGAGTTTTCCTCGGTCTATAGCAATAGTAATTCGATTACCTCGAACATCGACCCACTGTCCAATAAATCTATCGCATCCATCCAATTCACCGAGAACGACATATTGAAAGCTATAAAACGCCTCAACATACACAAAGGTTCTGGTCCGGATAATATTCCACCCTTATTTGTGAAACTATGTGGACATGCCCTAGCAATACCTTTGATGTTATTATTCAACAGTTCGGTAAGCAGAGGAGTATTCCCGGAAGAATGGAAAAGGGCAAGAATAGTGCCTATTCACAAAAAGGGAGATCAAACTTCAGTAAAAAACTATCGGCCTATTTCCATTCTGTCCTGTTTTTCTAAAATGTTTGAGTCCTTAGTTTATCCACATATTCGCAACCTAGTAGAAAGTAGCTTATCAATATCGCAACATGGGTTCAGAATGGGACGCTCGGTGGACACGAATCTGGCTTCCATGATTTCTAAAATCTCTGTAGATGTTGATGCTGGCAGGCAGGTTGACGCGATATACACAGATTTCAGGACAGTAAATTAAATGTCAATTTTCACATTGACGCCATTGTGAAAAAATCTGCTCAAAATGTTAGGCTTCCTAAAGCGCAACTTACAAGGATTCCATCAACGCGAAACACGAATTATACTATATAACAGTCTAGTTCGAAGCAGACTTGAGTTTGCGTCCGTTGCTTGGAACCCTGTCTATGCTAACTCATCACAAAGGGTTGAGAGTATTCAACGGGCTTTCACAAGACATCTTGCATATAACACTCCGGGTATCTATCATAAGGTACCATACAGTGTGCGTTTATCGTTCTTTGGCATGATTTCGCTAAAAAAAAAATGGCACATTGCTGGACTTGATGTTCCTCTATAAAATTATCAATCATAATGTTTCGTGTCCAGATCTGCTTGCCTCTATCAACTTGACTGTGCCTCGTAGATGCCCTAGGAGGCCTCTCACAAAAACTTTTACTTTGAATCCACACAGAACGAATCTTGGTCTTCATTATCCCTTGGCTAGAATTTGTAACACTTACAATAATTTTAATCTAAAGTCACCTGACCTGGATGTTTTCTGCGTTTCTGGTAAAGTCTTTAAAAGTAATTTGTTGAAGGTGATCGAGTCTTATTTAAGCTAATATTTAAATAAAATTGTAAAAGCATTTTTTCATTATTTTATGTTTAACTGTAAATTTTAGTAGGTATACCTGTCACTTTATTTTCAAAAATGTTGTGTATGCTTGTAAAGGCTTACATGTATGTCCTAGATATTAAGTGGATCTATATAAATGCTGTACATGTTTAGCTGTAAGCAAACCTAAATAAATAAATAAATTGTGTGTCTGGGTGTTACTATCTATTTAAGTATGGTTTTATAAATATTTAAATATGTTTATCAGTCTCTGACACCCATAGTACAAGCACTGCTTAGTTTGGGGTCAGATGATATTGGTGTAAATTGTCCCCGATTTTTATTTATTTAACTAGGCAGTATAGGCATACCATTGCTTGTATCTTAAAATGGGTCAGTTTTTTTAATGACTTGGTTTCAGTAGATACCTACTGTTGTGGTCTGAAGGAGTACTACTTCGTGGCACTCCCACAACAGGGCTTCTTTACCACACAAGAAAATAAGCCAGGGGGCGTCTCCCAGCACACCCAGACCCGAGACAATTCAGAAAAGATCGTTTCCTGAATTGACCCGACCGGGAATCGAACCCGGGACACTACAGAAATCGAGGCGAGAAACCGTGCTACAGCGCACTACGCCAATCGTGTCGTCAATAAATATCCTTATCTACTAATATAAACGTGAGAACGATAATTGACAGTTATTAACATTTCCGCAAGCGTGTCCACATAACGTTGTGTCGAACCGCTAATCCACTTCCGGTAATTATTTAACGGAGGCTTTCAAAAGTCTAAGCAGGCGGAATGATTTGATTAAAGATTGATTAGTAACGTCTAGATGTATGGTAGCGCCGCGCCGCAACGGTCTCTCGGTCATGTTTCCGAGTGTGGCGCTTCACAGAATGAGAAAGGCTTTGGGATACTGATAGTGACATGTTACACGCCAACAATGAGACCGCTAAGATACTTTTTACTTATTAATAATAAAATAAATAAATATCCCTGGACATTATTCCACACAGCGCCATCTAGCCCCAAAGTAAGCTAATTAAAGCTTGTGTTATGGGATACTAGACAACGGATAAACATACTTAAATACATTTTCTTTTGTAAAATACTTATTATACATAGGAGACACCCAGACCAGTACAAACAGACATGTTCATGCACACAAATGTTTGTACTGTGCGGGGATCGTACCCGCGACCTCTGGTGTAGTAGCCAACTTCTTAACCATTACACCATGTCGGTCGTCAAACACTAGCTTCTGCCCGCTACTTCGTCCTCGTGGAATGATGATATTATATAGCCTATAGCCTTCCTCGATAAATGAGCTATCTAAAACTGAAAGAATTTTTCAAATCGGACCAGTAGTTCCTGAAATTAGCGGGTTCAAGCAAACGAACAACCAAACAAACTCTTCAGCTTTCAAATATTAGTATAGATTTAGTCTGCCTTTTGTACACTTACCTTTCTGTACAGAGGTGTTTACATCAACCTTTGGACAGGAAATAAATATTATGTCAATAAACTGTCTGACAGTGTCTGCTCAAAGACTATCATTTTCACTACGCCTGCTGCGGAGGCCGTAAACGATCACAATAAAGTCAATAACAAATACGATTAGGTATTAGATGTTATCTAATTAAGTTCTATAAAATGTACCTTATTAATGTGACGACAATCATTACCTTGCCGTAACTCAGTCAAGCGCTAGCACGGGAGGTAAAGGATTTGGTTGCTAATTTGTACCCACATTTATAGTTTTAATAACATCATTACGTTCTCCCACCGTTCTTTTTGTGTACAAACTAATGTATTTATGTATGCACAATAAACAATTTTTGAATTTTGAATTCAATTTTGTTATAGGTTTTTAATTTTGATACAATTTCAGTTGCACTGTCTAAAATTAGATTTGAAACGAAGTGTGTGAGCTCACTAGACCTCACCACTAACTGAATAGTGTTTAATTATTATTAAAAACAATGTCTAGGGCCATATACGGCACGATTAGTGTAGTGCGCTGTAGCAGTGTTTCTCGCCTCGTTTTCCGAAGGGTTCGATTACCGGTTGGGTCATTCAGGAAACTATTTTTTTTAAATTGGTTCGGGTCTGGGTGTGCTGGCAGACGCCCCTGGCTTAATTCCTTGTCTGATAGGTACCTCGCAACACAAAGATATTCATCCTTACTTCGAGACCATGACAAGTAGTGTGTTGTCTGGCGCATATTTATTTATTTTAGATATATTCGCATGCCCTATTAATTACTAATAGCAAACATAACATGCATAAGACATTGCAGACGATAAATACGCAGGCGATAAAAGTTTTTTCGTTTTGGAATACAATATTTAGTCATCATATTTAGTTATCTTTAGATTTGAAAAACGAGCACTGTAAAATGCTAAAATAATCAAAGTTATAATATTTGCTGTTATTTTATGCTAAAAAATTATTTTCCCTACTCTTGCGACCAAAATGTTGTGAAAGTTCGGATTACTTAGTAAGTACCACAAGCGAAGGGCTGTATCCAGACACCGCGATATCGTGTTGACAGGAAAAGTAGCTAGTACGAGTAATTCTAAATAGAAGTAAATGCTGGATATTACAATATTTCTATAGGTATCTTAATTAACAAAGTCGATAAGCAGTCGGATTCTGCCTGCTGTCAGGGTTTTCTTCGACAGTTAGACGGCCATAAAGGTACAGTAAAGAACAAGAAAACAATGCGATCAAAACCATTAAAAGCCTTACTAGGCGTCTTCATCATTGAGACACATTGGGAACAGGTAAATAATCAAATACCGTCAACATTTTTGATTTACCATTAGAGTAAAACTAAATATTTTTATCAGCTTGAGTGCTAAGTAAACGCACTCGCCAAAAATTTTCTATTAAAACCATTTTCAAATTTAATTTATTCACTGTAAAAAGATGAAGGCCTATTTATCATAAAAATGCATTATTCATCCAATTATGTATTATCAATAAAAAGGCTCCAAACATAACCTAAATAGTAAAACAACTTGAATTAAATTCTAACCCGTTGAGACTGCCTTTAACCCATAGCCTCGACATACATTGGTTTATGAGGTTCAGCCGGGCAATTCTGTAACAATTCGAACGTAATCTCGAACAGTTTACCAAACTCACTCTCACCATAAATAATAATAAATAAATAAATAATTATGCGCCAGACAACACACCTCTTGTAATGGTCTCGAAGTAGGGATTCAAATCCCTGTGTTACGAGGTACCACACAAGGAAATAAGCCAGGGGCGTCTCCCAGCACACCCAGACCCGAGACAATTCAGAAAAGATCGTTTCCTAAATTGACCCGACCGAGAATCGAACCCGGGACACTACGGAAATCGAGGCGAGAAACCGTGCTACAGCGCACTACGCCATTCGTGTTGTCACGTTACATAAATACAAACAATTTCTAAAAACAAAATGGTAAAATCACATTTAGCTTGGTTTATTTCATCAACACGTTCGTCGGTGAGGCGCCACATCGTTGTTATTCAGTTTTACATGATTTAATAGTTGAATCTCACAGCGGTTTCACTGGGCGATGTTCGAAGTGAGTTTTTTAGAATACGTCCACAGGTGAGTTGTCCATATTTATTTAACCGAGTGAAATGTTTATACGAGCGCTAAAAATAAAGTGGAGCACAAGAGAGAAAACCACCAAACTGACATCTATGTTGATGATCTAATGATGACATCAACAGCCATGCTGCAGACGAGAGGCAATAATATGCTTTGCAGAAGCCTGAAATACAGAAAACGAATACGTAAACCTGGTAAATATAACTATTTTAGCTGCATTATGTACCTATAATTTGGAGACAGAAATTAACTTATTTACATTTTATTTAATTGGCCCTAATTTTAGGCCAAGGTTTAATAAATATTTGTTACTTCTAGTGTTTACCTAAAATCCCATGAATCTGATAAGATAAATCTTATTTGCCTCTACTATTGTTAATTTCAAAACTCTATATAATGGGGGCTTACCATAGAAATCGTTAGTTAGAAACACGGTTCAGAAAAGTCAGTATCCAATATTCAAAATGAAGTCCTGCCTTGTGTTCGCGCTTTTGGTAAGAAACATTATTAATCATCAGCTACCGGTCAAATTTTATTAGTTCTGCTAGGTAGGTAAGATAATATATAACGTTTTCTGCGGTGTGGGGCATTAGCTATTTACCGAGGTATTCGTGCCTGTCTAAGGAGGGTGACTTGGGGTACAAATGGTAGAGGCCTGCGCTCTTCGTAAAGCAAGGTCGAGAAAGATGACATCGATACGGTGATTCTGAGTTGTCATGCGCCGTGGTATGCTGGGAGGAAACTTGGCTACCGGGTTGACTGCTAGGTAGCCTAGCGCGCTGTAGGACATCGAGATGCCCATCTTGCAGTATCTCATCGGTGGGAGTCCTTTGGTTCCACGCCGAAGATGGTCACTGGCATAGAATATGTATTTATGTCACTGCAAGTTTTGGTGGTTATGAGCTTTGTTTGCCCGGGGTTCCTAGTCGCACATTAAGTACCAAGTTGTCCGGAATTCGGGATACTCTATCTAAAATAGTGTTGGTAATCTGTGAACTAATCAACAGTACTACTTTTTTTTATTTGTTTTTTTTTTCGTAGCTTCGAAATTTTCCTTTAACTTAACTTTATTTTATAGATCAGCTCATCCTTAGCTGTTCCTTCAGACATTCACCATAGTCTAGTGCTGCGACAGCGCCGGGACTTGGACGTCTTAGCCAATACAAGGTTAGTGGAGTTAGAAGAAAGATTTCATTTGCTATATTTTTTTTATTAAATTAATGAATTTAGTAGGTTCAACTACGCCTACGTTCAACTAAGTTGCATCATTGTTTGCTGCCGTGCTTTACAAGTAAAGATTCATCTAGCTCATAAAGAAGTGCCTTCTTGAATCTCGACTTATAAATAAATCATTTCGTCATGAATCACCTTTGGTGCAGATTACGCTTTTTAAGTAGTTATTGTGTATTAAATAATTTATTCAGTACTATGAAATTAACATTTGCGGATATATTGGCAACTAACACTCTGATATTATCCTGTAATCATGAAATAATATTTTGATATACATGAATTTAAATCACATTTTTTGGTTTAGGTTTAGAGAATTTAATCTCAAAACAAGATTACAAGAATCCTCTTACATGAGAACAACATTATCATAAAATTTATTTCCTATAAAAATTTTCAACAGACATCTAATTGAAGAGCTGGTGACAAATCTACGCAATGCTGCTAATGAAGCCCTAGAATCTATTCAAATCTTTGAATTAGGACTCGTAGAACAGGCTAAGGCAATCCGGGAGAAGATCTTCGATGACCTACAGAAACTAAAGGATCGCGTCACTCTGACTATACAAGGAGTTGTAGATAAAATCAGTGGGTCTGGCACAGCTGTCCGAGAATGCATTAATGTAATTACCTATTAGTTCTATACTAAACAAGCTACAGGGTAGAATAAGGTTAGAAATATTTATTAAATTGCATCTTCATCTAAATATTTCCATTGAAGAAAGTAAAGTAAAGTAAAAAAATCATTTATTCATATAAGCTTGTACTAAGCACTTATGACATGTCAAAAAAAGTATATAGAAATAATAATAATAAACGTAAATAAAATAGTACAATATTAGTACATATCGTGAATATACATAATGTGAATCTACCACCGGTTCGGACGTTGCTTCTTATCGAGAAGACTCCGGCAAGAAACTCGATAGTTACTCTTTTGAACTTTGTTTGTTTTACAAAAAATAAATTCAGAGTACAGTCAATGAGAGTAGAAAAAAGAACACAACATTGAGCAGAGGAGCAGATTATTCCTACTATGACCACAAACTTTTGTCGTTCAAGCTTTGACTTTGTTTTTGTAAGAAAAATACTTTCCTTTTAGTCCCATAGATCCGATGCCAGCGCTCTCCTGGATGACACTTTGACCAAAACACTGGAATGCGCGGACGAACGCATTGCCGAAATAGGCCTACAGCTGGAAAATCTGAAAAACGTCACCAATGGTGCCATTCAGTTCTCTAATGAAGCTATGGATGAGATGAAGAAGTGTGTGGAGGAAAACACTGGCAACGTTTTGAGCGTCGGATCGTGCCTTGGGACCGTCGCTCTCAGAACGGAGATGAAAGGAATCGTGTTCGCGACCCAAAGTGGCCTGTCGGTAAGTAGAGTCGCAGTCAGTTTTTTTCAGAAAATCCTTCAAGTCAGAAAGTCCATACAAAAATAATTATTTAAAAAATGTATCAAATGTACAAACTTATTTTTTGTGCCAAAAGATTAGTTGGTGATTTATCTTACTTTAAATAGTTATTTTATTGAGCTAGAATATCCATGTCGATTTAAAAAGTCAAAATATTGCAAGAAAAAATCTTAATCAAAAAAATGACTTCATATTCAAGCAGATGTCGTGAAAAATAAATGTATTATGGAAAGTCGTCGAAGTATTTAAAAAGTTGCTCATTTATTACAAATTATTTTAAGGTATAAATTGCAGAAATATTTCAATAATAATAATAATAATAAAAACGTTTATTCTCACCATAGTTTTACAATTTTAAGTTTATAATAATTTCTAAGGTTGTGAGTATTTTGAATACGAAAGTCGATTTATCTTTTTTTCACGAAAATCCATTTAATGTTATTACCTGACAAATGTAGGACGGTTATAAGCTAGCCACCATTAATTTCAGTGAAAAAAACCAAGGCAAAAATTAAAAAATATATATTGAAAATTAAATTTGATAATTCCACGTAAATTCATTTACGATATCGCGTATTTTTGCAACTGCAATATTATTTTGGACTTTTTAACTAATTATAAAATGAGAAGCTACTATTAGTCAGAAAGTGGAATTATTCATTTCCATTACTTAGTGGAAAAATATGAGATATTTAATAGATGATACACAAAAGCAACAAAAGAAAATGATTTACCACTAACTTTCATACCACAGAGTGCCGAGTGCGAGTTGCAGTAAGAGAAGTGAATGACTTCACCATCGCGTTTCGCGAGCACGTAAATGTCAAATAGTATGTAATCGAGTCAGCGCCATCTAGCGGCAAATGCGGGCAACATCAAAGCCACTAGATGGCACTGACTCGATGCCATACAAATTCACGTTTTTTTTCTCGCAAAATGCGATGGTAAAGTCATTCACTTCTCTCACTGCAACTCTCATTCAGCACTCTGAAAGTGAATAAATGAATTTTCGTGGAGTTATCAAATTTCATTTTGTAGAAAATAATTTTAAAATTTTTGCCTTGGTTTTTTTTTCACTAAAATGTATGGTATCAAGCTTATAACCGTCCTTCATTTGTCAGAACGTAACATTAAATGATTTTCATAAAAAAAAGATAAATTTGAATAAAATACAAGCACGACTTTCTTATTCAAAATACTCACAACTATAAAAAATATTGAAATATTTCTGCAATTTATACCTCAAACGAATTTGTAATAAATGAGGAACTTTTTTAAATACTTCGACAATTTTCCGTAGTAAATTTTTTTTTCATGACGTCTGCTTGAACATGAAGTAATTTTTTTGATTAAGATTTTTTTTTGCATATATATTATTACTATAATATTTTAACTTTTTAAATTGACATGGTTTTTTTAGCTAAATAAAATAACTATGGAAAGTAAAAAAACCTGCTAATCTTTTGGCAAAAAAAATAAGTTGATACCTTTGATACCCTTTTTTTTATAATTATTTTTGTATGGACTTAGAGGATTTTCTGAAAACATTAAAATTGATCATAACTTATTAACGCTTGGAATTCGGACCAATATTGATGGGGTTAAAAAATCCAATCCAATTTTATTATTAAGGAGAGATACTTTATCTGCACTCGCTATAATAGCAGCGGCCTAAGGTATTTACAAGCGTACGAAACATTGTCACAAGTACACAAAAGATAAGAGATTATCTGGTTTAAGGATTTAGTAAACAACAACTTGCTTGCAACAAAAAGCAAACCCTAACGGACTCGTTGTGGACAATAATCTGGCTGAAATCTGAACTGACTAGTTTAAAGCATCCTCTCTGAAGAAAGACCATTCCCCTCCTGGAAAAATAATGTACCCCTTAGGTACATTATCGGTTTGACCAGGTCAGGGTTGAGACTAGCTGCGGTTCGTGCCTCAAAGTTTAAGCAAAAATAAATCCAAAACGTTCGTTTCATTTTCAGATTGCGCGTCTCAATGTTGCTCTGGCAACCGTACCGGCATCCCTAGAAGTTTGCGCTGGAACCCACCTAGTAGCTGCTGGACTGGTCACAGCCAAGATTGTCATGGAGATCGGAAGCTGTTCAGCATCATCCGTGTTTACTACTCTGATCGGGAACACCATTTGATATCGCGATTTCATAATGAGAAGACCCCAACTTGTTAACTGACTTGAAATAAATACCTGATTCTTCTTCTACACTTGCGAAATTTTCTTTTAAACTTACATACCTACTAGCTTGGGGGATCAAATGAACTCTTACAATTGTGAAACTTTCTACCTAACTACCATTGAATAACAGAGGAATAGGCTAGGCCAGCGGACAGGTTAGCTGCAAATTGCAGCAGTTAGGAGAAAGACTGACGATTGAAAACAGAAGTGCTAAGCTGTTTCGAAGGACAAAACTGAAGTGCGAACGATTTAAGTCAACAAGCGACCGATTAGAAGTGCGTAAACCACTTCAATAAAGATAATAAGTAGCCGTATGATCTAATCTTTCCAGACCATTCTACGGCAAGACACAATGCGCTGTGCATGTTTGATTTTGATTCAGTGTCTTATCCTACAGGTAAGTGTTTTTTTAAAACTTGCAATGGACATATTCGTTTAATATTCAATAGTACCGTAGTCCCCAGTTCCAATCATGTGCGATACTTCAGCAAAATAATGTCGAAAATCGACATTCTTGTTCATCAAATAATTAGTTGGCCAGCTCCTGTAAATGTAAATGTAGATTTTGAAATTCGCTTGCTGATTATTTTAAAGATATTTGAAAAAAAATAGTTTAAGCTGCGGTAACGTTACGCTAGCAAAATGTTTTATTTTTTAGCAAAATAATGTCGAAAATCGACATTCTTGTTCATCAAATAATTAGTTGGCCAGCTCCTGTAAATGTAAATGTAGATTTTGAAATTCGCTTGCTGATTATTTTAAAGATATTTGAAAAAAAATAGTTTCAGCTGCGGTAACGTTACGCTAGCAAAATGTTTTATTTTTTAAAGGTATACTGACATGAGCATTAGTTGCATAATACTAAACCTAGACGAGGTAACTGTTACGATATAAATTGGATTTCTACGTAAAATCTTGATCTTATCTTCGCAACCATAAATTGCGAAGATAAGATCAAGATTTTTCTGGGGTAACGTTTGCGTGTTTGCTGGATCGGTTAAGCGTATTTTCATAATATTTAATCCAGAACTTTGTATTAATTAGTTAAAATTCGTTTACTGATAAAAAAATAAATATAATGCACCGTTTGGAAGTTTTTCAAGTTGATATAAATATCCTTTCATATGCCCTAGCTATTTAACTATGCACTCCACGAGACTTATGTAGAACATTATTTTGTAGTTTATAACTACCTCCAGATATGTGATTGATTGTGATTCTATTAGTGTCCTGTTAGTAGTGACCTTGTCTCCGAGTACCGACCTCAGCTCAACTGGCTCCCTATACGTCGTCGTCGCAATTTACATGTCCTATCTCTTATTTGCACCATCTTGTTTAACCCATTGTCCCCGCCCTACCTCAAAGAGCGCTTTGAGTTTCTGCAACCGACCCAGGATCATTGTATGATGCGATCATCTAGCAAACTTCATCTTAAATTTCCTCCGCATTCTTTTCACACCTATACAAACTCCTTTATTGTGCAATCCATACCTTTGTCCATCAGACAGTCACAATCCCTTCCTGTCTTTACAACTATAGTGAAAGCACATTTTGTTACTCTTACTGTTACTTAAATTATCTCTTCGTCTTCTTGTTTCTTTCTATTTTCTTTTTGTTGTTAGTTTTATCCTGTGTCTACTTCGGTTTTTCCGTTGTTATTCTTACAATACCCTGTCTTGTAATATATTAAGTAAGTATATTATATAATATGGTTTTATAATATATTGTATGTATGCTTTTGTATACATATATTTAATTTATTTATTAGTTAAAATACTTTTCAATCTTTTTTATCTCTGCATTTACTTACCCTTTCTGTCATCCTTCCGCTACCTGTAGTAGGTCTTCTGGAGATTGCTCGATTGATCTTCGATCGAGATTGCTTCAGCATTTCGACCGTCTAAATTGTACATCAACTTTCTTTGTAATACTTGTTTTTTTCCTTCTGTTTTTGTGCAATAAAGACTATCTGATCTATCTTACCTTTTAATTCATTATCACAAAATTTAGTTCAGTTCGGGCAGCGATGTGCAGCGGGGTTATTTAACTACCGATAATTAATTTTCTTGTGGATTTGCTTGCTGAATTCTAAATAAATTAGTTACTTAGTTTAATTTTGAACCTGTAAATTTTCAGCATAATCCACTTAATATTACATCCACAAGATAAACGAAACTGAGTCATTACGCCATGCATGACCGTGGTAAACCGACTATGTTTAAATGGTCACGGAAAAGCGGCAGCGTAGTACATAATGCTAGCCTTCTTAAATGTAAAGCATAGTGTTTGAACTTTGCGTACACAAGTGTTAAAAAAAACATAAGTTTATTTGAGAACTACTTTCTACAGGTAAAATTACGAAGTATTATTACTTTGTTTGTTTTAGTATTTTAAAATGCTTGTTTTCTAACGAAATATAAAAAAACTAGAAAAAATTCGGCCCTTGAAGAAATCAGGCAGGATTCGAACCCGCGTCTTCCACAATCCGGGTATCTGCTATAACCACTGAGCTACCGAAATCTTACTGGACCGAACGAATCCTTCTAGTACATGCCTTAGTTGCATGCCAAGCCAACGTTATTTCATTACTGTTTTAAGGCAAGTACCTTCAAACATCATAAAGAAATATTTTTACAAATATTTAAACTTTCGGTTAAGATGAAATATGCTATTTGATTATTATTATTATTTTTTTTTTTTTTTGTAGCATTGCACAATGCTTGTTTTCAAACCGAAACATAGAAAACTAGAAAAAATTGTGTATACAACGAAGGGCACCTCCGCTCCTCTCTCCTCCATTCCATCCCGCGTGTAGACTAATACTCCCAGGGTAGAGGATTCAGCAAAATGATACTCAGTTACTCTCTTGAGGTTCTTTTATTCCTTATCTTCACCTTACACCTTGATTACAACAGTCATGCAACAGTCGACCGTCCAGGTCGGCGACCGGAAATAGAATGCCGAATGACCAAGCGTTTCGTTCAGAAATCTTATCCCCTTCCATCAACTGTCAAGCTAGTGATGCCAGACTAAACTAAATTAAAATACACACTGACATTTTGTTTTATAAATTACACGAAAACCTGTTTTATTTAGAACCTAACACTCGCCCATTCTGACATTGTGTATGCCCTCATACACATATCAGGTGATAACCTAACACTTGGTCAATCTGAATTCTGATAACACTTTATTTTGTCTAATCGTTAAACATCAATGAATAATACAAAATAATACTAATTTCGGAAACTCTACTTATTAATCATCTTAGTTTATAATAATAACACATTTTAATATTTTTAATTTTATACATTTATATACGTGTGTAATAATACAATGACTCCATGTTATCTCTAAAACATTTTATGCTATCGTTATACAACAATCAATAATACAAAATAATACTAATTTCGGAAACTGCACTTATTAATCATCCTAGTTATCAATATAAACATTTTAGTATTTTTGATTTTATAAGTGTATATTTGTAATTATACAATAATATTTCTGTAATCTCTAAAACATTTTATCTTATCCTGATTATACAAATATTAATCTAAAATGTAAATTAACACTGGCATAATACATTGAAATAATAGAGCAAACATTACTAATAATGTAAAATCACTGTTTTTCTTTAGATCTATCTACCTATATATTTCATTTAAAACTTATACAAAAATACAAAATACAAAAAATACAAATACAAAATATTTATTTCGGTATCTTACAAATACTTGTTTGTTACAAGGTTTGGAGTCTCCTTTTAAGCAAACAATTTGCTTGTGTTAGGAGATCCGCTCTTCAATAGCTATTTACTAAAATCTAGATAACATTTTAAAGAACACAACTTGTAGACTCAATAAACAAGTTTAATGGTTTGTGTATGTGCGTGTGTGTGTGTGTGAGTATATATATGTGTGTGTGTGTGTGTGTGTGTGTGCGTGTGCGTGTATGTATGTGTGTGTGAGAGAGAGTGTGTGTGTTTGTGCAAGCGGGTGTGTGAGAGGGCGTATGTATATAATAAGAAATTAATTGATTGCTTCTTAGATGCCAATATGAGGCAAGTCCTTTTAGAATAAGCTACTTGCTTGAACTATGCCTTCAATATCGTCATAGCTTTTGGTTTTTAACCATGCTGTGACGGTATTTTTGCAGTTTCTGTATGTCATAGGGTGGATAGATAGTAAGCTATGAACAACATTATAAATGTGGGATGATTGCCATTCAAACTGTCTCTTAGCAAAGGTGGTCTTTACTGTGACTTTCGGGCCAACATATTTCTTTCTCCTACTTTGAACCTGTTCCCGTTCAAAAGGAAGGAATTTATGAATTCTTAATATAATAAGCAGCACGTGTAGTTTACGAACGGATAAAAGGCCCGACTCCGAATAAAGGTTTTCTGTCGGAAATCGGAACGGTTTAAAATACATGACCTTTAGTAATGACCTTTGAGCCCTTTCTAGTTCAAGAAATTTTATTTTTGAAGCTCCGCCCCATGCCGGAAGACAGTATCCAATTATTGATTGTGCTAAAGTAATATATATTTGATTTAAAAGATTTAAAGGAGCGACATGCCTTAATATTTTGAAAGTCCAAATTAGTTTTCGTATTCTAT
Source organism: Udea olivalis (assembly GCA_947369235.1). NCBI lineage: Eukaryota > Metazoa > Arthropoda > Insecta > Lepidoptera > Crambidae > Udea > Udea olivalis. The sequence goes on from OX376347.1 coordinate 6,603,082, forward strand.
TCATAATTAGCTCTGTGTGCATGTGCCAAGATAACCTCTGGTCAAGCATTACCCCCAGGTATTTTGTGTACTTTACTTTATCAAGCGTTGTACAAGAGCAGTTGGAATTACTGTTGTTTGTGCATTTGTGGATTTTGATTTGAAAGTCTTTAGTGGGCTGTCCGCTGTCGTATAATGAGAAACATATGTAATTTGTTTTCAGAGCGTTTAAAGTTAAAAGATTTACATCAAGCCATGACGATACCTTTGCTAGACCAGTCTCTGCAGACTTTCTAACACTCTCCCATGTTTTTCCTTTGAAAACCAGGGCAGTGTTGTCAGCATACGAGAAGACTTGTCCATTTTCTAGGTTCATTCCACTGAGATGGTTGATGTAAATCAAAAATAACGTCGGCCCAAGCACACTTCCTTGGGGTACTCCGTAAGTAATCGTTTCCTCCGTGCTAATCATGTCCGCTATTTTTACTCTTTGTTTACGCTCTGTTAAGTAATCATGAAATAATGAAAGCGCCACTCCTCGTACACCAATGCTTTTAAGTTTATGAAGAAGAATAGAACTTATAACCAATATAATACACGTTCATGTTCCATATCATATTAAACTACATACATGTTTATTATATAATAATACTCTGTTATTTTTGAACTACTATGTGAATCAAAACATTGTTTAAAATTAAGAATCAATCTGAATTCGCATGAGGGTTTTTATTCATTTGCGAGTCTATCTATTATCGCAATCGAAAAAAAAATCAACAACAGCGAGTCAATCAATCATCGCATCCTAAGAAAATGAAACTACTGCGAGCCAATCCATTTTCGCAATAGAAACTCTAAACTTTTGCGGGTCAATCAATTTTCGCAATAAAAACTCTAAACTTTTGCGAGTCAATCAATTATCGCATCATAAAAATGAAACTACGGCGAGTCAAATCTATTTTCGCAATAAAAAAAAACTTCTGCGAGTCAATCAACTATCGCAATTTTAAGAGAAACAATAATAACTTCAATTCAATCAATTATCGCTTTTTTTTGTGTCAACTAAGTATAACATAAACTATTTAACTAAGCATCATATTCTAGCGGTAAGAAAAAGTAAACTGAGTTGAACCAATCTGTCATGTCAATAAACCCAATCGATTTTCCGCCTTTGCCTCAATTCCTAACACAAGACTAAAATAATTATTTTGATTAACACGTTTGTATGGAAAAATAATAGGATTTCACATCACATAATGTCCTTTTAAGAGTCTGTAATGTATGTATATGTAATTATAACTATCATCTTCAGAGTCCATTGCGTTAACCTCCAATGCTGCGACGTGTTTCCATGGTTGCATGCGGTCAGCAGCAACAGTGGTTTTACGTTTATTCTTTGTACTAGTGAGCCCCGGTACAGCCGCTAGCTTATACCGATCATTGCCGACAACTTTCGTTACCCTATACGCTCCTACATATGAAGGCAGTAATTTTTTGCTTTTTCCGTTATTATTGAATGACGTTTTAGCGATTTTAACTAAATCTCCTACGTTATACATTTTTGCCGGTCTTCGTCCTCTGTCTTAATACTCTTTCTGTTTTATTTGTTCTTCGTCTATCCTATCTTTCACTTCCTCGCGTATAGAGGTAACATCTTTATTATCTCGAACTTCGTCAATGATTTCGTTTAAGCCTGGATTGGTCTCGCTATTCATAACCGTACCAAACAGAACCTCCGTAGGGGTTCGCCCTGTTGTCTTCTGAATGATGTTGTTGAGACCCCACTGAATTTTGCCTAGCTGCCGGTCGCAAATTTTCTCATCATGTTTCAAATTTGGCGCAGACAGGGAGCTCAGAATGGTACGATTGTACCTTTCCACTTGGCCATTTGCCTTTGGGCTCGCTACAGCGTTAAGGATATGTTTAACCTTCTTGTCTGCACAAAATCTGCTAAATGCGTGGGAGGTGAAACAACTACCCCGATCGCTTATCAGGCGTTCGGGCGTCCTAATAGTGTGAAAAATATCTTCCAGAGGAGCTCTTTCACATTTTGCGTTTTAGTATTCCTTACTGCCTTAAGAAATATAAATTTTGTGAAGCTATCAATTACTACAAGCAAGTAGGAGTTTCCTTTTTTTGACTTAACAAAGGGTCCGAGGTGGTCAATGTGTAGGGTGTGAAATGGTTTTTCCACTTTTGGAATAGGGTGAAGGAGACCCTCCTTATTGGTTGAAATGTTTTTTGAATATGCGCATTCTAAACATGCTTTCACATATTTCTTAACAAAGTGATTCATTTTTGGAAACCAATAGCTTTTCTTAATTCTCTCAAGCGTTTTCTCTAGTCCAAAGTGCCCGATATCATCGTGGTTCATCCTACACAACTGCCACCTCGCACCCTTTGGTACTACCCATCGAATATTATCTTTGCCGCCTAAACACTTAAACAACTTGTTGTCTTTAATAACATAGTTATCTTTGATGTACTGAAGACTTTTCGGGTCCAAATCGCTGCATAGTATATCTCTAATTCGAACTAGTTCTGAATCTCCCAACTGAAGCGTATGTAACCAGTCCTCATCAGTGATGACCAGAACCGTCGGAATCTGATCGGTCACATTTGAGTCACACGCTTCAACTGGGTTTCGAGACAGTGCGTCGACATGTGACATTTTCTTTCCGCTCCTATAATCTATCGAGCAGTTAAATTCCTGTAGCGATAACCACCATCTAGCTATCCTCGGAATAATATCTCTCTTTAGAAATGTTGACCGAAGCGCACTACAGTCGGTTACTATCTTAAACTCCTTGTCTAATAGAAAAACCCTGAATTTCTGCAACGAGCGCACGACTGCGAGGGTTTCTAACTCGTACGAGTGGATTTTTTTTTCTTCCGGTGAGGTTTGCCGGCTGTAAAATGCAACCGGACGGAAAGAATCATCGGTACTCGTACGTTGCATGAGTATACCCCCTATTCCTATCTTGCTCGCGTCAGTGTGCAACTCTGTTTCAGCGCCGTGATCATAAATTGCTAAAATTGGTCGGTCAACTAGTTTAGATTTTAATAGCTCAAACGCTCGCTCCTGATCATCATTCCAATCCCAGGCAGCATCCTGTTTTAAAAGTTTGCTTAGTGGACAGGTCAGATCAGCAAAGCCCCGAACAAACTTCCTGAAATAACTAACTAGGCCAAGGAATTGCCTAACACAATGCACATTTTTAGGTTTTGGAAAATTTACTACGCTCTGTATCTTAGATTCACCAGGCCTCACACCAGCGGCACTAATTTCATAGCCTAAATAGTCTATTTTATCCTTTAGAAAATGACATTTGCCTAAATTCAATTTTAGATTTGCTTTTTCTAGCAACTGCAAGACTTCCTTTAACCTAGCCATGCATTCTTGAGATTTTTTTCCGTAAATAAGGACGTCGTCGATATAGGCAGTGGCCTTATTGAATCGTGCAGAGCCAAGAAGCTTATTAATCATCCGTTGTAAAACGGCTGAGGCGTTGGCTAAGCCAAACGGCATCCGATTAAATTCAAATTGGGCGTCGGGCGTGACAAAAGCGGTCAGGTGTTTACTCTGTTCACATATGGGCACTTGATAGTACCCAGATGCCAAGTCAAGCGTGATGAAACACGCTTGACCTGCCAACCTGGATATCTCATCCTCTATAATTGGCATAGGATATCTTTCTTTGACCGTTACGGCATTTAACAGTCTATAATCGATGCACATTCTCATCTTGCCGTCCCTCTTGCGCACAAGAAATAAAGGACTTGCATACTCAGATACAGATTCTCTTATAATGTCTGCGTGGAGCATTTCATCCACCATCTCCCGAACCTTCTCTCGCTCGTGGTGGGATAACCTGTACGGGCGGTAAACAACTGGGCGTTGGTTGTTTACCTCTATACACATCTGAGTGACATTGGTACATCCCAGTTCCTTTAAACTATTAGCGAAACAGTTCTCATAATTCAGTAGAAGCTGAAGTAGTTTATTCTTATCAATATCCGAAACGTTTTCTCCGAACCGCAAGTTATCAATCGTTATATTGGTCGCAGGAACCTGAGGGGTTTCTAGAGCAACCCGATTAACTACGTCTACTCTTTTAGCGCGACATAAAATGTGTTTGTCTAAGAGGTAGCACGGAGTTGAGCATGGGCAAACTGTAACGCTTATCAACCCCTTGCGTTCTTCAAATACACCTCCATAAATTACGTACTGATTATTAGGTTTGCCAGAAATTTTGTCGTTTATCACTACTGTTCCGTTTATAATGCCATTAGTGCGGACCTTAATAGTTGCTGGGCCATACAGCACGACAGAAGCGAAAACGTTAACTTGAAACGAATGATCAGTATGGTCTATACCAACTCGGGAATGGGCTATTTCATCTCCTATATCAATGAACTTTAATGTCAACGCGTCTTTAAAAGTAACAATGTGCGGTTGCTCCGAAAATGATTGTCAAATAAGCATTGTTTTGTCTAGCAAATTATCTGCCACCACCTTGCATGGGATTTCTGCGCTCACATCGTCAATTGTCAGGTTAATCCTAACAGTACCCAGTGAGGTTACTATCCCGTTCCCAAATCCACGCATACTAGATGTCACACCGTTGTGGGCCAGCCCTAATGAAACTGCGGCTGATTCCTTTATCAAAGTCACTTCGCTACCTAAATCTACGAACGCATCGACAGGCGCTGGCAGGTCGTTTATTCTCACCGCTTTTATGAATTTAGCGCTAGGGTTAGAGCTCGTGATGCACATTGCACTTTCAACATGATTATTTTTAACAACAGCCTGTTTATTCTGGGACTTAGCAAAACAATTTTCAGTACTATGACCAATTCTTTTGCATTTTTTACAATTCATTAAAGGACGGGGGCAATTCAGATAGGGATGCCCCTTTTCTTTGCAGTTAAAGCATTGTAACCCTGTTGACTGACTTGTTTTATTTTGTATTTTTGGTGTTAAAAATAGACTGACGATTGTGCGAGCGTTCATTAATGGAAACAGAATTCTTATTGCTCATTAAGAATTGCAACAATTGATCGGGTTGAGAACAACGTAATGCCAACGCACTGGATTTCATAGTTTTATCACCAATTCCGTGGATAATACAATCCACGGCGCGTTTACCCGTGATATCGCATTGGTTTAGAAGTGCTAATTTCTAATAGTAATATAATTCGATTGGCTCTGTAAATTTACTTTTTCTCCCTAAAATATCCTCCAAGGATTGGCCATAATTTTGTTCGCATGGGAAGGCAGCTGTTAACTTTGTTTGCCATTCAGGCCAAGTGTACAGTATAGTGTTCAGACTCTCGAACCATGTTTTGGCCAATCCTTGCAGTTTCTGCATTGCAAAATGAATCGTGGTCTTGTCGTCCCAGCCGTAAACGGCAGCGCATTCATTGACCTTATTAAGCCACATATCTATTCTCTGGTTTTTGGTTGCTGGGTCAAAGTTTGGTAACATATTTTGATGGTCAATCTTGCTGCTGGCGCTTTGAGCTGACGGCTGAGATACTAAACCACCCTGCATTGAATTAATTAAAGATATTAAATCTTTGGCTGAAAAAGTTGGACTAGTTGACCTGGATTTTTCTTTGGACCGGTGTCGTTGCTCCCGCTGCTCGACGTTTCTGTTGCTGCGACTGAGGCTACGTCTACGCCGTTGCACGTCACGTGGAGGGCTGCGCAACGCACGACGACGACGGTGGCTGCTCGTTGAGCGCAGACGGTCACGGCTCTCACGCTGCTTCTGCGCGTGTTCCCCGATGCGGTGTGCTCGCCCTTTCTCCCTTACCAGCTCGTCCTCCCGGTCCCGTAATCTTCGGATATGGCTGCGATCATCTTGGCGAGTGGTACTGCGTAAACGGCTGCGACTTCTTCAGGCGATGATGATCTTCTAGCTTGCTCTCTCCATTTTGAACCTCGAGTGGAAAACAAATTGACTGCATGAGCACATTGTGTAAAAATGTTTTACAATGAAGAGAAAGAATATTTCATCCAAAAAAAATAACTTTGGTGTAAAAATATTACTTTGCCCTTCAGCATTAGTATTTAAAATGATAAAATATCACCAGTCTTTTTAAAATGTATGCCGGATCGTGTGTATAAATTGGGATTCAATTGGTGATAATATTTGAAAAAAAAAAATATTATTATTCGACAATACATAAGTCAGTCATACTATTTTATCGGCGTGGTGATCGTGCTAAAATATTGTAATGTATTTTAGCATTAGCCATAAGAGAGGCCAAATAGAACCAGAAACTGAGAGGAAATATAAGGATCACCTTTATAAATACGGATGTAGTTCAGTATTTTTTTTAAAACACAATTCTTTTTTTAAAAAAACAAGAATTATATCGATTTCCGTACACATGCTTGTCAAAAAGAACCAACTACAGCAGTTTTACCTTATAAATTTAGCAGATCGCATTAATATACAGGGATTTAATTCTATATCAAAACTGAGATAACACGTGTTTAGTAAAACACCACTGGTTTTTTGAAAAATAACCACCAGGGAAAGTGCTTTAACACGATTTAAGTTAACGTGTGATATTATTTTTGCTTTCTGCCAGAGGATTGGACGTATTATCTTGGATATGAACAAGCTATCTTAAAGGGTAGTGAAACAAAAACAATTCTAATTGCCTAGTATTAAGCAAATGAAACACTAAAACACTTATTGAAGCAAATAAACTCGAATAAACCATGCATTACAGCTATCATATAAGACAGGATATAACGTAAAAATTAGTGAGCGTGTACTTACGCTTAAATGCATTATCCCACTTCTGAAGTGTAGACTAATACTCCCAGGGTAGAGGATTCAGCAAAATGATACTCAGTTACTCTCTTGAGGTTCTTTTATTCCTTATCTTCTCCTTACACCTTGGTTACAACAGTCGACCGTCCAGGTCGGCGACCGGAAATAGAATGCCGAATGACCAAGCGTTTCGTTCAGAAATCTTATCCCCTTCCATCAACTGTCAAGCTAGTGATGCCAGACTAAACTAAATTAAAATACACACTGACATTTTGTTTTATAAATTACACGAAAACCTGTTTTATTTAGAACCTAACACGCGTTCTCGGGAAAGGCGTGTTATCGGACTTACTTGCTGACAGTATTGTCAAAGCAGGACAAAAAAATATTTTGGAAAGTTTAAAATGGAGTTTTAAATTTTTAACATTACTGTTTTATTACATTTTTTTTAAATATATCTACTTTATGGGTGCACGTAATATATTACTAACGAACACATACATTTGCGACAATCGTTTAAAGTAAGAGGTTAATTAAATATATAAATATAAATAATCAAATATGCGCCAGACAACACACCACTTGTCATGGTCTCGAAATAAGGATGAATATCCTTGTGGTTCCAGGTACCCCACAGGGAATTAAGCAATGGTAGTCTCCCCGCAGCACCAACTTCTAGTCAATTTAGCAAAGATAATTTCCTGCACTGCAGCTCGGCGAGGCCGCACCGCCAGATTAGGCAGCGGATCCACCTTTTAGGTGGATCGTGGTTGCTGACCTAGTAGGGTCCGCGTACGGTGGGAGCCGGCGGGCTTGAGTACGGGGGTGCTTTTGCCCGGTAAGTACCTGTGTGCTCCGGGTGCTCCCTTGGCCTCCTCCCTCCGTTAGGGGGTCGGCTGAAAGGGGCCGCAATACGGGGAAACACTGGCGGCAGGGCGTCGTAAAACTTTTTGGGGCCCCGCCTCGCCGCTGAAGTGAGTACCGTGGGGTTTTAGTCGGTAGAACTCCGACATAACCATATTTTCAAACCTCAGGTAAAGTCGTACTTCCTCTCTCTCTGACGTCATGTTTTTTTTTTGTTGTTTACGTTGCTTTTATATTATGTTTCTCTCCTAATCTAGTTCGTTACACAAGGAAACTGGTGCTAGGTAATCTAAAACAATATATGTATGTATGTATGTATATATAATATTTTCTATAGCTTTTGCGCAGCCTAACTCGTCCTCTGTTTTAAATCTCTCTGCCGAAGCTTGTCTGGAAGAGATCGCTCTGTAAGCGATAAGACCGCCTAAATTGTGCTTTAATATTTACTTTTTTGTTTTTACGTGCTGTAAGTATTTGTTTGTGCAATAAAGATTATTTATCTTTATCTTTGTAACCTCGTCGTTCCCCCGGGCGGCAAGGTAGCCATGAGGATTTCCCCAACATAATAAAAAAGATACCTACTTACAAAGACAGTAATTTCCTTTTTGAAAAAATGGATTCTCACATAAATAATTTTATTATAGTTGTATGAGGAAGGTTTAATTTCTCACTCAACACATTTTTGTATGCGTCGGTACTAACCTTGTTAGACTATTTTATTATATATTTTAGAAAGCTAGCATTATGTACTACGCTGCCGCTTTTCCCTGACCAAAACATGGTCTAGTTTCTAAACATGGTCGGGTTACCACGGTCATGCATGCCGTTATAATATCAACTTAAATATCTTTCAAACGCTGCATTATTTTTACTTTTTTATTCGTAGACAAATTTAAACTAATAAATACAAAGTTCTGGATACAATATAATGAAAATACGCTTAACCATTTCAGAGATCCAGCAAACATGCAAACGTTACCCCAGCAAAATCTTGAATATCTTCGCAACCATAAAACGTAGAAATCCAAATTATATCGTAACATTTACCTCGTTTAGGCAACTGATTATATTATACCTAATGCTTAAAACCTCAGCTTGTTGCCTCAGCAAAAACTGTTTCTTTTTAATATATTAAAAATTATTAGCAAATGAATTTCAAAATCTACATAAACATTTACAGGAGCTGGCCGACTAATTATATACTAGAATGTCGATTTTCGTCATTATTTTGCTGAAGTAACGCACAGGTTCCAATCTAGTCCGAACCATCTTTGTATTCATTGCAAAATTTGCAGAAAGCTCTCCGTCTCTAGTGTAGTGACGAAAAAACCTTCTGAGAACCTATCCAAGCTGGATAGATTTTAAATTTGACGGTACTGTTAGCAAACGCAATATATTTTAAATAATAATTATAATTCTAGCCCACTTAGTACCCATCTCATTAAATTAGTAGCCAAAATAGTGATTCACTTCGTTCTGTGGTATCGGTTGTTTACCTGGGATACACACGGCTGGAATCTTCGTCCATAGCTTCTAATATTTGGCCTTGTGGCTTTCATAAGCCAGTCCAATCTGTATATACTTGTAAAATGGTATACCTTAGTAAAAAAAATATTTAATCAATGAAATTTTTTTTTGCAGAATGTTTTATCAGAAGAAATTAAAAATGAGATAAAACATATTGATATTAAAAACAACGTCCTGCCAGAAGAAAACTCTCAGTATGGATTAATACTGTTTGGATACAAACAGCGTAGTTTGACTAGTATATGGAATAATGTAAAAAACAGTGCTATTATTGCTTGGGACTTTCTCAAAAATGTAGCCAATAATACGAAAGAAAAAATTAAAGCTTGGATACTTGACTTAAAGGCTCGTGCAATTAATATGGTGGAAGCATTTGAAAAAAATCTTAGAAATTTAAGGGAACGTTTGAACAGTACAATCCAAAACATCATAAGCGACGAAAACTTTCAAAAATGCTTACAAGTGAGTATCTATGAGCCTTACTTTATAATATTCCGTCATTATTCAAGCCTTGGAATTTTATTTGATAATTCATTGATTTACAGGCAGAAAACGATGAAATAAATATAAAGTTCTTTAATATAGTACAACGTGTCACAAATTGCATATCAGACAAAATAGACGGTCTATCAGCTCTAGAAGACCTCCAAATGGATGATGTGCTTAACGATACACAGTTCACTAAAAAAATTGAAGCAAGACTCGCTTTGTGCATGAAAGAGCAGAAGGTTGAAGAGTGCTTTCAAAATGTCAAAAATAATATTCTAAAAGAAACCGAGGCTGAAGAAGACAAGGTTTTAAAAAGTGTGAGTACTTAATCTAGCGTATTACATCAGTTTTAACGACCAAGAACTTCAATATCGTTTTTTTATACCTGACTAGGCAGTCATTTGAATGCAATCGCACCTGGTGGTAAGTGACGATGCGATATATGATGGAAGATGTCTGCCTAGTAAATGTCTTAAAGAGACCCAGTTTGTATTGGTTAGGAAACACATGCGCCGGCAGCGAGTTTCAATCCATTGCTGTTCGCATTATGAAGCAGTTTGCAAAACGCTTTGTGCGTATGGCTGGAATATCCACTATGTGGGGGTAGAAGGAGAGAATGCAATCCGGATTACCCGAAATCCGAAAAAAAAAGAAGGCTAATGTGCGTCTTGTGCTCCGATGGTGAAAGGGCGCCGCTAGAACTAACTCATGCAGTTCGCTCGCTTAAATCACTTAAACATAGTATACCTAATTACCATAACAATAGGTATTTGTCGTACGTACAGCAATATTTATTGTTTCACCATAACACTTCGTCTTACTTTTCACCATTTTTACTTTCAGCGAGTGACGTCAAGAAGTTTCGCTGATGATGTTTTAGATGCTCTGGTGACATGTTCAACAAATGGCCTGATAGAAGCATCTACTGTTATCCTAAATGGAGCAATCAACATTCTAAAATGCATCGCACAAGTGCCACTAACCTAATAATCATTGAAAAATTTTATTTTAACCTTTTGTATATTTACATTCTTATAATAAAACATAATTATCTTTTTTAAATACCAAACAAATAAAGTGTTATTAAAGGTATGTTTCTTTTTATCGTGGACACATAGCGTGGCGACCACCGTCAACTGCCAGTGTTACTCCAGTGATGTTGCTGGCCCCGTCACCAGCTAAAAATGCAATAGACGACGCAACCTCTTCAACAGTCCCTGTTCTTCCCAATGCGTGCGTTTCTTTGCACTTAGTCAAATAAGCCTCATACTCTTCCGGGGTCATAGCTCCTTTCAAATGTAATCCTGTTTCTATGACACCTGGATTAACCGAATTCACACGAACCCCTTTGCCACCTAGCTCCAGTGCAACACATCTTGTGAACTGATCCAATGCAGATTTTGAAACACAGTAAGCAAGTATATTCGTAAATGATCTTAAGCCATTAACACTTGACACATTCACAATATTTCCTTTAGTTTTTATGAGATACGGCACAGATAGCATCGTCAAATAGTAAGGAGCTCGAACATTCGTGGTCATTATCTTATCATACTGCTCTAATGTAGTCGTTTCAATTGAGCCCGAGACAGCCACTCCAGCATTGTTGATAAGCACATCTAGTTTTTCAAATTTTTCGATGGTTGCGGTCAATACCTTTTCAATATCAGCTTCAATGCTTAAATCAGCGACGATGGAAAGGGGCTTTAACTTGTTTGGTGAATTTCCTTCGCATTGTTTAGCAACTTTTTCCAAATTATCCTTGTTTCTTCCTGTCAATGCTAATAATGCACCTTCCTTGGCGAAGTACACGGCGGTACCTTCACCAATGCCCGAGCTTGCGCCGGTGATGAGCACAACTTTATTCGCAAACATTTTGGTCGAGAATGAAACCGTGAAATCTGAGATTCAATAAATACCTTGAATGTAAAAATAGAGCCAAGTAATGTCTTAAACTTTTGCGAAGTTAATACAAGTCATTTAACATTTTCTTTAGATACTTTTATGGATAGTAAGTTAGTATAGGGAGAATATAAAATCTAAATTTTTGTAGACTGTGAACTTTGTCCATCTAAACCTTACAAAAATTGTGCATGCAAAAAAAATTGAAAACTACTTACCGTGATGAAACTAGAGGTCCAATTACATCACTGCATAATTGAGAGATGTTCGCTGCAAAGGTTGATATTGCCGAGGCCTAGTAACGAAGCTTTAGCAAAAATAGGTCTCTATTTAATTACTTTCTCACTTATTCGTTGGCTTAATATGACTGATTTAAGAGCTCATCTAGTATCCCGTGTATACTTCAATCATACAAAAAAACAAGTTTTTGCTGCTTACAAACAAAATGTGAGCATGGCTAGCTGTTAGTTTTAAGCTAGGCGGTGACCACTGCCGTGCCAATGGTATCTTGTTATTTTCGTCAAGTCATTATTATGACATAAGTTCGGAAGTGATAGTGATAACACTTATCGAGAGCGAAACGAGTCGCATACATGTAGATATTTTGAATTAAAATAAAATAGAGGAGAGTAACCAAATATGGAAAAGTACTATAACATGGAACACCTTGATTTCTCCGTAATAAAAGTTTCAAACGCAATATTACATAGTGATAGGTCCTACCATCTTCTATTTAAATTGCTCTCTTTCTATTACACTCACATTCCCGTCGGTTGTGCGACCGCTGCGCCCGTGGCAGGCGTGTTTAATTTTTAATTTAAGTTCTTACATGCTCGAGACGAAACACAATTATAGCGCGATTTAAAGGAGTATAACTTCATCTGTTGGTATTACCTGAAACTAATTAGTCATCACTTTTGACAAACCGTCCACCAATCATTTCCACCACCAACCATATCAAATTTTGTTCTAGTAGTTACAGAACTTTTCATTTTTCGTTTCTAACCACAGAATGTCCGTTTGATATGAATATTTGCTAAAATAAAATAAAATAGAAGAATTATAATGAAGGATATTTGTTTGTGCATGCTAGGGCCGATTTGGACGGTGTCTTGCGAGATGTGTAATAAATGAGAACTTTCGGTTATTCTTATTGTGTATGTTCACAACCGTGTGATACTATTTCTTAGTAAATCGTTTTTTTTATTCAACAAGCTGTGGGTTTGCGTTTGGCCCCAGTTTCGCCTTGTGATAAGCGATGACGAGGCCGATGGTGGTTCACGCTTACCCAGAATATGTCTATTCACTTTGGCCTTGAAGATACCATGGTTGTAAGTATCTGGGAAACACAGACTCAGGGAGAGCGTTCTACTCCCTAGCTGTGCGCACCAGAAAAGACGCAGCAAACAGTTGAGGGCGGATTTTAGTTTTATTTCAATATTTGGTGACCTTACATACCTACTTAAAGTATTGAGACTTGAATAAAATAAGCTTTTGAATTGAACTAGGGTGTACTATGTCTTTAGTGCCTAATTATGGTAGGTTCATAATATTATCTAAGAGCAAATGTCAGTCCTAATTTCAAGAGGCATTCTCTACCGGTCAACCACACGGTACGACAGAACTACCTTAACATTGTTGATCGCAGGTTATTGATATAATACAAGGCTATTACTTCTCAAAAATGTATGTATGACTGATTAGAAGCAACATCAAACAGTTACCATATCTATGATCTTTTTTTAAATCCCTATAAAATAAAACCGTTTCCTTTATTTGATGACTTTTCTCTAATATTTACACTTCAGCAAAGACGTGGTGTAGGTAAGAATGTAGCAGCTTCTTCGTATCTATTCGACTTTACGTAGTAGGTATGTCTACGATGGAATCATTCAATATTACTGACATGACAATGACTGTGATTCTTAAATACCTACTTAGAGACACGTGTGATGATAAATAAGTCTTAAAGGAATCTTTATGACCCTTTTTTGTCTTTAAACTAAAATCGAAGTTGTTTATAATTTTAGTGTTTATCAGTAAATAGACTCTGAGCATAATAATATCTATGTAATACCTACTTAATTAAAAGTGTCGTTTCATGATCGGGTCATTTTTATAAATAAATATGAATCATTTTGATGTGCCCCTGATGTGCAAGGATTTCGTTGTTACTCAGTTGTGACCATCAAAAGAGATGGTACTCGTATCATCATCATTATCATTGAAACCTGCTTAGATTTCTACTCACTACCAGTGAAAATAGGCTTCACTTGTAGGTCAAAATATAGACAGCTCACATACAACAAATCCTGTTACCTTGAAAGTTTTTTTTTATAACATTCACCGACTTAATTATCACTTGAACATATTCTTTAACAACATATTATTAAAAACACATTTCCTGGAGACAGTAACGTAAAATAACCTGTGATTGGCAATTTATTCTCAAACTCAAACTCACTAAAACTCAAATAACTTTGTTCAAATATACTGTATCCGTACTTTGAAATCGTCAAACTTACAGCAAAAAAAACTAAATAATAGACGTAAATACCATATTATTATGGATATATGTATAAATAGACAGTATACATACATAATGCTACTCTACCACCGCGTCGGAGTTGTTTCTTGCTGAGAAGACCCGGCGAGAGACTCAGCAGTTACCTACTCTTTTAATCTTGTTTTGGGTTTACAACATGCGTTAGTTAAAGTACAATGTGTTATTTTTATACTAATAAACCTAAAAGAAAATAAAACAAAGAGAGAAAAAGCAAACATAAAATAATATAAAACAAAAGGTCATTTAAACAATTCAAAAAGAAAAATTGTTAGTCAGTACTTACTATATTACAATTAAATATCTGTTACAAAAGCGTTAACTAATCCCGTATCGAACAGAGAGATCACTCACACCCAGGTATTTTTATCTATAAGGTACCTAGTATTTTGTGGAATAGGTAATAGCCCTTTGTTTGAAAAAGCTGTTTTGGTGTGATATTTGAATCTATGTAAGTAGAGGTAATTTATTTATATTTATGTTATATTTGTAATTTAGCCACCTTAGCAACCTGTGCGCTAAAGATCGTAAAATATGAATAAGACCGCTTTATTTTAACATTAATGTTATTTCTTGCAGAATGTCTTATTGAAATGCTTTAATCGAAAGAAATTAAAAATGAAAAGAACAATCATTGATTTTAATTACAACGTCCTGCCTGCCAGAATAAAACTTGCACTATGGATTGGTATTCAATGAATACAAACAGCGTAGTCTCACTACCATTATGTAATTATGTAAAAAACAGTGCTAAGTATTATTGCTTGGAACTATCTCAAAAATGTTACCAGTAACATTAAAAAAATTAAAACTTGGATATTTAACCTAAAGGCTCGTGCAATTTCTTTGCAGGATTAAGTCTGCCGGGTCCGAGAATCGAGTATCGTATCATAATACTTAGCCTTACTTTTTTCACTATTTTTATACTTTCAGAGAGTAACGTCAAAAAGTTTCACTGATGATGCTTTAGTGACATTTTTAACAATTGGCTCGATAGAAGCTCGACTGTAGCCTGAATGGAGCATTCTAAAATGCATCGCACATGTGACACTAATCCAAAATTATTGAATAAGAAAAAGTTTTTGTATCTATAACTATTACTTATATTAAATACCGAAATACTTACATTAGTACATACATAATATATATTTTTATCGTGGCCACATAACGTGGCGACCACCGTCGATTGCCAGTGTGACTCCAGTGATGTTGCTGGCTCTATCACTAGCCAAAAATGCAATAGACGACACAACTTCTTCAACAGTTCCAGTTCTCTTCAATGCGTGCGTATCTTTACACTTAATCAAATACGCCTCATACTCTTCCGGGGTCATAGCTCCTTTCAAGAATATTCCTGTTTCTTTAGCACCTGGGTTAGCCGAATTCACACGAACCCCCTTAGCACCCAGCTCGATTGCAACACATCTTGTGAACTGATCCAATGCAGATTTTGAAACACAATAAGCAAGTATATTTGGAAATGGTCTTAAGCTGGTACCACTTGACACATTGATAATATTTCCTTTGGTTTTTACAAGATGCGCCACAGACAGCATCGTCAAATAGTAAGGCGCTCGAACATTCGTAGTCATCAGTTTATCATACTGCTCTAATGTGGTTGTTTCAATAGTTCCGACGTCAACGATTCCAGCATTATTAATAAGTACGTCTAGTTTGTTGAATTTTTCGATGGTGGAGGTCAAAACCCTTTTAATATCACCTGCAATGCTTAAATCAGCGACGGTGGAAAGGGGCTTTAACTTGTTTGGTGAATTTTCTTCGCATTGTTTCGCCACTTTCTCTAAATTATTCTCGTTTCTACCTGTCAATGCTAACAAAGCACCTTCCTTGGCGAAGTACGCGGCGGTACCTTTACCAATTCCCGAGCTCGCGCCAGTGATGAGCACAACTTTACTTGCGAACATTTTGGTCGAGAATAAACGGCAAGGTACTGCTAGCTGTATAAATCAATTGTATTTTCATTTGTGTGTGTCTCTAAAACTTCGTACCTATTTGACTTTCCTCTAAGTCATTCCTTAAGAGGAAACAGAGGAGTCGCTTTTCCATACATACGTGGTCCCCTGTTTCCTCCCTGGATATAGCTAGAAGAGAAATAATTGTTTCCAAAAAATCTATTGCCAAAATTGACATGTCCCTATGTTTTCCTCTTCATTATAAACTAGCTGTCGTCAGCGACTTCGCTCGCGTACACTGTCTTTCCCGTCAAAATATAGCCCAAATTGAAAAAAAATATAGCCCATGCCATTTCTTGATTATGTAGCTTTATATTGGTAAAATAATTTTTAAAATCGGTCCAGTCGTTTCGGAGCCTATTCAATACAAATACTTAAATAAACAAATAAACAAATCTTCCCTATTAATAATATCAGTCAGTAATAGAGTAGTTCCCAAAGTGGTCCACGGGAGACTTGACGGGGGTCTATGTTGGCTTCACATTTTCTGTAGAGTCTTGGGAAAATGGTAGAAATGTAGCTAGTAGGGGGACCACCGGAACCAGCAAAATTTTAAAGGGGTCTACGCAGAAAAAAAGTCTGGTGACCTCTATAGATTTATTATTGAAAGAGATATGAACCTTCAAAAATCTAAAAAAATTGGCCAGAAATTCCCTTAAGTTAAAACATCCAGAAAACTAATTTGACTAGATAGCACGGTTTCTCGCCTCGATTTCCGTGGTGTCCCGGGTTCGATTACCGGTCGGGTTAATTCAGAAAACGATTTTTTCTAAATTGGCTCGCGTCTGGGTGTGCTGTGCTTAGTTCCTTGTCTGGTACCTCGTAACACAAGGATGTTTTATCCCTACTTCGAGACCATGAGAAGTGGTTTGCTAACTGGCGCACATTTATTTCTATTTATTTAAATAAAAAAGAAAACAAACACGGCCAAAGTCGCAGCAATGTATAGTTTTTACTAAGTTTTTAAAAAACTTACTTATTTAATTAAACACATACAAAACAGTTAAAACCTTAGGTAGGTGCTTGTGTTAAAAATTTACTTATGTAGGTATAGATAATAATAACCAGACACATCTAACAAACAAAAATTTTCGTAACATAACATTTGAAAAAATTTAAAAAATTAATTAAGTACTTAATGTACCCATAAAAATACTCCATAAATACACTGTTCTAAAGCATCCGGCTTTATGTAGGCCAAACATTGGCCCAAAGGTTGTCCTGTGGGTAGGCTTTATTTTTTTATATTTTCAGTTGGGTATTTCAATATTTATAATATAAAACAGCATTTTTCTTACTGAAAGTCCGAAACTATGATAGCCAAACCAAACGGCGCAGACGAAAGTGATCTCAATAGAAATAAGTTCCTACTTTTGAAGTGGGACGTTATTTGCTCGGCCGTTCTTGATACTCTGACCGGTTATCTAGTGGTCTAATTTGACCGGGCTATCGGTTATTCTGTGCTATCGGGCATTGTCGCGCGTTGTTATTAAAACCTGTACAGTCAACAGCAGAAGTAGGTTATACTTATACGTGCCAAAATTTTATTGATGATTTTACAAAAACTATAAAGCTTATTAAACTACTAAGGCCCGTATTCTAGAATCATACTCAAGCACTGATCTGTACTTGAGTAGGGATTTCAAAACGTCAGTTCATACAAAAACGTCACTCAGATCTATACTCAAGTACAGATTTTGTTTTAGAATACGGGCTTAAGAATATAAATGAGATGGTTCATTCATTATTATGGATATATGCCGCATGAGATCAATTTTTAACGTAAGTAGTTCTCATTCATGAAAACCAATTGGAAGTTTGTTTAATCAGCTCCTTTTGCTGTTGACTGTACCGGTACTGTAACCTGTTTTTCCAATTTTTATTTCATTCATCCTTTTTTTATTATTATCGTGGGGAATTCAACACTGATACCTCGCCGCCCGGGACGACGACGAGATTATGATTACGTGGGGGGTTACGTGGTGGTATGTATGTCGGACTACTACCGACATACCCCCACGGTAGGTACTTAAACTCAACACCCTAAAAGTTTCGCAACACCCCGGCGCCAGTTCTTCCTTGGGGTCCGCTCCAGCCGACCTACCAAACTCAAACTCAAACTCAAATAACTTTATTCAAATACACTGTATCAGTACTTTCAAATCGTCAAATTTACAGCAAAATATACTAAATAATAGACATAAATACCATAATAATATGGATATGTAAATAAACAGTATACAGACATAATGCGACTCTACCACCGCGTCGGAGTTGTTTCTTGCTGAGAAGACCCGGCGAGAAACTCAGCAGTTACTCTTTTAAACTTGTTTTGGGTTTACAACAGGCGTTAGTAAAGTACAAGCAGTGTGTCATTTTGATACAAATAAACCTAAAAGAATATAAAACAAAAATTAATTTGAACAATTCAAAAAGAAAAATTGTTAGTCAGTACATACTAGGTACCTACCAACTATTACAATAAAACATCTGTTACAATAGAGCTATTTAATGCCGCATCGAGCAGAGCGCTTACACCCAGGCATTTTTATCTATAAGGTAGTCTTTTGTAGTATAATAGCCCTTTTTTAATAGAGCAACCAATGAAGGGGGATCAGTTCAAACCTCCTGTAAGATTTTTTTGTGAAAACTAAGTTCTTACTCAATACCATTGATATGCCGACCTTTTAATGACAATTTAACATGAAATAAATTAAACACAGCCAATTTACAACCTAACAGAAAAAAATGCCAAAATTAATTAATTTAGATGGAAACTGAACATTGTTACAATGCTCAAAATAAAAATTCACTAGTCTAAATTAGTTCAATACCTACGTACGGTATATTTTTAAAACTCATTTAATATAATACATAAACCACAGAATAAGTTATATTACTCCGCACAGAAGGATCACTCAAGAAACATTGAAAGCTTCGCTCTAACCTGATCAAGGGCTACGGGACGTAGCTATAGCTTTGATAAGGGGGGTCCCTACCTGAAAGTAAATAAACAGAGCTTCTACATACATACATACATACCATCACGCCTTTTTCCCAGCGGGGTAGGCAGAGACCAAATCCTTCCACTTGCTACGGTCCTGATAAAATAATAATAAATCTATCAATTGGAAATTACATAAATATCGCATAGCTTGGGTTACATACCTACTATTTATTTATTTATTCATTTACATTCATGCTTAGGTACAAGCTAACAGATTCCATCCAACACGCTTGCAACATTAAATTATTTCCAAAATGCAATAATTAAACAAAATATTACAAATGCATGAGAAAAGAATCAAAATTAAATGTACTTATTAAATTAAAATTAAACACAAACTAAAACAAAATTAACATAAAATAATTACAAATTGAACAGAATCAATTAGAAAAGGAATAGAATGGAAAGCAAATATAAGTCAAAATAAAATATAGGTACATTACAACTTAGGTAGATGTCACAGTTAAAATTGTACAATGTCACTCATTATCAGTCTTAATTTACTAATTAGTTTTTTTTATTCCATCGGCAAATAGATCAATATCTTCGTACTGAGCAAGTATGTCACCAATAGTGATGTACAAGGCTCGAGGCTTCAGAGTCCTTTTGTCTAGAGCTCGGTGTATCGTTTACAGGGCTCGCCACGTTTATATGAAGCTCAACGAGTCGGGAGTCTTTTCCAGAGCACGAGCCTTTTTGAGAGCTCGATCGATCTCGAAGCTTTTTCAAGGCTCGATCGATCCCGAGGCTTTTTCAGGGCTCGAGTCGTTTTCAGCTCTCGAGTCGTTATTTACATGGTGAGTCAGGCTCAAGTTAAGTAGTTTCCGTCTGGAGTCTTCCTTTTCAAAGGCAATAAAATATGTGTTTGTAGGATATAAAATATGTAACCAGAAAGGTATTTTGAAAATAGAGGTTTAATAGACATTTTAATCGTCATGAAAAACATTAAAGTGAAAAGGTTTAAGAAGACTCGAGCTCTTTTAAGACTTGAGTTCTTTTAAAGGCTCGAGTTCTTTAGATAGGTTCGAGCTCTTTTGAAGGCTCGAACTCTTTTGAAGCCTCGAGGCGCGGCTCGCCACGAGGCTTTAAAAGTAGAGCTCGACGCCTCGAGGTTTGTACATCACTACTCATCAATCATGCGCAGAGCCCGAACAGTGGGCGCGTGTTCGCCGCGTCTGGTGCGCGCAGCGGGGCGCGCAAGCAGGCCGGCGGCGCGGGGCTACTTGCAGTCCTGACACCTGCGGTATATTACCGGGAACTAGGATGCGCACACTCTCTAATATCTGGGGACTTTCGATCCTGTTACAAAGTATCGAGAGATAGTGTGTTAGCATAAGCATAATTCTCCTAAATTTTTAAGTTTCCATGTCTACCATAGATTACTGATACGAACAAAGAAGGATACAAGTAAGGATAGTCTCCATAACGCTTCCGAAAGCACCATCGGGCAAACTTACGCTGTATCCTTTCGACCATGAGGACATACTTATTCTCAAATGGGTCCCAGACAACAGCACCATATTCCAACTTGCTACGAACAAACGAGTGTATTTTCGCCACTTGTTCGTTGTCATATTGTGATGCAGTCCTAATAACAAAACCTAACATTTTATGCGCGTCCTTACAGATACTTCTTTGGGGTGTGTGAGGAACAGGGTGTAAAATTTCCTCGTCCACCATTGAAAATGGAGGATCCTCCGACCAGACGGGTGTTGTGTCTGGTGGGCTACTGCCCGACGGTTGTTGTCGGGTTCTTGTATTTATGTTTAATCGCTCGGATAACTTTGATATCGCGATGTAGGATACGACAGTTCTTAGTTCGTTGGGGCGAGATAGATGTCGCTACATCACTTCCCTCCGAGACCGGAGGTCGATAGCAGGTTGAGTCGTTCCAGTGAGTCGGAGCCAGATGCATAGTTCACGGTGTGTCGGAACTGGTGATCACGTCGGGGTACCAGTTTGGGGGCGTGTGAGGAACAGGGTGTGAAGTTCCTCATCCCCCATTGAAAAGGGAGGATCCTCCGACCAGACGGGTGTTGTGTCTGGTGGGCTACTGCCCGACGGTTGTTGTCGGGTTCTTGTATTTATGTTTAATCGCTCGGATAACTTTGATATCGCGATGTAGGATACGACAGTTCATAGTTCGTATGTGGCGCGATAGATGTCGCTACACTTGTCATGAGTAAATGGAAATCTAATTTAGAATCTGATAACATTATCCAGAGTAGCGTCAAGTAGGCTATACAAATTAACAATTGGTCTAGGTTTTCGAGTGAAAGTAATTATTTTACATTTATCAGTATTAAAAAATAAAATAAATATAATAAAATAAAATCATTTTATTTCAGACGAAGTCCATACAAATTACACACAATTTCGATTACATATAATTAAAATTAAATTTCAGATTGATTTAAAAATAAAAATAAAAATAATCAATTTGGGTATAAAATAAAAACAATAATAATAAAAATAATCAGTTTTAATCTTTTACCCTCTGCGGCACCGGGAACACGCGTTTGCGCTTGTACCCAGTGCCGCAAAAGGGGGCAGTCCGGCTTGTCGCTCAGCACATTCAGGATGGTGTTGGCGCTCCCTCGCGCACGCAGTATCAGCGAGGCGATTCGGCGCCTCAGCACGCATGCGCATGCGCACACTGGCGCTACTGAGCGCGGGAGCCCCACCAGCACCCTGAATGCATTGCTATACTGCACACGGAGAGCGTTGATGGCCCGCTGCGTATAGTTGACCCACAGATTGCAAGTGTATAGAAGGCTTTAAAGAGTCACCTCTAAGCTACACCTTGCGAATCTGCGTGCCAACATATTACAACGGACCGCCATCGCCCTCCGCTACCTTTCAATGTCACAATCATCTTTTAAATTATCTGTAACCACATGGCCGAGATATTTCAATTCATTCACCCTACCCAAAGCGACACCATCTAGTAGCACAGGTGGCACATCCCACAGCTTACTACGCTTCGTTTTAAAAACCAAGAGTTTGCTCTTTGCAACGTTGTACAAGAGACCGTGTGCTGTCGCGTACTTCTGGCATACACCTAAAAGTTTTCTCAGTGCAGCAATTGATGGGCTGAGCAACGTCTGCGTAACTGATACTGTTAATGCAGTGACCATCAATCGAACAGCCCACCCTGGTGTCGCTCAGCTCGCCAATCAACATGTTCACATACAGGTTGAAGAGTGAAGGAGACGTTAACCCCCCCTGTCTCACCCCACCTTCCAACCTGTACTCCTCAGAGAACTTACCAAGCCACCTGACACGGTTTGTTTGGTGATCATACCAATATTTAAAAATATTGATCAATCCACCCGGCACACCAGTGTCCTTTAGTTTACGCCATAGAATATCGTATTACGTATACGACCGACTTGGTGTAATGGTTAAGAAGTTGGCTACTACACCAGAGGTCGCGGGTTCGATCCCCGCACAGTACAAACATTTGTGTGCATGAACATGTCTGTTTGTACTGGTCTGGGTGTCTCCTATGTATAATAAGTATGTATTTACAAAAGAAAATGTATTTAAGTATGTTTATCCGTTGTCTAGTATCCCATAACACAAGCTTTAATTAGCTTACTTTGGGGCTAGATGGCGCTGTGTGGAATAATGTCCAGGGATATTTATTTATTTTATTTATTTATTTATTTAACCATGTCAAATGCCCTAGTAAGGTCCAGGGAAGTTGCATACACAGGCGTGTTCCTGTCATTGTCTGCTTGAGAGACATGATCGCGCATTCTGTAGAAAGTCCCGGTCTGAAGCCGAACTGAGCGTCATGTATAGAGAGATGTTCTTCAAGTTGTCTCTCAAGCAGGCCATCAAGCACCTTAGCCGCGGTTGTAGCCAATGATATCGGGCGGTAATTACACTTGTCGGACGTATCTTCAGTTTTATTTTTAATTATACGTACTACCACTGTCTTCATTAGCTCACCCGGCAGATAAGAATGCCTCATGCAGAGCGAAAACAGCAGCCCCAGGAGCCTCGGCAGGTGCGGCCCTGCATAGCGAAAATGTTCAACGCTCAGGCCATCGTGTCCGGGAGACTTCCCTAGCGTCATGCCTTTTATAACTAGGGCAACTTGTTTGGCTATTCAGAGGCAGTAAATTTTCTTGACTACAAATCGACACCGCGTCAATGTCTGCTTGCAAATTCGTGACATCTGCTTCAGCCTTAATACCCAGACTAAGTTTTAAAACATCCGCAGAAAGAAGGCTCAGAAAAACAAACAGTGCTCGGCAGATCGTTCACAAAGTGCAGGAAGAGGGTTGGACCCAACGTTGACTCACCGCTGACCTTGTAAAGTAATTACTAGAATCATACCTGTCCACGCGCACGTACTAACATCGATTATTCAAGTAACATGCGAAAAACTGAATGAGCCTCGGGGTAAACTCAACAATTGCCAACTTTTCTTGTAATTTGTCGTTGTCAACAAGCACAAATTAGACATGCGCGGCGCACGCGTCAATTTGTTTGTCATGGTCCATCTCATGACATATAAAGTCATGAGTCAGGTACATGCGCAATTAAGTTCGTAGTGGTAGAACGAGCCTTAAGGAAGCCATGCTGGCCATCGTGCAACAAATGGCCAACCTGGACATTAATGTGTTTAGTGAGAATAGACTCAAATATCTTAGCAAACACCGATATAACGCCGTAAATGCCGACACGTCCATAACACAAAATAAAGAGTTTACAGAAGGACCGCTCTCACCTTTTTCTATCATCTTACCTGATTGCCTAGGGTTGCTACTCGCTACTATATTCGCTAGATAAGCGCGATTTAACAGATACCGCCAAAAATAAAATACATCAAGTGAAAAATACCTACCTAGTAGGCTGTAGATAGCACCATGAGCCACCGCTTCGGCGGTCACCCTTCGGCGGCGCGGCGCGCGGTGCGGATTCAGCAGCCGCGCGTGCCAATAAAAGAATATACCAAAAATACTAGTGTTTTACCAATGCATGCTAAGAAGTTAGTTCTCCCAACCATGAAAACAACAATGTATTCCAGAAATAACCGTGCAATGGCCATTAAAATATTGAATAAATTGCCAATATACATAAAGAACCGACCACTCAATCAATTTAAATATAAACTAAAAAATTGGCTTGTTCGAAATTGTTTCTACAGCCTGGCCGAATATTTTGATTTGAAAACAATTTGAATTATTGGGTTTTGATTTCATTGTATTTGTGACTGTGAATGAATTGATTTGTGTATTTTTGAAATTTAAAAGTTGACATTTTTTAATTGATAATATTGACAACTGAAAATTGTATTTGCATGCCTCAAATGGGTGAATGAAAGACACATTTGAGGCACACGTTTGCTATTTTATCTCTACCACCTTTAATGTACCACATTCTCGCAAAATAAATATTCTTATTCTTATTCATATTTCATATTTCATATTTATTTATTTGCTTGTCACATGGTTATACAGGTGTTATTAAAAAATTACAGTACATTATTACAGTATTCTTAAAAGTTACAGAAAAAGTAAAAGCCCAATGTACTGGATTTGAATGTGTTACGAAATATAATGGTTCACCTACGTATATACTTAAAATATTCGTACATAGTACTACTAACTTGCAAACGTTATCTGAGTTTTACTTACCTTTCAACATCATTTGGTAACTTAAAAACGTATAATCACAATTTCGTGTGGTGTTCGCACAGCCAAATACACTGCAACAGAAATATCTGCGCGAAACCATTTTTGACCATTGAACTATAATATAAGTACCTATCTGACGACGTACAAATAATATCTCAATGTTTTTGACAGTGCGACTGACCGCGACGCTGAATCTCTCTGACTTCTCCTGTAAACTCACGTCTCTGTGTGCGTGTGTCAAAAATGAAAAACCCGAATGCCGATGATTTAATGGCGAAATGGTGTTTTTGGGAGACTTCAATGCCCACCATGAGTCCTGGTTAGGCTCATCAAAAACAGACCATGCAGGCCGAACTGCCCATGCGTTTGCTCTCACGCAAGACCTGACGCAACTGGTACACCAGCCCAGGGTACCAGATATTGTCGGTCATACACCCTCCTTATTGGACCTTCTGCTGACGAGTCACCCAGCCGGGTATAAAGTGTCGGTTGGTGCTCCATTGGGCTCCTACGATCACTTACTAGTTGGCGCTACAGTGCCTTGTGTAGCTTCCCCACAACCTGCAGAGGTGACGCGGCGGTTATGGCACTACTCGTCGGCAGATTGGGATGGATTGCGAGAATACTTTGCCTCCGTCCCTTGGCGGCAGTGCTGCTTTGGAGAAAGGGATGCTTCAGAGAGTGCATCTGCTATCGCGGACGAGATCAGGACCGGAATGGAATACTACATTCCTTTTACTGATATCGTTTGTGCTAGCAAAACTGGTCCCTGGTTCAATCGCGAGTGTGCCGCAGCTGTTGAACAAAAACTCGATGATCACTCAAACCTTGTCTCCCTGAAAGCAGCCTTTAATAGAGCCACCAAGGCCACGAAGAGGGTTTACATCAGAGCAGACGCCCAGCGAATTGCACGTGTTGGCCGAGAACTCATCACGCACCCTACGGGTAGCCGCTCCTACTGCAATCTAACTTCTGCGTGCCTTCGCTGCCCCCACTGAGATTCCCTGATGGATCGTTGGCTCATCAGCCGCAAGAGAAAGTCGATTTACTGGCTAACCTCTTTGCCGCAAACTCTTGCATCGATGACTGCGGTGCTGCGCCGCCTGAAATACCACATTGCGGCTCCACATTGCCTGATATTTGTATCAGGAAATGTAAAACGTGCCGAACTACAGTCACTCGATGTCAGGAAAGCCAGTGGCCTTGATGGAATTCCAACTGTGGTGCTGAAGAAATGTGCAGCGGAGTTGTCTCCAGTGTTCACTAGCCTGTATCGCCTCTCCTACAATTCGGGTCTTGTGCCGCTGTCTTGGAAGGAGGCGAACGTTCAAACAGTTCCCAAAAAAGGGGACCGGTCTGACCCTGCCAATTACCGTCCAATAGCCGTAACCTCAGTTTTAGCTAGTGTTCGAGTGGATCATAAACACGCAGCTCATCCGCTACCTAGAGGATCACTCTCTCATTCACGACCGTCAGTACGGCTTCCTACCAAAACGGTCTACGTGTGATCTTCTAGCGTACGTAACACACATCTGGAGGGAGGCTATGGACAAGCATGGGGCATCTTTGGCTGTCAGCTTTGACATTGCCAAAGCTTTCGACCGTGTATGGCATCGTTCGCTTCTTTCCAAGCTTCCGGCATATGGTCTGCCACCTTGCCTATGCGACTGGGTCGCCGGATTTCTGAAGGGACGTGGAATTCGCGTCGTTTACGATGGTCGAAAATCACGCTTTCTCTAGATTAATGCCGGAGTGCCGCAGGGCTCCGTCTTGTCGCCGACGTTGTTTCTTCTGCATATCAATGACATGTTATCTCTTGGTGATATTCATTGCTATGCGGATGATAGCACGGTCCACGCGCGTTATTTCGAGCACCCTGGGGCAAAGCAGACTGACATCGAGGAGAAGAGGCGAAGTCTTGTTGTTGAGCTTGACGGAGTGTTCGACCGCATTTCAGAAAGGGGTGCATGCAATCTTGTCGAGTTCAATGCCAAGAAAACGCAGGTTTGTGCATTCACAGCAAAGGCGTCGCCGTTCCTTTCCCATCCCACTCTTCAGAGCACCCAGCTACCGATTAAGGATAGCCTAAACATCCTTGGCATGGATGTTCGTAGCAACCTAAACCAGCGGCAACTACAGCAACCAACTACATTGAGAGCGTCATTAGAACTGCATCCCTTAAACTCGGAGTCCTGAACAGAGTGAGACGATTCTTCACGCCTGAGCAGCTCTGTCTCTTGTATGAGACACAAGTTCGCTCGTGTGTGGAATACTGCTCTCATCTCTGGGACGGTTCCACCAAGTACCTACTCGAAGCTCTTGACAGGTTGCAGCGGCGTGCTATCCGTATTATTGGAAACCCAGAGGCAACTTTGACCCTTGAGCCTCTCCAATTGCGTAGAGACATTGCCAGGCTAAGTGTTCTCTATCGCTTCGACAATGGGAAATGCTCTGACGAGTTATCCCAGCTCATTCCACCCTCACCTTTCCACTAACGTACCACGCGTGCTGGACTACGGCGTCACCCACACACAATTCAACATTTGTTGGCCCGAACTAAAAGGTTCGGTGACTCGTTTCTTTGTCGTACCATCCAGACGTGGAACGCTCTTCCAGCACATGTGTTTCCTTCCTCGTATAGTCCCGGGTTCTTCAAGCGGGGCGTGAAAAGGCATTTCTGCATGCCTTCAAGGTTCGGCTTCGTTGAATGACTGGGCTTGTCAACCTCATATCTGGACCTCACGACCACTTTCCATCAGGTGGAGTGAGGTCATCTTGACGGGCAATATAAAAAAATGGCGTGATGTTCTAAGCGGGCTATCTGTCAGAGCGCCGCGCACGTCTAATTTGTGTCCATACTGACATCTTTCGGAACAGGGGTCCCTCTGGAATGTTTCCAGTATTCAGGAACTATAAGTAGGTGCCTTTAAATGAAAAGTAATATGGAATGTAAAAGTATTGAAATAAGGGGTGATCCAATTTGAACTTCCCTATTTTCATTTAAAAAACACAACGCGCATTTTTTTTTAGTTTTTTCTTTACTGAATAAATAATTAAAATTTAGTATTTGGCATTTATTTTGAAAAAGCCACAGTACTGATAAGCCTCCGGAGTTGATTGGCGATCAAAGCGCGGTAGCTTTTACGGTACGGGCATTCCCAGTACCGGTATTGCTAGTCCGGGCGTGTTCTGTCCGTTGACCGAAAACTTGCTTTCTGTAGTAATTGCCAGATTTTCAAACCATCGAAATATCATTGGCCTTATGTATCTAGGGATATCATTTTACCGAACTACGTTTCATCGATTTTCAAAATAAACTTTTTACTACTGGCCGAAGTCTCCTTTGAACTTTTTTCATTTGCTAGATGATTTATTTGTCATAGTTTTACTTCACCGATACAATATTTTACCCAATATTGGCGATCGAAGCGAGCACATGAGCGCTGCATTTAGGTAAGCTGGTTTGAAATAGCTAGACCCCGACTTGCCGTGGTCACCTCGCCGTGATACTAGTCTGCCCTACACTAGAGTGTAATTCGAGAGCCGGAGGTGCGGAGGGAGAGCAGCCCTCGCCCGCTGTAGTGGGTAAACCAGCCTAAGGCGACCAGCAAGCCGAAGCTGCGCAAGCGAGCGTGGGTGACTGTAATTTACTATGCGAGGGCAAGGACTTCCCGCAGCGCCGAAGAGGCAATCCTCAGGCTTGCATGCTTGCTTGCTTGTTTGCATGCTTGCATGTTTGCTTGTATGAATGCTTGCATGTTTGCCTGCATTCTTGCTTGTTTGCTTGCTTGCCTGCTTGCTTATTTGCATGCTTGCTTGCTTGCATACTTGCTTGCTTGCACGCTTGCTTGCACGATTGCTTGCATGCTTGCTTGCATGCTTGCTTGCATACTTGTTTGCATGCGTGCATTTTACAATGCTTGCTTGCATGCTTGTTCACCTGCTTGCTTGCATGCTCGTTTGCACGCTTGCTTGTATGTTTGCATGCTTACATTTACAATGTTTGTTTGCTTGCATACTTGCTTGCTTTCCGACTTGCATGTCATTGTATTAAGATAAAAAGTATGGTGGTATATTTATTGCACCTAAATTACATAATTTCTTAGATTTTTTTGCTTGTTTTGTAATTCAATTTTTTCTAGTTTTAAATCTCTAGAAATACTTAATAACATTTCTTTTAAAAGTTCTATTCGGTCAAGCATCTTTGGTAAAATGTTTTTTGATCAAGTGTAACGTCGGAGTAACGAAAAAACGAATTGTTAATCAGTCAACTGATACAGTGGCAAACGTGCTTTCGACGAAGTGAAAAAAGACGAAACGAAAATAGTCGAAAAATTTTCGGTTAAATAAAATTCAGTCAAAAATAAATCGATTTTAAGGTGGGTAACCCACAGAACACGGAAAAAAGGTTATTCTGCGGGTGAAGTGCTCTACCCTGCAACGGCGTTGCCGGTATCGTGACTGTCTCAGTGGAGTGGCCGAAACACTCCATTGGCTGTCCGGGCCTGCAAGACCTGTTGATTCAATTACTTCACCATAATTCCTCAGTTTAAACTAGTATTTAAACTGAGGAAATCCCCATGTGACATCGCTCTTGTAGTTCCGGAGCCTGTTCAACACAAACAAACGCTAGGATGGACGAGTATGTTTACCTAGGACAAACCATCCGTCTAGGTAGGTCCAACTTCGACGAAGAGGTGGCGGTGGTGGCCACGAATTTAACTCAGCTGGGCAGCGTTCGGGAAACTGCGCAACATTTTACGATAGTGATATTGATAACACTATTACCGAGAGCAAAGAATATCTATTAATCTTTACCGAGAGTAAAACGCGTCGCATTTGGTGTTGAAAAACGTTACATAGAATAACATTACTATTTTTAGCTATGACGTGATGTAGACTAGACAGGTGTAGCAGAAAAAACAGCTGTCTGTAAAACTTCGTACCTTTTCGACTTTACACATAGGTACTTACATCAATCATTTATTTCATCACATAATGTAACATCACTTATGTAACATCACTGTGATTCTTAAATACTTTGTGAGATGCATGATACGATAGATAACAAGGAACCTTATGACCCTGATTTTTATAATCTTTAAATTACCTACAGTAATTCATTTTATTTTTAATTATTAATTATTTTCTAAGAATATAGATTTAACTAGCTTTGCGCCATCGTCTTTTCCCGCGGGAACTATTTTTCCCGTTAAAAAAATATCCCTAGCCTTTGTTACTCACTGATAACGTAGAGATTTATATTTGAAAAAGATTTATTAAAATCAGTTTTTAAATCAATTCGTTGCAAAAAAGCAAATCTTTTCTCTTTTTATTGGGTGCAAATATTTTGTTTACCGAAATAAGTTTTGTACCTTTACACCAAAAAAAGAACAGTGATCCGAAAAAAGAACAGTCCACCAATTAATATTGATTATGTAAAATAGTAAATTTGCATAACAAATTAGATGTAACTTGTCTCTAAAATTTGACATAAGTACCCAATTTACGCGGCAACGCTACCCAATTATAGTACAATGCTTACAATAAAATGTTTGTTTTCGAGTCAAATACGAGTATGGTTATCCTTGCGGCTGATTATGAGTTATACAGTATGCTGCGGCCGCACTATCGCGCTAGCGCGAAGATTTGCGATG
This sequence comes from Udea olivalis, assembly GCA_947369235.1. Lineage (NCBI taxonomy): Eukaryota > Metazoa > Arthropoda > Insecta > Lepidoptera > Crambidae > Udea > Udea olivalis. The sequence continues at coordinate 6,633,485 of OX376347.1, forward strand.
TCGAGATACGAGGGTCATTCAATAAATACTTAGCCTACAAAAAGTAAACGAAAATTTTGGAATAGTGGCAATTTATTTTTCAACATAGTCTCCTTTTAGTTCGATACACTTAGCCCAGCGATGCTCCAACTTTTTTAACCCGTCCGAAAAATAGTTTTTGTCAAACTCTGCAAAATAGGCCTCTGTGGCGGCGATGACCTCCTCATTTGATCCATATCTATTCCCGGCGAGTGATTTTTTCAGATTAGGAAACAGAAAGAAGTCACAAGGGGCCAAATCTGGAGAATACGGTGGATGGGGCAGCAATTCGTAGCGTAATTCGACCAATTTGGCCATGGCAACGGCAGACGTGTGAACCGGTGCGTTGTCGTGGTGAAACAGCACTTTTTTCTTCGCCAGATGGGGTCGTTTTTTCTTTAATTCGGCGTCGAATCGGCCCACTAAATCGGCATAGTAAAGCCCTGTAATTGTTTTACCCTTCTCGAGGTAATCGATGTAGATCACACCTTGTGAATCCCAGAAAACGGTGGCCATAACTTTTCCGGCCGATTTTACAGTTTTCGCCTTCTTTGGAGCACGTTCCCCGGTCTGGATCCATTGTTTTGATTGCTCCTTGGTCTCTGGTGTGTACCAGTGGATCCAGGTTTCACCGACGGTCACAAAACGACGCAAAAACTCCGCTGGATTCCGCTTAAACAGCGCCAAACACGTCTCCGATGTGGTCTCATGGTTGCGCTTGTTTTCCGGTGTGAGTAAACGCGGCACCCATCGCGCCGACAGCTTTCTCATGCCGAGTTCCTCGTGAAGAATATGATGCACTGTTCCTTCTGAAATGGCTACAGTCTCAGCTAGCTCCCGAACCTTCAATCGGCGATCTGCCAATACGAGATCATGGATTTTTTTAATGTTTTCCTCCGTAGCAGCTGTTTTCGGTGCACCTGGACGTGGTTCATCAAAAACCGACGTACGGCCACGTGCAAACTCGTTGAACCAATTCTTGACGGTGGCCATCGATGGAGAAGAGTCACCGTACACAGCATCCAAGCGCTCTTTGATTTCGATGCGCGTTTTCCCTTCCAAAAATAGGAATCGAATCACCGAACGATATTGCTCTTTTTCCATTTTTGTAAAACCGATCGACACGTTCGCTTCCATAAGTTGTCAAATTAAAACAAATGAAGGGATTGGAATGAAAATTTGAAAAAAGAATTAAAAAAGAATGTGCTACACTGTGGTAAAACTCTTTTGAAACTACAGCGCCCTCTGGCGATGAGGCTAGGTACTTATTGAATGCACCTCGTAGGCTGCATGTCAAAGGGTTTTGGTCGCCACAAAGTTTGTTTGGTTTGGTTTGGCTGGCTACACTTCGCGCGCTTGCAGTTTGAACGTTTAAATAGGAACTCTGTATAATATCGATACATAATTTTGTCAGTCAAAGAGATAATAAAAGCTAAAAATAAAAAGATTTGATTGGAGTTAACATTTTGATAAATACATTTGTAAGATACACATTTAGGTGTCAGTTGCTTTATTTGGCCATTGTTGACTCAGATAAATTAGTACGTTTTAGTATTAAATAGGGTAACAAAATTTGGTGAACATTTACCAATTTCGGGTGACAAATGTTTTTTTTTGTCACTTTAAATCAAATTTGGTGAACAGGAACATAAGCCACAACACTAACTATAACTAGCTGTCCGTCAGGGAAATCGCTCGCGTAGACTGTCTTTCCCGTCAAAATATAGCCTAAATTAAAAAAAAATATAGCCCATGCCACTATTTGATAATGTAGCTTTATACTGGTAAAATATTTTTTGCAAAAACCTATTCAATACAAATAAACAAATCTTTCCTCTTATAACAGTATAGATAAATTAATAAAAGAGATATGATCCTTCAAAAATGGAAAAAAAATGGCTAAAATTCCGCTAAGTTCAAACATCCAGAAAACTAATATGACTAGATAGCACGGTTTCTCGCCTTGATTTTCGTAGTGTCCCGGGTTCGATTCCCGGTCGGGTCAATTCAGAAAACGATCTTTCCTAAATTGGCTCGGGTCTGGGTGTGCTGGTAGACGCTCCGGGCTTAGTTCCTTGTCTGGTACCTCGTAATACAAAAATGTTTTATCCCTACTTCGTGAATATTTACCAATTTTGGGTGCAAATATATTTTTTTGGATGTCACTTTTAATCGAATTTGGTGAACAGTTAAACATAAGCCCTTTTTGATATCAGTATAGATTAGAGAGACATTTCGTTTCGAGAAGTGTTCATTAAATAAGATATTACTGAATTTGTAGAACGATGTTCTGAATTGGGTCATCTAGTAAGTAGCTAAAAATTTGGATTTGGTAGTTAATAACAACAATATTTGTCAAGAAAATGGTATTTAATACTATACAACGAATGTATGTACAGGTTGCAATATTCTATCGCGGGCACATCGCATGCCTTCCTCCGTCAACGGGTAAAGTAGCACCAGTAATGTTAGTTGCTGCATCACTAGACAAGAACACAATCACAGAAGCTACTTCCTTAGCGTCACCAGCTCTGCCAATCGCATGAGTCTCCGCACATTTCTTTATAAACTCTGCATATTGCTGCTCATTCATGCTTGATTTCATATGTAGTCCAGTGGTTATCACACCAGGATTTACAGCATTAACTCTTACTCCTTTGGGAGCCAATTCGAGAGCGACGCATCTCGTAAACTGGTCTAAAGCTGATTTGGACATGCAATAAGCAAGCACGTTCGGAAAAGATCTCAACCCAGTTACGCTCGAAACATTAACTATGTTGCCTTTAGTCTTCAAAAGATGTGGGCTTGCTAACATTGTTAAGTAGTAAGGACCACGAACGTTTGTATTCATGACACGGTCATACTGGTCTAAAGAAGTAGTCTCGATGGTGCCAGATTCTAATATTCCTGCATTGTTGACAAGAACATCCAGCTTGGCAAATTTATCGATCGTTGATTTGACAATATTTTCAACATCACTTTCTTTGTTCATGTCTGCGATAACTACGAGTGGCTTGAGCCCTTTAGGTGACAATTCTTCACATTGTTTGGCAACTTTCTCGAGATTTTCTTTGTTTCTTCCAACTAGTACAATATTTGCTTCTAGTTTTGAATATTCCAAAGCTGTTTCTGCCCCGATACCTGAACTTGCACCCGTAATCAGCACAACTTTGTTTGCAAACATGGTAGATCTAAGTGACAAAAAAATACAATTATTTAAAGATAATTTTAATTAAAAAAGTAGAGTTAGGTGACATAGTTTAGACTCAGACACATTAAGGCTACTTTTTGGCTAATTAGGCCGCGTGTCTTTAAAATCTGTCAGCCAGAGGCTTCGTCCGCGTAGCCTTCATATCCCGTTAAAATTTAGCCTAAAGAAAATATGGAAGTCTCCAAAACGTTTCGTGCGTATGAGTGAAACTTAAAGAACGTGCGTCCTAAATATTATAAAGTTTAGGGGGGGGGGGTTTAATAACTTTGTATTGACCCGTGGCGTAATTTTTTTAACTGAACTGAAATTATTTCCGCTAGGCCAGAAATAATTTTATCACTTTTTTATAGCACCCTAATAAAAAACAAATTTGAGTGGTCAGAATTGTTTAAGGTGTTACCGAGATATGATTTCATAAAGTACTGTTTTTTGCCTTGGTTCCACTAAAGCAATAGTTCTGAAATGTTACTTTATGGAGCTAATCTCACCTAACAGCTATTAAAAAGGATGCAGAAATAGGAGAGAAAGGTTTTCTTTTTAAGATGAACACGTTAGTATCTTTTTCTAAAAATAGTACATCCAGCAATACATCAAGTTAGATAGTATCCATAATTTTAATATTGTCTACAAAGCATTAGATGGTAAGTATTTGGCATTAGGAAGTAGAACACAACACAACACAAGCTATCAAAAAGACATTTTCACACCACATGCTCGACAATGCCGAATCATATGTCATGTAAACCTTACCGAAAGCAAGACATTATATCTCTTGGCTTTAGCCGGGTTATAATGTTCTATTATAACCCGCTGGTCAATAATGTGATTTTCACTTTCATAATTCTTATTGCTATGTCCATAAAGTCTAATTTCACTAAACAGAATGTGTCCTCAGCGGGCGCGGCCAACTCGATTTTCGAAGACCGAGGCCGTGGCCCACTAGATTCGCACTGAGACGAACTTCATTTGTTTGTCAAATCGAGTAGGCCACGCCAGCTGAAAGAAGTTGCTATAGCCGTAGCTAGTAGTACTACTAGCTTTAGAAGATTCTATAATATGCTGTAATAAACACTATCTACTAAGCCTCGTTTTTTATTGTCTCGCATGAAGTGAGAAAAGTAGAGTATATACCACCGGGATAAAACTGTTTTTTTCTTGGGCGCTTGAATCCCTCACTGCACTCAGGACTCAATCTTAATTCCCGAGCAAAGGGAGTTAAATTTGGAGTCCTTCGTTTCGTTCAGGATTCAATGTAGCGCCCGTGTCATAAAACAGTGCTTTATCCCCTTGGTGTATAATCTACTATTTCTAATAGTCAATATGTAAATTATAGTATTATACCTACCTACTATTGATATTGGTTCTTAACCGTCGATATTGGAGACATTACATGGGAAAAACACCTAGGTATAAGTCTTTTTACCAACAATACAAGAACAATAACGGCCTAATAATCCACCTGGTGATTAAAAAATAGCCTTCTTGAATCCTAATTGCGTCGCATGTTTATAACCATTAGGGATTATAAATAATGCCGATTTTTTACCTTTTCTTTGGTGGTACCTACGTATGTATAATCAAGTTCAATAGAGTAGTTAGTTGAAAATAAAATACCGAATATCTCAGCTCCGATATAGGTACCTACTTTAGCTATAATAATAATATGTGCTCCTTAATAAAGTTTGTTCCCCTCGATGAAGTATGGTTTGATGAGTGGCTGCTAAATTTCAAAAATGACGCCAACATTAATTATCCATACCCCTATAAACCGGACTCCTTTGTCATTCTTTCCCGTCAAAATATATCCTAAACTAGAAAAAATATATAGGCCATGTCAATCCCTGATAATGTAGCTGAAAATAAATATGATAGTTTTACCTAGTTTATGAGCCTATTCAATACAAAGTACAAACATACAAATAAATCTTCCGTCTTTGTAATATTAGTTAGTATAGATGCATACAAATCTTTCCTCTATAAAAAACTAGTACCTAGATTACATAGATAGATAGATTGGCGCCAAAAACGTGACAACAATTTGTTTTTTGAAGTAAATTACCTTACAAAAATGCCGCCCGAATCTACAAAAGAGAAAAGAGATCTACGTAGGTACAGAGGCGTTCACATCAAACTTTACCCATGGCCCATGGGCACTAAGCTGCTGATGACGTGAGACTTTTTATGACGCATTTTGCAATGATTTTGTAAAGGTTGATGAGAACGCATCTGTACCTCTTGTATGTACATTGTACATACATGAAAAAAGGGCACAAGTAAGCTTATTACGTACCTGTTCCTAAAATATAATTTAAAACTAAATATTTCCCTTAAGTACTGTATCTGCGAAATTATAAACGTAAAATTGAGTGCAATATTAAATACACACAATTCAAGGCAAACAACAACCTACCGGTGAGCTACTAACACAGGCTACTAACCACAGATCACTAACCATAGAGAAAAGTAATATAAGGGGAACCACAGACTAAGGGGAACTAACTAAACCCAACCCGCCCTCGAACAATAGCCGAAAAAATAACTCATGATTTTTATCTTTGTTTTTTTTATAACCGATCTGGCTTCGCACGTTTTGTTCGACGACTTCGTTTCGTTTGTTATTTTGTTTGGTCAACGAAATATCTTTGAATACGATAAACCCTTTCAATCGTTTATTTAACTTTTGACAGCTCTAATACCTAATCAAATAGTGATACCCTGACCCGTTACTGATTCGATTTCTACTAACGATCGATTTTATTCATGAAGAATTTGTAATCGATTTAACCCACTCATTATTTTATCGATTATTAAACGGCAACACTGGACGCGGTGGTGACGCGCGACGCCATTTTGTTGTCAGTGTTAATCAACATTTTCATACGTCGAGTTGAGTATTTATATTCCTCCGTATTGACTTATTTATGAATTCTCACGTTTGGTTGAGTTGAACATATCGTTCCTCCCTTCGTTACTGTCAAAATACCAAAAAATAAAGTACTTAAAGGACAAACAAGTTTGTCTTGCGACTTCGTGAATACTTTGAAAAGGAAAGCCGTAATGGTGGGCCTCTTATACCAGTGACTCAAGTTAGAGACCGTGTTACAGCAGCATTAGGTATTATAGCTTCAACAGTGGCAAAAATAACAAAAGAAGGCTATGGCAGCAGTGGCATGGAACAGAATAAGCTATCTACACCTAAGAAAAAACGTCAGCCCTGTAAAGTGACAACAGTTGACAATTTTGACGCTGATGCTATTCCTCGTCATATATACGACTATTACCAAAGAAAAGAGATTCCAACATTAAAAAAACTAACAACCACTTCCGTGGTCAAAAATCTTCTTTGGCAAAGGTATTGAAAGAAATTGGATTCTTGTTCCAAAAATCAACTCATATTAATTATTAATGCAAATCTCTGTACGCATAAAAATAAATTATTTGAATATATTTTATTTACTCAATTACAAACTTCAATTAATATGATTAGGTAACAGTGTATAAAATAAAATAATAAATAATTTAATTAATTCAAATAAAATTATATTAATGATCCACACTAAATGAATTGATCCTCATACGCACATATTTTTATTAAAACACAGCGCGCTATTAGCACTCGAGCGAAATAGCATGAGCCACATCTAGTGGCAGTTATTCTTTGTAATAACGCGTGGACGCCCGGACCGTACTATATGTCGACAGTCGCATTGGTCAAGATCTTCAAACTAACACAAAAGTACCCACGTTTCTGTTGATTTTTATGTTCACTGGTATGCTTCGTGTTGTTCAAATGTACTCGTATTTAATTTATTGTACCTCTCGGCACGTTAATGTAATTGCATGTTTTCTAATTTAATGCTATAAACTAAGTTCTCAAATAAGTGAAATATGTAATTTCTTATGAGAATTAAATTTCCATAAACCGAAACCGAATTAACGCCTATTGCCCAGACGGGTAGGACTTAAAATAGCCATTGGCTATAATCCCAACCCTTTCAGGTAGGGCTTGGTTTGAGAACTTGGCAAAATAAATTGTATTTGAAGTCTACTTCTCACATTCTCGTTAGACATGATGAACGGCGAGCTCTGTTTCAGGCGTAAGTGCTTTAAATCAGTAATTTTCTCCTCATTATTTATTTACCACGAATCCGGGAAAAAACACATGTGGGAACACTTAGTGAATTTGGGACGTCGTGAGTTCGCTATGTTTGAAAAATTTACTACCGGCAAGATCAACGAAATATTCAAACTAGTTACTTAAAATAGTAAAAAATAAAAATAATAAAAAAATAAAATTCATTTATTTCGGGCACAGACCCATATTGGCAGATACATTAAAATTTAAATAAAATTAGAACTTCAAACAAGAATCAACTTTAAATTATCTAAATAAAATATAAAAACTAAAATTAAAATTCAAAACAAATCAAAATAAAAATCAAATCAAATTTCAAATCAAATCAAAATCAAACTAAATTCAAAATCAAAATAAAATTAAAATTAAGAATCAAATCAATTTGAAAATCAGATTAACATTAAATTTAAATTTTACCCAAAATTATGTAACGTGCACAAAGTAATTTAAATATTTGCCACCCATTGGGGCACCGGGCACACGCACTTGTGCTTGAAACCAGTCCCGCAGGACCCCTCCTGTCTGTCTGGCTTGTCGCCCAGCACGCTTAGAATGCCTTAGAATGGTGTTGGGGCTCCCGCGCGTGCGCCGCATCAGCGAGGCGATACGGTGGCGCAGCATGGTGTGGAAACCGTCCGTGCGCGCGTGCGCGAACATTGCGGACGCGCTACTGCGCGGAAGCCCCACTAGCACCCGGAACGCGTTATTATATTGTATACGAAGAGCGTTGATGGCCCTCTGCTTATAGTTGACCCACAGATTGCAGGTGTAGAGAGTTTGGCAATATCCCCGCAAATCTGCGCGCCAACATGTTACAGTGGACCGCCATCGCTCTCCTCTCGTGTTCAATGTCTTCATCATCTTTTAAATCCTCGGTAACCACATGACCAAGGTATTCGAAAACTCTCACCCTACGAAGAGCGACATCGTTAAGTGGCACGGGTGCCACATCTCCCAATTTACAACTCCTGGCTTGAAATATCACGAGCTCACTTTTCTTTACATTATACAGGAGACTATGAGACTTCGCATATTCCTCACACATATCTATTAATTTTCTGATCGCGGCCACTGACGGAGTGAGCAAACACATATCGTCTGCGTAAATTATACTGTTGATACAGTGACCATCAATCGAACAGCCTACTCCTGTTTCACTCAGCTCAACACTCAGCCTGTTCACGTACAGGTTGAAGAGTGAGGGAGATGTTAACCAAAGCCAAACCAGTAAAAGCTATTTATAAAAAATATAAAATGAATAAAAAAAATGTTCCCATACCCAATTCCATCGCAACACGTAAACTGTTTGAATATAGCGATTAGCCCGCTTTGTTTTTTTTATACTTACTAATCATAATAAAAACAATCTGCCGCATAGCACTCTTTATTAGTTTTATTAAAACGCTAGTTATATTATATCCTCTTTACGTTTTACACTCACATGTCAAAACCGCCATGTTGAATTCTTTGGCAGTGTGGCCGCTACAAAAATCACCGGATTCAGTTTGGCCAGACTCTTTCTGTTAGCGATAGCCGTCCGTCAAAGATAATTTAATTAATTACTGAATAATAGCCGTTTTTGGAAAGGTCTGTGTGTCGTCTGCTGTGTGTGTCCTCCTGTGTTGTAGACTTCTGGTCTGTGGTTGCTATCTCTGTCTGTCTGTCAGCCAGCCCAGTTCAGCTGTCTGTGGTTGCGTTGGCATAAACGAAATAAACGATATATAATCTGTGTTATGTGATGACTGATTGTTGGTGTTGGTGAATAATGTGGATTTATTGCTAATTTTCTTGGTTTCGGTATTTAATTTCTCATTTCCTGCTCGAAAAGTGTAGTAAGGATGACTTCTGTACCCTCTGCCTCAAAAGAGGAATCCTTTGACGAGTTTTATACTGAGGTAAGTGAATTTTATCACATAAGTCGTCACCTCATTTTCTACGTTTTGATGCACTGTTTTTACGTAATTACTTGCTTTGTATGTTGTTGTTGTTATTATTCAGGTCAAAGAAATAGAGAAACGTGACTCGGTTTTGACTCCAAAGCAACAGATAGAAAGGCTACTTCGTCCAGGTTCTACCTATTTCAATTTGAATCCCTATGAGGTGCTGCAAGTTGATCCAGATGCCACTCTAGATGAAATCAAAAAGAAATACCGGAGATTGTCAATTTTGGTCCATCCGGATAAAAACATGGTATGCTAATAACAATGATATTTGCGTGTTGTGATCATGTATGTGGGTGTGTGTGTGATTATACTACTAGTTTCGAATAGGTAACTGTTTTGGCACAATACTATATTAGTAATGGAATTGTGTGGTATTATAACTATAAAATTATTACTTCGTAAAAACCTCATTCATGTCGTTTACCTTATAGCTTGTTTCATTCATTCCATTCATTTAATTTGTTTGTAACGTATAGTAATAAGTAAACATGAGGTTGTAGCCTAGTGTGACACATGGCGGTGTAAACACAAATTAAACTTAGTAAAATTTTAGTACAATCATGAATTTAAATAATGGTGCCATTGTTGGGCATCAGTATGAAAGTTTATTTGTTGTTCACTTGAAAGATCTTCAGTTGTTTAGTTTAGACGGTTACGCCCGTCAACATTTCCTTTTTATCCACAGATACGAACGTCCCCTGATGAGCCGACTCACCACTTCATAGGTAAGGAATCAAGTTGAGTGCGTGAATGAATGATAAAACACCTAGTAAGAAGTGAAATTAGAGCAAAAGATAACAACAACTTGACATTGGAATTTTTAGAAGAATTTTCCAACACACCAAGCCTAATTTATTGGATATAATATAAGAATTAATTTTAATGTTTTTAATTACAGGATGACTCCGAACGAGCTCAACAAGCCTTTGAAATAGTAAACCGATCGTGGAAAACATTAGAAAATGAAGATACAAGGAAGAAATGCTTAGATATTTACCAAGAGGCTAAAGAACGCACAGATCATATGGTATGTGAACTGTGGGCTTTTTGCCCTCTTGTCTCAAAAATGGTTAAATGCAAAAAAATATTTTGCAAATTCAGAGCATTCTATAATTTTTATAATAGATATCAACATTGGAGCTGTATAAAGCTAGTTCATCCGAGTATTTCTTGTCCTTTGACTTTGAATTACTGACTTCTTAGATATTAGATAATATACTTACTACTTTTAGAAAGATATCAAAAAGTGACTAATCTTTTTTTGTAAACTTATATTTTTCTAATTCATGCATGACATTTATATTACTTACTCTGACATCAGCCTTTAAAATGTTTATTTGATTGCCAGGGCTGTTTTTGAACTACTGTTGTATCTTTCTAATGGTTTCTTTGAGCATAGCTGAACATTTGATAGTGATCACCCTGTTCACTTGATAGTGAACATGCAATTTTGCAATAAATGTGTTAGTGTTTGTGTTTAGTATGTTTTCCATTCAAAATAAAATGTATAGGGTGACTGACCCGAATGCTAGCACTGCACCAAATAATCTGCACTCCGAATATTTAGTGATTTTTTAATTTTAAGGTTTTCACTAACCAATTTGGGTTACCACTTTATTAAGTGCAATTTTATGTTCCTTTATGGTTGTACCTACCTATCAATCAATATCACCTACCACATTATTAAGAAAGACACTTTCTAGTGAGTCTAAACAATTTATTTATAAATTTTGTCAAGTTTATAAATCCTATTAGACTATAAGTAAAATCTTTTATATGCTTATTCACCAGGTAAAAAATTCAATAAAAAAGGTTATAGGTATCTACTAATATTTTTTCTTTATTACATACAATTTCAATACCACTATCACAGTGCTGTTAACTGGCTCCCTCTATGCTAATAATTGGTGGTGACGGTGCTAGTAAATGGTCAGATAGTCATTTTTTACTCTTTCCTAAAAAAAATTGGATTAAAATAAACAACTTTTATTTAAATACCTATATATATATATATTTTATTTTCATCATTGGAAAAATGGTAAATATTTTGCCCAAATGTAAGTTATTTTGAAGAAATTGTTGAAACTAAATTATAATAGTTTTAAAAAATATATATATTCTTTAAACTTTAAGTTATTTAAATTTTACATTGTGGCTGTATAGAAAGTTGGAACAGGGTTCAATGGATATGTGAAAAAGAACTAGTTTTTTTTAAATAATTTGACAGCTGTCAGTTGAAAGTGATTCTCCCTAGGGATGAAAAATATTACTTTCATCCCGCTCCTCAGGCAACTTCAGACCTACTTTCTGAGTATGAGTAATGAAAAAGTATTTTTCAATGTGATAAACGGGCATAAGTTAGGACAAACTCATAAAGTGCTGATAATTGGGTCCTCCACCCTACCTACCTGAAAACAAAAATGATAAAACGATTATTATTTCACAGATAGACCAAAAGAAAAAAAAACAGAAGAAGGATGGCCGTTCATCCGATGGTATACCAGAAGATGATCCTGTAAAGTACAGACATGCAGTATATGTTATGACTATGAAGGTACCTACTTATTCGGTTTTTTTATTATTTATATTTAAGTAAGTAAAATGCGTAATTATCTATAGGAATTTCAAATAAAGTAAAGCCAGGATATTAATACAGAAAAGAGCAATAGACATTAAAAAAACTAATTTGACAGCAGAAGAAGTAAAGGTATGAGGCAATGTGGTATGCTCTTCCAGCACATATGTTTTGTTTCTCTTACAATCTCAGATTATTGGAGAAAATGTGTTTTAGGTGAACCTTTACAGGTTTATAAGATGGAGTAAGATCAAGTGTTTAAAAAAAGGCATAAGATGAAATGATTGCATACATCCCATCACGACTTTATCCCAAACGGAGTAGAGGCAAGTGACTCAGAAGCCCACTTTTCACCAATGGTATTAGAACCCACCCAACATGATAGGTGGTGAGCCTACCGTCGTTATCCAGGTTGATTTGGTTTTTTATCGATGTTTTCCACCACCGGAGAGTAAAGTCGGATATTTAACAATGAACACAAAGATTTTGGTTTTGGCCAGATTTTAACTCTGGACCACACGATCTACGTTCTGAGTTCGGGTGTTAAACCACTAGACCACGACGCTCTCGAAATGATTGATTTGTTTTTATTCAGGAGGCAAGCTGTATAATACTATAGTCTGTTTTTTCTTACATGTCTTATTATGTTACCAAACTTGGCGTTTTGACCACCATAGCGAATTAGTAGTGTTGGGAAATCGTCTAATGAACCATACAGAGTCATTAGCCTACCATACACGTGATAGGTTTGCCCGCCGGGTTCCAGACGTACAGAACGGTGCGTGGGTGGCGAAACGACGATTCTGCGCTGTAACTGTACGTGTGTATGGAGACTATTAACTTTAAAGTTGTTAATTCAATTCAGTACGTCTCCCGGAATTGGCCTTAGTTTACTGAAATACTGATTTTGAACGCCAATCTACCGATTTTTACAAAGTCTTCTTAAAGGCTCACTAATCCTAAGCATAATGTTCATTGTCAATTTGTAAAATTATTACATAAATAGGATATAATCTCGATATCTATTGAAATCCTCATGGATTTTGTTACGTATTGTACCTATGAATACCAAAATAATTCAAACTTAATTCTATATTCTTTTATAAGTACTTAATAGTAGGAGCCATAAATCGACAGCATTGTATTTATACCACGTTCTATTGAAATAAATGATTCTGATTGATGTGACGTTCCTATCACTACGGTCCAAAGACAACCTAATTATTTTAAAAGTAAAAAGTTGTGTCACATTGCTGTCAAAAAAGTTTCAAAATTATTTCATTATTTCGTTTTAGACAAAAAAATTGTTTGAGAATGCTTAATTGAACGATGACGACACGATTGGCGTAGTACGCTGTAGCACGGTTACTCGCCTCGATTTCCGTAGTGTCCCGGGTTCGATTCCCGGTCGGGTCAATTCTGGAAACAGTCTTTTCTGAATTGACTTTGGTCTGGGTGTGCTGGGAGACGCCCCTGGCTTGATTCCTTGTCTGGTAATTCGTAACACAGGGATATTTCTCCCTACTTCGAGACCATGACAAGTGGTGTGTTGTCTGGCGCATATTTATTCATTTATTTTTTAATTTTATCATTATTGCATGATAAAATTAAAAAATATTGCACAAAGAAAGACGTTAATGTACGAGTTGTGCGACTAGTAGTGTGTGATCAATGCGGAAATTCGTGATTTTGTTAGGTACGGTGTGATCTTTGTTTACATAATAAAGCACGTAAGAGGATCTCAATATAATTTGTTATTAAGAATGCTATACTAAAGACATTGTAAGCTAGAGTTACAATATTGTCTGACACCTTTAGTGAAAGTTCTACTTTGTCAGAAAGCCTTGCACAATTTGGCAAACACAACATTATCACAAAATAAAGAGTTTACAGAAGGACCGCTCGCATCTTTTTCCTAAACTTGCGTGAACCGCCTAGGGTGACTACTTTATTCGCTCTGAATTTTTAAAATGAAGTATGTAGGTTATATCTATTGACAGAACCGGCCAAAAACCAAATTCATCATGTGAAATATTGCACCAAGTTCGACAAAAACAAAAACACTCGTGACAGTGCGACTTTCCGACTCACTGAAACTCACTGACTTCGCCTGTAAACTCACGTCCCTGTGTGCGTGCGTCAAAAATGCCGTGTCGTTCTAAGCGGGCTATCTGTCAGAGGCGCCGCGCCGCATGCGTAATTGGGTATGGGAACATTTTTTTTTTTTTAATAATTTTTTTAATACCTTTTATTATTTTAAGTAACTAATTTGAATATTTCATTGATCTAGCCGGTAGTTATTTTTTTATTAATTATTAAACATTGCGAACTCATGACGTCACAAATTCACTTAGGGTTCCCACATGTGTTTTTACCCGGATTCGTGGTAAATAAATTATGAGGAGAAAATTACTGATTTACTGCACTTACGACTGATCATGTACAATCTCACGAGAATGTGAGAAGTAGACTTTAGATACAATTCATTTTACCAAGTTCTGAAACCAAGCCCTACCTGAAAGGGTTGGGATTATAGCGAATGGTTATTTTAAGTCCTACCTACCCGTCCGGGTAATGGGCGTAAATTAATTTACATATTATTAAAAATAACTTTGTGGAAAAATATATGTCACCTGGGGGAATTTTAAATCTGCTATCTGGAAACCCCGTTAATACCATGCAGTAGAATCAACTAGCTAAAAGTCTTACGTATGATACAGATCGCGTCATTTGATTGGTTGATGGATAGATTATGATCGAATCACGTGAAAGGACGTTTATACGACATAAAATAGGTTTCAATTGTGAGATGTCAATTTGATTACCGTCAAGAGTCCAATAAGAACCATAATATACTCTTGCGGACGTTTGCAAACTGGGGTCATTCATTTGACCCCAGTTTGCCAACGTATTTAATGAAAATAACCTCGATCGTTTGCTTTTAAAAATGTTAAATATTTAAATAAGGTATATAATACAAATACCTCGAAATGGTTTTCGATTTAGGACATGTTTGATTTATGTTCACATACCCAATTTTTGACATTATGCTGTTTTGTTTTCTAGTTATTTGCTGATATGGAGCGAAAAAGGCAGCACCTTGAAACTCGTGACATGGAAGAGCGGAAACGAAAACGAGAGGCAGAAATTGAACAAGAAGAACAGATGTCGTTTGAGAAGGAATGGGCGAAAAACTTTGAGGTGATTATTACTTTGATTATTTTAGCATTTTACAATGCTTGTTTTTTATATCTAAAATAGAAAAACTGGAAAAATTCGATTTCGAACCTTGATGATCTCGAGCGGGAAACGAACGTCCGCGTCTTTCACAATCAGGGTGACTGCTCTAAACCACTGAGCTACCGAAACCTCCGCTTTTTTCTATCTTTAGATAACTTTAAGGTAAGCCTAAATTTGTAAAAGAAGACATTTAAGAGAGGAACAAGTATGTAGGCAACTTTCCTACACTTCATATCTTTTATTTATAAATATTATATTTTAAACTTATACCTATTTATTAATCCTGAACTATATTACACTTAACCAGCACACACATTACAACACTAAATTACTTATATCTATAATAACATTATATATTTACATTACATGCGCGACACTACGATGCGTATCAGTTTGTCGATATCGATATCGACAATCATCATCATCGAGCATTGCACAGCGCGTTCGTGCGGATCGTACATAACGCTTATGTATCGGACGCGGAGACGCGCCGTCCGCTGCGCCCGCGCATCAGTCGAAACTTGCTTACGACGCGGAACGCACGCTGCTTTTGACTCGCTTATATACTTACGCTTGAGTGCCTTGTATGTTATTATTAAGACTTTCATTCTTCCACATCTATTCTATCATCTATCTTTCCGAACTGTGTCGCTTACCTACTATCTGACTGTGCTTGTGCTGTGTGTTCATCTTCCTACTGTGCCTTCTAATTATTGTGTTGGGAATACAAACATTTGAACGTGAGTTTTGAATATTATTTTACTCCGTATACTACACCCGACACCGTGTGGTATAGTTGGTATCACACCAACCCATCATACAAGTATTAAAAAGGTTTCAGACTCGTTTTATATGCGCGTATAAGCTCGTTTTTAGAAACGCTTGTGGGCATGTAAAGGCGCGCCTTTTGCCACACGCCTAACTCGTGCAAGCGTTGACCCGCTTATAAGCTCGTATAATTCATAAAGACACTGACTCACCACTACCACACTAACTTAATTGTTACTACGTAACTGATAAATCACTCCAAAGAAAATTTTCAATTATCTTATATTTGAATGTGTGCTATGTCTCAGGCATATATTGCCAGGGCTATCTCTTTCGTTATAGATGTCAGTGGTCAGTCCATGTAAGTCATGTCTGCACGGCTGTTGAAAAACAACTGCCAAATGGGTCTTCCAAGACCCAGCGGCTGGTAGGTAATTATCGCGCACAAGTACATGGAGTGACAAAGGCATGCCACTACTTCAAACGAACAAGCACCACTGTAAGTTCATGTACGCGCGTTTGGTTTTTTGAAACGCGTATGTTGCGACCGTATTACGCGCGAAAAAAAAGCTTGTCTGACTGAAACCGCTCTTATTATGTTATCGTCAAGCATGCGGGTCGCTTGATTGCCGCACTGTGAAAACCATTTCAAACCCCTCTTGAAGAACTTCATAATATAGCTGAGTGGGAAAACATCTGTAGCGAGCTTCCACATTTTATGCATACTCGAAATATCTCTAATAGTTCAGGTAAACGATGGAAATGCTTGAAACAAAATTTTTGACTTCTTAACCTCATTTTTCGGTTTTTTTTCTTATATCTCGAAAACTATGAAAAATGAGACTATCAAAATAAACAAAATAACAAGTATGCATATAATTCAAATCATACTGTGGCATCCTGGGATGGGAACCCAGGACCTCCGAATTTCGGGCTGTAATCTTTTACTAAAGTGCGATCGCCGAGCAGAAAGAATTTCGTACAGTGACCTTTTATCACCTGTCTCTGTCGCTCCCGCGCAAATTATGTGGCGTCACGCTCGCACAGAAGCAATGCCTGTTGTCTAAGGGACTGCAAACCTTTTACCGCGAGAGTAAGGTCTGTTCGACGATATTCGAACCAATAATAACGAACGAATAATATGATATGTTATATAATGTTTGTTGTGTGTCTGGGTGTTATTATCTATGCAACGTGTTAATAAAAAAGCGCAAAATCTCAGACACCCCAACTTATTTTTATTATGAAAGAATTAAGTAAATTATTAAATTAAATTTTCGCGGATTATTTACGAAGATATTAGCTTTTTTGTTTTCTTGTATTTGTCTGCAAATTAAAAAGTCTATGGTAATAACGCGCGATCTAGTGCGACGGCGTCGCCGCTTCGCGTGCCGCCGCAATAAAAGAGTTAAGTAATGGTTAAACACGGCGTAAAACATTTTTTTTGGTCATAATTTGACCCCTGTTTTTATTAGTGGAATCGATTCTACTCTCGATTCTGAACAAACTATTATCAAGTTTTGCGCTTTTTCATTAACACGTTGTACAAGTATGTATGTGGAAATATTTAAGTATGTTTATCAGTCTCTGACACCGATAGTACCAGCTCTGCTTAGATGATCTTGGTACACACATGATTTGTCCCGGATATTTATTTAATATAATAACAAACGACATTACATTTTGGGACGCGCTTGTGATCGCACACTTTCCGGACAAAGTGAATTATTTCTAAAGTGGTTTTTGTTGTGATTGTTAAATTGTTATATTGTTTGTTATTTATTATTTTTATACATATAGTTATATGTTTTAATAGATACTTCAGCCCTCGATCTACAATGCACTTAAAACAAATCCAGTCCCAAGTTGAACCGTTTTGAAAAATAAAACAACATTAGTTTTACACACAAAAAAAAATCAGAAAAGAGTTTTCATGTAGTTTTGACCCTATTAATTATTGTCAGGAAAGTTATTACTTTATTATCTATCGCGTGGTATTTTTTTCAGACCGTATTTCGCACTTTGCTCCTATGTCCACCATTTTTCAAGGAATCTAATAGGTTGGGGAAAAAGTTTCTTCGCATTTTTTTAGAAATTTCAAAACATTTTTAATATAGCTTATTTACATTTAACTAAAGTATGTAGGTGCCATTTTGTTCAATCACTTTTTGCTAACTTGTAGGTAGGTACATGATCCCATTGCTATAGGAATTTTGAGGCTTCTGATCAAAATACCGCGACAAGAGGTTTTGGCAGTCCTCTCGTGATGTTAACCTGACACTGCCTAAAGAATTCTGAAGAGACCGAAACAGGTGGAAGGTGCAAGGTCAGGACTATACGGCTGATGCATGAACACCTCCCAGCCAATCTATCTTATTTTTTGCTGAGTGGCTAAAGATGTGTGAGGGCTAGCGTTATCATGATGAAAAACCACACCCTTTCTGTTGATTAATTCCGGCCGCTTTCTCTCAACTTCTTGCTTTAATCTCATCAGTTATTCGCAGTAGAGTTCAGAATTGATGGTCTTGCCTGGTGGTAACAGCTCATAATGAATAATGCCCTTCCAATCCTACCACACACACAGCATCACCTTGTTGCGAGTTAACCCGGGTTTCGCCACAGTCTGTGAAGCCTGACCGGCCTTTGACCACGACCTTTTTCGCACGTCCTTGTCTTACGTGATCTACTTTTCATCAGTTATCAGCTGCTTCAAAAATGGTTCGGTTTCATTACGTTGTAATGAAGAATCACAAATGAGTACACGGTTCATTAGGTTTCTTTCAGTGAGCTCGTGAGGTACCCAAATGTCGAGCTTTTTTGTGTACCCAGTTTTTTTTCAGAACTGTTTTGTGGCCAATTCCCAGTTCTTCAGCTACGTTGTAACTACTGATAAGCCGATCTTGCTCCATTTTTTCGGAAATGGCATCCATTTTATCCGTAATAGGGCGACCAGAGCGACGTGCATCTTTGATATCAAAATTTCCGAATTGAAAACGCTTGAACCAAATTTGTGCTACTTTCACAGACACTGCACTAGGTCCATAAACATCGCAAATTTTTTTCGCGGCTTGCGTTGCATTTTTACCTTTTTTATAGTAACATGAAGAGAGGTAGGGCACAGTGGTTTCATCCACCTAAAATTGAGCAGCCCGCCTGGATGCAAATATCTCCACCTTACAGAATACCGCAGCTAAATAACACTGCTCAGGCAGTGTTGTGTTCCTGCTGGTGAGTAAGGTACCAGAGCTCATCGGGGAGCTGTTGTGTGGACAGCTGGGGGACCTGAGGTTGGTCACCGTCGCTGTGGTGGATCGGCGTGGCATGTTGACGCGGTTGCCAGGGAGACCCGATGAAATGGTTGACCGCTGACCGGCCGCAGGCTGAACGGAGTCCCGAACCCAGGGATCACGTGAATCTCCGCCCTGGGAGGCTGACCTGCCAGCCTTGCGAAAAGTCCCTGATGGGGTGGTCGTGCCGAGGGAGGAGACCGGAGTGGACCCGGCTACCTCAAAGGGGGGGGGGGGGGGATCGGGGGCCCTTCCGTCCACCGCGCCAGCATATCACATAACCATCTCATCGAGCGGCGGAAACCCAACCTGTCTTTGTCCGTTCGGCTGTCTACACAACGGCTGCCCCAAGCCTTAAAAAAAACCCTCTAAAAAATAAAATAATGAAGCCCCCTAAAACAAGGACACGTTCTTCAGCAGCGTTCCATTCCACGTTATGTGTGGACATGTGCAATAGCAGGGGACTTCACTCCAACATCAACGCGGTTCACCATCACCTCGAAACCGCAAAGCCGACAATGCTTTTCTTGACCGAGCCGCAAATATCTTGCCCAGCCGATACATCTTACCTTCACTACCCTGGGTACAAGCTTGAGCACAATTTTGTGCCTCACGCCGGGGTATGCATGTTCGTCCGGGAGGACATTTGCTGTCGCCGTCTGTCAGGGCTAGAAGACAGGGACCTGTCAATTATGTGGCTGCGTATAGACAACGGTGGCCATACCCGTATCTACGCGTGCCTCTACAGGTCTCATAGTGGTAATCTGGGCATAACTCAACTCTTTGAGCACCTGCAGTGACGTCCGGCAAAGTGATTGAGCAGTATCCGACAGCCGAGTTGGTGGTCCTGGGGGACTTCAATGCTCACCACACTGAGTGGTTGGGGTCTTCTTTGCCCACTGACTACGCTGGAAGGTCTGCCTACGAGTTTGCCTTGGCCTATGGTCTTTCGCAACTGGTACCTTCTCCCACGAGAGTACCGGACGTCGTCACCCATAGGGCTAATTTACTGGATCTCCTGCTGACTTCGCATCCGGACGGGTACACCATCTCAGTGGATGCGCCTTTGGGCTCGTCTGACCACTGCGTCGTCCGGAGCCAAGTGCTTTGCGATTCACCTGAAAAGCGTAAGCCTATTGGGCGCCGCCGCGTGTGGCAAAGTCAGCGGATTGGGATGGTTTGCGTGAGTTTTTCGCGTCGTATTTCCCTGGAGGCAGCTCTGTTTCTCATCTGGTGATCCCTATACCTGTGCAGCTGCGGTCACTGAGACGATCCTGGCGGGTATGGAATGCTATATTCCTAATCCGCTAGTGGCTGTCGGGGGTAGGAGCCAGCCGTGGTTAGACAAGCACTGCAGAGAGGCCTTGCGCCCCAAACAATCTGCATTCAAGGCTTGGACTGCGGCCTGTGCTAAAAGGGATCACTCTGTACCAGATGCAAAGCGCAAACTGAATGCTGCCTCGAGATCGAGTAAAAAAGCCATCGCCAGGGCTAAATTCGTCTTCGTCGGCCGCATTGGGGAGCGGCTCGTGGGCCACCCTTCAGGGAGTCGTGCCTTTTGGTCGCTTGCCAAGGCTGCCGAGGGAAACTTTTGCCGCTCGTCTTTGCCACCACTCCAAAAACCAGATGGAAATCTGGCCCACAGTGCTAAAGAGAAAGCCGATCTCTTGAGCAACCTCTTTGCCTCAAACTCGACTTTGGACGCTGGGAGCGCCGTGCCACCCTTGGTGCGGTCACATTATGCCGGAGATCCGCATAACCCAGCAAGAAGTCCGGCGAGAGTTGCAAAATCTGGACGTCCACAAGTCGAGTGGGCCGGATAACATCCCGGCAGTGGTGCTCAAAGTGTGTGCTCCCGAGTTGTGCCCGGTATTGACGCGCCTTTTCGCGCTTTCCTACGCAAAAAGGCAATGTCCGTTTTTGTGGAAGACAGCCCACGTGCACCCGGTGCCTAAAAAGGGTGACCGGTCGGACCCAACGAATTATAGACCTATCGCTATTACCTCCCTTCTTTCAAAGGTCTTGCAGCGTGTGTTGAATGCCAAGCTCTTGAGGTACCCAGAGGATCACGATTTGATAAGCGACTACCAATACGGCTTCCGTAATGGTCGGTCGACTGGCGATCTTCTGGTGTATCTCACACACCGCTGCGCTCAGGCCATTGAAAGTCAAGGTAAGGCTTTGGCTGTTAGCGTAGATATAGCTAAGGCCTTCGACCGGGTCTTGCATAAAGGTCTTCTATCAAAGCTTCCATCTTACGGACTGCCCGAGGGTTTATGCGGATGGATTGCCAGTTTCTTGTCCAGCAGACGCATTAAAGCCGTAGTAGACGGTAGTTGCTCCGATAGCTTGGACATTAATTCTGGCGTCCCACAAGGCTCTGTGCTATCTCCAACGCTGTTTCTCTTGCATATCAATAATATGCTGTTCAATGATGGTATTCATTGCTATGCGGATGACAGCACTGGAGATGCCTATTACACAGGCCGAGCAAATATCCCTCGTACCATTGTGGAGGAAAGTCGAACTAAACTTGTGTCTGAAATCGAGAATACCCTAGCTTGGGTTTCCGATTGGGGTCGGGACAATTTAGTCCAGTTCAACCCCACTAAGACACAGGTTTGCGCGTTTACCACTAAGAAAACTCCATTTACTGTAGCTCCTCAGTTTCAGAACACTTCCCTTACCATATCAAGTAGTATTGGGATCCTTGGCGTTGACATATCTAGTGACGTACAGTTTCGGAGTCATTTGGAACAAAAGGCGAAGTTGGCATCCAAAAAGCTCAGTGTGCTAAACAGGGCGAAGCAGTACTTCACTTCTAGGCAAAGACTGCTGCTGTATAAAGCGCAAGTCAGGCCACACGTGGAGTACTGCTGTCACCTTTGGGCAGGAGCGCCTGGATATCAACTCAGTCCTTTTGACTCGGTCCAGAAGCGTGCGATCCGGATTGTCGACGATCCCAAACTGACAAGGGGTTTAGAGCCGTTAAGTCTGAGGTGAGACTTCGCCTCCTTATGCGTGTTCTACCGCTTGTTCTGAAGAACTGTTTGATATGATGCCCACGGCTACTTTTCATCACCGCACCGCTCGCCACCGAAGGGGCATTCATCCTCACACTCTGAATCCGCAATGGTCTCGTACAACTCGGTTTCAGAGATGTTTCCTTCCGAGGACGCTTAAATTGTGGAATGAACTCCCTGCCGAGGTTTTCCCGATGAGTTATAGCATGGAGTTCTTCAAGAGGGGTTTGAAAAGGTTTTTACAGGGTCGACAACGCGCGAATGATACCCCTGGTGTTGCACGCGTCCATAGGTCGTCCATAGTCCTTTGACGACCGACTTGGTGTAATGGTTAAGAAGTTGGCTACTACACCAGAGGTCGCGGGTTCGATCCCCGCACAGTACAAACATTTGTGTGCATGAACATGTCTGTTTGTACTGGTCTGGGTGTCTCCTATGTATAATAAGTATGTATTTACAAAAAAAAATGTATTTAAGTATGTTTATCCGTTGCCTAGTATCCCATAACACAAGCTTTAATTAGCTTACTTTGGGGCTAGATGGCGCTGTGTGGAATAATGTCCAGGGATATTTATAGGCCGCGATAACCGCTTACCATCGCCCGCGTGCTTGATTGTCACCGACGTAGTATATAAAAAAAAAACATTTTAAAATTTTTTTCTTCATTAGATTCACTCTCATCTTGACAGTAAGAAAAACAAATGAAAATCACACATTTTCCTTATTTTAATTTGGAATTATCTTTTTTAACTTTAAACTTTTAATGATACCAAAACCAGCCAGATACAAATAGTTATAGCCAAAGAGATTTTATTACAAGTTCATACATACAATATGCGAAAAGACTTTTTCCCCAGCCTAATATAAGGATTTCAAGTAGACTTTTAAACCCTAAAAATGTAATTTGCACAGCAATAATTTTAATTTATTTTTCTCCTCCAAATATATAATATTTTAAAAACTGGCACGTCATGATACAAAAATGTTTGTTACTACTGGCAGTCGGTGAAGAGGTCATTGTACGAAATTCTTTCTACTTGGCGACCGCACTTTACTAACCGTAAATATAATTATTATTTCATAATGTAAAAATCAATAATTAAGATCTATCATTAATATTATTAAATTATTTTCAGGAATCTCGACAAAACCGTGTGGACAGTTGGAAAACCTTTCAGGGTGGAAGCAGCAAAGAGAAGAAAAAGAAAAAAGTCGGCATGGGCTTCAAACCGCCCAAGCCGAAACCGGAGAGCAGATAACTCTTTCTGTATTCTAGTTAGTTTAGCTTAGCAAAAAGTTTCTGATCTATGATAGCTGTATTTTATTTGTCTTTTTTTTTTTTTTTATAGTAGAAAACACGGACTTAAATCGAAATAGATAACGCGGGTGTTCGTGCTTCGCGGGTCAGAAAGAAGTGTAATGCTTTTCAAAGCTGCTTTGTTCAGTCCGCACTCTACCGTTATGGCGACTGATGGCAAAATGAATTCCTGTCTTCGAACTCGATACATACCGATTGAGATAAGTTATTTTCTCAGTGGAATTCTTTTAACAGTATGCTAATGTCGTATTTACGGATTTACTATAGAACATAGGATTCACATTATTTTGTTCATATGAGGAATTCTTATTGCCTTCTCGCTCCCTTACGCTCTCGTGACGCGACAGAAAAGTGTCACTTGGTTTTCATTATCTACTTCGATTTAAGTCTGCGGTAGGAGAGTACATCGAAAACTCTAGACGGCGTTCGATATTATGAAGCCCTTAAACGTGTACCTTCAGTAGAACTGAAAGATACAGCTATAATAACAAGGGCTTTGAGAGACCTTTGAAGATTTCACTGTTAGTGCATTGGCCTTAATTTTGAGATATTGGCGTTTTTAAATATCATATATATAATATTTTTTTTTACCAAAAAAAAAGAGATATTTCATGTCATACTTAGTGTGTGGCGTAGAAACTATCTCACCAAAAGTCACCAATTAAAATTTAAGCTTCTTGTGTAAGTCACGCATATAAATTCGTAGCTTGTGATGAATAAAGGTCCAACCCCAAACGGCCCGCATCGCACAGGAACGGACGCGGCCACATCCGCTCGCGTCCGGCAGGACTTCGTTGCATACCTACGCCCGGCTCCGTACGGGTAGCCGCTTCGCTTGCGAACGTATCTGTTTCTGCGCCTAGTCATATCAATAGTATTGAGCCTTGAGTGCTGACGTGTTGTAATTTTTGAAATTGGTGGAAGTTGACGTAGTATTGTTGGCTATTGCATTGGAAGAAGAAGACACAACAGCATACCATCACGACTTTATCCCAAACGGGGTAGTCAGAGGCAAGTGACTAACTTCATGGTGAACGAAACATTCAGAAATCCATTTTTCACCAATGGATTAGGACCCAACGTGATAGATGGTGAGCCTTCCGCCGTTCACCGGGTTGATTTAGTTTTTTTATCGATGTTTTCCATCACCGGAGAGTAAGTCGGATATTTAACAACGAACACAAAGATTTTGGTTCTGGCCAGATTTGAACTCGGGGCCACACGATCCACGATCTGAGTTCGGGTGCTGAACCACTAGGCCATGAAGAGAAGAAGAAGAAAATAATCGTAAATTGCAGAACTTACGAGATAGTGACCACGCTTTCGAGCGCAAGCGGCGTTATCCGTTATGACGGCTGTGTTCACCCGTCGACGTCGACACACGCGCCCGCAGTCAAGCTGCTGTGCGCGACTTGGTAATATAGACTTTAAACACTGTGTACAAGATTTAATTTCGTTTAAGGATTGTAAAATCCGTTCCTATCCGAAGCGATGCGGGCCGTTTGGTGGGGTTGGACCTTTACAAGGTCTACGGACGGACCCAATTTTCGTTCATCGATAATAATATAACGAACACTGCCAAAGTATCAACTAAATTCAAATATGCTGATCGTAGTGTGTTACTTACTCGGAATTCGACTCAATTGCTAGTCGGTTGATTTGATGCTCGATGCAGTAATTAACATCAAATAGCAATAATAGGTGTAAGAAGTGCGATTTTATTGCAATTTTAGATAGTAAACAGTCAGGTTAAGAATTGGCCCCTTAAATTAGAAATAAGGCTATTGATGATGAAAACGACACTTCCTACAAAGACTTTGATCTGTTCAGGGGAATTGATGGTAAGGAAATGATTGTAATGTTTTAGAATATGGGTCAGAAAGTATGAAAATAAGACTCCAGCGCCAGCGCCTTAAAGTGCGTCAGAAAAGTCCATTAGTTTTTTCTGTGTATTCGTTGTTTTAGACCGGTTTGTCTATTGGCATAACGGTTAATATCAATTACATGGGTAATGGAGTATAAGTTCAACTACCGGTTAGAAAATCTGCGGTAAAGGCCATTGGATCTTCATGGTATCTATACTATTTTCACTGTAAGATGATATGCCTGACAGCTCTTATTGTTCCGTGTCACGCATACTATTTCAAACTAAATAAAAAAACTGGCAAAATAAAATGTTATAAACTATTAAAAAACTATTGTTCTTTCGAATCTTATCAAGTAAATTATTGTTATTATTATTAACCGTTAATAAATGAAGTATTTGAAATTAAATTAATATATCTTTACAGCGCCTGATGCGTGAAAAGGAACGCCATTCAATAGTGTATTGACACTGCTGAATCGACAAAGAATCGATGAATAGGAGCGACCATTTTGTAATTTGTAATTACGTCATTCGCATCAGTACCAGTGCAGACGCACTTACAAAATGGTCAGGCAGACGCCTTGTGTGCAATTTTTTAACGATTAATTTCGAGATACCGCGTTTTATTCTATTACCTTTTAGCCATAACCCGTTTATTAAGAATTTATTTATAAATTAAAAATCGGTAAAAATGATTCCATTTCCTTTGCCAACTCGATTAAATTACATTCGTTACAGCACTATAATTGACAATAAATTATGAACTGTCAGGGATATCATCATACGGCGAATATACTACTATAGTGTGGATATATCAGCTGAATTTTTGTGCTATTTAGGCTCAAGAAATACCGGATGATTATTTATACCGTAAGGAAAATGACATTGACTGTCATTGGGACACTGAGGGTGTCTGAGTAAAAAATTGATTATTATAAATTTTTGGTTTGGACAAAATCTGACCGACCGTACATTTTGTACGAAAACTTTGTAATAAAAGTTAATAATTAATGCAAATTTTCTTTCAGATTCAGTTTTCCTTATAAACAATCATCCGGTATCTTTAACTACATTCTCAGCAGTGAGTTTAATTATGATAATTATATTAGCGGTCTCAGATGTGAAGCTGAAAACAATTGGGCTTTATGAATATGCTGTTGTTTTTAGGGTTAGGTACGTTGTTCTTTTTTAATCATTAATGATGCAAGAGTTACGCAGGTCTTCCATTACATGTGGCACAACCCTGTTTGTTTCCACAACGTGAGCTGAAGTTGTTAATTGTTCAAACTATAGTGTCACTTAATAATTTTAATACAGTTGTTAAATATTACAAGGGGCAGGATCAAAGTCGGGTACACAAGGGTTTTAAGACGGAGTTTTGACAACCCTATGGGGCGATGATATCTGCCGTCAGTGTAATCAGAATTAAGATTGAAAGACACCATTTTAATTTAATAATGAATTTACCAAAAATAATAATGTAACCTAAGGGGTTGATGGTTAGTATTTTATTGCGAAATTAAAATGGTGCCACTTGTCCAAACCTAAGTGTACTTCAATAACCAATCAAACTCAGTAGAATAGGTAATTAAATAGTTTATATTTTATAACGTATGCAGTTTCAGGTATGATTCACACTGACCAGCAAGCTTCGGAGCGCATTTATAGATTGTTATGAGATTTATAAAATAAAATAAGATAAAAATCATTTATTTCAGAATCCATCCATAGACAAGTAGTATGTTAGTAACAGTTTTTACTTATTATAAGTTAGTTTGGTTATTAGTACAAATACAATTTAAAGCGTATCAACAGTAGTTTAGGTCCATAATGTGATGGGACTTCGGATGCCAAAGCCCCGGGCGAATTCCGTGGAACGATATGAATTTCATGTAAATTTAGACCTTTAGAAATATCCTTTGTTGACGCTTCGGTTTCCCTAAATTTTTATATTGCACTCCGAACGCGCGACTTTCCGTCTGAATTTGTGCTTCCCGTGAATGATGGTATCAGAGTATTTTGAGTTATCCGAGTCCCGAGTGAGAGTTTCAGTGAGAGTTTACTTGGCATCGAATCAGCGCAATCTAGCTGCTTTAATGTTGCTCGAATTTGCCGCTAGATGGCGCTGACTCGATTCCAAACTATTTGAAATTTACGTGCCCGTAAAACGCGATGGTGAAGTCATTCACTTTTCTCACTGCAACTTTAAAACAGATTTCACCAAAACTTCCAAGTCTGGTTGTTCATTAATTTAAATTACAGTTATCAAAGGTGTGGAAAATTCTCATAATTTTAATTACAAAAAATAATTTAAGGGTCCTAGGACTATTAGCCTTACTTTAAAATTATGTTATGCTATGTCAGATGTACCATAGCTACACGACTTGGTTGATTGAATAAATACTTGGAAGGAAATTGTCTTAGTGTTTTGTTTTTCATAAGCTACCACCTAACCAAGGCAAGGTATAGTTCACGTCAAACTCGCGTCCACTCAGAAGTTGTCCCGAGACCCGCATTCCTATTTTTTCCTAAACAACTTCAGAGTGGACAAAGTTTGACGCGAACTATAATTATGTGAGGGCATTAGGATCGGCAAGACTTGGAGTGAAGTCTAATGCGAAGGTCAAGACCGAACAAGATGGCGAAATACTGTGGACGCCCTCTGCCCCATCTCGGGGACATAGGACTTTAAGTCAAGTCAAGTCATAATTATGTGAACAAAGGCAGGTTGCATGTGTCGAAAAGGTAAAAAAGTGTTAAGTAATTTTATTTAATATAGTTTTTTGCGAACCAAGCTCATCGCAATTCTCGTTAGGTAGCTCGGGCAAACTCATTACTTATAAAAAAAAAATATAGTATAGTACATAGTTTTACTTAAGCACCTAAAAATTAAAAATACACAATAATATATTAGACAAAAAAAACAAACAATAGGTTATAAAAAATAAAAATGAAATAAAAATAAAAATCATTTATTTTCAGACAGTTGTCCATAGATGTTAGCAACAATGAATAGAAATCCTTAATAAACTAGGTTAGTAAATGAAAAATAAATATGGGTATCTTAAGACTACTAAAGTGTAGTAGCAGGATGGAAAATCGAGCAAAAATATACTTAGCAGGCTCATCGAGCCTTAATTACATGCAGCTCGGTGAACCTAGCAAGCAAACTCGAGTCCATCCTGTCACCCACCATCCTCAAAACCCTGTTGGAGCTCCCTCGCACCCTATTCATTAGCGACCCAATTTTTTTGCGCATAGGTACCTACATTGTTGTTTTTATAATATTGAGCGTAGTTTCATATTTAGTACGGTGTATTAGATCAAATGTATGTGCCACTATCTATGTACCTACTACTCGTATGTACTAACAATCATTCTAATGATTGTAAAGGGCTCTCTTTTTTTAATTTTTTTTATTAGGTTCGGCGGGTGAACGCTTACAGCATAGGTACCTTATTTTTTATCTAACGATTGTTGTGAATTATTTGTATGGGATTTCGCTAAAGCGCCTCTAGCGAATAGAAATATTACCTATACTATTATAAATGACATAGAATTTGCTGTAGTTAACTTTTATAGTTAACGTGACTTAAACTCGTGAAGGCACATTTTAATAGCGTAACATTTTTATGCACCATGCATAACAGCGTCAACTTGGCAGTTCCTGACCTAACTGTTGAAATTACATCAAAACCAGTGGCATTTTAGGGTCAGGTTCGTACTTGTGTTTGTTCGTCTCGTACAGGTCGACTAGTTTCAGCGTGTATTTCTCGTGGAGTGCGTCTATCTCTTGCTTTGATGGATCAAAGTTCTGTCGCACGTGAATAGGCTCTCCCACTGAAATACAGAATACCAGTTGGTACTTTTTTTTTAAAGTTCATGCAAAAGTTATTTGAGTGAAGAGTGTGTATGTATGTCTAATGTATATGTATTTATTTAAGAAGAAGATCATGTACCTAGTTACTAATATTGTTTTGTTTAATTTGATTGACCTTTTTAATCTGTTCACTGGTATGCCTATTAGCATACATAAAGTCCGCCTATTGTACTTATTACTTATTGAAATAATTAATTAATCAATGAAAAGTTCAAAGTTCGGCGGCTTTGGTGTGTGTGGAGGCCTTTAGTCTTACCTTGGCCTTAATTTCAAACTTTTTGTATTTTCAAGTATTTTTCTTACAGTATTACTTACCAACAACGAACACAGGTGTCCGGAAAGGTAAGATGCCAAAGCTGTATTGGAAGAATCCTCTACCTCTAATGGCCACAGGCGCTATTCCTGTCAGTTCTCGGATCTTGTCTTGCAGGGCCTTCATCCACGTTGCTTCAGGGTACCGTTCCGTTTTGTACATTCTGGTTTCGCCGAAAACAAATACTGGGACGAGCGAAGCACTGGAATAGTGAAATAGGTAATCGTACAATTGTCTAACATACTTATTTATTTACTAGCTGCCCCGACAGACTTCGTTCTGTCAAAAGTAATTGCACATCGCGGCGTCGGTAAAGCAGGACATCTCGCCCGCGTTTCTCCGACTTGATTTACATGTAAAAAAATTTTTTTACTGAATGTTTTGTTCAATCACAAAAATAATGCCTATGTCACTCACTGATAATGTAGCTTTACATTGGTTAAGGATTTTTTAAAATCTGTACAGTAGTTTCGGAGCCTATTCAATACAAACAAAAAAAAACAATCAAATCTTTCCTCATTATAATATTAAGTATAGAATAGTTTGTACACAAATTGTAGGTATTTACAGAGTAATATAAGAATAGAGCCAAGTATAGGTGAGCTTATCTCATAAGAGATAATTTAGAAAAGAGATTTCTTCCAGCAGACCATGGTGCCAGGAAAAACATAAAACAAATGTTCTATTCAAACTCGCTGTCTTTTGGTGATCGTATTTCAGTAACAAAAACTGGTTGGAATCCAAAACAGTATGGTGTTACAAATTTAGGAGAGAGTATTTGATAAAATTAGGTGGCTATGATCATGTGATTTTCTGTTGAATTCTCGAACCTTACTTAAACTTGAATAGGCAGTATGTTAAGAATCCCTGATATTCTCTTTCCTCCTATTGTTATAATGGACTAATGGTTGCAGGGTTTGTTAACATTAGAATGTTATCTTTGAATTAAGGTACTTGATACAAATAAGGCCTACCTAATTTCAAATGTTTATATTTCAATGAATATTAAGGTTAAGAAATAAAAACAAGGTTAATCAACTTCTTTCATTCTTTAATTTTGGAAATCTAATAAAAAATAACACAATTTTTAACTAATTCTAAATAAAATAATCATATTTCGGAACCACCTATTTTGGCTTTAATAAATCGCCTACATACTACATTAAGGCCTATATGATTCAAAGGCCTCTAGGCTTTAAAATTAAGGTTATATGAAACAAAATGCAGTCTCATAACATTCAGCACGTCGATTTCTTTGCGTTATCAAAAGTTTTACATACACATTATACAAAAATATATTGTAAATCTTTAGCCAAACATGAATTCCACTTATTAAGAATTACACATTAATTATTAATAAAATTTAATATTCATAATAACAAAGTTACGATTGTTTACATATTTTTTCAAAAAAACTATCAAACAAACAATTTTTTTTTTTTGTAAGTATAGGCCCTAATAAAACACTATATCTATTCGAATAAGGCCTTCACAAAAAACGTTAAAAATAATCAGTTTAGGAACTTAAATTTAGTCTTCTTTTCTTATGAACTAAATGAGATCTCAATTTTCGTTACAATCGGGGCATAAAATGGTTTCTGTATCATCTTTGGTTATTCCTAATTTCCTACGCAATCTTCATGATACCACCTAAAGCAGTCTCTGCATGGTCGCTTATCATGACAGTGCCCCAGCTTTCATTCTCTTTTCCTTTAGAATTAAAACCTTTTATGTTTTCTTTATTAGTAGTATTTTTAGTTTTTTCCTTGGTTTTGTTTTTTGTTACTTTTTTACAGGTTTTGTTATTCTTTTCGACACAGTTTTCTTTTTCTTTCCTGTGCTGTTAGCAACATTCTTAATAAATAAGTCTTTTTTTACCCTTTCACCCATATAGTTTAAGGCTTTTCTTCGTGGTCGAGTTTTAATTTATCCGTGATCATGTGTTGGCATGAGTTTCTGAAAAGGAAAACAAACTCCAAACTAGCACAGTTCGTACATTATATTAAATAAAATACAAACTACCTACGTTTACGAATAATGTAAGTGAAATGCTAAAGTAGACTATTAAGTAACTTTAATTTAAGGATTTTTTATGAATAAATACCATAACATAACAGTAAGTAAGTAGTTACCAATATAAGTACGTTGCGTGATTCTCATTAAAGCCTACGGCCACTAATATGGCCTACCGTGCTGAAAAAAGACCTAGGCCTTATTCGATTGCACGCTCAAATTGTCTTTAAAAATGTACAAATAATGCATCTATAGCCAGTAGTACAAATTAAGGTATTTAATAGCAAATAATAAATATGTACTCAGTGTTCCTACACATTGTGTTATTGAGTCTACTGTATGATTATGGTGAGGAATAAAATATTTATTATTATTATTATTATTTATAAACGATTACTAAGAAAAGCTTTATCTAAAACAGCGTAATTTTAAACGAAAACTTACCACGAAATCGCCCGATTTTTAAAAGGGGGCACGAAATCACCCACCACTTTTGAAGGACGCGTGCCAACCGGCACAGGGACCCCGGAGCGGGACGCTCTTGAACTCGACCAGGTTAAAGGGCGTGTGGGTACGTATCCTTGAAGTATTTTCCCGGTTGGATTTATTTATCTGTGTTTTCTGATGCATAGGCCGTATAAGAACGTAGGCCTTATTTGTATCAAGTACCATAAACAAGATTTTTGTGCTCTAACGAACGATACTAGAAGGCAGCCCTTAATGTTTTAGTAATCCTTTTTTAACCGACTTCAAAAAGAGAAGGTTCTCAAATCGACTATGTTTTTTTATGTTTGTTACTTCAAAACTTTCGATTGGGTGGACTGATTTTGATTTTTCTCATATGAAAGCTGGTGCTTTCCGTGTGATCTGTTCTGACAGTAGCATCCATGAGTATACCTTAAAAGTCTTAAATCTAGATAAACTATATGCGCGACTAATGATAAATAAATATGCGCCAGACACACCCCTCGTTATGGGCTCGTAGTAGGGATTAATATCCCTCTGTTACGAGGTACCACACAAGGAAATAAGCTAGGGGCGTCTCTTAGCACACCCATTGACCCAAGTCAATTCAGTAAAGATCGATTCCTGAATTGTCCGGGAATCGAACCCGGGACACTACGGAGGCGAAAAACCGTGCTACAGCGCACTACGCGTATAGTGTCATCAATGGACGAATAATTCAATATTACGCCAACCGATTTCGATGATTCTTCTTTCATTAGAAACTTGAACGGATATACTGCAAGGGTAGTTTGCTGAGAGTTTGCTTAGGTTCTGGTTATGGGATCCATGACAAAGTAACGGAACACTTCAATTCTTAGGAGCAAATGAAAGATATCTACTTTCTCGATGTATAAAATGAACAAGGACCGATTCACTAAAAATCAACAAATAAACAAAAATTTTAACCAAAAAAAGCAAACTTCAATAAAAAACTTCCAAAACAAAACTCTTTATAACTAGTCAAAAAATTATTGCGTATTCTTCTAAAACTTGTACCATAAAATAATGTAGGTACAATTTTATTAATGTTATTGTTGGAGTCGGTGTCAGCAAATGTAGGTTTGTAACTACCTATAGTTCGTCCAATTTAGGATGATAATTTTGACGGTTCACGCCTATGAAGAATTGCATTTTTTTTGGTAAAGTGTACTACAGATAATATCGTACTTTATTGACGGGCACCGCCCACTTAGTGAAGTGCCTTGCAAACAAATAGCAATAGAAAATATAAAATCGGTTGTGAAATAAAATTAATCTAACATTTAAATTTAAGATTAAGGGCGGCTAGCACATCACTAAATTTCAATACAGTTTAATTTTGATTAGTATTAAAGTTATTTGCAATTTTCTATCATACAATTATAACAAAGATTATGAACTTAAATATTATTCGATATTTCTAGAGTTTGGCCAGTCATGAAAGTCAAAATTAAAGTGAAAGTGATTTACAAATCATAATACTTACCTACCTTATTTAAGTCACTAATATATTTTTAAATATTCGGATAACATTTTCTTAGTTTAACTTTATAAACTAAGGATTCCAAGTTCTATGAAATAATCAATCGATAATCGAATAGATTCACTTACGATTATAAACTACCCCATCACTATTGAAAGTTGTCAAAATTATCATCCTAAATTGGACAAACTATACATACATACTATAAAAATAGATACTAGTATATTGCTATGTATTGTAGTGTTTTCTTGGCTGACACCAACTCCAACAATAACAATAATTGTACCTACATTATATTATCGTATAAGTTTCAGAAGAATACTTAATGATTTTTTGACTTTTTAGTGTTTTGTTTTGGCATTAGTTTTTTTTTTGTTAAAATTTTTGTTTTTGTTCTTGGGGAATGAATGCCCACGGATGCCCAAAATTATGTCAGACTGTAACACGTCTTTCATTTTCAAGAATTTTGGGATTTCACGGTTGTTTGCTATTGTTCTGCATTATCTGCGTCGTAAAAATAATCATACGTTTTTAATTTTTTCCTAAAGAGTTCAGTAAACTTGACCTGCTTGTCCTTGCTACGGTTGCTAGTTTTACTGTAGGTAGATCATAATAATAACTTACCCAGTTTTTAAAGCGATTCTAGCGTATGCTGTCCTATTTTTCATGATCACATGGTACACATCTCGGCTCGCGACTATCGCTTCGGAGGATCCTCCAAGATTGATGGCGAGGAGGTTTC
Organism: Udea olivalis; assembly: GCA_947369235.1. Classification (NCBI taxonomy): domain Eukaryota; kingdom Metazoa; phylum Arthropoda; class Insecta; order Lepidoptera; family Crambidae; genus Udea; species Udea olivalis. The sequence continues at coordinate 6,667,787 of OX376347.1, forward strand.
CCTTATGGCGTTTCTTGTCGAGGACGTATGCGATACCTTCTTCAGATTTCGCGACAGCGCCGCCAAAGAGGTTGACATCGCGTAGGAACGGGGCTGTTAGCTTGCTGGGGACCTTGGACCAATGAATATGATACAGTTTGAATTTGAAAAACAACGGATCACGGTTTTCTATAAATACGAATACGAATTGACTACTTTACAGCTTTTGTCTGTAAGCAAGAGCGAAGCTAATACCGGCTAATACGCCTGCGTCTACCAGGCAGGACCACCGATTCTGAACTCTACTGCGAACAACTGATGAGATTTAAGCGAGGAGTTGAAAGAAAGCGGCCGGAATTAATCAACAGAAAGGGCGTGGTTTTTCATCATGATAATGCTGGACCTCGCACACCTTTAGCCACTCAGCAAAAATAAAGAGAGTTTGGCTGGGAGGTGTAAATGCATCCGCCGTATAGTCCTGACCTTGCACCTTCAGATTTCCACCTGTTTCGGTCTCTTCAGAATTCTTTAGGCAGTGTCAGGCAACATCACGAGAGGAATGTCAAAGCCACTTGTCGCGGTATTTTGATCAGAAGCCTCTAAAGTTCCTATAGCAATGAGATCATGTCCCTACCTACAAGATGGCAAAAAGTAATCGAACAAAATGGCACCTACATACTTTAGTTAAATGTAAATAAGCTATATAAAAAATGTTTTGAATTTTCTTGAAAAATGCGAAGAAAATTTTTCCTCAACCTATTTTTATGACCAAATTACATAAAATCTTTATAAATTGTAGCCTATGTGTTATTCTAATGTCTATCTAAGCTGTATTACTGTAGATAAAGTTTCACCTAAATCCGATTAGTAGTTTTTGCGTGAAGAGTAACAAACATAGGTATCTACACACATCAAAAGTATACGAATATCAATCTTGCCTTACCTGTGCTATGTAGCTGTATATCCCGGGGAATGTGCTGTCGAAGCCTGCTCCGTTGGTTTGGAATGCTATGGATGCCCCCATCATCAGCTGGCCGTGGGGGCAAAAGGGGGCAAGATAATTCTTCGAAGGGTCCAGCTCAGCGGTTTTTACGATCCGTATCGGGAAGTATTGTGCAACGTAGCGCCAAATTGACAGGTTTCTATACCAATTTGATCTGGAAAGGAAATGCTGTGTGTGATAATATTTATAAACGAACGCCTCCGTGCCCTAGTAGTAACATAGCTCGGCCGAAATCCGGAGGTAAAACAATATAAAACTATCACATACCTACCTTCTACTTCCATGAGTTGTAATTTGGTAATCATTGATGAGATATATTGTGTATACTAGTCCTAACCACCAGAGCGGACTGTACAGTATGTAGAATAGTATTGCGTAGGAACATATCGGGATGATGGTACCGTGGATCGTGTAGAAGGCCGTTGCTAGGGTTTCTAGGCGACGGGACAAGGGCACGTGGAGAGGGGCCCATTTTATACCGGATTGCCTGAAAACAGATATTTTGCCTTAACCAGTTGAGTGTTAGTCGAACATACGGGTGTTCCGGGAATACGTATGACGCGCTATGCAAAAACCGGTTCTAACTAGTGGCACCAGTGGTGAAAAATATTATGAAGCTTACTACTCACCTTATATCGTCAGGAATAAACTGATATACGAATTGTGTGATAAATTCGATCACAGTTCGTAGTGGTTTCCATCGTATGATTTTCTTCCGCCTCGCAAATAGGCTGACTAGAGTTCTCCATCTTGATTTCTTTGGAGGACTGTCGCTGGCTTTTTTTTCCTTGTCTGGCTTACTGCGTCGAAACAAACGGTGCTTCAGTTGATGGAATCTGTAGCTGCCAAGATCCTCAGTGGAACTATAGAACAGAAACAGCAGTTATTTAAAGCTTCCATTATAGACAAGTTATGGTTAGCAGTAGATATCTACATAAAGTTAACCACGCGGTGGCAGCTGATCTAAACAAATAGCAAGTCCACACATAATCATTTTCGAGAATCACAAAACCCATTCCACTGTTCACGAATTTGAGCTAACCAAATTTAATTAGTCTTACTCGTATGGTGTTATTCCAGACATTTGAGGATCTGCTTATCTACAGCCTATTCCACAGAACGTTGAAAAGAAACTGATATTTTTCAAGTGTGTTTGTATTTCTTACATGACGCGATTGTATGTCAGCTAAGATTCCAAAGTCTCAAACCTGTTACCTTTTAACCCTGGCTTTTCGCATCATCATTTAACTATTGGTTAATAATTCAGTTTAACATGAACGTATATATATTAGACAAGACGAAGGTAATGTCTCACGTCCATGTCGCACCCGTACCGGTAATTGTTGGGAACGATACTATGAAGCTGTTGACGAATATGTTTACCTACCTCGGACCAGGGGCCCTACTCCAGTACAAAATTACGAAGTTTCGTAAAACTTTGGAAGGGTAAAACGTACACAAAAACTAGTATGTTATAAATGGTTTTCATGTATTTTGTACATTAAAATATGGTTATTGGAATACCAAAAAATCAACACCAATTTTGGCCGGTAAGTATGTTTTTGTAACGACTGAAAATTCACTTAACTACGCGTTCGACGGAGGGACGCGGGCGACCACGAACTGGAAGACGCAGCGTGAGCAGGCCTCCTACCCGGTGGACCGATGACACCGACGGATACCGGATGATAAAGCGACACCAAGCGTTTACTTGCCGAACTATGTCATATATAGGCTGTATTGCATATGGAAGTAAAGATCAAATCGAAATAGCGCATAGCTGGGGTCATTTCTGACCTTTTTAACCCTATCAATATTGGTCTGATTTCAAAAAGTTCTGATCAATTTTAGTTTTTTCAGTAAATTGCCTAAGTCCATACAAAAATAATTATTAAAAAAAATGTATCAAAGGTACTAACTTATTTTTTTTGGCAAAAGATTAGCAGGTGATATGTCTTACTTTGACTAGTTATTTTATTGAGCTAGAATTCCCATATCAATTTAAAAAGCTAAAATATTGCAAGAAAAAATCTTAAACAAAGAATTACTTCATTTTCAGGCAGATATTCGTGAAAAAAAATGTAGGTACCTACTACTGAAAGTTGTCGAAGTATTTAAAAAAGTTGCTCATTTTTTACAAATTCTTTTAAGATATAACTTACAAATTTATTCGAATAATTTCTTAAGTTGTGAAAATTTTGAACAAGAAAGTCGTGTTTTTTGGTGTTTATAATTTCAATCTATTCATATTTTTTTCACGAAAATCCATTTATGATCACTTTAATGTTACTTTCTGACAAATGATAACAGTAAGTACTTGTTACCATCAATTTTAGTAAAACAAAATTCAAGCAACACAAAAATATATAAATTATTTTCACAAACTCCAAAAAACACGACTTTCTTATGCAAAATACTCACAACTTTAGAAATTATTGGAATATTGCAATTTATACTTTAAAGGAATTTGTAACATATAGGTAAGTTTTTAAAATACTGTGAAAACTTTTACTAGTATATTTTTTTTCACGACCTCTGCTTGAACATGAAGTTTTTTTTTGATTAAGATTTTTTCTTGCAATATTTCAACTTTTTAAATTTTCATGGGTGTTCTAGCTTAATAAAATAACTAGTAACAGTAAGACATATCACCTGCTAATCTTTTGGCAAAAAAAATAAGTTGGTACCTTTGATTTTTTTATAATCATTTTTGTATGAACTTAGGTGATTTTCTGAAAAAAACTAAAATTGATCATAACTTTTTAACGGTTAAAAATCGGAACAATGTTGATAGGGTTCAAAAGGTCAGAAATGACCCCAGCTATCAGCTAGTTTGATTTGATCTTTACTTCCAGGGACACCCTGTATAAAGATAACCATAGCTACACTGTACTGCTCTGTAGTAGGTACGTTAGGTATAGGAAACTTAAGCTCGATGTTTTACACCATGTTTTTTAACGTAAACAATTTAAAACATGATGAATGAAAATGGTCAAAAGTCAATCAGGTAAAATAAAAAATAACCCTTTAATCTGAAAATTTATTTTCACCTTTTCATATGTAGATATGACCTGAAGCTTGATAAAGGAATTGACCTCCCGGCCAATCCATTTGCACCTTGTTTGTTGATAGTCGATGGTTCAAGAAATACGAATATAATGTTTCGTTAATATTTATTCAAATATAATTTTCACTCGATATCTTCACATTCCTCTACCATATCGCTTGGAGGCCCTGGCTGCGCGGGAGGTGCCCAGTTCAAGTATATAGAATCAGTGTAGATCGCCATTCCGAAAGAGAACAGCCACCTGCATTATGGAAAAACATCTAAGTAAATTAAACTTAACCGCAAGCTTGCCAATTTTCACCGATTCACGTGGATATTATTCCTTATAAGCAAGTAACCAAAGGTGTTTCAACTAATAGTAAGAATGTTCTTTCTCTAAGTGCAATCGGTTTTACTTCAGAATAACCTGTTATAGACATTCTGGAGTTTGCCGTGTGAGCCATTCCATTTAGCTGCCGCACACTGCTAAACGCAGCAAATAGCGGCTGAGCTGGGTCACTGGACGCGGCCAGCAAACGCAACAGCTAGTGGCTGAGATGAGCCACTAGCTGTCGCATTTTAGAAGCTGCAACAAATGGGTAGGTGACTCTGGCCGAGTGCGCGGGTCTTAGGTTGCCTGTCCGTCCAACGAAGCGGAACGAGGCAGCGGAGCGAAGTTTTGGCAATTTTCAATCAATAGGAGTGAAGGCAGGCGTGCCTTCAAGCAATCTCATTGGTTGCAGCCTTAACGCGGCCACAAGCAGCTATTGGTTAGGATGCCATACTACTCATGATTGCTTGAAAGAAGTAGCTCGTAATTGCGTGAAAGCAGCAGCTTGTGGTGACCACGGCCACGGCCCAGTGTGCGGACGCTTTTGAAGTCATCTATACTAATATTATAAAGAGGAAAGATTTGTTTGTTTGTATTGAAAGGGCTCCGAAACTACGGGACCGATTTAAAAATGATTTTACTAATATAAAGTCACATTATCAGGGCTATATTTTATTTTAAATTGGGTTAAATTTTGACTGGAAAGACAGTCTACGTGGGCGAAGCCGCTGACGGATAGCTAGTCTTTAATAATTAAGTAGAATTTGTCCACTAACCAGAGCACACCAAGAAGCAAAACTTTGTTATAGTAGCTCTGTTTATCCTTGTACCAAGTGTCCCAGGGGCCGCAAGGTATCGGCAGCTCGTTCATGTGGGCATCACAGCGATCTGCAAAATTCACATTTGATTAAGTCGAGGCATTCGAGGCTGAACATCTTTACTGATAAGTTTTATTTCTTGTTGCTCTCGTTTAGAAAACTTGAAGATCGTGTTAATTACTTATGTACTGTTTCCTTTTTAGATTTGATCAGTCAGAGTTTTAAATTTAAGAAAACATTTTTGGTTACTCTTAGGTATATTACAAGGAACAACAGGAACACACTTTTAGTCGTGGCCGGGGATGAGCAAGATTGCTTTTTGCCCTCGCTCTACCCTAGGGCCTTTGATTTGCTACATATCATTCTTAACTTCTTTCAGGACCAAACAGATAGTTTCAATAGCATATTTAAAATTTACAACTGTCTTGAGGATTTTCATTTGCACAGTTTGCCAAATAAGACAAAACAATAAACAAATGAGGGGAAACCCTACAATACAATACTTACCTACTTAAGTGACTGACCCAAATGCTAGCACTGCACCAAATAATCAGCACTCCGAATATTTAGTAAAATTTCAAGGTACAATAAACATATTTTTATTACATACAATTTCAATACCACTATCACAGTGCTGTTAATTGGCTCACTCTATGCTAATAATTGGTGGTGACGGTGCTAGTAAATGGTCAGATGGTCGTTTTTTACTCTTGCCTATCTAAAAAAAAATGGATTAGGATAAACCATTTTTATTTAAAAATATTATCTCACTGATTGAAACTGAAACAAGAAACTTGTCATAACGGGTGAAAAAGTATTTTATAACACACTTGCTTATAAAGTGGCTTTAATTTCACCGCAATTAGGCACATAATGACACCTGTAGTCAAACTGTGACTTTTCATTGCTATTATTCACAAGTGAGTTAAAGAGTTTTTTTAATTTTATTGGTTGAGTTGCTCTGTTCTTAAAAAAGTTTCGATACAAAAAATACTTCTTATCTATTTAAATAGATAATTTCAACATGTAGATAACTAAGTACGTGTTTATTAAATAAGACTTTCACTCAAATATAATTTTTGGTTTTTCTGTAATAAAGAAAACTTGAAATAGCCCATTTTGTACGTGGCTAAAACGCTATCCGCGAAAAGCCAAAAAAAAAGAAACCTCATTCTTTTTGACCGATCGCCATTGTAAGATGCGCGCATAGGAAAACTGTTCAATTTTTCCCGCCATTGCGAAAGATTTTTCACAACCCGTTTTCACTGTTGAAATTACAGTAATTTTTAGTATTATTATCTTCACAAGTGTGTTGAAAAACGTCGTATGATACACGTGTGTATTGATGATTACCGTCCTCGGCTCTTTTAAGACAATGTGATAAACGGACATAAGTTAGGACTAACTCTTAAAGTGCTGATAATTGGGTCCTCCACCCTATATTAAAAACATTGATACAATTACTCGCAAAACGGTTTATCATTGAATGCTCTGATCCCAAAGCAAGGCAAAAACAATGAAAAAGTAATTCACAAAGCAGCAGAGTTGACACTCACGTATCGTGGCCTCAAAGGATACAGTAGATTGCAAAATGGAGGAAGATAGGTATCTATACAAATATTGAAAAGAGGATGGATTTATTGCTTGTTTGTTTGTATGGAATAGCCTCCGAAACTACTGAACCGATTTTAAAAATTCTTTCACTAATACAAAACTATTTTATCAGCGAGTAGGTAACATTGTCTGTATATTATTTAATAGGCTGCATTTTAAGACACAGCCAGTTATTTAATTTAGAAAATTTCGTCAGCCGTTAAAAATTATAGTATTAGCATACCAGCTCTTATGGCATATTTCCTTACTGGCACAATCGTACGAAAGGCAGTCAGACCCTTCGTCAGAGCCAAGAGTTTCGATCTCATATTTCTTATTCGTAGTGAACTTTTTCTATAACACAAAATTACAAAAGGGGAACTATTCGACGCTGACCAAGAGACATTGTTGACGTTGACACAATATTTTTCACAACTTTTACTAGTTTGCCTAAAAAGGTTGTCTTGTTGTTGTTTTAAATCAACCTGCTTAGTATAAACATATTTTTAACCACGAGCCCTTCGAACCCTTACGGCCCGCGTACACCTAAAGGCTTGTATCCACTATGCTCGCGAACCTTTTGCGCTCCGCGCTCTTGCAACTGCTCCACATAGTGGATACGTTCGCGCTCCTGGAGCGTGCAACGGTGCACACTCCGCGCTCAGCGCTCCAATCAGTAGCGGTTTTCGGGCGAACACAAACGGGAGCTCAGTCTGTTCGTGGACGCGAACAAAATACCATGTTTAGTGCGTACGTATCGTGTATCGAAATGTATGCCGCACTGGCCACTAATTCTGGCGACGACATGTTCACTCAAAGGTTCGTTGAAAACTGTGGAGCGCACGGGGAGCGGTAGAGAAGCGGTAAAGGAGCGCCTCCCGTATCTACTGAAGCAGTTGCAGGAGCGCGGAGCGTAAGAGGTTCGCGGACATAGTGGATACAATACAAGCCCTAAGCCGTTATCGGCCAAACTATGCTCAGCCGTCATCGGCTCTTGGGACTCTTGGGCGCTCTGTGGCTGATCGGCGGCGTGAGTTCGGGTATAAAACCGCCGTTTTTTCACCGCGGCGGGCGCGGTTGAAAACCGTATCGTGCACTAATCTAAAACCGCTTTTTGAAACCTGAACTATTGAAATTCGTATATAGGGACTTAAGTACTTGTTATTAAAAAAGCAAGCCTTCGATTCCTGTTCAGTTGCTGATGAAAAAGCCTATATTAATAAAGCAAGCTATAACCACAGGTAATAGTCTGGTTTATTATAATTCTACTAAAGCTTATATACGAACTCATACACGTACACTGTGTGTGCCTAGTCTTACTACGTGACCACCCGGCACACAAGCTGGCCTGTGTCACTACGTAATTCGGTTTACTTATTCACCTACCTACACGCTCGGCCCGTCCGTGTGGACAATTTAGTCGAGTGTCACGCACGCAGTACGCAGGACGCGACCGCGGCTGTTTATTTTCGCAAGTTTAAAACTGTAATATCTTCGAAAATATTCATTTAAATTACATGCTACAAAGGGTCATATTGATCTATATTAAATGCACAATGTATTTAAGGTACTTAATTTGATAAGTATTAATGCTGTATTGCTTAAAATCGCTTCGTATATAAGCTATATTTCTCGTAAAAAGTAAAGTATAAAAGATAGTTATTATGGGTTAGCCGTAAGAGATAGATATATACCATCGCGGACTTTTTTGTAGACCTTTTTAAGGTGCACAATACTGCAGTAAATTTTTTGATCTATTTGTATGGTTCAGCCAGCGTTTGCAATGTAAGCATAAAAAAAAAGTGATTATTTACGAGATCACATTAGAAACCTCTGTTTATACAAATATATCTCGTATGTTATATACATATAAACCTTCCTTTTGAATTACTCTATCTATTAAAAAAACCCGCATCAAAATTAGTTGCGTAGTTTTGAAGATCTAAGCATACATAGATTGACAAACAAACCAGGAAAAAGCGTATTTGTTTACAGCGCCTATTTGTTTACAAGCGCTTCTAATTCCAGTATTTGCAACCCTATGAGCGACACGCAGCCGGGTTACGTCAAGGTCGTTCGTGTAAGCGAGTGGCGAGCGCTCGTAGTGCCTTAGATATAAGATTTACTTTCGATAGTCCCGGCCGTTGAAAAATTTAGGTACGAGTACAGGTGCAGAGTTGTTTTGGACCGTATTGGCACGCATCGAAGGTTGATATTGTATTGCAATTGTGTCGAAAGTGCGTCTTCTGTTTTTATTTTATTCTGTGACGCAAGCCATATTGTTATACCGCTATTAGGTTGGTACCTCATGAGACCTCTCATCAAATGCGGATTGTTGACACAATCCGAATAGTGTGAAATCACTTCAAACCACACTTTTAATAAACATTTCAGTAATTTATGTACTTAGTGCATTTACTTAAACAATTTTCCCATTCTTAAGGGTTGTTTGGTAGGGATCGCTGTCTAGGTCTAGCCGCCCATCTATACTAATATTATAAAGAGGAAAGATTTGATTGTTTGTTTGTTTATTTGTATTGAATAGGCTCCGAAACTACTGATCCGATCGTGAAAATTATTTCACTAACAGAAAGATAAATTATTCAGGAGTGACATATGCTGTATTTAAAATTCAATGAAAAATAATAGTATATGTAAATCAAGTCGGAGAAAAGCGGGCAAGATGTGATAATGGACACCAGCTGTGAAACATTTGACGGAACGAAGTCTGTCGGGAAAGCTCGTATGTTTATTAGATTGTAAGTTAACTGGTCGTCTTTCGGCGTACCCAAGGCCTCGTGAGTTTCAGATATAGTGCTTTTACTCAGCCACAAAAACTGACACAGAATAGGTATGTAATACTTACGAAGTGTCTCACGTCCGGAGATACTAAGGCTTGTTGACGCGGTCGCTATTTACCTCCTCGGACGTAACATGGGTTCGATTTCTCGTTCTTGTGTGTTCCACGCGGGAAAAGTCGTGGGTGAAAACTAGTTGGTAAATGAATTAAATATTTGGTATAAGACCAGTCTAACGACCTGAATTAGGGTTGTCGGCAGGCCCACCCTGCCCATTATGGGTGGATCAGCGCTTACTCGTTGCTAAAAGTGTGATATTGTTAGATAGTAATCAGAACTGTTGTTAGGACTGATTCTCTATAGATTATTACATATCTATAACTAATGTTATAAAACTGAAGAGTTTGTTTGCTTGAACGCGCTAATCTCAGGAACTAACTGGTCCGATTTGAAAAAATCTTTCAGTGTTGGATAGCCCATTTATCGAGGAAGGCTATAGATAGGCTATGTTTCATCATTCCGCGCGGACGAAGTCGCGGGCAGAAGCTAGTTTATTAATATTAAAATATGAAAAACGCCATAACCGACTCGATTATGTCTACCAAGTTACCAACCTACTGGAGTTGCCAGCTTAACCATCACTGCTCTCCTGGGATCATCTGCGGGTTTTATATGACGACTTTATTATAAACTGATGACTTTGAGACTGCTGAAACTCGTATAAAATCTTTAGAAATAGCTTTCGACGTAATAAAAACTTCACCCACTCGTAATAAAAAAATCCCCGTTACATTGCGTTAAATATTCCAAAACTTTTATAATAAAAGTGTCCCTAGAGAAACTAATGTGTTTTGTGGGGTAACGAGATTATCAGTTCTCTCATGAATTGTGATTTTTCCATTAGATATTATGTATGTAGGTTAACTAATTAAATATAAAAAGTTAATGACATTTTAGACATCTTTTACTCACTCCAAACTTAGCTTAGACTTCACTTTAGGGTTGTCAGACACTAATACTACCTTAACACAAAATTGATTGAACTTTTGGTAACTATGCCAATGCCAATCGATTGCGGTATAGTTTGATTTCCAAGATGGGGGTATGTGCCCAGCAGTAGGACAAGACTTAGAATAATTTATTACGCACTTTACACCCAGGCCCAGAACACACCCTTATGTGTTATGTCCGTCGAAGAATGTTCAATTGTTCATCTTGGATGGGGCTAGAAGTTCGCACACGCTATTAGGCGCTATAAGCAAGATCTGTACCAATTTTGCCAATTGAGTTGTACTTTTCACTTCACTTTTAAGGCCTGCGCAGACGACGTACCTCCTTTTATCCGCGGCGGAGAAAAAAGTATGCTCCGCGAAGAAAATAGAGGATTTACCGCGGACTCAACGCACACGGTGTGCGATCATTTGTTGTTCCAGAGTATTTAAATATTCTGAGATTACGTTGTGCTGTAATTTACATGAAGTTTAAGCAAAAGAGAAGGCTTTTTAAAAAGAGAATACAGGGTCCATCCCCTTATTTCGATTGTTGACGCGGAGTAAAGTCTGCCGTGTGCGTTGACTGCTTATACATAGTTCGTTCGTTCTATTTTTTTCGCGGGCGCCCGCGCACTTTAATCCGCTACGCTACGCTCCGTGGGCGTCCGCGTTGCTCGATACAGTTTGTAAGGGATCTATTTTGACGGAGAAAAAAGTACTCCACGTTTTCCCTCGTCTGCTCAGCAGGGCTATTCCTAAAAACTAATTTCGAACCTCACCCAGTGAATCCGCCGTGAGATTCAAATTTCGCATCTTGTAAAACTGGATAACGACGAAATGTCACCTTTCTGATGAACGTGTTCATAAAATAAACAACGTTTAATGAGATTTTGATATCAAGTTTATATAAATTGTGTATATATAAGCAAAAGTGAGTTCGATCACCTGAGTGAGATCGGGTTTCGAATTTTACAGAATCGCACTACTGGCCTTTAATCTCATCTGGGATTTAGATAGTGGCCAACCCTATAAAATGAGATTCCGTAAAATGGGTGTATAATGAAACAAGCAATTAAATTTTGAAAACAATATCAAATTTAATACATAAATAATATTTATGTACTTCTACAAATATGTTTTCGTCTATATATTTACACTGAAACACATAATTCCTCCTAATTAAACTAGGTTTTCACATATTTCGTCATAAAAATAATAGGCAACTGAAAAAATCAACAAATTAATATAAAATGTTACGCAATAAACAAATTTTATAATAATGCAAACATAGAAAAAATAATAACATTGTACAAAATAATTTACACACAAGTATCTTCTGCTGTGGGTGCGGACTTGATTCCTATACATACATGATCATTGGCGAGGCAATGAATCATGGACTAATATTAAAATATATTATCTATTACAATCTATAGACAATTCCCATTAGCATTGACCTATGGGTTCATAATATTCATAATTTATTATTGGGTGCGTGTATAATTTTTTAAAAGTAAACATTGGGGCACAAAGTAACTAACTGACATATATAAATCGTAAAGGTAGAAAAATCTATAGCAAATTGGTAAGGAACATCCTGCATGGAGTGTTCTCTTTATTCTTACTATTTTGAGTGCAAAGTGCAAGGTTCAATGGCATAGATGAAAGTTTAACATTTTTATTAGCACTGAAGTTTAGGAGCCAAGTTAATTATACATTTATTGTTTTTTTCCTGATTTGGGTGATATTTTTTTCCTATATTTTCTTCATATATTTATTTTCAAGTATAGGTCCATAGTTGTTATCTATGCTATTAATTTTGTGTCAGATAAACGAGACATTTACTTTGACGATTTCTAAAATACAGTTTAGTTTTACACAGGTCATTTGTGCCTCTAGTCGTAGTTTATGCACATTGACAATATTATCTAGAAGGACTTTTCATTGTACGAAAAGTTTACCTACTGACCTTCACTTTAGTACGGTTATTTATTTATGGTTTGATCTTGTCTATTTGAAATTATCAGTTAAGATCGGGCAATAAAAATTCGTCGCTATTGAATAAGTGGTCTAAGAAAATCGTAAAGAAAGAAAAGGCCAGGGTCGTAGAATGTAACAGTTTTATTTGGTACGCTACGACCAACTTCTACTTTTCTAATTGACTAAAGCCACATTAGCTAAACCAAGACTAAAAGCACATTACAATATAAATGTACACTCTCCCACTTTACCGCTAGTACATAACGGAACAGACTTAATTCGGTCCATACTTAATTGACGACCACATGGACTGACATAAACGCATATCGTTGCTTATATATTCAATACAATTCAACAACCAGGAGATATATTATTAACTAACATCCTTAACTAATCATGAGAAATCTCCGAGGAGCTCAAACATTCTACAACACTCATGTTATACATCTATCGATTTATTTTTCGTTTTTATACATAATATAATCGAATCAAAATCGAAAAGTTATTGGATTTTTACGTATGTATATTTGGCAAATTGTTTTACATTACACCCATCCCAACACCTAGGTAAAGGGCCCATATAGTACAATAAACTCAGTCATGACTTAAAGCCACTCACGACAAAATGAAACTATTTAATTTAGCTATCTACATATTTAATGAATTGTAGTTGTGTGATCACCACTCGCGTCCCTTGTCGCGGCATAAGTACCTAATACAGACTATTTTTTTTCTAATGCATTAACAAAATAGACGTCCCTTTTATAATCAAGACCAATTACAAATTGACAAGATAGATTCATCAAAGGTCTTAAGAATAAGGAATATTTTTTTACACGAATAAAAAAAACCTCTGTTGTCCTATTTATTTTGCGGTTCTTTATAGATCCTTTTCCAGGTATGTCGAAAATTAAGAATCTAATTATTTGTCTCACATCAACTTTATTTGACATAAAAAAATACGCGTTTTATTTAATATTCAATAATGAACTAACTTATTTGTACAAAAATTAAGCGTTTTGCATTACAGAAACGAATAAAATAAATAAATAACAAACGGATCGCTAGAGATCTTATCAGAAAAATCGGCTTAATTGCAATCTATGGAACGCGTTGTATTAGTTCATAATTTTTGTACGACAATTTACACGTTTACTTATTTTGAAACTGAAAAATTAATAATATGCAGTATCCAAAATAGTATTTATAGCACCATTATCAGCTGCAATTATACATAGTTAAGTATAAAGCAGTAAATAATTGAAAATCACAAGCACAAATAAAGGAGCCGTGCGTAATCAAAATGGTGTCTTCAAAAATATATAATTGGACGCCAAATGTACAAGAATTGACTTACGATAAACGCACTAAATTGAACACTTAATGGCTAAATCTATCACAAACAGTCCATTGAGGTAATTCATAGAATGAATTTTTTGTTTTAAGTTTTGAAGGGCTAACCCTCAACACTGCTTATCTATGAGTAAAATTCTGCACTTAGTTGACATAGTTGCTTATTTAACAAATTAATATCTGGGACTAGAGATCTGACTATAATGGACATTGTATGTTTATGCGTCAATTTCTACACGTAAACTCTGAGGTTTCGTTGCAAAACTACCTGAACATTGAACATAGTACATATTTAGATTTCTTTCCAACTAAACTGTATATTAACGCTGTGCACTATAAAATTTGCTTTTAAAACCTTAAGTTTTGGTGTTGAGCAATGTATAAAACAGTGTATTTGGTTACAAGATGGCTTGCGTTTGTGTTTACTTTTAATAACTAAATCTATAACTATGGCGTACTATTACAATTTTTATCACCTGTTTGGTGAACTTTTGCGAGAAAAATAGTCATACAAATTCTTATTTTATGAAAAAATACGCTTTACCACAAAAACTATAATTATTATATTAAGTGCTTCCAGATATTAATATTAAATTGGCCCACATAATTAAATATTTATGCAAATGACATGATCACATATAAAGTGCCACATCAATTGTTGAAGTACTTGTGGTACAGAGGTATGGCAAATCTATGAAATTACGCTACGAAATAAAGATGGCAATGTTCCATGAACTAGAATAGTTCATAAGCAATCTAGAAATATGCTAGGACCGCTTCGGATAAAATTCTTGGATGCACTCTGCAGAGCAAATGCGTGACGCAGCAACAATGCTATCGTTCACATCAATCAATCCGATCTGGAAGCAAAATCTAATTGATACTCAATAGGAGTGCAATTTTCTGTCGGCTGACAAATCAATCGATATCGATGCGTAACACTATTCCCGTACGCCCTGTAAAAGCTATATATCCCAAGTAAATTTTACAGAAGAGACATGATGAGATGTTTCATTTTAAGATTGTTTAAACTTTTACAAAAATTTAAGGTCGTATATATTTAAAATTTTACACAGCCTTTATGATTTTTGTAAACTTTTCACCTAAGCATGACTCTTCAGTTCCAATCGTAACAAAAGTTTTTAAAAAGACACATATAACTACTTATGTTTAGCGGTTTTGTAGACAATATTAGTAAATATTTCATTCTCCTAAGATTGGGGACAGCGAGACGATGGTTATCATGATTCCTTGGGCTTCGCACATAGCAACGTTATGTTACGTCACTTAAATCTAATATTTCAGCGTCCAAAATATCACTTCATGTGATTTTAATCACACACTTTGATCGTCAAATTTGCTTGCCAATATCAAACGTAACTAGTATCAGTCTCCACATTAACTGGTCTTCTTGATTTTGGTAGATTATTGTGATGGTCGTTGTTCAGAACGCTGTCCCTTCGAGCCGCGAAACAGCTGGGAAGCGCATGTTTGAAATTCCGTTTATTCGTAGAAGTTCTTTTGAGCATCTCAGCATGTGCGTTGATTGTTTCAAAACGTTGCAACTTCGATTGATCTGTAACAATATAAAAATCGACATAAAACATCGCTTCAAATCTGGATATAAATAAATGCATTATTTAATCATGATAAGCTATTAAGCTTAACTTGGCCCTAAAGTCTACCGCACATGAAATATCTGTACTGATCAAGCTTTTTTGTCTAATAATTTCTACTATACCCGTCGTCTGTCGATGCCCGGCCGACGGTAAATTGTGATGTTGTTTATATTGTGTCTGCACATACGACAGACTAAGGATTTCTATATTTTTCCTTCCCTAGGATGCAAAATTGTAAGTCGCATTGTTTAGAAAAGGTGCGTATGATGCGACGATAGTATTTCCATTTGTTACGCAGTGAGTAAACTTTACCGTATGATTATTTCCTTTAAGACATACAGACCTTTCTACTCGTCATTCCTTTATGAAAAGTACAAAGTTTCTTCAGTTTTCATGACGAATTTTGATCGAGTTAACAATTAAGTTTTAATAAATGAACTATTTACTACTATTCATAAAAAAACTTATGAGAGCATTTCCGAATTGTACTTCAACCGCCCTACCCAAATCCACTGATAAAACCTTCACGACGGCAATACCACAGTAATCTCAATGTAATTCTCACGCAGCGTCTGTGAATGTGGATTATCAGCGTTTCTCGTCCGGGCAGAGTTTGTGCTGAGTCGCTGGTGTGTAAATCGTAACCTGCCCGACGTAGCGTCGCCAAGTCTGCGGCTCCCCGCGCCCCGCGCCCGCCTCCCAGGTGACGACCCGCTAGGGATGCCCAAGTGGTATCGAAATCAATGTTATTTTAGTTTAAGATCATAGACAAATGTTATTAAAAGTGCTGCTAAACAGACATGTCCAGCACATCTGGTTTTGATAAAAAAGGTGTTTTGTTTTTATTTTTTCATTGCATTTATAATGAAATAAATTAAACAAGTCATCGTTTGGTTTTTTGGTAGTCTGGTAATACAAGAGTCAGTAGAATAAGTTTTCATAGAGTTTGATGACTCATTATTCGGATGGAAATCTTTCGACAATATAAGTGGTAGCAAAAACATCAACTATACCTACGTGCTGATTATATTATATTACGCAAATATTTTAATTATGTTGTTATGACAACACTATCCGTGGATTTTTCCTATTCAAAATATGTTCAGTCAGTATTGTTGTTTAATATTTGATTAATAGAATTAATATTTATGATTAATATTTTATCCTATATTTTCTTTGAACATGAATATTTAATTCCGTACATAAATAGCCACAATTTTTACATATATTCAAATTAAAGGTTAAAGGGACGCTACTTTTATTGATGAGAGTACCTACAGGCAATCGAAACACTGAACTGAACTCTAAACTGAACCTCTTTATTTTTTTATCACAGCAAAGTGTTACTGGCTGCATACGATATTTAAGCCAACTTGTCCTAAGAGCTTTCTCGCTAACTCAAGTCTGAGAGCTAGCGAAAAGTGAGATACAAAAGTATAAAAACATCAGCATACATTTATTAAGAAAATCTATCGACACGCATACCGTTCCCGACCCTACCAAACCACGATAAATCTGTCGCATATTCAGCGATGTAACGGACTTTCTCTGCGTGACTCATTGCTCAGCATAAAGTGAGTTGCTCTTAATACGCGATGTAGATAATTGGCATACTTATCCCGAAATAAGACCCCGTAAAACGGGCTTTAGGGAATAAATAAACTCGGGATTTATATCTAGTTTGTCGGATTTATTGCCGAGTGAAAGAACTCTGGTATTGGTAGGTCACGGGGCGATAAAGGCTAGATGCTAAAAAGCTGGTATAAATTAAAAGTAAAGCCTCAGTTTATTTTTCATTCAATTTAACGCTATAGGGCTATGACTTCAGGGATTCTTGACAATATCGAATAGATATAGGTACGTTTCGCGACTCCTTTATAATGCGAACAGAAAAGGAGTGGAACTCGCTGCCTGTGCATGTGTTTCCAAAGGGCTTGGTACCCAATGTCAAAAATCATATGATCAACGTTTAAATAATCAACGCCCTAATAGCAGCAACTTAAATGACCAACGATTCAAAAGATCGACAGATCAAAATATCAACTGTTTAAAATATCAACAGTTCAAAAGATCGACAGTTCATTTTGGTCTTTTAAGTTGCTGCTATTACGGCGTTGATTATTTAAACGTTGATCATATGATTGTTGACATTGGGTATCAAACCCGTTTCCAAACCAATACAATCTGGATCTTTTCAAGACAAGAGTGAATAGGCATTTACTAGGCAGACATTTCCCTTCATAGATCGCATCGTAACTTACTACCAGGTGCGTTTGCGATCAAATAACTGTCTAGTCAAGTCTAAAAAATTATGCCACATTATGACCACTAAATTATAACAGCAAAAAAAATCAAGAGGAAATAATATTCAAACATATTTTTGACTGGCTTTGCACCAATGTGCAATGACAGCGATCCAGCCTTTCGTACCGGAGGTCGTGGGTTCAATAACCATCCATCACAATCATTTATGCGACGAAAATTCGTGTTTGTTTTATTTAATTTAGAAATATTTAAGTATGGTTATCAGTCTCTGACACCCATAGTACAAGCTCTGCTTAGTTTGGGGTCAGATGATCTTGGTGTAATTTATCCCGGATATTTATTTATTTATATTCATACGCCACATATTTCACAAGATGAAATATTTAACAAAAAAACCAATCACAATATGAAAAGAAATAATAGAGTAAGGGTTTGTGCGACAGGAGTATGGTTTTTTAATATTAGTTTGACAAGCGATTATATCATGCTGAATGTTGTATGTTTTTTAACATGGCTTAGTTATTTTTTACACCATTACTACGTTACAAAAGCCTGGAAAATGCGATATACTCGTACATAACAATACTATCAGGTATGACTTGGCTTAGTTATTAATATTGAAACACCAGTTTGACCTAGTGGTTTACCACAAGAAAGATAAAGAGTAGTTGCAGTAGAACCATCCTACCGCATTTTTATCAATTTATACTACTCTGCTATAACTATTAATTATTACTCTGTTTGAAAGTAGTTTATCGACACAAATATTTTCCATTTCACATAACATCTATTTTTCTCTGGTTTGAAAACCTTTGATTGCCCACAAGGTCAACTTTATGTCAGAGGTTCCCGATATTATATTTTTCAATCAAATCACAGTCACTTAAAAGGATAAAAGTACGAGTAAAGGCTGCATAATAATTATAGGATTGAGTGACTCAATTTTTCTTTTGTTCGATGGATAATAACCAATTACAAACTCAACCAATTTGCGATATCACCAATAAAATACAAGTACCATAAAACGTCTCGGGGCATTTAAAAGGGAAGTGTTACAAATCGCGACGAGCGATCGAGGCTATAAAGGAAGTATGCCCTAAATAACAGGCCTGGAAGAGGCCGAATGCCCCTGTGTTAGGGTAGCCAGTTACGTTAAATTTTTCGTTTGAAAATGCATCAGAATTCTTCTACCCTTGTTAGAAGCAAAATTGAAGGATAGCTTCAAAGGTCGCGGGTTCATGTTGCGCACATTTGTATTTCTTCGGGATCTGGTTGTTATTATCTATTAAGATGGCTCTGATACCGACAGTACAAGCCCACTTATATCGTGATCAGTTTTGATGAACCCCTTTTTTACTCATTTTCCAAACTTGCTTTGACTCTTGAATCTAATTTCGACGGATTTGCATTACAAACGTCACCAAATGTTTTTAAACCTTCGACATTTCTGAAATGTTTATCTAACGAAATACTGTAGTCAAGCCGCTAATGGGCCCTACGCGTCAGATTTATGTCCGTAGGTCGTAGTATTTGTAGAATACTCTCTAAGTCTCTTACAGCACGTTTCTCTTAGATAGCCTGACCTTTAGGCGTCAAATAACCAACAGGGACAAATCTTGCAAAAGTCGAAAGCATATCCGCTCTAGCCTGTATGAATAAATTTGCGTTGCGACCGCCCCGCCTCGCCGGAATCACTCGATAACCGACAACGCCTATGCTTTATAACCCGTGACATCCGAAACTGGATTTATCGTCACACTGTCTTGTGGCACGAAAAAATCGGAAAAGTTTCGCAGTTTTTTCTGCCGCGGAACATGTTAATTTGGCGGTATATTTGTTTTAATTTATTTGTGTACTGCGTTTCCGGTTTTGGCGAATTCGGGAATAATAGCGATATTGCAAATGACCTCCTTACAAAATTAGGTTACTGACTTGATGCCACGTATTAATTACTAGTTAGTAAAAAAGATACTCCTTTCCATGTGGGTGGCGTATCATTACGTTCTATCTAAAACCGTCCGCCATGCGGCAGGCGTATTATTTCGCTAAACCTACACCCTCTTTATGAACGACTAGACCAAGGATAAAGATGGCGAGATGGTTGTTGTTTCAAGTATCCGATCTGCAGTTTATTCAGCTGTGACTATGTGGCAGCTTGTGTCAGTAAACTGGAATTTATGTGTATTAGGTACCTAATTAGTGATTTAAAGAAAATATGTTTTGAAACAGGCAACAGGGGTTACGTCACGTTTGCGGACATCTTTTCAAACTTGAACGTTCTTTTGTTCTGTTTCCTCGCAGTCGTAGCGTCTGCTCCCGCACTTATGTTTGCTACGAGTTTCAAGTATCCGATTTTCGATTTATGCAGCTGCGACTATGTAGTAACTTAAGTCCATTTTAAATGTAATGTAATGTTCGTGAGAACTAATTAATTTATTGCTCACTAGCTGCTTCGACAAACTTCGTTCTGTCAAAAGTGATTCCACGTCGCGGCGTCGGTAAAGCAGCACATTTTGCCCGCGTCTCTCCGATTTGATATACAAACTTTACTATTATTTTTCACTGAATGTTTTGTTCAATCATTAAAAAATATAGCCTATGACACTTCCTGATAATGTAGCTTCATTTTGGTGAAAGAATTTTTAAAATCGGTCCAGTAGTTTCGGAGCCTATTCAATACGTTTGCAAACAAACAATCAAATCTTTCCTCTTTAAAATATTAGTATAGATAAGGTGAATCTAGACCAAACGAACATAGAGCGGTTATTCAAAAGAATAATAATGATAGAATCTTCCAAAACAATGTATGTTGCTAAACAGGCAACTGGGGTAACGTTAGCTGACATCTTTTCAAACTTTAACGTTCTTTGGTTCTGTATCCTCGTAGTCGTAGCACTCGTAGCGCCCGCTTCCGCACTCACGTGTGCTACGAAACAAATCGAGTGTCGTATGAGAGATTTATTCAGCTGTGACTGTGACTATACAACTGACAACTTGTAACAGTAAAGTAAGCATTGTTGCACTAACGCATTTTTCGTAAATAAGAGAGAGCCAACCAAGATCGTTCATGCTCTATGGTCCTTCATTCATTCTATCCAGGCATTAAAAATACTGTCTAGTTTTATTAATTCCCTTTTTTACTTTTGGAGATATTGGTCTGCTTCTAATTTGATAGTTTATATAGTTTTTCGACTTTCGCTTTAGTAACTATCGTTAATGAATTCCTAACTTAAATAATTTTGAACATTTTGAAAACTGTAAGTATTGTACTAAAATTTTTTTAAGGGCCTCTAATTCTTTAGTGTTTAGATCATGTTTCCTCTGACGTTTCGAATTATGAGATCTTACAAGTTTTCATCTTATGGCGGTGTGGCTTTATGTCACAATACAGATGATGTTTTGTACGAACCTACAACAGAACATAAATGTTAATATAATATAAGCTAAGTTCAGTTGCTACGAACTTGCATACAACGCGCTGTATGTCGGTACATTGGTGGTGTGGTTGAACGTTACGTTGGTTAAACGTTGTTGAAAATTGTATGATTTTACGAAGATAAAGTCAAATGAAACAGGGAAGATTTTTCAGTCTGCACCTATACAGACGTTTAATCAGACTAATGTCTTGAAACGCGTCAAGCTAATTTCACGTAAGGCATTAGCGGTTTCACTTTTGGGTCTTCAATGAGAAGTCCGGCGAAGTAAGACGCATTTTTTTTTACCTTTTTATGTATAGAAAGTTATTCCTAACCGCCGGATCACGTCGGGTGCCGGCGCCCCGGGGTGCGGGGCGCGCGGGCGAGGAACCTGTTGCAGATGGGCGGGGCGGCACGCCCTACGCCCACTGCCACGTGCTGTGAAGTTTTGCACAGCGGTGCAAACTTAATAAAGCTTGGACTACATTAGATTCTAGATCTGTAGCTTACATTAGACTTGGGACTCAACTGTTAACTCTTAGAACGATCATAGTTGATGCCTAGAAGCCTTGTTGGCATCTGATTTACGAGTAGGTTGACACTATAGTTTTATTTCAGCGTTCGCAAGCGTTTGTTTCGAAATTTAAACCTACCTACCTATACCCTTTAAAACCGTTTCAAAAGGAGTGCCCCTATGCAGCGTTTCCACCAGAGACGTGCGAGGATGCGTTGAGGGATGTGTTTATTAAGCACCAATTGAATCACGAAGCTAGGTATTTTCATTTGAAGTGATTCCATTGGTTATCAAAACGCATCCTCGCACATCTCTGGTGGAAACACAGCCTTAGAATAACCTTTTTAAAATTGCGATTGATGAACATTTTTTCTATGCGTAACTTCATGATAATTAGAAGCTACAAGCAGGCTAACCACAAGAGAACGGATAGATATAAGAACTAAATAAATACCTACAGCCTTAAGAACTACTACATCACGGTAATATTACCGTGACTACAACTAACTGTAGAAGGTACTTCTACAGTTAATGTGAACCTTAACCTTACAAATCCTCCTTCGTCGAACAATCAAAGCTCCTACTTTTACATAACATATTTTATTTATTCAACATATTTATTAAAGTGTAGTGGTTATTCGTTTCTCTTACAGAAAGTGAACTGGTAAGTAGATTTCTTGCGATGTTTTCCTTAACTGCCTGGGCAAGTAAATTCTTGAATAATCCGGAATACAAAGCAACATGCTAAGATTTACCGCGTCGTATACAAAGGGGAAAAGGTTAGTTTGATCGTGCTTTTGAGTTTAATTTTTGCTTAAAAATAATTTATGCAGTCTGTACATTTTTTTTGTCAAAATAGAATTTTTACCCCACAAAAGACCGTGACCACCCCAACTCCTTTAATACAGGAAGCTGTACGAACGCTAAAAACCGACCCCTACGGTTCAAAACTTAAAACAAAAGTGCAGCAACTCAGAATTCAAATCATAAATCTCTCGTCAATCGTCAACTCGGACTCCTGATTCCTCCCTAAGCGGCCTAATTTGCCGGCAGTCATAATCGCGTACATTTGGGGGTCCGCAATAAAATCATAAAATCGTTAGCAGTCAGGAGCGCGCCCAGGCCGACAGTTAACACGTAATCCAATTTAGGAGAGGTCGACATCGTCGAAGAATGCTAAAACCGCGCAGCCAAATTACAACGAGGATACACCCCACGTTCGCCGCGACATAGGGAAATTTTTGATTTTACTTTAGAGTCCCGTATTGCACAGCTTGAGCCGACACTGCCTGAATCTAAGCCCCTAGCAAAGCAACTTCCTCGATTAGATCAAGCGATGGACTTAACGAGTATCTAGGTAGAGTAATAATTAAAGAGACGGTAGAGGTACTTATTGAACGATTATCTGGAAATAAGATATTAATTATTTCATCATATAAAAATACCATGCAATATTGCAGTAGCATTTCAAAAAATTGCCGTTCGGTTGAAAAATGTTCTATTTTCATTCAATTTCTTTTATTTTTTGAATTTACGCGCCCAGTAAGAAAAATGGTACTCACTCTGAGATATAGGCATACATTATATATATTATATATTTGATATAGGTACACTGTCGAGCAGAGGACTTAGCACAAATTACACATGCGGCGCGGCGCCTCTGACAGATAGTCCGCTTAGAACAAAACCGCAATTTTGATCACGCACACAGACAAAGTGAGTTTACAGGCGATACCGGTGAGCATCAGTGTCGCGGCCAGTAGCACTATCGCGAGTGTTTTTGTTTTTGTCGAACTTGGTGCAATTTTTCACATGATGAATTTTGTTTTTGGCCGGTTCTGTCATGATGTAGGTATAACCTTCCTACTTCAATTTAAAAATTCAGAGCGAATATAGTAGTAACTCTGGGCAGTTATGCAAATTTAGTAAAAAAGACGCGAGCGATCCTTCTGTAAACTCTTTATTTTGTGGCCTTAGGTACTGCAAGAATAGGTGTCATATCAGTTAATTATAGTAAGTTATGAAAGAGTTTCTTGTTGATCGTTCCTTTATTAATTACGAGTGTCATCGCCAAATAACCAAGAAACAGATAACACAAAAGAAGCTGAAGTTCGCATTTATTAGTCATTGTGTACGAAAATATTTCCTTAAATTTTAATTCAGCTGACTTAATTTGCTTATTATTTTAACAAAACTCACATAGAAAAACGTGATATAAACGTTTCACGTGCGTGTGTTATTCTCATATGTGTTTATCTGTTTAAATGTTTGAATGAAGATTAGTGGTATCGGAGGTGAATGTTAAAATAATCATCGTGATTATTTATTTCATACTGAAAACAAAATAATATTCACAGTAAAAGACAAATGGCTTTTTAAGGTTGTGTAATCTATAGCATAATTTAAAACAAATAAACAAATGTGTCGTTTTACTTGCGTAGGTAGGTACTATTGAAGACGTGCAAAAAAATCAAACTATTAGAAATACATTTACTAATTTTAATGTTCACGTCACTTTGCCAAGTAATAAACATTGTAAAGCCGTTGAGTTAAATGAGATAAGAGGACGTGATAAAAATGTTGACGTCCCTTACTGTAGTCACGTAAGCCGCGAGCAAAGTTGACAGCCCTAACTATGTTACCCTCATTTAAATAACTGATCAAACCCAATTTGTCAAACAATAACTGAGTCCAACTTATTGGATATGCCACGATCATCCGGCCGACTTATATTGGATGCGAAAATTGAGAAAACTTTTGAATTGCCATTTGAAATTTTTCATGGGGTTATGACGGCGAGAAAAGGCTTTAAAGTGCAAATGTGATCGGAAATTTTGTATTAAATTGCAGCTACGCACGTACAATGAAAGACAACAGTGCAATAAAAGTACTTAATATATTGAAAGAAAATCACACACATTTGTTCTAGCTTAGGAGCACTACACCTTGTATCAATTTTAAAAAGTCGATTGACGTATTAATAATGACAACCTTATCTTAATAACAATAACACGATAGTTTCAATGCTGTTCTAAATGTTATGAAAAGTGAACAACAAGCACTTATGAGACTGATTGGTCAAATGTCCACTATTAGGTACGGAGACAGGTCGTAAATCATACTGTGACCAAATACCAAGTGAATAATTTAGTTATGGACTTTTGTTGCTGTCAGTACAACTATTTCGCAATGATCTGATTAACAGTTTTTTGAGTTGTACCAAAATATACAAAATCATTTTATTTGTGATTCAATAATTAATTAATCATCATTTCAAAATTCAGGCAAAATTTGACTCGAATGTATAATGGCGTTCATCAACTTCGCAGGCGGCAAATATTTAAAGTACATACCTCTAAGGCAACAGAACGAGGAAATAAAAAAGAGCAAAGGAGCTTTTTATTAAGCAGAAGCGAGGGGGGGGGGGGGGGCGAATATAATGAATAAATTCCGCGTAAGGGTCCCTCCTAACGCAATTGAAAACTTTTAACAAGTGCCGAGAAATCGTGTGTAAAGGTGGAACGCACCTAATTATGGGCTAGCTGAACGGAATACAGGATGAGTTGAGAAATTTAAACGCGGCCCTGCCCGCCGGCGTCCTCTTTATGAAAATCAGCTTGTTAATAAAATCTTCGAGTGTTGACCGATGACTCGAGAGACAAGGGGACTTAAGTATTTAAGGAAACGAAATTTTAATGTTGAATAGATTGTTATTCTTGACTGCGTGAAACGCCTTTAGTATATTTTAGCTAGTTTTCATTGATATCTGATAATCACGCCAACAGTGAAATCAAATTACTTTACGGAAACAGTAAAATTGGTGGTTTTGTTCTTGATAATATTAGAACTTAAGTAAAAGAATTTAGATCCATTCGTGAAAGGAGATTGGCATGTACCTATGTGTGTAATACTTCAAGGTTTTGCATTTCGTTTGCCAATCTTATTTAATACTACTTTACCTTACAGAATAACAAAAAAAATTTATTTAAAAGTACTGTTTATAAAATAAATGTAAATCTGGAAAACGCTAAAAAATAATTAACAATAAATCAATTTAGATCTGTAATGGCAACATCGTTTTAATACTGACAGATGTCCTTTTTGTTTTACAAGTTAAAGGATAGTGATGTATTTTAAAGATTCTTTTTGAACAAACTTTTCTAAACCTGTCAAACTCAGTATTGAAATATAAAAATCACTTCATTCTCGATTCGAAATCGTTAAAAAGCTATATACAGCTTTTTTTGGAAGCAAGTTTTGAGCTACTAACCACGGTAATAATTAATAGTAATTGTTTCTTTTGGGATAAAATCATCAGCATTCGGGCGCCCCTTAACTTTACAGCGATCTAGTTTACAAGTATTAAAAATTAACAAGATTTTTCATCTGACTCACCGTCTGCCGAAGACGTATTCATTCTTTTGTAACCCTAAAAAACAAGTCATTACCGAGGCGGGTTAAATCTAGCGTTGTATTCTGGCGATTTTTTCGTGGTGTTCTATTATTCTCGAGCGATCGCTCCACTCGCCGCGACGGGCACCGTTTACGCTAAAATGATATGATTAATTACTGGGAACGGTCTCCCTCATTAGGGAACAAATAGGATCATTCATTGGTGAAATTGAATCAGGAGCTCCGACGAACCGCGCTCGATCGCAGTCTAATCATAATTATTATTCGTTCGAACAAATGGTGCTTTAGATGTTTTTTCAAACTACTGCGTTTTGTTCTATAATTAATTTTGATTCGTTCAAATTGAGAATATATTGACGAAAATATTGTATTCATAACCTTTCGTGCGATTAAGATAATTTATGTTGTGATATTGCGTGTCAATACACACGGAAAAGATTGCTGCAGAAAAACGACGGCTGTCTTCGTGCAAATTATTCATAGGATAATATAATTTGCAAAAAAATGCTATTGGATGGTGTATCACCTACGGCTTTCTCTCTAGGTTTACATAAAAAGAGAGCATCACGTCTCATAATCCACGTACAAAGAAACATAAACATGAGTGACGTACTTATCTTTTGTAATACCTAATGTCGTAAAGACGAACGACGAAGGGAATTCGCTCCTTCGGATTTTTGGAGGTCGCAGGAAAACTGGCGAGTTATAGAGAAACTCTAGCACCAGAATTCGTTGCTCATTTGTGAGGAAAATATTTAAGCCCGAGTCAAATAAGTCTTGAAATATTTTGGGAAGGTTCGGCAAAAATATTCGGTAACTTTTAATTGACTTTGCATGTGATCTTACAAAGTTTACTTGAGGTTATTATGAAATTGCTAACTTTTGAATCACGTTTATGATTTCTAAAAGTTTATCATGAAATGTACTATAATTTTACTTTGATGTCAGGAACTATCAATAAAGATAAACAAAATCGACCCGGACTTGGGTATCAGACGCGACTTGAACACCCAACCTATCGCAAACAGGGCAACTGCTCTTCCAACTGTAACTTCTAGAATATTTAACGCTGCATTCATTAGTATTTTTAAGGCAGAATCTTTCAAAATCCAAAAAATATTTTACAAACTCCTGTACCTAATCTAAATAATCTAGTTAATATATTTAGATGTAAAATGACAAGTTTTAATGATCCATGAACTCTAGCAACTCTAGTTGAGGTCCTTTTCTTCCATCTACAAAACTTTTCCCTCAACTCCCCTAAACACCGGGAATGAGGTCAGATTGCCGTTTACAGCGTTTTCGCGAAACAATAGAGTTAGTTTTGTTGGCCGCCGATACAGCGGGCAACTCAACGGACACTAGCGGAGAACTTTCCACAGATTATCGCTGATATTCCTCGATTTATTGCTGCGAGGTATTGTTAGGCGTCCGCTTATATTTCACCGCCCCAAAGGCTTTTGTTCATATTTTTAAGTTTGTCCAACCTGCTCCTTTTAGTTCTCTTCCTTAAGTTGGAACTCGCGTCTTTTGATATTGGATTTTCCTTTTCTGTTTATTGACTTTCGGACAGTTCCGAGCTTCGGTTCTTTGAATTATACTTTCCAAGAATATGAATTACTCTGTGGCGTTAAGACAGTTAGTGATCTATTAGATAAGTTTTAGATATTAAAGCGTTTTCGTGCTACGACTGCTGCTGTAGGTTGGCAGTCAAGAACTTTATATTGTATTGGTCAACTGATTGAGTGGAAGTACGTAGTAAGTAGTATTGTGAAAAGGAACTTTCAGAACACCAGGAACTTGCTGATTTTACCTAAATAGACGGGAAATCGTAAATAATGTAATAACACAAACCTTATATTCCAATCGTAGTGTGCTACATAGAATAGTCCCCGCGCCCCCTAGGTCCAAACAATTATTCAGATTAAAATACCCTATCTATATCACAAGCTTCCACCTAGCTTAGCACTAAAGCCCTACACTAACACAATTGACACTTCAACAACGATCGGTAACGGTCCACTTATAACGCTAAATAAAAATCTAACATTAGTTAACATGATAAAATGAACAGAAAAAAAATCTCGTCTATAGAAACAAAACACTTAAACGGTAGAGTTCGCGTCATATTTACAGTAGGAAACGTCATTGACGTGGAAAGAACAACCTAGGGCGCTAGTTGTTGGTTCAGTGGACCCAGGAGGGCGCGGCGGAGTAAGTGGTGCGAGGGGCGCCGCCGCCGGAGAGCGTGGTGGGCACCGGCGGCGCGGGCGCGGCGAACTGGCTCTCTGCCTCAGCCGCCATCGCGCTGTGCTGCTGCGGGAAGTTGAAGTCGAGGGACCCGTCCATGCTCAGCTCGTGCTTTATGACCTGATGGTAAACATAGACATGAGTTTTATAGTTAAGACATTTTCCTCATCATCAGCATGCGCAGCTTTGAGTCACATACGAGGAAACCCCCTTCATCAATCCAATAAAGAGGTTGCAGGCGATCATATGAAATCGTCAGAAAGGGTGCAATGCAACATGGCGCAATTGCATTGCACCTTATTTTCCTCAACAGCCAAGAGTTCTTCGCTTGCAAGTGCCCTACTAACACACCTTCACTTACTTTGATTTAAACTAACTTCTTCTTGACATCAATTCATACAGGGAAGTACCTATTTACAAGTATCGTGAAAAAACATTGGTGGAACTTGCCTCATCAACATTGCAGTCAAAGCCGTGCTCCAGAGCTTCTATGTTAAGGTCCTCCGCTAGCCCCGTGTTCAGGGCCCCCATAATCTGCCCCATCACTGTGGTGGGCCCCATCGCTCCTGTCTGCACCATCAGGCCACCATTCATTAGGGCCGCGTCTGATGTCGACAACATTTGCGTTTGAGGGTTTTCTACAAGGGAAATGATTACAATTTATTGCGAAAGCGTTATTGAGAGAAGTTCTACAGAATGGAAATAAATGTGAAATATTTAAAACCCCCAAGGTTTCCTATACTTCGGTCTTTGGAACGTACATAGGATGAGCTTCATATTCAGGTTTTTTGCTAAGCAAAATGACGTTTTTCTAAAGAAGTGCGTCTGCTTGCTTTTTAAAAAAATAGGTAGCAATTAGGCCGGCTTGGAGCTGATAAACAGTGATGCGTGAGTTATATTACTGTAATCTTTTAAGCCTTACTTTGTTATCCACTAAATTAAATCGAAATTATGCTATACGATTTCGATAGGGTTTCGGTAGGAGATTTATCACTTGTTTTTCTACATTCCAGTTCTATTTTTTTCTGTATTTATTTGTCCTGAACTTCTTCTTGTTTGGAATATTCTTCTGGTTCTTCTTCCCTGCAAACTAGACCTTTGATTCAAACGCTATATTAGAAACTGAAGTACCTGTCTGCATGATATCAGCAGGATCAGCCGGCGGCGGCGGGCGCACGAAGTGGTCCAGCGCATGTTGGTGCGGGTGCGTCGGGTGCGCCGGATGCGCCGGGTGCGAGTACAGCGGGGGCCGCGGGCACGCGCCGTACGCGTAGCGGTAGCTGCCGCCAGACGATGATGAGGACGTCGTTGGGACGTACCTGTGGGTTACAATCTTTAGTCCACACTGATCTACAGTGATAAAATAAAGAGGATATATTTTTTTTGTCCTGTCGGCCCGAAATTCCAGATCGGGAAAAAGTGTCTTTTCGGATTTTTTAAAACACAACCCTGGCAAGCGTAGTGCTTAAGCAAATACACATCTATGACTATACGCAGCGATGACTTGATTTTAATGATTGAGGCCTCTGCCCAGCGTAGGGACAGAATATGGGCTAATTAGTTACTACTAATTGTTTGTAAAGATTTAAAACTTTATTACTTATATTATTACTATTAAATTTGTAGGCTATATTTCAATGGGAGAAATATGCTAAATACTCACGAATGCCCTATGTTAAAAATGATTCTCACCAATTAGGTATATGTAGAATAACCAGATGACAATTTAATAATTCTAAAAGGTGTTGTGTTATGCCCTGGATAAATATACTATGATCGAAACAAAGCAGTAGAAGGTAGAATTTTAAGTATCTGTGGATACCTGAAAAATATTAAATGTTTCTTGATTATAATAGTTGTATAATGTTCCATATCTTACGAAGAAAAAACTCGACTTCCTTGTGAAACCTGAATTTAAACAGTCCGACGTGCTACCTGAGAAGTTATGTGTGATCTACTAAGGAAGCCAAGCAGACTATACTTAGACTAATGCATAACTATTTTTTACAAATACTTTACGAACGAAGCGCTATAAGCATCTTCAAAGTACCAAACCTGAGAAATTATTATTTTGGGCTCAATTACTGCGGAAAGAAAATGTACCCAAAGCGCCAGTAACACTATCGATACTCAAGACACGGTATTACCAGGTTTTTGATCAGTTGCTGACATTTTTACTTCCCAAATGAACGGGGGGAGGTTTTCAAAGGTTCAATTATTGACCGTGAAACTGGCGTTCGAATAGAAGCAGCTAAATCCTGTACTCACGTGTTTAGGAATGGATCAGCTCCCTGTAGTTTCATGGAGTCAGCTAACGAGCCAGCCAACTGCTCCTCTTGGACGTAGTCGACTTGGGAGAAATCGCTACTCGGCGCAAAGTCTCCCGCCGACGTATACTCCGACGCCCAGTCCGTCTCCGTCGCGATCAACGACGGAATCGGTGACAGACGCCCACACGATGACGCGTTCGACGGAGCCCTCGGGCGGAAGTCCGGCGACAACTGGAAACTGTTGCTACGCGCAAGCGAACAAGCGTCAAAAACATAACCATCTTCAAAGATCAACGGCAAATCAATAAATATCCAGTTTCCACACAATTAAGCATTGTAAATCGACCATATTATTTGGCCGTCGATATTCAAAGGGCAAATAATCAAAATTTATAGCAGAAAGAAAACTTAAAGCTAGTTCATCTAACACGATCTCTCTAGACAGTATAACACGGAGTGTAATGGGAAACATGCAAATCTAATGTCTATTTAGAGGCCTGCTAACATATAAAGTATGCTAAATGAAGCGATCACCATAACGGGTTCAATGGTCAGCGTAGAAATATTTTTATTACTACAAACAATGACAAAAATGCTCCGTAAGAAATGGGCTATCGGCTCGTTCTTCGAACATCCAAGGACGGTTGTCCAAAATGAAAGTTATGCCCGTAATCCCGACAGATATTCGGCAATAAAAATGTTAAATATCGGCGAAATGATGAGATTCAGCGTAAACATAACTCATCATCTAATGGTTGTGAGTGATTTAAAACCTTTTATCATAAAGTAGCAGTGTTGCAATAACTCAATTTTATTAGTCCGGTCAACGAAGCTTTATGTCGATAGCTTTATTGTAGTGACTATATCACTCGTACCTGTTTGTTTGTTTCTAGCACACTTATAATTCCTAAGCAGCTTTTTTTGAAACGTGTATACTGAAGTCCCTACGGACTATATGAGGATTTGGCGAAACTTGTTATTGTATTACCCGTTGGTAAGTTATTATGCCTTTAAAGTCGAATTAGTATCGCTATCCACTGCATCCGTTCGGGTTGACATTGTTGGCTTGGTGCCCACAGTTCTTTTAAATTTTCTTACATCTGTGGCTTAAATCTGACCGTGGAACTATTCTGGTAAAAATCTAACTCCTTATTTATATAAACTCAATCAGTCTAGTTTAGGCTCGCAATGAGCACTTTTGCATAGTCCATAATATAGATCTGCATCTATTTTTATTAGGTAACAAAAACTGTAATTCTCTTAAAAGTTTACCTTACTGAGAATACAATATAAAGTTCGAATGAAAGAGTTTAAATGAACAGAGGGCAAAAATCTAAAGTTCTAGGCTTAGCTAAATTAGAATTGATAGTTACCTGTGTAGAGGTGATTCTGGGAACATATCTAGACTTTCGGAAACAGAACTGCTTGGGCTTGGCGTTGCATCGGCTGTTACACCATTTCTTAATGCGTCAGTCTGCAATGATAACTTATAATTATTCAAAAGACCTTGTTAATCAACAAAGAATTATCTTTTCTGGGCTTTTTTACACCAACCAATTTACAAATAAATTCGTTACACAAAGAGTGCTTCTATAATTTTCAATGCCTACAACTAATATTAGTTACTTATTTACAAATGCCACTCAAACTAATGCGCCGTGCGTCATTGTTCGAATGCACGTACTCATTTATGTTGGTCAAAAACTTTAAATAGTTACGTAGTAAATGTTTTAATAACAGACTAATATCAATAGTTACCTACTCTTTATTAAAATAACCACCTATCTAAAAAAAACAATTCGCATGTAAGTACTATTAAAATACCCTATTTCGATCAATGACTTGAAATTTATTTAAGGTACATTTACGAAGGATCTATGTTACTTATACATCTAAAAGCCAATGTCTTGCCAGGTGTCCTGATTTGCAAAACTTGATACACTACCCATAATTGAGTATTGTTTATAACAATGGTATCGCAGTTTCCTACCTTTTTCTTAACCCTGCCTCTTCTCTTTTCAAACTTGGACGTCTCCATTGAAGCTGCGCGTCTCCTCACTGACTTGCCCGGCTTCGCGTCAGGGTTGATCATCCACCACGAGGACTTCCCCGTTCCTTCGTTCTGGACCCGCATGAACCGGTTGTGCAGTGACAGGTTATGCCGGATCGAGTTCTGTAACCAAAAAATAACTGTTAAAATCTTTGAAGTTAAAAAATAACAACCAAATTTCTTTAGATTTCATAATAGCTGCAGAAAAGAACAACAACATTTACAATTAGATATTTTCTAGGGATTCGTAGCATTGTCAGGGCGCTTTATTTTGGTCGGGAAGGCGTTGATTGCTATTGTTTTTACAAGTCTCCTATTTTTTTAAAACCCTAAAGACGCTGTAGAAATGGGACGGAAAGTTTCTGAATTCAATTGTAAAAACATTGAGAGTTTCGGTAGACGCCAAATCTACGGAGGAGGTTTATAATACTCGTGAATACCATTTTTAACAATGACGAAGTGTATGACCCACTATAACTCAGTTACACCTACGCATAGTGACTAAATTGCGATTGCGACTACAAAGTGGTTTGAGGTAAAGCTAAAAATACCCCGTCATAAAGAAGATGAACGCATCCGGGCGTACTCGCGTTGACCACAAAAAATCTATTTTAATTCCGTCCACCGTGCAAAGTTAGTGCAATAACGTGTCCTATCTCACACCGGCAATAAAATCTCACAACTTTTTCCCGTCGAAGGAATAAAAGCGACCGCAGAAACGAATGAAGTTTAGCAATAAAAGAGTCCATAAATAATTTCTGCGTGCCCACTGAGAGACGCCACTTAAGCACTTACGAATCGCGTCATGTAAATAGTATGTGGCTTTTGCGGCGCAAAACTATCCAATTTAAAGTTCTGAAAATTAGTTTTATTCAAATTCTGCCTGTCTTTATGCTCGGTATAGTTATAAGTAAGTAAGTAAAAAAAGTAAAAAATCATTTATTCATTTAAGCTTGTATAAAGCACTTATGACATGTCAAAAAAAGTATACAGAAATAATAATAATAAACGTAAATAAAATAGTACAATATTAGTACACATCGTGAATATACATAATGTGAATCTACCACCGGTTCGGACGTTGCTTCTTATCGAGAAGACTCCGGCAAGAAACTCGATAGTTACTCTTTTCAACTTTGTTTGTTTTACAAAAAATAAATTCAGAGTACAGTCAATGCGAGTAGAAAAAAGAACACAATATTGAGCAGAGGAGCAGATTATTCCTACTATGACCACAAACTTTTGTCGTTCAAGTAATCCTCTACATTATAATAACCTTGTTTCATTAACTTTGCTTTAATTGCAGACTTAAACTTGTGAAGAGGTAGATCAACAAGACTTTGAGGTATTTTGTTAAAGTATTTTACAGATTGACCCACAAATGAGTTTCCCACCTTGTGTAGCCTAAGACTGGGAGTTTTCAATTTGTTTTTATTTCTGGTATTATGTTTATGAGTGTCACTGTTTTTTTTGAACAGATGCAAGTTTTTGCGCACATACATTATGTTATCTAAAATATACTGAGCATGCACAGTTAAAATATCGATCTTCTTAAATACTTCCCTAAGCGAGTCGCGTGGTCTAAGTTTGTAAATGGAGCGGATGGCTCTTTTTTGAAGTACAAAAATGGTGTTCAAGTCTGCAGCTGAACCCCACAACAGTAGACCATACGACATAACACTATGAAAGTAGCTAAAATATACTAGTCTTGCTGTTTCAATATCAGTCAAGAGTCGTATTTTTCTAACAGCACAAGCAGCGGAACTGAGTCTCCCTGCCAGGGCCGTTATATGCGGACCCCATTGCAACTTAGAATCTAAAGTTATTCCTAAAAATACAGTAGAATTTGTTAATTCTAATGGCTCGTCATTCATAGTTACAATAGTATCAACCTGTCTCACATTGGGCATAGAGAATTTGATGCACTTTGTTTTTTTTGCATTAAGTAATAAATTATTACTAGTGAACCAACATAGTACTTTTGAGAGAGTATTATTTACATCGTCAAATGCTTGCTTACCTCTGTCGACTTTAAAAATCAACGAGGTATCGTCAGCAAATAATACTATCTCACAAATATCTTTGACATAGGTAGGAAGATCATTTATATAAATAAGAAAAAGCAAAGGTCCTAATATAGATCCCTGGGGCACTCCCATACGTATGGTGGCACCGGAAGATGCAGTTCCGTTGATACTAACTTTAATATAGCTAACTCCTTCTTTACTTAACTTGCCTACTTTATGTATGACGTTATCAATGGGTGGAAGTAAATAGCTGTTACTCTGGTTTCATTTTTAATGTCTTTATAACCGATGATGTTGTAATGTAGGAAATCGCTTAAGGGCTAAAACTCTATTTCCTCACTAGCACAATGCATCTGATTTGGTCTCACAATTTATTCCTTATGCTATAAAAAAGTAGAACCAATGGTATGTTGATGAACCTTCGCCATCCACGTAACATTTGTCCAATTAAGTTTATTTATGTAATTACAATTGGTCACATTCATAAATCGAATAAATGTGGACAAGTCCGAGATTTATCAACCGTGAAAACACACGCAACAAATGGCCTGTCGACACTTTGATGGATTTGTCGCCAGCGGCCCTTACCACGGACGCCGCACTGTGACAAATTAAGACGCGCTTGTGAAATACCACCGCTGGAATGAGAATGACACTAACACTTTAATTTATGCCGATATAATAATATCATTCTGTTACGTTCAAAGCCCATTGGGTACAAACCTAAAATAAACTATAAATACTTTAGCAGGATTATATGATGAAAACAAAAAAATTGAAAATAACTATATGGTCTATCTGATCTATCAATAAACTAGTTTTTTTTTATCAGAGTCTCAAGAAATCTTGGTAGATAAAACAATAAATTGTAATGTCACCCAAGCCACAAAGAAAATGAAAATTTTCGCAAACCCGAATACTTTTAAAGAAGACGGCAAAAGGTAACAATTCGCATATTCACATCCGTAGCGTAGTAAACCTAGATTTAGTAACAGGTATTAAAATTAATGGGTTGAGGAAATTTCAAGTTAGCATTGAGTTTCCGACAAAAGTTGTACCATAGAAAGAGGAACTAGTATAAATGCAACTCATTTATATCTTTATGAATTAGAAAAATGTGGAAGAGAATATGGTCAAACGGAATTGAAAAATGAAAACAGAGCGTGGATACATGATACCGAATTGTCAATGTTATCATATCACGGTAGGCCCAGACTAGCGACGAGTTTTACGATGCAAAGTAATTGGTCCTATCTATAGCCACCAGGTTTATTTCATGAAGATATCCGAATCCCCATCTAGATTTAGTGTACTCCTCAATTTATGAGCATGGCATTAATATTTATTCCTGAATTTCGGACTGGCATAATTTCACGAGGGTAATTTATCTGTACACGTAGATAGTGGAAGTATGCTGACTGGCAGTTGAGGTTAATCGAATTTTCTGCTCATGTGACGTCACGTTGGATTCTCGTAATTTACCTGTTTTTTTTGGGGCGGCATATATTATGGTTTACACGGCCGTATTTCTCTTCGCCCCGATGAAGACGGGTACTGAATGCTGTACGTTGTATAGATACAAACACAAGATATAAAACCTTGTGGGATAGGTCTTACAATATTGAACAATGTTTAAGTCGTTGTTGAAACCTGGAAGACTTAAAAAAAAAACTAACCGAATTATGAAACGTATTTTAATGAAAATGTCGTGCTGTCACTCACCAGTAGAAACACAAAATACCGCACACAAATTTAGGCGTACGGAATACGCAGGAGTATGATAATAAAATAATAGTTGAACTACTACCAAAAAGTATGAAAAATCGGAGAAAAGAAATCCGTAGAAATCCGTAGTTGAACAAAAACAACTGCAACCACAGCTGTAGAAATGTAAGATGTTAGGTCATTTGATATTTCTGCTTAGCTGGAAGATTTGATTACGTCTTTGACTGTTGCCAACCCAGACACAATAGAAAATCTATGGGTTGCCGGCCACGGCGTTCACTGTAAATAGTGTAATCAAATCCTCGTTTATCACATTTTTTAAAGCTCCAGATTTTGCAAATTAAAGTATAATAAAAAATATGTCGTTTCCAGCAAACCTATCGACTACGTAAGTCGCCGCGAAGGAAGCGCGGCCCGCGCAGGCGACAAGACCCATACCCGTACTTAGAATTTTGTCTACGGCAGGATCCCTGGCGCCACTCCGACCCTTATGGGGTGAATTAACCGTCTACCCGTCCCCTTTAATGCTCCACCGAGTTAAATTTCGTCGAATTTCCACCGTTGTTATAAACGTTACGCAATCGAATGGCTTATGATTTCCGACGTTTATGACCCACTCTTGTTTCTTGGGTGAACTTCGAAGGATGAGCTATAAATCGTAACTCGTAATGTAAATGGAAAATAAAAAAAAAGATTCAGGGTGTTTGAATAAATAAGTTTCAGGATCAGTCGCTCGTGCACATACACTGAAATGCGATTAATTTTAGAACTTGACTGACTTTTTAATGAATGTGCATCTGTTAAGCTTGAAACGGAGGGACTTCACGGTTTATTAAACTTAATTGAACGTGCTGGTGCAAGTTGATATTTATGGTGGTATCTAATGGTGCAACCTGAATAGCTGTCTGTTGTTCGAAAAAACATCTATCGTTAAAATCTAGGTCCCGGTACGCATTGAGTGCTAACGCTTAAGTCTACTTGGGATCACCAATTTGGTGTTGTCCGAAATAGATTCCTGAGATTTTAGGGTGCGGAAACATGCTACTCCGTCTACCTGGTGGCCACAACTAAGAATTCCACATTTGATTTTTTAAACTTCCTTATGTTGAGTCAATAGTAGCTAGTATAGTTTTAGCATCTAATGGCAATAATAAATCTTGAATCTATTTTTGTCAGCCGCGTTTCAACGTTTTTAAACACGTGACTTTAAAGATGTATTTAATTAGTGCTCTCCACAGTTAAGATAATGCAACAATGTAAGTTATGT
Organism: Udea olivalis; assembly: GCA_947369235.1. NCBI lineage: Eukaryota > Metazoa > Arthropoda > Insecta > Lepidoptera > Crambidae > Udea > Udea olivalis. The sequence continues at coordinate 6,705,496 of OX376347.1, forward strand.
CACTTATCAAACTCTACTTCTTTGTTTATTAAACTATTGTAACACACGCGAAATATTATAAGAAAATCACATTTTAAGGCAAGAAGGATAAATCTAACATAGGCGATTTTGATTTTAGAAAAATTTTAGTGAGAGTGATCTACTAAAGCAGGTCTCAAATTTGAGCTCCATTTCAGAATTCAGTCATATTAAAACTTCTGCGTTGGTCATAATTAGGCTTATTATTCGTTTAGTCAATGTGCAGATGTGAGTAGTCGTCAATTCTCTAAAAGTTTAGCTTTTATTAAATAAAGTTCCTCAGTAATATTTATTTTTTATTTTTTATAATGCCCGTCAAGATGACCTCACTCCACCTGATGGAAAGTGGTCGTGAGGTCCAGATATGAGGCTGACAAGGCCAGTCATTCAAACTAATCACTGGGCTGGCCATCCTCACTTTGAAGGCCTGCAGAAATGCCTTTTCACGCCCCGCTTGAAGAACCCGGGACTGTAAGAAGAAGGAATTGTTTCCTTCTTCTCTTTTAAATTTGAGACCTGCTTCAGTAGATCACTCACACTAAATTTTTTCTAAAATTGAAATCATTATTGATATTAGACTCAGTAACTGCTATGTAGAAAAGGCCTGATCCACGGTATTGAACAACGTAATAAACAGTTAGATTTTTGAAACTGAAATCGAATCGTTTTACTTACCTGAGCCGTCGAAGACATATAAAACCTCCTACATGATACGTAGAACCGACGACGAGCTACCGAAGGCTCGTTGAATTATTCAGACTAGCATTATTTTCTTAGGTTGACACACTGAAAGTACAACGATGGACCTTCTAAATGAATTTTAATGGAGCTCTACAGAACGATTCAGTTGTCATTTCCTTAAACGACCCATTAATAAAGTAGTAGGTAGGTAAGTAGTAATAAGAATAAATTACGAGAAACGTTTTGCTGGTGACACTGGCCCCTATATTTATTTTTATCCATTTGGATATTTTTTTTAACTATTAAAATTCAGTCATTGGCGAACCTATTACTGCTTGGTGGATAGGACCACAAAATGTAGGAGCTAAAAGGTGATTTACAAATAGGTGCTGTTCATAAAAGTTACGTCTGCCGTACCCTTGAAGCCGTATTAATCAATTTAAATACAGAAATCTAATCAATAAATCAGAACAAAACACTCTCATTGAATATTTTTTATAACAAAAGCGTTGTCGGGTTTACCAGCCAGCATAGAGCAATGTGCACACTAGATGCTCTATTTAAAAAAAATATCTAAAAAAGGTCGATTTGAGCATCGAAAATAATTCTTCGTAAAATTTCGTAACCAAAGCTAGAATTTCAGAAAGTTGGCTTCGAAACCAAGATCTTCAATATGAGTTAGTATTAACTGAAGGGACAATCTACAAGATATTTTCTTTGCCATGGACTTTCGAACTAAAAACTACATCCTGTGATACCCCGTACCCTCACAAAATGCGTCACATTCAAATGAATGCGCATACGAACGCTCCATGCGGTATTAGATGAATGAAATTATGGACCTTACCGAACCTTGCTTACGCATTACTTATGTATTTTGTTAAGCGATTGTGTTGTAACCTTGTTTCTTTTGTGTTTTAACAGCGTATTGAAAAGCTTCGTTCTGCAGCTGAAGGTTTTCTTTTTTGAGACAATACTAAACCAAACTCGCAGAATGTAGTGCACGTATACTCAACACTCTCAGAATAAATTAAATCTACCATCTGATTGTAAATGCTAGTAAATCTCTATGTTTCGTCTGCTAATAATTGGGTCCGGGAACATTTCTTTTAAATTTTGTTTGAATATCTTTTACCATCATAAGTAACTGATTTCAATATTTCGTTGATCTAGCCGGTAGTTAATTTTTAATGAATTGTTAAACATTGGGAAATCATGACGTCACAAATTCGCTTAGTGTACACAAATTCCCACATATGTTTTTTCCCCGATTCGTGGTTAGTAAATTATGACGAGAAAATTACTGATTTACTGCACTTACGGCTGAAACCGAGCTCGCCGTTCATCATGTAGAATCTCACGAGAATGTGAGAAGTAGACTTCAGATACAATTTATTTTGCCAAGTTCTGAAACCAAGCCCTACCTGAAAAGGTTGTGATTATAGTGAATGGCTATTTTAAGTCCTACCTACCCGTCTGAGAAATGAGCGTAAATTAATGTACGTATTATTAAAATAACTTTGTGGAAAAAAAATTCACCTGGGGGAATTTTAAATCTGCTATCTGGAAACACCATTAATACTATGCAATAGAATCACCCAGCTAAAAATCTCAAGTATGCTACAGATCGCGTCCTTTGATTGGTTGATGGATAGATTATTAACCAATCAAGTGAAAGGACGTTTATACGACCCAATGGGTTTCAATTGTGCGATGTCAATTTGATTACCATCAAGAGTCCATTATGAACCTTAATTTACTGTGTACTCTTTGCGTACGTTGGCAATCTGGGGTCAAATTAATGACCCCAGTTTGCCAACGTATTTAATTAAAAATACCTAGATTCTTTGCTTTTAAAAATGTTAAATATTTAAATAAGGTATAAAATACAAATATTTCGAAATGGTTTTCGATTTAGGACATGTTTGATTTTTTTCCCATACCCAATTCTAACCTCCATAATTCAAGCATCATGATGTCTTCTATATAACTCTGAAAATAAAATGCGAAAAAAAAAACTGAGAGGTCACAATAGAATCTACTCGTAACATAATAAATATTTCATACCTACAACTCAAAAAATCACGGCACAGCGCCGAAATTCAAAAAACGAAATCGAATTACAATAAAAATCGGCAAGTCGTTCGGCGAGTCACTAAGTGTGAAATCAAATAATAAATAATTCAAATTAGAGAATCGCGATTACACAATAAGAGGCGGGGTGTCGGAGCCGCAGAACGTGACGGCCCCGAGAAATTCGGAAGAAAATCCAGTGACGTGTCAACCGCCTTGACAAATTTAATTATTCATGTTACCGAAACGTTAGCAAGATGACTTTTCCACGAGCCGATAACTAAGTAGGAATAAATTCACTTAGAACTGCCGAAGCAAAGTTTAACTTGATAAAACATTGAAATTTTCGTAATTTCATTCTACTGAGGTCGGAATCCGGGGTGGGTCTGATTTGAATACGTCATTACGCACCATTTCTAGGCCACCTGTCGAGGTGAATAACAGTAATGAATGAATCAAGCAACTCTTTGGGGAAGCGAGCGTAACATGATGATTGAGATCAATAATGAAATATTAATGATTTCTCTAGATATTAGATTATATTAGATCGTAAACGGTAAACTTTACTACTTCACTTCATCGATGTAAGAAGTACGAATTCTGAAGCTTTATTTTTCTCATTAACGAACAACTAAAAAGAAATGTTAATAGGTCCTGATTATTTTAAGATTCGACATCCAATAAATATTCAATTATGTTTTGGTGAGAACTTCGCATAATCAAGTTCACCTCATCATAACACCTTTTCTTATTACCCGAACCCGTGTAACATTACACTAAGAAAATCTCTTGAAACTTATATAACATTTTGGTAGGCACGAGTAGATAACAAAGCCAGTGTTTCTTTAACTTTGCACTAGAAGCACTAAAAATACTTGCATAAATACTTTCTTTACAACAATAACACAAACAAATTTCTTTAGGAAGTCCTATTAAATAGGCGGTAATTAGGCGTACAATATCACCACAATGAGGACAAAGGTGACAAAACCCTTGGAAAATCAACTCGTGACCAACTTCTGTAAACCGTTTAGCTTGCCAGAAAATTAATATATTGTTGCAAACGTGAAATGGCGAATTTTGAATTCATAACTCAGAACAAAGTTAATGTGACGTTTGTTACAGTTTAATTTGCTTTGAATCTTTACCTACTTGGAAAGTTAAAACGTGAGGTTGACTGTTGACAAGGTATTTGTTTAAAACAGCAAAAGCAGACGCTCAGATAGCGAATGTTGCGGTCTTGAACTCCTCCTTGTTTTGGAGCGATTGCTTTAGCTTATTGCGGCGTGTTCCCTAGAACCGGTAAAGGTGAGTCAGTGTCTATATGGTATAAAGAGCTTATAAGCTGCGTACGAGCTACGTGTGGGCCAATAGGCGCGCTTGTACGCTTTTTTTTGGAAACCATCAGTTATTTAAATGGTTCGCAGGCTGTATAGGTTTTAACACGGTCTGTACAAGTCGGTAATTTCGGCTGAAACAAAAAAAAAAACTTAAGATCTTTCTAAGATCAAATAAAAATTGTTAAACACCAAAAACATCCTAGCCTATTTAACGTTACGCATCCTTAACTATTCCACTCTAGAAAGGGGTCATTAAACAGACAGTAAATATACCTAGAAAATGGAGATGGGAAAACCGGGTAGGCGTTCTCAGCTCCTAGATTCTCGGATTTATATCTTCGAGCCTTATAAATCACTATAATGTTCCGGGCATTGGGCGCGGACGCTGGGTGATGGGGTTCGGTAGGACCAGCCACTTTAGGTGACGATACAAAGAACTAGGCCAAAATATACTTCAAGGAATATATAATTACATATACTCGAGCTATAATGAGATGAAAACGAATCGCATAATTGATTGGTCTGGTAGGTCAAAGCAATCTTATAGTAAACAAAAAACTTAGGGTCAAAAGGAGTTCTGTTTATGCCGAGAAGAATGACGTGAACATTAAAACATTTGTACAAGCAGTTACCACTTTTGAATTTATATTTTGCGCGATGACAGCAACCCCTACCAGGGACATAATACATTAAGATTACAACTAAAAGACAAGAGAAACGTAATTATCATAATTAGGCAATTGTCTATCAAGGCGTCACGCATAAATTAAGGTATTGTTGACGTCACTACTGACAATTTTTTATTGCAACTCACTACACCAGTACGTCTACCACGAGTTGCTACTTTAAATTTACATTATCGTTCGCGTAAAAAAATGTATTGGGATTTGACATTGTCATGTCATGTGTCATCCCTATACAAATTTGTTACGCGAACGATAACGTAAATTTAAAGTGGCAACTCGTGGTAGACGTACTGAATTTAGTTTGTAATACATTTTGACATCGGATTACTAATAGACCGTACTTTTCTATCCTGATATTATAAACTGGAAAGATTTAATTGTTTATTCGTTTGTTTGTTCGTATTGAATAGGCTCCGAAACTACTGGACCGATTTTTAAAAACTCTTTCATCAATATGAAGCTACCTAACCAGGGAGTGACAGGCTATATTTTATTATGATTGAACAAAACATGCAGTGAAAAATAATAGTACTTTATGTAAATCAAGTCGGAGAAACGCGGGCGAGATGTGCTGCTTCTAATTAGTTTTGACAGGCAGCTAGTTTAGAATACATTTATTGAAACCGCCCTCGGATCGGAAGAGATCCGCGAAAAATCTAAAGTTACTTACTGATATAGCTCATCGCATAGTCAAGGTGAAGTGACAATGGGCGGGCCACATCGCTCGCAGGGCTGATGACGAACAGAATATGCGTATAGGCACGTACGGCCCAAACCCTCGATGTGGCGTGCAGTGGGGAGGCCTTTGTCCAGCAGAGGACTTCCAAAAGCCGATTATATAGCACTCAAGTTGCGCTTAAATACCCCGTCTTACTATCGGCATTGACCTCTAATAGATTAAGCGTTATTCAATTAACCTGTGCTAATAAAGCTTGAGGATGAATCACGCATGTGCCACCTGCCATCTGGTAGCGTTATCTAACCTATCACCCAAGGGATCAGGGCGCAGTATCTCAAAGACTAATTACAAAATGATTTACATCCGTTTTATAACCCACGTCGTACTAACATTTTTGTAATTAAACTTGAAACCATAGATATTATTAACACAAAATAAAAGTTCCTAAATACAGGCTAGAGAGTTTGGCAAGAAACTCAATATAAGGAAAAGAGTTTAAAGGTAAATCTTTATCAAGACTTTTTTAAAGAAACCAGAATTTGAAGATTTTAGGATGCTGAAGCTGAATAATAAGTTCTTCATCATATTTTACTGACTTTTGATTTGATTGGGAGCGATCTTGCTTTTTAGGCTATGCTTTGCCAAGATTGTCAATATTTGATCGGCTTTGTTTGAAGATAACTACTAAATTAAATGATATTTAAGCAAATAAAAAACGAGTAGGTCAGTGTCTTCAACTAGGGGGACAACTTTTCCAAAACACGATATAGCATAATTTCACCGATAAAAAAAAACACAATGAAGTAAGTCGACGATTTTTTTGTTTTACTCTCAAATATTCATTATTAACATTTTGCACTCAAAGAATATATATATATAGATAGGTCTTTGTATATTCTAGGTCGACAACTTTCAAAACTTTATAATTTGTCGAATGTTATTTCATAATAAATTCATTACACGAAAACAGAAGGAAGCCACGGCGTTTCGTTCGCGCAGAACTAATCAGTGGCCCACTGAATTCTCTATCGGACGGCGCGCTAAATCCCAGCCTTAAGCCGCGCGTCGTAGCGTTAGACTCCTTACAATACTAAATTATTCATTTCAATAAACATTTAGGTGTTAAGAATAGGTTTTACAATGTTTATTATGGGGTTCTAAACTTGATTGAACTGTGGCACCCACACTAGACAAAGCATGTGTCGCAGGCACCGGAAAAATTAACATTACGTGTTTTTCCTTTTTTAAGTATTCAAGTAAAAGTAACTCAGTACAAGTAACTACTTCATTTGTGGGCAGATGGCCATGTGTGTAGTTGCTTACTTATATCGCAAACTCTACAATAATACTAAGAACAGTTTTCATATTATGAACGTATATTATCTTTGCAAGACATTTAAGAATTATAGTTGTCCCATTTTCGACTGCAGAAAAATAGGACTCAAGGCAAAATGTACCTACACTTGTGTCGTGTTTATCAATAACATTGGCCTCGCTAGCCAGCTACTGATATCAAATTATAATTAGGGTCTGATGACGTCACAACGTTATTGTAATCAGTGAACGTGAATTGTCCGATACATTTAATTCTAATTGCTTTAGTGTTTTGTTTTTTAACAGTTAATTCTCAGCTTTTGTGGCACTTATAATGGTTGATTCATTGTTTTGAAGAATATAATTATATTACTTTCGCCGTATGATGATATCCCTGACAGTTCAGAATTGTCAATTATAGTGCTGTAACGAATGTAATTTAATCGAGTTGGCAAAGGAAATGGAATCAGATATACCGATTTTTAATTTTTAAATAAATTCTTAATAAACGGGTTATGGCTAATAAGTAATAGAATAAAACGCGGTATCTCGAAAATAATAGTTAAAAAATTGTACAACTGGCATACGCACTGGTACTGATGCGAATGACGTGATCACAAATTACAAAATGGTCGTTCCTATTCATCGATTTTGTGTCGATTCAGTAAAGTCAATACACTATTGAATGGCGTTCCTTTTCACGCATCAGGCGATGTAAATATATATTAATTTAATTTCAAATACTTTATTTAATAACGGTTAATAATAATAACAATAATTTACTTGATGAGATTCGAAAGAACAATAGTTTTTTAATAGTTTACAACATTTTCTTTTGCCAGTTTCTTTTTATTTATTTTGAAATAGTATGCGTGACACGTAAGAGCTGTTAGTTATATTGATGAATTGTGTAAAAATATGACTCGCAATTTGTGTAGTGATATAGTAAAACAAAGAAAGGTTAACTATAACTCAATCGTAACAGTGTGGACTCTGTGAGGTCCGCGTGGAGTTTGCGTGTTCATTCATAGTGTGCGTCCACAGTGCATCAATATTTATTTTACCAATAGTATTCATGCTAGGTATGAACTACATTGACTTATCACCTATTATTAGCTATATTAACCACAAAGCCTTTTATAAGTAAGCAAACTGTTACTGCATTGTTTACCAATTCAGTTATCTTTTTATAAGCATTACTCAATTCAACATTTTGGCATTCAAACCATCTAAATGATTGTTTATTATTGAATTAAAAAACAAATGATCCTAGCTTTTAGGTTTAAAACGACAACATTCCAAATGGTCGACTTCTTTACCAAAACGACTACAAATCTACAATGCCCAGATAGTCCACTTCCCATAGCGTAACCTTTATACCTAGTTCAAGCGGTTTCATTTGCTATTGAAATTTTAGATATAATAATACAATACACTTAACTGTTTAAATGTCTTCCAGATAACAACACGTTGCAATCCATCAATGTCTTTTCAGAAAGTACGTTAAAACCTGTAATGTTTCGTTATCAATTCAATCTAAAAAATATACCAGAAAAACAATTATTGGCACAAGTTCGCTTGTTAAACGAGATTAAATTTACAATCCCCAGCACTATTCCCGTTGTCTGGCATTTGACGTTTGCCAAATTATTTCTGCTTTGATTCATCAGAAATAAACTAATTGCACTCAGCAGTAAAAAATAAATAAATATGTGAAGCAGGAACTTGGCCGGAACCCAGATCTAAAAGCGACGCTCATCGCTCTTGACCCCACCTAAGATCTTTTGCAGTGTGTAATCTAAAGAGTTAAACTAAGAACAAGCATTATTTTCTCAGAACAGACATTTTACTGATGAGCAATTAAATAGCCTCTTGCTTAAATTATGAATTATTATATTGAATGTTTTATGCAAATAAAATAGTGCCAGTTATGTACGTGACTACCTACTTAATTGTGGTGAAGTTGGTTTAGTGACTTAACACTTGTGTGTGAGATACAAGGAAAAACGTAGGTCAAGTTTTTGATAATGAAGCGTCAGCGTCATCGACGTGCATAAATTGAATCAGTTACACCAAAGAACTGTAAAAATAATAATAACTTAAGGGTGGCTGAATGAAATACAGAATGGATATGCATCAGACGCACCGCCTTAACAATCTTCCTTTGAAAACTCTTTCCAGACAGAAAGAATGACTGTATAAAATTCGCTTAGTGAGTTTCATTGTCAGCCAATGACGATGGAAGATTAAAACATTTCATTCTCGGCGTATAATAACTATCGAAGCCTAAGTGATTTCGAAAAATGCTTAAAAAACCGAGGGGAGACCTATTTTCCGCCGCGAACGCAAACACCTTTTCACTCGTTCAAAGGGCCCGCGTTGAGACGGGAGCGGTGAAAACCAACTAGCGGTGCCAGTTTCTTAATGGTATTGTAAGAGAGCAAAAATACCGAGCTGGTGGTACAATGGTGCTCGGGATATTTGAAAAAGGAAAAGATTAATCGTTCGTTCAGCGAGACGCACTCGCGCGCCTCGCGGCTTCCTCCGTGCTTCGGAAAAATTAATCATCCTAACGCGTCATTGTCGCTCGCCGCCTCCCACGCGTGAAAACTTCCTCTGCTAATTAAATTAAAATTAGGGGGCCGTTTGACGAATTACATTAGATTTTTTCACTCGCCCATTTTACGACAGGACATTTCACAACTGCCACCAAATCCGTATTCTTGATTAATAGCTTAAGACCAAATAATTTTACTGGTAAAACGGAGCAAAAAAGCAGTTACACACAAAGCTTTCAGAAAGTGTGATGTAATCTCGGCCGTTTCCATAAACTTAATGGCGAAGTATCACAGAACTTACATATCGCTGTTATAACAACCTAACTTGGCATATTTGTTACTCCCTCAGTCAGCATATTCGCGTCGAATGACCGCCAATTTATGTGAAAAGTTCCACCGGCTAGAGCATGACCTATCTGTGGCAATAAAACTTTTCACTCGTCAAGCTATCGCTGTTTCGAGGAGAATATCTTAGGTAAATATGCCAGGTTAAAGTTTTCGCGCGAAAGTTTATGGTTCGAAAGAGCAATGTGTCAATTCGGGGATTGAAATATGGTGCGGTGTGGAGCCGTTGGCGTCGCCGCTTCCTGACGCGGGCACGGTGCACCGTAAACTGTGCACACAAATTCGTCTGCTCCATGCATCGCTCGTATTTCAACTGCAAATGGACGGTGCTCGAAATCGGGCACCCGACGATTTTTATCGGCGTATCTGCACCGAAATCGGGCACCTTGACAGATAATATCGGACGTTTACCTGTCACCTTTATATAGGGTATAGTCATGTCTGTTAATTCTGACGTTGAAGTGAACATGAATGTTAAGTTTTATTAAAATATTATGTACTGTTAATGTATGTACTTTATAACATAGGATTCAAGTTTTGAGCAGTAAAAGGGCAGTTTTCTATGTAAGTAATCATGACAAATGATAATCTGTGTGGTATTGAAAAAAACATGAGTTACTTATTTATGTAACTCATGTTTTTTTAATACCGAGTTTTTTTAATTACGAATTATGATGATATTTCAACACAATCATTTGATTGTGCTCAAATATCATCATAACTCGTAAACATAAGACAGACGTCCACTGCTGAATACAGGCCTCTTCCAGGTCTTCAAGTAAGATGCCTTTTAACAGGTCATTAATCCACCTTGCCAGAGGACTTTCCTGTCGCATTTTTATTTTTTAAATAGCCAACAAGATAAACACTAATAAACTAAATTAACCGTTTGCTATCAAATGGCCACCTTAACATACCTTTTAAATGTCTGACAATATTATTTTCGGTGAGCGAAAAATTACAACGATGCAAACAACATTATTAGTTATGAATGAATGACCCGAATGCGTTCACAAAATTTGATCACTTGACAAACATCGCGTTTCATCTCTGTTTATTGGCGTCAATACGTCGATACTCTATTAGCGAGGTGGGTAATGTATGCCGGCGATATGTCACAATATATAAAGCTGAGGTGGCCGTGCCCCGCGCCGTTCGCAAGGGATAAAGTAAATACGCCACTTAGTGGATTGCTCTAGGTGGATTGCCGTAATTACCATAGGGTCGAGAACTGAGGTGGGGAAAGTTTCTGAGCATAAGAAGAAAATAAAATAAACAGTGACCCAATAGGCACCTTTCAAATCTTTACTTAACACACTGATAGTTTTTACATAGGCAAAAACCTAAACCAAATATTAAACAATGCTTAAGTCAAAATCCATTATACTCGTATCTCACTTGCCAGTTCAGTAAGTAATATTTTTTTTCCTGATTTAATATAATCTTTTATTTTTGATAAGACACTTAGTGTTACAAGCATAATTTAGTATAGTATGTCATAGCCTATTTTTTTAGTAATAAATTTATATGGTTAAAGCAAGATGGCTACTTACATCTCGTACCGCACTGGCAGACCGGGTTAAACGAATAGCACTAAATTATACCTTGGATAATATGTGCATTTCCCCGCTGTTGTAAGGAGCGCTTTCCCATGAAAAATACCTAACTACTTTTAAAAAAAATCTTCTCGCAAGCGAAAGGGTTATTTGTAGATGTCTTGCTTAGAATATTCTATAATAACTTTACATTTAAATATCCAAAAAGGTTTTGTGATAAAACAATGCCAACTTCCTTACCAAACGTACGAGTACCTATTGCATTGTTTTTTGAACAAAATATATTTTAGTTAGATATAAATGCGCGACCTGAAGTTTAATAATAACTTGGCTGATTGCTTACCTATCCTCTGATTTTGTGCTCAACTTCAAACTTCAGTGGAACAACTCCCTCTCTGTTAATTTGTAATTTCTTTGCTAAAGTACATAATTTTTTCATAAACGTTGACATTTGAAACAACCACCGTCCCGCGACCAATTAAATCCAAAAATTTCGCGCGAATACATCTCAGAGTAAGGAGCGGCGTCGTCGAACAGTAGTTTCGCATGGGAGGTGGGGGGGCAATGATCCATTAATCTGGCAGAAGCCCATGTGGCGCCGGCGACATACCTGCGACGCGACGCGCGGACGCCTACCTAACGACACCGGTTACAATCCAACATGTGAGTACGTACACGGGTGGATTGACACGGGTTGATTTTTCAAATTTAACGTACGCTGTATCCGCGTCGTAACAATAGAGTGGCAACTCGCGATATTGTAACCAGTGTGAAGTAAGTAACGCGAAACATTTGCGAGTATTTACATTTTAGAACCTTATTGTACTGTTGTTTTTTTTAGTTTTTGTTTTTAAATAAAATTCATATTTTAGGTATCTACTAGAAACATTTAGTTTCAAGAAATTAATAATATATAATAAATTTTGTGAGAAAAAATTACCAGACACAGCACAACCATTCCTTCATTTTAGCTAAAGGAAGTGTACTCTAAAAACTAATATCTTCCCGTCGTTAGACTAACATTATTATGCATCAGACAAACTCTATAAATTCAAGATATCTACGCCAGCAGAAGACACTATGCAGCCAGTCATCGGTTCATTTGCATCGCCGTAAGCAACAAGAAAAGCCTTTTCCTTTCAGAGAAAATGCTTTTCAATCAGCTTTTATAACTTTACAGGAACAAATGATTTATTTGCTAATTAAGCTAATTGCACCAGGCTAGATGTCAGCTTAGGTAGTTTCAGAACTCAATTGTAATTACATGAAAGAAATCAGCATAAGGTTTATTTTTTTCGAATTCGAATGTCCTATTCAAACACTGTGTTTCAAACACTTTTACCTATTTCAAGAAAACAAATTCCTTTTATTCTTGCAACATTCTCAATTCTTATATTATTATTATTCCGCTTCAATCAAGACTCAGGCGTTGCCTAGTAACTAGTTTGTATGGCAGCCGTTTAGGAATTTACTAAACAACAAATACGATCAAAGACATGCTGAAAATGGTTATGATGAGTAATTCATATTAATCAATTTAACTTGATTTTAAAATGGTCTCAAAAAGTGACTACCAAGTAAGAACACAGTCTATGAGGAAATAACTTCGTGGCCTACTTACAAATCTGCGCTTATCTTTCCATTCACAAACTGCGCTCACATACGTAACTTGTAAATAAGTTGCTGTACTACCAGCATCCTATCTATACTAGTATCTATATCATACGTATCGTACATCTCCGGTCGGTGACATCCATAGCCTGTGATTCCGGAAATAATTCCGGATAAGGTTTTCCGCCTATATATTGGCCATAGGACTAGGAATGCGAAGGCTCTACTCAAATGCTGGGTTGATGAAAGGAATACGTGAACGGAAATACGTAGAGTCGTAGAGTATTGAAAGTTCCTATCGCGAGCCGCCTAACATGATACATTAGAAAAAGGAAAAATCAATAGTTCAATATTTATAATTCGTGAATCTTGTTTTTAAATCTGCTGATTTTCATCAGTATAAAGTCATCTATAACCAGAATAAGATAAGTTTTGTTTGTTATAAGAGACAGGTAAATATGAAAATAAGGCCATTTAAAACATGCTTGTATTAGGAAATTACTTTATTAAAAGAAATTGTTTAAAAGAATATTTAAAAAAAACAGTTTGGTGGTGAATTAAAAACAATAGCTACTATAAGTGCAAGCTTTTTTTGAAATTTCTATTTCAAGCAACTGTAACTGCTAATTAGTCTGTACCCAGCTTTATATTCACAATAAATTCAATTTAATTTCAAGAATTGACCTATTTAAAATTGCGGTTTATGAAACTTCGCAATTAAAGCTAATTGAATCGTGTTACGTCAAAGCTAATTGCGTTAGCTAAGAGCGTCGTGGCCTATAAGCACTCCAACTCGGATCGCGGAACGTGTGGTCCCGAGTTTGAATCTGGCCAGAACCAAAATCTTTGTGTTCATTGTTTAATTTCCGACTAACTCTCCGGTGATGGAAAACATCGATAAAAAACCAAATAAACCCGGATAGCTGCGGAAGGCTCACCACCTAACCTACCACGTCGGTCTAATACTATTGGTGAAAAGTGGGCTTCTGAGTGTTACCATTCACCATGACGGCAACAGTCACTTGCCTCTGACTACCCCGTTTGGGATAAAGTCGTGATGGTATGAATAGTGAACTCATAGAACGCTCATTCAGAAAGAAGGATTAAGTAAAACACCAGACTAATTTAAGTTGAAATTAAAAAAGTTGACTGACTGACCCACTGCAGCCATAACCTTCAATCTCGAGGAGCGAACTTACATTTATGCTCAATAAGACACTTCGGAACGGCTCCTCGTAAATCACGAAGACATCGAAAGTTACGCGGCGAGCACTTAAAGTTTAACAGACAATAATAACTGCCGATGAAAAAAGACACGGCCTCCTCGGTGGGGAATAAAAAGTAATGTGGCAATAGTGGTCGGAAAGGGCTAAGTTGGTGAGTGGGTAAGTTTTGAGGGATGTTGTAATGAGGCGGCGGGACAATCGATAAATTTGAATGTTCCTCGGCGCCGCCCAGCGACTTGCAACTTTTTTCGGCAGCGGGGGAGCGCGCGCCAGCGTGACGCCACGCGGTAAAGCCTTCCTCTGCGGAGGAAGCTAGGCGAAGCGATTTGCAGTGAGTCTTTGCAGCCCGTCTGTTATCAAAAAAGGATATGTTTTATGTGCTCACAATTTGAAAACAAGCAAAGAGCTTTCTTGTAAATGTAAAACGAGAAAAAATTGTTCATTGATTGATTAAAAATTCTATAATTTATTCGTTTTTTTCAAACTAGTGAAACGTACTAATTAGGAAACAATCTTTGTTGTTGGCATGACTAGAGCTATTACAGGTACAATTTCTTAATTATAAGCAGACTAACTGAAATTTGCATTTATTTGATGATTTTGGAAACTGACAATGTTTAATCTTGCGTATGTAAAACTGAAATTGAAAATTCAAATTCATAAAAAGTGCCTACTAGTTTAAAGCATGATCTAACGTTAATTTGAAAATTACAGTTCAGAACCACTAGATTATAATTTGTAAAATATATCTGAATAGCTTTGCAAATGGGGTGGAACGCACACCTTATTTAGGGCTGTCTAATCCCATTCACAAGATTGGATAGCTGCATTCATATAGAGGTCTTTAGGTGAAATAATTTATTGATTCTTTCATATTACGAAATCTTTTCCTAATTTACTAGAAGATCTCATGACGTCGGAAGAACGGATGAAATACTTACAAATAATGATGTCTTATGTAATATATAATAAGTAGGTAATCTTAATATTTTTTGCTTTTATTCAAGAAAAAAGAAGAAGATTTCAGATAGTAAGTACGAGTATGTCTCAGCTTCGTAAATAATTAATGAATTCTGCTAAAGAATGCGTAAACGTATGGGGTTCAGTATTCGGCGTCAATTTTTATTATTTTAACACAGCGATAAGAAAACAATAAAAATACAAAAGCATCATAAAACGTACGTTACAACCCTATAAATAGCAGGTAAAGGAGCCAGTAGGCGAACGCGGAAGTGATAATCTTAAAAGTTAGATTGACATAGTTCTGTCGTATAAAAGTAGCGAAGTTACAATGTCGGGCTATGAATAAACGTATACTGATTTATTGGCTCTGGCACTCTTTGAACTGGTAATTGGGACGAAATACGTAAAATGGTGGATGACAGAAACTTTTTACGGGCACCTTAGGGTGTCTTAAAGTTTTATTAGGTTACAATCTTAAAGAGTGGAAAGTTATCCAGTGAAATCGTATTCGGGACTGAATCTTCAGGACATTATTATACACGCCCATCTGACCGTGAACTACGTAAGTTTAAAAGAATGCTTGAAAGAGCTTTTAACGGTTCCTTGTTTATACGTCCTCGAATGTGGCATTTTCGTGAAAAGGAACAAACATTTGTACACTTTTCACAAGCGTGAACGTCATAAAAATATTATTTGTTTAATGCCGAATAAAACCGCTTTGTTAAACCAAAGTATGTTTTGTAATGCTCCTCGTATTTATAATAAACTTCCAGACTGTATTCGCAATATTAATGATTTAGCCATATTTAAAACAGAACTCCATGATCTTCTCGTTCTAAAGTGCTACGCTATCACTGAATTTTTGTGCGACGGCAGCTTGCTAAGATACAGATTGTAGTCCGATTTGTTTGAATTAACTTAATTTAAATGTGTTCTCTTTACTTCTTGACATACCTATCGAAATTCTTTATTATTATTATTTTGAATTGACTACTTTGTAATAAAATTGGACATTCGGATTAAGATGGTTAGTATTGTATGCCTGTGACGCCTCACAGGCATACAGAACACAGTGAGACTCTTAAATATGTATGATCTGAACATTATTGTTACACCTGTGATTCACAATAAAGTTTATTTGTATTTGATAAATATCTCTAGTTTCTAATTGTAGATGGAAAAAAGAACATCGCAAAAGTGTAAAAAAAAAATTCTCCTATATGTTATATATTCTGGATTAAGAAACGTACGGAATACGGATTAATTGTGTTCTACAACTCGAGCGAAGGATTTTTTCTAAAGGACTCTCTGAAACGAAGTTCACGGCCTTGTAGTGGTTTTCTCTTTTCTTTTTTTTGTTATGTTACGTGTCAATTAAACCCCAAGTGTTAGAATTGTCTGAGTAGTAGGTACATTGCACGGCCCATAATGTATAGGTCCAGGTTTTGAATTCCAAAACCGGCGTGACACATCCGTGATAAACTAGTGTTAGTTACCATGTAAGATATGTAGGTATAAAGGTTACACAACATGTTAGGTAATGTATGAAAACCCATGTCGGGGGCACGAAGCCCCATAAAAGTCGAACAACAAAAGCTTTTTTGCCATTGACGGGCTGCCAGAAACAGGTGGTTATGAAAACAAAAGAAAAGCCTGTTGTAGGTTTTATTTTTTCTTTCTCTTCCATCTAGGAATACATCAGAGCGCTTCTATGAGTTGAGTGGGCCCGTGAAACTGGTGATTCTAGTTGTTGTCAATGAATAGAAATCGTTTCATTCTGAGCCTCTAGCTAGTCAAACTGAGCTTATCTTCTCAAAATCTATGCGATATGATTGACCATCTAATTGAGCTACATGAACCACTCGAACAAAAAAAAAAAAAAAAGGTTAGAGACCACATTTACTACATTGTCCTAGCTAAGCTATTGCCTAGTGCACCATAAATTAATAAAATTTGTTCTGCCGCGACCGATGAATCCGCGACCCTATGCGTCTTTACCAACGTTGAGAACTATACATTATAACGAAACGCCAAATTAGAACAGCACTGTAACTAAGGCAAAGTTTTTTTTTAAATTTCAGTTCTATCCGGGATTCCAAAAAACCCAACGAATTGCGAGTGAAATCTAATATGTGCGCTGAACAGGTTATCAAAATAAAACAGCTCTCTTTATAGTCAATCAAGGGATAACTCAGAAACTTCTCAAACAAATGCGATAGTTAAAGAAAATCTAGCATCTCCCCAAGAAATAAAAAGAAAAAGATCATACATAGCACTAAAGCAAGATCGATTTAATTTCAGATAGAACGATTACATCAGCGTAGGTGAAACGAGGGTAAACTTTTGTACATCTAGAGAAGTCGGGGCGAACTTAGCACTCACAATAAATTACAAGTTCCCTTCAAACGAGAATGGATTAAAACTAGTTGGTGAAGTGCGGCCCTGGGAGCGAAGAAACTTTCAATTTTTATGACAAATTCAATTAGGACGAGATTTATGCGTCTCTGTCGCACCATAAAGCCATTACTTACCGAGTGAGGGAGATAGTAATGGGTCCGCAAGCTAAGCCTTTGATTACTAAGTTTTGGTCGTAATTCATAATGCATTTCGTTCAGTAACTAAAGTCACATTAGCGCCAGTTTTACTTAGTACATTCGTAATTTGTATTGGGTATTTATGAGTTGATAATTTCAGGATTCACTTTGGGTAATGGAAAATATTTTTCTCTAATATGGGAAAAGGAAAATCACCTTACATTTATCGGCTACGGGTGTCATTGTTATAAAAATGTCCAACATTATCAATGTTGGACATTGATCAAAACTAGAGAATAGGTTGAAAACTATTTTTGAACCTTTTTATAAAAAAACCGTATAAACTTACACACTAGTAAGAATTACTGAGGAATTTCGCAGTTCAGGCATTAAGTTCTGGAACTAAACCAAACGTGGAACGCCCGTGAAGTAGATCGACGATTTAAGTCGGAGGATTTCAGTGATTGTGGACACAAGCACTAATCTTTTCTGGATATCAATTAAGAACTTCAGCAGTCCACGTCTTTTAGCTGACGATAATGATGAAACAGAAATCGTATAAAGGCTTATCTTCCATGCGAATGTTCAAACAAGGCATTCTTACAAAGTTGCTAAGCCAGCAATTCGCGACAGCTTCACTTTAAATTCCGCACCACGGCGCGCCGGACCAGAACTCCTGCCACCAAATCCCATTACCGATAGAGATCTAGCGACATCGGTGGACAATAAAATGGTTCCATCATATCTGAAACTTTGCTCCATAATGAAGCGTATGGGGCGGATGCTTTACGACAGCCGTCGGCGAATCTTTATTGGTAGCGGACCAATTTAGATAAAAGGAAAGAGCTTTCGCCCTAAAACACCAGAGATAGCAGTCTTAACTATCGCCAAGTTAGCGGTACTTAATCCGGACGGTTCGCGAATAAATCAACAGTCGAAAGCGATAAATTTGTTCGCTCACGGTAATAGGTGAAAACTATTAGGTGCCCGGGTAATTTAGGTGTGGAGCAGAAAAAATATGAACATGCCTGCCTGGCGCCGGCGTTGACTTACAAAACTTTGCTATGTAGGTTAATTTTGGGGAAAGTTTTTCCTTGTGAATTATGGGGTTTTTCCATTAAATTAATTTGTGTGATATTTTATTACATAAGCGTTCTGCGTAATTCATATGAGAAATTAGGAACGTATTTCATACAGTATTTCTTTTTGGGATCAGAATTATATTGTCAATGAAGTCGAACATACAATTGTTAGAATAAAAACATAAGTTCACCGACTTCAATGAAGTCTTCGCTTTGCCAACCTTCATTGAAGAGGCTCCGACTTTATTGAAGTCGGTTTTATGTTGATAATCAAACATTTTTTAACCATTTTTTGTTTCAACTTTAGTTCTACTAAATCTGTTTTGATGAACCTTGCACTGTTCCCTAAGTTGGCGAGCCGATAAATAAATTATATGAATGAAAAGTCGAACATGTTCTATGTTCTCTTTTCATTCATATAACTCTCCTCCTTTTTTGAAGTCGGTTGAAAACGATATGAGTTTGGAAACCATTTTTGATAAGAAATATTAGTCCAATGTACTATTAGACTGATATTTTTTTATTTCCCTGAAATATTTTCTTTTATTTTTCAGATGAAAGCCTTTTAAGAACTAAGCAAAGCATTGTTTCGTGTTACTTATATTTAGGCCTCATGACCACGATGTGGTGATAAATATAGAATTTACTTTAAAAAAAAAAAATCATTTCGTGCACCAAATACGGCGTTGACGTAAAATAATGGCGTTGAAAAGTGCAAACTGCCAATATTAGAACGACACTTAAATCCGTTCTGCTAGGAAGTATTACAGAAAAAGATGTAAAACATTATTCGGGTAAGCACAAAAATAGTTTTTCGCAAACGCACCAAACAAAACGTCTTAAAATTCAATGGCCCGTACAGAAATAAAGAGGAACAACGAAAATGAAGATGTCAAATCGAAGAAGGGGACGCGCGAATGGAACTATTTGGGAAAATTTTCAAATATTTCGCTCCCACCGCGGTCGAATTACGGAACCGAACGCATTAGTCAATGAACCAATGATACAGAAATGCGCTTTTTATTTATGTTTTATACTTCCTTCTTTATGGGAAATCGGTTTATGCAGCTTCGAGTGTTCATGAATATAATAATTATTTAATCTGAAACATTTTAGATTGTCTGACCGAAACCTTAACCTACGAGTTGTTTGCACTATAGTTTGAGAGACTTTTAAACTTGCTCATATGCTTAAATACATTATTTTAAAGATATTCACAACAAATTTGAGTTACAAGTACAAAGACAAGTCGAGTTGTGTAACTTCCTAAAACGATACCTTATTTAAAAAAAATGTAAAATAAATACTGCCGAGGCACTTATTTTTGTAACCTTAATGGGTAATTAAGATAAAAGCTTTTATGCTGGTGTTCATACGAATTTACGAGAAACTAAACGGTTGCAATTCAAATGTTAAGTACTTACATAAATAGTCTCGTAAAGTCAATGACGATTATTCAAGCCATTCGTCATCGATGACATTCAGATGAAAAGTCAATTTACTGTAACCCATGCTAATAGTCTGTCGGTTTTATTGATGTGCCCAAAATTGTTAGTAACCTTTTTTTTTACAGTTTTTCAACATTGAAATAAGAAGTGCAGAAGCTATATATTCTGAGATATTCATTACGACGTTTTCTCAACGGGCGCGGTGTGAGTGCTCCACTTTATCGACCATATCGTTTTTATCTCCGGTTTTACAAATTTTTTACTTGGCTATTATGTTTTAACAGTTTTTACGAAATCTTCCTTCATTTTTGTTAAGATTGAAGTGAGGATCTCTTAATCCACATCACATGTTTTACTGGTGTAACTTAAGAACTAAAGTCAAAGTTACTCATATGTCATTCCGAAGAGTAGTTTTTCTTCGGATATCGGTTTCTTGGAATCAAGATAAAGTCCACTTATTATCCTGCATTACTCCTTCCAATTATACGCAGCCAATCAGGAAGAGCTCCAGCTAATTCATGTGCTGTGGCTATGAGGGTTCTTTGTTAGATGGACAGGTTGTGGAAAAAGAAGGTCTACGTCGTTCTCGGGCGCCTTCTCACTCGGCTGGCGGCGGCCACCGACGACAGTCGTCGCAACTCTTTCAGATTTCTCCGTCCAAACTTCGCGAATTTTCGACAAGTTGCCTTCTAAATCTTTCGAAACGAGCGATCAGTCGATGGATGAGTTGAGAACTCTTTGAAGTATTACTTTGTAAGACTCTGAGAACGTAGCAGTTGAAATGTTGAGTTTCTACTTTCTATATTTAGGTATAGCTTTTTATAAGTTATAATACCTCTTCACTAGTCGTTAGCATGTCAGCTCATACGTGAAATTTTACCTTACGGACGTATTGATTGATATTGAAATTGGTATCTTTGTTATTTATTGTGATATTACCTAAGACGATAACTATGGTTATTGATATGGAAGCTGTCTAAGTTAATTTGTCAATACCTACGTATTTTTCAGCGCCAAGATTATTAAGTTAACAAATTCGTACTTTTTAAAATTTTCCCAAACATAGTCTTGCAAAACGCTTTCTTTCCCGGAAGAAATAACGTAATCCGCCCGTCTCAAAGTGGACTTAGCCAAATCGGCGACTCCCTTTCTTAGCTTGTTATCTCATATCCAAAAAGTTTAAAACGTAGGAGCCATCGAAACGGGAACTTATTAACTCGATGCGATCGCCCCAGTAGAAACTGCTCCGCGATAAAATGTTACAGGAGGCGAACTTTCGACAAACTGCAAAAAGAAACTGAGTGGAGTTTAAAAAGAGAGCCCTAAATGCGTTTCTACTTAGTGAAGCTACCGCGCTAAACGCTCAGGAATCGGAGCTACTTTCTTCCAATCAGGAAAATACATCTTAGTATTGTAGATGTGTACGATTTAAGTACGGTTTAAACGTTTTAGACAATCGTTAAATACCAAGAAGGAACATATTATATCGAGACAATATGACAAGATTATTTTTTGAATTAAATTATTTTTATTCACCGCACCGTTTAATGTTTTTTTATCATAAAAAAAGTGAGTATGAAAATAATACATGGATACCAATTTTATTAGTTAAGTATTTTTCGTTACGTCGCTTATGTGAAAATTTTGTTTGAAAAGAAAATACATTTCATTTTTAGCAGAAATGTTTTAGAGTAAGGATGTAGTTAAGTTTCCAAGAGAAACCTGTCGTTGAACGCATCAGGAGTTAACGGGTTTTGCTAGGAATTATTATATTCGTACTTTATCGGTAGCATTGGGAGTGACGTTACAAATGCGATTTAAAAGTTACACAATCACAACTTCGTCTCGAATATGGCGTTTCGTTTTATCGTACTCAGGTACGATGCGTTGGGTTTTATTCTTGTCCCGCGTAAATTTTTATGTCGAATGGCATGTTCGCGTTACGATACGAGTGTGGCAACTTAAATTGGACGAATTATGACCGAGCGTAAAATGAGGAGATTTAATTACGTTTATAATAATATTCTTAGTAGTGAATGAGATTTAATAGCCATTTTTTTTTAAATCGGAAGAATTCGGGTGTTTTTTTAAGTTGGCTTTGATTCGGTGCAGTTTGATGCTCGCTATTTATAAAACGAATATTTAGTTACAGTACAGTATACAGTCCTTAATTATTTAGGAAGAAAAAAAAGATTCGAAATTCCTGATTTTTTTGAAATACCTACATACATACATACCATCACGCCTTTTTCCCAACGGGGTAGGCAGAGACCACATCTTTCCACTTGCCGGTCCTGACACACCTCTTGCGCTTCTTCCACTCTCATTAATCATTTCAAACATGCTCGTCGATTATGGGTACCTACTCCTGACCTGACCTTTTCTGAGCACGTCCTGGACTTGTCCTAAGTACGTCCGTCTAGGCCTTCCCCTTCCAACAGCTCCATCCACCCTCGCCTTGCAAATTTGTTTTGTTAATCGCCTTTCATCCACCCTTTCTATATGCCCAAACCATCTTAGCATTCCCATCTCAATTTTTGTGACAACATCCTGTTTCACACCACAACGCTCTCTATTTATGCTATTCCTTACTTCATCACTTAATGTCACTTCATTACACAGTGTTGTGTAAAAAACACAAAATATTTTGGGACTACTTTCTGAAATTATTTTAAGGATAAATCTTTGAATCGTTGACCAACGGCAGTTAAACGTGTTCAGTTGTAACATTAACTATTTACGTATTTAGTAACAAAATTGGCAGACACTTAGCGATTTCCGTGGTAGGTATAATTTACGTTAGGAAGGACGGTAGTTAAGTGTTACATAATACCTACTAGCGACCATCGCACAAGTCAACAAAGAATTCACGAATAAAATAAAATTATTTGATATGCCATTCTGTCATTACTTTGGTTTTATAGCAATCACGACTATTTAGGAAGCTTAGGATGTGTGACAGTATGTATAGGAAGTGGTAAGATTGGTTATATTATGTCTTCGCGGAAACCAAAGCATGATGGTGTTTAAGTGTTCATTTTATTTCCTAGCACCTCATGGAACAGCGTTTTTCTTCTATTATCTTCAATATCGAATGTAGAAACAAAACTCATATTTCGCGAGCATACCTTGTCCATCATCTAACTACACTCACATCCCTGTGAAATTAAAATGGGCCCTCCGTTGGGTACAGTGGGTTCCGCGCAACTTGCATGCGCATGCATTATTAACAGCGGTTCATGCTAATTGGACAAATAACGGCCATTTTAAAAAAAAATAGCCTTCGACCGATGAAGGCGCGTTGAATTATTTAAGCGCTCAAGAACTTGCCTAATACGCGTAGCCGGAGAAAGTTAGATTTGAACTGTTTTAACTTTTTTTAGCTTCGTAGTTTGTGGCCTAGCCGTTAGACACTTCAGTGGTACACACCCGTGTGATTCCTTGTTTAAATCTGGCTGGAACACATTATTTGTGTTCCTTGTCAAAATAGGTAGCTAACTCGCCGGTCATGGGAGCCGCCAAACAACTCGAATATAAAAATGACAATAAATAAATATTAATTGCCATTTTCACGCCAGACATCACACCACTTGTCATGGTCTCGAAGTAGGGATCTACATTTCCTATGTTACGAGGAACCTGACAAGGAAATCGAGGCGAGAAACCGTGCTACAGCGCACTACTAATTATATCGTCAAAAAATAGCAATACGCTCGCTGCCTACCACGTTTCGTTCTAAACTCTTGGCGAAGTGTGGGCTTCTGTGTCTTTTGTTGGCATAAGCCACCTCGCCTCTACCTATCTCATTTGTGAACAGTCGTGAGCTCGTGAGCGTATGTTGCGTTATTTTTATAAGATTTCTGTGAAATTGAGAAGCTCTTTTAAACATGTCATTGGGAAAGGCAAAGTCATCGACACAATAACGAGATAAGAAGAATATATTAGGAGTTTTCCTATGTTAAGCAAGTGACAGAAGGTGTACTAGAAGTCTAAGACTGCCAACCCGCATTATACCACGGTAATAAAGATACTATAACAGTTACGATAGAATAATGAATGTTAATACCAATTAAAGTATCAATTAAGATAGCACAATCTACTTAAACATGCGTAAAATAAAATTTCCTGCTAAATTTAGCATTACCAAAACAAAGTCACGAATACCAAACTTTTTATTATCACTTGAATGTATTTTATGTGTTTTTGTGTCTATTGTAAAACTTCATGATGTTTAAAATAAATAAAGAAAAAAAAATCTGGGAAACTTTACACCAAGATCATCCGACCCCAAACAAAGCAAAGCTTGTATAGTCTTTAAATATTGTAAAAGACGCGGGTTCGATTCCCGCTCGAGATCATCAAGGTCCGAAATCGTTTTTTTTTCAGTTTTTCTATTTTTAGATATGAAAAATAAATGCTAAAATAGTCAAAGTAATAGTCTGTCTATTTTACGAAGACTGTTTCAATATGCTTGTGAACTGGCATACCAGTATGACATACGCCAGTGTGCGTGCTCTCAGAGGGAACAATTTGACACTAGTGACACTAAGAAAGTGTATACGTACACGTCACTACTACAAGCATAGTAAAAAGGTCTTCGTGAAATATAACGTCTATACTCGTACTATGTGTGTCGGAGACTGATAGACATACTTATAAGTAAATATTTTTAAATACTAAAATTGACTCTTTCGAGTTATGTTGTTGACTGTACCATAGATGCGGTAAGTTGATAAGCTAATGGGTGCGCAAAAAAGTTCAGGCTTTACATCACTAATGCATATGAGCGTTTAATGGTGGCCTTGGTACATGCCTCTATAACTAAGGCAAAGTTCTTTATGAATTAAATTTAATGTAGAGAAAGAATAAAAGGGGTATGGGTAACGTTGGCGTCATTTTTGAAATTGCGCAGCTACTCTCCAAATATTATTATTATGAAAGAACATATCCAGGGTAACCAACTTTATTATGGAGTACATATAGCTAAAGTATATCGGAGCTGAGGTATTAGGTATTTTATTTTTGACTAACTACCCAATTAAACTTGATCCATACCAAGGTGAACGTAAAAGAGCGGCATTATTTATAATCCTTAATACTGGTCATCAACATGCGACGCAATTAGGATCAAAGAAGGCTAGTTTTCGATGGCCAGATGCAATATTAGAGCATTATTATTCTTGTATTATAGGTAAAAAGACTTTCTGGTGTTTTATTTATTCATTTATTTTATTTATTTAACATTGCACAACACTTAACAAAGTAGAAACTTAATCGGTGTTGGGTGTTGCAATCGGATTCATATGTCACAATGCGATCGTATGCTGTATTATTTTTATAAACATATATTCTTAAGTTTAAACAGTGAAATCAACAAAATTAAAAATTAAAGAAAACATTCTGAAATACGTAGAAAACAATATCAATTTACAATTATTTTTTCATTCTTATCACGAGTTATACTTTTTCTATTAGTTACTTTATTAATTCTATATATGTCGCAGTATGTACATGAACATCGTTTTTAGCACCAACAGTATTTACCTTAATAATAATCACATAAATGATTTACATTTTTCTTCTGACATAAATTCTTTCTGAAATAACATTTTTGTATTAAGTACGCTTATGATTTATTTTTGAAGATTTTTTCTGAGGGCTTATTCTACGAATCGTTAGGGATTTTATTGTGAATTACAACTGCATTGTAGTATGGGCCTTGCTTATAATTTTCTAATTTGGGTTCCCGTAGTCTTAATTGGTCTTTGCTCTAAAATGTTTTCGGTAAACTCAAAGTCTGAGGGATGTTTCCGTACAAAGATGGCTATTTCTAATATGTATAAAGATGTTAAAGTCAATATTCTTTCTTTAATAAAATGGAGTCTGCAACCATCCATTTGGTCAATGTTAGCTATTACACGTATACAGTTCTTTGGCATGATGAAAAGGTCTTGCGCATCTGTGCTATCACCCCAGAGAAGGATACCGTAGCGGAGCTACGAGTACGCGTATGCATAATAAGCTGTGTATGAGTATTTCTCTTTAGTAGTTTAAATGCGTCTATGAACTCGGACAATTTTGTTTTGATATTAGAGATGTGTTCTTTCTAATTTATATGCGAGTCAATGGTTATGCCAAGTAGATTAAATTCGGTAACATCTTTTATATTAAGTTCTTTCTTGACAACAGTTAGGTCTATTGGTCGCTTTCGATGTGGTTTGAATCAATTTTGTTTTTTTCATATTAATTTGCAAATTGGGTTTGCTAAGCCATTTTTTCATAGAATGAAGAATCGTCTTAATTTTAAAGTTATTGTTACTATTGTTGGGATATTCGAATAATTAAGATACGTCGTCTGCGAATAAGATGCTATTGGTTTTTGTAATTTTAGAAAGATCATTAATGTAAATAAGGAATAGAATGCACCCCAGCATACTTCCCTGAGGAATGGAACAATTAGTAGTAAGTATTTCTGATTGTATGGATGATAGCTTGCCAGTACTTTCGTTTTTACTATGTAATGTCTCTGTATCGACGGCTAAGAACTAATACCTTCTATTTACATTTTGACTATTAGAAAATTTCTTTTTGATTTCATTGACTGACGTTAAAGTCGGTTTTCGTGATAGCTTGTGTTCCACTTCCTAATGCCAAATACCTAAAATTACTTCTTTGTAGACAATACTATCACTATAGATAACTAACTTGGTGTATTGTTGGATGTACTTTTATTAGAAAAATATAGTACCCAAAGGTACATCTGAAAAAGAAAATCTTCATCTCCATTATTTTGTAACAGCTGTTAATTAAGATTAGCTCAATTAAGTAACATTTAAGAACTATTCATTTCGTGGAACTAAGGCAAAAAATAATACTTTAAGAAATCATATCTCGGCTCCGATACAATTTAAAACGATTCTGACAACACAGACATGTTTCCTCATTAGGGTGCTATACAACAGTCATAAAATTATTGCTGGTCGCCTATAAAAAATGACGCTACGGGTCATACAAAGTTACTCAAACGCTTTGGGTTTGTCCTACAATCAAATTTGTCAAATTAAAGTCTTCCAAAAGAACGCGGCTTCCTAGAGGATTATAGGAATCAGTAGACTGATTCCTGTAGTCGATTCATTCAAATTAATTTGATTCCGCAGGAACCACAGATATCTGTTAGAAGCCAGAAAAGCTAAGCAAACGACCTTGATTCCTGCTACGTGGAATAAGCGCGTAAATCTCCCCGGGAACGATAAGGGAATACAAACCTTATTCCGAAACTAGCAGAATTTTATTCATAGTAAAAATTACTAACTCTATCTAGCCACTAAACGTTTGGCATTCCTGTAGTAATTACAAATTTAGCGTGCAGCTTTCAATCTGAAAATTCAATTCAGGTCTAAAACGTTGTAATTAACTGGAATGAGGCAGTTTAAAGAGCAAGTTTAATTCTGCCGAAATAGCAGCTTTCAAAGTATATATTAAATTAAGAAAAGCGCAGCTTAATATATATACACAGACATTTACATGCAGGCAGGTCGATGACGATAAAAATTTAAAAAGTTCACAGAACTATCAAATTATGTACTTACACGATATTTTATTTTTTGCACATACTCGTACATTGTTCACACAAATTAAGACTCTTTACGCAGAAATCTTAAAAAGTTTTATAATCGGTTTCTGAAACTTATATTTGTTAAGTAGTATGAATTTATCAAGGAGCTTAAGAAAAAGGCTTGTTTATAAAAATATGAAAATACTTATTAAACTATCAAAATCTCCGTGGTCTAGCTAGAGGCATTAGGAACCGAGTAAGAATAAAAATGATTCTAAGGGTTTCGCTATCTCGTAGCCTGAATCTATCTCTATGAGTGTTGATAACAAGGGTTTCCACTCCCCACTTGTCATTGACTAAGCAACCGACTCAGTAGAAAAGGTTTATTGAAAACTTAAAATACTAAATATTTATCAAATATTTTATTTCGCGTGATACTTTTAGACAGTCACTAAGTATTAGAAGTTAATTTAATAAAACCCAAAACATCACAAAATGATTTAAAACATAATTTTTTTTTTAATAATAATTAATAATCCACTGGAAATGAATTCCTTCTAACGATGTTGTAGCACTCTCTATGAAGAGACAAACCTAACATGACATGGGAAACCAAAGAAAAGAAGCATTCAAATGCAGGTATACGAGTGGTTTATTACGTCTGACAGTAATCAAGATACGATAAGTACGATAAGCTTCAAATTTTGATCTTGATAAGAAAGTATGTAAGTACCTACCTGTACTCCACTTTGAGTTCGACAAGATTCTTAAGTGATAATAAAAGTAGTAGGTATTAGGCTTGACATGCTCAAGACTGTACGTACAAGGAAGGTACTACTCCATTTATGCCTACAGTATATACTGTATAGTATATAGTACATATATACTGTACAGTATTATAGTAATACTAGAGTACCGTCGTGGCCTAGTGGTTCAGCACCCCAACTCGGATCGCAGATCATGACCACATGAGTTCAAATCTGGCCAGAACCAAAATCTTTGTGTTCATTGTTTAATTTCAGAATAACTCTCCGGTGATCCATCGATCTTCTGAGTGTTCCGTTCACCATGACGGCAACAGTCACTTGCTTCTGACTACCCAGTTTTGGATAAAGTCGTGATAGATGGAAATATTGCGTTTAAACTTTACGCAGTTCTAAAAAAAATTTATCCTTAAGAAAAATGAACATTCACTGTGGCGTACCTACTAAAAATGTGTCAATCGTCTCCGCAACAACAGTCACGGAAATGGGGTACATTAGGTAAAAAAATTCTACTAACAAATAAGAGTTGACAGGAAAGAAACTATAGGTTTACAGCTAACGAATCCTAATATTAAAATACCTACCACACCTGAGCTCGCTTAAAAACTGCGTAATTATCCAGAGGTCAGTTCTCCAGATATGCTGCATCTATAGCATGGTTCGGTGCTAAATTAAAGGAACCTTCATACATTTGGTCAACGTCCTAAAGATTAACCTACGCGCAAGGTTGCGGAGGTGACATTGCACCCGGCCGGCGCATACGGCGATGATCTGCGCACACTAACGTAACGATAGCTCCGGCAAGGCCAGTGCAGAGTTAGGTTTTTATCGATATTGATGCATCTTTGTTATCGTTTCAATTACGGGCCGGATTACGCTATTCGAATCGTGATTTTGACATTTAGATCATACAAAAACTGTCAAAAACACGCTATTCAATTACAATTCCTTTGGGATTTAAATAGCACACTCGATGCTCTTGAAGATCTTAATTTGGGATACAAGAATTGGAAGCGCTGTTCTAGGTATGTTTCAAGTACAAGCCACATCAAGGGTTTCCCTGCCAAAATAGTATAAAAACCACTTTGGTGCGAATTCATCGGTACGGCTCAAATTGCTTAAATTGCCTTTGCTCCCCAGGTTTGCCGGCGACTATGTTTGCGTGCATAATTTAGGATTCTGAGTAACAGACCTTTCCTTAGTATCGTTTTTTTTTTTCACCTCTAGTGTATAAGGGCACGGGGCCCAAGAGGTCAGGCATTAGCTAGAGTTTTAAGGTTATTAGTACTAAGTGTAGGTGAACTTTTCGTGCCAAGGAATTTTAATTGGATGTAAAAAATGAATTCATTATCTATTTCAGTTGTTCCTTTGGTTTTTCAGTCTTTATCTCTGGCATTTCATACTATTCTAGCTTCCTCTTGTATTCGATAATATTTCTCTTTTTTTTCATATCGATAGTATTGAAGTGAAGTCTTACTACCGACAACATTGTTGCGCGCCCGCACTGCATGTTGCCTAGACTCGTTAAAGCGTAATGTTGCCGTTGTAAGGCCGTAAATTTTAATAATGATAACTACATATACATATTTTACTGCGCTAGTTTTTACCGTCAGTAAAAGTACGCAGATGTCAAGTGCATTCCTCAACATTCGGTGCACGCAGTCAAGGTCGCCTGTCACGTGTTTGATGCAGTGCGTGTCAATATTTAGTTTTATGTGATGGAAATTATTGTAAAAAGAGGAGTCGTTACATGTGCTACGGGTTAAGGTTTTGGCTTTAGTGTCTGAGGTCGTTCGTTTAATTAACACTATACTAATTTCTTTTAGCAGCAGAAATTATGTGTCAAAGAATTAGACTACGAAAACGATCTGTCTTGTTTGCAACCTCAGCTTCTTTTGGTCTCATATTATATTGTTTTCACTTCTCATACTCTAAAAGTACGCCAATATAGTCCTACGAAGCGGGCCTAAAGTGACCACTTTAGCCCCTAGGGAGTAAAAAGTAATTAGTTTTTTAATTTCCTTCATGTGACATAGACAAACTCGAACAGCCAGTAAATATATTATTATCTGTGGAGTGTGGACGGACCATCTTCATTGCGAAAATGTTGAGAGTTTTTTTTCTATGGTTTGTCCGCAAAGAAGGTGGCGCCATGTGTTTTAAAGTTAATCTGTGACTGGTTTAGAAGGAAAAAAACAGACCGCGAATTTTTGTCGAGTGTGAATTTGTTCCGTTTTAAATAAATTTATTAAGAATGTCCTGTGACAGTGAAGAGTTTGACGTCGAGCAAAGAGCAAAGGAAAGGACTTAATAGATAATCTTTTGCCGCCAAAATCGCAGAAGATTTACCTAAAAACTTACGAAAGTTGTATGGACTGGAGGAATAAGAAACATTTGTGATTTTTATTTTATTATGTAATATTTATTAAATGTTTTTGTACTAAATTGACTATTTTTCTCGCACTCAAAGTCAAAAGTACAATTTGCACCTCGAGACTAAACGCCAACTTAATATACCCTCGGTTTCATTGACTCCCTCGCA
Source organism: Udea olivalis (assembly GCA_947369235.1). Lineage (NCBI taxonomy): Eukaryota > Metazoa > Arthropoda > Insecta > Lepidoptera > Crambidae > Udea > Udea olivalis. The sequence goes on from OX376347.1 coordinate 6,736,471, forward strand.
CGCTCGGAAGTCAAACCACCTCTGGTATATTATGGCTTCGTTTAGTCCCTCGATATAAATTATACTATTACTTTTCAAGCGGATTATAATTTCTTAATTTTTTTGTTTCTATTAGTTCAAATGAAAAACTAAGTTCAAAAGTAGACATATAACTAAAAATTGAAAAAAATGCCATAATTTTTGGAAAGTATATCTATTATTTGCTCTCAGGTCACATTAACATCTACGAGTATGATAGAATAGCTTTTCTTCTACCAAAAAATACTTAAGTGTTTTCTCTGCTATAATATGCATGTATTGTAAATATGAACCTCAGTCTAATTGATGAAAAACGTATTAAAATTTGTTGCGTAGTTAGAAAGATCTGAGCCTGCAGACACAAAATAAAGATCTTACAGATGGACCGCTCTCGCCTTTTCCCAGTATAATAACCTAAACTTGCCTGACCACCTAGGATTACTGCTATATTTGCTCAGATTTTTGAAATGAAGTAGGTAAGTTATGCCTGCTTGACAGAATCCGCCAAAAACAAAATTCATCATGTGAAAAATTGCACCAAGTTCGACAAAATGAAAAATACTCGCGACAGTGCGACTAGTCGCGTGACCGATTCTTACTGGTATCGCCTGTAAACTTACTGTGTCTGTGTGTGTGATCAAAATGGCGGTCTTTTCTAAGCGGACTAACTGTCCGGGCCTCCGGTGTGCCGCATGCGTAATTTGTGCTGCAGACGGCACAGAAGCAAGTTTGTTTTGTGGTATGCAGAGATAATAATTATGAGCTAGGATTATACACATGTATCATCACACACCACCTAAAACCACACCTAGTTTATTTCTCGGTAAAACCATGGCCGACTAGTTTGGTTAGTGATCAGCTGCCTATAACCTGTCAAATATGATAGGGTCAACAGCCAACAATGATTGATTCTTTTGGCTCGACCTATTGTCTACAATCATGCGTTTTGTATTCAGCTGCATTGTTAGACGGGCTTGTGTTAGAATCTTCGCCTAGACCGGAGTTCAATGTTTTTAAAGGTCAATGATCTTGATTTTGTAACATGAGATTTTAAAAAGAAAAGCTTCATTGACTGAACATGGTGATCACGTTCGATGTTCATTTCTGTAAAATATTAAAATTATTCACTTTTTAGTTTTGACTGGGCGCAGTTGGTTTTAACAACGACAGAGGTCCTACATATAGCACTGAACACAGATATAGTACTGAATAGATTACACAAGCCTTTTAAAAATAATATGTTTATCACTTCCATAGTTCCATAGGCTCTGTTTAGTTTGGGTTCAAATGATCTTGGTGTAAACTTTCCTGCAATCATTTGTAGTTATTAGAGGTTCGATCTAATGAACTTATTTATCAACATGGTACATGTCTTCAGTTCTGTAATTCTCATTCAAGTGCCGCTTTTTATTTTTATTGATGTCTCGTCCCACTTTTGTAATGATTTATCTCAAGCACATAACTGTCCAATAATCACATTTTCACACGAAAACTTCCCGTAAAAACCAAAGAAAATGCCATTATGTTAATATTTGTTTTATTGCACTAAACTTTACGACTTACCACGGATAAGTTGCGCCTTAACGCGGCCGTTAAATGACGGAATGTAAATAGCCGAATAGGCATTATAGGCGCTACGGGAATAGTAAGAGAAATGAACATAAATTTTAGATGCCATAGGTAATGCGCGAGGTGTTTAAACGGCTGGTTGGAGATCACTGTGAGATTGTAGGAATCCCGAGAACGCTGCGAGATCCGTTTTATAGCTTCTAGCTGCATAATGTCGTTACCTAATGCTTCTCGGAATTTGGCAGATGCGTACGAATATGGCAAAAGGCTAGGAGATGACGCTGCTGTTTCTAAGCTGGCTTTGAACGTTACATTTGTTTAATGTAAAACTGGAGGATAAAGATGGAAATACTCGTAGGTTTCTTTTCCTGGCACGCATTCTTGGCCACTGTTTTGTGAATGTATGGGAATTGAAAGTTTTGATTTAAAAAAATAGTAAAAATAAGCTTTAGTTCCCTGTCAAATTATTTAGTTTTGTGTATACGTTACCAGTTTTATTTAAATTCTGTGTTTTAAATGATATCATTAAAATATGAGGTGACAGAAATTTACATCCCGCAATCACATAAAACTGCTTAAAATCGCTTATAGCGCAATAGCTAAATTATAATTTTATTTACTGGAATCTTTAAGATGTTCACGTGCAAGATGTTATAATTTTAAAACCTGGTAATTTTAAGTAAGTGTGTAGAATTGTTGTAAAAGTATTTCAGGAAAGCGAGTAGTTACCTTTGCACCAAGAGTTCACTACAATTGCGAAATATTCTGCATAAACTAGTCTCACAAATTATTTATGGAATATTCATGATCGTATCGCTTTTAACTACTACTAAGTATTAATAAATCAACAATGAAACAACGGAACACATTTTTAAATACCATGGTCAAATTTTTTGTCGTCCCTAAAACCTTCCTAGTTATTTCGAAGGGCCTATAATTTTGCATCTGTTATATAACATTAGTAGTATATAATTTATTCTGCTGTTATACCGGTTCAAAGGCCCTTTAGCAGTAGACAGCCTTGGAGAGATTAAATATATTTAAATCCACTACCTTGTATATATTTCCGCGTATATTCTCATTATGGTTTAAAGGGACATGTTCCTAGTAGATTTATATTTTTTTTCGTTGCTATGAATAATGTGGTTCTGTTTTTTAGCTGAATAAAACCTACGTTTATTTCATGTTCCTTATAGGGAACCTTGAGTATTTCACGCACTCGTTGTAGTGTAAGATACAACTTCAGATACTTTTTATGTTGACTAGTAAAGCTATTCTACTAGATGATTAATTAGGTAAGTCATAATACATATTATATGTGTATTATATGACTCCGTCACGTTACAAACATCTACTCCCGCAACAAAAGCCCAAAAAGCTTTACAATAATTTTTTTCTTTATTATGCCCAAGTAAAATATAATACAAGTACTAGGTATTATGATCAAACTGTATTAGTAGGTTCCCTTCGTGCAAATAACTCGACAGTCTGCCTTTTACATAACCTTACTCGGCGTCTCAATCAGCAATTTGTTCATTTAACATCGTAAAGCACTCAAAATTCCTAACTTCGAACCTACGCTGTTTCAAAGAAGCCAGCATTATAATTCTTGTTAGAAGTGAGGCTTATTACAGATCATTAAGAGGAAGATTTAATCCGATTCCAATAAACGTCCGCGCCCTATTATCCCGAGGCTGTCCGCAAAATGGATATAATTTTTAGCGGTCCATGCCTTCTTTTTGCCGGTGCACGTTGTGGGCAAATTGAATTTTTTCCTATGCCTCAGCGGAGTAATTCGACTAATGCATTTAGTGCGATGCATGCCCCGCGTTGAAGATAAGTCTGCATGGAAATTTCTATCGTAATTTGGGATTAAGCCTTTTAGGATACGATTTATGGTTATTTTTAATTTCAGATCCTTTCTCTTCCTTGATATAAAATCATTCATAATTAGTAGTTTGCTTGTCTTTTCGGATTATTTAATTTAACAAAAATGCCAATGATAGAAAAATAAATATATTTCGTTGGCTTCACTGAAGTGACTAGAAGGTATTATTAAGTAAAAATACCGTGTAAGTCATCTTTGGTAAATAGTGAAACTAGATTTTTGTTAAATTACACTTATACATTAAGTTATCAAAATGAAATTGCAGAAGGCACTGAAAACTAAGAATATTGACGCAGACACGAGTGGAGTCATGACAAGCAGACAGTATGTTATAAGTAATGTGTAAATTACGTGTCTTAAAACTAAATCAACATAATTACTACAATCTCGAGTAGTAATCAGAATGATCTTTCTTAATTGGAAAACCAATATAATAATTACATTATGCCAGTGGGTAAGTGCCTAGAATTATGATTAGACAGTATACCAGTAAATGGCAATTAGAGATAACCCAGTTGACGTTAAGATTACCGAGAATTCAAAGAGGGAAAATCTATAACTTTAACGAATGTAATAAGTAATCAAAACAAGTGTTCTTATAACTACGCAAAATCAATTTTTCTACAAGAATCAAATCATAAGAAAGGTAAATATAAAATATACACTCATTTTGTCCTTTTCGCCGAAGAACTGTAGTATTGGAAAACACCAAGTAAATCATAAAAGAAAATTGTTTTTTTTTTAAATTAAAATCGCGTCTTTTAGAATTACCTCAAATATGTACAATGATCGTGCAGTATTTATAATACCTTGATATTGAAAGCGGTGGTACGCAATTGAGTCATTATGGCGTATTCATTCTAAACGGCCGCAAAGGGACATAATCAATGTTAATAACAGGCTTGTAATGATGGACGGCGCTATCTACTATCGGCTAGACGATTGCAAGGGGGCAGGGGGCACGCACACCTGTGATGTCACACGTTCGCGAGGGTAACACGAACGGCGTATCTCGAGGTAAACCGATATAGTATTGAAAAATGTTTTCTTCGAGTTTCAGGGTTACCATTGGCCAAAATGTTTATAAAAAATAGTAAATTTAGGCAATGTTTGAAGTATGTTTCTAACATTATTTTTGGGAAATACCCAAACCATCCATTTACTACGACTGAATTTTAAAGCAAATTGCAATTGAGTATGACTCTTTAATCCGATAAGCGTCTGATACGTATCTGAATGAACACGTGCATTTATCAATCACTGTGTTCGTCATAATGCTAAATTGCCAATGTGCAGAGAAAATTTAACCGTTTTCTAGTCCGAACTGAATAAATGTTACACATTTATCTAAAACAAAATTCATTGAAGGTACTTTGCTTTTAAACTTGCTGTCTTCGGTCGCGGAATTGGTGCAAATCGCCAACTTAAGACGTTGAACATAAACCATCACCCTTCATGTGAAGCGTTTGGCCTGGATTTTGGGCTGCCATTTTCTTCAGAGAATCATTTTCGTCAGAACAAAGACATCTCAGAATTCTAGAATGTTGGCTTTAATCATAGTGGGCATAACATTAATTGGGAACAATTCAATTGAAATAAAGAGAGACAAATGTTAAATAGACCTTCTCCCACGTATTCTATCCTAACCTAACAATGCAGCACACATCAAATCGACCCAAAAATCGTTAAATAGCTCACCAATTTGGAAGAGCACTTGCGATTCTTGCCATACATCAGTTAAATGCGACCGTAATTACCTGAAACAAAGAAGGTTTATAAGTTAGTTAAATTACCATAAGAGCAATAAATTGTAGACGGACTTTATTTCTCGATTGTCGAACCCAAAATGGACGATTTCGTTGGACATTAGCCAAAACGGGTGCAGACGTTTGGTGATTTTTGCATAAAACTTATTCCCAAACGCATTTGATGAATAAAACACCGTCTTGGGAAACTCCCGACCTTTTTTTTCTCCAGCAAAATTTATTGGTGCAATGTTTATTTATAGATCAGGAACCCGTTGAAACTGAGCCAACGTCTGCCAAGTTCGACAACTACTATAGAAGACACGAAATGTGGTTTTTGCAACTTTCATCTTACTGCCGTGACTTTCGATTTTAGGGTTCATTCTTATCGTCTCTGATTCGCGAATTATGTAATGTAAAATGAGTTTTATTTTTCTTCGACAACATCTATGAATTCAAGCTCAAATACTACCTACTCGTATAAGCAGCGTCCATTAAATGATCGAATTTACTAACATTCAGAGTTTAAATTATATTTAAATGTTTAGTCTTCTTTATACAAGCGCGTAACTTATTAATTACGAATGAAAGCTTAAGACAACTAGATGAGTCAAACTTAAGATTTATAAGTTAATCAAGACTCAAAAAGACTTACAAAGAGCCTGGAGAAAAATACTGCTGACGATCACAGACTCATATTTCTACCACACCGGTTTATGAATACCACTATGAAGTAGACTGTCGAAGGGCCCTATCCATGTAGCGCACGATCAAACTGGCACAATGATTGTCTGCATTATACATGTAGATAGGATTCCACGCGGAAGTCATTAACAGTGACCTTCGCTCCGGAGCGAAGTATCGCTGGTGACTTATTTCCCTGATGATGTAATTGCTAACCTAATAATGATGTAGTATCAGCCCCGCAGATTAGTTAGAACACTGACCTCATTAAATCTAGTTGATACTTTATCGGGGTCAGGCGTTGTTAGCAATGGGCGATGTTAAATCTTTTGTTAAACTGAATTGAGGCGTGAAGATCATTTTACTAGCGACTCAGAATCTTTGCAACTGGCCGGCGAATACAAAATCTTTTTACAGACCTCCGACTACAAGCATTTTAATATTTTAACATTTATATGTTAATTTTTATTGCTGTAGGTGCGTTTTTGAGGCATCAACTTTAACTTTGATTAAAATGATTCGAATTTTATCAATCCGTAGGTTATAATTTTTGATAAATCAAATGATTTAGATTGCTTGAGAATCAATATTGATGATAACGATTAGTTTGGTTATGTAAGACTAGAATCTATCAAATATTCACTATTGATGTAGGTTTTGGGCAGATTTTATCTTCATGACCTTGTAAGATTTTCTACTTGTACGTAGTAAAACGATAGTACCCTGATAGATCTCAGATAAGTTCATCTGCAGCCAAATGTTTCAAGATTCTTTTATGTCTGCGGTTGAGGTTGAGTGTAAATCTAAGAACAAGCGAGCGACGACTTTTTACCTATTTTCCGCACCAATTTCCATCCAATTTACTGTGTGTGTGTGAGTGGTTGGACGCTGCTTTTCTCAGTTTACCATCCGTGATCGATTTTTATTGCGTGTGTGTTTATCGTAAACCATGCGGTTTGGTATAAGTGATTAAAGGTTGTTATCTAAAAGAAGGCGCGAAGCTTCCACCGCGCGGTGGCAAGGCCGCGAAGCACGTGGCCGAGGCGCCTGTTGCTACGTACTTCCCCCCCCCCTCTACCCCCCCCCCCCCCCCCCACAACCATCGCGCCGCGATGCGACGTTGCCACTCTGTTTCGCATTCGGCGCTGGCAAGTGATTTGGCTGTTCTTTAACTTTGACGAGAACTAATCGAAACAACGTAATAGTGTTGACGCGCACTGTGCACTTTGATGTGATTTCCCTCTGAAATATGTGGACTTAAAATTAAGAAGCTCCCATTATTATTGATGCTCGCAAATTTATCAACAAATAGTGACAGCTGCAAGATTGAGATTGAATTCGGGGTTACATGCGTGTTACTAAGATACTTACCCCTATTTTTTTGGGAAATTGTGATTGCCGGACGCTATGGTAATCTCATATATTATTATGTGCTATTTGAATTCTTAGCGTCTTCTATATTCTTAACAATGAATAAATTACTCGTATCCTACATATTCTTTAAAATAAATTTTAGAGACATTCTTTAGAGGTCTTTTTCTGTGATTGCAAAACTGATTGCTATCAGATCCTTAATCCAATCAATTCCAATCTTCGTAACATAAGGAAAAAATTTCATCATCATGCGTAAGATTTACCAGTCGGTCAAGTACAAATCAACCGGCACGTCAAGGATCCCTTCTACTGCGGAAAGTATATAGGTATATGGTATTTTAAGAATTTTTCGTAACTTTTATTTATTTGTGCACGCTTCGCAAACTTAGTAATTTGAAGGATTTCCAATTTTCGTTGTTGTTGTAATATGAAAGGGCTGTTGTTTCTGTGTTTAGGATTCACAAACTTATTGGCTTCAGAATTCATCGGAGTAACTTACATAATTTTGCCAGAGCAACGAATTAAATTCAACCGATATCCTCCCTGCTATGATACATACTTTGTTCAGACTTTTTCATTTATAATTGTTCTAAGGAGCAGTGAAATCATGAAAACTATGTGAAAAAAGAATACCAGACTGAAGTGAAAGTTATCACCAAACAGGTACAATGTAAACAAGACAAGGTAATGACCTCATTTTGTCAAGTTACGCAAATTAACTTGTCTTTATTAAAACCACAACATAATAAACAAACAAGCGTGGCTAATCCTGTAGGAGGTAATGTGTGATGAATTCGGGAGAGCGCGTGTGCGTTTTTTTAGACTGCGTCAGTTTAGTTTCAAAAAACGTAACGCTCGTAGCAATAATGTCGCGTGACGTGAGGCCGAGTTATGTCAAAGGTTTTTGCTAAAAATAATCCAGTACGCCTCGGGCGAGTGTTTATAAACATTCCGTGACGTAAGCCATTATAACCTTCAAACGCCATTTCTTGTCGCAGCCGTTCGACTGTTAACGATTACGGGCAATAAAAATATATTTCTTCGACGGGAAAGTGGTTCAATCTTTTCGTTTTGAGGTTATGAACTCTCGGACAGCGAGTGCACGCGCGTTTGCGCGATCAGCTAATGCACTAACTTGATCTTGATTGATTACATTTGCGAAATAACTTTTATGTTGCAGCAGAACTTAAGGAAAAAGGACATCTAAAATTACGGAAGAACAAGGAAGCTTAAATTTACTCACAAAAGATAACTGCAATCAGTGGTAGGTCTAGAAACAATAATATCATAAACCTACAGTTCAATTTGTGTGTAACTGTGACAAGAAAAACCTTTACTTTTTCGTAGAGACCGTCGTGGCCTAGAGGTTAAGCCTCCCAACTCTGATTGCCCATCGTGTGGTCCAGAGTTTAAACCTGGCCAGAACCAAAATCTTGTTTAAAATCACCTATCACTCTCCGGTGATGGAAAACATCGATAAAAAACCAGATCAACCCGGAAACCGGCGAAAGGCTCATCACCTACCACGTCAGGTTCTAAAACCATTGCTGAAAAGTAAGCTTCTGAGCGTCCTCACCATGACGGCAACAGTCGCTTGCCTCTGACTACCCCATTTGGGATAAAATCGTGATGTTATGTTACTTTTTCGTTCGTTTTTTTCGATGTGTGTAAGTATGTACATAATAGACAGAACTTGTGATTTATCGAACTCAACTTCAAGAACTTGAACTTGTAAAAAAGATGATACCTACTATGTACAATTAAGGAAAAACTAAATTTTTTGAGGGAAGTATGCTCAACATAAAGATAATATTATTTTTAATGTTATTGACACTAAATGCAGTGGCTGTATGTAAAAAAACGGATAATCGTGATTGGGTGTCACGGAATGGTTTCTTTCTCACAGAGTTCCTACGGGCAGTAGATAACCATTCCAAGGGCGAGATAAGAACTTATCTAAGCGGTCGTAGTTATTTTTAAATATAAAGAACATTTATGTTGAATCAGTTGAATGTTTGTAACTTTTCTGTCTTTTTATCGTCTTGGGCCTATTAATGAACGTATTAGTAACTGCGGAACATTCTCCGACTGTTTATTGACTAATCGCAAATCTGTCGTCACATTTTCAGGTGCGTATTTGACAACACTGATATATGAACTCACAATGTTTGCCAACAATCATAATGACATACTAGCAGATCAGTCTCGTTTAAACTAAGTAAGTTTTTTAGTTATCTATTTATAACAAATTAGCTATAAAATCTAAATCGTTATCTTTATAACGTGCCTGTGTGTTGTTTATATTTACTCTTTCATCTTGATAATTTTCTTACTTGTTCGTACATAATCATTCATTCCACATATTATACTCGTATGTATACAGGACGCTTTTGTAATTAACTCTACACTGAAAATCTGCTGACGATAATTGTGCTTACTGCTGTTACTTGCTTCTAACGTTTTAATTTCACTAACTGATGATGAAAAAATACTACATATTTCATATTACTATACTATCAGTTTTAAACTAAACTTCTGCTTTTCCTCTTCACATAGCATCATGATGTTTCTCGTGATCTTATTATTACCAACGCTCGATGTTCTCTGATGCGACTAATGCGTCCTGACAGGTGTCAATAGTTTCCGTCTGCGGCGCGCTGTGTCGACTCAAGTGGGAAACGGAAAGAGATTTACAGTCCAAGCCACTGTGCCAAGCAAGTTTTCTATAAAATAGAAGCACATTAGGAAATGTATTTGCAGAGCATGATTGCCCTAACTGCTGTTACTAGCTTTAAACGTTATGGTTTCATTAACACGTCGACCTATGAACAACTGCAAAACTAGAGGATTTAGTAAATATAATATAAGTGATGAAAACTCGAAGCAAAACATCAAATTGTACCGTTTACTTATAAGGTTTTACCTCTACGACTTTTGACTGTAACATATACAATGCATGCACCACTACAATATAAGGAAGGTAACGCTTATTTCGAAGAAACTTCGTATCCAGATTTTTTTTAAATAACAATTTTGACAGCACTGGTTTGATCTTTGAACCTTTGGTAATTAATACAAATCCACATTAACGGTGTGACGATCACATTTCCATTATTTTTTTGTATCGATCAGTTAGTGGACATTAGCGGCCTATCACCCTTGAACGGTTGAGTACAGATAATATCGACAGTTGGTGTTGATCGTCATGATCACGCGATACCTACATCATGACGTTTGTCTGATAAAACAGTCAATCACAACTGGAAGCATTTAAATGTATGTATTCGGAACTGTAGCGTGTTTATTACAAGTCATTTATATTTTAACGCAGTCTCGAACTACTGAGCTATTTTACCTTTTCTACAATGCTGGGTGGACTTCCGTGCATCAGCTGATCGCAGCCAAATGAATAAATATCTGGGACATTTTACACTAAGATCATATACAAAACTGATCAAGGCTTGTGCTGCTGGTGTCAGAGACCGATACTCGATACATGTACGAAGTTTAAAAAAATGGGTATGCATGTACATAATTAACTGTTAAGTAGAGTATCGTCAAATTTTCTTGCTGCACTTATTTCATTTTTAAGATTGCATCTGGCATTTAATATTATTATTTACATTGCATTTTTTATTGGATAATAGTACCTATGGGTCGTTTGCAGAAAGAATGTACCTTTTCTCAGGAATAGCTTTGAAAACACGGGACAGTTCTTCATTCAAAAAGATCATTCTCTTTGCAAACGACCCATATTTGGAATCTTAAGTTATTTAGATAGCGCGACACGCATACACGCAGAGCAAGCATGAATATTTGCCACATAAATGTTTCTTGCTGAGTAGGAATCAAACCTACAACCTTTAAGTAAGACCTCTAATCCGCAAACAGGCAATTTAATCTCGTAACTATTTCATTTAACGCTAGATTTAAACTACGGAACCCTTCCTGCTATTTCGACATCACATTCGGTTGTTTTTTTAATTCGTCGAGTCCATCAATGCCAGGGTTCCGACCGTTATGTGCAATGAACACAACGACTCTCAGCAGAGTTTGATAGTTCAGCTAGCCATTACTTTCTCCATTTACTGTGGTGTAATTACCGACAGTGACTATGTGGCTGGTGGTAGGTAGTTCTTCTCCGAGGCGAACTTAGTAATAGTTGTCATCAGTGTCGTTAGTAGAATTGTAATAAGGCAATCTTTTTTTAGTTACTTGCTGATTCCTTAAATTTTAAAAAAAGTTGTCTGAATTTCGTGCATTACTGTACTGAGCATAGGTCCCATTCATAGATTTCCATAGCAGCCTATTGTAGGTGGCCTGGCTCTTCCAGATCATTCCTCATCGACCGTGCCAATCTGCGATTTCACGATACCCGTTTAGTGCAGATGTTCGAGCTCCGGTTGTGACGGAAAGGGTCTTTAATTCGATTCTCGCACCAGCACAACTTGTGTTGGGTCTGTTTGTCGAAGTATTCGTTGTCCATACACAAGGGAAAACTTTATTTTTGGACCAATACAATGTTTATGATGTTGTCGTCGATTAGGCCATTAGTGCCATACACCATCGATTGTAGTGATGACATACTGTTACCGCAGATGGCTGTGACAGAATACGTACTATAAGGCGAGCGCAGAACTTTGGGGATCTCAGAATAAGCCCTATTCTGAGCTCCACAGGGAGAGAGAAATTCGATGTTTTGGGAGAAAACTGAACGTACCGACAACGCGAATCGGGGGAATTATTTCCTTATTCAAGGTTATTTTAGGGCATATTTAATAGCTAATTCAAAAATCGAGAGGGTCATTTATTTCCTGTAAACGCCTCTGTAATGTGTGTAGAAACTGACCGACTGATAGTATTCATATAAATATGAAATGGATGACGTGCGTATTGCGGCGTTGTATTTCCATTACAAGCGATGTTTTGTGCTAGCTCTGGAACATACTTGTGTCTAGTTGTGACGTATTATTGGCAATAAAGGTACATTATTTCTTATGTTCTTTCAATGAAAGGATAGATAGAGAGCATTCGTTCGGCTTGATTGATTATGGTTTCTGTGGAAATTTGGAAATGAAGACTGATTAATTCACTATTTTATATCTGCTGTGAATCACACAGTCCTAAATATTTTTTTAATTTTTAAAGTATTTCTACTTTGTAGTAAAGGTTTTGTACTAAATTCCAATAAAGTATAAAGCTAAGCAACTTTCCAATACGCACCTAATAAGTGGAGCGTCGCGCGGTCACTCCGTCGCCATGGTAACGAAGGCGCGGCGCCTACCAGCCGGCTACATTTCACCAATTATTCCAACATTAGAAAAATTAAGATTAAGTGGAACATTCCAAATTACAACTTAAAACTGAGAAGGAAATATAGATGGCTCTGTCTCGTCTAGTGATTCCGAATCGCGATAGTGAAAATACTGGCTGCGGACTTTATGAGATTTTGCATTTGTTTTAGAATCATTCGTTCTTTTTCAACGCTAAGCGGTTAATGAACTAATGCCACACGCACGCAAAAGTTGAATAAATAAACTCAATGATTACGGTGATATTTTTTTAAAGTTAAATACAGAATTTCAATCCTTGAAGATAGGTACTAAAATATTTTTTTGTGTGACTATATAAATCATTATTGATGCCATGTAAAATTCGCTTGTGAATTCCTATTTGAAAAATATTGAGATTAACACACAAAAGGTGACCTTAATGAACAGGTTAAGTATATAAAGTTATGTTGGTGAGGTAGACTACAGTTTTTGTTAATAAAGATTACCGTCAGAATATCTATCGATATAAAGTTTCAGTTTCAAATCCGTGCAGCCCTACAGCCCATAGCAATTACTTGACTATTACGATTGCTCAGTGACGTGTAGACACCATGTAATTAAGCCGCTCAATTCCATCCCACACCGAATTATGTGCGAATTAAGCCAAGTCGCTAGGGAGGCGGTTCAGTTCGAATTTTCTTTGCGATTGACTAAGATGTTATTATGAAGAACTTTCAAAAATTTAAGATTAATATATTCGCCAGAGAACGCACCAATTGGCATGGTAAAAGTTAAGGGTAACATCCTTGTATTACGAGGTGCCAGACAAAGAAGCCAGGAGCATATCTCAGCACACTCAGACTCGAGCGAATTAAGTTCGTTTTCTGAATTGACCCCATCGGTAATCGAACCTGAGGTAAGTCAAGACCAATCGTGTCGTCAAAATAAAACATTATTACTCATAAATATCCGGCGAGTAAGCGAAAGTGGCAGTAGACAGGGCACAGTGTTTTGTCTTGTTGACGGTAGGGCAGAAAGGTCTTCTACTGGAGGCCATTTGAAGGCAAAGCAGATTGAGATAACAAAGATCGCAAGATTCCGGTCGTTTTGGAAATCTATTTGGGAAACCTATGTTCAGGAGTGGCTATCCTATGGCTGCTAATTAAGATTTAAAATATCTAGGTTATTTTACCCTAATTTGATGGACCCAAAACAAAAACTTGTACTATAAGGTAGTTATTGAAAAACACGAATTACGAATACCATGACTATTATTTTGAGGATTGAAGAGTATAGGCATGTTGGCAGGACTCTTTTTAACGCTCTACTAAAACCCATCTACTGCGCAGTACCTTCATCAAGGCTTATAACCTATCGTACTGTACTGGTTTATATCTATAATAAACCTACAAATTCACAAGAAGCTACGTAATACCCCTGAAGGTCGTTTCCAGTAAAGAAATGTTTGAAAACAATGGCTTTGGCTTAGCGTTATTTTGGTATATTTTCCCACCTGTATCCAAGATAACGTTGAATTTTAATTAATTAGGCAGATGTTCAACAAAGCTATGTTGACCATACACACAAATCAGATATATTATGTTGATACATTTTGGGCACTACAGGTTGTTATTAGGCTTATATATTTTACCTGTGGCATCTTAAAGAAATAAATATTCGAGGCAAACTTACATAGAGATGATGTGACTTCGAACTAAGTAGAGCTTGTACTATGGGTGTCAGAGACTGATAAACATAATTTGCAAAACATAGTTTCAAGAAACGAGTTCGTGAGCATTTATCGTAATTGCGTTTATATTTGTTTATTGTATTATAGATATTGTATGTATTGTATAATTAATTATAGTCCATAAAGTATATATCTTAGTTATTTTATGTGTTAATTTTACATAAATTTTTTGATCATTCACATTTGTTTATCTCACCGCACCCGATTTTAAAATTATCTGTATGACACCAAAGGTTGACTGGAGGCATTAAGTTCGCTTGTTGTACTTAATTTGTGCAATAAAGTTTAAATAAATAAACAATAAACACAAATTGATCCTCCATCCATTCATAGAGTCCTTTCCTAGATTTAAGATTTGATAAATTTCCCCTTTTTTCCGACCTTTTATGTGGGAGGCACAGAACCCAATTATTAAATTGAAGTTACAGCTTCAATGTACTTGTATTTATTATTTCCTTACCCTTTTCACCAAGTTTTTAGCAGAAACCCGGGCTAAGGTCTACACAATTCTAAAAATACACTGCTCTGAAAACCCCAGAGAATCAGTAGAGTATTCTAACCACTCGGCTATCGGGAAACCGTTATCATTTTATCGTGGTTCATGTTTATTGCAATACCATAAGCAATACTAATGGTTTGTTAAGTAGATATAGTAATTTATGTTTTTTTTCTAGATCTTACAAGAAGACTGATCTTTAAATTATGTTTTACATAACTGAAAAGCAATTAAAAAGTAGGCAGGGAAAACTGTTCTTTTACCAGAACTCCCAAGAAACGTAGTGGAAAATTACAAAGAATGCGCGGTATCCGCGGGCGATAGTGGGTGGTGGTACGCATTGCGCATGCCCGGCCGCACTTGTTGAGTCCACGTGGGCGCCGCGGGGCCCGACGTGGGGGAGGGGGGCACGGACGATCACCTGACTGCCACAGACGATAATGTTATCAGGGGAACCCTTCTCAATACGTAGAGATCGAGAATTAGGACCAAATGTCGGAGAAGGTTGAGTTACATTTTGTTGATTTGGAGATGTTAAATAATCAATCGATTAAATATCTTAAATGTCTGATAGCAAAATCATAAGCGGCTTAGAGAGCAGAGCTTGTTTGCTTTATTTTGTAAATATGTAATAAGGCATAAAAAGGACACAATATTATATTAGAGTTTTGTTAAGAGGTTTTTTTTCAACCTCTGTGACAAAAGAGCATGCTGACCTGACTTTAAGCTATTACCGCAGCCTATGGACTCACTATGGTGACACTTTCAGCCTGAGCCTGTGCTTATCTAGGACCTTTCATTTCTAAGTTTTGTGTACAAAGTAATAAGATTCAGAAATAAGGTTCGCTGTCAAAATGCAATTCTTCAAGATAATACTGATCCTCACAATATATTTACCATTGCATTGTTTTGGTGAGAAAAAAAGTTGGTATTTAAACTAAACACAGTGACATACATTGCAAAAACACTAGGAATAAGGATAAAATTGTGCTTCCACTCTTTAGGTTACAAAAAGTTTTGGGATCCTTTAAGGGGCAGGGTATACATTATTACACCAAATTCCAAAAACCATAATAATATGTGAGTTACCTCTACATAGATTCAAAAATCACATCCAAACAGCTTTATTAAAAAAAGGTCTATTATACAACAAAAGACTAAGCCTATGCCTGGGCAAGGTAATATATAGATAATATTACCGTGGTCTAGGTGTAAGCTCTCTGCTCGACGCAGGATAACTCTAGATAACTCTATTGTAACAGATGTTTTACTGTAATAGTTAATACCTACCTAGCATGTACTGACTTATAATTTTTCTTTTTGAATTGTTCAAATGACCTTTTGTTTCATATTCTTTTATGGTTGTTTTTTTCTCTCTCTGTTTTAAATTCTTTTAGGTTTATTTGTATCAAAATGACACACTGTCTGTACTTTACAAACACCTGTTATAAACCCAAAAAAAGTTTAAAAGAGTAACTGCTGAGTTTCTCGCCGGGTCTTCTCAGCAAAAAAACAACTCCGACGCGGTGGTAGAGCCGCATTATGTCTGTATACTGTGTATTTATATATTTATATTATTATGGTATTTTTGTCTATTATTTAGATATTTTGCTGTAAATTTGACGATTTGGAAGTACTGATACAGTCTATTTGAATAAAGTTAAAGTTATTTGAGTTTGAGTTTGATCATGAAAATTCATTCACTAATAGAATTGGCACTTTATTTTACTGCTTTAGAATTAATTTTTATAACTATTGATTATATTCTACAGTAAGTTTTGAAGCAATACTTTTTTTTCGTCTCCTCCTGCACCAGATGCGGGTAATTTTGGTGTTTCTATTGAGTCTACCATGTCGACTGACAACGTGTATTAAGAAGCTATTCTCTTAAGAGTCAGTTCTCTTCGGAACATCGAAGGAACCTTATTTATAATCACCTTGTTCATGGTCAAGATTGACTACATTAATTGGACATAGCCTATAAGCACATGAATAATCAAAGCAAAAAAAGATTAATAGGCGAAAAAATTGCCTGAACGAATTGATTGAAGTTATATCGAATTGTTTTCACGGACCCACGAATGAGTAAAGATTGAAGCTTGCAGCTAAAGAGCCGGTCCACCCAGCATGACCAACTGACTGATTGTCAGTTTTTGCGTCGGTCTCAACCAGGTTGAAAAAAAAAGTGTGAATCCCAGTCTGCTGAGAATCACTAAGGGTTCTGTGCGATTTAACTTAATTTTGATTTAATTTTTCATTTATCGCAAAACACATGGCATCACATTATCATGTTCATAATACATTTACTACACTGCTTCAGAATTAAATTATTAAAAATGAAATCACAATGATATCAACATTTAACAAACAAGAAAAAAACTTTAAGTTATAAAATGTTCTAAAGAGAACACTTCTCAAAAGAGAAGTCTGCGGTAAGTTGATTTTAGCCGTCATTAGCATAAATGCATGTAAAGTGTAGTTGATTTGATTTCCTTCTTCATAATTTTAGTCCAATGATTTAATCCTGTTGTTTGAAAAATTACAAGGAAGACGAAGATGCACAAAACTTCAAATATAGAAGTTACTTTATTGCTTTTTTAATGTATATGGTTTGAACGTTTAATTATCTAAATTACCGTCTTGCTACGAAAACTAACTGTCCGAATTTTAAAATAGGCGAGATAAGAAAAAATACATGTAGTTTTTCCCGTCCCAACGCAACTCTAAAAAGGTGGTCCGCGTCGCCGCGGCCAAGCAAGGTTGCATTCGTCACAAAGTTAGCGCAGAACTACGGGTCAACGACCCGTGAGTGCGTCAGCTAGCTCTTTATAAAGAGCAATGCGAGAAAATAAACGCGATAACCGCATCTGCACTACACTCGCAACGAACGGTCTAAATAGGTCGTAAACCGGTCGGGTTACGGCAAGGGTACGACACTGGGTTAAGTGGAGGTTGTAGATGACTAAATCAATCGGTTTCGGTATGATTATTTCTTTTTGTCATGAGATAGATGTAAAACTTTATTGCACTTAGGTCCGATTTTTCAATTCTTAGTTTATTCCCTGGATAGTTAACTGAAATATAAAATTAACTGGCTGTTTATCAAGCGAATAAATATTTTAAATTTTTCAATCGTCTTTTATCTAAAGAATAGCTGTAAATCGGTTGTCTATGTACTTAAATCGCTAACTTCACACTGATTATCCAAAAGCGAGATGCACTTATACAATCATTGCAACGTTAGAATGAAACAAGACAAAAGTTGATGCTTTACAAATTGACATTGACGTATAAGAAAATTAACCTCAACTTTTTTTGTTGCCTAAAGTTGTGGAAAAGAGTATGTGCTTGCTTGTTTCGCTTCGTGTTCTTTAGGGCAAAAATATAAAATGTTAGGTCTCTCCTTTACAACTCGATCTCTTCTATTGGGCTCAGCGTTTGTATAGTTAAGTAAATGCCTTTGCTCCAAAATTGTTGCGTCGTCGATTTCGTCAAAAATATAAATTTGAATGTGTGTGCGTACCAAACAAAATGAAAAAGATCTCAAACAACACCACATAACCTCAAAATGTCAAAGAAAACGCATAGATACAATCTTATACAGCCCCTCAACTTTGTTCCTCAGTTAGCGGCTTCATTCAACAGATAACATCTATCAGACCATTGAAAATCCTGTTAATCTTCGAATAAACTTTATTTTACAGATAAATTTCATTAACCGAGGATTGAAAAATCGGCCCTAAAATAATAACAATAATATTTCATTACAGAAACGCTTTATATCATTTTTTAGGTTTTTTTGCTAGAGAAAAAAAAAGACTTTGTCAAAGATCACAATATTTTTTTTAGCCAATTAAAATTGCACTGCATGTAGGCAATGACGAAAGGTTGTTTACGGAAAATCGTCGAATTCTGAATTGTAGGATATGACATAAATTCGTTCAACTGCCAAACATAATTTAAAAAAAGGCTAGCCTTGAGCTACGAAAAAGGTCATACTTTTATTATTGTGGAAAATAATGTGCAGTAAACCACGACATTGTTACCACGCCAAAGTTTTTAAGTATTCGGCAATTTTAGTAGTGGGCCATTTAAAAAATTGCCTTGGTGGAAAAATCAAGCCTAAACTCCGTAGTCGTCGATCGAAAAATTTCCCCGATTCTATCTTAGTTTCTCTCGTCACCGTGGTACCCTGGTTAATAAAGTATCAGAACACGTATGGTGAGTATCCATTAAAGAGCGAATAGGGTATGAAATAAAACTATTGCATTAGGCAGTGGCATTAAAACCAGTAGTTTATTAGGTGGACCTGCCAGGCAAGCTGTACGTATGTTCAAGGTTGGTGCTTCGGGCTATAAGTAGTGCTGCCGAAATATCTATCGATTATTGACCTTTAAAATCTCCAATAGTTTCATTATTGTTTGGCAATACTCAGTGGTTGGTAAGGAATGTCACTTAATGGATAGTTCTAGACTTTTATTGTTTGTGAATTTACCATTGTTAGTGCACACACAAACTGTAGCTTCTATCGATATTGTCAATGGTAGAATTCACAACTTCGTATAAGTTTTATAATTGCTTTCTGGAAAGTAAATATCAAGCACATTTTAATCTAAGATCATAACGGTACGAATTACTAATACGAATTATGTTTTAAAACATATTTTAGCTAAGAATTGCAACATATTCGTCACATATTTGTCCTGTATGGGATCAAACTAACGACGGTTCACGGAGCGAGCCAGCAATGGCATTACTACCTGTCGTACCTCTGCATAACTTTCAATAGCTATCGACGTTCGTTTGCACATCGACATCACTAACAACAAATATCGGGCGCGCGATAGAAGCGCAATGTCAGTATAATGTCACAGTTTACGATTGAATGCTCTTGCGCCGGGTTCACGGACGCAGTTGACCGAGCGATACGTCGGAGTCGGCTTCACTTATAGCGTTTGCATATCTTCGTTATGAAAGATAATCTGATATCTTACGGCCGGTTTTAGTAACAAAGGATGTTTGCAGTTTTTTTAATTTACTCTGCGTGCAAACTTTCATTAGATTAGACATTGGTTTCACTGGCTTTATTGATAATGTGGTTAGCAATTTGGGTGGGAACACGAACATTGTAGTTTATTTTGCGTTTAGGCGTCACTGTGTATTTAAATGTATGTATTTAGAATTTTCTAGAGTGTACGTCTCTGATTCCCAAAGTTAAGCTCTGCTTTGTTTGCGTTCAGATTTTGTCATGATGTCGTCATTTGCTTAACAAAATGCTATTATACGCCTGTTTTCTAAATTCTTAAATATTTATCTAAACCTATGAACTGATAAGTACTGTCTCGTAATGTAACAGACCAAACAAATCCGAATTTTGTAAAATTATGATCGAAAAAAATATACCAGACTTGGCTAATGGCTATATCTAAATGCAATCTGCTAGATAGCCAACTAACTGATAAGATAGCGAAGCGTCTACGTTTTAGTGCAACGAATTTATTACATTTATCACAAAATTGCAGAGGTTTAATGAACTTTTTACAACCAATGTCGACGTGACCTCGTGATAGGTATGTCCGCCCACAGTTTTCAGTCTGTTCATCTTCAATCTCAATTCGGTGGTTGTTACAGTAGGGGGCAAACGAATCAGTGAATGAGGAGAGCTCTCGCCTATAGTGGTGAAGGTCGGTCGTGGGCTAGTAGGACAACGTATTGTCTGTTTTTAGTCTTCAAGACACGTAGAACAGAGTTAGAAGTTCTGCTTGGTTAGAAGTCGCATGTGTGCCCTTTGAGATATTATTACGAAAGTAGAAATGATCATAACCAGCAAGTTACGTAAGGTTTCAGATCACTGCAGTGTTCAAGCACCAAAAGCGAAGCTCGTTGGACTGGAAGCTTTTCAATCTCATAAGAGCAACAAAAAAGTTGGCTACCGTACCGTCCCTTTTCAATACTGTAATTTAATCTTGCTATTTTAAAAAGCAAAATTGACTTGATACAGTTATTTTGTCAAGGCCGCACAGTTACCGACTTATGAAGGTACGATTGCATATCGAAAGGCCAACGAGATCTGTAAAAGTATATGTACCGTTATACTCGTACTTTACGGAAAGTGTGCCGGAGCCATAACGTCCAGAGTTACGGGCTCAGCAATACCACAGGCTATTAAATGCAATACACATTACACATGCCTATCGGTACGAAAGAGTTTTTAACCGTATAAGTTCGAAAAAACTTTAATTACTTATTAACTCGTCTGCTCGAATCTTTACAATCAAAACGCAGATTTTTAAGCCTTTTTTATCGTTTTATTAAGTAGCTGTAAACTTTTTACTTAAAATGTAAGCTTCCCGTTCACCGTTCCTAATGATATCGATAAGGGGAACAATTAAACAATTAAGTTGTTAATAAAAACTCAGCAGGACGCAATTTTGTGCCAATTAAAAGTAGATTAATTTAATAATACGATATTGCTTACTCTGTTGATATTGTTGTGTAGGTCAATCAACTATAGTGAAGTAAAGCAACAAATCTTTAATTTGTTTAATGTTTCAGACTTTACGAGTACTTCACTTGCTATTAGACGACACGATTGGCGTAGTGCGCTGTAGCACGGTTTCTCGCCTCGATTTCCCTAGTGTCCCGGGTTCGATTCCCGGTCAGGTCAATTCAGGAAACGATCTTTTCTGAATTGACTCGGTTTGGGTATGCTGGGAGACGCCCCTGGCTTATTCCCTTGTGTGGTACCTCGTAACACAGGGATATTAATCCCTACTTCGAGACCAACAAGAGGTGTGTTGTCTGGCGCATATTTATTTTATTTATTTATTTATTTATTAGAAAGCAACGTAGCGCACGTCAACGTGTTTTTGTTCTGAGGTTTTTATGTATGAAGAAATACCTAATAATTTAATGAACAGGAGAGTCGATCTTCATCAAATTGGTCTTCAAGAACTCAATACGATAATCATGTGGGTACGTAACTAAATAATTTCCCCAGCATAACCATGAGCACCCTTTAGATGTACACTATTTAAAAACAAAATGGACTTCTATAAAAAAAAACAAATTGCTTTTAACCGTAAATATTTACCAAAAGAAACAGCAACAAGTCTAATTTGTCTTCGGAATTCAGATATATCCTACAATTACCCTAAAAAAACTGCCCTACTATCCAACCAGTAGTCATTGAAATCAAGTAATCGTTACAAACATGTACTGGTTTAATTATCATCAAGCTTGCCATAAAAGTTCGTGATCAATACAAAACCGCGTTGATTTGTGAAATTGTTTCAAAATCTTTCAACTTGTAAAATAGGGAAAATCTGTGTGAAAAACAGATAGCAATGTCTATAAAATGACTAGGATTTCTCGTTTGGCAACTTGTCAAAGCTCATTTTAGGATTCAGGATATATATTAAGCACTATTTACGATCCTGATCCTAGGTCAGTACAAGCTGAGCCACCTGCAATTGCTTTCGGTGTTATTACGAATGTTATTAATTCTTGTCTCTATTTGTTTTGGTTGAAAGCAATGAACGCATTTGCACTTTAATTTGCCCACGCACTTCACACCATATTTTGCGTGTTCAATTGTATTCTTTTAACGCTAAGACAACGTTACTCGTCGTATAGATGATGTGTACTTAAGTGGTAATAAACACTTGAAAACTGTAGAATCCAAATGAAAGACATTCGTTCAATAGCTGCCCATTCAGTTGGTTTGGTAGCCCTGACCTTGAGGCATAATTCCACAGGTTGAATATCGCGTAAGAACACAATTACACACGCGTAGTTGGTACATTCTTCTTTATCTGCATAGCATGCAAATTGTTGTACAACAAAAAAGTAAGGAAATTTTGCTATAATTTGTATTATAAATATAATTGAAACTAATTAAGCTACGAGTACCACGTGGTAGGAAGGACGGGAAAAGGCCCTTGTTAAAATGAACAAGCTAATTAAAAAACAATAATTACTCGTATGTCAATGTCAAAAACAATACCTGCATCTGAAGATATTTCGTGTTCTTAAAGAACTTAACTATACTTTTCTTTGGGACCAGGTCGAAATTAGAGGCAATATTTTATTGGTACGTATAAATAAATTGGTTGAAAATGATCTCATGCCTAGTTTTTTAGCAAATTTAACATTTCTAAAGATTTTATTGGAATATAATGAATATCATTGAACATATAACATACCATCACGACTTTATGCCAGACGAGGTAGTCAGAGGCAAGTGACTGTTGCCGTCATGGTGAACGGAACACTCAGAAGGCCACTTTTTACCAATGGTATAGAACCCTAAGTGGTAGGTGGTGAGCCTTCCGCCGCTATCCGGGTTCATATGGTTTTTTATCGATGTTTTCCATCACCGGAGAGTTAGTTGGAAATTAAACAATGAACACCAAGATTTTGGTTCTGGCCAGATTTGAACTCGGGACCACCCGATCCGCGATCCGAGTTGGAGTGCTTCTTAACCACTAGGCCACGACGCTATATCATTTAAATATATTTAAAAACAATATCTTTGAACTTTTCTTCAATGCGAATTCAAATGCATCTAACAGATATTTCAAATACTTGAACAGGTCGCAAGACAATGACGTCAAGAAGTGCCTTGAGTTTTGAGTTGACCGAGGCATGACTATGATGAGATGAGGTTTACGCCCACTAATAAACGAAATTGCTACTTTATGTTAATTTTATTTAATTCGTAATTTAGTTCATGTTGATCCTTGTAATAGACTACTGAGAATAACTAAGAATTCTAGCCAGTTCTAGAACTTTTCATTTAGAATGCGGTGTCGACATAGCGATGGACCGCAGCCACTGGGATGTTGACTGACTTATTGTAGCCTTCGTTTCTTCTTGCTGGCCAAATAAATATTATCATCTACTTTACTTATGTTTTAGACAACTTATCGCATGGCTTCCAACTAAGTGGAGCTTGTCCTAGGTGAGGATCTGCAGCTGAAGCACCTTCATTAATGAGGGCAATGACTAGTACAAGTGCTCGAACATAAAACCATAGCTAAAGCGTAACACTGTGAATTTCGTACTGCACGTTAGGTACAAGTTCATAGCACTGAGAGTTCAGTAGGTATGTTTACCATGAGTTTACAACTATGACAGCCGCTAGCGTCCGCGTTTACGTTTTATAAAAGATTTGGGTACAGCCTTAGTGATTCGAATGTAACCAAAAATAGCATACTGAAGTCAATTATCGTATCCTTAATTCATTATAACATTAGAAATAAGAAGCAGAGCTGCTAAAATGAATGACAATTCGCATTTGACATTGCCATGACGACATACCTGAGTATAACCTGGCAAAATTGAAAACCCCTTACGCCACAACGTATGAAGGTATTATGTAACATTTAGGATTTGGTAGAGTTATAGTGACAGTAAAAATGTGTTCGGATAAAAACCCCTGCTTCTTTTAGGTTTTTACATCGACAATATAGTTTGATGCAAGACAAAATAATTTATTTAAGCAAAAGCCTCATAAATTCTGAAGTTACTTTAGTTTAAATGAGCACAATTGAGTGTGACAGTAATAATCTTTATTGTACTTTAACCACAAAGTGTGCCCTAAAAAGAACCTTTTTTCCTACTGTCTAATGCTATAATGAATGGAGTATAGTTTACGTGACAGAAATATGCGCCTTTAAATCGATATTGTGACTATTTTCCAAGGTCACGAGCCTATCGGTACTATCGATATTGATTGCTGCAATATTAATACGTACGTTACAATACTAATTTTGGATTGAAAGACATTGCAAAGCTAAGTTTTGATTTCAACCCTTGAGCCAAAATTTGTGTTTTGTTCGGCCCATACCGTGATCAGTCGTCATCATCTAACGATGATTGAACCTCCTACTTGCATGTTTCGCTCCAGTGGTCAAGTGCCACTCAAGGAATGCGTGCACGGCGCAACGAGGCGCGTAATGTAATGTAATCATGCATATAACTGCATAATAACCATACAGATTACTCATGCAACTTGTGTGTACGAGTCTCTTTTGTTTCATTCTTAGAAATAAGAATTTTTCTAGACTTGAGTTGGAGTGAAATGAAATGGTTTTTGGGCCAATTCTGAGTTCAAGAACTGAACAGATTGACAGTGTTAACAGTTGATTTTTTTGGAGATACTTTACTTTAGTTTTATCAGAAGAAACTAACTAAATAACTAAGATGGCGCTGCGACCCAAAGTGAGCCTTGGCCTTCGATACCAAGTAACGCCATTTCGATCTGTCGAGCGCTAACTCCTTCCAGTCATCCACCTGGAGCTTGCGCAAGTCCTTCATGACATGGTCAACCCAGCGGTACCTGGGGCGGACGACCGGGCGTCGACCGGTCGGCCGTCCCAAGTATGCTCGCTTGACCGCATGATCCTCCCTCATTCTCTCTAAATGGCCGAGCCAGCGAAATTTGTGAGTTTTAACCTCGCCGATGATATTGGGCTCTGCCACCAGTTCTTCGATCTCACAATTCTTTCGCCTTCTCCACATTCCATCCTCCATCCGAAGAAACAAGGAAATTATTTCTAAAGGCTACGAGGTAGCTAAAGTAATAAAGGTGATAGAAAAGCCTTGCTCGATTTACCTTCTAAATATCCAATGCACTTTCTTCATATATCTAGGTCCTTTGCCGTTATTTATCTTTAAATATCTGAAAACATATCGAACTATACTCTTACTAATGTACCTTTCGAATAGCTGGTGCTAGTACACTCATCCTGTGCAGGCAATCAAGAAAAAAATGGCTCAGAAGAGACACCTTTCAACAAATGGTAAACAAATGGATCAAGACCTTGAGCAGATTTGTTTACAAGTTCACTGGCCCGCAAGAATGCTTGTTTGGTTAACCTACCTATGTACTTCAATATGGAAAACTGGCTAACCCTTACAAAGCTATCGCAAAACAGGGTTATGTCAGCAATATTGGGCCCCATGGAAAGCCTTGATGTGATTTCGTGTGTGCCATTTAGAACACTATTTAATTATCTGTTATATGCTGTACATGCGATAGGAAGCCTTGAGCCGAGGCATGACGTCGTAATATGCCAACTACATAGGTACAGCTACTCACAGGGACTTAACAATGAATTGTGTAAAGGTTTTATACACGTTTTCCTCTATTAAATAAACAAAAAATGTTTTAGAGATTCAAATTTGTTTCTTTTTGATGGATGAATATCAAGTTAATGTGGGATGGAGGTGCGAAATATCGTGTGATTTTACTGGTTCATGCTCCTTTCAGGATCACAACGTAACCTTAAAAATTATCGGTAAAACTTATGGTTGTCTAGTAAAGAAGCCTCTGGGCATTACTTTTCAAGACTCTATGTACTGCTTGAATGCCTTTTTACACATACTTAATAAGCCTAGGTACTCTTGTTACGAGTATTCCCAACTTCCTAGTAACAAGCTTAACACGTGAGTTTAACGTATAAAATAGAAAAATAAATGTCCTTACAAGATTTGTTTTAAAGCGACGTTGCTGTGGTTGAAAAATCGTCTAGCTAGACAGGCAGCCATTACTTTAATGTTGTGCGTTACATAGGAATAACGTGTCCCTATCTTTCGCGCCAATCATACTATGATTATGATAATCATCATTACAACAACTTAACATTTTGCGCATGAAGCCAGCAACAGTCAGTCAGAACAGAATACATTATTTTTTTAAATATAACGATTTAATCATACTCAAAATAAAACAATAACCAAGTTGAACTATAGGTAGGTACATTAAATGCACGCGCTTTTGACATGATTCCTTTTTGTCAGATTAAATAAACAAAATGTGGCGTTTGTGGTCATTTATTGACTGCCTAGTCAAAAATAAAAAAACTGATTATTATAGTACCTACCTTTCTGCATTTATCCTAAGAAGGCTCATTCAATTTATTTTTTAAATATAATCAAAAGGTTTAATACAAACCTTGAATATGTTTGGTTTTAGTATCACTACTAGATGGATTTTAATGAAACTTAAGCTGGATTGAATATAAGGTGAAAAGTTTTAAAAGCTAAATCGCAGCGGTCGAAGTGCCATTTTAAAAGATATCAATAACATCCACAATCTGACACGACGGTAGTGTAATTCTTCCCCATGGAGTTGTATTTACGGGTCGCGTTGCGCATTCCGACAAATTAACGTACACACAAACACACCACTCGCTCGACCACATTAGCGCCAATATCCCATGCGTACAGGCACCCGCATAAAGCATTGAGCTGGTACTCTCATTAATAATAACGAATAACAAAGGGAGATACTGTTGTCGGTAGAAGTAAACCATCGCAAAATGGATTCTATGATTTACAGTATAAGTGGGAGGTATTCCTCGAAGCGCACACATTTGGAGCTCACAAGACGAGGCGCACATTTATTATATCTGGAAGCGCACTACTGATGTGCGCTTCGTCGAAATGTCTAAATGTGTGCGCTTCGAGGAATACCTCATCTCGTAGAGGTACTTAATCTAATTATGTTTCTTACTTACTGGTGATTTGGCCATTTAAATTAGAATGTATTCGTACCTGAAAAAATACAATTGAATATCAAATACAAATGTTTAATGAATGACAACGGCCAGATGAACAATCGGCAGGATTGTGAAAACCATCACTTTTCCGCAACTATGTTAATTCCTAGGCAAATTTAATTGAATAAGCTCAAACTAAATGCTAAATAAATATTAGGAACTATCATAATGCAGTAAAAAAATAATAATACTCGAGTATAACGGAAACTCAGTTTGTTTAAAAGATATTGCAGTGGAATTTAGGAAGTTCCTTCTCAACCTAAGGATTATTTAATACAACAGTAAAAAGTTGATCAATTTGCTTCCTTATCCTTATTTCCAAAGACAACTATGCCATAAGCCTTCGCCGTTTGATGGTATCCTGCATCCACTTTAAAACGTTTATGAGGTCGTCCGTCTACAATAGTCTACATTGCGAGTAACTGCTACGTTGTTTACTAATAATACTCGAAATATCAGCTTTAACATTTAAACAATAATCTACAAGTTTTCCGTACGATTGTACCCGTCCTCACTATGTTACTACTCAATTATGGTCGCGGATGTAGCGTGGCGCCGGAGTCACAATATCGCCCGTAACGCAGACAGACGTAACTGCCTTCGCGCTTAACTCGTTTTTGACATGATTTCGTTTTGTCAGATTAAATTAGCAAAAATCTGTTAGAGCCAAATAGCAATAACTAACATTTATCTATGTATACCAACATTGCCAACCTAGTAAAGGCGTAGGTGCTTACACACAAGGGATTCGATATTACACTATTATACTCTGTCTTTGGTAAGTTTTTGGGATACGATTAAATAAAACAGTGAAAAAATAAGTAAAATCTAATATTAATGAATCATTTTGAAATATCAACGAGTTACGTTACGAAATAACACCCACTTAGGATAGGTTAGTTTAATTTCAAAGAATAGGGTTTAAATATCGTACAATCAAACAAACTAATCACTTCGAAAATTGACGTAATATCAATGTTTGATTTTCGTTTCGTTTGCTATATTACGCTTGCGTGGCGGACTGTACAAAGTTATGACGCCCCGACATTGAAGCAACATGGATAGTCGGGTCATGTTCCTCCTCCTAATTGTCTCTGCGTTACGGCTCGGTGGCTGTGACGTCACTAGACACGACAAGTAGTAAACCTCGGCATTGTTTACTATCGAACGTAGTAGAACATGTGCGTGAAATTATTCTGCAACTTTATTTATGTGATTGGAAGAACGTTTCTGTGGGTCTGTAAGTATGTATTTCAAAAAAAAAGATCATTAAAATTTCCACCGCTTAATACTTGTTTGATTATCGTTAAAGAAAATGGTATTGGAGTTTTGCGGATTGTGGATATCGTACTTTCAATTTGTTTTTTTTGGTCGGTAACGCGCACGTTGTGCCTCTGGTGTTACGGGCGTCCATAGGCTTCGGTGTCAGTGCTTACCATCAGGCGGGCCGTAAGCTTGTTTGCCACCTAGTGTTTTTTTTTTTTATATTTATGCGAATTTCACTTTTATTTAGTAAAAAATATACAAAATCGATCAAATCGAATAGCGGGGGCCATTTCTGACCTTTCTCGAGAAAATCGGACTTAGCGAATTACTGATTTTTTTTTTATATTGACTTGGGTTTTTCTTGCTCAATAAAATAACTAGTCAAAGTAAGACAATTCAACTGCTAACCTTTTGGCAAAAAAAGTAAAACTAAAAAAAAATACCTATGATACATTTTTTTAAGCATTTTTGTATGGACTTAGACGAATTTCTGAAAAAAACTAAAATTGACCATAACTTTTTAACGGTTAGAAATCGGACCAAGAGTGTTAGGGTTAAAAGGGTCAAAAATGAACCCAGCTATGCGCTATTTTCATTTGATCCTTACTCCCAGGGACACCCTGTATATGTGATAAAGTTGACAATTGTTTATGTTTGACGACACTCAAAATCACAAAAAACTTTTTCGTTCTGACAACTGTGAAAAGTATTTTTACTGACTTCAGCGTCAGATATTGTGTTTCTATAGAGCACTGTGTATGGTTAGCGTAAGTTAGTGGAAAAAAAAACAAATGGCGGAATAAAACACGATGACATCATTATGCGTTGTTTTAAAGATAAAGCAATTAATGTCTGAATCCATATGTTGGACTCTAAAATATAGCTGCTAAAGTGAGCAATTACGTATTGAATATGATTAAATCCACTATAGAGGCTGTGTTATGATACCTTGAAAGTGCTACTTGAATTACTATAAAAGATAACATCGCTTTAAGTTTTTTTTTTGAATTTTTGAATCAAAGAATTTTACTTACTGACGTTTTAGTTTAACATAATGTCGACTTGTCCATACATAGCTGTAGGTATATCTTTAAAAAAACTTTTATGCATGACCATTCAAGAGATAGTGTCTTATATTCTTAGAAATGACTATACATAATTACTATAATAAATAAAAATTAGTATAATAATAAAAAAGGGGATTTAAGTTTAGTGGCCAGTGGCCAGACGCATACCTACAACGTTTGTTTACCAATTTCAGTGTATTTTAGTAGCAACGCGCGCAGGTTGTATTTTCTATGAGTTCGCGGATATTAAAAACAAAAACGTAAATTTAAGTGTTTCAATATTCGCCAGAATGGGTTGTTATTATTACTGAATGTAGGTATAAATAATATTATGCATTCGTTCCTTTATTAACCGGTTAACAAGTTGTATGATATATTGTGAACATTAAACAAAACCGTCTGAATCGTCATCAAGTAAATATTGATAGGTACATGATAATATCAAAAACAGGTGTTTTTAATAAGGCTCGTAAAATAGGTTAAGCAAACCTGAAAAAAGGGAAAGCTTTAATGGTTTATATTTCTTCAGTGTCTCTTTATTTATATGCCAACTGGAAAACCGACAAAATGCCTCACTCCAAACGGAGTCTACGACTACAGTGATTCTGTTCCGTCCTAAACGCTAGGGCTGTAACCGTGTTAAAACTAGAAACTTGACGTTTGATGCTTGAATCCGAAACTTAAAAGAAAAAAAACGTTTAATAGTCACATAATCATTCGTAGTGTCGCTACAGATTGTCGCCGATGCACACGGCGCCTCTCAAGGCCAGCCGCCTTTCGAGCGCCTGAATTAACATAATATAACAAATTGTACACGTACGTACACATAGATAACTGGCTCTGTCAGGGTTGGCAAATATTCCTGAAAATACAAGACGTCTTTATTGATAGCCAAATACGAGTAAGCCGCTATTTACTTAACTTGCAGTATAATACCGGCTCATGGTAGGCTGACGTTGTAAAGAAAGTTGTTATTAACGGCTGTCAAAAACAAATCAGTCAAAAATCTACGTACAATGAAACACAGAAGCGAAACTCGCTCATTCTCAGGCACTGTGACTGTATTTACCGTAAGACATGTACAATCGTGGTGTAAAGCTATTAGTCAATGGCCATAATTATATTTGAAATTGATTGGTCGGCATCCCTAAGAAGTATTGGCAGCTCGGAATGCGTATGTTTTCCTGCTGCGCGAAACTAAAGTTGTTTGTGGCTATAATTATATACATAACCTCACTGGTTGACTTCGGGCGAGTGACGTTTTTCTAAAATTCCTGTTTTCGTACCTACTAGAGATGTTACTGTTAGCATAGGGCTGTAACCTGTTGTAACCGCTCGATCCGTAGAAATTCCTTAGTGAATAAAACGTTAATTGGGTGTTAAGTTTATATCACGCTGGGTCTATTAAGATCACAGTAGAACTGTTAAATTATTTGCGTAAAACATTGCTAGAATATAACTAAAGTGAAGTCCATAATTAAACATGATGACGTTAGGTTTCAGTCAATAAATTGAGCTTAAAAAGACATTAAAAAATAGGATAAGACAAAAAATATTTGTCGGTTCAATTATACACGTGTTACCTTTTTAATAATTTGTTATTATTACATAACTTTAAGATAATTTAAACTATCCATACAATTTATCCACATCGTCAACAAAAAATAGCATTTACTTACATTTTAGCAACATGAGCTACCTACTACGCAGTTGGATAACAATGTTGCTACTTCATTGAATCATGTACGTATGTATTACGTACGTACACGATCTCGAATGTGAATAACGTTGAGAACAATTCTCACATTGATCCATGAGGTGTGTCCACTCAACTGACTATTTATGTAATCAGCTTATCGTAAATACTTGATTGTCTAATCTAAACATGAGTCCCTGAGCACTTTCGCCGTATTAAACTCTTGAAGATGTAAGGAATTTTGCAATTGTAAATATTTAGCGATATGTCCATTAAAAACGTAGAATTAAAGCCCATAAATATTTTGTTACTTTTTAAATAGAGACAAATCCGTGCAAGGATCCCATGTATCCCATGTATATATATGTCTATACACAAATCTATTCTAATTATGCGGTTACTAACAAGATTGAAAGTTTGTAGCTATTTTAACCACAATCATCACCATCATTCCACAAGACGTCCGCAGCTGAACATAGGTTTCCCCATGGATTTCCAAAGGTAAAGTTTGCAAGCCGTGTGCATCCACCGGAATCCTGCCACCATTACTAGGTCGTCTGTCCACCTTACAGATGGGCGTCCGACGTTGCGTTTGCTTCAGCAGATCTCCTGTCTAGAACTTTTATGCCTCAATGGCCAACAATAATTTCCTTTATGCTAATTTAAATCACATGGACGGCCTAAAATAACCTAAAATTGTAAGCGGACGATTATCGGTGAAGGTCGCGCCGCGGCCAGCTCAACTGGCGGACCTTGGCACGAGATGCTGGCAACATGGCCGCTTCTTTAACTATTTCGTTCCTGAGACTTATCACTGAAATTATACTAAAAAGAGCCAATATGATATTTGTATTGACGGTAGGTGCCTTTGTATTGGCGGAAGGCTGGTTACATGTAAATAGCCACACTATCGCATTAGGTTTTGCCTGTAAGGATAGATGTTAAGGATTTTGAATAAATAAATAAATAAATACTTTTGTAATATGAATTTTTGAGTTGTGTCGTTTTGACCTCCTTTGAATAAAATAAGATGAAAGTAAGTCTTACAAGAAAAATGCCTTTATTTGATGATTATATGAAAAATGCTTTGGCCTAAATTAACATTTTATTGAATATTCTTCTAACATTTTTTGTACAGTATCAAGTAGCCTTTAACCGAAGTTATCTTAATCTGGGGACACGTGTTGACCTACTTCGCTCTGATGTAGACGGTGTTAATAACGTATTTACATTATTAATTTTAAGGTTTAATTTAACTATGATATTTGTCAACGTCAAAATTAGAATTAATATGTTATTTCAACAGTGATAAGAGAAACAATATTCATATCTGTGTCACGACATGAGGCACTTCATGATTAAAAGGTCATGAATGTAAACCCATGAAGGATACTGCATAAAAATGCGAAAACATTTGCGTATAAAAGTCATGACATGGATTGAAATACAATTTGTGGAATAAAAACACTAGTATTTGCCTATTTATTATTTCACAAATACAATGTTAGAGGTGCTGGTATTATTGAAAATAAATGGGTCTAGTGTTAGCCTAATAATATATATTTTAATATTTATTTAAAACATTACATTTTCGTTATACTAAAACAGCTGAAAATATTACGAGAGGGAGAATGCTAAAAATTAAAATTTACAAAAATAGTATTTGGTTTAGCTTGTTGACAAAAGTTATCATTTGAGTCCTAAGCCTTACAATATTTCTAATTTAAAAATCAGGGGTGATGAGGAATAAAATATATTGTAGTTGCAAATTTTATTTAACCGTGTTATTAGGTAAATTAGCATAGATATAGCATATCTTTATAATATATGAAAGCATGTCGAAGCCTCGTTTGTATGGGGAGCACATTAAGTGGTATAATATCTCGGATAACCTTGTCATTTTTGGATTGAATGACGTTGGGTCCGCAATGAAGGTTAATGGCGGTCATTCATATTCGATGACCATTTTAGGTAAATTTCCAAGTCTATCTTTTTAAGATTCTATACACAAATCCTAACTTTAAGAGAACAACGGAGGAAAATATAATACTTTCAAGGAAGTATCATATGTTTTGTATAGCTTATTTATTATAAGTATATATAGATATAATACGTATACAAAATGACAATAACAAAATACAAAACTTTACGACTGCATACTATGAGCTTATTTATAAAATACATTCCTTCCAAGGTGACAGCATAGACTACAAAAGTGTGATAGATTAAGACAGCTGCGTACAAATAACGATATTAATATTAATTATATATTTAATCATATCCAAGCTCACTAAAAGTGGGTTTAATTAAACTAGAGGGAATAATTTTCCAGAAAAGAGATCTGTAGATTAGATTAAACGTTAAAATAATTTTTAGTAATGTCTAGTTTTATTATAATGAATTACACAGAGCTTTGGTAAGTGACCTTAATAAATATTAATTCGATAAGATCTAATCGATTAATCCTAAAATACTGGCGGTTTAATATCGTAAATATAAAATGGAATAAAACTACCTACTCATGCGTTAGACAAGGTATTTTTGATTTAATAAATAAAATCTTTGTTGACAATCTTTATGGGCCTGAATCGAAAGGTTGAATCCATTAACACCATGAGTAAGCTTCCAGGGACCTTGCTCTCCGCCATGGCTTTTCAAATCAAGCGATTATGTAAAATAGTTTCGTTAAGTTAACGCTACAGTCAGCCAATTACGAAGACATTACTAAGAAACCAACTTCAACTTGACCTTGTAAGCTTAGGTTACATAAAGTTGGTGCATTATTGCAACCCATCACGGCCCATGAAATCATTTAAAAAAGGCTTTGGTCATTATATTGATGTATTACTTATTACTTTAATGGGTCATTGCTATAAGTTCTCTTGTTTACTGGGGAACCCTAAAACCGACTATAAGTACAAGAAGAACGCAACCGTGACGCGCAATAATAAAGCGTAAAAAATTATTCGAATACGCTTTTTATCTCACTGTTCAAAAAGCAACTTGTGGCAAATTTAAAGGCGCAATAGAACTGGGGGCCTACTCCAGATCTTTTAAACACGCAGTTGTGTTAACCTTTAGGCGGTGAAAAATGTACTTATAAGTAAGTAAATAAAAGCTTCGAAATATACAAAAAACATGAAACCTAGTAGCGTATTTTCACCCAAAAAAATGGTATATTTACTAGATGATGTAGAAACTTTTAAGTGGACATTTGAGTTTTTCTATAACCTTAAATTTTCAGTTTTTATACAAAATTCACGCAAGTCCTTAAGGTTTTGTGAAGACCTTAAAATAAAAGTTGTTTAGATTTTTTTATAACTTTCTTTAAGGTATTAATAATCACCCGGTAGGTATGTTTATTTTTGGAAATTAATACAAAGTACACGAAACCTAACATTGCACTTAGTTACTCTTTGGCATTCCCAAGTATAACGAACCTTCGTAAATTGTGCAGCAGAGTAGGCCCCCAGGATTGGGTGGCGGGAGCGGGCGCGGCGTGACGCGGTGTGACGCGCTCTGACGTTGCATCGTACACAATTTGCTGTTTGTAAACAAGCGGGTGTAAACAGAACCATGCTGCTTAGATGTCAATGGCGATTCTCGGAACTCCCCGTTGCGATAATGCGAAGCGACCTTTTTTAATCGTATAAAAAATGATACCGAGTCGCAACGTTCTTTATTATGGCGAGTCAGTGGCGAGAAACATAATGACTTGTGGTAAGTGTTTCTGTAAGGCTCTGGGAAACTTTTGTAGAGTCACCAAGAGGAAAAGTAATAGAATAATAATAAGGTCCCCCAGCTGACTAAAAAACGGCTACCTGTAAGTCAACCGTGAGTTTCCGTCACGTAGATGGCGATAGTTGAGTTCAGCAATTTGTGAGCCTTTTTCAGTTAAGTTTCTTATCACTACGTCAATGCGGACGCTAGCGACTTGTTTTAAACTCATGGTAGAGAGGGGCACTAGCTAACTTATTCGTCAACAGGAATATAACACTGCCAATGCAGTGTGACACCATGTTACACTGCTTAGGCAGTGTTACTTACAACCTTAGTGTTTTCAAGGCCAGAGTGAATAGGCTTTTTCTGGGTTGCACCACCATCGGTCTCGTCATCGCTTACTACCAGGCGAGACTGAGGCCAAACGCAAACCTATTTTAAATAACAAGAAAAAACATAGTTGCTGTTTCTCGTACGTTGAAGGTATTTACATCCAGACATGCAGCTCAATTACTGGGATGGAATCCAACGTGTTCATTGAAGTGGCGAAACTGAACAGTACTAGGCTTTGATCATAGTTGATTTCTACCTATACCTACTTCATTCATTATAACATTAAAAATAAGAAGCAGGGGTGCTAAAATGAATGACAATTTGCATTTTACGTTGCCATGACGATGACATACCTGAGTATAACCTGGCAAAATTTAAAACCCCTTCCGCCACAAGGAATGAAGGGATTATGTAACATTTTCGATTTGGTAGTCATACCCTGCTTCTTTTAGGTTTTTACATCGACATTATAGTTTGACGCAAGACAAAACAATTTATTTAAGCAAAAGCCTTATAAATTCTTACGCCTTATAGTTACTTTACTTTAAATGAGAACAAAAGTGTGACAGCTGCTGTATAAGTAGATTTTAATAAATTTGGCTTGAATCTTAAAAGTAATAACTTATAATGTTCATTTACTTTTACCGCAAAGTGTACCCTAAAAAGAACCTTTTTTACTTCTGTCTAATGCTATAATGAATGGAATCCTACATAAGTATAGATAATTAATTGCCATGTCATACACTGTTTGTAAACAAGCGCGCGTGAACACAACTACTTATGCTGCTTAGTTGTCAATGGCGATTCACAGAACTGCTTGTTCGTAACATTATGCGTAGCGATTTTCAATCGATCGATGTTACTTACCTATTCAAAACGTGTTCATCGATGTGGCGAAATTCAAGTGCGCATCTTTAATCATGGCCGATCTGTTTTGTATAAATAAATGATTGTCATGTACCCTATGACGTCAGTTACAGTTATTTCTATTAGGCGTTGATTAGATTAAACAATCTCGTTAGTACTTTCATACGCCGTGACCAAAATTCGCAGTTACCTTGGGAAAGGTCATGGCGATGTCACGGAAATAATTTATTTTTAGATATTGTCCTCACTTCAGCTCATATGTGTTTCTTAAAATAGGTAGAATGTAAAATTAATATTTCAGATATGAATAACAAACAAAAAGATCATAATATTTATTTAATAAATGAACTATATCCGTCGCAAATTCGACGTACAATGTAATGATGTTAAGTTTCAACTCAATTTGACGTAAGTAGGTCGAATAATTACGTTTACACATACGTTATTCGTTTGCAAACAAAACAGCATCGTGACTTATCATTTATCAGTAAATATAAGTATTACACGGCTGACATTGCCGACCACTTGTTTTCGAAATATAAGATAACTGATAGAAATTTTATTCTATTCGTATGCAGAACTCTAATTATTGATAAGTTGTATTCATTTACATCCTGTAAGATGTACGAATATTTGCATTTGCAATATATTTTGTTATTTATTTATTTATTAGTACGTATACAATAAAAACTTTACAAGGGACAGCATTAGAGAAAGCAGAAGTACGGGTTAGCTTATCTCTAAAAGGAGATATCTTCCAGCAGACCAAGTTACAGGATACAATAACAAGTGTGACAAAAGAAGACAGACAGCAGCTGTGCACACAACTTAAAAGAAATAAAAGTAAAAAAATGAAAACAAAAACTACCACAAAGCTTTTTAAGTACCTACTCGTAAATAAAATTACTTTATAACTTAAACACTATTACAATAAATACACTAGACTCTACAATATAGATATAATTAAATATATGTAAATAAACATAATAATATGATCCAACGCAACTCAAGCAATCCGTAAAATATGTTCCTTGAATTGTCTTTTGAAACAACCGACAGTGCGACACTCACGAAGGGAAACAGGCAGCTTATTCCACAGCCTAACTGCTTGAACTGTGGAAGAATCACTATACATGGTTGTGCTGCAGGAAGGGGCACGTAACTGCAAATGATAAGCTGAGCGATGCGGTCGGCCGGACAGTGATAAGTATATTAAACGATGAACCTAATAGGTTGCAAATTCCAAAACCTAGACTAGATAAATCTAATCAACTCTCTACGAATTTACTAATCCTAATAAATTATCGATTTGTGTATTTGACAAAAACGTTTCACGTTTCATAGAACGAAAGAACTTACGAAGGCTATAATATAATTCGTATATGAGAACTAGTAAAGTCAGACCTTAGGCCTCAATATAAATTATCCTACTGAGCATTGAACTTGGCACCCATTTAGATCTCACTTCTTTTTAAAACCAAGGCATTTATCATAATACTGAACTTGGCTCTCATTTCACATTTATGTTTTGGTTAGGTTACGTAATATGTTACATTATTCTGATCATATTGAAAACACAGAAGGATAAGCTTATGCTGCATAACAGGCTATTACTGTAACTGTTAAGCCGGTAGTAGAACTGTGTTGTTGTTCTCATATTATGGTAATAATATGGTTTTTGTCTTGGGCTAGGCATAATCCTGACCACTTACATCCACCAGCCACATTCTTAGATGAATTGTTGAATGATGATGATTAAAATAAAGATACTTTTAGTTTTATTCACTGTGCTAAGTCCTAATGTTTACTTCTACCAAGCACAGCTACATACGTATAGTAACTTTTTTTATTACCACACCTTACCTACTGAACCAGGGGTTGTGGGTACGAACCCCACCCAGGACAAACATTTATGTGATGAGCATTGGTGTTTGTTCCGTGTCTGGGTGTTATTTAATATAGGATATATATTTAAGTATTTGTAACACCTCCGTTGTTTCTGATATGTGTAACATTAAGTGACTAACAAAAACGTAATTATGTAGTATGATGTGGTGATTTATTTATTATCATTAGTAATTGCTTGATATTTCATTTAAAGTCTGAACGTGCACAATACAAAACAGTAACAATGAACTTTTAAAATTTTTCGAATTTATTTAGCCTCAAAATATAACCTGGAAGGTAATAAAAAACGTGCTCTAAAACCCCACTATCTCGAACTAAAACTATTAATAATTATGTATCTAGAATGCAAAACAAACTTAGTGATAAAAGTTTGATCGTGACGCAAGAACACAAACAAAAAATTGTTTTCGGGCAAATGTATGAGTGCTGGGACATCTCCTAAGAGACATTTCTGATTTGCCAACTGTTCAAAAGCATTACAATGGATTCGAGGCTCAATATAGTGTTAAGTTGAGAGGATAGTGGACTATGATTGACTGATTATTATTATCAATATCAACGAATGTAGTATTGAAAGCGATGATTAAACTTGAATTCTTTCGCCATGATCACGGGACCAAAACAGTTCAGGTCACGTTATACGTTTTCTTGTACTAAACTTGTACTCCGACGAATACAATGTAACATTAAGTGATTTGCATTTCAAAATAGTATAACACCGTCGGATTGTGTGACGCAGTGCGAAGAAACGCGCGGCTGTAGTCAGGCGTAGGTACGGAAATAGCCGTGGAAAATGCCGTAGCCTAAGCGTCCTCGATTATTGACGTTTGACAAGGATTCGTTTTCTTGGTACCTGTAGTTGGTAGTGTTAACACATTTTGCTATATAAGGTCACACTACCAGATTTGGGGTACGCACTTTTAGGGTACGCTTTCACCCGTTGAGCTATGTGCGAGGAAAAAATTGCCTATGTTCTCTTTATCACGAGCCTAGCTCAGAGCAGCTCTGGTGGAAAAGTGCTTGAATTTAAACCTAGACACAAAAAACGAGTGCGTCACACTGTCGAAAAGAGCTCTTTCCATATTGTCGTCTTATTTACTATACTTACAAAATAATGAAATTGGTATAGTGTAGTGTACATAGTTACCTACAGAAACTCGTGGCACTGTTTTTAGTTTATTCTATTCACTAGAGGAGCTGTACGGAATTCCATAATTTTATTTTCGGGCTGCCCCAACAGACTTCGTTCTCTCAAATGTTTGACAGCTTGTGTCCATAATCATATCTCGCTCGCTATTCTCAGACTTGATTAACAAATACTATTATTTTTCACTGAATTTAATGTGCAATCATAATAAAATATATCCTATGTCACTCCTGAATAGTTTATCTTTCTGTTAGTGAAATAATTTTTACGATCTGATCAGTACTTTCGGAGCCTATTCAATCCAAACATACAAACAATCAAGTCTTTCCTCTTTGTAATAATAGTATAGACTACTGAGGCTAGCGGCTACCGTTTCAACCCTGTGTATAGCCTCTTCGCACATGTTTGGGCTAAAGAGACATTTTTGCACAGCTTCATAAGCATCTATGCGCCTAAAATTCCTGTACATTCCTGGTAAAAACGCAATCTTAGTGAAGTCATTTTTTGCAACAGGATCATCATTTTCATAGAATATGCCAGTTTTCAACTAGGTGGGAAGCAAACAAGTTGGTACTGCCGTATCAGCCTATCGATCAACTTTCACTTATCACCGGCTACCGCAGCTAT
Organism: Udea olivalis; assembly: GCA_947369235.1. NCBI lineage: Eukaryota > Metazoa > Arthropoda > Insecta > Lepidoptera > Crambidae > Udea > Udea olivalis. The sequence continues at coordinate 6,776,465 of OX376347.1, forward strand.
GCGACCTCGAAACTTTTCGCTCTTGAACACATTTCAAATAGAAATTGGACGATATGCTCGTAAATCAGATGAATTGAATCTATTAAATTTTAATCGCTTCCAGCTCTTAGTGGTGCTGAATTGCCGATACTTCTGGCATGCAATGGTTTTAGACTGAGGAATGCAGCAACTAGCCGCGTAGGAACGAATGTACTGAGAATTTGTTTTATCTCTTTGAATCGCGTTCATATTAACCGGAACAAGCCATTTCATAGCGTTTGCCGGCTTACAGCGAAAATCACCTTTACATTAAAAACTTCGGTTACGCTTATAATACAATTAAGATTTATGTGTCTTATTCTATGTGACGTGCAATGAATGGATAAATTTATGAATAAAAGGTTCTATTCAGGGTCACTTCAGCATCTGCGCCGGGGTTCGTGGGCTGTTCATATAAAATAAATATAAATATAAATATGCGTGAATAAATAAAAAAATGTGTGCACGTAACTTTGATATAGATAAAGATCAAGGTCCTCAATAGTTCCGAAGATCAACAGAGTTTTCTATGACATGTCGAAATCGACCTTGTGCCAGCTCTATAAATTAGTCTTTTTACTTACAATATGATCTTTATAAGCGACACGTAACAGTTAATTAACATAATCACCCACCGAGACCGGTTATTGTAAGACGCAGTGGATGTACGGAGGAAGACAGGTCCAGCTTTACAAAAGCATTGCAAAATGGATCTTATGTCGACAGAGTAGGAGTTAGGTGCCGCTATGTAAAGCTTGACGCGAACGCGTGTACTACTGTCGGACGTAGCTGACATGTGGATTCGTCTTGCGTTTGAGGAAAACTTCACTAATTATTCGTTTTCAACTATTGAGAGACGCAATAGCGTATGAGTAGACTTACGTGATTAAAAGAGAGTGTAATGTATCTACCAATGGCATTCGGACGATTTAAACAAGCCCCTAAAAGTATGAATCGAATTGTGCAGACGTTTGTTTTATTCACAAACTTTAAAAAAGTTGAGTGATGTTCGATACCTATGCCTAATTAATTTCATCCATGTTTCCTTCCATCCATCCATTCAGGGGGTAAAAAGTGTGCACTATTGTTAAACCAAATCAATTTGAAAAGAGCAACTACTGAGTTTATCGCCGGGTGATCTCAGACAGAAACAACTCCGTCGCGGTGCTGTTATCGCATTATGTTTGTGTACTGTGTATTTAATGATAATAAAAATAAGCCCGCAGGGCAGTTCTATGAGCTGTTGTTGCGTAGCGACACCACGGGCCACCAGCATCCCGACGCTAACTCGCAGGGCAGCTTGTGGCGAGCTGTTGGTGCGTAGCGACACCACGGACCCGAGTTCCCCCGACAGTCGGCCAGGCCCTCCGCCTCCGCTTGCCTTAGCCGGCCGGCCGGAGTGGACCCCAAAGGGGGCCGCAGGATTCTCACCTCTGGCTTGCCTTAACTGGCCGTCCAGAGTGGGGCATGAGAGCTGAATGCTCGCAGAGTGGAAGTGAAAGATGCCTAAGTCGCGAGTTGGTGCGGTGCGGTACTAAAGCGGTGTACACCTCTCGACACCCTCAGCCGCTCACGGTCATATTGTCGCCTTTGCCGGCCTTTTGTGTCGGATCATTTTAGGTAGCCCATAAAGTAAGTGGCAAGTCACCGTCTGCCAGGAGAACCAAAACCTTTGATATATTTTGCATGGCAGTCGTCCGTTGTCTCAGGTAATAGCCCAGTATTCAGTCCACAGAGCAATTCACCCACATAGCCCGGTCGTAATTCCTTTTTTCCATTTTTCTATAGTTCATACAACTTCGGGGTGTTGCCTTCAGGTAGATGTTCAATATTTATCTAGAGACAAAACCTAGCAGATGTACACATTGCAAAGTAGATTAAATAGTTCCATAAGGCCTCTACGTGTTGGCTTCGGCCCCATGCAAGCCTCGAAAGACCGGGTTCCCGTGGGCCCGTGAATTGAAAATGTATCAATATAAGTAATATATTTATTCAAAACCCAATAATGTTCACAGTTGTTATTACATACATGGTTTAGAGGTTAATCGATCCAATTAGTAGAATCGGAAAGGGTGAGTCCCTGACATTGAAACTAGTAAAGACGGTATTTTCAAGGTAAGTGACTCCTCGAAATTATCAGTTAACTCAGTTACAAAAAAAATTAACAGCATGTGGTTTCAGGATCGTGAATATCGAGCTAAATTATGCAAGAAGGAATTTTACAATTAGTACAGATATAGTTGTATAGTTGCGAGGTGTTTTGTGTGCGTGTGTGTGTGCGAAGTGTTGTGTGTGCGACTGTATGTGTGTTTGTTTGTGTGTGTGTTGTATTCATACAAGTATATTCATATTATTATAGTATTTATGTCTATTACCTGTTCAGTATAATACTTTCCTTTTGTGTTTGACAATTCATAAGTAAGTATTGCATAGGTTTATTTGAATAAAGACATTCTGAGTTGGAGTTTGCACATTCGGTGTGAGGACAGAACATTACTATAAGACTAAAATGCTGAGTGAGAGGTTTTGGTAAAAAGTCAGAGAGAGGAAGGGAGTGGCCGTTGTGTATGAGAGTTACTAATTTATACTGTGATGACAGTACATTCAATGCTTTGGCGAAAGTTGACTCAAATAGACAAGGTAACGAGCCATCCTGTTTGCTATCGTCATAATAATAATAAATTGTAGTGCTATGTACGCCATGATAAAACCGGTTCATTCTATTTTTGAACAGACTGAAGCTATAAAGCTTTTGTTATGGCGACTGGGCACTGTCAACATATAAAATTGAATGTGATCTGACCTTCGTTTTAATAAAATATTATTATTCTGAAATACAATTATTAACTGAATCATCGTCCAGTGTCGAAATAATTTGGTATGTACGTAAGTAAGGTAATATTATGGTTTCTTTTGTTTTCCTTTGACTTGTGAATTGACGTGTCAAAAGTGTCTATATGGTTATTCGAATTAATATTTGTTTCAAAGTCAAAGTCAAAGTGATTTATTTGTTTAGACATAATATAAGAATTTTGCTACAAAATTAAATACTATATAACTGTTAGTTTTCAATCGTACCAAAAGGTTTATATTAAGGGGGTGCGAGAAAAAAGGCATATTAAGTTCTTAGGCAAGGTGATAATTAAATTGATTCTATTACTTACATCAATTTACAAATGAATCCATACATCCAAAGCTGTTTATGCCTTTACCCACAAATAGCACGCGTGGGAAGAAGTCACATGAGTCGGAAATCCACTATCATTACATTCATAATTTCTTGATTAAACGTTATTATTAAGACGCTTTCGTCTAATTAAGGTCGTGGCCCTCCAATTATTTCATTACCCTTACTGCGCTTTTACAACCATGACTTTAAGGTTCATTTTTTAATGCAAATTCATGTGACGCCAATGATACGCAAGGAAATGTTTCATTGCAATCGCCATTAGAAGTTAATCGCTTAGAAATTAAAAGTTCGTGCTACATTAATCCTTATCGTGTCTGGAATATTCGAAAAGTGCAATGATGTAACAAGGTTCTTCGTAGTATTTTTTCGCAAAATGCAATGACCAGTAATCAGAATAAAATGAATCTTTCATTCTGTGTACTTGCATAATATTTCCTGTAAGTTGCCTAATAAAGCAATCACTTTTTTTCACAACGAAACATGCTCGAGATCGTTTTCAATCCGACCTACCTAGTCAAAAGAAAACTCACACGTCGTGTCACAGAACACAACAAACAACAAATACTTGGCTTTTATATATTTAATCTAACGATTTTTTAAATATGTTGTTATTGGAAATACTTTTCTACTTTTTAATTCAAAATCCCGCCTTAACGAACAAGATTCTAGAAAGAATACTAGTGCGATGTTGTCTGGAATGGATCCGTAATGAAAACGGAACTGGTTACGAGCTGCGCCGGCGCACGCGACTACGGCTACGGGTATGAAACGACGTGCTATAATAATATCCACTCATCCACAGTTTAAATATAAAACCGGTCTCTCGGTGCGTCGATGTGGAATTTTTCGCTCGGCACAGTTATGCTGGGCTCTCATTCTTGAATCATTTGCTATCATTTATTAGAATATGCTAGAGTAGCTCTCGCCCGCGACTTCGGACGCCCGTACTTGGGGACCTCACGGTACAAATAAATAAATATATATTTTTTAAACACATTTGTTAGTGTTATTATCTATTATCTCTGACGCCCATGGTACGAGCTCTGCTTAGTTTGGGGTCAGATGATCTTGGTGTAATTTGTCCCAGATATTTATTTATTTATTTGGGACAAATTACACTAAGAACATCTGACCCCAAACTAAGCAGAGCTTGTACTGTACTATGGGTGTCAGAGACTGATAAACATAAAATTAAATATTAAATATTACTAAATACATATTGAAATAGATAACAACACCCAGACACAACCGACACAAATGTTTTTCATGGGTGGGGATCGAACCCACGACCTCCGGTGCTAAAGGCAGGATCGGGCCAGTCTCGTGTATCTTTGGAAGGGTGTAAAGGACACCGAACGTATTATGTTATAAATAGCTTTTATGTATTTTGTACAATAAAATATGGTATTAGTATACCAAAAAATCAATATCAAGTATGTTTGTAACTACTGAAAGTTTACCTAACTACATGTTCGACAAACGGGAGTAGGCACCCTGATTTTTAGCGATTTCGTGAAATCCTCTCTTAGTGTTCCCCTACACTCCCCAAGGAATCTGGGGGGCTAGCCAAAAGCATCCCGCTACATTCGTTTCAACATGTCAAATTAAAATTTTGTTTGGATCTGACATCAAATCATTCCGATTAGACGAGTGCTAATGTCATTCCGGTACATTTTGCACATTTGACATATCGAAACGAAAGTGGCGTGTTGATCTTGACTAGGGCCCCTGAGTGCCACCGCATACCGTAACATCTCGGCGGGGGTTGATTGCATTCTTGCAGGTATGCCTCCGTGGGAGTTGGATGCACGAGTTCTTGCTGCTGTCTACCAGCACAGGGCAGCAGCGAGAGCCCAGGGCGAGCGCACCTTCCAGGACGTGGTGGAAGGGGCTCGGAGGAGAGCGCAGGAGACACTCATGAAGAGGTGTGTGGTGTGGTGATAGTGCGTAATGCATTTCTCACACGGATAACAAAAAAAAGGGCCCCTGAATGCCAAATATCAGCTTTCTAAGTAATTTCGGCTGAGGGTTGTCGTCCGTCATTACGTCTACATTGACTGATTATTTATGGTATAAGCAATGCAAGATTACGACCTTAAATGGTCCGTTACTACTTTTATTGGTGTCAAAAGTATGGTACGTACATACCATCACGACTGTATCCCAAACGGGGTAGTCAGAGGCAAGTGACTGTTGACCGTCATGGTGAACGTAACACTCAGAAGCCCACTTTTAACCAATGGTATTAGAACCCAACGTGGTAGGTGGTGAGCCTTCCGCCGCTATCCGGTTTGATTTGGTTTTTTAACGATGTTTTCCATCACCGTAGAGTTAGACGGAAATTAAACAATGAACACAAAGATTTTGGTTCCGGCCAGATTTGTCCTCGGGACCACACGATCCGCGATCCGAGTTGGAGTTCTGAACCACTAGACCACGACGCTCTTAAAAAGTATGGTTCAAGTAATAAATTCTTTGAGCTGTAAACATTTTATCGAAAGTAACAGATAAAGCAGTCGAGTTGAAATAGTATGAAATAGTGTTAAAATAAATTTAAGTTTATAAGTTATTAATGAAGAGGTTCAGCTTGAAGTGTTCACACTTGTGAAATTTAAATAACTAAATAATTTATAAGAAGAAAATGATAATAAAGATGATGCATAGGTAGGTATGCCATGATAATAATAACTAGGTGCGTCGTTTTCTATGTATACATGTCTTTCTCTGTGTTCTATATTGAGATTATTTATTATCTATTGTATTTACATAATTTTACTGAGATTCCAGTTTGAAATTTACTCGTATTATGACTAAAACCAATTATTAGCAAACAATGAATAGTTTACAAACTATACTTATTTTGTTTTTACATTGGGCACAATAGAATAAATACCTATTTATAATTAAACTTTTAAAAAAAACAGAAATTTGAGTTAATTCGGGTATAAAGTCTATAACTTGGGTTCATCGTTATTTATTTGAGGGATGAAGTGTTAATGGTAAATCGCGATCTGCAAAGTTGTAAGACTATCATCAAGTTTTTTTTTGTGAATACTGGTATTAAATAAAGTTTTATTCCATTCTATTCTACTCTAAGATCAACTAGGGCGTGATCGCCATATTATTTATTATCTTGTAGCTGTTGTAAAATCATAATCATACGTACAATTCTTTTTCAGCTTGAAATAAGACATCATTTCCGAGTATGAGTGTTTGAATATTGCTCTAAGACGTTGTGTTCGGAAAAACAATGTTGTATCTACGTTATTTATGAGCTTAAAAAAGTTTCACTTCATGATGATTTGCCTTTTATTCAAGAAACCCTCGGATTATTTTTCCGTCACGTACTAATTTACGATGGCAAGTCCTAACCCATTCGCGTGTTGGCATCGAATGGCCGCGATCGGTTCAAATCAGTATACAGTAATGCGGAGAAATTTTATATTTCCGCTATAAGCAGTTTGGGTCCCAACACTAAACTCCGCGATAGCGCGACTCATTTCACTAAATCCAATACATTTTTTATTCATGAAACGATTGACGTTTGTATGTTAATTCGGCGAGGTCCCGTCCTGAACGGATGAAATATTGAATTATTGCCGAAACTCGGGGATATAGAGGTCTGCTCGATATTAATCCGCCACCAGAATCCTGGCAGGAATTCAAATAAATCGGCTCTGTGACAAACAAGACGTATAAATCAATCAGAGCAAGGTGGTGTGCAGTATTGCAGTCCCGCCCCCCTGTCCTTCTTTATATCTGTGGCGCAAATTTGTATCGGGAAATTTATGGCCAAGGTTAACTAAACTCGTTATGAGTTTCAGGTGGACCGTTTTATACAATTTTTGATTTATTTATTCTCTTGTTTTAAAAATAAAGAAATAACGTTCTAAGTGATATTTAGGAGAACTTTCAGTATCAAACGGTGTTCAGTTGATTTATGATCTATTCTTATTCGACTTCGAATGGTAGGCTCATTTGTTAGTAACCTACCCTCTAAGCCACGGGACGTGGTTTTGTTCCTCACCCTTGACATGTCAAAAAAATATGTGTTTGTTTGTGACTAGGTAGTTACTTAAAATTATTTATGTTCCACTCATAAGGTATAATATTTATTTTTGCCATCCTTATTTTAAGTTCTGCTAACCTCAAAGGTTAGATGGCATTGTTAAAGAAAGTCCAGAGATAAAAAAAACATTTAATTTTAAACAAAAATTGGTAATCCCTTATGTCTTGTGTACGTACAAAGAACCAAAAATGTTAGTACCTACCTAATAACTCTGAAAGGATTCTGCTGTTTGCTCTAGGAAGAAAACAGGATAATAACTGTCTGCCAAGTCAATGGAAGCACGAAACACGTGTCGAGACATAATAAACGTAGTAAGTTTAAATCATAGTGTTCCACGAATATAAGTCATCCGAAACAAAGTGTAGTGTTACAACGCCAGGGTTGCCCCTGACAGACACTTAAGGTATCTTACGAGTATAATTAATTATACAAGTTGAATTGAATTTAAGTAGTTGAATTTAAAAAGCATGGGCAATTCGTTTAGAATTTGGTGTCAAGTTTTACTAGCATTTCAACTTTTCCAATGTAAATTAACTAAAAATTACGATACAGAGCCATATAAATCGTTTTCAGACAAATTTCTAAAACATTAAGCTAACTAGGTCTTTTCTGTATCAGAATCTAGGTCTTTTTTCTTTAGTTGGAAAGTCTTTCAACGTTGCGAAAATGCAATTTTCTTAAACTTCGTCTCAAAGAATCTATTTCTTACTGACTTTTCGTAGACAACCCTGGTAAATACCCAATGGAGGATTGACGGTTAACTTTTACTATGCAGTACTTAGTCCCAGTTATCTATAAACTGCAAACTCATAATTGTCTTAAATACTGTGTTTATGAATGCAAAAAAAAATATGATAAGTAAGTGTGTAGTTTAATAATGTCATGATTTTTTCATCATTCTTTGTTTAATCGTCAATAATTGCGAAATGTAGTGAACCAGTCAAAAATATCTAACTTTCTCTGTTGTTAAAATTTAAAAATATTCTACATCGAAGTATAGATGAAAAATAAATAATGCAGCAGTCAAATCGAAAAGTAAGCTGTAATTTAAGCACATTTTCATATCTTATCGTAGCCACTCGGCCCGACAAATTGCCACTGATTTCCGACGCCGACTGTCCTCCATGGCTTATCTTTATATTGCTTCTTTAACATACAACTGAACGATTTGAGCCGTATTGAAGTGCCAATGGAATACGTAGTAAAACGTTCATTCGATTACTGTATTTCATTTACAGTAGAAGCCTCGCATCGGATAATTTAACCTTGATAATATCGTTTTGAAGATATCGGCCCCGGGGAAAGTTTTTGACATTTTATTTAGTTAAGAGTTATAATATACGACTGACGGACTAATTTGGGATGATTACGATGTTTGTCTAAAGATAAATGACTGTAATGTTTGTTCTTGTTAGATACTTCTAAGTTTTAATTGGGTTTAAAATTTACAAGTCCTTACTTCAAATACATTTTGAAATCATTTAAATTTTGTACATTTTTTTTATACCACGTCGGTGACAATCAAGCATGCGGACCACCTGATGGTAAGCGGTTACCGCAGCCTATGGACAAGTGCAACACCAGGGGTATAACTCGCGCGTTGTCGACCCTGCAAAAACCTTTATTTGAATTTATGCAAATTTAATGTACAGTTAAGAGGTTTTTTGCAGAAAGCCAAAAGGCTAAGCCTAAGTAAAGCAGTGTAGAGAATAAAAGGGATTTCTTTGTTTTCCGATAGAGGCACTGCTCAAGCTTTAATATGCAGGCAGTTGAATATTTAACACTTGACAACGCAATAGTTTTCAAAAAGTAAAAAAAAACTTTAGCTTTAATTTTTCACCATCATATTCATTCAAAATGAAGGACAGAATCAGTTTGAAATCATCACAAGTTTATTTTCAAAATTGAGCGCTTGGCAACGATAAAACAAAATTACTTATAACGTTTAATTTATTTTTTATCAAATTTCGAAATTTGTACGAAAGTTTAAAATTAAAATAAATAATAAAATTTTCTTGCGCAAATTCGCATAAGTTTTTGGGCAAAATTTGAGTTAAGAATACTACTTATTAAGTGTAAGGAGTCTGGCATGTTTCATTGAAAAATAAAAAATAATAATATTTTAAAAATAAACGTAAGACATGTAAATAATTATGCATAAATTGTTCCATTTCAGTTTTTTTAGAGATTTGATAAGCGCTATGGATGTAAATGCTTATAAATCCACTAAACCTAGTATTCATCTAATAGTGAAAAAAATTAGGTATTTTCCTCACCAGCTCGCGCCACAGTAACCGAAAAAATTACTCAACCCAGAAATTTTCAAAAACTCGTAAAAAAATCTTAACTCGAAAACTACAAAAATCGGGTAACATAGGGAAGAATAGTGTGAGGAAGCTAAAAAAAATATTGACGTGTATGTTAGGACCACTGTATACAAGGTGTCCCTGGAAGTAAGGATCAAATAAAAATAGCGCATTGCTGGGATCATTTGTGACCTTTTTAATCGTATCAATATTGGTCTGATTTTTAACCGTTAAAAAGTTATGATCAATTTTAGTTTTTTTCAGGAAATCGTGCAAGTCCATACAACAACATTAATTATTAAAAAAAATATCAAAGGTACCAAGTTATTATTTTTTTCCAAAAGATTAAAGGTGATTTATCTTACTTTGACTAGTTATTTTATTGAAAATTTTATTGATTGAGAAAACCTATGACAATTTAAAAAGAAACAATATTGCAAGTAAAAACGTTAATCAAAAAATTGACTTCATGTTCAAGATGTCGTGAAAAAAAATTTACTACTGAAAGTTGTCGAAGCATTTAAAAAAGTTGCTTATTTAATAAAGATTCCTAAAAGATATAAATTTCAGCGTTTTTCAAATAATTTCTAAAGTAGTACTTAAGTATTTTGAACAAGAAAGTCGGCCTTTTTGGAGTTTGTAATTTCAACCTATTTAACTTTTAAGTAAGTCCATTTAATGTTACTTTCTGGCAACTGCAGGATGGTAGTAAACATAGTACCATTAATCCCTTGAAAAAAACAAAGCCTTAACAAAAATTAGAAAAATATTTTTTCACAAAATGGAATTTGATAATTCTATGAAAATTCATTTACTTTCTATCACGTTTTTTTGCTACTATAATATTATTTTTGACTTTTTTTATAATTAGCAAATCAGAAGCTAACTAGTAGGTCAACCATAATTCAAAAAGTGGAATTATTAATTACCATACAGTGGAAAAACTATTAATATTTGCTTGATTATTTTCTTTCTCTTTGCGGATTAATCATACACAACAACAAAGGATTAATGATTTACTACTAACTTTCAAAAGACAGAAAATGTTTACTTTGCTTTTATATTTTTTTTCATTAAAATAATGGTACCAGGTTCATAACCGTCCTTCATTTGTCAAAATCTAACACGAAATGGACTTTCGTGCAAACAAAGATAAATAGGTTGAAATTACAAACTCGAAAAAAGACGAATTTCTGGTTCAAAATACTCACACCTATAGAAATTATAAGAAAGACGCTCCTATTTATATTTTGAAAGAATCTATATTAAATGAGCAAATTTTTAAATACTTTTATAACTTTCAGCTGTCAATTTTTTTACACGACGTCTGCTTGAACATGGAATCAATTTTTTGATTAAGATTTTTTCTTGCAAAAATTGACTTGGTTTTTTGGTTAATAAAATAACTAGTCAGAGTAAGACACTAACTTAATAAATTAACTAGTCAAAGTAAGTTGCTACCTTTTAAAAAAAAATTTTGTGATAATTCTTTTTGTAGGACTTTGTGATTTTCTGAAAAAAAAACTAAAATAAAATTGATCGTAACTTCTTAGCGGGATCCTGCCGTTTTGCCAAAATTTCATTGGCCAAACAAATATTAGCAACTTTTTATTATGAGAATGAAACATTTCGAATGATTTTAGTACTTAAATTTTCATTTGGACTAATTTTTCTTTGGCAGAATATCATTAAGGATAATGTCATTTGGGCATTTGGTCTTTTACCAAATAATTCACTACAGAAAACAATCTTTAGAAAATAAGCATTCAGTCGAATGATTCGTTATGACAAAAAATATAAAGACAAAAGGTTTTTGAGAATTATATAATTAAAAATGAACTTTAATGTAGAAATGCAGTTTATAATTCTCTTAGAGTTTAGTGACATTTGATACGTAGTTTTGTATTTTTTCCTGAATCGAAACAGCACAACGCACGAGCCAAACGAGCGAAGCGAGCATGCTGCGGCAGCGGCCGGCGTGTGCCAAAACTACATTTTTGAATGTAAAACTTGCTATGTATAGTTTATAATTTTCTTAAGAGTTCAGTGACATTTGCAACGTAACATGCTTAAGTTTTGTACTCTTTCCTAAATCGAAACAGCTAGGTAAGGTTAGAACTGGGACCAAACAACGAGCGAGCGAAGCCACACACACCACATTATTGAGTGTAAAACTTGCTATGTAAAGTTTCTAATGTTGTAATTTAATGTGTATACTCTGTGCAACTGAGATAAAGATGCAAATCGTTTGCGAGCAATTCACTCAATAGAAATGGTAAATTAAAAAAATACGATACGATAAATTTGGCTAATTATATTTTGCGTAAAATATCTTTTGCCAAATGAAACATTTGATCAAATGAAAATTGGCAAAAGTATTATTTGGCAAACGAGCTATTGTTCACTTGGCAAACATTAGGTTTGCGTTACAATTATTTGAGAAAAATTTAAGTGCTAAATGATAATTTGGGAAATGAAATTTTGCGATAAAATGTTTAGGAAGTGATCATTTAGTATTTTTTTTTGATGATACGAAGGACCATTTATTGATAGGGTTAAAAAGGTCAGAGATGACCTCAGCTATGCGATATTTTGATTTGATCCTTACTTCCTGGGACATTCTGTATTGTACGAGTACAGTTATGAATAAAAATATAAACCCAACTCTAAAACTTCTCTTAAAAGTTAGCAATAGCAGTTCTACGGAAAAGAGCAGAGCAGAGCGTAAGAGATTTTGAACTTAAATATGAAAAAGGGGAAACAAAATGTGATGGTTAGTTGAATGGAACATTTTCCTTTAGCTCATTCACTCTTTCTTCAGTGTGTGTCTACCTAATTAAAGCAGACAATAAATTTGTGAACAGGAAAATCAACACTAAAATATTTCATTTCAGAGAGTACAGCTAAAGAACAGACACACGTAGAATGTGAACTTTAGACTACGTAAGACAATAAATAGATATTTATCACGTACACAGTTAAACATGGGTATTTTCAAGGTTACGACTGCTTCTGTTCACTGCTTTGTTCAGACTAAGTAATGTAATATGATTATTATATTACACTTTCAGAGAAATCCGCTTGTAAAATATTCATGATGACAATTGTTAAACTATTTTGTATTCTATTATTTTGAACTTTAGAACATTTAATTGTAACGATGAAAAAAGTAAAGTAAATCATCGGCTAGCATTATACACATTTTTGAAACAAAAGCAGAAATTATTACAAGCGTAACTTTGTACCGCAGCTATCATGATTTCCATCACTGTTTGTACTTCCTACTTACCTATTACAGACGAAACTTAAGTATTGATATTCTTAATTTATTATATGTTCATGTATAATTAAAATTAATACATTAACTCCACAAGTGTAATTCATTACTATATAGAACAGTACCATCATGTTCTGTTTTAACCAAGCGTATTTCTTAACCTAAAACACGCAAATACCTAACACATAACCCATAACATAAGTCTGTAACTGTACCTTTGTGAAACGTCAGTAAGACTTTTGTATGCGGTTGTACCGCTTGTACTGTAAATATGAATGATCGTCATTATGGTTTTATTATCGAGCTCTTATACCACTGTGCAAATATAGTATTCATCGTTATCAGCGCAAGATGGCGCTCGTGTAAATCAATGTAACCTCAATTACTTATTTAGAAAGGTCTCTGTTGGAATTTTCCAACGATTAGGTAAGATACAGAGATTAGGTTATTACGTCTGGTAAATGTTTGCGCGATCTTCTTACACAGGCGTTAATAAAGAGGAATTAATAAGGCATCCTTAAACGAAAATTGTTATTATTCAAATAAACTATTGTTACATTTGGTTATTAAAGGTATCTTTTCGTTGGCAAATACAACCGAGCGCAGTACATCTTATCCCTATTCTTTTTAATTTTAAGTTTATACGAGCTACATCTAAATTAGATCCTATATTATACAACACTCATACAAGGAGCTGGATTGAGCGGAGGTATCTTAACGGCGCGTAACGGTAGCCAGCCACCATTTGCTATTCACGCGGACCTACCGCCGAATTCAAAAGGCGAATACGAATCTGCGCTCGCGTCTCTGACACGGATGTTGTTTTAGCCGAGGGAAAATCGGTCCGAAAATGTGGCTTATGGACTAAAATCCAAGTTATTGAAAAGGACGGCAGTATATGATACTATAATCTCGACGCTGTCTTGTGAGCTTGCAATTCGGCCGGTTTTTGTCAATAATATTAACAACGGAACAATTTACACAGAAAAGACTTCTAAGTTGAAGATTTTCCAAAGATCTCACATTCTATAAGTAATATTTTCGAATGATTTGGCAAGCCAGTTTGGTTTTTGAATAAGATGCAAATTATGTTAATTTTTTAACCTAAAATGCCACTGCCTGTAAATATTCAAAAGTTAAGAGGAAATGAACAAGATGCTGTAATGTTTTAAATGAGTAACGCGGATTATGAATGAGTTTCGAAGTTTATTACACATGCAATATTTAAAATGGCTGTTTGTGATAGAGTTTTGATTTTGCAAGTACTAAAACTTACCTATTTTTGCCCACGTATCTATTTTTGCAAACTTATATCATACAGGACACTAAATTAAAAAAATATTCAACCCACAACATTTATTTTAGAATTTGATTTTCGATTAAAAGTGTCTTCTATAAATTATTTGTTTATAATTAGAAGGAACCTACATTTTTATTGACAACATGAAATTAGTAAGCACATGTTAACGATTTACGATTCATTCACCTCCGGTGTAGGCGGCATTCAGTTGTCTTTTTCACACCCATCAGCGCACTGTCACGCTGGAATGCGACGCACTACTTCAACACTTTGCTAATAAACTAAGCTTACAATGACGAAGTACTTCATAAACACAATCTAGACTTTATTTTGTTGTGTGTAATTCTACATTCGTGCAGCACGCCCGCAGCGGTTGAACGGGCATTGTATGCGTAAACATTAATCAATGCCATGGATACGCTTTCGAAGGTCATTGAGTTCGTGGCAATACGCAAATCTTCAAAAAGCTAGATAACTATTTCAATTTGCTGCGAGACGGCAATATCGAGTGTGATAGAGAAAGAGAATTATCGCTTTATTTTCGCACTAGAAGGCATGAGAACGTCATGTGATGCGAAAAAGAAGTTTTAAGAATTTGTTTTCCATCGCTCTTTTGATGATTGTGGTTTATCAGACCGGGTCTTGCGTAACAGCAGTGTATTATGTGTAAGATTACGTACTAGCTTTTCGATCAAATAGTATTTTTTGTGGTGTCAGCCCTGTCCGAGATAACGTGGCACTGCGCAGTTGGGGCCGAAATGCGTAACGTTTCTGAGAAAGAATACCTAGGTTACACTGAATAACGCGCTAGGAGTTGACTCGTAAATTATATGATTTCCTGTTACAATCATAGCACTTTAATTGTTCGACATTTTTTTTTCTGTAGGAAGTCGGGTTCTAATGATTCCTTTTTGGCTGCAGGTGGCTTTGGTTAGCATATTTTGGCATGGAACTAGGCGTTACTGGAAGTAGGTGCCGGTAAC
Organism: Udea olivalis; assembly: GCA_947369235.1. Taxonomy (NCBI): domain Eukaryota; kingdom Metazoa; phylum Arthropoda; class Insecta; order Lepidoptera; family Crambidae; genus Udea; species Udea olivalis. Next base: position 6,791,608 of record OX376347.1, read on the forward strand.
GTGAATTGGGACAGTCGGTAACGCAAATCGGGGCGATAGTCATCTCGTATTTACGTTTACCATATCGGCAACTGTCAGTTTGACTGACTACTCCTTCTATGATAATGTTGTTAGTGTGTCTGATAAATTAAATTATTCAGTGGTTCTGAACTGAGGATCGTAAGCAATTGTAATTGTTAAATAAGATTTTAATTTTAATTGGCGCGACTCTTTTTCGAGCATTTCTCATAGTGTAACTCTTCCTTAGCCCTCGTAAAAGGTAGGTAAAGGAACTCAGAATTGTAATGACGTAACTAAAGGAAATAGTTGTTTAATAATATTAAAATTAACAGTTTCAGACAGACAAATTAGTGTATTGAAAGGAAAATGTGGATTGTTAAATCATAATGTGAAGGCAAGACAAACTAAATATAACACAACTAACGAAATAATTCAAATATGAAGTTTTCAAAATTGAATATACATTATACTCGTACCTACTGCTAATATGAACGGTTGAGAAGCAAATGACAGACCAAATACAAAAAAAATGCAATTACCTTCCATCCAGCCGAAGAGTTGCTGTCCCCCTTATCCTTAAAATATGGCACATTCTGGACCATCCACTCGTAGATCTGGGACAGCGTGAGACGATTGTCCGGAGCCGAAGTGATGGCTTGCGTGATGAGGTCAGCGTAGGAGAGGTTGCCCCATGCGTTGCGACGGGACGAGTTCTTTTTGGTGCCCACAGATGGTAGGGGAGGAGCTCCTGAAAGAATTATAAGTTGAAAAGGACTGAACGTTTCTTTATTTCGTATTTTAATTTTTTCATCCATAATCTACAACTCATAACGTAACATGCCCTAAACATCACGTCTCCGAAAATTTCAATCTTCATTTCTAATTCTATAATAGTTATGTCTCCTAAGTTAAAACAGAATGTTTATTTATTCTAAAATTGTTTTAAAACTTTGTAAAAGTACAAGAAACCTTTTGCTATGAATATGTTGAATATTTGATAATACCTATCTGATTTTGTATAAAATCCAACTAGTGCTTTATATATTCGTAGGTAGGTAGATATGTAAAATTGTAGGTAGTGCAGGCAAATATAAATGCAAAAGCTATGGCTCCTGTGACGGCTCCGGCGCTGCGGTGCTCCGGCGCCCGGCGCGGGCGCCACGCGTGCCAAACATCGCAGATGGTTTTCGCTCACCCCGTCGGTTTTGCGTTTTTCTTACTGAAACCTAATTTTTATCAAGTGTTTTTAGGATTTACTATTTTAGAATAAATTGAGAAAAATTAGGAGCAATAATTATTATAGCTCCCGATATTATGGCAGAAAAGTTGATTAAGGAAAATAAAATTTCGAACAAAGGAATATTATGGCAAGTGAAGTTTATAAGAAATTTGTTAGGTCAAAAAAATTTAGAAGATGTACCGGACTAAACTTCAACGCCACTGACTCCCCTGTCCAGTTGGTCAAAGTGAGGACAAAAAAAGTTGGTGCCTTTAATGACGAAGGCTTCCATTGATATTGTTTTCGGGAAATACATCAGTGAACGCAGAGTACTGTTCATTCGGATGATGGAGCCGGTTAACAGCTACCACCAAAACTGAAACAGTCTGACAACACTGTTTGCACCAGATCGTCTTGCATCAGGAAGTTGTTAACTGCTAAAAACATCAAGTGAAGTTGATAAGAGGCTAGTCTTTACATTAAAATGATTAATAAAACTATTCACTATTATACTCAACATTTTTGGACGAATGCGCTAGCACCTGCTAGTTAGTACTTAGTAAAAAAAGTTCATTTTTTCCCGTAAAAGTTTAAAATTTCACCGGCTTCGTATTTTGCAAAAGTTATTTTTTATCGAAGATAACTTAATAAGTTATATTATTTAGCACAGAAACTTTTTGCGAAAGTTTAGACAATTGACATAACTGAACAATGGTTTTACTACGTGATTTCTGAAGATCAACGAAGACTATAATGACAATGAAATGAAAAGGGTAAAAAAAACTTCCTCGACCATTTTCTTATGAACAAAATGTACATAATAAGACATTTAATCCTTAATTCCTAAATCGTACGTATTCCGTTAAGAAGATAAAAATGTTTACTAACGCTTTTGGCTAATAAATAACGAATTTGGGTCTACTTAATCCATTTTCGTATTGATCATTGAATCATAACGTGCTTCCGTTTTTGAATTATTCTTTTTAAAATTATGAAAGGTAAACCAAATGGTCTTTCTGTTATTTTGTTACAAGTTTAATGTTTTTTTTCTCATAAATTTAGCACCCAGTAGATTTTTTCTTATTAATACGTAGGAACGTTTCCTTAATCAGCCAATGAATGTTTATCAGTATAATGCCTGGATTCCTGCTCCATTTACTTTTTGTCTTAGTTCCCTTGGATTTTTAATCTCATTCCGTGTTCCCAAGTGTAAAATTTTGGGAATATTTTATTGGAGGTTCTGTGGTTTTTGATCTTGAAGACATATTTGAAGCGCTATATTTAATACTTGCATTTACTTCGAGTGTTATTCGCTTTAATTATTAGGTAAGTATTTAATATTATCGTTTCGGAAACATTTTCCTGTAACCAGTGTCAGTAGTAGCACAGGAAAAGTCGTCAATTATCAGGCCCTGTAGTACTTTATAACGTCATAAAATATGTCATTAAGTTAAATTATAACCGTAGACTGACGTGACACTGTCACTAATTAGCGACCATCATTAACTGACACAGGTCAATTATCTTGACAGGTTCCTTGCGGCGCGCTTGACTTGATTCGAATTCACAGTTAGCTAGCAGAATAAGATTTTTTTGCTGTTCAGTTCGTACATAGTATCATGATTTTGTCAACTTCAAAACAGAAAAAATACTTTGTCTACCTAAGCAGTTACTATTTGCTTCTTATTGTATGTTATAGATGGAATAAAATTACATAAAACATAAAAATGAGCCGAGCAGACAGCTTTTAAATGAATTAGTTAATGCATTGTTATTTAGGAATTGGCCAACCATTCATCTAAATAAATTTTTGTGCCTTGATGTTTTTCATTTCGTATCTTCACCCATATTATATTGCAAACTGTTGAAAAACACAGGAACCCATTTTGTAAAGGATACTCTCATTTAAGGTCCTTAAATTATAATGCATATTCAATTGATTTCTGAATGGAATTATGAAACTAACTTTTCATGAAAAGTTCTTCTTGAGATAAACAAACGCCTGTGCTAATAGTTAATCATATCTTTGTGTCTTAAACTGAACTGCACAGGATGTCTTTAAATGTGTTAGTAAATATATAGTTAATGAAAGCTACATATTATTTACCATTTTGCTTGGAAATTTAAGCAGTGGAATACTTTGTTAAGTACCTATTTAACAATCATCATTCTATAATATGACATTACCGCCGTTATCTGAGTAATAATAATAAACGCTGACATAAATCTTTGTTCGTACGTGCATCTTTGCACCTGTCGGTAGTAGGGCTAGAAATGTTATAACCTCCAACATATGAATGAAATTACAATTGTTTATGGACACATTTCTTCTTTATGGCTAAAAAAGCATTCTTGCCTTAATTAACTAGCCAATGAAATGTAGGTTAATTGGCCGCCATATGCGACTACCAACTATGCGACTTTTGCTGTTAAAATTGCTTATTTTTATGATTAACACATTTCTCAGTCTGGTACCATCATCGTAATCCTTAACTTCATCCCATTCTTCGTTCTTCTTTCATTCCGATTCTGAGATATATTTATTTTCGTGACTATCAGGGACTCCACAGTATTCAACGAGTGAAGAACATACCAGATTTTAAATTGATTTGAATTCTAAGTTGGAAGAAGTTTAATGTGGAGGTTTTGCTTAACTTTATATACTTAAATAAGTAAGTAATGGTTTTTAAGATGTCTTTGTCGTGCTATCAATTGTACGTGGATTTGCAACAAACGGGGCAAGTTATGCAACAATGTCAAAGACGAGAATATACAATGCTCATGACTCTTGAACCTTTTCGTTCGTCTACGAGTCATTGTGAATGCACAAAAATACCAAATAGGAACCAAGCTCACAAGGAAAAGTAGCGATCACTGACACAAAGACTTCAAAAACTAGTCAATAGCTGATTAAAATTAAAGTAAAGATGGATATCAGAAAAATTCGATCCTATGGCTCAAGGACTCGAAAAATCATCATGCAAGTCGAATTTCTTTGAGTGGAAAATAGTGCATTCTTCAATGCTTAAAATACAAATTCACATAAAATTTAAGTTGCTTGAAAAACACCCAATAAAGCCGTATTGTATTAGTTAGAATTTCTGTCAGTTTTTTTTACTTATCGTAAGGTGCTAATTGTAAATAATTTCAGTAGTTTTTTTTTAATATTTAAGGCAAAATTTACTTCTTTTTAGTAGGTAATTGTAATCAGGAAAAAATTTGCATTTTCTAAGGAAAGAGATGAATGGAATGACGTAAATACACAACAGTAAAATTTTGTTTCACGGGAATTCCTTTTGCTTTCCCTGTATTGTCTGATATGTTTGACAAGGCAAATAGCAACGGTATAGCAACAATTGGCAGTGTATTTGTATATAATGTTGATCAACAAATTGTTAACGGAAATTAGCTCAGACAATGTTATTTGTGGAGTTTTATTATTTATTTGGTTATTTTAGTTTCTCTTTTATATTGTGCCTTAATTTTCTAAAAAAATTCTTTAGATTGTGATGTGTGTTTGGTTGTTAACTGTTTAGGAGAACGGTGAACAACGCGTTCGAGAACTTTTGACAGGAAAGGCAGGATAGATATTGGACGATAGTAGGAGTAGGTAGTAGGCAAATATAAACATAACATAACATAACATAAATATTCTTTATAGCACACCAGAATTCAGAAAAACAGTACCTACAGTATAGAACATAAAAAAACATGACACAATTCGGCGGTTTTATTGCTAAAGAGCAATCTTTGCCAGACAACCTACAAATAGAGGAAAATGGAAGGTAGGGTAAGCAAGTGCGCAAAAACAGTAAAAAAACACTAATTATATATGATATTTTCTATCATTGTATTATTTTAAGTAAATTTAATTTTATTTAGTATATTTTTTCTATTTTTTTTATTTGACTTGTCATAAGTACTTTTTATAAGTATAAATGAATAAATATATTTTTTATTTTAATTTCACTTGAATGGAAAATAAATACGAGTTTAAACATAAATACTTACATAATATTTATACAGAATACATAAAGTATATTATAGATAAATAAAATACAAACAGCACTTTAAAATAAAATAATAATAATAATTGGAACAAAAACGTACCGCCCAATAAGACGACCAATAACCAAAATGATCAGGTGAGGAAAATTTAAATAATGAATACAGGAGAAGTAAAAGGATGAACGACATCAGGAAAACTAAATAAGAACGTTAAAGGGCGAGGAAATGTGCTTTGATTCTAGTTTTGAAAATAGATGGAGGGACTCTGGGCATCCTTCCCCGCTTTGGCAAAGGACCCTGTGGTAAAATAATGTTTGAGGATACGGTTGATGATAGGTGAAACGATATCGAGAAAGGGTATTATCATTTTACGACTAATACAATCACTACCGACCGCATCAGAAGCGATAGAGTGACGTTCTTCACAACACCACAATCGTAAATTTGACTTAAACTAAACGATGAATAATTGTACAAAAGTATATAGTTCGTTTCAATAAACATACTAGTCAAATTAATTAAAATCTAGTTGTTGAAGTTGGATCGAATGTAGTTAAAATTCACCACCAAATTTCTTTTAACTTGGCTTTTAATGATATCGTTTTTACTATGTTAAAAGTTGACTCAATTTTACTTTGATCCGAATATATTATTAACAAGAGTTATATTCTCTCTATTTCCATTTATTATTGAATGCTATTGTTTGCAAGTTAACGGCCTCGGTAGCTCAGTTGGAATAGCAGCCACCCGTAATGTGGAAGGTCGCAGGTTCGAATCAAGCTTGAGACCCTAGGATCAGGTCGAATTTTTCTAGTTTCTATCCTTGTGTAGAAAATAGTGCATTGTTTAATGCTAAAAATGAAAATTCACGAGGACTGTGATGTTAGTAACAAGATTTAGGGTGCGTTTCCACAGAAGCGGGGTACCGTTGCGCTGAGCTCAGCTGAGCGGGGCTGTGTAAAGAGGTAAGAAGCTGCGCGAAGATAAATGGTGCAGAGCTTAGCTGTGTAGCTAGCAGGGCCGAGCGGGGCTGAGCTAAACTGAATAGCTGGCTGAAGTTAAGCCGTGTGGGGCTGTGAATACATTTTGGTTGCAGTCAGATAAACCGTGACGCCCTGACCGCGTCACCCCGCACAGCCCCTCCCGTCCCGCTTCACCTAGCACAGCTAATAGAGCTCAACTGCGCATTGCGCATACGCTTGCTCAGCCTGAAAAAGCTCCGCTCTGCACAGCAAGCTAAACATATTAGTGCGATTCTTCTCATCTCCGCTGAGCTGAGATGTATAATTTGAGCAATATCATTGGTCAATTTTTGTTAGCCTCAGCTTAAATCCGCGCAGCCCCGCTTATGTCGAAACGCACCCTTAAACTCCTGACCAATCAGTTTATTAAAAGATTTCAGTTACGCTTGTTTGCATGATATTATGTAGTTATAATCAGTATAGGTTAAAAATTACATCTCGTCGCACTGTTAGTTGAAAACATCTATATTCTAGAAGCATACACTGTCGTATCTGGCTTGTGTTTGTTTACTTCTTTTTCGAATTAGTCTTATCTTGCAGTGATACCTATATATTTTGTTTGTTGGCTTTCATTATCTACCCAAATTTCAATTGTAAACATTTAGTATTTGTAACCTCTGTAAGCCGACCTATTTTTTCATCGGTTTGAATCGTGACTTCTAATGTTATTTTGTTATTGGGCTCGTACACGAACGCGTCGGTCCGTGGGCGACCTAAATAGCGAGGAGTATCGCGAGCGATGCGACCGCGACCGCGACCCCACTATCGCTCGGACAAGTGGTACCTACTTACCGCTCAGGTTCTGGTTGGAGTTCTTCTTGGAGCCCGCGTCGTCGCTCGGCTCCACGTAGTTGTCCGGCCTCGGCAGCGGCCACGTGTTGGAACGCGCTCGCTGCTGCGGCTCAAAACCAACCTCCGTCAACTCCCCTAAAGGCTCCATTTCACCCATCGTCCCCTCTAACTCGGCCAACCCCGTCTGCGAAGACCACGGACTCTGAAAACCACCGCTCCCCTGTAAAGACATCTCGATCGCGATTTCGATCAGTGGAATTTTTTGGAAGGTGTGTCGGACCGACCGCTCATCGGCGCGTGCCGACACCGGCCATTAGCATCTTAGCGCTCTCCTTTCTGATTTTTAAACAGTTTTCTTTCTATTTCCAGAACGTCGCCGGACCCGAGCGCGATCTAGAGGTTATCTGTCTTTTCCTTATCGGCTCTGTTATTCGAAGCCAATAACATGTGGCGTCTCGCTGTTCATAAACAGCTATGTGCGCAGAGCGTCAGCCGTCGGGCCGCTCCAGAGAGGCGATTTTCGCTAAATATAAGCGCGCCGAGGCGGGGGCGGTGCGACCACGTGAGCGACTACGCGCCGATTTTCCAATTCATCACTGGCGGACTAGAGGCGCGATAACCTTGTAACGTGGCTAAAACGTCCTAAAAGCACTAAAATTGCTCTAACGCGATTGTCAGAGGGGTCTTTTTGCCCGAAGTCAATGTTGTCACCGCGCTAATTTGACGTCCTTTACTTCTGACACTTTACAACTTTTCCACACTGATAAGAGTTATCACTGGTTATGATTTTACGTTCACACACTAATTATAAACTTTGGGTTGTCGATTGGAGAGTTCAGGGTAATGTTAGTTGGTAGTTCAAGTCCACGCGGTTAGCGGGTAAGCAACTGCGTAATAAATGAGTGGCGCGCGAGTGCGTCGTGTAGGACCGGCAGCGTTCGCACGTACACTGAGCGACTACGGTTGTCGTGAGGAGCGCCGTTCGGTGCGAATTCCGTTCGGCGGGCGCCCGCCGCACTGGCCGTGGGAGGCGGAGGGAGGGAGAGAGGACGCTGATAGAGAAGTGGCGCTGTGACCGCGCTCGCCGACATCTCGGTCGCGCTCGGCGTCATTCGGCTAAACTCGTACATTTATAATAGTCCGAAATTCTTTTCACTGTTTATCAGAGCGTGTGTAGGCCACCGTCCTTGATCCTCGCAGGTTGCAGCGACACGTGTGAGGCGCGCCGGTCGTACTGACGAATCTGAGAGGTTTTGGTCTTTTTGCAACTATACTAAATAAAACCCATTCACGCACTGCTCAAGCTTAGTTTACTAAAGTGATAACTTATGCAAAATTAGTTGGAAAACTAAGTTTATTTTGAAAGCTGAACCACAGATTACTTAATAGTTACTAACGTAACATATAAATCACTACATAGAAAATTTTTAATTTTGTCAATTTTAAATGCGTCCTGTCATGTGACAGGCATTGCCAGGGCTACATCTTTCGATGTAGATGTCAGCTAGTCAGCACTTACAGTTACGTCAGAACATATTCATATCTATGGAATGTTCTACGCGTCTGTTGACAATCAACTGCCAAATGAGTCTTGGTAGACCCGGCGGCTGGTAGGTGATCATCGCGCGCAGTAACATGGAGTGACAGATGCCTGGCTGAACTCACAACCTATATTGCATTGCACAGGAACTCATTGACACTGATTTATTATTCGCTTAATAATATTAATTTACAGAAATTGAAAATTTAATGGATGACTCGAACACTGGACAAAGGCATTCATCAATCGCTACAACTGAAGGTCCACCACTTTGCGAGTGACTGGTCCCACGCTGCGGTTGCTTTCGAAGAGTCTCCAATTCAGAACCAGTCTACCGGCCTTTCATCTGAGGGATTCTTATGAAAAAAATCGTGGTATACGTAACGTGCCACCAGGCAGGTCCAGAAGTGCCACCAAGAAAGCCATACCACTCGCGTACTTATATGCGTTTGATCGTATTCACGTTATATACCCTGCCTACACTACTTCCACTTACCTACTTACACGCTGGGTGAACTGAAGTGACCCCAAGTATCTTCAGTTCTTCTACAGGGTTGATCACATCACATTCCACCACCCATTTCGGTTATTCAGCTGGCTTCTGTTTTCTTACGAACTTTTCCACAACCAGAAATCAGCTCTGTGTTTTAAAGAGTACAAGTATTTGTTCCAACTAGGATTGAATCCGGTACCTAACGGGATTCTACTAATATAGCCCACAGTACGTCTACCACGAGTTGCCACTTTAAATTTACGTTTTCGTTCGCGTAAAAAATATATATTGGGATTTGTCAGGACATGACATGACAATGTTAAATCCCAATAAAAAAAATACGCGAACGATTACGTAAATTAAAAGTGGCAAAACTCGTGGTAGACGAACAGGTATTCTTTTTTTTGTTATCTTCTCGAATATATTCATGACGATAAAATTTCCACATATTTTATCTTTATTTATCTAATCGGCCTATTTATGTCCGCTACAGCTGGTTATCTAGGCCTCTTTCACTCGCTGATCAAAGCTGACCTTCCTATTGTAGGTGAATTCCTTTATTACTTCATCCACAAAATGTCTTACGTACGATCTCACCAAGACTAGCCAAGAGCACCACACGATTAAGTTTCGACGAACTCCTGATAACCTTTAAAAACTATGGTAAAAACCTGAATGGTCATACACAAAATCGAACTGGGCAGGTAAGTATGGAAAATGAACCCGAAATAGTTTGCCAATGACCATCCTTCAGTGGCAGCATTAAGTATACAAAACAATGTATACCGTATACGACATTCGTCAGATATACGTTTATTGCTGAAGTATTCCTTCCTAGTTGTAGAAGAAAAAATATCGGTCATACCATAGGAAGTCATATTTTTGTCAACTACACATGTAGAATTATGGAAGTTTGCTTAATATTAAAGAACCCTTCAAATTAATTGTATCGTACGTATGTTATAAAAATCAGAATAGAAATGAAATGTTAAATAAATATTATAACTACTCACTCATTACAAAATTAACAACGCAGATTTAGGATAATCGTGGTGCTTTTACCTGCCCCGTAGCAGCATCCTGCTACGAAAACCGTTCGTAGCAAAGGACATGAACGAGTTCGACTTAATTTTGTTTTAGGGAGAGGATAGATTATATTATTATGCTTCCCAGAGAAGAAGTGAAGAAATAATATTTTAAATCAAGTTATTATGAATTCGAACTCTTTTGACGTTTTCCGTTGCCCCTTTAACGCGTATTTTTTGACGTTCTGTCAATCAGTACGCGTTAATGGCGCAACGGAGTTGTCTATTGAGCAAAATTTCTGATTAGAAAATGTGGAGATAAAATTCAGTTTCTTTGGTGTGTTGCTGTGTGTGAAAAAAAATTAACTAGTTAGTTATAGAAGTGATAAACCAACGTGTAAAATCAAAATTATAGATACCTAAGTATCTGCATAACAGAGAGTTTTATTGTAAAAATTGGACGGTATGTAGATTGTTTAAATTCATGTAATTTTTCCTAAGCATACGCTTCATATAAATATTGTATTTTTCTATCGCAAATAATGTACCATTGTAGGTCATTGATAAAATGTTATTACTGTGCTGTACTCACCTGCCCCCCGATTCAGAACAAAGTTATCGACCGATTCGGTTATTTTCTTTTATTTTTAATATTTTTTTAAGTAATGTAGTTTTGATATTATTGAGTTTATAACAACCAAAGGCTTTTTTGCCTTTAACATATATAAATATTGATTGCTACCGTTAAGCAGGTAATTTACTATAATTAAAACAAACTTACCGAATCGGTCGATAACTTCTGAAACGGCAGGCTGGAGGAGGGCATGACAACTGTCACAGGATGACGTTAGACGTCACCTATAACTTCTTGCTATGTAAATCCCTAGGGACGGCTTATTTTCTTCAGCTGAAGTCTTTTATTTGATGTTGATAATTTTGACAAGTTCTGGAGTCTAACAGATTTAGAAAATCCATGTTTTTATTATGATTACGAACTCTTTTGATTTAGACGTCCGATCATATACTTTAAATAAGCATCGGAGTTGTCAGTCAAGTAAATTGCTGACACGGACGAGTAAAAAAGTAAGGACAACATTTCAATTCCCGGGAACGTTCCCGGGGATGATAGTGAAAATGACGGTAGTTGAGTGACGGTTGCTATGTAAATAATTTACTTTCCTGACTTATAACATCTGAGTCATCCCGTGATCACGACTGCTGTAAAGGAGTTGAAACGTCGGGTCAGAAAATGTAAAAATATAACTTCCGCGAGTAGAATCCTTAGTGTTGTTTCATTTCAATCGTCATTGGGACTTTGAAGAGTGGTGACATGTTCTCTTTCCTGATTAATGCAGAATTCTGTTAAATCAGATTGATGGAAGGCAACGAGTACGGAGACGCAAAGGAGAGCGTTATATCCAGTCTAATTTTGAAAATACAGTGGCATATGGCGGCGTCAATCAAGGTTTTGGAAAGGATATGTTTAGGAGATCGCACAAAGTTGATAGTAGTCGACGGCGGCAATCTGACTGCTGATCGGTATATCAGGGAGATTTTAGAGGAACATGTTGTACCATTTGCCCCCTTTATTGGCAACGACGTCATTCTAATGCAGTATAATGCTCGGGCTCACAGTGCTCGCACAGTAAAGGCAAACCTAAACCATGTTGGTGTAACGGTGATGGAGTGGCCAGCACGGTCCCGGATATGAATCCTATTGAACAAGTTTGGGACTTGCTGAAAAGGCGTGTCAAATCAAGAATGCTACCTCCCAACAATCTGGGCGAGTTGCGAAACGCATTACTCTAAGAATGGCAGAGGTTGCCCCAAGAAATAATTGACAGCATCATCCGCAGCATACCCAGATGGATGGAAACCTTAGTCAGAGCACGGGGGGGAAACACTCTATATTAAACAGTCATTTAATTAATTTTTAATTGTCACAAAATCCTAAATTATTAACTGTTTCTCTGTCATTACGAAATCTAAGAAAAATGCATTTTGTTCAGTTTTTGTTTCATTAAACTTTCAGTGCGGTGTTGCAATGCAAATTAATGTCAAAACATGTTAATTTAATTGTTGTTTCATGTTTAATTATTATTCGTTTAAAAATCAAATTAACTATTTAATATTCTCCTTTTTTATGTTCCGGTGTGTGTTTTTGTCTCAGCTTAGCTTTTGTTTTGAGAACTTAGAACTTCTTATGCTATTCCGGCCACAATAACCGCAAAAGTTGTTCGTAACTACTAATCAAGAAGGCTAGAAACTAAGGAGAGATAACTCCCTGGAAAGGGTTGGACTAAATCCGTATCCCACAGTGACGCATGCGCATTACGCTTCTTTGCCGCGATCCTCGCGAAGTGTCAAAATGATCCTCGCGAAGTGTCAAAATTGGTCAACACAACCTCGAAAAACAACAACTGTCGCACGTGACACCGTTCAAAACAAAACCATGTGACCATGAAATGACAAATAGCTGCCGCTGCACATGCGCAATACAGCGTTTTGCCCGGCACAGAGTATACGACTTTCGGCCCTCGAAAGCTTACCCCCACTTCGGGAGTTATCTCTCCTTAGTCTCTAGCCTTCTTGCTACTGGTTAAGTAAAAATAAACTACATGTTGTTGACGTAGTCTTGTCAAATTGAAACCTCGTAATCTGTTTTGACACATTTCCGCCATGATGCTTTTCGTTGTGGGTTGTTTGAAATTTTCTGTTTTTTATGTAATATAGGAGCAAACGAGCTGGAAAGTCACCTGATGAAAAGTGATCACCTCCGCCCATGGACAACTGCAGCACCTAAGGTGTCACCGATGCGTTGATGGCCTTTTCAATGGGATTACGCTCTCGTCTTGTACCAAGTAAAAATAACTTTTTAAGGAAATTAAATATTTTGAAACTGTTCCACGTATCTTTTCCTATTTTTTGGTATGGTGTACGTACATAGAACTGGCCAAGTGTCCATACATTTTAGGACCTCCTTTATTAGAAACAAGCATGCTTTAGGGCGCTTAACCGGCCGCTGCCGCTTTGAGTTTGAAATTCCTTTCAAATTAATCAATCACTTGTATTGTACGAGTCCGTTCACGATCACGACGATGGGTATCGATACGATATCCCATGACTTTTTTTTCGGGATTTATTTTTCTCCTTCATTTAACTGAAATCTAATCTCGATACCTAAAATAAATGACACCCTCATGGATATTTTTTGTTACAACTATACTACTCGTAATATTTTATAAGTATAAAAGTTTCTTGTCTTCTTATTGCATGCCGAGGCAACTTGTAATAGAAAGAACACTATAGCAGGAGTATCGTTTATAAGTATAGTATTATTTAACTTAGTGTATGTTTTGTAAGTTGTCCTAAATAAATAAATAAATTTAAAAAAAATAACGAAGAAAGATTTGTTTGTCTGTTTGTATTGAAAAGGCTCCGAAACTACAGGACCGATTTTTAAAATTCTTTCTCCAAGATGAAGCTAATATCAGGGAGTGACATAGGCTATTTCTTATTAAATTTAGGCTATAATTTGACAGGAAAGACAATCTACGCGGGCGAAACCGCTGACGGACAGCTAGTATTGTATAAAAGCTTCAAAAGTAAAAAAGTAATTCATTAAATGTATATTCTTTTAAACCTGTCAATAGGAGCCATAAATCGAGACAGCATTGCATTTGTACCACTTTCAATCGAAATAAATGATTCTGATTCTGATTCATGCAACGTTACCATCACTATGGTACAAAGACAACCGATGTATTTATGAGAAAATTTTTGTCAAATTGCTGTCATACAAATTTCATGAATATTTGATTAATTAGTTTTTGATAAAAAAAAATTGTTTATGAATGCTTAATTTTAACAGTTTTGGATGAATTTCATGTACTGTGTTTCTTTTTTACAACGCAAGACGTTTATGTGCGATCTATTAGTGTGTGATCAATGCGGTAATTCATGATTTTGTAACGGTGTAATCTTTGTTTACATATTAAGCCACATAAGAATATCTCGACTATACTTTTTTACTCATCCGTGATTGCTGGTTAGAAAATGTCGAAACTTTAGTGACGTTTCTTTGTATTGCAGGGTGTGGTAAACTGTGTAGTTAGTTCAAGAAGTTATAAACCAATATGTAAAATTAAAGTGATAAATGGCGACATTGAATCGATTGAAATGAAATGAGGAGATCCGGTAAAGAACTAAGGTAACCGACAAAGCCAAACGGGTTACAAGCTGAAGTGGAAGTGGGCAGGAGTCAGGACACATTGCTAGAAGCACTGATGGCCAATGAGGCAGAAGAGCTCTCGAGTGGAGACCACGTATCGGCAGGCGCAGCCTAGGACGGCCCCTCGCGAGATGGACGGACGATGAGCAAGGGTAGGATGCGCAACATCGAGTAATTTACGTTTATCGTCCTGAGAGTCGACAAAAGAGGTGTAGAAGAAAGATAAAAAACCGGTGTAGAAGACATGTTTAGCACAGATTTATTAACATAAGAATCGATTTTATCAATAGTACGGATTTGAAGAACGATATAATCGATATAAACAATCGAATCAAATAATCGATACAACTAATCGATTCAAATAATCTATGCAACTAAACGATACAAGTAATCGATCATCTATTTAAGAAATCAATTTAATCGATTCAACTAGTAGATATTTGATCCAACTAATAGATAAAACTAATCGATTCAACTAATCGATTCAACCAATCGATTCAATTAATCAATTCTACTAATCACTTAGCAAAAAATAAGATAGTTTGACTGGGAGGTGTTAATAGAGTCATATAGTCATCATATCATATATCATCATATCATCATCATATCGCCATATAGTCCTGACCTTGCCTTCAGATTTTCCACCTGTTTCGGTCTTTTCAGAATAGGCAGTGTCAGGTTAACATCACGAGAGGACTGCCAAAACCACCTTGTCGCGGTATTTTGATCAAAAGCCTCAAAATTCCTATAGCAATGGGATCATGTACCTACAAAGATGGCAAAAAGTAATCGAACAAAATCGCACCTACATACTTTAGTTAAATGTAAATAAACTTTTAAAAATGTTTTGAATTTTCTTAAAAAATGCGAAGAAACTTTTTCCCCAACCTATTAAAAAGAGTGATCCAATACGTCTTAGTTATGGAAATAAATTTCAGTTAGTCTAAAGATTTTTTGTACTTATGATAGTTACGCTAATTTTACACGATATTTTTTGGGATAACTCAGTTCGAATTAGTGTAAGTACGGTCGTAAATTGAAATAGTTCGATTGAATTTGGTGTACTGGCTGGTCTTGATTTACTTAGCTAGTTACTGTATGATTTGTGTATATGAATTAATTACTAAGAGAATAAAATAATAAAAACTTGTTGCCCTTTAGAGTATTTTGTGAATTGTACTAAGTAGTTCTCAGAAAAAATATATTTCAATAAATTTATTTATTTATTTATTGGACTACCAACATAAGAAACAGTATTACATGTACGTTTGGGTGTTTATATAGCTTATAAATATGTGAGCAAATATATGTGAGCAAATGTGTGTGTGTGTTTAATGTACTACATTTTACTTATAAAGAGAGACTCCACATCATCATATTTTAAGCTGAGTAACCACTCGTTCAAAACTTTTTTACACTCGCGTTGAGATAGACTATAGACTCGCAATTTATAGTTGATTTTGTTATAAAGGACTGAGCTGAGGTACAAATAGTGTCTCCTAGTTAGGTCACTGGAACATTTCTCAACTTTACACACTCTATTGGACAGTCTAGTATTTAAAGCTAACTCCGGATCGTAATTACAAGACTTGTGTTTACGTAACATAACGCTCAAAACAAAAAGTTTGCGAACAGAAAGAACCTTCCACAGCTCATAAATTTGCACGGTTGCATACCAGATCGGCTTAAAAGCCATTATCTTCAGCATTAATCGTTGTGCCCGTTCTATTAGCAGGAGATTAGTTTTATTTATTAAATAAAGTCATATTAAAAAAATTAACTTCCAGATAATTACTAATAAAAAAACAGTCGGTCCATTCTAACAGGAACTCTCAAAGCACTCGTAAAAGACATTGTATACTTAAGCCCATCTTTTTAATTATTTAAATTCCAATAGTAATCGAAAATATTGTTTCACTTTTTGTGCTCTTCTTCTGCTCAAATCTATATTGTCAGCATGGGAAATTTTAGCTATAACCGCTACTATGGTATCAGTGTAGGTAGTCCGCAGTGCAGGTACAACCTCCAACGCTAGAAAGTCTTCATCGAGAGATGCAGGTAACTTTAAATTCGAAATCCCTACACAGGGAGTTGCAAGTTGCTCCAACCACCACAGGAATGTCTGCAGAGGGAGATGAGGTAAGTCCTTAGCCGTACTGGCAACACAAAGAGTTGTATGTACAGAGTGCCGAGTGCGAGTTGCAGTGAGAGAAGTGAATAACTTCACCATCACGTTTGCGAGAAAAAAAACGCGAATTTGTATGGTATCGAGTCAACGCCATCTAGCGGCCTTAATGTTGCCCGAATTCGCTGCTAGATGGCGCTGACTCGATTCCATACTAATTGACATTTACGTGCTCGCAAAACGCGATGGTGAAGTCATTCACTTCTCTCACTACAACTCGCACTCGGCACTCAGTATTCAACGTATTAACGTAATGCATGAAGATGCAGGTAGGTCCAAAACCAAAACATCACCGCAGAGAGTCGTATGATTTGCATCCTAATGATCAATGTTAATGCAAGTAGGTCCTAAACCATAACATCACCGCAGGGAGTCGTATGACCAGCATTCAAAGTATCAACGTTAATGCAGTAAAATGCAGGTAGGTCCCAAACCATAACATCACTGCAGGTAGTTGTATGAACTGTATTCAAAGTATAAACGTTAGTTCAGGAAGATGCAGGTAGGTAAAATTAGCGTAACTATCAAAAGTACAAAAAAACTTTAGTGTAACTGAAATTTATTTCCTTAACTAAGACGTATTGGATCATTCTTTATGTTCTGTCTAAAACCGCGGTGAATTTTAAGCATTTCTGTAAAAACAGATTCAAAAAGGATAGATAGGAAAAAAGTTATGTTCAATTTATGACGATAAAAAGCTTTAAACGGCTCTACTGAAAAAACGTATTTTGTCAGTTACCCTAAATGATCCTGCAGGTGACAATATGCTGTATTACGGTAAAGTTTCATCCAAATCCGTTCAGTAGTTTTTGCGCAAAAGAGTAACAAACATACATCTTCACAAACTTTCGCATTTTTAATGTTAGTAAGATTGCACTCATAAATAAGTACTTAGATTAAATAATTATTAGTAGATACGTAAGTACCTTTTAGTTGTTTAGCATCCACGAGAGCTTCTGCCGACAAACTGTTTTGCAGTCTGGCAGATGTTTTAGTAGAGTACTGTATTGTGGTAAAGGAACAAATAAAAATTACTATTTGATTTATTCTAAGCTTAAATAGCTGAAATAGCAACGGCTCATAAATTCATCGCTTTGTTACTGCACTGAAAAAAATGACAGCATTTTGACGCACCGCGACGCCTGTTTTCATGTCATATCGCGGGGAATCGCTGAATGCAGGCCGCTTCTAATCGGGATAGGTAGAAATCATTGGGGGAGGTCTGTGTTCAGCAGTGGACGTCTTATGGCTGTTTTTTTTTTAAAAATAAATATGCGCCAGACAACACACCGCTTGTCATGGTCTCGAAGTAAGGATAAATATATGTGTTACGAGGTACCCGACAGGGAATTAAGCCAGGGGCGTCTCCCAGCACACCCAGACCCGAGTCAATTCAGAAAAGATCATTTCCTGAATTGACCCGACCGGGAATCGAACCCGGGACACTACACAAATCAAGGTGTAAAACCGTGCCACAGCGCACTGCGCCAACCGTGTTGTCAAATATGATATGATGATGATGAAGTGATAAATAATTCTTTGTACTACAGAGCAATACATCGAGGGGTATATTATAGTTAAAGAATAGGCGGTTCGTAGGTTTAGCTACCTTATAATAAATATATTATAAGTAATAAATATCTGGCACAAATTACACCAGTACTACACTGGTGTCAGAGACTTATGAACATCCTTGAATATTCCACACAACAAATAAATGGTCGTTTTATGAATGTTTGATATGGGTGGTTATCGGACCCACAACTTCTGGTGTCAAAATTATATAATAAATAATACATAATAATTGTATAATAATACTATGTCAATGTCTTAAGTACTCAATGCGTCCCAGTTTCGCCTTAACTAGGTATACCACTAAAATAAGTGAAAGCCGGTACAGGTTTCCACATCCAAGTGAACCACCATGTGCACTCACTATATCTCCCTAACGTCGGTCGAACCTTTTAATTGTGGCCCTACGCTTCCTTAGAGGAATCTATTAGCCACCCTATCATTAACACCTGATACAAATCTCGCAGTTAAGTTATAAAGGTCTGGTTATACGAGTAATTGCCTTAAATGGGTTCCTGTTAATCGTGGTCTGATTTACCTAATTATTTTGATGGCGAAAGCGGTTATGCGAGTCGGACCTCGAGCGCGGTTCTGTACATTAAAAAGATTATTGCTGAACAAGATACCTTCTCGGATAAAAAAATTACGATGCTTCGAGAAACATTGAAAAGCACACAAAAATTAATGTGATGTTAATAAGTTTAATTTATATTTACAGTAAAATATGCCCAATAGTACTTGAAATTCTTAAACAAATGAAGGTGTTCCTTCCAGAAACGTTTGATATTGATAAACATTATGATAAGAAAGAAGCGTAGGAGGAAAACTGGGTGTCACTCAAAATAACGGAGTAGGTACACCTTTAAATTAAAAAAATCCTGTGATAACTGCCCTTCCGCTGGGTAAGAGCCTTCATCATGAAAATCGCTTGCTAAAATTTTAGAATATCTAGGCAATACCCATTGATTGGGACCCGTGAGCTTCTTTTGCTTTTTGGCATTTTGGGCATGGGCCCTACGATCTTGAGGGCCCCTAATATCAGCATTTTGGATTTTAGACCATTAAAACAAGGTACACTAGGAATAGAAGGGCCTTATCATTTCAATGTGGCCAGGACCCCAAATAGGTTTATTTAAGACGGTCCTGCACGTGACTTCGTGCATCTTGAGAAATCTAATTTAAAAGTCACTTTCATGATCTTTCAGGCCTTAATAATCTGAATAAATACTGAAATAGCTCCAATCGGTTATACAAATATCCCAGCAAAGGAATTATTTCATTTCTAACTATAATAATAGTATATTCAATAACAGTGCTGCCATAGTTTTAGCGTTTCTGCAAAAACTTTGTTATTGTAAAGACTTGAATCAGGTTTCCGAAATAATAATCAGTGTTCTGTGGGAAATGTAAAGAAGAGAAGTAAATTTAATGACAGATGAAAAATAAAAAGGCAGGAAAACGCAATAAGTTCATGGCGCGAAACGAAACCTATTTCAATACTGAGACTTGCAGGCCGCGTTCCGTTCTTTTTGATCTTGCAAAGTTTACAAGACGTCGGTTTGCACACTCCGACTGTAACGACCCCCTACGAGGCGCTGTACTGTAGCTGTTAAACATTAATGTAACTTAGGCCCGATTTTTAAATTCTTAGTTTAAGTATTCCCTAGATAGCTAACTGAAGTATAAATTTAACTGACTGTTCATCAAGCGAATAGATATTTTAAAGTTTCCAATCGTCTTTTACCCAAAGGATAGTTATCTATCGTTTGTCTATGTACTTATATCGCTAACTTCACACTGATTATCCACAAGCGAGATGCACTTATACAATCATTGCAATGTTAAAATGAAACAAGACAAAAGTTGATGTTTGAAAAATTTACACTGACGTAAGTATAAGAAAAAAAACAACCTGAGTTTTTTTGTTGTCTAAAAATGTGGTAATAACACACCAAAACTCCTCAAAATGAAAATAATCTCAAAACGCACACCTCATAACCTCAAAATGTCAAAGAAAACGCATAGATAAATATTTTCCAGTCCCTCAAGAAGCAGATTACTTTATTCATCAGGTAGCGGCTTTATTCAACAGATAACATCTATCTGACCATTGAAAAATTAAAAATCTTGTTAACCTTCGAATAAACTTCATTCTACAGATAAATTGCATTATCTGAGGATTGAAAAATCGGCCCTTCATTTCAAATTTGTACCGAGTTTTTGTAAATGTAGGAAACACTACTTTGTGCACCAATTATTTATTGACAAAATGAGAAAGATTACCTTTACCAACCACTTTAGATAAAATTATTTTTCGGTAATGCACAGTCACGCAATTGTACCAAGCTTAGACATTTTCACATGTATTTATTTCATTCAAATTGTAGAACCTAACTTAAATGTAGATGAAGATAATGTTCATTAAGATTTTTCCCTGGTATTGAAGTAAATTCTTCTTAGTTTAGGGAATTTAAAAGAGCTTGATGTTTGTACATGTCCAAAATACTTAGCTATTTATATATTTCCATTTTTAAAAAGTTAAGAGAATAATTCTACTTCACACAAAGATCATAATACCATCTTGATAACAAAGTGGAAAAGTCCAAGCATGAACTGCTGGTGCAGCGGGGTTCGCCCTCATTCTGCCGGAACTAGCTTCTGCCGCTGAATTTGGCCTGTTTTTCCCCATTCCGGTAGGAAAGCCATTCTTCCATTATGGGAAGCCTCTCTTAGTGCTCTCCTACACTCTTCAAGAAATCAACATGCCAAGTTTTCGCTTTCTAAGTCCCGTAGTTCCCGCTGTGAGTTGTCTGACTATCACTAAGTCACTCAGGCCGATATCTAAAGTCGTTACTTAGACAAGCACAGACTTATCACATTATTTTTTTTTTTACATTATCGATAAGAAGTAACTGATACAAGTAGACACCGTTGTTCCAAGACTAAGATAAGTTTATGCTAAGCACGCTCTTAGTGAAATGTCACCTTGAAATTCAGTCAAAATCTGCAAATGGTGTTAAAGGCATGAAAATCGGAACGATTTATCTTTAGGCCATAAGAATCAATTTGACCCGCAGCACGGAAAAAAAGAAAAAAAGGGGAGGAGTTAGGCGTCATTTTTTTTTGTATGGGAAAAATATATTTGTTGCTCTAAAGCCTATTGTGTAGTATCTAATGAAAGGGCTTACTGAGCCAATTCTAAAAATATATCACGTCATCACATTTTAGTCACTTGTTTAAATTAAAATAAAAATCATTTTCAAAACATACCAAGTTTGTGCTCTTCCAGATATGATGCGGTTGAATCATTTTTTGTATAATATACTTCAAATGGTACGTAATATCTATGTTTATGAAGGATTTCTCAAAGTATTTACATTTAGTTTTCTTTATAATTTTAAATTTTACAAAATGTGACATTATTACGATTAGTTGAATTGAAACATGTATAAAAAGTTAAATTTTAGACACTGAGGAACACCCGACATCAACAAAAAAAAA
Organism: Udea olivalis; assembly: GCA_947369235.1. Taxonomy (NCBI): domain Eukaryota; kingdom Metazoa; phylum Arthropoda; class Insecta; order Lepidoptera; family Crambidae; genus Udea; species Udea olivalis. Next base: position 6,813,196 of record OX376347.1, read on the forward strand.
TTAGTCAGCGACAAAAAACAGGAAGAATGTAGGTACATGTCGGCGACATAACATAGGTACCTACTCCTAACATTACTGTTACTGTGACATGACCCCGCTAATTTACTGACACAATCCGTGGATATAAAAAGCCGGCTTGAGTTTGTAGGTAGAGTCCTGAATAAATAGTAAGTAAGTAAGTAAGTAAAAAATCATTTATTCATTTAAGCTTGTACAAAGCACTTATGACATGTCAAAAAAAGTATACAGAAATAATAATAATAAACGTAAATAAAATAGTACAATATTAGTACACATCGTGAATATACATAATGTGAATCTACCACCGGTTCGGACGTTGCTTCTTATCGAGAAGACTCCGGCAAGAAACTCGATAGTTACTCTTTTCAACTTTGTTTGTTTTACAAAAAATAAATTCAGAGTACAGTCAATGCGAGTAGAAAAAAGAACACAATATTGAGCAGAGGAGCAGATTATTCCTACTATGACCACAAACTTTTGTCGTTCAAGTAATCCTCTACATTATAATAACCTTGTTTCATTAACTTTGCTTTAATTGCAGACTTAAACTTGTACTTTGAGGTATTTTGTTAAAGTATTTTACAGATTGACCCACAAATGAGTTTCCCACCTTGTGTAGCCTAAGACTGGGAGTTTTCAATTTGTTTTTATTTCTGGTATTATGTTTATGAGTGTCACTGTTTTTTTTGAACAGATGCAAGTTTTTGCGCACATACATTATGTTATCTAAAATATACTGAGCATGCACAGTTAAAATATCGATCTTCTTAAATACTTCCCTAAGCGAGTCGCGTGGTCTAAGTTTGTAAATGGAGCGGATGGCTCTTTTTTGAAGTACAAAAATGGTGTTCAAGTCTGCAGCTGAACCCCACAACAGTAGACCATACGACATAACACTATGAAAGTAGCTAAAATATACTAGTCTTGCTGTTTCAATATCAGTCAAGAGTCGTATTTTTCTAACAGCACAAGCAGCGGAACTGAGTCTCCCTGCCAGGGCCGTTATATGCGGACCCCATTGCAACTTAGAATCTAAAGTTATTCCTAAAAATACAGTAGAATTTGTTAATTCTAATGGCTCGTCATTCATAGTTACAATAGTATCTACCTGTCTCACATTGGACATAGAGAATTTGATGCACTTTGTTTTTTTTGCATTAAGTAATAAATTATTACTAGTGAACCAACATAGTACTTTTGAGAGAGTATTATTTACATCGTCAAATGCCTACCACGGTAGGTCCAAAGTTGATCTCTTATCTACGCATTTGGTGTGTGTATGTAAGTGAAGTGCGCTCAGTCAATGAAACCGAGGGTATATTAAGTTGACGTTTAGTCTCGAGGTGCAAACTGTATTTTTTACTTTGAGTGCGAGAAAAATAGTCAATTTAGTAGTACAACAACATTTAAAACCGAACAAATTTACACTTGACAAAAGTTCTGAAATTTTTGTGGTTAGTTTTTTCCTCTGAACTGAACCACAGATTAACAATTTAAAACACATGGCGCCACCTTCTTTGCGTACATACCATAGAACTAAAACTCTCAACATTTTCGCAATGAAGACGGTCCACACTCCACAGATAATAGTATATTTTTACTGGCTGTTTGATATTGTCTATGTCACATTATGGAAATTAAAATAGTACAGTAAGAGATATGTGCGGTAAGTTGAAAATTAGGCAAGGGCTACAAGAAAGCAGAGGTTGTAATTATCAAAGCGCACGTATGTCATACGACGTTTTATAACATATTTGCGATTAAATAAATAAAACTCGAAATCTCTTAAACGAAAAAATCTTTAATTACTTGTTAAAGCAGTTATAAAATTTTACTTGTTCACAAATTAGCGCTTTTTTAAGGCAAAGGCATAAAAAACAGCCAGGAATATCTATGAATAAAGTAAATTAATATTTGTGTGTTTTTGTTACAGATAAACGGTTGTACCTAATTTATTATGAAAATTAATTAAAACATAGAATTAAATATTTATTTATTATATTTTATCTCCCTAAGTTAATTTTATTTATAAAATGTTGACCTTTTTTCTGACATAAAAACTCTTTGCTAAGATTTGAAAAAGTACCGTTTGTTTTAGACGGAGCATCTTGATAAACCGTGCGTTTTACCTTAATAAAAAAAACTCATGCGTTTTACATTACAATAACGCACAAGTACGTAATGAGATATAATATGATATTGAAATTCGTGAAATAAAGCCCGTATTCTAGAATCGTACTCAAGCACTGATCTATACTTGAGTAGAGATTTCAAAACGTCAGTTCATACAATAACGTCACTCAGATCTATACTCAAGTACAGATTTTGTTGACCCTTTACGAGCAAATATTATGTTAAATAAGTACAATTTAACTCATCTGTCGCCATACCATGTTGAAAACACCGGTTCTCGTCCGATCATCGAAGTTAAGTAACATCGGGCGCGGTCAGTACTTGGATGGGTGACCGCCTGGGAACACCGCGTTGGCTTTTTGTACTAGTAAATGATAATATTTCCGGATTATTTGTTTTTTTTTTGTCGTGTGTTTATGATGACATTTCAATGCATTTTCTAAGCTAAGCTTTATGTTCCTCCAGCTTACTATTTGCTCCAGCTTACTATTTGCTCCATCTTACAGCCTTATAATAGAACGGTCTCATATAATTTGTCTAGTTCATACCCTATGAACTAAGCGTAGCAAGCAATTTCGGAATAGGTATGATATTTCATTTCCAGCCCGTCAGCAGTAACACATTTTCTAGGATTTATACCTATTTACTGACGAAATTGCTCGCTACCAAGAGTTTGTAATAAGGCCCCAGGGAGCCGCGAGTGATGTCTTTGGTGCTGCACGTGTGGTCAGTCTTCGGGCGGCGGTAACCGCCTAACGTCAGCCTCAGGTGAACCGTATGCTTACTTAATACCAATGTTGAATAAATGTGTTAGACGAGTATAAGTACGGGCTTGTTTCTGCGTTTATTATTTATATAAGATAAGATAAGATATTTATTTATTGTTAAACTGAGTACAATGGTTCTTATAAATATATATCCCTGGAAATATCCCTGGAAATTATTCCACACAGCGCCATCTAGCCCCAAAGTAAGCTAATTAAAGCTTGTGTTTTGGGATACTAGACAACGGATAAACATACTTAAATACATTTTCTTTTGTAAATACATACTTATTATACATAGGAGACACCCAGACCAGTACAAACAGACATGTTCATGCACACAAATGTTTGTACTGTGCGGGGATCGAACCCGCGACCTCTGGTGTAGTAGCCAACTTCTTAACCATTACACCAAGTCGGTCGTCAATTATATATGTAGTGTGATTTAAGTACGTCCGAAATGGGCAAGCTGTTGATTTCACACTTTCTAGAAATATATTCACTGTGTTCTTTTATGAATACACATATTTCTAGTATAAATATACACGTCAGGGTTAAAAATTTAAATTCCTTATAAACATTCCATAGAGACTCATATCGATTTATATTAAACATTATTCGCAAACACTTTTTCTGGAGAATAAACGTGGATGGAACTGAATTTCCCCAAAATATCACGTAATAATTTAACTGCCTAATTTAAAAAAAAAAATGCAATTGAATGAGTTTAATACTAAGCGCGCTAGTGACATCTACCTATTAATACAAACAACACGCCAAGTCAAGTATTTTACATCACTGCCGGAAAAGGTTTACTGAGATGCAAAAAGCAAAGCACAGCGATATTTTGATCTATTTAGTTGACCAAAATGTCTGTAGATGGCAGTAGTAATTTCCCTTTGCTGGAAGTGTTTCAGTTTAAACTCCGATGCGATAGATGGCGTTCAGCGGGGCTCCGAGAAGGTTCCTCTCATGGTGGTATCCTTCGCGCCTTGCTTACTGCTTTCATAGAAAATGTGAAATCGGGAAAAGCCTCCCTGAATACGGTTCAGTCGCTCCGGGGCTCTCAGTACGCGAACTTCGCTCTTTCCCATAAACTGCTTTTTCCTTGCGATTTCACTTCAAAGGGTTTATTTTCAATCAAATTAACGTTTCGGGTCCCCTATCTTCAAAGATAAGGTTGATTTGGTTTTGTTTCTGAGTGCCGTTCTGTTTTTTATATTTGTTCAAATTGTAAAATAAACTTTTTTATCTGTTAAATAAGCTGTGTGGTGAGAAAAATTGAAGTCAACTCTGGGATAGAATGATCGGTAAGTAGAAGAGACTTGTCTTTAAAGTTACTTTATTTCAACAATGGGGTTTCAAAGCGAGTGTAACCTTTCAGTTAGGTCTTATCGCAATTTAAAACTAGAAGGCTTATGTGGTAATATATAGTTTTTAATATTTTAAAGTGATATTTTTTATAAAATTTTGGAGCGCTGGCGGTTAATTTCACTGATATCGCGTTTGGAAGTGCTTAACAAAAAGATAATGTGATTAAAAAAACTACCTCTAGGTTTCCAATAGCCACGTCCGGTATATATTTTTTATATTTATTAAAAACATGCTGATTAAGTTACGAGTTAAGCGTTATGAAGCGTAATCGCTCAAATTATGTTTATTAAAAAAGTACTAATGAATCGTCTAACCTAATTAACTAGGAAAATGAAGTATAGGTAATCACCATGATATATAAATAAATAAATAAATATTATGTCTCTACCGACGGAATTGAATGGTGATTTCTTATAATGAGACCTGGCAAGAAACTGTTCAGCTGTTATAGTTTGTGGCATTTTTTTTGCAACTGAGTCGTACAGGTTAGCAATTGTTGTGAATTGCGTGATGAACCTTTGCAACAAATGTAGAGCAATGAATGTTACGCAGGTGGGGTTATTCTACTCTAGAGTTTACCTAAGTTGATTAAGTACAAATTCATATAAAAATTATTGTACCTTCCAGACACAAATCGAACACAAATTTTCCGTCTCATGATTAATATTTCGTCTGTTAGGATTATACCTACGACCTGTAGCGCTAGAGGCAAGATCCTCATCCATTTTGCCTGGTAAAGGACTCTATTAATTAGATTTGGTAGGTAATCGCTACAGATGATAGGTCATTACTAATTTACTAAATCACCTAGCTAGCCAAATGTCCGTATTGATCTCAAACTTTGCTATTAAAAGGTTGTGGAGGTATTTAGAATTTTAAATAATACCATAAGATGATTAATAATAAAAAATTGAGACATTATAGCATAGTATGAGGCCTTAGGTCTGAGGAGAGACTTCGCCTCCTTATGGGTGTTCTATCGCTTATACAATGGGTTGTGTTCCGAGGAACTGTTTTAAATGATGCATATTTATCATCGCACCGCTCGCCATCGACAGGGTGTTCATCCTAACACATTGGAACCCCATGGTCGCGCACAGTGCAGTTCTTATTGTGGAATGAGCTTCCCGCCGAGGTCTACCCGGGGAATACAGAATGGGGTCCTTGAAGAGGAGAGTTAATAGGTACGATATCTCCTAAATGGTCAGTAACGCGCACGTAGTGCCTCTGGTGTTACAGGCTTCCATAGGCTTCGGTAACTGCTTACCATCAGGCGGGCCGTAAGCTTGTTTGCCACCTTGTGGTATAAAAAAAATAGCCATTACTCTAGTCCAAAACTAAGAAAAGGTGTTCCTATGTTGTGAAAATAAGAACCGACAAAAATATCTATTTCTTAAACGTACATTGCGGGAATCGATGCGGGAAACCCTTAACGTCCGAACTACTACGCTAACCGGGCCACCGAATGTTAAGGTTTTTGAATAATTTCTAGCCAGCTGAGAAAAGTCTGTCCCATTCCAAGGTGACGTAACGGCCGGTGGGCACAGCGGTTTAATGGATAAATGATAGAAATAATAAAATGGACGAGCCTAGCTGCCTCACTTTCGAACTTTCTTTTTTATCTCGCTTTATTGCGCAATAAAAAGTATCATTTCTCGCAGACCTACTGTCAGATTTCTGGAAGGAAACTGGCAGTGAAAATTCAAATCGAGCTCAAATTTGAAAATAGATCTAAAGTGGTATTGAAGAACTCATTGCATGTTCTCCAATTCGTAAAAAAAAAATTATAAACAAACTGTAACTGCAGCGATTTGGATTTTGGACTGAATTCATAATATTAGTTATTGTTTTATTTGATTAAGTGCTTTCTTTATTAGCTCGTTGGTGCAAAATAAGGTCCTGCCTTCAGGTTTACCACTAAAGGTCGTGTGCTCGTCCACCAATGGGTGCTATTTTTTTACCTACACTCATATCATTACATTGTAAAAGATTTGCTTAGTTAAGCACAGATGATCTTAGTTTAAATTCTTCCAGATGTGCGCCCCCATGAAGAGCGTCGTGGCCTAGGGGTACAAGACCCCCCAAGTCAGATCGCACCAACTCGGATCGCGAATCATGTGGTTCCGAGTTAAAATTTGGTCCGAATCAAAACCTTTGTGTTTATTGTTAAATTACCGACTAACTCTTCGGCGATGGAAACCATCGATAAAAAACCAAATCAACCCGGATAACGGCGGAAGCTCACCACCTGCCACGTAGGATTCTAATATCATTGGTGAAAAGTGGGCTTCAGAATGTTGCTTTCACCATGACGGCACAGTCACTCTGACTACCCCGTTAGGGATAAAGTCGTGATGGTATGTTATGTAACGTGTGTTATGTTAATTTAAGCCCTGTCATCATCAATAGCCTTTAGAAGGCCAAGAACCCTTCCCCTATGAAACGTCACTGCGTGCGGTTTCGGACCATTTGCATCGATAGGCTTACTACAACCGAAACACTTTACTGTGAAATAATTTTCTAGACTTAATACTTAAGTACATACGAATTTATCATAATTTCACGACAGTTGGACCGGTCGACTCAAGCGTTTACTCTTAGAACCGGCTAAAAAGTGTCCCAGACACCCGGGACAACAGGTGGCGGAGGAATATCCTGGGCACATTAAAGCCCTTTTCCCTCCGTCGCTCCGGAATAACTCGAAATTTCGCGAGAAAAACTCCGGATCGGCGAATAACCGTCCGAATAAGATCGATAGGCAGGCGGGGACATAGACTGAAATAGTTGACGCGAGCACCTTTTGGGGCTGCCTCATGAGTTCACGCTTAGTTGTTACGGCTACAGTACTCTACCATGAGTTTTCCTCAGGTAAACTACGATTTATCTACAACAACTTGTCTGACATTTTAGTTCCATTTCTATTCACTAGGCGCTGTATTGAAATCCCATACAAACTCATGACGTAAACTCATGGCAGTAGCACTGATTTCAAAATCGAGTGGATTTACACTTATCATGATTTCTCTACTCAATAAAAAACGATGGCGGATTCCGATAGCAAGCGTTAAAAGGGGCCCGCCTGATTTTCATATTAGGTCCTTACATAATGAAATTGGCGTTTTATCGAACTGGCCACTTGGATCTCAAAAATCCGTCGTTTAGTTCGGAATTCCGAATTCAAATTCATTACAATTTAAAGCTTGTCTATTTGTGTTTTGAATGTGATAATTCATTTGTTTTCACGCCATTATGTTTTGCTTTGACGTCGTTCTGTACGTCTACCACGAGTTGGCACTTTAAATTTACATTATCGTTCGCGTAAACAAATGTATTGGGTCATGTGTCATCCCAATACAATTTTTTACGCGAACGATAAAGTAAATTTAAAGTGCCAACTCGTGGTAGACGTACTGTGCACAATATGGAAAACTTAAAATATCACATTATTTGCGAATACGAGTTCCATCGTGGCACCAGCGCTGCAGAAAATGCTCGAAGGATTAATGATGTGTTCGGAGAAGCCACTGTGAAAGAAAACACAGTACGTTTTTGGTTCCAACGCTTTCTTTCTGGAAATTTTGACCTCCAGAACAAATCTCGTGGACGGCTGGAGACCCTAGTTGTCAATGAGGGTTTGAAAGTGATCGTGGAAGCGGATCCATCTCAAACCACGTCAGAGTTAGCTGCAGACTTCGGTGTGAGTGATAAAATCATTTTGAATCAATTGAAACAAATTAGAAAGTGACATACATTGCAGAAATACTAGGAATAAGGATAAAATTGCACTTCCACTCTTTAGGTTACAAAAAGTTTTAGGATCCTTTATGGGGCAAGGTATACATTATTACAACAAAATTCCAAAAACAATTTGTGAGTTACCTTTACATAGATTCAAAAATCACATCAAAACGGCTTTATTAAAAAAGGGCTATTATACTACAAAAGACTACCTTATAGATAAAAATGCCTGGGTATAAGCGCTCTGCTCGATGCGGGATTAAATAGCTCTATTGGAACAGATGTTTTATTGTAAGAGTTAATAGGTACCTAGTATGTATGTACTGACTAACAATTTTTGTTTTTGAATTGTTTAAATGAATTCTTGTTATTATATTCTTTTATGGTTGGTTTTTTCTCTTTGTTTTATATTCTTTTAGGTTTATTTGTATCAAAATGACACACTGCTTGTACTTTACTAACGCCTGTTGTAAACCCAAAACAAGTTTAAAAGAGTAACTGCTGAGTTTCTCGCCGGGTCTTCTCAGTAAGAAACAACTCCGACGCGGTGGTAGAGTCGCATTATGTCTGTATACTGTTTATTTACATATCCATATTATTATGGTATTTATGTCTATTATTTAGTATATTTTGCTGTAAATTTGACGATTTGAAAGTACTGATACAGTCTATTTGAATAAAGTTATTTGAGTTTGAGTTTGAGTTTGAGTTTAGAAAAGTGAAGAAGCTTGAAAAATGGGTACCGCATGAACTAAACCAAGAAACACGCATCAACTGCTGCGTCACGTTACTCAACTAATTATGACAATAACGAGGGAATTTTGAATCGTATCCTACTTGTGATGAAAAATGGATCCTTTACGATAACCGGAAGAGCTCATCACAGTGGTTAAACCCAGGAGAACCGGCAAAATCCTTTTTTTCTATTATCGTGGGTACCTCCTGGGTATCCTCACGGATACCCCGCCGCCCAGGGGAACAACGAGATTATGTCGGACTTCTACCGACTAAAACCCCACTACTCAACCTCAACACTTCAGCGGCGAGGCGGGGTCCCTAAAAAGTTTCGCAACGCCCCTCCGCCAGCGCTTACCCGTATTGGGGACTCCTTCAGTCGACTGGCCAATGAAGGGGGAGGCCACGGAAGTACCTGGAGCACACAGGTACTTTCACCGTTGCGCTGAAAGCCGTGTATATCACTGACCCCCTCCAAACGGTTGTGCACCGCGGCCCTCACCTCGCGCCCCAAGGCGCTGCACTGCCACGCCTGAGCCCTCTTAGCTTACCGGTGGTTCCACCTGCCACCAGTACTAAGCCACCCTTCACGACAAGGCGAAGGCTCATGGAGGGGGGGGGGCTGGTTGGGGCAAATCCTGCCCCAAGCGAAAGTTGACAACGATTGGAAACCATGATGGAAAAGCTAGCCGTTAAACAACCGAGATTCGTCAACTGCTCTAGCTTGCTACTGCTTCAGGACAACGCTAGACCACTCACTACACAACAGACAGTGGCGAAACTAGAGGAACTAGGATTAGAATGTCTCCGTACTCCCAGGACTTTTTTTTGCGTCAGGCAATGCATTTAGGCATTTGTTTGAGACACCTGGGTTATGTGGGAATCGGAACTCATGGCAAAACGAAGACCGCTACCCACTAAAACCTGACGGTGGTGTCGTCTTCGGAGGGGAATGGAAGGGACCCGGGATCGCCAACAAAGGAGAGACTCCTCGCAGGACCCCTCGGCGCGCAAGGCCGCCTGGCAAGCAAGCTCGAGCAAGCTCGACTCCAGTGCACGATAACACAGACCACTGTGTCCGAAGACACGCGTTAACGTCTTCCTCGGGATTGTACAAAATCAAAACACACGCAGGTCCCCCCGCGTGCGCTTGCCTTGCGTTACCTATTGATATGAATGTCCGTGAGCTGGTGCGAGATTACGGGAAATAACTCACTTTCTTTCTATCGAGGTACGTCAAGTACGCGTGTACCTTGCGTCAGTTATTGAAGCGATGAGGGGCTGGACGAAGCTGGATTTTAGGTAAGGTAATTGGTCAGTAACGAACGCTTGTTAAAATAATTCATAGAATTCATATATTATACCATCTTTTTAAATTAATTTGATCATCTCTGATTGGTAAGACCTCTATCTAGAGCAGCCAAGGTCGTAGGTTGTAATACCACCTTTGGTTTGTTCCGTGTATGGGTGTAAATAAGCGTGTAACATCCCCGATTTCTAAAACATAACTTAAAGTTGAGCACCTCATCAATTTGATGCTGTCCGTTATAGTTGTAAACCAGCGGTTTGTAAGCTGGTAGTTACCGAAACCAGCGGGTAGTAACGATTAACCACCCGCTTGCTACCCGACTTGAGTATTGAAAAACAATTGATTATCATTACATTTTAATAGTTAAACTCTTATTTTAATTATACAGTAGCACTTAATATGTACTGCTATTTTTTTTTAATATACTCTCAAGACACCGTTTAAGCCTTATGTGAATTTTGAGTTTAACACTCAATACAGATGCAAAATATGTCATTGTTTATGTCTATAAGGCCCAATTTGTCAATTCTTAGTTTATTCCCTAGATAGCTGACTGAAGTATAAAATTAACTGGCTGTTTATCAAGGTAATTGATATTTAAAAAAATTAAATTGTCTTTCATTCAAAGAATAACTATCCATCGTTTGTATATCGCTAACTTCACACTGATTATCCACAAGCGAGATGCACTCATACAATCATTGTAATGTTAGAATGCAATAAGCAAAAGCTGATGTTAGATAAATTGACATTGACGTATAAGAAAAACAACCTCAGCTTTTTTACTCTCTAAAGTTGTGGTAAAAAGTTTGTGATTATAATAACACTCTAAAACTCCTTAACAAAATGAAAATAATCTCAAATGACCACCACAAAACCTTAAAATGTCAAAGAAAACGCATAGATAAATCTTTTCCAGCCCCTCAAGAAGCAGATTACTTTATTCCTCAGGTAGCGGCTTTATTCAACAGATAACATCTATCTCATCATCATCATCATCATCCGTGCGGTCTATACCGGTTGTGAACCCACACAGGTGTGTGGGTTCCTAGGATCCGAATTTCTCATTCTCTTGGCCCATTTCGCGCGGTCTTGTGCATCCTCAGTGGTGAGTCTGTTGGCACGTATGTCACTCTTAACGACGTCGAGCCACCGCTTCTTGGGTCGACCTCTTCTACCGGTACCTGGCGGGGACGGCATGGCCAGACATATAACATCTATCTTACCATTGAAAAATTAAAAATCTTGTTAACCTTCGAATAAACTTTATTCTACAGATAAATTTCACTATCTGAGGATTGAAAAATCGGCTCTTATTGAATAAATCAGAACAGAAACAACAAAAACAAAAAGTAAATCATGTGAATATCAGTTAAATGTAAGCCGTTTCCAGCCGCTAGTTATCGCTAGAAATGATAATAAGCCAAATAAACCGTCTAGGCCGCTAGGTCAGAAATGTTAGTAACCAGCTTTACATCTATAGTCCTGTCAAATACTTATCAGTAGAAACGTAAGGTGCAGCCGTACATGTAAGGGCTGCTTCAATTTGATCATCGTATAGTTACAAGATTTGTTTAGATCGGTGCTCTGACAAGAAATATCTCACTTTCTTTCTACTGAGATAAGTTGGGTACGCGTGTACAGTCAGCAACAGAAGTAGAAAGAACTTTGGTACCTTGTCGCATTAACTCCTCAAATGTTCGTAGCAATTATCAGGTAAATGAAATGACAGATGGCAGGTAAAATAGAAACAACTATAAAAAAAATGCTAAGCTACTTCTGTTGCCTACCGTCCCTTGACGTTAGCTATTGAAGCGCTGAGGGACTGATTATATTGGAATTTGTTAGAAGTCGAAATTGGAACGTAATTGGTTACTTACAGCCGATTGTTTCTGATGAGAAAAGGGTAATCCTCAGAATCCATTAATTTAGCAATCTTTTCAAAACTAACTTTAACATATCTGTTATCCAAAGAATAGCTAAGCTAAGTTTGCGTTTAGCCGCAGTCTTGCCTGATGGTAAGCGATGACGAGGTCGATGGTGGTCACGCTTACCCAGAAAATACCAATTCACTCTGGCCTTGAAGATTGGTATCTTCAAGGCTTTGTAAGTATCCGTACGTAAGGTTATGATGGCACTAGCTGTCCGTTAGCGGCTTCTGCCGCGTAGACAATTAAAAAAGAATATATATTATGTTACTTGCTACGAGTAATAACGTAGCTTTATATTTTTGGAAGCACTTTTAAAATAGGCCCAGTAGTTTCGTAGCCTATTCAATGCAAACAAAAAAAAATAGTCTTAATTATATTGGTACGTATAAATAATACAGGGTTATTGATAAAACATCAACAACCTCGCAAGACTAAGAAGCTACCATCATACACAACAACATATTTTGTTCTACGAGTTTTATCATAACTCAATACATTATTTAAAAATGATTTTCCAAGTTTTTTTGTACTTTCGTGACATTTGTATATCTATGTTCCATTCACATACGAAAAGACGACGCACACGATTGTTTTTTCAATAACACCGTAAAGATTAACAAAATGACACTGATTTACAGAACTGAAAGACAGTCTAGCATTTCTATGAAACACGAAACAGTTTTCAGTCGATACGCAGCTAAAATCAAAGTAATGAAAGTTTATTATAATTTTAATGCTATATAAATACAGTAAGATGGCTCTCATGGTATTTAGGAAATGCACTCAAGTGCAATATGATACTTCAAAAGTATTTTATATCATTCTCTGACCAGGCGAGCCTTTCATGTACTTATCTACATACTTCATTTTCCGTTCGCTTCGCTATAAATCAAGATTTGCCGAGAATTCTGTAAAATGATACCAGAGGAGGTCAAACTGTTCTCTAAGACGAATAACTTTTAGTTTGTGCATTATTATGCAAAATTGTTGTGTAATATAGAACTAACGTTAACATGATATTTTTTTAGATACGATAATAAAATTGTCAATGTTGGTACCGTTAAGTTTATGGTTCTTTGTAGTCTAAAAACATATTGCAAGCAATATTTGTATAATAATTCATATAAAAGCAAACAAGCAAAGCAAATAAAAGTAATATTATTTGAAAAGCCTTCAAAATAAACTCTAGAGTTGGTTATCTCCCTAAGTGTATACCGAGTCGCCATCCCCCAGTTGCGTTCTAAGCCCAGGTCTTGCCCCAATAGATGGTGTAGTGAGTCGTGTCACTCCAAGTTGAAGTTAAATGTCCGTGTTCTCAAAATGACAATCAAAGTTGAGTAGCCCTTACTTGTGTAGTTCTTTCGTTACTACTGACATGACCAAACAGCATGAATATGAAGGGTGCTCAGATTTGACTTGCGTTTCCGCATCCGGCGTGAGTGTCTTTTACATATTAAGCATTGAACAGACACTCTACAATACACCTTCTTCACTATCAAAGATAGTCATAAGTTTATTCTCTTTCTTCTTTCTTTTCAGCCTATAGCAGTCCACTGCTGGACATGAGCTTTCCTTAGGGCGCGCCACAAAGCCCAATCTCCCGTTTTTGCCATCCCGTCACTACCAGCCACTTTCTTTAGGTCGTCGGTCCAAAGTGCCGGTGGACGTCCAACACTACGCTTGCCGAGTCGTGGTCTCCACTCGAGAACCCGTCTACTCCACCGACCATCGGTTCTGCGACAGATGTGACCAGCACACTGCCCTTTCAGTTTGCTACACTTCAGGACTACGTCAGTCACTCTGGTTCTTAGTCGGATTAGCTCGTTCCGGACCTTGTCCCTTAACGAGATTCCTAGTATGCACCTTTCCATAGCTCTCTGAGTGACGTGTAATCGGTGGGCTAGTTTCACTGTCAGGTTCCACGTCTCGGCTCCGTATGTTATGACCGGTAGGATGCACTGATCAAACACCTTGGTCTTTAGTAATAAGTTTATTCATCATTAGTGTATCGCCTCTCACTATTGGCGGCCTTACTTAAAAAGTAAATTGTAGGTAGGTTACTTCCACTTTGATACATAATTCTTCCATGATAATGGAAGAGTTAAAAAAGGTTTTCGTAAAAGAAAACCTGATTGCAATGTATATAGCTTCAAAAGAGCACATTTTAACGAGATCCCATGGGATAAGGGTTGTCCAAAGCGATTTTGAATACATTTCAAACATAAAAATCTTTATAAAGAGTTATTCTGTTGTGTAAACTGTATTACTGTAAAGCTTCATCTAAATCCGTTCAGTAGTTTTTGCGTGAAAGAGTAACAAACATACACACATACATACATCCTCACAAACTTTCGCATTTATAATATTAGAAGTATTAGTAAGATTTAAACAGGGTTAGTGACAATTTTTTTTAAGTAAAATACTATGTTGATGTGGAAAAGTAGTACCGCCAGTGTCGGTAGAAGGTTCTGGAACTACTCTGGTTAGGCTAATTTCTGGAAATAGGGTATTTCAGTTACTAAGTTCGGTACACCACGGACGCTGGTGCTTTCAGACACCAGATTTTATTGTGATATATAAAGTCTAGGTTATGGTTTTGTCTTTTTCTCTTAAGGAGTTAGTAATGAAAGATAATTGCGGTATAATATTTAATCGAAATTTTTAGACATTTTTTTCAAAAATCAGTACTAGTCTAGTCAGTGCTCATTTATAAAAAAATGCTTTTTTCTCCAGGTACAACGATCCACGTCATTCGTTATGTATTCACGTAGAAAGCCGTAAAGCGTTCATCGGAAATTAACATTTCTTCTTCATACTTTTTTGACCAAACGTCCCCGACAATCTGCGAATGAATTTGATATTTTTAAAAAGAAATGACAGTTGCCAATCGGGGCCGGCAACCAGTTCTTCTACCACGAGATGCCACTTTGAATTCACATTATCGTTCACGTAAAAAAAAGTATTGGGATTTGACATTGTCTTGTCATGTGTCATCCCAATACAATTTTTTTACGCGAATGATAACGTGAATTTAAAGTGGCAACTCGTGGTAGACGTACAGCTACGTGAATACGCTCTAGGAAAGTTCCGTCACTTTTATCCGGGCAGTTGCTACGTCCTTTGTATTCTGTCAGCACTTTCCACGTACGTCATTATGACTTGACTTTTCTTTTTGCCGGATGTAATTTCGGATTAGTCTTCCTTTTTTGGCCCTCGTTTAAACCGTCTTGAGCTCGAGATTTACGGAAGCGGTATTTTAATTATGTGTGACTTTTCTTTCTAATATTCCTTTAGTTTAGACACCGTGTAAAAGGCAATTATTCCGTCAATTTGGAATGATATTACTGACCCTAGAAGTTTAATTTTGGGTTGTTGGAAGTACATATTTAAAGTGAGTTAAATAACTTACCGGGACCTCACGGGTCTTGGTTGCCTACGAGTAGCATCGCTGTCAGTGACGTGACTTTTGTTAGCCAATCCCAAAGTTCTCTTTACGTCTACGTGCAACTAAACCGTGGCACAACGTGAACGTGAATAAGGAAAACGTGACAACTCTAGGTGCAGTTACCGCAGCTAGTTAGGTTGTTTACAGAAAATAATTAACCAGTTCCCAACAAACTGTGTGTTATTAATTAATGTTTCAACCGCATTCGTTAGCATCGAAAACATGGGTTGAAAATAACGTGTTGTGTTTGGTGTGGTTAGTTGCATATAGGAATTGTCATAGCAGTTTGTTAGCTTAACCAAAAATATTGCGTTTTTATTTAAAACTAAATTAATTTTATTCCAATTCTATTTTTAGTATCAAAAAGTAAGTATAGTATCTGTTTTATTCTTAGCGCAAGATTTCCGTAAAAGTGACAAAATATTACATTCGCCAAAGTAGTGGTAAAATACTTATTTTGTTTTCATGAATAAAGAGCTAGTAAAATGAGACCGAGTAAATAATTAAAAATAACAAAATATGTTTAGAGCTACTGCGATTATTTGCGACTTTTTAATTCAACATTGTTACAAAATGTAACCTTGATTAGGCAACTGCATTTGAAATAAAGACAGCAGAAAGTTTAAGCGATCCGCACTGTTTAAGTGCTATAGGCTGCACTAAGGTAGTTTTATTTACATACTAGCTGTAGCCGGCGAATTCGTCCACGTGAACTTAATTTTTTTTAAGCCTGTATGAGAATCTAGAGTTCTGAATATTTTCACACAGCTTTAAAATTTAACTAGGTTGACAGAAAAAAAATCATTGTATTAGGTATATTCCAATTATTCCTAAATTATTAATCTACAGTTTCACATTGATTGCTGTTTTATTATGTTCGGATAGAAAATCTCGTTGACTGATTACGGCGGAAACTGTCATGCCAAAGCCTTTGTTTCGTCGCAAAGTTTTACGAAACATCCTCCGTGAATATCCGTGAAACGAAACGCTTTTGTCAATGGATTCCGACGGATTATGTGATAAAAACAGAACTTTTATAGATCATATGGCGGATTTCAACTTTTTGTAGATATTTTACAGCAGAAATTAAATGATCTCACTCGTTTATTTATGACTAGCTGTTGCTAGCTTATAATAACCTTAGGGTACCTACTTTCGATTCATTTGCAGGGTATGAATATATTTGAATATGCTATCAAACTATAACTGAAGAAAGCTTTGATAAAATTGATCTACTCTTTCTTAATTGATGCAGCCTGTACTAATAATATATCTTTACTAATATTATAATGAGGAAAGATTTGTTTGTTTCTTTCTATCGAATAGGCTCCGAAACTAATGAACCGATTTTTAAAAATGTTTTACCTTTTTAAAGCTACATTTTCAGGAGGTATATATTACATACATAAATAGTATATATTTTTTTCTAATTTAGGCTTTATTTTGACGGGTAAGACAATCTACGCGGGCGAAGCCGCAGACGGACAGCTAGTATAATACATATACATAATATTATAAAGAGGTAGAGTTTCTAACTTTGTTTGTAGGAAGTAATCAAACTCAAACTCAAATAACTTTATTCAAATAGACTGTACCAGTACTTTCAAATCGTCAAATTTACAGTAAAATATACTAAATAATAGAAATAAATACCATAGTAATATGGATATGTAAATAAACAGTATACAGACATAATGCGACTCTACCACCGCGTCGGAGTTGTTTCTTGCTGAGAAGACCCGGCGAGAAACTCAGCAGTTACTCTTTTAAACTTGTTTTGGGTTTACAACAGGCGTTAGTAAAGTACAAGCAGTGTGTCATTTTGATACAAATAAACCTAAAAGAATATAAAACAAAGAGAATAAAAACAACCATAAAATAATATAAAACAAGAGTTCATTTAAACAATTCAAAAAGAAAAATTGTTAGTACATACTAGGTGCCTATTAACTATTACAATGAACCATCTGTTACAATAGAACTATTTAATCCGGCATCGAGCAGAGCGCTTACACCCAGGCATTTTCATCTATAAGGTAGTCTTTTGTAGTATAATAGCCCTTTTTTAATGAAGCTGTTTTGATGTGTTTTTTGAATGTATGTTATGTAAAGGTAACCGGAAATCTTCGGAAATACTGATCCAATCATGAAAATTCTTTCACTAACAGTAAGCTACACTATTCAGGAGTGACTTAGGCTATAATACAACGTTATGTTTTAAACACGATTGTCACGAGCATTTTTAAAACAGTTAATGTGTAAAGTAACAATAAAATGTATGTTCTGCTCATAAATAACTTTCGGTAGCCTCATAAAATATTACTACCTCCTAATTCCGAGCTCCGTACCACGTTCCTATTCGGTAGGTGCCCCTATTTATTTGTGGACTGTGAAATACTACACCGCCGACGTGTTCTGGCCTCCTGATTAAATTCGAACAAAGTGTATTTCCCCTGAGACCTGAACTTTGTTGCACATCCGACGATATTGCGGTGCGATCTTGTACGGTGCAACTTCAGACAGTTGCTGTTCATCCAATTGGGGATTTCAGACCTTATTAAGTAGATAAAAAAGTGAATTTAGCGTTGAATGTAGATGTCTGTAGTGTCTAGGCGCAGTAGGCAATTGTCGGATGTGTTGACTACTTCAGGCTCTACCAGAAAACTCTTAAATCTGTATTAAATAACACTTATACGTTTTAATCACATAAATTTCAGTGCCAATTCCTTCATCTGATATTGAAAACTTTTACTAAATCTGGTCTGTGAAAAAAAAGATATTTCATGTGATAATTGCAGTCGCAATAGCGGTTTTAACATGGCAGGAACCGATATCACTTGTGGAACTCTACTAAAAATAGGATCAGGTTAGTGTTAGTTTCTTTTAGTTCCAAAAGACTAAGGGAATAAAAAAGACAGACTTATTTGAGTGTTAGAGAGAACAGGCAGCTCCAAACTGATATCACTAAGTCAACGTACTCCTAGTACTCCTACACATACATGCATCTTCTGGAAAACTTTACGAAAAAGGAGTGACGTAAAATGTAATATTAAAGTCACTGAATGTTGGTCATTGTGCCTTATGGAAGTGTGTTGTTTAAATTGTGTAGACTATGCTATGAGTTCTAATACTTTTTGATAACGCCTTTCAAGTTTTTACACTACGCGATATTCATAGCGGCATAAACTTAAATTACTCTAGGAACTTTGATATAATCTTTTTTTGAACACTGAAACAAATTGTATTAGGAAAAAAATGTTTAGGGGAAAAATGAAAAGCCATTTTTAAAGCTTAAGCATTAATTGTCAGGCAGGTTATCTGGGAGAGATCGCTTCCTAGCGATAAGATTGCCTACATTGTACAATCTAAGACTGTAATGCTAATGTTATGGTTTGTTGTACAATAAAGTAAGTATATTTATCTTTTGTTAATCTTAATTTGCCTTTTCACACTAGATTGCTAAATAATTCTTTCAGGGTGAAAGAGTCCTGACCAATTTGGTGACCTTTGGTGATTCGGTTACATTTTTAGACAGCTTAAGTGTAGTTTTATGAACTTAATAAAGATCAGCAGGGGCATTATTACAATCTCTTATATCCAGGCAAGTTAATTTCCTACACTGAGTGTGGCGAGCTATTTCATGAGTAAATTTCCAGGCTAAAAGATGCGAAAGATCATATTTTAGAAGTGGTCGCTACATTATATTTTGGGAACGAACTTGACAAGTAATAAGGGATTGTAACCAGACCTCAGACTACATATCAACTATTTTACTTTCATCTATGCCATATGCTTTAATCCCTAAAGTTAAAACAGTCTTTTGTGTTCTTAATACCATCAAAAGCTTAAAGACCAGTTAAGCTAATAATCTCCTTGCTGCAAAAAATGCTAAAACCTTAATGTCTTCAAATTCCGTTTTGGTACTCGGAAAATACCGCAGGGTAATCTGACTCCTGTCCATAGTCTTATATCTAATCTGCCAACTTTCGAGTGATGGTTTTACACAATTTGAGAAAAAATATAAGGAAACCTTGCAACCTTTGTTTATCATATCAAATATGAAATGATGATGAAGAATCTCACTTGTCATGGGTGATATATTCAACTTTGGAGATGTTTCCTAAGCAAATTACGGTTCCGTGTTCATCGGTAACGTGCGTTTAATGTCTGCCTAACATCGTTTTGTGAAATGTAATACACATATAGGTACTTTGCAAAGTAGGTCATTTGGTTCTGACTACGTTCGCCATTTTATCATCTATAGTTGTATCGAATAATAACTCCTGCCCGCGGCTTTATACGCGTTTCTTCCCGTTCACTAGAAATTTCTGAAAATCCTCTCTTAGTGCTCTCTTCCAAACAAATATATTACAATTTCGCCTATCTACGCCCATTTGTTTACTGAGGAGCTAGAACGAACCATTTGACAGCTACCTAATCGCATTTTTTTTGTCAAACTGTTAAATTATGTTGACATGACAAATGAACTACGATGAGTATTTAACATGTCGACTTTGGTCGGTTACGAGGGCCATGCCAAAAGAAGTTCGATACTCTTTACTTATTTGATTCACACTGGCAAGTTATACACCATCTTATGAACCATGACCATGTCTCCAAGATGAAGAGAAGACAGGTCGGCCGCCAATCGCGGTCACACTAGAAAACGTTCGGGCAGTGCCAGAACTGGGAACTGGTTCAGCAGCAATGCAAATTCACGACCACCTTTCTCTCCGTAAACGTTGTTCGAGATGGGTGCCGCACAAACTTACCGATGAGCAGAAAGACCGTCGGGTGGATTGGCGCCTATTCATGATAGATAAATTCGACGGTGGCGAAAAAAAAAACGTGTAAGACTGACTGGTGACGAAACATGGCTATATAACTATGATCCCGAAACAAAGCGACAGTCGACTGTATGGTGTTTAGAAGATGAACCAACTTCAACGAAATGGCGCCGTGCACGAAGCACACAGAAACAAGTGGTCGCCTCGTTTTTCTACAAAACGGGTCATATTGCTACTGTAGTAGCTAGAGGATCAAAGAATGGTAAACTCTGAATGGTATGAGACAGTTTGTGCTCCAACAGTAATATCAGCTTGGTGTGACGAGCGACCGAAGTCAAGAATCCGGCACCTTCTCTGGCACCACGACAATGCGGCGCCGCACACGTCTGCCAGAACACTTGACTTTTTCAACTCAAAAAACGTGTCAATCCTTGCTCACCCACCATATTCCCTTGACCTAGCGCCTTGTACTTTTTACCTGTTTACAAAAACCAAAGAAAATCTAAAGGGGAAGAGGTTTGAAAGCAAAGAAGATGCACTGGCTGCCTATAATTTCGAGTTTTCAGAGTTGTTTATAGAAGAGTGGTCACAGGTATTTTCCAATTGGTTCAAACTTATGGAAAAGTGTATACGTGCTCAGGGTGAATACTTCGAAAACTTACTTCGATACTTGTAATAAAGAATATTTTTTATAATTTTTGAGTATCTAATTTCTTTTGGCATACCCCTCGTATAACGTAAACTATACGATTACATAGGGGCCAGGGTTCGTGCCGTAACACAGAGCTTTGTCATGTCACCGTGTAGGTAAATAAAGCGAAAGAGTCTATCATTTATCAATTCGTTATTGCACGAAAGAGTACAATAAAATTGGTGGATTTTTTTGTTTTTTGATAGAAAATTGTACCCCTCTAAGGGTTATTATAGATTATCAATGGATATTATAATTTTCAAGTAGTCATAGTTACTTTGAGGTAGCTTAAGAAGTAGATTAGAAACAATATTTTTTTCTGTAGAAATTTAGTTGGGTGTTGCACTTGACTAAGGGCTGTAATCTAGAATCGTACTCAAGCACTGATCTGTACTTGAGTAGAGATTTCAAAACGTCAGTTCATACAAAAACGTCACTCAGATCTATACTCAAGTACAGATTTTGTTTTCGAATATGGGCCTAAGACCTCTCATATCTGATAAAATCCTTTAATGTCTCATTATGTTGAATTAGACCAATTTTAAAATGACGGACCCTTGATACATCAGGAAGCGATAAATAAACTAGCTCTTAATAGGAAATTATTGGCTCCTAGTAGTCATGATTAGTTCCACGCATATACATACATTTGTTCCCCAAACATGGAACACACTATAGAGATTATCGTTAACAGTACACGTTATCGCTGTTTGCTTGTAGCTAATTATGTTGTCCAAATTAGCTTGTAGGGGTGACTATAACTGGACTCGAATTGGCAGAGAGCCAGCAGCGAAATGTGCATCGCAGGCATTTGTTAGCGACAAATTAGCAGCTTGTGTCTTATTTAAGACCTTATAAATGATTGCCGTTAAATAAATATACTGTTTGTTTTAGATATAATATTACTTCAATTGTGAAAGTTTATTTCTGTAAACGGCATGAGGCCTGCGGGTACATTAATGGCAGTGGAGGCCAGTTTGATAATTCAGCTCAGATCAATCATGTTTAAATGAAAAGTTCAGGTTAAACTACCTTTTTTCACGCAAATCCTGAAAGCCTACCTCATAGTTTTTTTTCCATTCCTTACTTTCCAAGGCTCTTTCGATGTTCGATTTTTAAAAAGAGGCCAAACTCCTTCGAACAGTACTTACACCTAATTTTAAAACTATCTACGTGTAGCTTATATCGTGTCTGTTGCCGCTAATATCTGGAACGTTCAAGGAACTTTTAATATGTTTTGCAAACGTCAGGGTTGCGAAACGGAGTGACGTATGAAGAGGGCGGGTAATATCGGGGAAGGTTCGCACGAACCGATATTCGCATGCAATTGCTTTCAAGCCGACGCGTTTATGAGATTTTAGAGCCTTCTTTTCCGACGATTTGGAATTCCATCAATTTCAAAGCACCCGTGCGCTCGTGTGCGTGATTAACTTGTTTCATGTGTGTGTTGGCGCAATGGTTGAGATTCTGCCTATTAAATGCTAAATGCGTATGTGTGATGGCTACCCAGGTAACCAGTATGTCTACCATGAGTTAAAACCAATGACAGCCGCTAGCGTCCGCGTTGATGGTTTTGTATGGAATTTGCGTACAGCGTCCAATTGCGTTTGTGTTGTTACAGGCTGCTATTTATTTAGGTATGTATTTAGAATAATTAAAGTTATTTTATTAGTCTGTAATAGAAGCTCTGCTTAGTTTAGGGTCAGGTAATATTGGTGTTAGGTATCTCAGATATTTATATTCATAATTTTTAATGAGATACAAAGAAAGTAGACACTTAACTTATAAGGCTTGTTCGGATCCTGTTGAACTGGGTTTGTTTGAATATGTGTTTAACAATCTGAATATTTAATCTCAAGGTGCGCATGCAAAGAAAAAACGTTGCCATCTTTCAGCGGAATCTCCTTCTTTCTAAATATGTTTAACACACTTATCTTTAAGTCTAGCTTTAAAAGCGACAAAATTATTCACTCTTACATTGAAAAATAAACATGTATGATCTTGCAGTCTAAATCATTCAGCGCAGAATTAATCACATTAAAAGATTCATCCAGCTTTATTCGTTTACTGCTTTTTGAATAACAATTAATATCTTAGCCATTAATTTAAAGAGTAACACAATTATCTGACATGCAATTTGGTATTCGTTTTTATAGCTTATTCATCTGATTTTTCTGTTTTCAATATGGTAAACATGGATAGAAAAACCAAGGCTTAAGCTTTATTGAATTTCCTGTTCCAGAACTCTTTAAATTTTAAAGGAGCTCTCCATTATTATACACCATAAATTGTCTGTGGCGCAACCTCATTTGTGTTGAATGTATTAAAGCCAATTCCGCACACTCCCGTAAATACCTGATAAATATCTCCACCACCTCCACCGGTTCAGAGTCTGGGAACAAATTTAATTTTGTTGAGCCCTTGAGTAACGTAAGTCGATTACATGTGCCGATACCTTGCAGAAGTGGTCTTATTTGATGATTATGGATTAGAGAGATGTAAAGGGTTACTGATTTGCTGTAAAATCTCAAATGTGCCGCTATGCAGACATATTTGTGCTTTAATGTAATTGAAGATTGAAATGGTGGTAATAATCTCTCTAAGTCTATCCGTGTTAAAAAAAAAGTTTTTTTATTATAGACTAGGCAGTCATACAATCGCACCTGGTTGTAAGTGACGATATGGTCTATGATGTCTGCCCACTAAATGCCCATTCACTCTTGTCTTGAAGAGACTCAGGTTGTATTGTTATGGCAAAAAGATGATCTTACGGTGAAAATAAAATATAATACTAACGAGCTTGGTTGGTGTGTTAACCCGCATTTTAGAATGACCTAGGCCAGTATGCCTACTGTTTTTAGGTGTTTCATCAGGTTACCTATCTTAAGTTCTTTTTTTTATGACCGAATTTCATTAGACCGAAAACTTTTCGACTATTTTCGTTTCGTCTTTTTTCACTTCGTCGAAAGCACGTTTGCCACTGTATTAGTTGACCGACTATCAATTCGTTTCACTTGGTCGAAAAACTTTTTACCAAAGTTATGCTTGGCTGAAATAACATTTGTTCGAAGTATTATGTTGCCGAACATTCATTACAACACTGTTTTATTTGCCAAATTTTCATTTTACCAAACGCCTCAAAACATTTGAGCACACTATTCCCGATTATAATAATTGCTGTTATTTTTAATCAAGCAGGCATGCAAGCAAGCAGGCAAGCATACAAGCAGGCATGCAAGCAAGCATACAAGCAGGCATGCATGCATGCATGAGGATTGCCTCTTCTTCGGCGCTGCGGGAAGTGCAGCCCTTTCACCCTTGCGTAGTGAATCTCAGGCACCCGTGCGTGCTGAAGCGGCTGAGGCCGAGCGCGTCCGGCTCTTGAATAACAAGTGTAGGGCGGACTAGTATCACGGCGAGGTGACCACGGCAAGTCGGGGTCTACCTATTTCGGATCCAAGCCAGCTTACCTTAATGCAGCCGTGCTCGCTTTGATTCAATATTCGGTAAAATCTTGTATCGGTGAAGTAAAAGTATGACAAATAAAACATCTGGCAAATGAAAAAAGTGCAAGAGAGACTTCGGCCAGTAATAAAAAGTTATTTTGAAAATAGGTGAAACGTGGTTCGGTAAAATGATACTTATGTCAAATGATATTTCGTTGGTTTAAATATATGGCAAACAATACAGATATCAAAAAAGACGTCGGTCAAACGTTTTCGGTCAAATGAAAATCGAACAAGTAAATTTCGGACAAGTAATCGGTTCCCGTTTCATCATCATCATCATATCAGCCATTGGACGTCCACTGCTAAACATAGACTTCTCCCAATGATTTCCAAATATCCCTATTAGAAGCGGTCGGCGAAGCGACAGATTGTCCGTCCATCTCGAGTGTGGCCGTCCTACGCTGCGCCTGCCGATATGCGGTCTCCACTCGAGCACTTTTCTGCCCCATTGGCCATCAGTCCTTCGAGCTATGTGTCCTGCCCACTGCTACTTCAGCTTGCTAACCCGTTTGGCTATGTCGGTTACCTTACTTATGTTACGGGTCTCCTCATTTCTGATCCGTTCTCGCAGAGAAACACCAAGCATAGCTCTTTCCATAGCTCGCTGAGTGACTCTGAGGCTGTTTAGGAGGCTCACAGTTAGAGACCACGTCTCGGCACCGTAGGTCATCACTGGCAACACGCACTGTTCAAAGACTTTTGTCTTTAGACACTGAGGTGTTTTGGACGTGAAGACGCTGCGATTAGGTGTTTATCACATACATTTTACTGCGGCAAATTTCAGTATGGCTTTAAGTATCTGCTTAAGTATGTTTTTCATAATATTGTAGACTGTGTACCAGTTCAGGTTAGTTTTTTCGACATAAACGGCGCACACAGTGAATCTTTGTTGCGGTTGATTTCATATTATTTGGCGTGCAATATAAAACAATTATTTTACCTTCACCTTCAATTGAATCAAAGCATTTGTAATGGATGAAAGAATCCGAAAAAAAGTAAAATCCCTTAAACACAAAAGGACTCCTCTGATTTCATACTAATTGAACCCGAAGAAAATACGCAACATAACATTCGTAGATACGAGAGGCACTTCCGAGTCCCATCCTAAACAATTAGGGCGAGGGGTGAATGGGTACACTTCTACCCTTCGATTCAAATAAGACTTGCTGTACTCAATGTAATGGGGAACCGCAATTTGGATGGATATAAGACATCGTATCCTTAACGTTAAAACATTTGCTCGGTGTATACATTCAACAGTATGGTAGTGGCAGCCCACGCTAACAAATCATCACATCTTTCTCGACTACTCCTGATCATAAGGAAATTCCACATCCTGGCCCTTGTTATGATTCTGTCACAAATCCTGCTTGTTCCACTCGCATTAATCCTTACCTACGTGCTCGTCAGTTGGGTGACTCTTGACATGTGCATCTACCAATAGTTAAAGTCATCTAAACTTCATAGTTGATTTAACTACAGCAATTTGTATGCCATTCACTAGATGCCATGTACAGTAAATTCATACAATATTTTAAAATGAAGAAAGAAAAATAACAAAGAAGTATCATTTGATGACTTATTCCGTGAAACAGTTTTCTCATTAACGGGGATAAACTATTTAGTTAATTATATTTTTATAAAAAGAATAAATTAAGACCGTAGCACGTGTCAATTGTCGAGTCGTATTAATAAAAGATTAAATAATATAAAAAAAAAGATTTTTAATGTAATATTACCAATGTAATATTTTAGGTTGAAATAAATGCCTTTGTACCACTTGGACTTGACCATCCGAGTTTAATGCGTTTTTTATAGTTTTTATGTAATTTTTCGAGGACCAAATTCCGCATTATGCAAGAGTTAAATAAAATGTTGAATACTGTTCTATTCGCAGAGAATATTCACCTAATGATTTTGCGCTCAAACAGATAAAACTTAAATTGAATATTAATCAAATCTTGAAGAACACTTTATTAGTAACTTGACTTACGCAGATATAATTAAATCTGACTTCACAGAGGTCACTATTGGACCCTAAAGTTTATTTAACTACATTAAATCATAACTGTTCAGCATTCAGCATTCGTTGCTATGCCAGGATAGTTAATCATTTGCTGTTTTTATCTACAATATGAAAATCCCCTTGCCCCTTTGTAATTTTATTCAAAGTCCTATACTTTATTCATTATAACATAACATTATTATTATTACATTATTTTGGTTGACCTAGAAATTCTTAAACAGACTGCGGACCCAGGTCGGCCGCTGCAAAGACAGCCTGTGCAGATGGGGCTTCATCGACAGCGCTAACAACGCATGCGAGTGTGGCGTTTCCCCAAAAATGAGTCACCTTTTACTGTGCCCTGCGTGCCCGGCTAGTTGCACATATGAGGACCTCATGTGTGCCAGCAACAATGCCGTGCAAGTGGCGGAAATTTGCTCGCACG
Organism: Udea olivalis; assembly: GCA_947369235.1. Classification (NCBI taxonomy): domain Eukaryota; kingdom Metazoa; phylum Arthropoda; class Insecta; order Lepidoptera; family Crambidae; genus Udea; species Udea olivalis. The sequence goes on from OX376347.1 coordinate 6,840,083, forward strand.
AAGTGTTGTGTTGCCACTTGACACGAACAGAAGAACATTAGAAATAAGAAGCAGGGGTGCTAAAATGAATGACAATTTGCATTTGACGTTGCCATTATGATGACATACTTGAGTAAAACCTGGCAAAATTGAAAACCCTTTCCGCCACAACGTATGAAGGGATTATGTTACATTTTAGATTTGGCAGAGTTAAAGTGACAGTATAAACGTGTTCGGATAAAAACTCCTGCTTCTTTTAGGTTTTTACATCGACAATATAGTTTGAAGCAAGACAAAAAAAATATCTAAGCAAAAGCCTCATTCTTAAGATACTTTACTTTAAATGAAATAAATGAAACTCAAACTCAAATATCTTTATTTAAATAGATGTAATCAGTACTTTTAAATAGTAAAAAAAATATATTAAATAATAGACATACATACTATGATAATGTGAATATATAAATATGAATTTATAAATAAACAGTATACAAACATAATGCGACTCTACCACCGCGTCGGAGAAGTTGATTCTTACTGAGAAGACCCGGCGAGAAACTCAGTAGGTACTCTTTTAAACTTGTTGTGGTCTTACAATACGAGTTAGTAGAGTACAATTTGTTTGTTGATAAAAACAAAACTGCTTAAATTCTAACATTAAAAAATAAACAAAACAACCTAACAAGTACAGCAAAGCTACATAATATAAAACAATAGGCTGTACCTATAATTAAGTGTGACAACTGCTATTTAAGTAGATTTTGATAATTTTGGCATAAGTCTTAAAAGTAATAATGTTTATAGTAATTTCACCACAAAGAGTACCCTCAAAAGAACCTTTTTTCCTTCTGTCTAATGCTATAATGAATGGAGTATAGGTATTGATAACCGAAACGATTCAAAAATAAAATTTGCCGTCTGTCTGAAACTGCTCTAACACTACAGTACACACCCGGCCTACTACGGTAGACCACAGTAACATAATTGTTGATAACTTGATACTTTTGCATGTAAAAACAGTCCGATTCTAAGTAATCCTTAATTATGAAGTTTGCTAATACGTCATTACTCCAGCTAACCTCATCACCCGCAAAGTTTTTTTTAATATGGCTCTTCAGTCTTGGGCCTACTATAGTAGTCCGTGCGGGTATTGGTGTACTAAATTTATTTAAAGATGTTTAGTACATTTCCAGTGAGGAAAAATTTTAACTTGCGGTAAGCGAATTTCCCTCAATCACAACTTTCATTCCCTGATGTCGTACGGCACTCTTATCTGGGGTAACTCAACGGATGCCAGCAGAGTGTTCGTTTTGCAAAAGCGCGTTTTACGTACACTTGCCGGGGTGAAAGCTAGACACTCATTTGTTTGTGATGCAGCGTATACTGACGCACTACTCAGTCTATCTTTATGAACTGTTGACGTTCATCATCATCATTTCAGCCGAACGACGCCCACTGCTGGGCATAGGCCTCCCCCATCCACCATTTCGGATTATCAGTGCATGAGTGCGAGTAAGCGATCTCATCTAGTAGGCCGGCTTAATGCGGTCCCTCGTCGCATGGCGCTTGCAGAAAAGAACCCACGTATAATCGGTCCAACATACTACAACCACCTACCCACTGCGCTAAAAAATGCACAATCCGACGAAGCATTCCGACGCCAACTGAGAAACCTTTTGTTGGAAAGTCTATCTATTACATTGACGAATATTTAAATTGTGTATTTTAATTTTAGTTGACATTTGTATTTATTTTAATGGCATTTGATTGTATGATTTTGAATTTGTAATTTGTAATTTTTTTAAGCTTGACATTTCTATGCATGCTATTATTACTACTATATTGTTGACGATCATAATACAAATTCTTATATCTGACATTCAATGTAAAATATATTGTAATTATGTACTAAGAGAGAATAAATCTAATCTAATCTAATCTAATCAAGGCAGGTCAATGTTAATTATATTTTTAAATGTCCTTACTTACTACTCTTACTAGAAACTTTGAATAGTTTGGTTATGGGCCCAATACTGTGTCGGACAGGGTTTTTCCTACATTTTATATATTAATCGCATTTCAAAATGTCCGCACTTAAGGTGGTTCGTTTTCCGTACAAATATCAATCGACATTCACGCTCTTAATGTAGTAGATTTGCTCAGATATTTGCGTGGGGACTTTTTCAGGGATACTGATATGAAATACCTTTAAAATGAAATTTTCACTACGTGTCAACATCACCTACCGAATAAGTGATGTCACTTTTCTGACAGTACACAAAATCAAGGAATATTTAGTGTCAAAATATAGATAAGTCTAGCCTGCTTGTTATACCCTTAACAACTTGTTATAAGTATAGGCAAATGTTGGAAAAGATTTAGAAGACCCACACACAATTCAACATTTGTTGGCCCGAACTAAAAGGTTCGGTGACTCGTTTCTTTGTCGTACCATCCAGACGTGGAACGCTCTTCCAGCACATGTGTTTCCTTCCTCTTATAGTCCCGGGTTCTTCAAGCGGGGCGTGAAAAGGCATTTCTGCAGGCCTTCAAGGTGAGGATGGCCAGCCCAGTGATTCGTTTGAATGACTGGGCTTGTCAACCTCATATCTGGACCTCACGACCGCTTTCCATCAGGTGGAGTGAGGTCATCTTGACGGGCAATATAAAAAAAAAAAAAAAGAAGGCTTTACTTCGGTACTACTATAAGCGAGTGTATGGGTATTATCCCTTTATAACAATTTCGTTAATAAAATATTGATCGATTTTTCTAGGCCTTACACACACCCAACCTTACGCTCGCCGGGTTAAGAATCATATTATACATTTTTATTTAGTATGGGAATGCAGCGAAGGTGGCAGGCGGGAGTCTTTCGCAAATATCGTTAATTAACTTTCGGTACCCATCCCGATATACTTAAGTACCTCACCAATTTTCTGCTGGGAATGTTGCAGATGAGCTCTTTAGACGTAAGAAGAGCCCGTTTGGAGGTTTCAACTGCCTTAGCAATCTTGCGGGGCTGTGTTGAGCAATTGTCTCGTCTATATGTGACAGAAAAATGTTTACGTATTCGCTCCGGTCGGAGACATCGGCTGTTCGCTATTCCAACGTGTCGTACAGTAGCTCGTGAGCAATCCCCGCGGTGTCGTATGCAGAGGGCGCTAAACATGTTGCTGGTCGCTAACCCTGAATTGGATATATTCATTGACAGTCCTCAATCGCTTAGAAACAAAGTTAATAAATTGGTGTAATGTATTCCTTCCTGTAGCTTCCATAATTATGTAACTAGGATGATCCCAGTCAATTGTGTTAAAAAAAATAATTAAATGAAAGCTGGTTTTACCTGTAACATGCAGTTATATTCACTTTCAACCTAGAATGCTCGCGTAGATAACTACCCCTTAGCGTTTAGTACTCCTACTTACTATTAAGGCTCATTTATTTTCATGTCTCACTAGATTGTTTTAATCAACTAAACCATCTACATTGAAAATAACTAAAATGTGTTAGTTACCTGAAAATACTCTTATGAGTTGCTATAAATTGTTCCCTATCTTATCTTTATAATTTAGCCCGCTTTCAAACTAGCCACCCCAGCGCACCTTATATTCAGGTGCTCTAACCGCGCTCATTAGTTGCGCCACCGTGTATCTTAACCTCCATTTCATCCCCTACCTAGGTTATATAATAAAATTATAAACTCGTAATTTTACATTTTCTCGTTATATTTGAAATACGCTTGTATACTGTTCAAGAACGACACGTCAGTTTAAAAAGGAAGCGTCGTTGCTTGCAAGATTCGTTTTTTTGCCAAATGCATAACGAATAGCATTAAGAACTTATAGAACTAATAATAAACATTAAAAAATCATGTAACAATAAACAAGTCATAGTAATGGTTAATTTGTTTTAAGAAGAGCGGTCTCATCCTAATACAGGTTTCCTAAATTAAAAGGATGAGACCTATATTAAGCATTGTAATCGAAACTTGTGTTATGAATAAAGATTTTTTTTTGTATTTATGTAATAGTGAATTTCAATTACTGATAGAAATTTCCTGAGTATCACGTGTGATTAGTTTGAATGCTTAAAAAAAATTGCATTTCCGAAAATCTTATAATTTTTTTGTTATATAGTCACAGAACCTTATTGATTTTCATCCCTATGGGCACTAAATTGCAATCTAATTTAATCTCTGTAACCTATACTCGTAATCGTACTAGGACTCTGAAAACCTTTCCATAGTGTTAATTTCTGGGATATGCAATTTTCTTGGCATTTTAAAGGTTTACGTGACCCTGCCTTGCTGAGTGTCCCTGGTCATGGGAGCCCAGCCCCATAAATCCCGCCGAGTAATGGGTCGCCATGGGACCGTCTCCCGTGTTCACGGCGGTCACTGCCATAATTATTCTCCGTCACCGACGCGCCACCGTCTCTTATGTCTTATTTAGATATTTTATCCCCTGATGATATTGTAAATGTTTTGCCATTTATTTATTTATTTACCTGCTTAAAGTTGTAAGTTTGTTATTAGTTAAATAAATATATTTAATTAACTTTGTTAGTGGTCTCAGGAAGGAGCGGGTTCTCCTGACACAGGCATTGATGTTTAAAAGGAGATCCCAGCGATTGTGCGAATGAAGATTTTTCATTTTTCACTTTCATTTTCATGATATCAGTTAAACCTTATGGATTGACACTATACCGGGTGATTATCAAAAGACTTAAAACGATATGTAAATTATATTAGTAACTATGTAAGTGAAAATTCGTTTTTTTTAATTGACTCTAATATTAAGGTTTCATTCAAAAAATACTGACTGTTGTTGACTGATTTGTATGAAATTTCCTTTTTACTTAGATAAGTAGTTTTACATCATTAACGTAGTATCTATGCCGTATCGTTTTTGTCTTTTGATTATCACCTGGTATAAAGGGGTGTCTTTTGCTAGAAGCGGGGTATCACGTATTTCATAAAAAACTTAAGTAATTATTTTAATGCCACCAAAGCCGAGAAAGCGCTCGAGCGCTCGCCCGAAATCCAGAGATTCCAAAAATTGTGTTTTCGGTTTTTCGGAAACAGGTGACCCAATCAATTTTGGTGGTTTTTTTCACTGAGATCCTGTGTAGGTATATCGAGAGAAATGAGTAAGCAAAAACTTAGGCATGAATGATTATCATTCGTACTGACTACGTCATTTTTTAAAGTAGTATTATATGCAATACAATTGTATTGGGATTTGACATTGTCACGTCATGTCATGTCAAATCCCAATACTATTTTTTCACGCGAACGATAACGTAAGTTTAAAGTGGCAACTCGTGGTAGACGTAGATACAGGTTATTGTACTTTTACGATATTTTTAGAAAACATGAAGTAAAAGTAATTAGCCAATATACTGTCCCACTGCTGGGCAAAGGCCTTCATCATTGAAATCAAGTCATCGCTACATACAATGGCCCTTCCATTGTAGCGATGACTTGATTTCAATTATACATATTGGCTTAATCACCACGCTTGCCAAATGAGGGTTGGTGATTACAAACCCGGGCTATGTTCCGAAAATCCGAAAACACACTTTGCCCGACCTGGAGATGAACCCGGGACCTCCGGGATTCGGGCCGAGCTCTAAAAACACTCGACCAAGGAGGCGTTAAGAAAACCTAAATAAAAGTTACTGATAACAGTGGGATTTAACAAAAACTATTTAAAAAAAAAACAAAAAAACAGCCTGACACGTTTTTTGGGCGTTTACCTTTTCTAGCGCAATAAATGATACCACTTAATATTCCACGGATCACACCCCTTCATGGGGGTGTTAAAAAACAAAATACACAATAAAGCGCCGGCGAAGTTCGCGTACAAACGGACCGTCGGTTTATCTCTGTTTTAGAGTAGGACATTTGTTATTGTTGCCAACACCGGGTCCGGCGGCCAGCTGCGGGGTAGGGTTGCCAAACAACTCAGGTTAAACTACATAGCCTTCACAAGTTCAAAAATAACATCTAACTATTTAACTAAAGTTTTGCCACGTGATAAGACAGGCATGAAATAAACAGGACAAGACATCGAATGGGTTAATTCAGATAATATTCAGAGGTGAGTAGTCCTAGAGAAAGATGACAAGACTTTCAAATCAAATAACTCGCAATAAAAGTTTATAACACAGAAACATCAAGTATTTTTCTTACTATCAAATAAAATGCCATATAAAATCTCAAACTTTGTTTCCAATTATTTCACGCATATTGTAATAATACAAAAAAGTGTGGTTTCAATTTAGAACGATGTTCTCTATCTATACAAAAGTTTATAAATAAAAGCCCAACTGCCTTTGATTTTAACATGAAAAAGACTCGTAGGTATGTTAACAATCAGATTTCCTGGATCACGCCGAATGTACAAAGTTTCAAAAAATAATTTTTAGAACTGAACAAGTATAACAACCCTAACCTATCACTATTTTTGAAGAATAGGCTAATCTAGTCAGATGTCGCCTGCCGGTCTCGCTTGAAATGTTCCAGATAGTTCCATCCAGACGGAAGAGGCTTTTGAATTTGAATCCGCGGAACAAATGTCAGGGCGAGATTAGATTAACTTTTCTCGCTTTCCCTCTTTTCAGTAACTTTTTACTATAGTGACCGTTGATAGGCGTCTAGTCTAGCAGAAAGAAGTCATAATATGCTTCATAGATGCTTAATAATTCGAAATATTATGTTTGACAGTTTTTTAACAAAGAAATTGGGTTTTTATTTATAAGTTTGGTATGATGAATAAGTTTTAAAGTGTAGATAATAAAACCGGAAAGCGACCTTTGTCCTAAAATTTCTTAAAGAAGGTTCCTTAATTTGGTTTGGTTTCTTGTCTGGTTTAGTTTTTTATATTTGAATTGAATGTTGACCACTTTTTCAACACTTTTATAGCATAAGTGAAAATTAGGCATAAAAGAAGTAATTCAAGTTTATACACCTTCTCTCATTTTTGCTATATAATAACATCATCATCATCCGTGCGGTCTATCCCGGTTGTGAACCCACACTGGTGTGGGGGGTCTCAGGGTCCGCCTTTCTTATTTTCTTGGCCCACTTCGCGCGATCTTGTGCATCCTCAGTGGTGAGACTGTTGGCACGCATGTCGCCCTTGACGACGTCGAGCCACCGCTTCTTGGGTCGACCTCTTCTACCGGTACCTGGCGGGGGCGGCATGGCCAGACATTTGTTGCCCACGTAGTTTGCCGATCTCCGTGAGACATGACCATACCAACGAAGGCGGCACTCCTGCAGCTTGTCTGCGATGTCACGAACACGAAGGCTGCCGCAGATGTGGGTGTTACGCACGCGATCTTTGCGTGAGACTCCACACATCCACCGCAGCATCTTCATTTCCGTGACACGCAGCTCATGCTTGTGTCGCTCTAGTAACGGCCATGTTTCACTGCCATATAAAAGGACAGGCCTAATTATGGTTTTATAGACCTGCCCCTTCAGGTTGATCGGCATTTTGGAGTCACAAATGACACCAGTCACCTCACGCCATTTGGCCCAAGCCGCGGAAATTCGGGCTCTGACGTCGCGGTCGATGTCCCCGGACGCGTTTAACACAGATCTCAGGTATTTGACACGGTTCGTGCGCTCGACCACGTCAACGCCTATGCGGACGGACTGGGTATCTGTGGTGTTGCAGGCCATGTACTCCGTCTTCGCCACATTAAGTTTCAGACCGCCGTTTTCAAATGAATTTTTCCACTTATTCACCCGTTGTACCAGCCGTCCCCTGTCCGAATCTGCTAGCGCTATATCATCAGCATACATAAGCAACCAGGGTGGTTGCTCATGGTGGTCTAGGATGCTGTTTGACGGAACGTCTAATATTACGCTGAACAGAAACGGGCTAAGCACGGAGCCTTGGTGTACTCCAACGGTGATAGGGAAGGAAAGCGTGTCACCAACCGCAGTCCTACCTATGGAACTGGAATCGTGGTACATGTCCCGGATAATGTCAATAAAGACTTCGGGACTGGTGTCATAACATAATACTTTTAATGAATTAATTGCTTCTAAATGCTTGAATAGTTGAATAGGTTGGTACACTGCAGATCTACAATCGTTACAAATTGCCCATGAAATAACAAATGACGATCTGTTGTAAATATGTAAAAGTATATATTTTCACGTTCACTCCTTTTACCGTTATTCTATTGTTTGTTTTTAAAGAAATGAGAGAGCGTCGTCGCCCTAGAGATTAAACATTCCAGCTTGCAGACCTTGTAGTTCGAATCCAGGACCAAATGTGAAACACTCTCGGATAATTATCTCTCTGGTAATGGAAAACACTGTAGAAAAAACCCGGATAGCGACGAAAAGCTCGCTACCTCCGTGCGTTGGATCCTAAACGCTTGGCAAATCGTGGGCTTCTGAGTATTACGTTTACCAGGAAGGCAACAGGCAACTTACCTATGACAAGAGTCGTGAGCGAAGCTTACGCATGATATTTTTAGATTATATATTGTTTTCTTTTATTTTACTACCGGTTAGTTGTCACACAACAGTTTAATGGCAGTTTTGATGAGAAAACTAACATGATGTGTCTTCTTTGCAACTGTTGCTATTGGTAGGCTGGTAGTAAGGCTACGATACCTTATATTTATCCAGCGCTTAATGGCAAATAAAATAAACAAGTCACGAGCACGTCCCGACAAATAACGACCTACAAATTCTATAGAACACTTTATTAATTTGCGCCGAATAAACAAATTTACACTAATTTTCTTCATGACTCTCGTAAGCTTTCCAATATAGAGCTTTATGTTCCGGAGATAAGTTTCAGGGTTGGATTTCGGGGTATCATTTAACGTGGAGTGAAAACGTATTGCCCTCGCCGGAGGGGTAACGAGGGTAGTGCTATCTGGCAAAAATTATGTCAGTTCGTGGCGATAGTGGCAGCGTAACGCGTTTGCGGCTTATGACATACTGTGGAGATAGCTCGCTGCTATCTTAATGATAGTAGACTACACATAAATAGTCAGAGAGAGCGTAGTCCGTGAGTTCATGTTAGCTAAGCGTGCTAATAAGCGAGCTATTAGAGTATCTTTGAGATTAAAAAAAAGAGACTCCAGAGACTATCGATATAACTTGCAAAGTACCAAGCTGACCTGGCTGACCGATAGATGCTAGAACAGATGATCAGATGTTGCTGCTTAACGATCTGTGATTTTTCTTTTTTAATGTATTTACAATATAATGGATTTAATAATCTCAAATGAAATAATGTTTAGACATAATAATAGTATTTGCATGTTACTTAGATAGCTGAAGAGGAGGAGCCATACATTACTATTCTAAGACGTTCGATGTAACCCTTTTTCATGCGCGAATAAATGAATTATCTTATCTTATCTTGTCTTAGTAATCTAAAAATGTAAACCCCTTTTAAATTGACAACAACAGGTTGCAGACTTTTGTTTCATGTCTTTGTCGATGTATTTAATCCAAGTTTAGGGCGACTAAGTTTGATACATCACATATGAATCGCATTTTATATGGTCGGTTGTAGGTGGCCTGAACTGAAATTCTCCGATCTTTTTTCTTCCTTTATTTACCTCTTTCAAGTTTTGTTGTTTGTCGGCCGTGATATGGCAAGTGTTTTTAATAAGGAAGTAGGTATTCGCAGTAGTTTTGTTTTAGGTCAAGGAAATCCTGAAAAATGTGTTTTTCACGAGCAGCTTGGCTTGATTGTTAGGGCCAAACAATTATTTAATTTTTTCCTCTCTACTACAGTGATTGTTTGTGTAAAACCAAAATGTTCAATGCTTTTTCTTGTATTACAATTTCATTGAAAACTCCAATCTCCAAGTAGTTTATTATTCTTAATGATTTCCTGTTAAAACATGGAGTTGCCTTTATAAACTTTTTCAACATAATTATATAAAACTCTTATCAGTAACATACATTTATTACTAGGTTCCTTACTACTTTTACAATTTATTAGTCTAGGTAAGAAGCCTGAAGAAAATTAAAAATGTATTCCTAGCATGCACAAAGATTAATAAATCATGATACGATCGTACATGAAGAGGAATGTGTTGAGAAATATAGTTTATAAAATTATTTTCTTTGAATTAAACTATGAAAGCTTTTTCATATTTCGTATCCCTTTTTTATTTGCCTTACAGCTGCTGTTGATGTTGTATTGATAGTCTGAGAAAATAAATAAAAGCAGTGGAAATAATACGTGTAGTTTTGATAATTGGCACCTTGTGGAGTCAATATCAACATACTAAAAGTCCTCCAGGGTGGGAGGTGTGCTGAGGGTGTGAGGTGTGCTGAGGGTGTAGGGGGGTGTTGGTGCTGGACTTAAACAGCCAACATGACCAAATCAGTAGGAAACTTTTGTCAAAAGCAATCGTTATGATATTTGTACAGATTTTCGAGATACGAGCAAAAACCTGAAAATAGGGTCCTTTATCCCCCCGTACACCCTCAGCACCACCCTCGAGGACTTTTAGTATGTTGATTTGGACTCCAAAAGGTTTAACTGTGCCGATTTTCGAAACTACACGAATTGTTTCCCCAGATTGCCTATAATCGGCCTAATTTGACTAGGCTATTAACCTGTGGTATTATTTAGACATGCTTATATATTCACAATGATATGCTTTTCTTTGCGTGTAATTAAAGAATACACAAGACTAGCTTTCCGCCCGCGGCTTCGCCCGCGTGGACTAATTTTTCTCACACGTTGGGTTATATAACATCCAAGTCCTCACGTTGGATTACGTATCCATAATCCAAGTGTTAATACGTATACCTAACGTTTTTGATAAATTTATATGCCTATAGCAATCAGGGAAAATGTAGCTTTTAAACAGAGAAAGAATTTGTGAAATTGGCTTGAATGTTTGTCCTGGGCGTGTGACCCACGACCTTTCGGCGCCTGGCCAGGCTCGCTACCACTGTGCCAACAGCAGGCTAGTCAGAATCGTCTATATAACAAAGACAAATAACTTCACTATAAATTCAACTGAGAGTGTCATGCGCCTAGGGTTGAAGCAACTCGGATCGTGAATCGTGGTGTCCCGAGTTCAATTATGGCCAGAATAATTTTCTAGCTGTCTATCAGCGTAGACTGTCTTTCCTATCAAAATTTAGCTTAAAATATAAAAATATAGCCTATGTCACTCCCTGATAATGTAGCTTTATATTGGTGAAATATTTTTAAAATCGGTTCAGTAGTTTCGGAGCCTATTCAATACAAAGAATGAAAGCTTTCCTCTTTATAATATTAGTGAAGATTTCCGAATACCTCTCCGGTGACGAAAAACATTGATAAAAAAAAATGGTTGCCTGTAAAGTCGGTTTTACGGGCGAAGATTTTACGTGACAACGTCTTTTTCTCGGTAGAATATTTATTGATATGAATATAATTAAATTGCACAATAGGAACAAGGAATTGAATGAAAATAAGAATTGCGGCAGACCGATCATAGTTGAGTGGGAGAGAGACGCAAGGCATTCGGCGGGCCTCTCTCTCGTTCGGTGACTCATCGTAACGTTACCGAGCGTTACACTTTTTCATAAGTGACTCCCAGCCGCAACCTAATTTAAGACGTTGTCACGTCAAAAACCAAATCAACCCGGGTAACGGCGAAAGCTCACCAAGTCACCACCACCACGTTGTTCTAATACCATTGGTAAAAGTGTTCCGTTCACCATTGCGACAACAGTCACTTGCCTCCGACTACCCCGTTTGGGATATAGTCGTGATGGTATGTTATGTTATGTTAAATAATTGAAAAGTGTTTCGTTCACCATTGCGGCAACAGTCGCTTGCCTCCGACTACCCTGTTTGGGATATAGTCGTGATGGTATGTTATGTTATGTTAAATAAGTGAAAAATGTTTCGTTCACCATTGCGGCAACAGTCACTTGCCTTCGACTACCCCGTTTGGGATATAGTCGTGATGGTACCTATGTTATACATACATACATACATACCATCACGCCTCTTTCCCAACGGGGTAGGCAGAGACCACTTCTTTCCACTTGCTACGATCCTGACATACATTTTGCGCTTTTTCTACTCTCATGAGTCCTTTCATACATGCTCGTCGGTTAAAGGTACTCTTGACTCGACCCTTTCTGAGAACATCTTGAACTTGCCCAAGAAACGTTCTTCTGGGTCTTCCCCTTCCAACAGTCCCATTTACCCTTGCCTCATAAATCCGTTTCGTTAATCGCCTTTCATCCATTCTTTCCATATGACCAAACCACCTCAGCATTCCCATCTCAATTTTAGTAACCACGTCTTCTTTCACACCACAACGTTCTCTTATCACACAGTTTCTAATTCTATCACTCAGTTTTACCCTAGCCATGCTTCTTAATGCTCTCATTTGCACTGCATTTATTTTACTTTCATCCTTCTTCTGCCATACCCAACTTTCACTACCATACATTAATGTCGGTACCAGCACGCCCCCGTGAACTGCCAGTCGGGCTTTCTCTGACACTCTGTGACTGCTCATAAAGGCATGCAGCGCCCCGTTCACTCTATTACCTGCATTCACTCTCCTTTCAATGTCACCCTCATATCTTCCATTTCTCGTAAACATAGTACCCAGATACACAAATTCTTTCACTTGCTCTACCTTTTCACCCCCAATAAAAATCTTACATTCTGTCACACTATCATTTCTTTCAAACACCATTGTCTTGATTTTACTCACATTCACTTTCATACCTCTCTCTTCCAGTGACGCATTCATTGCCGTTACCATATCCTGTAACTCGTCGGCCGACGATGCAGGTATTACCTGATCATCGGCGTAGAGAAGACATTTCACGAGTAACCCATCCATTCTCAAACCATAATTCCTATCTTTCAAACCCGTCAAACAATTATCCATGAATAGGTTGAACAGCCACGGTGACGCTACACAGCCCTGTCTAACACCCTTATGGATATCAAACCAGTCAGTGTACATCCCGTCTACTCTGACACAAGCACTGGAACCCTCGTAGAGAGATTTCAGCGCTCGTATCAGGCAACTGCTCACTCCATACGCAGATAATGTCGACCACAATTCATTCCTCCTCACTCGATCATAGGCTTTTTCCAGATCCACGAATATGCAGTAGACTTTTTGACTTTTGGCCAAAAACTTTTCAGCTATGCACCGTAAGGAAAAAACCTGATCCGTACATCCCATTCCCCTTCTGAATCCCGCTTGTGCATCCCATATCTTGTGCTCAGTTTCATTCACTACCCTATTAATCAGCACTTTTGCATACAATTTGCCGACAACGCTGAGCAGGCTAATTCCGCGGTAATTTTTGCAGTCCTGTTGTGACCCTTTCCCTTTGAACAACCTATGTTATGTTATGTTAAATAAGTGAAAAGTGTTCCGTTCACCATTGCGGCAACAGTCACTTGCCTCCGACTACCCTGTTTGGGATATAGTCGTGATGGTATGTTATGTTATGTTAAATAAACTAACTAAACTAAAATAAAAGTCCTTTCCACTAGAGCGTAATAATTGTGCATTGTAAGATTACCGAAGCCACTTAAACCACTTTTAGGTAAAGGCACAGCGTCCGGGGTGCGGTCGGCTACTAAAATGGCACAGAAATTAAGGCTAAGTAGCTGTGGAATTGGAACATTAATTTCTGAATGTTCCCCTTAAACTACAAAACTATCCTTGCAGAAAGGAAACGAGCACATTCGCCTTTTTCCATAGCTTCAATTAATTCTTACTACGAGTAAGTAAAGTATTAATTTGTGAGTGTATTATATTGGCTCTCCTATTTTTTGAGCTCTAATTGTCTACGAATAGTAAGTAAATGTTTACTTTAATTTTCGAATATATCATCAAGCTATTGATCCAGCCAAGTTTGTTTTTATATTTTTGTAAAAGCTATAAATTAAACGAGCTTTAAATATTTTTATTATTTTATGAAGTTTTCATTCATACCAAAATCCAAAGGCCCGCGAACCCTTTTATTTTATTTATTCTTTATTGCACATTATAAATAAATTACAATTGGCGAACTTAATGACTAAAAGCATTTTACCAGTCAACCTCAATATTTTCCCCAATAAACGAATACTTCCGGATTTAGGCATCAATTCTCAGTTCACAGTTTAGCCTGTACTGGTAAAAATAACAGAACCAAATTTACGGAACGGTAAAAATTGGAGCGGCTGTGGGATCAGCGCCTGAGATTTATAACTACCGCTAGGCTTTGGGTGTCCAATGCACTTGTGTATTTTCCGTAAACTGTTTCAACACCTGAAAAACAGAAGCATTTTTGAATTAAAGTGCGGTATTTTATACGGAATTTATTTTATTTAATATTCGCTATTTGGTTGCCAGCTGAATCTAAATGCAATTACAAGTATTTTTGAAGAGGAATGCAATTATCGGTTTTATTTTATTTTTTTGTCTACATTTACGTTTGTTGTGTCTAGGTGTTACTGTCCATTAGAAATATTTTTGGCATGTTTATTAAAAATATTGTGTTTTTAGAATATTATTGTATTTGGAAACATTTACACATAAACTCTGCTTGTTTGGATGAGACGGTCTTGGTGTCTCAGATATTTATTTAAATTTTAAATGTAGAGATTTTTGAATATCCTAACTATATAGAAAGTATTGAGGAAGTTTTAGCAACTTAATTCCAGATCTTTTTTTTCCGAAATGCAAAAACGTAAGGTGTCACAAAACTTTTACTACTTATATATATGTATAAACATGTGTAATATACTAATAGCCCAAATATATCTCGGATGCTGTGGAATGATAAAGAACCGATCAGACGAACGGTTATTAATGTTGGACACTTAGCGCGCGACACTGAGGCGGTTTAGCCGCATTGTGATGTATGGAGACGTGTTTTGCTTAAACATTAACTTGATATATCCACATGTTTGGCACAATGGTGGAATGGAATTCTGCCTATTATGGTGGAGGTAGTGTGTTACACCTCAGGATAAAGATGCATTTAATAATATTGAGTAAGTACATCAGTCTCTGACACGTTCGTTGGTTCAGTTCTATAGTTTCTGTTATGTAAACTACGATAGTATAGATAGAAATGTGTATGCGATTTTTGGTTTCATTTTAAATCACTAGGGGGCGCTGTACCGAAATCCCATACAAAAAGGTCAACGCAGTTTATGCGGACGCTAGCGGCTGTCATTGATGTGATGTGGTGGAGAAATTAGAGAAATCGCTATAGTAATTTCTTAGGGTTTTTCAAACTGTTTTTTTATTGTAGTATGTCGATCACAATATTTTAGGATATCTGAAATCTCTTAGAAAATTACATAGAGAAACCTAGTCCGCGCACCCATTTTGAAGCACCTTAATTGGAGCCATAAATGGCTCCAAACGGACCGCTTTGCAATTTCATTACAGCTCCGCAACGTTCAATGTCAAAGCGCGCCGCACGTAAGCAAGTAATAGTCACGCATGTGTGGATCGGATTAGTGCTTCATATTTGACGGGGCGGTTGTAAGACTTATTATTCTAAGTGAAATCCAGATTATGCCAAACATTTAGTGAGCTGTTTGTATCGAGTGTGATAAAGAAGCGATCAGACGAACGGTTATTAATGTTGGGCACTTAGCGCGCGACACTAAGCCGGCTTAGGCGCATTGTGATGTATGGAACCTGCTTAAACATTTACTTGGTTTATCCAATTTGGCACAATGGGTAGACACGAACTCCTGCTAATATCACCAAAAGTCGGTAATCCGAACTTTGATCATCTCCTAAGAGACACGTACAGGTTTACCATGAGATTCCATTACGTAAGCGGCGATAGTTGACTTCAGAAATTTGTATGTCATTTTAGTTCCGTTTCTAATCACTAGAGGTGCTGTAGTGAAATAACATGCAAAAACGTCAAAGCGCACGCTAGCGACTGTCATTGGTGTAATTAGGGCTAGTCAGTCATACAGAGAACAGAGTTTGAATGCATGTGTCTGTGTCTTGGTGTCTAATAAATAATAATTAAGTGTGTTTAACAGTTTCTGACACGTCTTTACCAACACGTCTTTATAAAACCATTTTAGGCCTGTCCTTTTATATGGCAGTGAAACATGGCCGTTCCTAGAGCGACACAAGCAGGAGCTGCGCGTCACGGAAATGAAGATGCTGCGGTGGATGTGTAGAGTCTCACGCAAAGATCGCGTGCGGAACACCCACATCCGCGGCAGCCTTCGTGTTCGTGACATCGCAGACAAGCTGCAGGAGTGCCGCCTTCGTTGGTATGGTCATGTCTCACGGAGATCGGCAAACTACGTGGGCAACAAATGTCTAGTCATGCCGCCCCCGCCAGGTACCGGCAGAAGAGGTCGACCCAAGAAGCGGTGGCTCGACGTCGTTAAGGGTGACATGTGTGCCAACAGACTCACCACTGAGGATGCACAAGACCGCGCGAAGTGGGCCAAGAAAATAAGAAAGACGGACCCTGGGACCCCACACACTAGTGTGAGTTCACAACCGGGATAGACCGCACGGATGATGATGATGATGATGATGACACGTCTTTACAAAGCTTGGTTTGAAAAAACTCAGAGAAATTGCAATAGGTTTTTAAACAGTTTTTTACTAGCAATTTAATCACAGTATTCTCGAATATCGCAAATTCGGTTTATGTACACAGTGAGCTGTTGTAAAGTTGTCACAAGTGTGATAAAGAAGCGATCAGACGAACGGTTAATAATGTTGGGCACTTAGCGCGCGTCACTGAGCCGGCTTAAGCGCATTGTGATGTATGGAGAATCGACCTGTTTAAACATTTACTTGGTTTATACACAATATATCTTAATAACCCGCAGGCGTAATCGGTAGTATTATATATTGCCAAGGGTTTAAACTTCGATCATCTCCTAGGACACGTCTTCGTAGACATGTGGAGTCACTTTTAATCATGTTTTTGAGTCTTATCGTCTACTCAATGATAATCATACTCGTATTCAGTCTTCGATACATATACACGATATATATAAACGGTGCTCAGCTGTTTAAACACGTTAATCTCACATAATTTAATTTATAATAAACAATAGGGAGTTTCATGCAATTTATCTGTGTTGAAAATAATATGCATAAACATACACCTATACTATTTCATAGTTCACAGCTATTCATACTAACAAGCATCTTATGATTACGACATGGTGTAAATTAGCTGTACTTAATATTCTTACAACAAATGCCTGTATGGCTAAGCAGAAACATAATTAAGACCCGTCACGGTCCGTATTCCAAAAATCTAATAACATGACCTTGATAATTATAGTTTGTTTCCTACGGTTTTGCGTACATATAAAAGCGTGGAGCAGTACCTGTATCAATATCATTCAAGTACTTCTTGAAGAAACAGAAGGAATCAACTAAGATGTTCGCTAAGGTAAATTTAAAAAATATACTATTTCCATGAAAAAAATATAACCCAAAAGGTTTGAATTCGATAATTTTCTGAACCACTATTAACGCTTCCTGGCTAGCACGGTAATTTTATTATCGATACAGAACATGTCCCATGTGTTCTACTTTTTTTGTAGGTATATGAATAACTTACTAAACTCGTATTTAATTTCAGATTGCGCTAGTCTCTTGTTTCATCGGCCTAGCCCGCTCAGGAGGACTTCAGAACCCCGCTCTGAACGATCTTGGAGCGCAAGGTGCCTACGGTGGATACGGTGGCTACGGCAGCTACGGCGGCTACGGAGGGTATGGAGCCTACCCTGGCGTGAACCCAGGAGGCGTGGCCACGTCTTACGTGTCGTTTAACAAACACGTTGGATCTCGTGGAGCTTACGGTGGATACCCTGGCGCTTTGAACAGTCTTGGCGCAGGATATGGCGGTCTCCCTTATGCTGGCGCTAATGGCTACGGCGCCTACGGTGCCGCTGGTGTTGGGAATGCATATGGCGCCTATGGCAGCAACTACGCTGCTAATGCCTACGGTGCCTATGGAAACGGTTACGGTGCCAATGGCTACGGCGCCTATGGAAATGGCTACGGTGCCAATGGCTACGGTGCCTACGGTAATGGCTACGGAGCTTATGGTAACGGCGTTAGTGCTTATGGCAACAACGTGTGGTGATCATAATATTCCTCACTGATACGACATTATCTTCAATGTTTGTTTTGTCTGTCTAAATAAACGAATTTGTGAAACTTACTTTTTATTGTCTTTTATTGACGGCACCCTCTTTTAAAAGAATTTATTTGCATCTGTTTGCAAGGCAATATTGACTTACTTAGAATACTATTCAATCCGTTAGAATTGTTTGTATTGTTCCAGAGTCAATATAAATAATGCCAGCACTTTTGAAAAGTTACCTGTAGAATGATTTAGAACCTAGGAAGGAAGGATAAAGAAGTGAATTCAAAAATTGTAATTAAGGTTAGCTGCCATGAGAAATAAATACCCTAACAGGACACGTTCGACGTCTGTCTTGAATAAAATCGTTATCGGACGCAAGATTAACCTAAAAAGAAGACTGCTGAACGTAACCTATATATTTCCACAATTGTTGTTAGGTACCTTTTCTCAAAAACATACTGTACTATTTTACTGTTTATAGACTTTTATTTCTTTTTTTAATTCATTAAACCATAAAAATTACAAGTGATACATTACATCAATTCTTTGCTTTGTGTGAAGCACCATTAAAAAATGTCTCTGCACATCTTCACACATGATTTTTGATAAATATTTAAATAGATGGTGCTACAAACGAAACCGGACCGTATAGCTATCTGGGGCTCTAGGGCGGCTAAGCAATATAAGGAGCTGAAATACGGGAGCAAAAAACTTGTATTCACGTTTCACAAACAAAACTAAGGAACAGACCAACAACAGGCATCATATGACAGTACAAAATGAAACAATTCAAATATAAAATAGTATATTTTATATCGAGGGACTAAACGAAGCTTTAATATACCTGAGGTGGTTTGACTCCCAAGCGTGCGAGGGAGTCAATGAAACCGAGGGTATATTAAGTTGGCGTTTAGTCTCGAGGTGCAAACTGTACTTTTCACTTTGAGTGCGTGAAAAATAGTCAATTTAGTACAAAACCTTTTAATAAATATTACCTAATAAACTAAAAACCACAAAGGATTTAAAACACATGGCGCCACCTTCATTGCGGACAAACCAGGGAACTAAAACTTTCAACATTTCGACAATCGCAACATCGATTACGGCGATGTTTGTTATAGCACCATTTCACAAGATCTCCTAAACAAAATTAAACGCCTGCTTAACAATTGCATTCGCTTCATCTTTGGGCTTCGCATATACGACCATGTTTCTAGCTTGCGAATGAAGCTGAACTGGCCACCTACCCGTCAGCGAAGATGCATTCGTATTTTGTGCACCCTTTTCTCAATCCTCCTTGATTCTCCAGCTTATTTAAAAAATAAATTTCATTTTCTTCATAATTCGCACAGTCGTCAATTGCGTTCTATGAATACTCTTTCTCTCCTTCCACCCGCTCATTCTTCTGGCTTTTTGTCTAGTTCCTTCACTATTTCGGCAATACGACTTTGGAACAAACTGCCGGTCTTGGTTAGAAAGGCGTGCTGTACATATGCATTTAAATAGGCTTTGCGTGCGCACTTTGAATGATTGATGACGCCCCAAGAACTGTAGTTTTGTCATTCTCTTGGATCCACCTGTCCATCTGTCTGTAATTTTTTTTATTTTTGTTACTTTTTGTCTATATAATGTATAATTGCTATTATTATGTATATATGTTTATGAAATCTCTTTGAAATCTTCTTATTTTGATTTTAACCATTTCACCTTCTGTACACCTAATTTAAAACTTTTATCTTTAGCACTGCCTGTAATATCTCTGTCTGACTGTGTGGTTGACTGGTAGAGAATGCTTCTAGGCATTAGGTCCGCCCTTTGTAACATAGACTATGTGCAATAAAGAATAAATAAAATTTTCGCAATGAAGATGGTCCACACTCCACAGATAATAGTATATTTACTGGCTGTTTGAGTTTGTCTATGTCACATGAAGGAAATTAAAAAACTAATTACTTTGCACTCCCTAGAGACTAAAGTGGTCACTTTAGTCCTGCTTCGTAGGGCTATATTGGCGTACTTTTAGAGCATGAGAAGTGAACTGTGAACTGTCGGTCGCCATCAGATGGTAACACCAAAAATTAGATCGAAGGATATAACTATATAGGAAACCCAAATTGCGATGATTATGATATAGAACATGCATGAGGTATTTACTCAAAGCGTGACAATATACTCAGCCTTTCCTGTGGGTTTTATAATGCTTTCAAATATAAAGCGAATATTATAATCGTGTGAGCAATCTGTCGTTCTGTATAAACGATGAGGCTCGCGTTCAGGGTAAATACATCCTGGGACTAGGGACCCATTATTTACAGTAAGCTGAAAGTGAACCCCTATGCCTATTTTTAGAATGGGTGGAAAACTGTATGTCGGGTTCAATTTAGTATGAACTTCGTCATTTTATGCACAATTCAATTAGAAAGTAATTTAAAATTTGTAGGTACGAGTAATTTCACTCCATTGTTTTTAAACGATGATGCGCTAGGTGTTTTTTATGTTTAGGTTTTCCTCGAATTCATTTGGAAATTGTACTGTATTACCTTTCTATTTAGATACATCCTAAGTAGGTGCATATTTTAACTAAAAATCATTTATGTATGCCGGCCTACATATCACATAATGATGAGATTACACAGTGCGATTGTTTTGTAGTGAATAGCTTTGAGACAACTCAAATTTCACTTATCAGAATTATTACTTTGTGGGTGTCAGAGACTGCTAAAGACAACAGACAAAGTCACAAAGAACCAACTCAATAATGAATGTTTTTCACGTGTTACAAGAAAAATTTGAACCGTAACGCGTTTCAATATTTTCATGTCGCTTCGTGTTATTCAAATGAAAAAATGTGAGATCATTTTCATGCGGTGCGCATTTCAGCATTGGGACGGGATCTAATCAAACTCACCTTCACATTGCGCGCCAAAAAATCAGTCTTTCAGATTACTTAGCACAATATTTTACCGTCTCGTGAAGACGAAACCCTCCTGAAATTGTTTTCACCCTTTGTTCAAAATTATGTTCACTACAAAAACCAATTCAACCACTGTATATCTCGTGAAAATCATAAATCCACTAATCCAACTAATGGTACGCGGAAATGAGAATGTTTGTTTGTTCACTCACAACGGGTCGTTATTATAGTCAACCAATTTGCTCTAAATTGGGAGGTATAGAGCTTTTAATAATGGATACGAACATTATCCCATTGGATCAATATCTCAAGGGTATCTATCAAATTTGTTAACGGTTTTAGCAATAATAATATATCATTTATTAACAGGCAACAAAATTACATTTCAGGATCTTACAAAACATAATTGGCCCATAGATAAAAACCTTAAAGACTAACATACATATTTACTCATCATCATCATCATCATCCGTGCGGGCTATCCCGGTTGTGAACCCACACTGGTGTGTGAGGTCCTAGGGTCCGCCTTTCTCATTTTCTTGGCCCACTTTGCGCGGTCTTGTGCATCCTCAGTGGTGAGTCTGTTGGCACGCATGTCACCCTTAACGACTTCGAGCCACCGCTTCTTGGGTCGACCTCTTCTACCTGTACCTGGCAGGGGCGGCATGGCCAGACATTTGTGGCCCACGTAGTTTGCCGAGACATGACATCTCCGTGATAACATACATATTTACTAAACAACTAATATCTCATTTTACACACGCATTGTTTATCGGCGGCGTGTGACGCACCATGGTGTCCGGTAACCAGCTTCGGTACCGCCGTTAAATAACACCCTTCGGCCGAAACTCCACTTTCATGAAAGTCGAAAGATGTTCAGTTGGAACCTTCACGGAAAATTAATTGAATATTACGCGGACAAAATAGTGTTTTGAAGACGCTCGTGGCTGTGCATATCATAATAATTGAACCCATACTTCGTGAACCCTGAAAGCCATTTGTTGACTTAATTAAAAACGAGCATTCCTTCATTTCATTCGCCTTTAGTTTTTCTGACTCATCATATTGTCTACTGGTACTAGAATTTTTTATTTTATTTTATGATTTCCATCAGTATTAGCAATTTAATCACTATAACAAATTTAACAAAAACACATTAATCCAAAAATAATGGCCTGTTATGGCAAAACGGTTCGCAAAATGGCCACTAAATTACAAAAAAGTAGCTGCTCTAACGGGCGCTGACAGTATTTTGCCGAGTAATAATTGCGGCCCTAACCTTACAGGAGGTATATTATGTACTCAATGGTATGTACTCATAACTTTTAAGTGGAAATATCACTTCATACGCATCATTAACAGAATTTACTGAAGATAAGAAAATATTTTTTTGTTGGCTTGGTTACCCTAAAGTTTAAAATTTATAGAAAGATCAAAAACATTCAGCGAAAAGAAATTAAGTTTGCTTTTACAAAATATTGCAACATTGGTTAACACTGAAGCTTAAGACGTATCTTCTGATTCCAGAAATTCATTAGATCAGCATCAGTAAAGCCGTATGTGTTTCATTCCAATTAACTGCAGGCGCACACAGAATCCTAACATATTGATTTACCTCTACAGGTGAGATACGTCTTTCATTCTTCATCAAAGCCTCTTTTAGCTTCCATTATTTTATAAAATCGCTATGATGTCAAGGGAATCCTAACCCTCTAAGCGCTGACAGTAAACTGCTTATAATCGCGTCGCCCGATCTTGGGGGCGATATATTGCAAACGCGCAAGACCTATGAGCTAGACTAGACCCAGGTATAAGGATGTGACTGGATTAACGAAACAACGTTCACGGAGGAGCCGAGACTGCTTACTGAATTTGGTAGAGCATAATATTTTTAGATACCGTTTTAGTGTTGCTTAAACTTGACTCATGATTTTAGATCACGTTTTTAGAAACCATATTGGTTTGAATAACACATAATAAGGCTGCGGTGCTAGCTTAAATAAATTATTAAACTGTAAGATTATTTTTATCGTGACAGTAATCACAGCAGAATACTTGAGTTCATTCTTTATTTTGATGGAACAATGCTTACCACCGACCCGGGCCATTTCATGCCTATAAAATGCCTGGTGGTTTTGCTTTCCTTTCTTGCAGTTTTGACAATCTTGGCTACGTACAGTATAAAACCTATAGCTAGAAAGGAAGAGCTTTCCATTACATTCAGTAGAAATAATCAAGTGACTATTTTACTTTAAGTAAGCTAAATTCTAACAAGTGACATACGAGTACGACCATCATATCAGCGTCATATTTGGCCCGAAAAAATCTAAAACCGCCTTAGGAATTGGAAATGTTCTATTCTTCTTCATCGATACACTCTTGACAGAGCGTTCATGGTCGTCATGTAGTCGTGTAAGTGGAGTGGGCAGATAGAACACGCCGCACGATGCCTCGCCATGTCTCTCGGCTTGACGTCATCCTATTGCACTCGTTAATGGACTTGCCCACAATGGACTTGATCTGATCGGTCCAACGTGTAGGTGACCTCCCGCGCGGTCTGGTGCCTTCAACCTTCCCTTGGACGACAAGGCGCTTCATGGACAGGTTATCGCTTCTAGAAACGTGACCAAAGAGTGTTAATACGCGAGACTGTACTATGGAAAACAGACGCTGCTTTATGCTAAGTTCTAAGTATGGAAATGTTAAGTAATGCAATTAATTATACCTTATTTTTAAAGGCTAATCTTACATGTAAATGCACGTTAACAGTTTCTTTATTGTCCCTAAGGGTGTTTTTCGTGATTGTTGTTCTTCCGTCCACACATTGTTCAGCGGAGCCGGTCCGCAGCCCTTCAGACCAATCAGTAATGCTCTCAAATGCTTTGATCGTTTTCCGGATGGCTAATGAATTACCCGCTCCAATAATCCTCTCGGCTGAGCGGCGCAGCTGCGCCATGTAACTAATATTAAGTCCTCAATTAAAATCGTCCATATAAAAAGAGGTATTTGGAACCTCTCCAAAACGGTGGATCTGCCTGGCTTTGCTATTTTTAGGTGCACCGAAAAAGGCTTCGGCTGATACATCGGCGGTCTCTAATCGAATTTGATGATATTAGGTGCTGGGTAATGGTTATTGCGCTGAGTTTCCTGGAATATTCCCAGGAGCATATGGGATATGTCTGAAGGGGAACTTTTACCTATTTCGTAGCTATTAGCGAGGACAGATCAAGCATGTAAAAATGCAGTACAGTATACTCGTAGTTTTTACATTTTGAGTGTAAGGATAAAGTGAGCGTCGTGGCCTAGTGGTTAAGCACTCCAACTCGGATCGCGGATCGTGTGGTCCCGAGTTCAAATCTGGCCAGAACCAAAATCTTTGTGTTCATTGTTTAATTTCTGACTAACTCTCCGGTGATGGAAAACATTGATTTGAAAACCAAATCAACCCGGATAGCGGCTGAAGGATCCTACCACGTTGGGTTTTAATACCCTTCGTGAAAAGTGGGCTTCGGAGTGTTCCGTTCACCATGACGGCAACAGTCACTTGCCTCTGGCTACCTCGTTTGGAATAAAGTCGTAATGGTATCTATGTAAGATAACTACTTACTTATTTTTAGACAAACATTTTAAACGTGCTTGGCCTTTTAAATAACTATGAAGACGAGATAAAATACATCAATGTAATTGCACTTTGGACATTCAAATTATTCATGGCATTAAATAAACTTTTAAAAACCTGATATCTCTGCCAATGTATTCCTATAATTTCCTTGCCGACTTTCAACTATTGACTGCAGACTCAGGGCTTCATAGTTTTCCAAACTTGATCCAGTCATGGGATATCTTTCCTGTAGTTTACGGAAATTTCCGGGAGCAATCAAGTGGCAAAATATTTGCCCAACTTGGTAAATTAGCGAAGACTTAAATGGAAAGACACCGGCATGCCTTTGATGTTCAATGATTGATTTGGAATTATTCATACTGTAATTATGTGTTATTCGTGAAATCCACTAAGTCATAATTGGATATTTAATGAAATAGGTGACATCAATCATTGCTTGATGTAATTTTACCAAGCTTAATCGTATTCTGGGGTGCTTTAGTGAATATGAAATATATTAAATACTAGCTGCCTCGACAGACTTCGTTCTGTCAAAATTAATTGCACGTTGCGGCGTCTGTAAAGCAGCACATCTCGCCCGTGTTTCTTCGGCTTGATTTACATAAACTATTATTTTTACATAATGATTTGTTCAATCATAATAAAATAAAGTCATGTCATCCCCTGATAATGTAGCTTTATATTGGTGAAAGAGTTTTTAAAATCGGTCCTGTAGCTTCAGAGCAAACAAACAGACAAATATTTCCTTTTTAAAATTATATTATAGATTAATTATATTAGACGGTTTGATAATTTTGTAATTTCCATCGAATAGCGGCTTTCTTTGAACCGATTGGTTTAGCTACGATTGACTGGATTAATTTAACTATAATTTGCGATTGAGTACTTGGGAAAGGATGATTTCACCTTTTTCTTGTGGTTGCTTGGTAAATGCTTATTTTCCTAAACCGGGCTGGTAAGATCGAAGGTTCGATCGCCACAAACATGATTAATTTCAAAATTGTTGCGTATCTGGGCATTATGTTCTATTAGGTAATAAAAAAATGTGTTTCATCTAATATGTGTATCATATCATATAATACATATCTCTGTGTTCTTGGCGGTCAGATCGCCATGTATAAAGATATCTGAGGATATATTTTCTGATATTTATTTTTTTCATTCGTGTCTTATTACAATTAAGATATAATTATACAAATATTCGTCACACAAATATTTGTCATGGGTTGGGATCGAACCGACGACCTCCGGCGCTAAAGACAGGATCGCTGACATTGCGCCAACAGGCCAGTCTAATTAAATCAGCATAACAAGAAGTCTATTTGGATCTTGTCATCTATGTCGAAAGGATTTCACACTCACACTCCAACTTTGTTCCGATAACACCGAAAACACAAGATATTTGAAACCACGGTCAAGTTTTTCCTTTTTTCAATGTATTATTTCATATAGATTTCTCTCCATTCGCAGGTATTTGGCACAACCACGGCAACACGGTGGCTATGTGCGCGGGCGGTGGCGCGGACCGGGGCCGATAGTACCAAAGAGCGCGCGCGCGCCGCCCGCCCCGCCCCGCGCCCCGCCCTTCGCCCCGCTCAGCCACCATGGTGCGCGACAAGAAGCTACCGCTGAAGCAGGACTCGCAGAAATGTAAGTGATATGACACACACATCAATCTATACATAGCTAAAACTGTAACTTGTCTATAAGCTCAACGAAGCCTTTCTGAGAAAATTTTAACGAGAATTCACATAGCTGACCTTCATACGCGCAATATGTTAAAATCTTCTTTGACTTAGTTTGTTTTAATAACACGTTCGTCAGGAAGGCGACTTTTCTTCGAAATGAAGGGATACAGTATACGAATTTAAATCTCACAGCGAATTCAGTGTGCGAGATTCGAAGTGAGTTTATTGAATCGCTGAACTGATCTTTTATCCAACGCATTGGATTTTGATGCGGTTCTCATTAATAGATCGAGTGATTCAAGAGGATGGTTTAATTGTTTTGCTTTATGCATAAATGATCCTCCTCAAGCGGTCCCTCACTATTAAGGATCGTGACTCTCGCGAGGATTTGTGCAATAGGTGCTCTCCAACGGCTTAGATCTTCTGTCTGATGGAGCGTTGCGCTTATGGGGACCTTCAGCGTGTTGGCGACTTGGTCTGTCCGTCTTTTTGGGCTTAGCCCTCGCGGTCTTTTACTCTTCAGCTTGCCATCCACGAGCAGTTTCTCTGAGTAATCTGGTTCGCGCCACGCAATGTGTCCAAAGTACTGAAGTGTTCCTTGCAAACAAACCGCGAAATGACGTTGGCGATGTATATTATAAGTAGAGAGAAAATGAGAAAACTCATGGGGCGGGCCGCTAGTTATCTATGAAATACAATTTTACATAAAAAATAATTAAGTGATGTGTTGCTGATTTTACTTGTTGACTCATAAGACTATTTTAAGACAGTGTGAATTGCCAATCTATCTTACTAATTCAAATAATAACTACCCGTAAATTTGCACTCAGCAGTTTTCTAAAGATTCGGTGACCGAAATTGAAATCGGGCACCGGCAATAACTGCTTCGGAGTTCAGATTCCTCGATTGGGGGGCGAAGAGGGCAAATAGCTGACAAGTTCGGCTAACGAGCTGACTTGGACGGTTAATAAGCAGTAGCTGTCAAAGAGGATTATACCGTCTGAGGGCGCTTCCTCACCGAGAACCAACGATATGAACGATATTCAATAACTGTTCGTCTACCAAGAGTTGCCATTTTAAATTTACGTTCGCGTAAAATATTTGTATGGCATCTTGCCTTCTGTCTCTTTCTAACGTGTATGAATAAAAGGAGTGGGTAATCATTTTACCTAATGAAAAAGTGTGCTTGAATGACGTTAAGTTAAGCACACTTTTCTGTTCACTTTATTGAGCGCTGATGCGGAGTCCTTGTAATTCAAATTGTCATCATTCATCATCATACAACATAATCAATATGAATTATTCATTTAAACATAGAAATACAAAACATAAATAAATATATACGTACATAAAATATAACATACTCACTATTGTGGGAAATCAATAAAATAGACGATAACAGTGGGAACTACAGAGAATTTCTTAATAAATCACGGGTTGCTGTTTTAAAATGGCTTTACTTACATAAATATAATAATTGTCATGTCATGTCATGTGTCATCCCAATACATTTTTATTACGCGAGCGATAATGTAAATTTGAAGTGGCAACTCGTGGTAGACGTACAGGTTATGCTCATCAGTCAGTCTGTAAGGCAGTTTTATAACGTAATGCTCAAAACCCCTTGCATTCTTTCATTACAGGCGAATGTTCCCAGTGAGGGAGCACCGTCAAATGTACTTTCACCGGTTATTACAGTCTTGCTTAACTTGCCCTTGTGTGTAGGGATAACTAAAATATGCTGGCTGAATGTCTAATCTGAAATCTGGATGACTCTAGAAATTTTAAAGCACATCTAAATATAGGTCTCAAACGAACTACCCTTATCACCTTGACACAGTCAAACTTAGCTAACTTTGGTAATTAGTAATAGGTTAGTGTTTGCCCTGTTTCGCCTCTAAATTCGACGACAGTGATACGTGCCTTAGCCAGTTATGATAGACTTATGTAATCAATTTTGCCGTCAAATTATCGTATCGCAGCAAACGGCGTAAATCTAGCCTAGATACAACCTAAGCTTCGATTGCTGAGCACAGATGGAAGGGATTTTTTTTTTCGGCTAGCTATTGCCCGCGACTTCGTCCGCGTAGTTAGGTAATAAGCAACATTTTCTTGGTGATGCAATTATTTTTAATCATAAGGATTGATATGCTTTTGTAGTAATAATTCTCAAAATCTGCCTTTTAATTTATATTTAATTTTTAACACAACCTTATAGCTTCTTATTTATTAAAGATGTATTGTGTCGCGGACTTTTTGATGGATCTACTAAAAACCTATATTTTTGTAATACATTGTATGCATGTATTGTATAATCAACAGTGGGTCAAAACGTAGTTTTGGAGATTACCTGTCTCAAACATACAAACTCACAAACGCTTATCTCTTTATAATATTAGTGTAGTTTGGGGAACACAAACAAATTTACTAGAGCGACACAAGCATTAGCTGCGCGTCACGGAAATGAAGATGCTGCGGTGGATGTGTAGTGTCACGCAAAGATCGCGTGTGTAACACCCACATCCGTGGCAGCTTTTGTGTTCGTGACATCGCAGACAAGCTGCAGGAGTGCCGCCTTCTTTGGTATCGTCATGTCTCACGGAGATCGGCAAACTACGTGGGCAACAAATGTCTGGCCATTCCGCCCCCGCCAGGTACCGGTGGAAGAGGTCGACCCAAGAAGCGGTGGCTCGACGTCGTTAAGGGTGACATGCGTGCCAACAGACTCACCACTGAGGATGCACAAGACTGCGCGAGGTGGGCCAAGAAAATAAGAAAGGCGGACCCTGGGACCTCACACACCAGTGTGGGTTACCAGATAGACCGCACGGATGATGATGATGATAATGATGGGGAAGACAACAAAGTTAGTAAGTTATGGCGAATTTAGCCATCTAAAGTTACATTCTTCAATACCACCACTATACCATGACGTGTATACGCCGATAACAGAGCATCGGTTGTCAAGTTTTCTAAAGGGATTTCGCTACAGCGCCTCTGGTGAATAGTAATGTAACTAAAAATTGGCATAATTTGCTGTTGTTAACTATAGGAGCTTACTTGAGGTAAATTCACGTTAGGGTTACCGAACACAATAACTTGTTACAAACCGTGCCAAAAACTTACCAAATCCTACAAAAGCCGTTATTACGTTTTTCAAGAAATAAGTAACTTACGCCGCAAATGTAGATTATACGAGTACGTAGTAACTTAAAAAAATAACATTTTAAAACCAAAATATTATGTTTATTGCTTTTTAAAATACTCTCCTTCACATTTTAAACATTTTTTCATGCGATCGAACCATTATTTTAAAACAGGAGGACCACAGATCTGAAGGCATGTTTTCTACGTGCTGATTGAACGCTATCACTGCCTCTTCGGAGTTGGTAAAAGTGAAACCTCACATCAAATCTTTGATTTTGGGAAAAATACAGAAATCACAGGGTGCTAGGCCGGGGTTAAGCGCAGGATGGGTGACGAGTTCTACTTTTTCGGAAGCTAAAAATGACTTGTTGGCTGTGTGTGAAGAAGCGTTGCATGATGTAGGAGAACGCTGCTTTTGGGTCGTCTTTCGCGAACTTTTTCTAACACCCTGGGTAAACAAATGGTAGGATACCACTCGGCATTAACACTCTTTCGATTTTCAAGTGGAATTGTACAGATGGGACCCGTAGCTGAGAAAAAAACGGATCTTTACCAATGTTTCTCGCCTGCCTCACTTTTGTTGGCCTGTTCTCATTTTCAAACACCCATTCACAAGATTGCTGTTTTTTTTCGGGTTCAAAACAATAAATCTACGTTTCGTCTCCTGTGACAATGTCATAAACAGCATTAGAATGTCCGTGGTCGTACTTCAGTAGCATCTGTGAGCACCATTCCGCGCGAGCCCGCTTCTGCTCCGCTGTCAGTTCATGAGCAAACAAAGTTTCCGAACTATCAATTTTTCGTGTAAGTTTTTTTGAATTTGGCTCACACCAATCCCCAATCCTCGAATTGTCTCATAGGTAATCCGCGGGTTTTCTTCAATAAGCCGCTTAACAGTAGCCACATTATTTTCGTTGAAGGCCGACCTTTCACGAAATTCGTCATGTAAAGAAACTCGACCTCTCTCAAATTCAGCAAACCATCGCCTCACGGTGCTCAAACAAGGTGCTTCACAGTCTTGCGGAGAGAGAGAACTTTTAAAATCATAAAAAAATCATCGCTCTAAAATCTTTTTGACTTAATTCCACTTTCGTTGCCTACGTAGAACTTTGATGTGTGATAAAAAAACAATTGACAAATGATTTCCCGCCAGTTGTTCTTTTTTATTACTAAGAAGGTTGCAACGTTTAAAAAAATATAACTTTTGAAATTCAAATAGTTCCGATAAGCTAGAAGTGCAAAACTTTTAGTGTGCCCCATGTAGTATTCATAATGTACTCGTAGGTATGCGTAATACTTGGACTTTGCTACCAGAAAACCAAATACGCCATACATTTCAATGTCTCGAAGTAAATGTTTTATAGCTGGCTTTTCCCTAAAATATTCCTAAATTTTCCTCGAGATATCTTACCATTTTGTATTCAATCGCTATCTCCGAAGCCTGCGACTCGTATTACACAATATGATCTTGTAGTCAGGGCCTTATCTGGTCCCTTTCATCCGCCGACCGTAAAAAATGGGTACGTTTGTTTGTACATTTTGTACATTTACAAGGAATAGGCATGTAAATTGTTCTTCTAGAATTGTTGATTGGATCTGATCTTACTTGTTTCTGGGGGCCTATTGACTTATGGGTATATATAGCTTTACATTTTAAATATCAGTTTATACGTTTCGTACCAACAAATATAATCTCTTTGAAATGAGATAAATATGATGAATAACTGTGTATTTTTTTGCAATTTAATAAATTTAGGTCTCACTCGCGCTCATGAACCTTTAAATAAAAAAAAAGTATATTAGAATGATACCAGATACAGATACAGCCTTATACGTCCCACTGCTGGGCACAGGCCTCACCTCAACTATGAGGTGGTACGAGCCATATTTCAACACGCGGGCTCAGTGCGGATTGTTGGAGAGGTGAATGTAGGGCCAGTGATAAACCTTACCGTCACATGTTATCAAGCAGCCTTTTTAGGCCTCTGACTAGGCTTTACGACTGATATCTTGCGACGTCAGCCGGGACCAACTGTTAAACGTGCCTATCGAAGCACGGAGATGCCCGAAAAACACATCACTTAATTTCGGTCGGGATGGTCACCCATCCATAACCCGACCTGACTGGCGTTGCTTAACATCGGATCGTTTCCGATCCGCTGCCGTCAGTTAGCCACGGGCACTACTCCAAAATGAAAAACCAATATGCAAATTAATATGAATGATATAAATGCAATACTTTCCAAACCTTTTAAAAACGTGGAAATTGCAAAAACGAAAATGCTTACTTTAAACGAGATGCAACTGGGTTGTTAGTGCAGTAACGAAACCATTTATCGAGCGTATCTGAAACTCGAAACGGGAAATATTGAATGGACTGTACAGATCTAGGTTCACATAGGCCGAAAAAGCCAGGATTGGAATTTTTACTACTGTTTTAATTAATAAAAAATTATGAACTCTCCTGAAAAGGTGAAGGCTGCTAAGTCTGCACCAGCTCTTATATTAGGACTATATCCTATATTTTTATAGCTTAGTATCTAAGTTGGGGCCGCCACAACGATATCCATGCACCAGCTTATTTTTTGCATAGTAATATTTGATAAGTATGTTTATGAAAGAATAAAAAGAAATGAATCAAAGTCATTAAAGTCGTCTTATTTGTAGAATTTCATTTCATTTAACATCCCCAGTACGTCTACAAAATACTTATGTAAAACAAAGAACGCCACTTCTATGTCGTTGCAAAATTCAAAATTAAATTGCTGCAAACTGCGGACAGTTGCAAATATAATAATGACTGTAATAAATAGAACTAAAATTAATAAGGAAAATAAGATATATTATATTGAGGGACAACAAATTTGATAGCGATACTAACTTCCATAGTCACTTGGGCATCCCATTGTTGCGTTTTCAGATACATACCTATACCCAAAACAAATGTTAATTAAAGGCGATGAGCTGAAGCAAAACAGCAACGGTGTAATTTGATCTCTGATATGATTTTGTACAGTACTCTTATAAAACGAAGTCCACCAAGTCAAATTGCGAGGCTCACCAGGTTCTATGTTCTACTGTAGGGCAGTGAATTCATGATCTCAATTTCGAACACCATTTACACTTCTACATTTTATCGTCCACTGGTGGCTGTTTTAGTGATGCCGGTATTAAAATGCCAATCTGTTTTAAATCGCACAGGAGAGCAGTAGTCGTAATTCTGGTTAGTAGCAGTGACGCGTGATCGGAACTGGTGGCCTATTCTCGTTCGTTTAAACACGAAGTATCGGGAATCGTTAGGCTTTGAAAAAACAGGGTGTTTCACAGTTCAAATTCTACCTTATTTATTTCCTATTCACGAGAATTAATGAAACCTATCAACTTCACACTTTTTTTTATTAGCTCTTAGCAAATTTACAGTTTGAAGCTTCGTGCTGCACCGTTAGACCCTGTGACATGGAGTTAGTAGCAGGAAATGGGCTGCATCTTAAGTACGCAATACTGCCGATTATTGGTTTTGAATAGGTACAGACATTTATATCGTGTTATAAACTTTGTGTGCAATTTATAAACATGGTCATTAGTTAAAAGTAATGACAATAAAAATATTTTTTATTCTACTACCTTTTAGTTTGATCACCACAGCTACACTGTGAACACCTTAACCCTTTAAGAGCTAGTTTTTGAAGAACTCTCTGCTATAGTAGTAGTAGTCTTAAGAGCTCATTCCACAATTTTAGCGTTTTAGTTGGAAAGTAACTAGTCAGAAAATGAAAAATGAACAGCACGGGTCTACTCATTTGACATGATTTGATTGCGTTGATCACGATACACTTATACGCAAGCTTAATTTTTACGGGGTTAGGGATAATGCTTTAGATTTGGTAATTTCGTACCTTAGTTTAAGAACTCAAAAAGTTGATGTTAACAGTGTACTGACTACAGGATCACAAGTTAAAATGGGGGTCCCTCAAGGATCCATTCTAGGTCCATTACTATTTCTGATATATATAAATGATTTACCTTTTTACTTAAAAGATATTTGTGATGTTGTATTGTTTGCAGACGATACATCTTTAGTTTTTAAAACTGACAGAAATAAAAACCTTTTTGATGATGTTAATGACGCACTTTCAAAGGTTTTACAATGGTTCACAGTAAATAATCTACAGCTTAATGCATAAAAGACTAAATGTATTAATTATAAGTTGCCTAATGTTAAAGATAACCCCATTAGTCTAAAAATTGATGGTAATACTATGAAGCTTGTAGATACAACAGTTTTTCTTGGAATCACACTGGATTCAAAACTGCAATGGAACCCTCATATAACAGCTCTTTCAGGCAGACTTAGTTCGGCTGCATTTGCAATGAGAAAAATTAGGTTATTAACAGATGTTGATACTGCTCGTTCAGTTTATTTTAGTTATTTCCATAGTGAAATGTCTTACGGCATTGTACTTTGGGGTCAAGCGGCGGATATACAAACCATCTTTATCCTCCAGAAGCGAGCTATCAGATCCATCTATAAGCTTCGTGCACGGGCTTCACTTAGGGAGATTTTTAAGGAAATTGGTATCCTCACTGTAGCGTCACAATACATTTACAATTGCATTGTTTTGGTCAGAAAAAATATTGGTCTCTATGCAAAAATGCAATGTAAACACAGTGACATACATTGCAGAAATACTCGGAATAAGGATAAAATTGCACTTCCACTCTTTAGGTTACCAAAAGTTTTAGGATCCTATGGGGCAAGGTATACATTATTACAACAAAATTCGCAAAAACAATTTGTGAGTTACCTTTACATAGATTCAAAAATCACATCAAAACAGTTTTATTAAAAAAGGGCTATTATACTACAAAAGACTACCTTATAGATAAAAATGCCTGGGTATAAGCGCTCTGCTCGATGCGGGATTAAATAGCTCTATTGTAACAGATGTTTTATTGTATGAGTTAATAGGTACCTAGTATGTATGTACTGACTAACAATTTTTGTTTTTGAATTGTTTAAATGAATTCTTGTTATTATATTATTTTATGGTTGGTTTTTTCTCTTTGTTTTATATTCTTTTAGGTTTATTTGTATCAAAATGACACACTGCTTGTACTTTACTAACGCCTGTTGTAAACCCAAAACAAGTTCAAAAGAGTAACTGCTGAGTTTCTCGCCGGGTCTTCTCAGCAAGAAACAACTCCGACGCGGTGGTAGAGTCGCATTATGTCTGTATACTGTTTATTTACATATCCATATTATTATGGTATTTATGTCTATTATTTAGTATATTTTGCTGTAAATTTGACGATTTGAAAGTACTGATACAGTCTATTTGAATAAAGTTATTTGAGTTTGAGTTTGAGTTTGATGATAAGCTTGGTAATTCAAAGATCATCATCATCGTACGTTTGTCCCGGTTGTGATACCACACTGGTGTGTGGGGTCCCAGGGTCCGCCTTCCTATACTCTTGGCTCACTTCGCACGGTCTTGTGCATCCTCAGAGGTGAGTCTGAGGAAACACAAGACCTTACACCTTACCTTACCATACATATCATCACGTCTTTTTCCCAACGGGGTAGGCAGATACATCATCTTTCCACTTGCTACGCTCCAGACACACAACTTGCGCTTCTTTCACTCTCATTAATCCTTTCATACATGCTCGTCGATTATGGGTACTCCTCACCTGACGTTTTCTAAGTACGTCTTGTACTTGTCCTAAGTACGTCCGTCTGGGCCTTCCTCTTCCAACAGCTCCATCCAACCTCGCCTTGTAAATTTGTTTCGTTACTCGCCTTTCATCCATCCTTTCCATATGCCCTAACCATCTTAGCTTTCCCATCTCAATTTTAGTGGCAACATCTTCTTTCACACCACACAAGACAAGATACAAGGTAATAAATAAAACAGTACTTACTACAAACTATACAACCCTCTTTTAGTGAAAGACTGTAGAGAATATTGAAATCTAATTCATTAATTTATGCAACCGCGGTAAGTTTATGAAGTGGATTTAGACGGAAATTCTAATCTAATACGAGGAATATTACGTAAAAATCTGTTTTTATGATTAAAACCGTACCTATTTAAGGGTTAACATGTGTACAGGCATGTTGATAATTTAAAGACGTCATTTCGTAATCAAAAAAATATTGTCGCTCTCATGGTTTGGTCTGTCATGAAAACACCAATCCGTTTATATCTGACACGGGGCTGTATCGTAACTGGTTTGAGGCAATCACACCCGCTCGTATCGAGCCTTGGCACGAGCTACAGATAAATTGCATTCCGAGCACACAATACTGTCGACTGATGGGTCCAATGGGATGGAAATTAACTTTGTGTAGTTCTCTTTAATTAGGTTCCTCCTTGGAACATACTGTTCGCGGTGGATAAGATAAGATAAAGGTTTATCATATAGTAATTGTCATAAAAGAAATTAAGAACCAAGGCCGTTTTACAGTTCTTACACGCAAACAGCTGCTTTGTCCCGTGAAAGTTAGATAGGTAACTTTCATCTTATACTGTTTAAAAAACCACTGAAAATAACACCGTTTTTGTCATTATTAACCTTAGTAATTAGTGTAAAAACTTTTTACGCTAGTTTCAACAAGTATATACAACCCTCTCGTCAGTCCGGCCGTTTTTAAGTGGTTGGTTGAAAGAGTGCAAAAAAACTTGAGTCGGCAAACTGTTAAAACTACACGCAGTTTTATAGTTACTGAGCGATCATTCCGACAGCCTGCAACAAAAATAATTATATCTTTATTCATATAGACTTGCTATAGTGCAATCGTACACAGACAAATTTTCGCAAAATGGTGAGGCAGCGGTGCATTCGATGGAATCAAATGAAACTGGAGCAGACTATACAGCTCAATAAAACATGGCGTTCGTAGCGAGCGGTCCGAATCAGAACATTCAACTGCGGATAAATTTGTGTCCCGTGCGTCGGACTCGAAGGATGCAATAGGACCAATGAGACACCGTCACTTGTTAATAGATTGCTTCTTTAGGAAGGGATTTTGATCCTTAAAAAAACCTTTAGAGTGAAAGCTCAGTTGGTGACGTCGGCTTGAAGCTTTTGAAACGATCAAAAATATAGCAATCCTCAGTTCCACAACACTATTCTTACCTTAACAAATAGTAATGGGATCCTTGGTGTTGACATACCTAGTGACGTACAGTTTCGGAGTCATTTGGAACAAAAGGCAAAGTTGACATCCAAAAAGCTCGGTGTGCTAAACAGGGCGAAGCCGTACTTCACTTCTAGGCAAAGACTGCTGCTGTATAAAGCGCAAGTCAGGCCACACGTGGAGTACTGTTGTCACCTTTGGGCAGGAGCGCCTGGATATCAACTCAATCATTTTGACTCAGTCCAGAGGCGTGCGACCCGAATTGTCGACGATCCCAAACTGACGAGCGGTTTAGAGCCGTAAAGTCTGAGGAGAGACTTCACCTTCCTATGAGTGTTATAACGCTTGTACTACGGGTTATGTTCTGAAGAACTGTTTGATATGATGCCCACGGCTACTTTATACCTCCGCACCGCTCGCCACCGACAGGGCGTACATCCTCACACTCTGAATCCGCAATGGTCTCGTACAGTTCGGTTTCAGAGATTTTTCCTACCGAGGACGCATAAATTGTGGAATGAACGGCCGAGGTTTTCCCGATGAGTTATAGTATGGAGTTCTTCAAGAGGGGTTTGAAAAGGTTTTTGCAGGGTTGACAACGCGCGAGTGTTGTGCCCCCTGGTGTTGCAAGTGTCCATAGGCTGCGGTAACCGCTTATCATCAGGTGGTCCGCATGCTTGATTGTCACCGACGTGGTATAGAAAAAAGAAAAAATAGTAAAGCACAAAATGTACCTTTTGGTTGGCTGTTCCATAGCTACCGAGTAATTTCCAAACTTCAACAAATAAAAGAAGATTATTTATAATAATTGAGTTAAAAAACGTTGGTCTGCTGGTACATTGACAGCAAGAAAAGTAAGAAGAGCCGACTGATACAGTTCAGTTTAAAAGATGGCGATTGTAGCGAGCGGCCGATTGGGAGCGATTCAACTGTGGATAGATTTGTGTCCTATGCACCCGACTGCCGAAGGATGCAATAAGACCAACGTGGCTCTGACACTCGTAAATGTATTGCTGCTTTGCCAAAGCAATTTATTTCTTTTGACAGGGCTTTTAGATTAACGATAGTTCCGTTTGTGACCTAGACAATGAACGAATATAAAATATAACTATGATAAATATCATATCATCATGACAAACTTGAAATGTAAAACTTAAAGTACTTTTGCGTAGTGAAATAATCTTTTATTTTCATTGGCTAGTGTATATCTAACCGTTTTTAAGATACGTCTCTGAAAGATACTACCCTGAATGTACCGAGCTACTTCTGTTACCCTTTAAAATTTTCTCAGGGCAAGCTATCTTTCCCTCACAACACAGTAAGAGCATGCTTACTCCGATAAGGTTACCTAGGATATATTAGTTATAATAGAAATACTGCAATACATTTAAAGAGCACCTTGTGGACGGAGTATTTTTAATCAAAATATCCTTTCAATTAAACCGCCTATCGATTAAACCTAACTTCGATTGCGCGGTGTCAATCAATGAGACCCGGATGGGATAACTTTGGATCTTCAGTCGTAAACCTGGTAATTGGATCCGGTAAAACTGTACTTACCTATGATGGACAGATCGAGCTTTTCCAATATTTTTTATCTGTACGTCGCGTCGCAAATAAAGATCATCTGTTTTTTAATACAACCTTCTTGATGGTACACCTCTTTGGCCAGCGGCTCTTTTCCCCCCCCTGAAACGCTGAAAAGCTGAAAGCTGGCTAAAATCAAAATAAAATTGAAAAAATGTATATTATGTGTAACTTACTGACAAGACAATACAGCTTTATATCAGTGAGAGTATTTTTAAAATCGGTTTACTCGTAGTAGATTTTGAGCATATTCGTTACAAACATACAAATATTTTCTCTTTTAATCAAGCTACTTACAAGACCGTTATACTGTCATTCTTTTGTCAACCAAAATAACTATTATCGAAGAAATTCGACACATTTTGGCTAAAAAGGTATATGTCATTTGACAGAATAGATGCAGTTGCAGCTCGTAGCAAACAACCATCATGTAAGATCGTTTAACACAATGAAATGAATTAAAAACGATGAATTTCCATTTCAGGAATGCGAGTCATTCTGTGTTATGATGAATAAACGCTTACCAGTTGTTGTATAAAGCCATATCTTAAACTGATATCAACACATGGTACGGTACACCTTGACAAAACTGTAGTTATCGGTTTATGGACTTAGAATTTAGAAACATGGCACCAGTATCAAGCTTTCACTGCCACTCTGTTTACCAATATTGATTCTGAATGCACACAAATTACCCTATAATGAAGATTGGATAGTAAATGTTCACAAACACCAATATCCCAAAGATAGCCATAAAAACGAGCCTAACACTGATTGATACAGGGTTACGATACCTGTTTTTTTTGTTATGACTTTACTCTGTCAATTCAATTTTTGTGTATAAAAATAAGATTGAAAAGAGTAACCATCGAGTTTCTTGCTGGAGTCTTCTCGATCGGAAACAACCTCCGAACCGGTGGTAGTCACATTATATTTATTTATGATATTAACTATCATAGTATTATTTTATGTAAGTTTATTGTTAATCAGTGTATTTTTGCTACAATTTTTTTTGTATATGACTTGTCATAAATACTTTTTATAAGTCTATATGAATAAAGATATATTTTACTTTACTTTTACTTTACTTATTCTTCCAAT
Organism: Udea olivalis; assembly: GCA_947369235.1. Classification (NCBI taxonomy): domain Eukaryota; kingdom Metazoa; phylum Arthropoda; class Insecta; order Lepidoptera; family Crambidae; genus Udea; species Udea olivalis. The sequence goes on from OX376347.1 coordinate 6,879,387, forward strand.
ATCGCATTATTTCACTAGTTAATAAAATATTACAAAACTTTTACCTAAACTATTTGAAAGCTGAAGTATTTCTGTAGGCCTTCAAGATGAGGATCGCCAGCTCAGTGATCACTTTGCATTACTATGCTCGTCAGTCGTCAGCCTCGATTCTGAAACTAAAGGCTGCTTTCCATCTGGTGGAGTGATGTCATCTTGACAGACAATATTTAAAAAAGACGTGTCTGTAACAGGGGAAAAGAGGCCATTGCCAAGCAGTGGGATCTAAACGGCAAATTTAGATCAGATTAGATTTAGGACTCAAACAACATAAACTTGAAAATTTACCAGGCTTAGAATAAACAGACATATTTATGCCACAATTTTCTATATTTCGAAGAAAATATAGAATAAAGTATCGCAAAGATTCTTGAAGAGTCGCTGGTTGTTTTCGGTAGCTTCGTGGAGGGAATCCGCTTGTGTTTGGATTGGTACTATGTAAACTAGTAGATATCTTTGAGTCAGGTTTGCGCGGAGGCGACAGTCTTGTCATAACTTTAGGATACAAATCTTCTTCTTGAGTGGAATGATCGCTTGGTTTTGTTTATGAGATATTTTCAAACTAAACAGGGGTAATGAACAAAACGGTTAATCTTATTACAATGTAAGTTCAAACTCTCCCAGCGTTATTCTAAATATGTAAGTACTCGTATGAGGATTTTTTTCTGTCGGCTTAGAAATGCTTAGAAATAGGGACTGGATAATAAAAGGGAATAAAATCGTATTTGATGCCATGATTGTATGGTGAAGTAAGAACGGTCTTCATAAATGTAACACTAAGAAAAAAGAACAGAAATAATAAAAAACTAAGTATTAATAATAACCATAGACAAATAACAAAACCAAACAATAATACCTTAGTAGGACTTTGCGACACCTTTTTAAAAACAGTCTCGAATTGCAAGCATTCTGATATTCGTTGGGAGTTTTATAAAGAGGTCGCCTAAGGCAAGCTAATTAGCGGAAAAACTCTTTGTAAGCTCTTTTAAATTATTGAAGGCATTTGTAATAAGCGTAGCGCCAAATGGAGTGTACGCGAGACTCGTAACAAATTCTGTAAATGCCAAAATTTTTCTACGATAAGACTTCCTATCTCTCGGCAAAAGCAGGCCTGCCTTCACACAGTACTATTTTTAAAAAATGCTTAATACTTCGCTCCGCTGTAGACTACTGGATTTTGAATCTTGTTGAAGAAGTTGAAAGGAATCATTGACATCAAGGTGTAAGCAATAGTTTACTTATACGAACTGCCTAATACTGAGATGGCCCGGTTGGTAAGTCGCCGGTGGTAGTGGATTCGATCCACAAAGAACACATTTTCTTTTGGTGAATATTAATTGCACTTTTGAATATTTTTTGAAGATGTTTAATTCTTAGTTCTGACGCCCTTAATTCCAGACCAGACCTACTTGGTGTTCATAAGAGCGTGTTAAGTGATTCTAGAGATGAAACTTAAACCAAAGGTAAGCACTGTAATTTGGATCGTTAATCGTGTGGTCCTGAGTTCAAATCTGGCCAGAACCAGAATATTGTTATTGACTCTCCGGTGATGGAAAACATCGACAAAAAACCAACTCCACCCGGATACAGCGGAAGGCTCACCACGTACCACACTGAGTTCTAATACCATAGGTGAAAAGTGGGCTTCTGAGTGTTCCGTTCACCATGACGGCAACAGTCACTTGCCTCTGACTTTCTTGTTTGGGATATAGTCGTGTTGGTACGAGTATGTTGTATAACTATCTAACCAAGTTGTTGAATTAGATACGAGTATATTACAGCATTAATTAATTACAAATGTTCTCTCATTTGGGAAAATTACCTGTGAAAAGGGTAGTGTAGCAAATAGCGCTTACGCATGGTTAAACTAAAAGGACATAAAGCGTATAATTAAACTTAATATTAAGGGGAGGTGGTTCACAAAACACGTTTTTGGAATTCATTTTTGAAGTGAAATTAAAATCTAATAAAATTTACTGATATTGTTGAGGAGGGGTTGTTAAATTTACAGGGAATTCATTCGGTGAAAACGTGGTTTGATAAAGCTGGCTCGATATAATAAATTCACAAAGTTACCTCTTTTCGTGCCATTTTGTCTTCTATTTTATTCCTTTTATTCCTAAAATAATTGATCTGATAATATGAGTCCTTTACGAAAACAAAGTTTAAGGATAACTGGAGGGATTTTATCCGATGGTTTTTTTTACAAAACAAACAAAAAAATGATTTTCGTTCCACGTGGCGCTCACCAGTTTTCTTCGGGAATTGTTGTGCAGAACCATCTAGCCTTAAGTACAGATATACTTCTGTAAACGGCTTTACCTAAATGAAATGTGATTTGTCGCAAAGTGGCTACGGTATTACTTATACAAATGTACGTAATATACTGTATGTAATAATGTAATGCAACTACGCAATGTAATGTATGTAATATACTGTCGCAAAATGGCTACTATAAATGGTCTAAATATTAAAATACTGTGAATATTTTTACCTAAAATAATTTTATCGAAAAAACGGTTTCTGACTTCCCGTATCCTCTTTTACTACACACATAGGTAATCTTTTTATTGCAAATATTTATATCTTATCTCACCAAAGGTTTTAAGCTTGATTCCGATCTAGGAAAAACAATTATTATTGACCTTTAAAGTATTATTTAGAAATCTTTAAGTATGTTGGTCAGTTTTCATACCCATAACCCAGTTCTGGTTAGTTTGGGATCAAACGACCTTGGTCTAATGGGAACTATCCATTTATTTAAGAAATTTTTACTGAAGACTATTTCTGTGCCAAACTTTAGAGTATGATAAGTAATACGTAGATAGTAAGTACGATTGTGACGACACGATTGGCGTAGTGCGCTGTAGCACGGTTACTCGCCTTGCCTTGCTTGTTGTCCCGGGTACGATTCCCGTTCGGGTCAATTCTTTCCGAATTGACTCGGGTCTGGGTGTGCTGAAAGGCGACCCCAGCTTAATTCCTTGTCTGATACCTCGTAACATAGTTATCCCTACTTCGAGACCATGACAAATGGTGTGTTGTCTGGGGCATATTTATACTTACGAGTATTTATAGCAAACAAACAAACAGGACCAACTATCGTATTACCAGTGAGGTGCACTTAGCAAATATATATTATTTATTCGCAAATCGCACCTAGACACCGTCGCAATATGAATATTAATTAATATATGAATATACCAGAGATGTAGAGCTATCAAGAATGATTACTTCCTGTATTAGGTTTTTCCAGTGCCATTATAAGGCTAATAAGTTACAATTGATCCAGTTTCTATTTGACGTCATTGTTTGGATTTAGATAAGATAGTATAATTTCCCCGATCCATAAATCATATATACATTTTTAAAAGCGTCTAACCAAAATGGTTGGGACAGATTTTTAATCGACTCTGAGCAGACTTGCTAAAAGTTCAGTTATGGCACTTTTAACTTGCAACGGCTAATTGATTGCAGAAGCTCGGTTGCTTACTGTTTAAGGTTTTCAGTTTTGCATAATCTTAGGAGCAGATATAGATATACTCGTACCTACACTGACAAGCCATATGACTGTTTTTCCGCCATAGATGTGCTATGCTCTGTAGATACTAATTGATACCATATTCATTGCTCTTATAGCACAGCACTGGTGAAAACGGGTTCTGCTAAGCTATGTTTTTGTAGGGATGGATGCGTGCTGTGGATGCGTGCTATGGATGGGTGCTGTGGATGCATGCTGTGCGTGCCTTCCCTAACTGTCGATACATCGCATAGCTCAAGCTTCCTCGCACAGCTACCTAGCAGCGGCGCATCTTTAAAGCACATCGTACTTGTTCCGTTACATAGCAGAGCATCAGTGGAAATGGTCTAATAGTTTCGTAACTTAGCTTGCATTTCCTCGCAGCTGGCTATATAGCATACACATAGCCAAAGACGAATTGGTTGATAGCCTCATTGCACATAGGGACTCTCGCATAACCTTTGAAAGTGGCCAGTTGTAGGCTATTATGACTGAGTGGGCGTCTTATGCTGCGACTTTCCCCCAACTTTTTTTTTATACCACGTCGGTGACAATCAAGCATGCGGAGCACCTGATGATAAGTGGTTACCGCAGCCTATGGACACGTGCAACACCAGTAGTATCACTCGCGCGTTGTCTACCCTGCAAAAACCTTTTCAAACCCCTCTTGAAGAACTCCATACCATGACTCATCGGGAAAACCTCGGCAGGGAGTTCATTCCACAATTGAAGCGTCCTTGGAAGGAAACATCTCTGAAACCGAACTGTACGAGACCATTGCGGATTCAGAGTGTGAGGATGAACGCCCTGTCGGTGGCGAGCGGACCCGGAACTTACCCGATATGCTACTTCATCGTGTTACAACTGCATGATAACGATGATGACGAACTATGATAACATGAAACTTTTTTCGTTCACCACTACAAAGGACAGTGTCCAAGTTGGCCTATGAACCAACAAACATTCGACATTTGTCATAATTCTGGCCATGATTTAAGACTTATCACTTATTAGATTGTCACGGACACTTCTAATTTTTGATATCAAAATTAATAATACTGAAAAGATCTATCATACGAAAACATTTTTTTAATACCATTTATGCTGCGTTCGGCTGTGCCCTTTTTTGTTTAGCCACCGCAACAATATTTAAATTTACTTTGTATTGACAAAAGAAACCTTGTTTGTGCAAGAAAATGTAGTTGTGAACTTACTTACTAAAGGCTCTTAAAAAGAGTAACAATACATTACTGTCAATGCGATAGCTGTTTATTCAACTTTTAATTTGAAATCAGATTATACATTGGCTTAAATCAGCTTTGTACGAAGCCAAAAAAAAAGAAGTTAATGACGTTTGGTTGACTTGACACTTCAACGCAAAAAAAAACCAGCATCTGTCTAGTGTCTTGTATTTTTCGATTTCAATTTGCAGTGCTGTGTTATTGTTGTTATATTAATAATTTTATTTTTACGATTCGGCTTAAAAAACGGACTTTGATAGCTCTCTGTAGTGACCTACCTCCTTTTAGATTAAACCGTTTAAAGACTTTGTAACCTGCACATAGCTAACTCAGCAATAATTACGGATTTACGATCATCGCAATGGGATCAACATTTAGTGTGAATTGTGGCTCAGCTAGTGGTTCCATGGTACTGGCAGAAGTGGCAGATCAACAAAATATGTGCTTGAAGAACATTAGTCCCAGTCACGTAAATAAAACTTCGCATTATATTATTAAATATAACCTCAAAAACTTTTAGTTTTTTGATATTTAACGAGTTTTCAGAAGTGCCCGTCCATAAACTACGTTTTGACACTAAAGTGTATGTATTTATGAACCCTAAGAGGTATTTTTCATGACTGTTGGTTCATAGGCGGCAATGTATGGGCGAATGTACACTATCCTTTTTAGTTATCCCAAAAAGTTACACGAACTTTACCCTGCAAGTATTTGAGCGCCTCAACAGTGGTTCTTCTTAATTACACAAGTGTACCAGTTAGTACCGGACCGCTTGTTTCATTAGATCTCTACACGGCAGAGCAAATTGCGTTGAATACATTACGACTGTACCTACGGTCAGATTGCACTGAGTGAGTGACGTCACTATGTTTAAATTGAACTAGCGACTGAGTGCAGAAAGTGTAACACCGCCGGTATAAATTGAGCTATTATTACGAAAAGTACTCGCAGACGCGGACTGTATGAAGTGTATGTAGTATGAATAGTGCTACGCTAAATTTTTTGATGACTGTGCCAACTAAGATTGTTGCAAAAGGGTCGCTTAATAATTTGTATAATAATTAGGCTACTAAAGATCACCTATTAGAGGCTTTTCGAACCCGCCCTTCCATATAAGCTCAAAACACACACATTGACAAACTCCCACGGAGTATTTAATCCGGTCAATTTCGACATCCGAGGTTACAATAATTCGCACCCAGCTCAAATTTGGTAGGGTTGTTCAAAACGCTATAATATATGAAACCTAAAAAGTCCCCATCGATCCGACACCTGGAAAAAAATATATTCTGGGTCAAAGGTCACAAAAATGAGTTTTTCGCAGTTTTCAGCAAAACGGAAGGTTTTATCATAAAATTAGTTAACACAAAATTTGTAAATCAGATAATTATGAAATGATTTAAAATGGATTTGACATCTGAAATAAATGATTTATTATTAATATTTTTATTATTATTTATAAAAATGTCCAAATACTTTTTTCCTGAGAGCCACTGTTTCTGAGATATCCCGATTCAAAAAGAGAGAAGAGTTGTTAGATTATTAAAAATCCTTAGTAAAACATTTCATAATTATCTGATCTACAATTTTGTCCTAACAAATTTTATGATAAAACTTATGAACCGTTTTGCTGATTATCACTAAAAATATATTCTGGGTCAAAGGTCACAAAAACGAGTTTTTGATATTTTGATATTTTTTTTCAGGTGTCGGATCGATGAAGACTTCTTAGATTTCATTTATGATAGTGTTTTGAACAATCTTAACAAATTTGAGATGGGTGCGAATTATTGCCTTTTTTGATTTAACCGGGATAATTACAACATAGCGCGGACTTTAAACACTTTATTAGTAAGTATTGTAATAACAAGCAAATGAATACTTCCTAATGATTATCCCAAAATCATAAAAAGGTTTTACGATGTTTTGATTTCACCCAAACATTTCACAGATTGCACAAGACCGCGCGAAGTGGGCCAAGAAAATCAGAAAGGCGGATTTTGGAACCCCACACACTGGTGTGGGTTCACAACCGGGATAGACCGCACGGATGATGATGATGATTTCACCCAAACCTTTTGTAAAAAAAATATTTAAGTACTCGTACTAAGGCCCGTATTCTAAGACAAAATCTGTACTTGAGTAATAGTAATAGATCTGAGTGACGTTTTTGTATGAACTGACGTTTTGAAATCTCTTCTCAAGTACAGATCAGTGCTTGAGTACGATTCTAAAATACTGCCCTAAGAGTGGTTGGTCTGTTTGTGTATTGTAACGAACATGAAGCTATATTCTTTGTTTGCCTATTTTGTGCTTCTGAAATTGACAATCCGCCACACCAGCGTACAGAACTGGGTTATTGTGATAGATAATTTGACTGAAGGTATGGAATATTGGAACTGACGGCAAAGTAGAAAGTGAACTAAAACTGATGGAGTAGCACTATTTCAGGAATTCAGCTTGCAGAGTTGCATTTTTAGTTTCAATATGCACTGAAACTGAATATTGACAAATGTAATGCCCCAGCGGCCCCGTTACAAATAATGCACTGACGAGCAAAATCTATTTAAATAAAAAAATATCGCAAAATGTGTTGCTAAGCTCAAAACTCGAGAACATATTTTTTTTAGGCACAATTAGGTTCTTAGAGATATACCATAAATACAAACCACTCTGTCCCCAGCTGTCAAATATAACTTTTGACAGAACGAAGTTTCTCGGGGCTGCTAGTAACCTAATATATTTTTACTTTAAGTATTTATTGTTACTAATAGTGTAAAAAGAGGTAATGTTTATTTCATATTATTTTGCACTAATTGCTGATCCTAATGAAATATGACAAAATGGATACACCTGTATACCTGAAATACCTACTTAAAAATTTACCAAACTAATATTAAACAGACACTGACATGGTTCAATCTTTTTTTTAATGATATCAGTTTATCCTGTCATATAACTATATCAAATGTATAACGGAGGCCACAAAGGAAAAAGAATGTATGGCGCTCCGAAACGACTACAAAATGCATCAATGCAATGTACATATATGCAATCATAATACCAGTGCGTACACAGTATAGAGGTCATGTTGATGTGTCCTTTGCGATATATGCTCGTGCAGATATATCTTAACCAACCTGCCCGAAAGGTACTTGGTTATTAGTTAGTCTGGCGATGTGTGAAGCACATATATCTTCGAATAATAAGCCCGAGGCCACGAGTGTTTGAGATCTAAAGCCAAACCATGTGTTTACAGTTTCACACCTGCTGACCTATCGGTGTTCGGAAATTGTAGAATTGGCTAGCATTTAGTGGGGAGTACGCGCATGAATAACGAACAGAGCCCGCAGCTTTGTATTAGCATCACTAACCATTAGTCATCATGTGGAATCTAGGCATTCCAGGCCTATGTTTTAAATTATTAGAGTGGCCGGTTGTATCTGCTTGCGAAAAAGGCCTGCGAGTTTACATCAAGTCATCTGTCCACCTCCTTCGCTGAATTAGCCACAAGAGGCCATCAGTTCGTCGCGCTGTGTACCCTGTACGCCATTTCTACTTGGGTACCGACTTGTTGAGTCCTCAATGGAAATTCAACTTAATTTATTTATCAACTGCCTTTCTGCTCGCGGCTTTGCCCGCGTAAACTTCAGCAAATTACATAAATATTTATTAATTTTTGTTAGCCTGATGTATAAGCTGTATTACTGCAAAGTTTCATCCCAATCTGCTTAGTAGTTTTTGCGTGAAGGAGTAACAAACACACATTCAAACTCACAAACTTTCGCATTTATGATATTAGTAAGAGTCGTACTCAAATTAACTAACTCGATGTTCAGGACAAAAAAGTACAGGATTTTAACTTCAAAGATTTCCTGTATTAGAGCAGGTTGTAACTAGAACAGATGAACATAGATTAAAAATCGTCAATATTTGTTTATTATTTTTTGTAAACTCTGAAAATGCTTTTTCTTTTTTTTCTTTATATTGCCCGTCAAAATGACCTCACCCCACCTGATGGAAAGCGGTCGTGAGGTCCAGATATGATGTTGACAAGCCCAGTCATTCAAACGAATCACTGGGCTGGCCATCACCTTGAAGGCCTGCAGAAATGCCTTTTCACGCCCGCTTGAAGAACCCGGGACTATACGAGGAAGGAAACACATGTGCTTTTTTGTGCCTTTGCTTATAATTCGTGTACCATTAATACAAATGAATGCTCCAAATATTTCGCACTACTTCTATCATAAAGAATTCTAAGTAAGCAAAATCCAATACAGGTGTCCCACTTTCAACGAAGGGACCACAATGACACACGAGCCAAGCACACCAGACACGAATGAGTGAAATCGTGACACGAGTCGCTGAGCTAAGCCGATATACTTGCACTGAGCACTTTGTGATCACGATGCGATGCCCTTTTGTATTATGACGCAATTAAGGAAACCAGGAAACATTTAAGGTGGTTCGTTTTCCATACAAAAATCAATCGACACACACGCGCGAAAAAGTAGTAGATGTGCCTTAATTATTTGCTTGGGGACTTATTTTCGCAAAACTAATAAAAAAAATTACATTTGTAATGTCAGTTTTCTTATATCAGACGATTAAAAACTCCAATGTAATATAAATAACATTATAACTATAATTTTTTATTAAGTTTGCAAAAATGGATGAATAAGTTTCATAAAAAAAGTATTTCAACAGTCTTCTAGCAAAATGTTAAAATTACTAAATGGAAATAAGATGGGTGGATAGGTATGAACATAGTTATAATGAACTGGCCTTTTAAAATATGTATTTGCGGCTTATATTTGGCCGGTAAACCTTGGTCGCATTGTCAACTTTATTTCCTGGCCAGCCGAAAAAGCTTTGAGGAAAGAAGGTTTAGGTAACGTTTTATGTGTAAACCAAAGCCTTATCGTATTTATGTTTTATCCAAAAATGTTTTAATACCTTTTGAAACATACCCAGACATCATATTAGTTGTGTTAATGTCCTTAACTTAAATTTTGTTTCCTGAATTCTAAAACGTCCCATTTATTTTATTTATTTATTTAATCTTTAATGCACAAAATAGTACAAAAGGCGGACTTAATGATAAAAGCATTCTCTACCAGTCAACCATTGGGCGGGAGATAAATGTATCCCATTTATATTTCTTCGGAGTATTAATTGCAGTTGTTTTTATTTGGTAAAGTAAAGTAATATAAAGTGATTAGCCTATATACATGTCCCACAGCTGGACAAAGGCCTTCATCATTGGAATAAAGTCATCGCTACAATTGATGGGTATTGCCTTAATCACCAAGCTTGCCAAATGCAGGTTGGTGATCACAAACCCGGGCTATGTTCCAAAAAAATCCGAAAACACACGTTGCCCGACCTTGGAATTGAACGCGGGACTTCCGGGTTTGGTGCCGAACTCTGAAACCACTCGATCGACCACGGAGGCGTTTGTTAGGTATATTCCGTATATTTTTTATACTTATTTCGAAACAAATGAGGATCATATTTCGATTCAACAAGGAATTGCATTAACTACGAATACCTACTTACGAGTAGGTATAATCTGTTGGAAATGGACTGAACTGTAAAAGTTATGTAGGCTGAAAAGTAACTTGATAAAACGGAACAACTTTATTTCCAACTGTAAAATAAACACTTAAATCATAATTTACTCTATTTTACTGTATATTGCCCGTCAAGATGATCTCACTCCACCTGATGGAAAGCGGTCGTGAGGTCCAGATATGAGGTTGACAAGCCCAGTCATTCAAACAAATCACTGGGCTGGCCATCCTCACCTTGAAGGCCTGCAGAAATGCCTTTTCACGCCCCGCTTGAAGAACCCGGGACTATACGAGGAAGGAAACACATGTGCTGAAAGAGCGTTCCACGTCTGGATGATGCGACAAAGAAACGAGTCACCGAACCTTTTAGTTCGGGCCAACTAATGTTGAATTGTGTGTGGGTGACGCCGTAGTCCAGCACGCGTGGTACGGGTGTGGAAAGGTGAGGGTGAGATAAGCTGGAAAAACTCGTCAGAGCATTCCCCATTGTAGAAGCGATAGAGAACACTTAGCCTGGCAATGTCTCTACGCAATTGGAGAGGCTCAAGGGTCAAAATTGCCTCTGGGTGCAACCTGTCAAGAGCTTCGAGTAGGTACTTGGCGGAACCGTCCCAGAGATAAGAGCAGTATTCCACACACGAGCGAACTTGTGTCTTATACAAGAGACAGAGCTGCTCAGGCGTATCAATAAACAAATTGATTAAAACTTACGTTACTGTTTGAGGGATTGAGTGACTGAAGGACTGACAACGTACAACCAAAGCTATTGAGCGTTGAAAGATGTAGGTTCCTTGGGGAATGCAGTGTGCCCATGTGCAACCTACCATAAGATTACACCCATGACATGATGATAGCGTTCACATTGACGTTTTTTATGGGATTTCGGTACAGCACCCCCTAGTGATCATAAATGGAACCAAAACAGCATACTTCTGAAGTCACCTAGTAGTTTATGTCGTGTAGAGCTTCGTGGCCTAGTGGTTCAGCACCCGAACTCAGATCGTAGATCGTGTGGTCCCGAGTTAAAATCTGGCCAGAACCAAAAATCTTTGTGTTCATTGTTAAATATCCGACTTACTCTCCGGTGTTGGAAACCAAATCAACCCGGATAACGGCGGAAGGCTCACCACCTACCACGTTGGGTTCTAATACCATTGGTGAAAAGTGGGCTTCTGAGTGTTTTGTTCACCATGACGACACAGTCACTTGCCTCTGACTACCCCGTTTGGGAAGTCGTGATGGTATGTAGTTTATGTGACAGCAACTAATAGTACACAAACAGGTGAGCTGCACTAAGAGATAATTTCCCGAAATTTTAACGAAAAAAAACGGGTACAAGCGTACGAAGACGCGTGCAAAAGTTAGTAGAAAATAAGGCTTTTAAAACTGCAGAATCCTGAGTACACAACCCCTCATTAATGCGGCAGCACCCGTGCTCGCTAACGATATTTCTAATGTGGCTGAATTTTAAACAACATAGCATACAGAACCATGACTGAGCAATTTCAGGATGCGGTATTTTTTTTGTTTTAACAAGAATATCGTAGTGACAAAAGTGACCAAAGGATTGTAAACTGTAAGAACGCAGCTTATTTGTAGATTTATTTTGAGTTAACAGTTTCCCATTGTTACTTTTCATGCTAACTTAGACACAAGGGCTTATACAACACGCATCACTGTTTCTATAAATACGAGTAGAAAACTTGTTCCGTGATTGAGAAATTCACAATTAAAATGTCATTATATTACTTAATTAAGTTTTCCTTCTATAATTAGAACCTAATCGGCATATCGCAGTGGTTGTTAGAACCCAAATTCTAAATATGTGCGAATAAAACAATCGAAGCAACTTTCTGGTCACTTTAATGTTCCTATTATCATAAATCTTTATTACTTCATGTCAAGCAATACAAGTTGGCCGAAATACCAATAATGTCTAAAACATGTTCCAAAAAAGCCTTATCTAAATTAAATCTAATTAAGGCTGGGATTTAGCCGATAGAGCATTCGGTGGGCCACTGATTGGTTCTGCGCGAACGGAATAACGCCGCGGCTTTCTTCTGTTTTCGTGTAACTAATTTATTATGAATTAACATTAGACAAATTAAAAAGTTTTTAAAGTTGTCGACCTAGAATATACAAAGATCTATCTATATATATATTATTTGATTGCAAAATGTTACTAATGAATATTTGAGAGTAAAACAAAAAAATCGTCGACGTCCTTCTTTGTGTTTTTTTTATCGGTGAAATTATGCTATATCGTGTTTAGGAAAAGTTGTGGCCTTAGTTAAAAAGAAACTGACCTACTCGTACAATTTTTTATTGCTAAAATATATTTTGGTTTAATAGTTTTCTTCAAACAAATTCGATCAAATATTGACAATCTTGGGAAAGCCTTAAATTATAAAAGCATTACATTATTGAAAACCTAAATGGTTCGAACATAAATTGTTCGATAATTTTATGTACTGTTTCACGCTGCTGTATAATATTTTCATTGTTTTATTGTATTGCAATGAGTACGAGTATTTGAATATGCTGAACTTTAAACCGCGCGCCTATAATTAAAACTGCCATTGAATTTGAAAACTTATTCAGAAATGCGAAAACAACGCTTTTTGCAATAAAATCATTCGAATGCGGATTAAACCACTGATCGGATCCTTTGTACAGAAATAAATACCTAGTGATGTGTGTATTAAAATTACAATCATCATTAACGTTGAAGAGGCAATTTGTACAAGAGTTAAAGTTATTTTGAAAGTGTTTAAATGTTAAAATTAAAATGTGCATGAAAACATAAGTTTGTAAATAACTTACCTAATTATTCCAAAAATATCTTGCAGTGCCCAAGCAGGGTTCATGTGTATGTACTATATTTTTATTTAAGACCTGTAACTTACACATGAAGCATCGAATAAATGAATTATGAATTAAACTTTGCTGATTGTTGCGCATGTTACATGTTAAATACTGTCCATGGGCTGGTGGCGACAGACATTATTCTACAGTCCACAGCTGGACATAGACCTACAACTTAGAATACTTACGCATAGAAGCAGAGTCGGGTCACCCGTTTTGATGCCACAGATATTTAGACCACGGCTAATTCTGAACTTACCGACGTCAATTTCTCGAGGTAAGAGCTTCTTCAAAATATTTATTTGTGCAATAAATGGTTGTAACAACATAACAGAGAAGCACAAAAGTAGTCGAATACATTTTAAATACTATAAAACATACAATTTAAAAAATAAAAATTCTGATGGGAGTTGATTTTGGCATCACAAATGGCCTTGTTGTATGGAACTATCTTCCTAGGTGTAATTATTCTAAGCTCTCACACACAATCGTGAGCTCCACGCATCATATTCCTGCCAGCCAACATTCTCAAATCTTGCAAAACAATGCTAGCCTATCTGAAAAAAAAACTGGAAAAAATCGAATTCGGACCATGATGATCTTGAGCGGGAATCGAACCCGCGTATTTCACAATCCGGGTGAATTCTCTACAGCACCACCACCAGCAGAGATCACGAGAGCATCAGGGCCCGAAATCGAATTTGTCCAGTTTTTCGATTTTCAGAAATGAAAAACAAGCATTGTAAAATGCTAAAATAATCAAAATAGGTAATAATGCTAGCCTACCTTCTCGTAAATACACGTTTAGCGCATTCAATCTACTTACTTATACAATCATAATATTGGTGAGATTGAAATAATTTATCATAAATCATACAATACACTTCTTGATGAATATTAATGTCTAATCACGGTGGTGGTGAGGTTGAGATGCATTATGTATAATATTATATGTCGTTGATTTACGAGCAAAGTTCGGAGCGCTGAAATTATTAAGATATAAAACGAACTTGAAAAAGTTGTGGAGATCACTTCTAAGTTATACTGTAGAATACAATATTTTACTCATTTCTAAAAGTACCCATACTTTTAGTAATGAGTAAAATATTCTACATAAAAAACTATTGTCTTAACCTACAACTCATACCTAATTACCTGCCTTTGTGGGCCTCCCCATAGATTTTAAGGAGTAGCCTGTTGCAAATGTCCTTCAACCCAAAAAATACCGTGACTATTTCAACAGGTCGGGTATTCAACTGTATTTGCCATCGAATGGTTTTCTTCCCCGACGGAAATGGCGGCTCTTGAACATAGTAGACAGAAATTAGTTTTTACCTAATTTAATGAGCGTTCAAAAGCCGAAGTCGTATGCTTGCGGATGTTGTGCCCTACTTCTCCATTGCCTAGTTGGTGCCCCTTGCTACCTGGCGCCTTGACCCCCCCAGGGCCGCCAATGCCCACCGCCCCTCAGTTCTTTGTGTTTACACGCTCGTCAACGCGCGTCATCCAGAGTGTTGCCTGTATCTGCAGCAACCGCTTACAACCGGCAGGCTCATAGGATGCTTGCCATGGACTAGTTGAGAAAAAATAAGTTATTCGCGTTAACCATTTTCGATTTTTAGTATCTGTCTTGAATGCCAGGTATGATGACTTTGGATGACTTATTAATTATTTAGTTTTATTTTGATTGAATTGTTTTATTTTTATTATTTTATTTTACATGTGTTTTTTTTTTACTCATTATTTATTTTTTAATTTGTTTTTTTTATTCGGTTGGGACATTCTGTTTATTGTATTAATCGTAATTTGTATAATAATTTTGACGATTATAATGCAAATTCTTATATGTGACATCAAATGTCATGTGTATTGTAATTTTGTATTATAAAATAAATTTATTAATTCTAGATTAGATTAAATTAGTTAATTTTCTAGATTAGATTAGATTGATTTAGATTCTTCATAGATTAGATTAATTAATCTAATCTAATCTATGAAGTTGAAAGGCACATTAAAGTTACCTACCTGTAGGTTGACTGGTAAAGATTGTTTTAGCAATAATTTGAATTTAAGTGTACTACTTATTTGTAAATGCTTTGATGTGCAATAAAGAGTTTCTTATCTTACCTTAATAAAGCAAAGAAACCACTATGCTGGCAACTTCATCTTGAAGGTTTGCAAAATATATCCATATGTATATGTTATTAACATGCCTATAAGCAAAAGTAATAAGTAAACCTGTTCCGAGTCAAAACGAAGATGAATCTGTAGATAGGTGTGAAAGCTTTAAGTACAGTCAACCGAACCTACTGCGTAACCCTACCAGCATAAGCTGAGCTCCCATTGCAGTAAGTTTCATGCTGATCGCGGACGATACATCTGAGGGGCTGTAGACTTGAGCTTTGGTTGACTGTGCGCAAAGGTGATAATCGTAAACTCCGACAATGTGTGCGGTAGCGATACACGCGAAGGGTTAACATATTTGACACTTACTACATGACATGTACTCGGCGGGCTGTTCAGAATTTATATCTTACTCAAACTATTCACTCCAAATAAGAAATACCTTTCAATATATCTATACTCCATTCATTATAGCATTAGACAGAAGTAAAAAAGGTTCTTTTTAGGGTAGACTTTGTGGTAAGTAAATGTACAATAATCATTATTACTTTTACGATTTATACCGAATTTATTAAAGTCTACTTCTGTAGCAGCTGTGATATTTAGTTGTTTTTATTTTAGTAAATGCTTAAATAACTTATTTTGTCTTGCATCAAACTATATTGTTGATGTAAAAACCTAAAAGGAGCAGGGGTTTTTATCCGA
This sequence comes from Udea olivalis, assembly GCA_947369235.1. Classification (NCBI taxonomy): domain Eukaryota; kingdom Metazoa; phylum Arthropoda; class Insecta; order Lepidoptera; family Crambidae; genus Udea; species Udea olivalis. Next base: position 6,895,451 of record OX376347.1, read on the forward strand.
ACACATTTTTACAGTCACTATAACTCTACCAAATCTGGAATGTTACTTATTGTCACACGTTGTGGCGAAAGGGGTTTTCAATTTTGCCAGGTTATACTCAGGTATGTCATCGTCATGGCGACGTCAAATATAAATTATCATTCATTTTAGCACCCCTGGTTCTCATTTCTAATGTTATAATGAATGAAGTATAGTTCATCATAAAAAAAGCTTTGACATTAAAGAAACATTTAGTAATTTAGGGACTGTTGTTAGGAGAGATAGATTGAAACTCGATGTTCAGAAAGTTGTCAGTAGAATGAATTTATTTACAACAAAACAGATATTTATGTATAAAACTAAATTTCTAATTAACAAATAAAAAACGCGATCCTGCCTTTGACGCCGGAGGTAGTGGGTTCGATCCCCACCCACGACAAACATTTATGTGATGAACATTGTGTTTGTTGTGTGTCTGGGTGTTATTATCTATTTAAGTATATATTTAGAAATATTTAAGTATGTTTATCAGTCTCTGACACCCATAATACAAGCTCTGCTTAGTTTGGGGTCAGATGGTCTTGGTGTGAATTGTCCCAGATATTTATTTATTATTTATTTATGTATTCGACGGCGGCAGCGGCGCGGAGTGGTCACTGGAGCCTTGGGAGATTGGTGGCCGAGGTAGCTGCGCTCTGCTGATCTCCGGGTTCTCGTTCTTCCTGTTTCTAACAGTTGAGTCGAAAAGCAGTTCAAAAATGAGTAGATAAGACTTGTATACTTTATGCATACATATACTTACATTTAAGAAGACCTACAAAGGGATATTTACAAAGATACTTTTATTCAGGTTAAACTTACTTCCTTTTTTAAATAATGTTATTTCTTCATTGAAGTAATTCATAAATAAATATCTGGGATGATTAACGCATAAAATAAAGTATAAATCAAGTAAGAATAATAATCTTCATGTAGCTTTGACAAACACTTCTAACGAAAAGCAGAACTACAAATAATAATTTAATGTTAGTATATATTTGTTAATGTTATGTGTTTCTATGTATATACGTATAATGTATATTGATTAGGTTGTATCTGTCGGTTTTAAGAATTTATAAAATCTTTGTATTCATTTCCTTTTCTAATTAAATATTTTGCACCGCCAGAAGCATTTATGTCTCATCCGATGGTTGACTGGTAGATAATGATTTTAGCATTAAGCCCGCCTAATGTACATTTTTTGCATTAAAGATGAAATAAATAAATTTATTGAAGAAACGCAATAATTTAAAATTAATTTTTGAATAAATATGATTTGACTCTACCACCTCGGTTTCAATGTTGATTCTACTAAGAAGACTCCGCACAGAAACTCTATAATTACTCTTTTCAACGTTTTTTAATCACAGTAAGTGATCAGAGTCACATAACGCTGAGCAGAGCAGATTACCTCTACTTTGACCACCAATTCTCGGCATTGACCCTGTTCATATGTTTTTATATGAAAACTAGCTGTCTGCGTAGACTATCTTTCCTGTCAAAATATAGCCTAAATTAAAATAAAATAGCCTATGTCACTCCCTGATAATGTAGCTTTATATTCGTGAAAGAATTTTTAAAATCGGTCCAGTAGTTTCGGAGCCCATTCAATACAAACAAACAAACAAAAAAACAAACAAACAAATCTTTCCTCTCTATAATATAAGTATAGATAATAAATATAAATAAATAAATATCCCTGGACATTATTCCACACATCGCCATCTAGCCCCAAAGTAAGCTAATTAAAGCTTGTGTTATGGGATACTAGACAACGGATAAACATACTTAAATACATTTTCTTTTGTAAATACATACTTATTATACATAGGAGACACCCAGACCAGTACAAACAGACATGTTTATGCACACAAATGTTTGTACTGTGCGGGGATCGAACCCGCGACCTCTGGTGTAGTAGCCAACTTCTTAACCATTACACCAAGTCGGTCGTCAATATTGCTCTTCCATTATTTAAGTTTTAATAGGAATCATTTAATGTCCGAAATAACACATTTTCGGCTCACTAAAAGCCTTGAGTGTCTCTAAGGAGCTCTTGGATGAAATAAAATGATATCTACAATAAAATAAAATGATACAACGCGCTATCCGGACCGTGCTAAGAAATACCTATTTACCCACGACCCTAATTAAAACGTTTGTTCAATAACGCTGCGTTCAGCGCCATCTCCCGGCTAATTATGCGTACTGCTCCCACGGCGGCTGTCTTTCAGTTATGGCTGTTTTCTGTGGAGCTTGTATACTTGTAGAACGATTACTGCCCTAGAATATTTAGGGTTATGGTTTAGTTAGTAATTTAAGTTATAATTAATTCGTAGTGCGGACATAGTTATGAAGCAGACAATTCTGGACAATATTTTCTGTCGTACTGGCGTGCGTTTGATATTTGAATGATATTTTATTTAAAGTTATATTCAAAGTAATTACGTGCTTGGCTAATTAGGCTTCTCAAGCAAATAATTTGTATGTAGGTACGATAATTATATTTTTTGGTAACTGCTTTGGAAATTAGCCACACATTGGTAAAAAATAATCAGGAGTGAATAAGTGAAATGATAAGGATTGGCAAAAACAATAAAATATGGTTGTTGTTGTTGTTTAAATCATTTGTCTTAACATCAAAACAAAAATACAATATCATTGTTAATGTGTATGAGAAATCTATTACAAATACAGAATTCGGCGTAAGTATCACTATGAGTTACGCATCATATCATGCTAACTACTATTTAAAAATTTAAAAGAAGCTCCGCCGCGACAGTTTTCACTGCTGCCGTGACCAGGATTCGAACCTGGGTTACTACGGCCACAACGTAGGGTCCTAACCACTAGACGATCACGGCTACTGGAGCTGATAACGGTAACGACGAAATTCTGTATAAGTTTACGTTAAAACTGGAGCACTTTCACTTCTACTGACGCAAGCGCTTGCAAGAAGTACCTGTACCCCTACCACAGATTACTTACTACGTAACAGATCAATCACTTCATAGAAAATTGTCAATTTAGTCAATTGTAAATGCGTGCTGTCATGTAACAGGCAAATATATGCCTCTTTTGATTATAGATGTCAGTAGTCAGTCATCATTAGTCATCGCGTCACAGTTTAAGAGGATACAGAAGCGCCGTTTTTTCATACAAACGTAGTCCCCTGTTTCCTCCCTGGATATTTCTAGTAGAGAAATCATTTTCCCTCAAAAAATCTATAGCCACTATTAGCATGTCCCTATGTATTCCGTTTTTTAATAAATTAATTATGAAAAGAGTTATGAGCTTTCGAAAATCTAAAAAAAAACATATTTTCGGCTATGTTCAAACATCCATGAAAATTATTTGATTGAATTATATAAAAAAGGACAACAAAGGATCACGGCCAAAGCCTTTTTCTAATTTTTACTAAAAAAAGTAATTCAATCGGTCAAGATTTCGAAAAGGGATCAGGGAGAAGCGTCGATTTTGTGCACTATTCATAAGTCATTTCGGTCCGATTTGCAGTTGTCTCTATCGCACTTTGCAGGGGGCTCGAGGTTTGCAAAAGACAGCAATAGATTTTACAAATACCTGTTTTTCAATTCTCTCGACAGTGCTGTGTTCTCTTAAATGCTCTACGCGGCTTTTGACAAGCAACTGCCGCATGGTAGACCCGGCGGCTGGTGGGTAATTATAGCGCGCAAGTATATGGAGTGGCAAAGGCCTGCCCCGTCTCTCGTCAGGTTTTTGTATAGGATTTCGGTATAGCGCCTCTTGTGAATAGTAATGTAACTAAAAATGACGTACAAGTTGCTGCAGCTAGCTTAAGGTAAATTCAGGTAGTGCTACTGCAAAATACATGTTCTATTTGTTGTCGTTGTAGAGTTTAGAGTCTAAACTCTCGGAACCAATGGTCTAAACTTTAGAGACCTACAGTCAACTCAGTCTCTTTGAGGTAGCAGTTTTGAATATATCATAGTGTGCGTCCACAGTGCAAGCCTAGCGCGGTTGCGATGACGGGCGCGAAGTATCAAACATATGAAAGGCGCCTTTACGTCCACAGTGTAGCGACTAAAGGTCCAACCCCACCAAACAGCCGGCATCGCGTCGGATAGGAATGGATTCTTCAATCTTTGAACGAAATTAAATCTTGTAAACAGTGTTTAAGGTCTATATTACCAAGTCACGCACAGCAGCTTGTCGCCGGCTGTGTTCACCGCAATCAATCTGCTGTGCATGACTTCGTAATATAGACTTAAACACTGTGTGTGTACAAGATTTATTTAAGACCTTAAGTCGGGAGCCTAGCGCGACGGGCATAAGAGAGATAGTTTTCAAATCCGCGCGTTATGGCCACACAAATAGTCATACGTCAACGACAAAAACACAACACGTCGACACTGTCTGAGCATCACAAGGTAACGGCATTTTCGGTTTCTGTCTGGATTCCATAACTAGGTCTCTCTCTAACCTTAGGAGGACGCCTAAACATGATGATAATCTAAGAGCTTATCACGAAAAACACTGTGAAAAGAATAATACTTGGAGAGTCATCGTCAAGTTTGAAAGAAGAGGGCCATTTTCATATTAATTCCATGTTATTTAGATAAGATAAGCTCAGTAATAAATGGCAAATAATATGTTTATACGATGATCTGTAAGAATACTTTCATATAAGTATAAGCGATTACATAATGCAATTCATACTCGTAATGTTAAAATTAAGAAGACACACAGCTCAGAAAGCTGCTAGTTGTCGTTTTTTGTAATTCTCGTATGTCCCACATCCAACTTTGCTAAATTACCAGAAAAATGTTACGGGTGACTGGCAGAAAAAAAAGATAGGTAGCTAAATTGTGATACAAATAGCTAAAGAGTGTGCATTTATTTTGAAGGCCCTCATGCTGGCCAGTTTGCACAAAAGAAATTAAAATCGCGCACCAAAATATTGTGACGTCACAATATTTAACGGCGGGCTATTTGTGCCACGTCACAGCAGCAGTATTTATTGGCGGAAGCCGTCCATCAATCACGGGAGCAAATCAGCTTTCTGTTAGACTCTTTAATATTTGTCAGGTTTCATCAGCATTTACGTTACATCATGCTTGTTTTTAAAGGCAGTCTTTTGTTTATTCATCGGCAATCATAAGTGATAAATCATTCAAAAATAAATACTTACACACACGCTCACGACTATCTTGGGGAAAACAAAAGGAAGTTGACTGTCGCCGTCCGTCGTGGCTTCGTACCCTCAGAAGACACTTTTCACCGAGACCCAACCGTAAGTGGTAAGCCATTCGCCATTATCCGCGTGGCTTTGGTTTTTTTTTTATGAAATAAATCTCTACAAATAATTAAAGAGCAACAATTATTATCTTCATCATCAGGTGCAGTCATGACATGTTCACTGAAAGGCCATCACAGATTTCTGTAATGACTAGTTTCAGCCGGCCTATGCACATAAATCCTGTTCCTTCAGTTGATCTGAAATCTCTACCAGTTCCACCATCGCTCTCCATTCTAGATTATTTTCTGCAGTGACTGCCACTAGACTTGCTCACACTCATACTACATGCTTACACTTGAACTAACGTGCTGGGTTTTGAAGAATTAAGGGATGCAACCAAAATGATCTATCGGATGCATTTCTTTTGCGGTACGGTGAAATTCCACAATCCAATCCTTCTATGCCTTGTCACCTTGTTTACTCCTTAAATTATTGATATTTCAGCTACCCGCGCAAACCGTCACCTTAATTTATTTAAGTAATAGATGGTGTACTCTCCTTGTACAATTGTTTTTAGAACAGTAATACTTGATTCTCTTCTTCTTGAATAGGCAGTTTTTAACAGGGATTCAACCAGTTTAGACCACATCGTTCAAAACCAGTTAAAAATTTGATCAACTGAGACATAATACTCGTACCTAAGTAGAGCATGATTTGAGATTGGTCTTTAGCAATAAGACCGCCTAATTGTGTCTGTGCAATAAGTAATATTTATATTAAGTTTATGTTAATACCTTCCCCCTAAAAAAAGGGGCAGTTCGTTACCCTTACAACAGGCGGGTAACGTTGCATGTATTTATAGACAAACAACAATTTTTAAGCGAACACAATGTACATAGCTGAAAACATTCCGCAAACTCAACTCAACCAAACTAGCAGGGAACTAGAAACCTGAAAAAAAGACGATAAAAAATAACGCCACACGGCAGAGTTGGGGTAACCGACGCCCTCGAACAATAATCATTGCGGATGACAGGATACTATGCAGTTCGAATTGTGCCCGGTTCGTTCGTACTGGCCTTATTCTCTTTGCTTTTGGCATATGCTGACTTTTACACCCTCAAAGAGAATATTGCAATGACAATTGGCAATTCCCTTTGAAAGTTCGGCATCGCAGGGTAGTCTTGTTTTGAATTCTTCAACGCGCTTTTTTAACGGACGCTTTTTAGCAAAATATTAACTTAGCCTAGCTTGTGTTAATCGCCCAACAAAAAATACCTAAAAGTACTCAAATAAATATCTGTGTCAAATTACACGAAGCAATGTTTGTATACTAAGGCAGGGTCCAAACGTGAAAACTTTTGTGTCAGTGTCAGATACAAGCTACCGATAAATATTTGATTTTTATAGAACCAGTATGAAATCATCCACTCACTGCGCATACGTTAACTGTGTCCGATCACCGCTACAGCACAGCAACTACGGTTCCCTGTGATGGTGTGCCGTGTCGGAAACAAAAAGTTCTACGTTTTGGCAGTGAGAGATTGATGGCTAATGTGAGATATTCGCTGAAAATGTTCAGAGTTTTTTTTTCCTAAATGATTATTTATGAGAACGAATTACTGTCTTTCTTTCTTGATCTATATGTATGAACAATATGTACGGTAGGGGTGACTGTATACATACACAACGAAGACGTTTGTAACGTGCTTACTGCCATGATCCAGTGTGGTTATTCTGCATTCTGAAATTAACAACTGAGGTCCTTTGTGCATTGGTAAGCAGTTTCAAATGTCTTGAATGCTAAACTGCCAACAGGCTTAGTACATTGTGGAGATGGTACTCCTTATGTGAGCGAGTAAATAACATACAATTAGCACCTTTTATTTAAAAAAAAACAACAGTTGGTATGCATCAATATAAACGGACTTATCACCTAATAGGCTATTTGACTATTTCTTTTGTAGAGGTGTCTTCGAAAGGCCTCTCATAAAATAGAAACATTGGTAAAAAAAATCGAAAGCACCAAAACTTAGCACTTCACCCCGGGATATTTTATAGCAATTTCAAAAACCATATTTTTCCCGCTCCCTACAAACTGCCGGTGGTAAATGACGTCATTTGCGGTCTTTTTCTTTGCGTTCTGCAAAACATTTGTTCGGCAGCTATATTAAATTTTGCGTTTCTGAATATGGTTTCTTAACAAAAGTTGCTATAAATTGTGTAGATTATCAAATTGTATGTTTTTTTTATTTACTTAGTTTTTTTCTAGGATTACTTACATACTTACTTTGATGGCGCCGCGACACAAAGTGGGCCTTGGCCTCCGATATCAAGAGACGCCATTTCGGTCGGCGGAGCGCCACCTCCTCAGTCATCTACCTGGAGATCGCACAAGTCTTGCATGACTTGGTCAACCCGGCGGTAAATGGGGCGGCTGACCGGGCGTCGACCGCTCGGCCGTCCCAAGTATGCTCGCTTGACCGCACGATCCTCCTCTATTCTCTCTAAATGGCCAAGCCAGCGAAGTTTGTGGGCTTTAATCTCGCCCAAGATATTGGGCTTGGGCACCAGCTCTTCAATCTCACAATTCTTTCGCCTTCTCCACACTCCATCCTCTGTGTGTGTTGGACCCAGAATCTTTCGCAGCACTTTTCTTCCTGTTACTATCAGTTTTTGTTGTTCTTTGAGAGTTAGTGTCCAGGTTTCGCAGCCATACATTAGAATAGGTCGGATCACTGTTCTATAAACGCGGATTTCAGTGCGCTTACTGAGAAGCCCTGACACCAACACTTTGTGTAGGGCTGCACTACAACGAAGGGTATTGTGTATTCTGATATCTATCTCTTCTTCCCTGGTGTTAGTGTCCGTTATAGTGCAGCCCAGGTATTTAAACTTCTCTGCTCCTTTGTTACTATTGTTCCCGACTGTTAAATTTACCCTGGGTGCTCTAATATTTTTAAAACGACGCATATGGATGTAATCTGTTTTGCTTATATGTATTTTTTGATTATATTAAAATATTTTTAGGATGTGATATTTCTTAAATACCCTATTCAGCTGCAAAGTGATGTCTTTCAAACCAGCACCGTCGAAAGAGAATTTTCCACAGTAATGCCAAAAAACATGATAGAATATTTAAATTTGCAGAGCTATTGTAACTTCAAAACTCGAGGCTGAATATAAGTGATTAAAATCGCCTGCAATCACACAAATGCGGATGGTTACATCACATGGCACTCGAGTGTCACAGAGCAGTAAATTTGTGACATTGCAGCGATAATGAGCCGGGCGAATTGCATCCGTGACTCGGAATTCGACTGTGCCCCTAAAATGGAACCTTTCGCTTAAATGTGTCAGAACTATGCTACGCTTTCGAACAACAAAACTTAAAGTATTTGTAATTTCAAAATTGGACAAAGTCGGTGGCACACATTTGTGGACAAAACATTGCTGACTGTGTCAACACAGATAAATAAGGTCACCCTAGACTAGACAAAAGCTTTGAAGAGCTTTGCTACACTACTAACCAGATCGCAAATTTATTTTGGAAAACTTTCCGATCATACGATTCGATAGATTTGATTTCCGTATTAGAAAAAAACATGTTACGAGTCTAAAGTGACCTGCCAGGGTATTCTAATTCTCGTCTTTTGGTCCTAAGTAATAGAGATCTAAATATTATGACCAGTTGACGTCGGAATCGTCTCCTTGGTTTACCGCATAGTTCACATGTGTTGTAATTCTCCCATTCTGTAGTCCTGTTGGCTCAGACCACATTTTTCATGTGCCATACTTGTCCAGCTCAGTCTCACTTCAGCTGAGGCTTTTGACTCACGTAAAGGACGTGAGTCAAAATTTGAGCTATGGAACGCTAGTCTGCATTTAGAATACTCTGTTTTGTTTCTGTTAATTGAGCTACGAGTAGGTATGCTTAGCTGCTTAAAGTTTCTTTTTTTCATTTTGTAATATTACTAAAGTGACCCGAATAAGAGTTTATTTGTAACTAATAAATATTTATGACTTACGCTAACCAAACTATGGACATAATAAGTCTGAAAAAAATCTTATTTTATTTATTTTTATTTATATTAAAATTCGCCTAAAGCCTTCATTTTAGCGGTTCTGCTCGTAGTTCACTCAATTGGAGCGTTAATCCAAAAATGATAATTTGTCGTCGACAGTTCCATATATTACTTTTTAATTATTATTTTTTATTATCTCAGTGAGCATTGTCCATTTAATATTTTTTTAACATACGTTAAAACGTTTACGTTAAACGTTATACGTTTTAGAGTACGTTGCACTGTGTCAATATTGACATAACTATTAGTTTGCAGCATGAACAAAATCTGATAAAAATCAAATAGTCAAAAAAATTAAAACCTTATGGAAATTAGGTAAGTATGTTTTACACATCGTCGATGAGTAACAACTATGTGATTAGCCTGATAGATAGTAAGCCTATCGATGCATGGGCTAACATGACATGACACTTGGATGCGTGCTATGGATGCGTCAGAAATTGCGCATGCGGCGCGGCGCCTCGGACAGTTAGAACATAGTCCGCTTAGAACCTGCGATTTTAATCACGCACACAGACACATTAACTTCACAGGAGATACCGGTCGGAATCGGTCACGCGGCCAGTCGCTCTGTCGCGAGTGTTTTTGTAGAACTTGGTGCAATTTTTCACACAATTTTGTTTTTGTTCATTTCAAAAATTCAGAGCGAATATAGTAGTAACCCTAGGCTGTCAGGCAAGTTAATGTAATTATATCGGAAAGGGCGAGAGCGCTCTTTCTGTCAACTCTTTATTTTGTGAATGCGTGCTGGGCGGGCCTTCCCTATTGTCATAGCTCGAGCTGCGCATTTCCTCGCATAGCTACTTGCGGCGGTGCACCTTCGTAGCACATCATACTCGCTCTGTTACATAGCCCAGCATAAGTGGAAACGGTTTCATAGCTTATCTCGCACATCCTCGCAGCATGACTGCATAGCACATCTCTGTTAGAAAAGCAGCCTTATACGGTAAACGGGCATTTAGCTCATTGAATTTTCCTAATTTCATTAATATCTTCAAACAAATCAGGCTTGTGCTCGGTAAATCGCTTTCAGATACAATTAAACTGTACAAGTTTACTTATTTGTGTTACAAGTTGTTCAGACTGACAGGCTGACGTCCTACAAAATGTATTAGCCCTAGTTAGCATGTAAATTCTATTAGCCATATTCAAACTTGCGTATTGATTTGTTTTGATTTACTCATAATTTTTAAGAGGTATTAATTGAGGAGGAAATAATCGACGAGCATGTTTGAAAGGATTAATGAGAGTGGAAGAAGCGCAAGAGGTGTGTCAGGACCGTAGCAAGTGAAAAGATGAGGTCTCTGCCTACCCCGTTGGGAAAAAGGCGTGATGGTATGTATGTATATTATGTTAAAGTGGGAACAAAAACATTTTTCCCCTAGTAGAATTCAAATTTAAGTAGTATGTATGTACTGCTTGTAATTTAGGACACCTATAAGAGATATGGGCTTTTTTTCTTAAAATTATACCCTTTCGAAAATAATTTCGTAAAACTCGAAAATCGACTGTCTGAGACTAAATTATAAACGTTGTTCTACCACAATATCCGATTTGTGTCCATTTTCATGACAATCGCTATATCTTAAAGCTACAAATATGCCACTGTTCATAACATCACAATACGCACTCAAAATTGTATTTAAATTGTTAAATCGATTTACCAAAAACATTTAAACAGAAATGATTAATATGGGAAACAGAAATTATGTTAGTTTAAATTAAAGCCTAAGAGAACACACACATAATCTGTACCCTTTGATCAATCTCTTCCCTCCCCTATTCGGATGGGTGGGGATCCGATGTGGACATCCAAACTTGTGCAAGTTGTGACGCAAAGTCGATACAAGTTTAATTGAAATTTTCCAAAGTCCGATAATTCATTTGAATATACAAGTTTAACCCCCGGGAAGTTATTTAATTTCATCGTAACAATTCCGATAATAGAAATGTTTTCCACATCAATCTATTAAAAAGTTATTGTGAATTCTTTCAAGAACGCCCTAAGGATGTTTGCCATACTTTTTCTTAGTAGGTACTTTCTAATTTCTATGTGACTACATTAGCGAATTTCTAAAGATAACGAAATATTTCACTAGTAATATTACAAAGTCCTTACGTGGTATAAAATTACCACTTCACTCATTCTTCTGGTATTTACGTTGGTAAATTATACCCAGTCATTTCTGTAACAGTTATCTTGTAACATTTCTAGAATTGGCATTTAAGTGATGTTTATGTTCTAGCACATTTAAACACTATATAATTAACTAAATATAATTAACTAAATTAACATTAATTAATTGAAAAAAACTGCTCATCTGGAATAGTAATAATTTTTACAGGTATCCAAAGTGCCATTAAAGCGTAATAAGATACTTATTATGAAATAACCAAATGAATAAAGTGCCAGTTACGGCAATATTTTCCGGCAACATTAAACGACTGGCACGTTTACTTAGACGATAAAATACTAAATGACTGGTAAACAAAGCATATTTTATGCAGCAGTAAACTGGCCCCAGGTGCTCCCCCTGTTCAGCTTTATGACCCTATTTCAAGAACCCCGATAAGGAATTGTTGGTGATAATATTTTTGTGAAAAAAACCATGTATCATTCTGGGTGGCACTTTACGTAATTTATCTACCAGTATAACACGTTCCTGGTTATCAAAACATTAGGATGTGCTGTGAGCAAATACAGCTCGTTTGTCTACTGCAGTTGTTTGTTTCTGTTCTTAGTTATTTAATTTATGAGTTTCTTAAGCTTTTTCGTGCCCAAATATCTCAAACAAGTACACCTATATCATCTGGCTCCAAACTTTCTCTTAATTCTGGACGAGCTGCCCCAACAGACTTCTTTCCGTCAAATGTTTGACAGCTGGTCTATTGATATCGCCCGCTTTCCTTCGACTAGATTTACATATACGATTATTTTTCACTGAATTTCTTGAGCAATCATAATAAAATATAGCCTATATCACTCCTGAATAGTTTAGCTTTCTGTTAGTAAAATAATTTTCACGATCGGATTAGTAGTTTCAATACAAACAAACAATCTTTCCTCTTTATAATATGTATTAGTATAGATTTCAGAGACCCTAGCCAAGAGCAACACGCTAGTTTCGTTTCGACATGTCCAATGTATGGAATTGATATCAAGTGTTATTTCCGTTAGACGAGTGCTAATGTTATTCGAATATAAAACAGCATTTTGCTCTTCCCCCTCGAACTTTGAATGCTTTAACGTACTAAGTCAAAATTAAGCACTTCTTAAACTTATTCGTCAGTAAGTATGAAAATAATGGCTTTAAACTACTCAACTGTTACTGATTTTTGTGTCTTCGGCAAAATATCTTAGAGAACTTGCACCCAGAACGTTAAACCCTGAAGTGAGCAAAACTTTAACTATGAGTTTCAGGGACAGACAAAAATTTCAGGACACCAAGTTTTGCCTGACGTAAACAATACAACTTTTGAATAGTCCTCCGGGACGTCAGGACTCAGGCCGTGAAGCGATCGTTCAGAGCATCTCTTTATGACATAGCAAATCACAGACATAAATTGTATCAGATTGCGCGAGTGTACGTTAGTTAGGAGAGCTAGAAAAATTCAAATTTCAGCCCTGGGTAAGCTGCCGAAAGTATAATTAGCAAAGGGCAAAGCCATTTTTCCCAGTGCATGATAACGACGTTTGCTTAGAGCCAACGTCATTTCATAAATGTTATAAACAAAGTAAGTACCTTTAGACATTTAAAAAAAAATAGTATTGTTACAGATATTTTAACTTTCAGTAACGATAAAATGTTACTTTGATTTTAGCATTTTACAATGCCTCTTTTCATACCTAAAGACGGGAAAACTAACAAAAAATAATTTTCGGCTCCAGATAAATATAATATAAATATGCGCCAGACAACACACCTCTCGGGATGGTCTTGAAGTAGGGATTAATATATCCCTGTGTTACGAGTTACCACACGAGAAAATGAGCCAGGGGCGTCTCCCAGCACACCCAGACCCGAGTCGATTCAGAAAAGATCGTTTCCTAAGTTGACCCGACCGGGGATCGAACCCGGGACACTAAGGAATCCAAGGCGAGAAACCGTGCTACAGCGCACTACGCCAATCGTGTCGTAGATGTCGGGCGGGATACTTACTTGGCGTGCCAAAAAAATTGTAGTCGACCTCTTTTAATGTTGCTACATCTAGTCCAAGCGCAATCGTTATGGTAACGGTACGGTAGTAGATTGACACTTATTATTCCTCTTTCTTGAACTTCATTAAAATTGCAGATTCTTGTAACTAGAACGCTTTATCTGTTTAGGTTTAAGTCAAAGAAGCAGATAAAACTTTGGCACCGTCATATTGCTGCTTATTTATTACAAAACTCTCAACGTCCTCTGGTTTCACAGAACTTTGCCCTAATAATCTATACTTTTGAAACGCTTAACTTTTATGGCAACATAAACGGTAAAGTCGCTGTAAAATTCTCGGGCCGACGGAGTACAATTTGTATTTTATTGATAGTAGAGTATATAATCTTTCACTTGTTGCCACTGGCAACATTGCGGTGGTTGGCGCGACGCCAGCAGAATTTATTCGTTTTTAACTCGAACCGAATTCATTCGTACAGTATTTTATTTTATTTCTTTGTTAAAAGTACTATTGGAATACGCCATTCTATTGTTGCAGTTGAATAAGACAAATTCACTGGTATATAGTATTTCCTATGCAACACACGCCAAGTATTTTTTATTCAAGTTGGAGTCTTCAAAACAGTTTGATGTTTTTTTCTAATATAAAATGATACCGAACAGTAGAATGCAGGGATATTATCAATGAAATGAAAGAAATTAAATAGCATTTTCTGTTATTCGGAACGTAAATGCAATAATAGGCAGTCTTCATGAACTTAAACTAAAATATCACTTATCACTTTATACCACTTGATTAAACTGCTCGTAGAAAGTCCTCGCCGCTTCTAACGCCGCAATCACAAATTTTTCATCACAAGGATTCACGTCGAAGAAGTACGCTCCACAATTCAAAGATTCCGAGCAACTTTCGTTCATGACAGAGTTGCTACAGCAAGCCAATATCGCCCTTGCGCACGGCGTCATAGTCTTGGGTTTTTTGACAGATTCACCGTTTCTGACACTCACTATGTACTTCAACTCTTCTAATGATAAGTTAACCGCGCTCCTGATCGTACTAGGATTATTTTCAGTTTTTTTCTTGATCTGTGGAGCGCAGACAGCTTGAGCAATCAGTGTTGCCACAACAATGATAGTTAGATTCACCATCGCATCTGAAAATAAACACATTGATATTTTAGTGGCCTGTTACAGCGATAAAACATAAAATGTTAAGCAAGTTACAGTTGGTTCTCATACGCTTTATTCTTAAACTACTCGTAACATTGGGTGTAGAGGTCAAAACTCATCAGAGTTACGTTTTTGTTAAATGTGAGACTGCCCTTGAGAAACATTGTGAATTCGTCTAAAGGTTAGGTTTGTGTGCTTTCACTCTTTGAAGCTTGCATTTCAAGATGATACGTAATGATAATTATAATTGAGTTTGTTCTAGATGCGTGTGCACGTACTATGTGCAACATTTTCTTGGGTCTGCTTAAATCAGTCATGATGACTATCTACTTCCAGTTCTAGTTCTAAAATTCATGAGATACATAACTTAAATAACTTTTAAGGTAAATCAAGTTGTCAAACCAGTTATATTAATTGCATATTTATTAGGTACTGTCATCCAAAGCTGAGTTGTGATTGCTTCAAAGTCCAAACTCACAAATTACGTGCAGACGGTACAAAGTCCATGGGTACGATTGAACTATGGTTGTCCGTAGTTTTGCGAAAATTCACTACTTTACTAAGCACCTTTTGTAAAAAAAACTTTGTTCCTCACAAGTAGACAACTCTGAGGAACAGACCTTCACCGGCGGTCTTTTTCTTTCGTGTCGATAGCAACTCTCTAGTTTATTAGACCAGTATCCTGCCACCTTAACAGCATCTGCATCAGCATATAGCCTCCTGTGTGCAGCTGTTCGGACTTAAGGGACACAGTGAAAGGTGATTCTGTTCTGGGGAGAGGCACCACATTCACACACATTCTCTGTACCGTTGGTGTAGCCCTATCTGAACAGATCTCTTGACCGCCGCGGCGGTAGTGTCACATAACGTTTAAATGTTAAAGTGTGAGTCTCTATAAAGTGCACATATTGAAAATTAGAAAATTAAAGTCAATTAGCTGCGGAAAAACGATCGAAAAATTCCAGCATAATTATTTTTATTTTTAATGGACTTTAAAAAAAAGTATTTGTAGTTGGGTACTTTAGGCAGAAATAATGTTATAACTTTTGAACTAAATGCCTTATCGCAATGAAACAAAGTTTCTGATGATAGCTGATAACAAGCAACGCTCATTAAATAATATATACGAAAAAATAAATTTCATAGATCTGTAAAAAAAAATATTTTTGCAAAAAAAACATTATTATTTTACGTATTTTTTTACAATAATCATAAAATTTCTAAATATATACCCCTTTACCCTACTATTTTTTTATTTGAGAAAATTGACGTCGTATGAGCATTCATATAGTATAAGTATCATGTTCGAAATCTAATTACCATATTTGAAATCAGCGCTTAAAGAAGACCCTTGCGCGTAGTTTCGCACAATATCCCAACAACAGGATTTTCTTAAATATTTTTTTCGTCGATGATATAGACTAAAGTTTCCTAGTCTTTAATAAGTGCACTTTATAGAGACTCACACTTTATATTTATTTAAACACAATCATTTGGCAAGCGTGGTGATTAAGCCAATACCCATCGATTGTAGCGATGACTTGATTACAATGATGAAGGTACAGGGACAGTATATAGGCTAGTTACTTTACTTTACTTTTTACTTTTAAATATTCATATCCCTTCGATAATTAGCGTTCGCGGTTCAAAAAATTGAAAGGGGTTTGAATTAGCGAAAAGAGGTTTTCGGTTTTGAATTTATCCTTAGTTAATGCTTCGAGCTCGGATAAAACTCATCAGGTGGCAGGCCGTATGCTTGCTTGCCTACATTGCATAGTACATTACCATCGTCATCGCACATTAACGAGTAGTCTGGCGGTGTCGCAACCGCAGAACATGTGAGACAAACTTGTAAATAAATAACAATGATAAAGTGACTTGATCGGCCATGTGCGCGGTCACGTGACGTATGTCGTCGACGTCTGACGAACCGGTTGGTTTTCCCGGTCGCGAGCACGATTGGCTGCGCGCGCCTCTTTGCTTACGTACTGATGAGACACTATGTTAAGGTCTTATGAACTTCTTTGTGGTTTTTAAAAGGGTCCTAAGTCAACACAGGCTAATTTTGATTTTGGAGATATATTGTGTAACCCGCCTTGGCCTCACAAAAGCGGTTTTGATTTAATAAACATTTTGCACCGAAAATATCTTGCATTAATTAGATAAGTAACTAAATCCATAACTTCTTCATAGATAAACCTTAACTCATTTAACCAAACCTCTCTCCTTTCAAGGCAATATCTTATGATTTAGGTACGATATTTAGTGTATGTATCTTTAAATTTATGTATTATGATTATGTATGTGTAATATGTATAATTTTGGTATAAGTATGTTTTTTGTATTAATAGTATATTTTATTTCCGGTTTTATGAGACACCGCCAACACGATTTTTGCTTCGCCCAGTGGTTGACTGGTAGAGAATGCCATTAGGCATTAAGTCCGCCAATTGTACTTTTTCTTTGTGCAATAAAGAATAAATAAATAAATAAATAAATAAGTGGAATACATAACAGACTTTTGAATAGCATATTATTTTTAACTTTAGCTTAGATATGGGTAATACTTATTACCCCATAAAAATGTGACTCTACTATCGAATTCGACTAAAAAATTCCAATTCAGAATCCGGCAGATTTACTATTTTTATGAGCGTAATAAAACAAGAATCCATTCTACAAAGAAAATCGTGACAGACAGATGCGCCCGGGGGACTTTGCTTCATAATGTGCATTATGCAACTGCAGTATCGAGATGAAGGCTATAGTCATTTATGTAAATTAAATGGAACACATTTACTGCACAAATAAGTACAACTATTTAGGCTGATCGTATTTAAATAACTTCGCATTGTATGTGCCTAATTAGACTCACTTAACTTTGTACAGTCGTGCACAAATAGGATGAAAAAAATGACCTTCTCTGTGTGGAAATAAGTTGAATCTAACTTCTAGTATCTATGCTAGTAGTAAACGTGGCACTATATTTTAAAGGCTAATGAATAAAAAAGTTAAAGTAATAGGTATACTTTAATATTGTTTTAAATGATCCCGAGATCCTCGAAACGGGACGCTACTCAGCTCAGGATCCTTCGGTGCTGACGGCCGCCTGGCACTCAGCCTCGGCTGCATCATCATTTACCGCAATAAGACGTTCAGCGCTAAACAATGGCCTCTAATTATTGTGTATTTAAAATCATCGGATCACTCAGAGTTAAAAAAAATACCGCTCCTCTCTGTTAAATGTGAACACTATGTTTTTATTGTGGTAGATGAACTAAATTGTATGCTGTTGAACCGTTGTTCAAGCGTAACGCCCGTCTGGGCACGGTAATGTTTAACATTGCCGTGGTCTAGGCGTATTACGCGAGTTCATAGTATTGTGACCTCAACTCAGATATAAACTACTATACGTAGACAGACTTACGCAATACAAAAAATACACACTTTCATTTCTATATTTGTTGCTTACTCCTCGAGTGCCATAATATGTAAACCTTATCTTTAAAGCAATTCGAACAAAACCAATTGAGACAATGCTGCAGCTATGATATTTCAAAAATCACCGTAATAAATGGATTCCTTTATCCATTTGTTTAAGGAATCAATTTATTTCAGTCACATAAAAAAGTAATTGTATTTTTATGAATGGCAAATCAATGTTACCACAAGGTAAAAGGACGACCCTGTCAAACTCATCGACACAAAAATAAACGAAATGCAGCAATAAATAATATAAATCGTACAAACTACATCCTAGCCGAGATCGGCATGTACTCACTTGTTTATCCAAATATTTCTAGTTAATCTTTCACTTTTTTAATTCACAAAAATAACTTTTCGTTTCACACACGTCCGAATGTCAGCTGATACACCGCCGATCTGCATCTGCCGAGATAGTCTCTCGGAATTTACGTCAGTCGCAAGGCTCGCAAAACGTTTCCATAAACGGGAAAATGGCTTCGTTTATATCCATTCGAGATTAAGTATGTTTCCTGTTATCATTGGTATGATGGGATTTACCCTCTGTTAATACTAAGCAACTTTTTTCTTCGTAATTTAAAGCCATTAAAGTTGTATGTTTAGCTGAAGAAAACCATGCCGAACTGCGCACTTGAGTTACACATGTTGTTAAATATCACTATATTTTTATAGAGTAAATAAGAGATGTTATGTCCGAAACTGTTTTTATTTAAAAAAAACTGAAATCTGTTTTAGTCTATCTTAACATTTAGTATAATTTTCGTCCCTAAGCTGATTAGCATTTCGAAAGTCTGATTTGTGATCGTGCATGTTGAAAATTCTAATAAAGCAGAAGTACGTGTACTTTATTACGACGATGCCACAAATATCAGGATGTCACGTCTGGATCTGAACTTACCGATGTTAAGTTCTCGAAGTAAGAGCTTCTTCAAATGTTTATTTGTGCAGTAAATGGTTGCAACAACATAACATAGAAGCACAAGTGGTATTCATACATGATCAATACTGAAAATTGTGATAACATGTGTAACGAATTGTTATTTTGACTATTTTTGACAGTTGATTTTGGCATCACAAATGGCGCGACTTTTTGTATGGAAATATCCTTCTAGGTGTAATTATTCAAAGCGTGTAGCCTAACTTCATACCAACCATTCATTATTATGACGGCCTCCTCTGCAACGTTCGGCATGGATATGCGAACTATAAACCTCACTGGTTCCCCTCAGCCATCTCGAGTGCATATTATGCTGTAGGGAGACGCCAAATACCCTAGAAGATTCTTAGATAGGCAACACATCTAACCACCACTCGCTGGCTCCACGCAGGTGAGTAAGTGAAAATATCTGCAAGCAACAGCTTGCAGATATTTTCTGTCTAATGAAATCCATATCATCACGGCTTTATCCCAAACGGGGTAGTCAGAGGCAAGTGACTGTTGCCGTCATGGTGAACAGAACACTCAGAAGCCAACTTTCAACCGATAGTATTTAAACCCAACGTAGTAGATTTAAAACCCAACGTAGTAGATGGTGAGCCTTCCGCCGCTATCCGGGTTGATTTGGTTTTTTATCGATGTTTTCTATCACCAGTGAGTTAGTCGGAAATTAAACAATGAACACAAAGATTTTGGGTCTGGCCAGATTCGAACTTGGGACCACACGATCTGCGATCCGAGTTGGAGTGCATAGCCACTAGGCCACGATGCTCTCACGATTAAATCCATAGAAGATGTAAACCAGTAAAGTGTATGTCTACCATGAGTTTACACCAATGACAGCCGCTAGCGTCCGCGTTGATCGCTTAAACGTTTTTGTATAGGACTACGGGACAGCGCTCCAAGTGATGAAAATTGGAATTAAAAATGGCATACGAATTTCTGAATTCAACTATCGTAGTTTACGAGACTGAAACTCATGGTAGACATTTTTTTTCGGTTCTACTAACCTTTGTCCTTTATGTTTCATTGTCCACTGGATGTGCAATTGTGCATACCTATAGGGTAATACTGATTTTGCAATATCATACAATATTATTTTCCTGTCGCTACAGTTTTTTTCACTTGTATGTACGCAAAAACTTGCATCTGTTCAAAAAAAAACAGTGACACATAAACATAATACCAGAAATAAAAACAAATTGAAAACTCCCAGTCTTAGGCTACACAAGGTGCGAAACTCATTTGTGAGTCAATCTGTAAAATACTTTAACAAAATACCTCAAAGTCTTGTTGATCTAACCTCTTTACATTTTTTGTAAAACAAACAAAGTTCAAAAGAGTAACTATCGAGTTTCTTGCCAGAGTCTTCTCGATAAGAATTAACGTCCGAACCAGTGGTAGATTCACATTATGTATATTCACAATATGTACTATTATTGTACTATTTTATTTACGTTTATTATTATTATTTCTATATACTTTTTTTGACATGTCATAAGTGCTTTGTACAAGCTTAAATGAATAAATGATTTTTTTACTTTACTTTACACTGTTCCGTTGATTAAGACAAGTTTTATATTATTTACTAGAAATAAGATATAACACTTTTAACATTATTTTTATATTTATTTTGTACACTTCATTACAAAATCTGTAGGTAACACTATCATTCGGGAAAAAAACATTTTTTAATGTGAGTTTGACTTCAAATGTAAAACCAAGGAAAAGGCGGTTGTGGTAATAATTTTGAGTGTTAATTAAACAAGTATTACTGATTTTCCATAACACAAGGGAAATCTCACTCTGTATCCAGATTATTGTGATGACGTGCCCTGATATCAAATCATACCACAACCCTCAAATTATTGAAATAGGTACTTTCAAGGGTGCTAGTTTACAAAACAGGTTTCAACTTATTGCAACTATTTTTTACCCAAAAATTTGTACTTCTTGTGAGTACGAGTATATTAAGAAAATTATTGAAATAGCAGTGGTACTTAATCCATTTTATCAATGGAGGAACTAAATTACATTAGGAACAACTCATAAGAATAGGCTTTATTATTACATCAAAGTAAGCAATTTAATTCTAGGTAAAATATTTTTTGTAAGCTGCCACATTAATCGGCTGGAAACTAATGTTTCTACTACTCGTATTTCAAACAAAATAAAAAAAATTAGGTAATGTCATTGTAGTCCCATAAACAGATAGTGTTTTTTTTTATTTGATTTTGAAGGTGTCAAAGATTCAACAAACTACTGTTATTATAAGAACCGACTTTTATGTAATAAAAATAACGAAAAAACTATTATTTTATTAGTTGTTTTTGTACTTAATAGTACTAGTACAGCGGCTTGTTGGTACTGATACCAAAAAAAAATTTGTGTCTATTAGACCCAACCTCATTTGAAATAAGGTAGGGTCTAATAGACACAAGATTTTTGGTTGTCGGTAAATAATGTATTATTTCATAGTAAAAGTAAATAACGACTACAAGAAAGAAGCACACAATGCGACAATGGGCTTGAATTCTAGATCTACAATAAATAAAATGGTTTTACTGTGTTATTTTCCAAAATGAGCCATGATTGAAAAGCAATAATAAATAAATACATATTAATGACACTAGCTAAGCTAAACTGACTATTTAAGATACAGTTTTACAAAGATCACAGGCGAACACATTTTATGCTATTTAAGTTTACATGTAAAGTATACAACTTAACCATTTCTCTGGTTATAAAACCTCTGGAACCTATAGATTACTCTGGAGATAACTCCATCATCACACGGGTAACCATAAGACGATGGATCCGGACAACCCTGCAACGCGAAACAATCGTATGTCACTTGAGGCAACAGACAGCATCTGAGAATAGCACCATCACAGCTGCTTGGAGGCTGAAGATCAGCAGGGCTGCTTTGTGCAGGGGGTGCCCCGAAGCCTGGAGGCGGCTGTGGAGTTGTTGTAGTTGTCGTGTCAGCATTGCCGGAACTGCCACCCTCAACACTGCCGTGCTCCAATGGCGGGGGCGGTCTAACCATAGGTTGAATAGGCCGAATAGGATCAAAAGAAATTGGTCTACTTCCATCCCCATCGTCTTCATTGTTATTATCCTGATTGATACCACCTGCATTAGTGCCATTTGTAACGATGCCCCAGTTCTGACGCTCGTCTTCCATCTCTGGCCACCTGTTAGAAACGTCAGGGTTATCGGTTGTGTTCTGGTTGTTGTCAGTGGGACGTGGTGTCGTGTCGTCTGGTGTGCAAGCGCATCCAACTTGTGGTATATAAATTACTGGGATGAATGCAGGAAAGTGCGGTAATGCTGAGGGAAATTGCGGGAATGATGATGGAAACTGCGTTAGTGGAGGCTGGAACTGTGGAGGTTGTGGTTGTCTTAATGAATTGGTTATGTCTTGCAGTCGTCTGTGAATTTGTGCTAGTGGATCCTGCGGTCCGAAGCCGCCTACGTTATAAGGATCTCCGTTATAGAAGTTGGGGTTGACAGGTGGATATCCGTAATAGTTGTACCACCGTTTCTGGCGTTGTCCTTGCGATGCAGCAGTTTCTTCAGGAGTTTCTTCGAGTAAAGTGGCCGGATTTGTGTCCGCTTTGTCTTCCGCTTGAGTTACTTCGACGATATCTAATTTTACATCACTTGGTGCAGCAATGATGTATTGGAAGACTAGAATACTGACGACGGTTTTCAATACAGCCTTCCCCATCTGAAATAAATAAGGAAAGCGTTTTTATAAAGAGTCACAGGTATATAATGAATCCGATTAACTTTTAACGTTCAATTCGGTGGAGTTATTAATTTAAAATAGTTACTAGTAAAATAAAAATAATATATAATAACTTGTGATAATATTTTATTCTAATCTGTCCAATTTAGACTGAACGGGTCAAAACATATTTAATTTTTTTTTGTCGTACCTATTGAGCTAAGATTTTTTGATTTTTGTAACTCTAAGGGTGAATCATATAAATACATTTTCTGTGTAACTAAGTAAAATTTTTAGGCAAGAGTTGTGGGTTTTCTGAATATGTGGTTTTATCAACACGTAAGTTTAATAATAAAATACTTATATAGTATAATTGTGTGGTTACGAGTATTATGGCATCGTTCTTTTTATTTTTTGTCAGTTGTGAATGATGCCCATTTAAGCTAATTTGTAAAGCCACAGGTTCGTTGAACTGGGAAATTTAATAATCAAGGTAACCTTGCCAAGCATACAAAATAAATTATGGTTACTTTGACGACAGAACCTATTTTGAGAACAAAGCTGGAAAAGTTTTTGCACGTTTGCGAGTGTAATCTTTTTTGTCTTATATGTGTTAAGACACACATTTTAAATTAATATACAGGTGATCTGTAGCCGATCAAATACCTAATTGTTACAAATATAGACCTTTGATGCTAGACGTTATTCATCCCATGTGAAGTATTATGATAACCTTCAAACTTTCATGTAAGTTAAGTGACCTAAACACCAGTTAGAACTACTTTTTAGTACTTATCATTTGCGGAACAGCACCCAGGCATCTCAACTCTAAGCAACGGTTTAAATTAAGGGCAAATAGTAGAAATCAAAAACATCTGAACTGTTAAGCAGCACTCACAAAAGAGTACTAACTTATTAATCAATATTCATCAGTACTGGTTTAAAGGTTTTCTCACTTTGAAGGACGTTTAGCAACGAAATTGTATACCTAGGTTAAGAAATAACTTTTATACTACACCTGCTCGGAAAGTACCTTGATACTTTATCAAATTTACGGTAGAAAGTACGTCATTGCATATCGAACAAATATGCGGGGAGAAAACGCATCTGAGCGGGAGAGAAAAGTGTATGAAAATCCATTTCTTACGTGGTTTTTCTTTTTTAATTTTGGGTAAGACTATGCGCCGGTAACCTAAATATCAAAAGCCAAAAAGTGTTTTACAGTGAGTTTTTATCTCCAAGTTCGCAAAATGACACTGGCCACTAGCTGTGTGTCGGATGGTATCGGGCTGGCAGTGCGACCCTGCGGCGGCAGGATAAACAATTTGAAAAAAGAACATGTGAAAATTGCAGACGCCATTGGCGCCATTTTCAATTTGTGTGTTGTTTGAGGATTCAGTTTTCGTAGAAAGTAAAATAAAACTATCAAAATGATAAGTAGTAATAGTGATGATGACGATTTTTCAACTCCGCCGCAGTTGCAGGAAACAGCAAAAATAATAAAGAAAGAAAAAGTGTTACATTAAGCTTCACTAACTGCAACAATTTCAATATAAATTTCAATTAGTAAAGATTTAGTTTTTTATTTTCCTCGTAGGTGTAGTATAAAGCACTATGTATCACTCGAGAGAAAGTGCGATTCCCGATCTCGGGTGTTTTAAAGCCCTCGACGGTAATCGGTCTCTTTATCCTCTCGGTGAACGATGTACTCATATCATTATTGCTCTATAATGCGTTCAGAAACCATAGGAAATGACCAGCATTATTACAACCAATTATACTATGAGTACTTTCTTGTCTGTGGTAGCTGGTAAAATCTGTACTGTAATGTAAATAGATTTTTGTAACGTTATGAGTTTAAATTCGTAACAGCTGTCAAAATTCAAGTAGGGGAAAAATCGAGAGCCAAATACGAGAAAGCGTACAAAGATTAGTATAATTGGTTGCAATAATGCTGGTCATTTTCCTACTGCTTCTGAACCCATCTTAGAGTACTTAAGATATGTGTGTAGGTAATAGTACATTATGATATATATAAGTGCGTTAAGTTGAAAATTACAGCCGAGGCGATATTGCTAGCCCGAGCCGTAGGCGAGGGCTACAAGAAAGCAGAGGCTGTAATTATCAAAGCGTACGTATGTCATGTCATACGACGTTTTATAACGTATTTGCGACGAAATAAATAAAACTCGGACTTTCCTAAACAAATAAATCTTTAATCTGTCATGATTTTAATTAAATTACAAACGTGGTAGTACTTTTTATTACTTACTGGCAACACTGCCCAGCCCCGCCAACGCGAACGCTCTGTTGGGAAATACGGGAATGGGTAGTGGGGCATGACGCGAACAGAGAGTCAGTTGCACGGGCAGTCGCATTTGGACCGTCGTAGAGTAAACTACTCAAGTTGTGAATTTGTGTAAGTTACAGTGTAAGTAAAGTTACCTAGTGTAAGCTAC
The DNA here is from genome assembly GCA_947369235.1 of Udea olivalis. Lineage (NCBI taxonomy): Eukaryota > Metazoa > Arthropoda > Insecta > Lepidoptera > Crambidae > Udea > Udea olivalis. The sequence continues at coordinate 6,920,711 of OX376347.1, forward strand.
CGTGAAATAAAATTATATATTGAAGACTGGAGTTTTCTTTATACTTCAGAAGTGGGATACACCAAGGTATGTACGCTTACTTTCTATGTTATTCCTTAGTGATTGAAAGAAGGTTAAAATTACGATATAATGAGTTTTCTGTGCAAGGTGTTGACTAATTTCATACTGCATCATGCATTTACATTGCACGTGGTCGAGGCTACTCTTCGACAGTGCATACATTTGCGAATTACCAGGTTGAGGCAGTGTGAATATTTTACTAGAACAAGATGCACTCGCAAAGAAAACAATCAATTAATGATTTATTGATACCGTTTAGCAAGGATTATTCGTAATTTTAATCTTTGTTACAGATTTAGTGAACAGGTACTCTTTATGTGCAATCATGAGCTTATTATCAAAATGAAATACTTAAGAGAACTTAGTAGTGAAGACTTAGCATTTCGATCTACCCTCACGTTATGGAGTACTTGTTGGAGGCTTGAATAGATAGCTACTTTTGATCTACGAGTATGAGTGAAATATTACAATATCTGTTTACAAGTTATTAGATTTGGACACAATCATGTTTTTGTTAGATTATTTAAAACTCGCCTGAGTGAACTATTTATGTTCTCTGGATTAATAATGACGTGAGTAAACTAGGCATGTTTACTGGATTATAGAAGAATGCGTGTAAAATTCGCGTTCACAAAATTATTCATTACTTGAGTAAACTATGATTGTTTACTGGATTATCGAGGGACAAGTGAACTATTCGTGTTCGCTAGATTATTTATTACTTGAGTAAACTATGATTGTTTACTGGATTTTCGAGGTACAAGTGAACAATGCATGTTCGCTAGATTTTTTTATTACTTGAGTAAACTATGATTGTTTACTGGATTATCGAGGGACAAGTGAACTATTCGTGTTTACTAGATTATTTATTACTTGAGTAAACTATGATTGTTTACTGGATTTTCGAGGTACAAGTGAACAATGCATGTTCGCTAGATTTTTTTTATTACTTGAGTAAACTATGATTGTTTACTGGATTATCGAGGGACAAGTGAACTATTCGTGTTTACTAGATTATTTATAACTTGAGTAAACTATGATTGTTTACTGGATTTTCGAGGTATAAGTGAACAATGCATGTTCGCTATATTTTTATTACTTGAGTAAACTATGATTATTTACTGGATTATCGAAGAACAATTGAACTATTAATGTTCACTAGATTATTTATTACTACCTATGAATGTTTACTGGATTATCGAGAAGCAAGTGACCTATTTATAATCGCTGAACGAAAATGAAAATGTAAAGATTTATTTAGTTCATTCAACGGTTAACATCGTTGTTTGTTATCTATCGATCGCATAAGAAGACTGGGTGAGAATATTTATTGGATGAAGGAGGAATGCGTGACCTGTATATTTTTGTCGAGACAGTTGAGTAAATTATAGGTGTTTCAAAAATTATTTAATAATATGATAGCTGAATAATATTTATTAAAACATAATTAGGTTATGAAACAATACTCAGAGCTTCTAAGTTACTAGTTAGGATTAGGAATTTGCCTTTTATTTTATTTGTGAAGCAATTGAAAGATGATATTTACAATGAATAGAAATATTATTACTATACGATAAACACATGAGTGGATGTCTATTCAGAGGAAGTACTTTGATTTCAGTTATGCCGCTGGAAGGTGATGCCGATGATGGGGGAACGCCTCCCACGACACCACCAAGGAAAAGACACAGAAAAAAAAGAAGGAGGAGACCTTCAACGTCGTCCTCCAAAAGTTAACTGGATTAGCCAAGAAATGGTTTGAAGCTCTACCTACTGTGGTTTATTCATGGAGTGAGTGGCAAACTAAGCTTCAAAAGGCGTTCCCCAGTGAGGAGAACTACGGCCGCCTTTTGGAGGAAATGTTAAGCCGTACTTCGCGAAGTGATGAAAGCCTGCGCGAATATTTTTATGATAAGCTTAGTTTATTGAACAGGTGTGAAATAGCTGGCAGAAAGGCGGTCGATTGTATCGTGCATGGTTTGAGTCATGGGTCAATCAAAAGTGGTGCGCAAACTCTTGATTGTAAGGAACCTGAAGGGCTGTTGAATTTTCTTTGCTCACAGCGTTCAGAGCCAGCTAGTCAGAATGGGAGTCAGCAGAAAAGTAGCCAGAAAAACGCGAATAAACATGGTATTAATTCAGGCACTAAAAGTAATGGTATAATTTTCTATAATTGTCGATCAAGAGGACATCCTTTCTTCAGATGTCCCAACCAAATTGTAAAATGCAAGCGTTGCTATAGGATTGGTCATGATAATGATGACTGTAAGTTGCTGCCATTGCAACGAGCACTACAAACACGGAATGAGGCTCCATCGGAAAAAAAGACCATGAAGATTGACATCTCAAATAAAGCTAATGATAAATATTTTAAATCTATTTCTGTCAATGACCAATCTTATCAAGCATATGTAGATTTTGGGAGCGAATGCAGCCTTATGCGGTAAACAGATGCCAAAACCTTACAGTTACCTAAAAATCACGATGGGCTACCTATAGTGCGGGGTTTTGGCAATTCTTCGATTCAGCCATTGTATAAGTCACGCATATCTATAAAAATAGACGAAGTCGATGCGTCAATCGAAGTACTCATAGTTGCCGACGAGTTTATGCCAACGTCGCTGATTATTGGTCAAAATTTTACGGAGCTCTCATTCATAACCGTCCTGAAAAATAGTAATAGCCTAACTTTTTATAAAAGTCCGTCTTGTAACCCGTTCAGTACTGATTCTGATAAGGAGCCACTCAAATTATATGTCGCTGAATCAACACAAGTAACCCAGACAAGCTCTTTACCTGTCTGTGCTAGTGACCCGACGTTTTCTGGGGATGTTTACGTCGAAGGCTTCTGTACCGTAGAGCCAGGAAGAGAGTTTAGTTTACTTCAAGGTGCATATCGTCTTACTGAAGGTAAAGGCCATTTGATCGTTACAAGTTTGACATCAGGTGTGTTAACTTTACTCAAAAATACTTTGATGGCAAGGGCAATGCCTTTCGTGGAGAGAGAGACGTGTCAAGTTAATAGGATTGTTACGGGTCTCTCGGAAATGGAACCATTACAGAAAGCCGAAATAAAAGTAGGTCACGGTTTGAGCACAGAAATAATCGATAGGTTATACTCTTTATTGCAGAATTACCGAGACTGTTTTGCCACAGGTTTGAGTGAAATAGGTTGTGTAAAGGACGTAGAGATGCACATTGAGCTTCTAGATAATAGGCCAGTTGTATACCGTCCGTATCGTCTTTCACACTCAGAGCGAGAGCAAGTTAGAGAAACCATTGATGAGCTCCTCCGTAATGACATTATCCAAGAGTCCAATTCCGGATACTCCAGCCCTATTCTCATGGTAAAGAAAAAGACTGGCGAGCATAGGCTGTGCGTTGATTTTCGAGCCCTTAACAACAAGACCTGTAAAGATCGTTTTCCTCTCCCAATAATTGACGATCAGATTTCGAATCTCAGTGGTAACGCTCACTTTACAACTTTGAACCTGGCCTCTGGTTATTACCAAGTTCCAATGGCAAAAGACAGTCAACACCTTACTGGATTCGTAACCCCCGATGGCCATTACGAATTCAAAAGGATGCCATTCGGGTTAGCGAATGCACCGGCTGTCTTCCAGAGAATGATAAATAAAATTTTCGGTAATAAAAGGTATGAGTATGCTCTGGCATATCTTGCTGATGTTCTCATACCATCTAAAACCCCTGAAGAGATGTTTCAACGATTGGAGGAGATTTTAAAGCTTTTCAGGCAGTATGGTCTTACATTGAAACTATCAAAGTGTCAGTTCTTTACAACTACAGTAGAATATCTTGGATATGAGGTCTCTCCTGATGGCATTCAGCCCGGTAAAACGAAAATTCAGGCAGTGGAAGGACTTCCCACTCCCCGCAACGTCCATGAAGTCCGCCAATTTCTCGGTTTAACAGGATATTACCGTAAATTCATACAAAGCTATGGAGAAGTTGCTAGGCCTTTAACGTGCCTTCTGAAAAAAGATTCAGTCTGGCAATGGTCTCACGAACAAAATAAAGCTTTTGTTCTCTTGAAAGAACAGCTTGTGAGTAGGCCAGTCCTAGCCTTATATGATCCCAAACTCGAGACTGAACTACACACCGATGCCAGTTCTCTTGGCGTAGGAGGTATTTTAATGCAATGGCAAAGAGACACTCGATTGCTTAAGCCCGTTGCTTACTTCAGTCGGCAAACGACGCCTGAAGAAAAGCACTTGCACTCCTATGAACTCGAGACGCTGGCCGTAGTTTGTTCTCTAAAGAAATTTAGGGTGTACTTGCTGGGCCTGCATTTTAAGGCTTACACAGATTGTGCAGCGCTCAGGACCACTTTGACAAAGCGGGACTTGCTACCGCGAATAGCGAGGTGGTGGCTACAGATTTCCGAATATTCTTTCGATATCGAATATCGTCCCGGCGTTCAGATGTCTCACGTGGACGCCCTAAGTAGAAATGCCACGCATTCCAGGGGTACAGATGACAATCCTTGTGTCAATATCTATAGCATAGAGCAAAACAGTTGGCTCCTCACTTTGCAGCTGGCGGACCCAGATATTGCACGGGTGTTTCAAGTTCTTAAGCCAGATGAAAATGAGGAGTGTAAGGAGATTAAAAATAACTACACAATTAAAAATCGTACCGTCTATAGGAAAGTAGATGATGGCTTGCGTCTAGTCGTTCGGAGAAACGCTAGATGGCAGATATGTAAGGCAAACCATGATGATGTAGGTCATCTTGGTTACGCCAAAACTTTGGAACGTATCCAAAACGAATATTGGTTCCCTAAACTCCGACGATTCGTTAAAAAGTATGTAGCCGCGTGCATAGAGTGTGCCTATAATAAAGATAATGCGTCACGACAGAAAACTGGTCACTTGTTTCCAATCGAAAAGATAAATATCCCATTTCATACTGTCCATATTGACCACTTGGGCCCGTTTGTGAGAAGCAAAAAGAGCAACACTCATATATTAACCATAGTGGACGGTTTCACAAAATACGCATTTGTTCGTGCTGTTAAAGATACGAAATCTAGTAGCACCATTAAAGTTCTCCAAAACATTTTTTACGATTTCGGCGTTCCAGCCAGGATAATATCAGATCGCGGTACTTCCTTCACGTCAAAAGCTTTTAAAGACTTTTGTGATAAATACGGTATCAAGCATGTTTTGAATGCAGTTGCTTGCCCCAGGGCCAATGGGCAGGCCGAAAGGTATAACCAAGTTATTCTTTACTCATTAGCGGCTCAAAATTGCAACAGCCACGAACGCGACTGGGACAAGCAACTGGGCAAAATCCAGTGGGGTTTAAATAATACTGTGAGTTCTACTACTCAGAAGACGCCTACAGAAGCATTATTTGGTGTCAGGATGCGGGATAACCTAACAAATAAATTAGAGGTTGACAATCAACGCCATAATGACAGTATAGAAACTATTAGGCAGGAAATTAGTTCCAACATAGCCAATGATCAATTGAAACAGAAAAGTAGACATGAAACTAATCGAGCCCCGGCAATGAAACACAAACTTGGCGATTTAGTAAAGATTTCGCGAAACAATTATGGTAATGACGGGAAGAGTACTAAACTTATCTCTAAGTTCATTGGCCCCTTTAAAATCTCCGAAGTCATCGGAAATGATCGTTATAGAGTAACTGACGTCCCTGGTTTTCCAAAACGAGGTAAAGCCTATGATTCAGTTATAGCAGCGGATAGAATCAGACCGTGGATTCACGTGAAGGCCCTAGAAATACACGATAGTGATAAAAGCAGTTCTAGCGCACATAGTGATGTCGATAGGGATTGAATTGTAGTTATGCACTATACATGGGATTGCCGATGCCGCCAGTTATTTTCTAATTATAGGTAATAGTAAAAAGGGTTATATTCAATACTGCAGTCAAAACTTATTTTAAATGATTTGAAACGATTTCAGGATTTTCAAATAATCAAAATTGTGATGTATGATATCATTGCTATATAGGCATATTCTTGTATTGGTGTAGTATTTATGCTAGCTGTAAAGAAATAATGCTAATATCAAATAGAATGTATTCATGTTACTGATTAAAAATAAAAACTTGATGATTCTCTGATAATGTCATATTAAGAAATTTGAATATGAGTATCAAAAAAAAAAAAAAAAGTTAATGACAGGAAAACTTTATAAAGATAGGTATTAATTACTCAGAAAATATTTATTTTGTAAAAATAAACAATCTCTTATTTTCTTATTATGTACCTAATAGACTAAATGTAATGGAAGTATGTCCATCGAATGTTATGATTTTAATTAAGTGAATTAATGTATTATTTAATATCAAATGTTACTGCATTACAATTAAGCATGCTATTCAGAAGGATCACAAATCACAATAAATAATGATGATAATGTAAAAAAAAAAAAAAATGCTAATTGGTAAGCTACTTAATAATAACAATAATGTACAGTAACCAGGCACCTGACTCTTAGAGTTATTTGACACGTGCGCCGGGAGACTGCACGTTGTAGGATGGCCGAATGTCATGATTTTAATTAAATTACAAACGTGGTAGTACTTTTTATTACTTACTGGCAACACTGCCCAGCCCCGCCAACGCGAACGCTCTGTTGGGAAATACGGGGATGGGTAGTGGGGCATGACGCGAACAGAGAGTCAGTTGCACGGGCAGTCGCATTTGGACCGTCGTAGAGTAAACTACTCAAGTTGTGAATTTGTGTAAGTTACAGTGTAAGTAAAGTTACCTAGTGTAAGCTACCGTGAAATAAAATTATATATTGAAGACTGGAGTTTTCTTTATAAATCACTAGCGATGCGCGCGTTTTTTTTAAGGCAAAGGCATAAAAAACAGCCAGTATTACTAATAAAGTAAATTAATATGTTTGTGTTTTCGTTACAGATAAATGGTTGTAATCTAGTGTCAAAATTAATTAAATTAAAGAATTAAATGTTTATTTATTATATTTTATCGCCTAAAGTTAATTTTATTCATAAAATGTTAACCTTTTTTCTGCCATAAAAACTCTTTGCTAAGATTTTAAAAAGTACCGTTCGTTTTAGATAGAGCATCGTGATACACCGTGCGTTTTACATTACAATGAGATACAATACGATATTGAAATTGGTGAAATAAGAGACCCTTCACGACCAAATATGTTATAAAGTAATGTATGCAACTGTACATAATTAGGCCTTAAAACACTCGTGTGATCTTATTTTGAAACTCCCTAAGGCTCGTTTCAAAAAACCACACTTGTGTTTTAAGGTCCCTCATTATGTAACGGTTGCATAAACTTCCATTAAGAAACCGAATTGACAGTTAAAAGATGGCTGGAAGAATAATAAAAGAGAACTTCGGCTTTTATATTTACTAATAGCATTTCATTCCTCTACTATACTTAAAGTGTGAATGGAATTTTGCATCGGCTGAAACCACTCTGACCAAGATAAGTAAAGCGCGCCATTTTACCCGCCATTGCCATTGGCGCTAAGTAAAATCTTCCGGACAGCATTTAAGCAAAGGTCTATTCGAAACAAATGCACATTTTTTTATTACTCAGTGAATGATAAAAAAAATGTTACGAATTGATGCCATTGAATATTTATTATTAAATTAGTAGAGACCACTTTCATTGCCGTTGTTTCCTATACATGTAAGTGGTCTGAAAGAGATTGCTTTAAGCAACAAGACCGCCGAAATTGTACATTAGAATTTGAGCGTAGTACTTGTTTGTAAATACGTTGTTTGATGTGCAAAAAAGAGTTTCAAATCTAATCGTTCTCTAAATCTTCTTTTTCCGACTACTAGCGATCGACTTCTTCATTTGTAGGTATTGCCAAAACAGTGCATGAGGTAGCTCAAGCTAAGTTAAATAAAATTAAGTTTTTGATAATATATAAGTAAAAAAAACGGGTTTGTTAAACTTTTACGCTGAAGACCTGTTCTGAAAGAAGTAAAGCAATTTCAAGCTACATTATAAGTATCTGCTGTCAAATGATTTCCCAATAAGCCTGGTTCAGCGGTATTTGGGCTTGTTAAAGCAGATTTTTACAGTGTCACTGAAGCATTCCTTCCTAAAAACCCAGAAATAAATCACACTTGGTTAGTAGATTTCGCTTAAATGCTTTCAGGCGACGGAATTGTGTGCTTTGAGCACAGATTTCACATGTGCTGTTAATCAACCCTCCGGCTGTCTTATACGCTCCTAAACAATTAGATATCTCACAGATGTACCCACGCAATTTAGTGCACAGACGTTATTCGTACAAGCGGGACTAACTGTAGTGCTATAAACTACGTTGCACAAATTTTAAGACGGTGCAAATGGAAGTTAGGTCGTGGCGAACTAAAAACATGTTAAAATTATTTAACTTATATGCTTTTGCTGGTGACTACGGTTATGAATTATAGGTTCTATGCTACTGCTTCAGGAGGTACTTTAACTATAACATGTATTCAAATATTACTGTTCACAGTATACTCGTATAACATGTTGAACAAGTTTTGAATTAATACCATTATCACAGTCATAGAATATCAGTTAATGCAACCGTTACATAATGAGGGACCTTAAAACACGAGTGTGGTTTTTTGAAACGAGCCTTGGCTAGTTTCAAAATAAGATCACACGAGTGTTTTAAGGCCTAATTATGTACTGTTGCATACATTACTTTATCTACACAAATATCTTAAGTACTCTAAGATGGTTTCAGAAGCAATAGGGAAATGACCAGCATTATTGCAACCAATTATGCTAATCTTTGTACGCCTTCTCGTGTTTGGCTCTCGATTTTTCACCCACTTGAATTTTGACAGCTGTTTTAAATTTAAACTCATAACGTTCCAAAAATCTATACTGTAATTACAGTACAGATTTTACCTACTACCACAGACAAGAAAGTACTCATAGATAATTGGTTGTAATAAAGCTGGTCATTTCCTACGGTTTTTGAACGCATTATAGAGCACTAATGATATTATGTGTATTGATAAAAAAGCAATAAAATACCTGGATTGATATAAAAGCGTGTGCAACTGTAGCATAGTTTACGGTTTGCGGTTGTACGGGTGATAACCAAGTACATAAACGTGGACGGTAAAATGCTGTCTAGAACTAAACAGCGAAATCCATCAACGGTGTGGCGTTAAACCGGTATTTGTGGCGTTAAACCGGTTAAGGATATCTAATAAAACAATGGTACTGGTTCAATAATGTGTTGAACATCTCAAGTCCCTGTGGTCTCATTTCATTTTCTAGACGCCCAACGGAAATGCAGATTATGTATTAGCTATTCTTACTTCAGGCTCTGCCATGTGTCCCAAAGATAGTACTAAAATAAAAACCATGGCAGTTGTGGGTGGCGAGTTTACCGCCGTTTTCCGGCCTCGGGGTTTAATCACTAAAGTTGATGTTAGGGTCAGATTTAAACTTTGGACCACACAGGCCAATTGATTTATTTTTATAACTTCTAAACGAGACATTGATTTCAAAAACCGAACAATGAATATCTCAACTTTCAAATATTGAATGTCAGTCCACGAGTTTACTGTTACACTGTTAGTTTTTGCTAATTTGGAAGTTATAAAAATAAATCAATTGCTGGCGCTAGTCGGCGGTTTAAATCGCCTTAACTCCTCGACCACTACACACGACCTGTCTTTTCTGTAATGCACATATTTCTATGTTAGAAAATTTGGAAGTGGCGAATAATATCTCAGGAAATCCGATTAAAGTAATAATAATAATACCCACTAACTGTTCGAGTAAGTGCAAAAAATAAAAAACATTGTAAAACGTTGTAATTTCATGAAAAAGTGCACTCTCTCGCAGTGAAAATGTAACACGTCGCACGGAACGCCTCTTTTCGAAGAAGTTTTGCCGAGATATCGATAGTTTCACTATCTCTACCGGTATTTGGCTACAGATATCAGACACAATCGAACCCTCAGATTCTGGTTAAAATGTTAGTGATTCACCATTGCGAACCACAATATCATGGTTTGTATCTATCGATACCAGTATCGAATCAAATCGGTTAAATATTGACTTCGTCGATTGTATTGCAGCGGTTTGTCGAAATCCGAGACTCAGTACCTGATGTTTTGTCATTGTAGATATAATTTTGCTCCTCTGTCATATTAGGTGTGGATCATAATATGATAAATTATTGCTAACAAATAATGCTGAAAAGAGGAACCGAGTCTTCTCGCTAGTATCAACCAGTCGTTGACCCTTAACACTATGCCACATTAGGTTTGTTTTATTTAGTTTTTCATCAGTGGCATAAATTATTTGTGAATGACTTATTTATTATTGCCTTACTTATTAGGTTACACGGCAAGATTTTTTATTATAAATAGAGTTTTTTAAAAGATAAGACACACATTGTATGTAGTATGCATAAGTATGAGGTGTAATTTGGCTATATGTTTTTATTTTAACTTTACGATTGCATTGCCGACACTATTTAATTGCTGGCCGTAATACCGGAAGTCGGGCCGTTCTCAGGCTATCGACAGTTTATAGATTGCCATCGATATATTCACGCCGCGCGGCACAACACTAAGCCAAAGTTTTTCCTAGCTATTGTGCGGCGCACAATCAGGCCGCCCTCATTACTCGAGCGCATCAACAGACACCGCCGTTAGGTCATTCTTATCATAAAAAGGGCTTTAAAAGCTAGCTTTTTATATTGCTCAAGAACATTCGCGACCCGTTCATGGCAACTTCATACACACAATTGCAAGCCCAAAAGTTACTGTAACCGCACCTAAGCGCGTTGTTGTCAGGTGGCGTGATTGAACAATCAAGGTCAACTAAATACAGTCAACAGTACCACGAGTTACCACTTTAAATTTACATTACCGTTCGCGTAAACAAATGTATTTGGCATTTGACATTGTCATGTCATGTCATGTGTCATCCCAATAAATTTTTTTTACACGAACGGTAATGTAAATTTAAAGTGGCAACTCGTGGTAGACGTAGGTTACTGGTGCGTGTTATAGGCGCATGATAATTGATTAATTTTGGCACTAAATTAATGGATTGGAGTTATAAAGTTGTAGAATACCCTTAAAACTATTTAATTTCCGAATGACGGAAGGAAATTTTCCACTGGGTTGGGTTGTAAATATGTGCGAGAATCGCTATTGCTGTGACCCTTTTTCATCGAAAGATGGTGTTGAATGCATTCCATAACCCTTGCAAATATTTTGTATCCAACGCAAAGTCGCACTCTAAATACACGGCAATGGAGTCACATATTGCGCAAGCAAAAATTACAATTCTGATAAACTAATTTACTCCCACGGGTAACGCCACCGGTGAGAGACATAAAATAAATTTTCTATTAAGTCTGGGTTCTAAAAAATTAGGGCGTTGCTTGGAAAATCATAAAAATATTGGTAGTTTTCGCTGCATGATTCAAATTTACTGAACTGCTGACCTTGAGAACACCTCTCTAATGATTAATGATTATGTAACAGTGCTTAGGCTCGTAGGTTCGATTATCACATGAGACAAACATTAAAGTGTAGAAAATTCTTGTTGCGATCTATTTATGTAACTTGGTTTTTATAATATGAATATTTACCGGTCTGACGAACGTTTAAGTAAATTTAATAGTTTCAAATTAACCCAAAATTACTTTTGCATTTAAAAAATATGCATCCTATGAAATGGAACGAAATAGATGAATGAGAAGCAAGATTTACTTTTGTCGTCATTCGATCGGAACGATATAGCATTACCTTCACGCTCTCTATACGTGAAAAGCGTGGCTAACATTCTCGACTCAAGCTAAACACTGTTTGGTCAAGTGACCAGACAGTTATGACGAGGGGAGTCCGCAAACCAATAATAGATAGTACCGAAAGTACTCTTAAGTAAAAATGCTGTAACATCTAATCACATTCACGGTCAACTTTCGAAATACTTCATCATTATAATCTTTCAATGTTTCATTTGCTCCTTTATTGAAACTAATTTGTATTAAGTAATAAAGATAATTTGCTATTTTGAAAATATAGGCGCAGCATTATTTTAAATTTCAAACAGTGCTTACCTACACATTTTGCCTAACATAATTAACTCTCACAAAATGTGGTAGGTGGTGAGTTTACCGCCACTATTATTGCCCAGGTAACATGCTAGATAGCCACGAAACTCTCGTATTTAATTTCGCGACAGCCGCTTACTTAAGTAATTAACACCAGATCTTGCACATTAATATAATCACGACTCTTCAGATTATAGGTAATATAATCAGTAGCTTAACTTATCTAGTAAGCTACGGTGCTCTTGACACCAATCCTGAGTTTTATTCATTTAAGTTGTTAGGTAAACATTACAACATGCTTCTTTCATCACAGATTTGTGTGAAAAAAACCGCAAATGCCTTGCAATTTTGTTTTTCTCTGTGAGCTGATAATACGACAATGGTATTTAACAATCGATCGTTAAGTGGATGTTGCTTGGTAATTATATTGCGGTGGGAGGAGTAATTAAGAGTTGATTCAACTTTTTATATTATTACGTGAGATTCAAACGGTGATGACCGATTTCATTATGATACTATGCCACGAACCCGCTACACATATGATATTAGCATAATTCGTGAGGTGATTTACACTGACTTTATTCATATCGCAATAAGGTCCAAAATAGTGAAATAATTTGTGACGCACATGCTCAATGTGACCTCTTTTGGAAGAATTAATGAAGTGTTTCACCGTTGCCATCCTTGAATAGACAATAAAATTTAACACTGATACATAAAGATAAAAAGTAGGCGTATCCATCAATTATGAATTGTTAAATTTAGTTATTGCGTAGATAATGTATGTCTGGGCAATGGTCTAAGGCAAGATATCTGATTATCATTAGTTACTGACACCCATAATAGGTACTAGTTAGGTACTTGATAACCTAGTTGACCTACTCTAGGCAAGATTACTTATTTAAAATAGTAAACTTCAAGTGTGAATGTGCATGAATTTGCATTAATATTGTTATCTAATCTATATCTCGTAGAATAGATGTGGAGCGCTGAAAAGCGTGTGCCTCAAGACAAATGCCACTCGCATCATATGCCCCATAACCTAAATTAATATTGGTATAAATGAAACGTCATTAAATTGAGATCAAGTTAATTTTAGCCGCCTCTAACATTCTCGCCACGAGGTAGCGTTCGTTATAAACGCATGTTGACAAGAATACGAGTAGGACTATCAATCTTGATCTACACAAAGCTCTATTGAGTCAAAAGCAAAAACCGCTGCCAAAAAACTTGGTATCCTCTTTAAGATTCGGCGATACTTCACACCGGAACAGCTACACCACTTGTATCAAGCACAAGTTCTATCGTGTATGGAGTACTGCTGTCACCTGTGGGATGGCTCTGCCAAGTACCAGTTGGATGCAATGAACTCAGTGGACCGAAGAGCTAGGAGACTCATAGGCGACGATGCGCTCGTTGGAACAAAACTTCAGAGTTTGGAGTATCGGCGTAAAGTCGCCTGTCTATCGGTTTTTATAAGGTGTATTTTGAAGAGTGTGCGCAGGAACTACCCAAGCTGATACCACCCTCTAATTTCTACCACCGGACCACTATACGCCGGGAGGGCTAGGCTAGGGTAACAAAAAGTGCATGTTAACTATTCGCTGATGATTTGTCTTTGGTCATCCCATGTACAAACAACCAAGATCTGAACGGAAAATTAGATAATTTCCTTGGAAATATTATAAGCTGGCTATCGCTTCAGAATCTAAAATTAAATTTTGAAAAAACAAAGATAATGCAATTCAAGCCATATCAAAAACCATCGTTAGACATAAATTATTCACATGGACATTAAATTAGAATGCGTAAAAGCACATCCACTTTTGGGCATAGTGCTTGATTCAGCCATAAACTGGAAAGAACACATAAAAACGGTAGCGTCCAAATTATCCAGATTCACTTATGCACTCCACGAGCTTAAGAAATCAACAGATGCCAAAACAGCAACGTGTGCGTACTATGCTTATGCACATGCCTGGCTCCAATATGGAATAATATTATGGGGAAATTCTACAGACGCCGTTAAACTATTTATTTTGCAAAAGAGATGTCTTAGAATATTGGTAAATATACAGGGCATAGACAGCTGCAAACCCCACTTCATAAGAGAAAAAATACTCACTCTTACTTGTATATATATTCTGGAAGCTTCTATATTTGTGAAAAAGAACCCAGAACTGTTCCCTCTGTATGTGCGGCCACAAAATTTAAGACCTCGTGAAAAATTGGCACTTCCAAATTCGAAATTGAAGATTGTAAAGTCGGGTAGTTTAGGCATGATTGTAAAAATATTTAACGAAATTCCAATTCATTTACAAAGAGAATCAAATATCAGTAAATTTAGAAGAAAATTGAAGCAATATCTTATCGAAAAAAGTTTTTATTCGCTGTCAGAGTTTTTAATGACAATACATGTCACTAACAAATGATGGATGAAAGATGAATGTTATCGATAATGATAGTGTGAAATGGCTGTTGATAGTTTAAATATTTTAAGTGTTCCCGGTTTGCAGTGCCCTTACAGGGTTCATGTTCTGAACTTAATTTAAATATAAGACCAACAATTTACAACATGAATGCAATAAATCATTTGAATTTGAATTTGAATTTGAGGGCTTCCGCCGCCATTTGGTTGACTTTCCAACAATTCGCACTCAACTTTTTCCTGCGTCTTTTCTGGTCCGCACCGCTAGGGAGTGAAACACTCTCCCTGCGTCTGTGTTTCCGGATACTTACAACCTTGGTATCTTTAAGGCCAGAGTGAATAGGCATTTTCTGGGTAAGCGTGTACCACCATCGGCCTCTTCATCGCTTACCACCAGGCGAGACTGAGGCCAAACGCAAACCAATTTTAAATAAAAAGAAAAGATAGAAACAAGAAAAAATCGACCTGATCCTAGACTCAAGCGGGACTTCCTAGGATCAGGTCGATTTTTTCTAGTTTCTATCCTTGTGTCGAGAAAATGTGCATTGTTGAATGCTTAAAATGTAAATTCCTTTGGGAATATCAATGTTGTAAATTTTCGAACAGTCAGTAGTAGGTCGTTTGGTGGTATTAATAATGATCCTAACTACGTTTTTACTTAGGCGGAAATTTTAATAGTGTTCATTTTCATCATTAGTAGGGAAGGTACAATTTTATTTCTTATTCTTTCCTATATTATCATAAGGATTAATCTCTTCAAATAACTTGTAACCAATTTTTTTCCTTCAAATGTGTTGTGTATTGGGAAACTCCTAGTATATTAAAAGGCAATAACCGATTTCAACTGGGTCAAATTTAAAATTGTGCGATGGCATGCTTGCGTTATACAGGGCTGCTCCATAGCATCACAACATAATCTACGCAATTAAAGTTGCGAAAATCAAGCCGAATATTCATAGCCCTCGTTTAAAATTTCGACCGCACACAACTTTGCATAAAAAAGATATCAGTTCAAGTAACTGGCGCGGTGGGATGATTAAACCAAGCATTTCAAACATAAAATACAATAACTTGAATACAATGGCTACCAAAAATAAGTATAGCATGCAGCTTAATTCAATTACGTCAATATTGAAATAAGCTGCGTTCTTTAAAAATCGGTTTGTCTTTTGCCAAGCTACGCAATTAAATTTCACGTTATAATATTTATTATTATAGCCATTCTTGTCAGGATAGCCTAACTTTTCACTTCATTCCGGATAACATACTAACGTGAAGTCATTTTAGCCTGTCAGTCTATGTCAATTGATGTCGCCTGGTCGAGCACACATCGGAAATTGCAAGCTCTTTAGGTGGCGCACGGCCAATAGGCCAATCACTGTCATTTGTTTTTTATTTTATCTTTAAAATTTCCAAGAAAACTGATTAACGAAAACATATTCTGAATTAATTAGGAATTCTCGGAAAATTACACCCGTCTGCCAATCAGTCCAGCGCTAAAACCATAAGAGATTAGGATACGAAAGTGTAGTACGCAGAATACGTTCAAAACTTAAAAAAAGACTAAAGCCTCCTGTAAGGTTTATTTTTCATGTCTGTTCTCTTTTTTTTTATATACTTACTTTACTGCAAAAATGGATGGAAAACGGAACTGTTAAACAGAACAGCTAAATCTTCATTCAAATAAACCAAATTCATGTACCTACTTTTTAATTGTCTATTATTCAGCCACAGGATAGAAATGAATGTAACAATACGAAACGATCCCATACACTATAACAAATGTAAAATGTGAGACTACCACAGCAGTCTGACTGTTGTTTTCACTGAGAAGACCCGGCAAGAAACTCCTGACGTGCCGATGATCACCAAAGCGTGGGAGTGCGGGACCCATTTGTACTGATGACTTAATTTCCTATGATGCAAGCAATGCGCTCACGTCAGGAAGTGGGGCGTAAATGACCTATTATTCTATACTTTGTATTATTACTTTGAAATAAATTATCTGTCATGTAAATCCAAATTGCTTTATGTAAATGTTCTAAGCACCCGATTCGTCACCTACAACAATTTGTGTGAGATTTGAATCGCAATAATACGTGAGGACATTGGCTCCTTCGTAGGTTGATTCAAATGACTTTGGTCTCAACCTGAGATGATATCATCCTTACCAGAGCACTTTTTTTTCTATACACAGGACAGATTTTTATTTGGAGTTGGTCAGTAAAGTATCGTCTGTATGAATTTAGCGTAAAAGTATTTTTATTGTAATTAAACAAACCTTAATAATCCCAGTTTAATAAATATTTTGACTCGCTGGCCAGAATTTAGCGAGCTCCGTTGGCGCTAGCCTTAAAGGTTTTGCAAATGTGGCGTCAAAGGTAGTTGGATTCTCATCTAGGATAATTATTCATACCATGAACATGATGTTATTTCTTCTAATATAATATTTTATAATGAAAAAAAACCACCTGACCGACTCAGGCAGCAAAGCATAACCGCTGGACATTGCTTAGCTTTGGATTCAATAAAACTTCTTATTCTAAATTTTACATAAAAAAAACCTTCTCTAGCCCAAAGTATCGCAAGGTCCAATAACATCTTCTCAAGATGAAGCGTGAAACGCTTCTATAATAACAAATAATCAGAACAAAACAGAGTAGTAATTTGTATGACATTTTCACGTTTCGTGATAAATTGCCTAATAACTATCCGTATTTTATAACGGTATGTTCAAAAAAAATCGCCAGTAGAATCAGTGATCCTCACTACATATCAATGAATTGTGTTCGTGTAAATGGAATACAGAAACTATAACTGTGTATGTACTAAGCATTATAAAGCCATAAACATTGAAAAACACTTCTGTTAACACCATCCTGTGCCTACACGACGGCCCACCATAACACTGAATCCTTTGACTTCAAAGACCTTGGTTTGGATACGGAAACGATATTATTGATGTGTACGTACATCGTGTTAAACGAGCGTGTTTCCGATATAATAATATGCACGATTCTGTGATATTTTTAAATTCTGAATACTCGTATATGAATATTATTCTTTCGCTAACTAAATGTTGAATATCCTTTTTACTCTGTTGAAATACCTATTTTTGTTTCATAGAATTGATTTAATCGTGAGTCTAACAAGCCGTTATTGCATTGTTTTTGTACTTAACGCCATTAGTCGGTTGTAAAGTCAATTTTCATTATTATCGATCGGCTAAATTGATTATCAGCTAGTTAATTTTGCGTTAGTATTATTAGGTTGCAACACCGGATGTTCGGGAAATAAATAAAATGACAACTTGGTTATAGGAATATTTAGACATTTAAATAAACATTAAAGTTTTTTTTTTTTATATATATTGCCCGTCAAGATGACCTCACTCCACCTGATAGAAAGCGGTCGTGAGGTCCAGATATGAGGTTGACAAGCCCAGTCATTCAAACGAATCACATTGTTAATAGGTAAGGGCAGATATGGTGAATATGAGCAAATAACATACACTGAATATCCGTATTTGTGCGATTTAGGTACCAAAATACAACTTAATTCAAACACTACCTATCTGCTTTTTAAAAACGGCTCCTTTTTGCTTAGAGTAATAATATTTGAAAAAGAATAGTAATTATAGTAAAGAAGTAAGTGTGAGTATAAACAATGTCAAAAAACCACATACAAAACAAGAATTTCGGTCTTGGACTAATTCTGAATGATTCCTATTTATAATGATGTTGTTTTTTGGTGATGATTAATAATTAGCACTATGCAAGCGCGGTGATTAAGTCCACCTTTAACTGTATAACTGTTGATAACGTGATCTCAATTATATAGGTATCTGCCCTGCAGTTAGTAGGCTAACTATTTACTCGAGCGCCTTCTAGAACTTATCCCGGTGCACTGACCCTCTTAGCACAGTCCACAAAGTAAGACGATAAGAGGAAGTTGTCATGAACACGCTCTATATCTATGCCATTGCCATTGCGACGCTCAGCGAAGTTCTGGGTACTTCTCATAACTAAACACAGTTACTACTCATATTTTATTATTTATTTTTATTTTGACGACACGATTGGCGTAGTGTGCTGTAGCACGGTTTCTCGCCTCGATTTCCGTAGTGTCCCGGGTTCGATTCCCGGCCGAGTCAATTAAGGAAACGATCTTTTCTGAATTGACTCGGGTCTGGGTGTGCTGGGAGACGCCCCTAGCGTATTTCCTTGTGTGGTACCTCGTAACACAGGGATTTAATAATCCCTACTTCGAGACCATTACAAGAGGTGTGTTGTCTGGCGCATATTTATTTATTTATTTATTTATATTTTAACACGTTTGGCTAATTCTTTATTTTGACACTTTGTCCCGAGTTTACACTGCGGTTGACAATGAAAAACAGGCAAAATTGCATATTAGTTCAATTAATTTAATAACATTTTAGAAAATATGGAATTCATCCGAATAGTCTATTAAAGGATGAAACTTTGACAGTTCACGCCTATGAAGTATTGCATTTTTTTCCGGTAAAGTGTAGGTACTACAGATAATATCGTACTTTATTGACGGGTACCGTCCACTCAGTGATGTGCCTTGCAAACGAATAACAATAGGCAATATAGAAAAATGATTGTGAAGTAAAATTTATCTAACATATAAAATTTAGGGTTATGAGGCCGGCCCCTAGCACAACATTTTGTTTCAATACAGTTTAATTTTAATGACGATGTTGTGAAAGTGATTTAGGGTGTGCACCATTATTAGTATTAAATAACTAAATTCTAATACCTACCTTTTTTAATTCACGGGCTTTTACAGTCGCATAATTATATTTTCTTACACATGCTCGGAAATATTGTCATTACTTTTGAATAAAGAACACGCGAAGTATCATATTTACGTAGACTGAAAACCCAAAATCACTTCCCGGCGACGGTGTGCTGTTTGAATTTAGAACTCTTTCATCAATCGTACACATTGCGTTCTCGTGGCTGTATAGCCACAGATGCGTTTACCTTTCGGCACAAATTGTAAAATAAAAAAAAACAAATTGGCGGTAAAGCGGAGTTGTTATTTTGTTAATAATATTAATTAAATTTATTATGTAAAAGGCCCTTTTTATTTCCTTGCATTTTTTTAAGAAAAACACTATATATACCTCGGCCGAAATGGCAATTGCCTGTCTCGTATCATTGAAGTCCTCGCCTGCGGCTTGGCCTTCAAACTCATACTCGACCTGCAATTGCCTATTTCGCTGCCTTTGCAATAATGTACTATTATTTATCTTTATTGCATATTAAAATATTCGAAAAACATTTTGTTGTTTATAAACTAACGAATCAAAGTTCTATCGAGTAACAAATCTATAATCGAATAGATTCACTAACGATTATAAATTACCGCATCCCTATTGTGAGCTGTCTAAATTATTATCCTAAATTAGACAAACTATAGTGACCTTTTTGTTGAAGAACTACTCGTACGTCATATGAGGAGAACAGTTGTATGAACTAAGTACGTCTTAACATAAACGTTTAGAAAACCACCACAAAAGCATCGTAAAGTTACTTATACCAAAATAATTCCTAGTGTAGATTCCCTCAGAATTGCTTAGCTCACTATTAAGTGAAATAATTTTGTCTTGTTTGGTCATTTTTAGTGCCTATTGATAACGAAACATCTAATGTTGTAATTGCTATTTATTGTTTTTAGCATATATTTGTTCAATGATGCCTGTATGTGTACTTCTTTTATTAAAAATGTATAAATAAGGTTTTAAGGCTCGGTGACTCGTTTCTTTGTCGTACCATCCAGACGTGGAACGCCCTTACAGCACATGTGTTTCCTTCCTCTTATAGTCCCGGGTTCTTCAAGCGGGGCGTGAAAAGGCATTTCTGCAGGCCTTCAAGGTAAGGATGCCCAGCCCAGTGATTCGTTTGAGTGACTGGGCTTGTCATTCTCATATCTGGACCTCACGACCGCTTTCCATCAGGTGGAGTGAGGTCATCTTGACAGGCAATTTAAAAAAAACAGTAACAAACATAAAATACCTATGGTAAACATAATTTTTAATTAACCTGTTCTCGTAGTTATATAACTTTGTTGTCGATAAGTTTACCTTATTCATATTTATATTAGCATTTATAGTTATCACATACTGAGTAGCTTACCTTGGAGATACTATCTGTCGGTATACCTACTCAATCTTACTAAACGATAACTTGGATTCACTATTTTCTAAGCAAAGGTTCGGATATTTAAATTGTTCAACCTTTGTATCCTTTCTCTTTGAATTTGTAAGTTTGACCGACTTTAGTTCATAAGGAAGTTAATTGCTTTTACCGTTAAATTTTTACCATGAGAGTAACAAAAAAGTGTTTTTAAAGTAAATTCCTCTAATTTTAATGATTTCCTAACTGATTGTGTACCATTTGTCGTTGCTGTTGCAACTTTATGTAACCAGTATCACTCGTTGCCAAGCTTTGTAGTGTTTTTTATTTTTAAAACACGTTGTTCTAAAATATTTATTGGTCATATAGACGAAACAAAATGCTTATGTTTTTTAATTATTTGCAGGCCGTAACATTCCATTTTTAAATCCATCATTTACTGACAGGATGATGATTCGTTTCGTTTTAATCTGAACAAATAATCTTCACCTACTATGAAAAAACTCCATGCTTATCAGCAGCGCCCCTATTTGCTGCAAACAAACAAATTTCTAATCTAGATCAAGTTCAAGTAAAACCGACTGACCTTGAAAAAATATTCCTTATCCGATATAGCACTCACTGGCACATAAGAATGTTAACTCCACTTTTAAAAATTCGAAAAGAAGAATAACGATATTGTGCGCGGGAGCATCGCGGGACGGTCGAGCGTGGCGTTGGGTGCGCGGACGCGACTAGAGTGGTGTATACTGCTTGGAGGATGGACCCTGGCTCCTCGCAGGCCACTTCCACATGCGTTGCTGACGAGTGTGCGATTAGGCATTGTTACACATGCCTGAACAGCGATATTTGTAGGAAATGTACTGAAAAAACATACAAAACCTTTACATGCAATGCAACATACAAACGAACACGGTACGACAAGGTTATTTCCCCTAAGAATTTGTATCCTCAAGGAGCTAGAATTTTGAGTCAAATTCTAGGGAAATAGTATAGCTTAAACGCATTTTTTATTTTGAGTCAGAAGTTCGAATGGTAAAGTAACAGTAAAAGCAACGAAGACTTGTGATGTATAGACTAATCTTCAATTGGAAAATTGATTAATATAATCAAACCATATAACCTGGTTTTTACTACTAGCCAAACAATTCTTGTTTATTTTTATTTTAGAAATAGTCGAGACTTAAGGATCGATCAAATTAGCCCTTCAAATGTCGTCTTGAAACCGCACGGCTGTCATATTTTTCATGAAAAAGCTCCCGCGACAAATTAAATTATTAGAAAACAATGGCAAATACAGAAGGAAATAAATCAAATAAGAGTTCTCAAAAATATTTAGAATGGCTGTTAAATTCTCGCAAAAATTACCGCGCCAGACCAATTACCGAACAGTCGAATGTAAAAAAAATTGCAAAATGCAAAAGCTAGTTCAGTACAATTTTAAAATTAATATGACCCTAACCTACTTAATGACACATAAAACATTTGTATTTGTAAGATACCGCGCGACTACCAAGTGACTTTATTTTTTATATTTTATTTTAAATATAGCAGACCTTAGACTTTTTCTAAAATTGCTAATTCCCACATTGACCTGCATCCCATTCAAACGCAGTGACATACCATTCACCGTTGCTCCAGACGGTCGGCAGCCACTGCAGACTAGACTTTACAATTGAATAAATGTTATTGAAGTTACCCGTACGAATACTTGCGGCTTTTAACACTTTTAGTTTTTAAAGAATTCGAGACGGCTAATTTCTGGACGACTCGAACTTCGAACTTTTCCGCAACTTTCTCCGTAACTAGTTTTCGCATTTGCATGTTGGTTGGTCGTTTGACTGCCAATTGCTTTTTTTCTTAGTTTTTGTGGTGTAGCGTAGCATGATTAACGGTTTTTGAAAATGAAAAATGGGATTTACCATTGTCGTTGTTGTCGTAACCTACCTACCTTTTGAATGCGTGACAATTTTCTTTCGAAAAATTGGTTCAGCGTAGGAAGAAACAGCACCATAATGTCGATTTCTAATTTTATAAGAGCTACAATTTAAATAAATATCTAGGGCAATCAATTGACCCCAAACTCAACTATTATAGTGTCAGAAAGTGAGTCAAGCGAGATTGGTTGAACGAGCTAGTTTTTTATTCAAATGTGTGTATGTAACATTATATCTTTTTAATATAAAAGCATACATACATACCTTCACGACTATATCCCAAACGGAGGAGCATGTTACTTTTGCCGTCATAATGAACGGAACGTTCAGAAGCCCACTTTTCACCAAAGTGGTGAGCCTTACGCCGTAATCTGGGTTGATTTGGGTTTTTTTCGATGTTTTCCATCACCGGAGAGTTAGTCGGGAATGAACACAAGGATTGGTTCTGAACAGATTTGAACTCAGGACGACACCATTCACGGTCCAAGTTGGGGTGCTTAACCCCACGGCCACGACGCTATTAAAAGTATAAAAATTGCTAAATAGGTCAAATTAGCCCACAGAGCTATTAATTTTTTTGCTCGAAATAATGATTATTGACTTAAAAATTATGTGAATGTCATGATCTTCCTCAACGCGACCTTGTCTAATTTGCCTATCTTGTTAGAGATATTAACATGATAAAGTAAACAGAAGCTTAACTATGTTCCAGATCGTTAATTTTATGTTAATAAGGTTTAATGAACTTTTAACAAATCTATTTTTAGTGAGCATTAATTTACTCGTAATTTATGCCAAGAAGTGAAATTAAATTGTGCACTGTTAAAAATAGGATAACAATAGCGTAAATGAACACATACTCAGTTCCTTTGTACTTAAACATATACATATTCTTAAGGCATTACAAACAGGATAGTTATTCGTTTCAGGATTTCTATATTTTTTTCTACCGTGTACCTTTTTTGTTTTATGATATTTCGGAGCTTTGTTCGAGTTTCCCATATTCCGGCACTGTTGCAAGTGCCATGAACACGGAGCAACTCAATTACTCCGTGACTCAGAACCTAATGTTAACGACCGTGAAAGCTTAAAACAGCATAATGAACAATTTAAAATTATTTCATTCGTTGGCATTATTGAATAAAAACATTTAGATTTTTTTTCCCGAACAAAACAACCTGGGTTTTTTCGAGACAAGAATAAATAAATAAATGTGCGCCAGACAACACACCTCTTGTAATGGTCTCGAAGTAGGGATTAATATCCCTGTGTCACGAGGTACCACACAAGGAAATCAGCCAGGGGCGTCTCCCAGCACACCCAGACCCGAGTCAATTCAGAAAATACCGTTTCCTGAATTGACCCGACCGGGAATCGAACCCGGGACACTAAGGAAATCGAGGCGAGAAACCGTGCTACAGCGCACTACGCCAATCGTGTCGTCAAAAAAATGAGAATCAAGTCAAGTCAATGAGATGAGTCAAGAATGAGTGCGATTGTAACAAAATAACTGCCTAGTCTTTAAATAGAAAAATGCCTTTGTCCTAACGACGATACGTTTCTATACCTAAAGCAGTTGAAAAAAAAAACCAATTATTAACTACTGTGGTGGTATACTCAAACTTGACACTGTAAGCTACTTACATAAAGATTTCTTCACAAAATTCAGAATCTGTGTTTTAGTATTATAACATCAGTATATTTAAAATATATTTTCGTGACTGAATGCAAGGTTTTCAGCGTTCTCGATATTCCAACCACACTTTTTTCGTTTATTCATTCATAATGCATAACGTGAGGAGTGCAAATTTACTGCACTTCTGCACATCCGCAAACAACGTCGCGCGATGCACCGAAATCCAATGCATGTCAGCTGTCGAAGAAATATCCCAAGTACATTTTTCTGTTATCTCATAAAATGTAGTTTCGAAGCTTACCCAATACCAATTTACGAAGTTTCGTGAAACTTTGGAAAGGTAAAAAAGACACAAATCGTAGCATGTTATGTCAATATGTATTTTATGTATGTTAAGTATCTTATAGTTTTTATGTATTCTGTACAGTAAAATATGGTTAATAGAATACCAAAAATCAACATCAATGTCGAACGGTAAGTACGCTTTTTTAACGACTGATAATTGACATAACTACGGGATCGACGAACGGGAGTACGCCCCCAGATACTGTGCAGTCAGATTTCAAAAAGAACATTGTTCTGTTTAGTAACTACGTTTTCATTTTACATTAGTGCTGGGAAGATAATGTCTATTCTCGGTACTGACTTAAAATCCAGTGTATTTCAGTTATTCATGAAATTGGTTCTTAATTTTTTGCTTAGGCTCTTTTTTCTGACGGAAATGACTGAGGTTCTTTTATTTTAAGGAAAACATACATTATCTGACGTTCGTATGTATTATTCACTAGCTGTCCGTCGGCGGCTTCGCCCGCGCAGACTTCCTCTCCCGTCAAAATATAGACGAAATAAAAAAATATAGACTATGTCAGTCCCTGATAACGTAGCTTCATATTTGTGAAATAATTATTAAAATCGGTCCAGTAGTTTCGGAGCCTATTCAGTACGAACAAACAACCATACAAACAAATCATTCCTCTTTATACTATTAGTACAGATAAAAAAAGCCCTGAAAAATTCTTCGTGGTTTCTATTTAACCAACTAAGTGGGTATACCAAATACTCTTTCCTTCCAATATAAAAATCACCTGATATTGTTTGTTGATGGTGACACAGACTACAAGTATGAATATTACAAATTACTGCTAAGATACCGATATTGTTTAATTCTACGCATCAACTATTATGACTCAAAGGAGTTAACGTGCTGTAAATGATGTCTAACGATAAATTAGCATTGTATTTACAGTGATGCCTACTCTTATAACACTGACTATTTATGCCTACAAAAAAGTGTGGTGATTCTAATACGGAACAAGAACTTTCATTAGCAAATAATTCATTATGTCTTGAATGCCGAGAAACAAAACACAACAGAAAACCTATTGTTTTCGGGCACCGGTCAATCAAATAATGTACATTTCCGGTGTTTGTAATCAATGTGTTGCTGAGTACCAGTTAGGAGATAGTTACTGTCTTCCGTCTGCGGTTTTGCTCACCTTATCCATCGAGAACCACATTAAGGAGGTGATATTATGAAAACCACATTATTTCTACTTACTTGTAAAATTGAATTATGAAATATAACCAACATAAAGCTTTAGTTTACTCACCAGAAGCTTAAACCCTTTAAGTTATGAGAAACCTAGAGGTACTTATCTCATAAAATATGTATGTATGTATATAATCGAAGTACTAGAAAAAAAAGATCCTAGTAGAAAATATCAACTTTTTCAAATAAAAGGTGATCCATTTTCGGTTACTTTTTATTGGACACACTGTAAAACAAAAAGTTGTCTGTAATGTCTTAATCGTCAATTACGATATAACTCGAGAAATTAGTTCAGGGACCACGGCCAGAGGAAAATTTCCGTTAATTAGGTGATTTAGAGGAGAGCGCAGCACAGGTGTACAAACATTTTGAAAACATGACGACCGACTTGGTGTAATGGTTAAGAAGTTGGCTACTACACCAGAGGTCGCGGGTTCGATCCCCGCACAGTACAAACATTTGTGTGCATGAACATGTCTGTTTGTACTGGTCTGGGTGTCTCCTATGTATA
The DNA here is from genome assembly GCA_947369235.1 of Udea olivalis. NCBI lineage: Eukaryota > Metazoa > Arthropoda > Insecta > Lepidoptera > Crambidae > Udea > Udea olivalis. The sequence continues at coordinate 6,947,080 of OX376347.1, forward strand.
ATAAGTATGTATTTACAAAAGAAAATGTATTTAAGTATGTTTATCCGTTGTCTAGTATCCCATAACACAAGCTTTAATTAGCTTACTTTGGGGCTAGATGGCGCTGTGTGGAATAATGTCCAAATTATTTTCAAAATCTAATGCCGTCAAGTTTAGGTTCAAGTTAGGAAGCTGCATGCTTTATAAGGTGGAAAACGAATTCGCATCTTCCGCTGTTTTTCCATGTCAGGCCCCTATTCTAAAACAAAATCTGTACTCAAGTGAAGATCTGACTGACTTTTTTGTATGAACTGACGTTTTCAAATCTCTACTCAAGTATTAAATCAATGCTTGAGTGATGTTTTAGAATAAGACACTGTACGGCAGTGTGAGTGATTTCCGCCAATGCAACACAAATTCAACTTTCAGGAGATTTATTTTCACAAATGTATTAACATTTCATAAAGGTGAACTTACTCGTAGACCAAATGAGCGATTGCTCATTGTATCCCAACTCCATCAAATAATTTTTGTGTATGAGTTAGAGCATTCTTTCGTTGTTCTATCTTTGTTCGCGGAGATCCTATAGCACAAGCTAAAATGCTCTTTCTTGATTCCTCGTTCTTGTTCGTTAGAATTCTTTTGGTGTATTGTGTATTTCATTTGTATTAACATTTACACTAAAAGGTCACGGAATGACATTATTTCTCCAATTATGTTCTATATTCGTTTGGTCAAAACCCACCTTTGAAACCTTTCTTTATCAAACCGAAGGCCGAAGACACAGTCAGAAGCGATTGATCTACAATCGCTTCAATCCAATCTTGATTTGTAGGTATGTATTTTGAATCTGCCGTTAATTACCAATGCATCAACTGTCAACCTCGGCTAAGTAAAGCCTGATATTCACTTAATACCTTTCATTTAAAAGAGTGAGTTACTTTGAACTTTATATCGTAGGTATTGCACTGATGATAGACATACGACATTTGACATTGAGAAGAATTTGTTATTGCGAATGAATATGAAATTGTTTCTGATGTAATTAAAGCCTTTTGCACACGAAAGATTTTACGTTAGTCATCTGTCTCGTCTAGTGGTGAGCGCAGATAAGGTCAAAGAATACTCGTTAATCAAGATAGGAACTAGATCTTAGGAGTATTAGGCTATTGGGTGTATGACTATTAGGTGGCTTATATTATGCAATAAACAAAATTGAAAAATTTGAGACAACTACACATTATAGGTAAAATAATTCAAATAAGGTCTTCCCTCATATTAAAGATATAAGAAACAACGAAGGAACCACAAACACCCAGGCTCGACACAAATGAAATCTTACCAACAACAGGCCAGTACCTAATGGTGCAGAAATCGAACGCGCGACCCTCTACGTGAGCCCCTTAACCTGCGCTAATGACTATTTTATAGAATGGGTCTTACCTTTGGGTATGGGTATTTACCTTTTTTAAATGTACTTTACATATTTTTTTCTTTTACAGGTAAGTAGCTGTATTTAAGGAGCAAACTACCTATAGCATAATCGGAGCACACGTCAAGGGAGTAATAGTTGAGTTTTTCTTATCTATGTTATGTTTTTCAAACAACCTTCATCATTAGTCTCATTTTCAATGTCTTTTGATCTGTATTTAATGTTCACCCTGCGTTAATTAAGGCCTATATTCTAAGGAGACAGTGTTTAATAAAAGAATGTTGAAACTCTCTGGTAACTTTTTACAACTGAGTACATAATTACCAAACCACCGACTTTTTATTCAAGGTTTATATCTTACGCTGTCGGGTGCTGTGTCCTATAATTCAATAACAATAAATACTAGTATAATTCAAACTGCCCCACTGCCAGGCAAAGGCCTCCATCATTGATGGGTTTGATCACCGCGCTGGTGCGGGTTAAGGCCCATGTGTTCGTCGATTTTCTGTCTCCCTCTGATATACCAGAGTGGTACTGCCGCCCGTCGCCCCCGCAGACACCCGCGCGCGAGGATGCTCGCAACAAAACACTAAAAATGTTATTCACTTAGACCACAGGAGGTATTTTTGAAAACCAAACTTACAGATTAAAGAAGGCCTATGTTTTCCTGTAAAAACATTATAAATCATACTAATAGTTTTGGAGCCTCAGCAGATTGAAGTTTTACAAAGACCCTTTTTCAAGATTTTTTTAGTATAGTAATTACTATGCTACGACAATTTCAAACAAAGGAAATGAAGATAGCATGTTTAAGTTTATTATATATATTTAATCGATTTTTTTGCCCATCTGTTTAGGAGGAGTAGGCCTTTGACTGCGACGGAATTTCTGAGTTATCCGGGACATGACAAATCCGGGATTCTTTGCGCAACTCCGAAAACACACTTCAACCGACTTGGGATTTAAACCCGGATTTTGAGCCAATCTCTATTACCACTCGGTCACGAAGGCGTTAATCATGTGTCATATTTAGATACACTTAATATCTAAAAAAAAATGGAAGAATAATATTTGTTTGATAGGCTACGTGAAATGGTGATGTCGGATAATTTGGTTTGCTGGTTTCTCTTTTAGTTACCACAAGCATCTGTTAGAACGTCGATAGCACTACGGTGCTTGTTTAAAGTATCGATAAACCGAAATATAATAGTTATAGCTCGATAGAAATACTCTCGCAGACGCTTCAGCAATCGGATGGGACGAATTTATTCAACACTTGAGCCAGTACCCATTAAATTGTAGTGTGCATTTAATTTTGACATGCTCTTACAATACTTAATATACTAATTTGATTCTAGGGGAACACCCAAAAAAGCCGGGACACTTAAATTCTGAATTTGATAATATTTACGATTTTCTAAAAATCGAATTTCACATTTCCTAAGATACAAAATTCCGATTATTCAAAAACCCGAAATTAATTTTACAAATAAAAAATTTAATTTTTTGAGTTTCATTATACAAAAAATAAAAAATGAGACGAGTAATACGAATGAATGTTTGTCAGCCCGATTTGGAATTTGTATTATTGTTGATACGAAATTTTGATAATTTTGTGTCGTGAAATTCGGCATTGTTACATTCGTTCATAATAATAATTTTGAAATTTCAAATTGTAATATTCGGATTTACGATAAATCGGATTTATGATTATCGGAAGTGTGAATCATTCGGAATTAATTAACTTACAGATGATGATTTTAGTAGGCTGTTGCTCATTAGTACATACTTTCCCGCCAGACTATCGATTATCGCCCAACAACGCTTATCGACATCACTATACCTATGTAAGTTACTTACGAGTTTCATTAGTCAGAACATCTGCTGCAAAATGAATCAATTACGTTTATTGGAAGCAATCTTGTGTAGTCGCCAGTCTGTGGGGCTTTCCGAGTATTGTTGTCAAAGGTAACGGGTGTTTAATGCGGGTAACGGTATTTGTAAACGACACACTAGTCACTTGGTATAACGGCTTCTTGCACTGAAGCAGTTAAAAGAAGTAGCTACAGTACCTTCCCTTTCGTAGGCACATTTATTAAATTAGCATAGCATACCATCACGACTTTATCCCAAACGGGGTAGTCAGAGGCAGTGACTGTTGCTGTCATGGTGAACGGAACACTCAGAAGTTCACTTTTCACCAATGGTATTAGAACCCAACGTGAGCTTTCCGTCGCTAACCGGGTTGATTTGGTTTTTGATCGATGTTTTCCATCACCGGAGAGTTAGTCCGAAATTAAACAATGAACACAAAGATTTTGGTTTTGGCCAGATTTGAATTCGGGACCACACGATCCGAGTTGGAGTACTTAACCACTAAGCCACAACGCTTTATTAAATTAAGCCGTTAGTAATCTATGATGCGGGATGTCTGATGGTATGCTACAGTACCTATGCATCCTCCTAGGTATCAAGCGACCCTTAAACGAGAAAGCGTCCCAGTATCCCAAACGAAGTCATCGTTTTTAAACAACTTAACTCCGTAATTCGGTAGTTGTATGTATTTTGAAACTGTTTTAGGACAGAAACTTGATATCTTAAAGGAGAGGGTTAGTGGCCAGTAGGTAATGTAGGTACGACTTCATCAGATGAAAGTGTCGTCAGATGACCACATTAGATAGGTACTTACTAAAGGATAGTTACAGAAAAAAACTATGAATTTATTAGATAAAAGATGGGTCTCTATAATTTCTGTTTAAATCTCATAGTTTTCTTGTTATTTTTTCTTAAAAAAATCCGTTAGATCCTTTGCTGTTGTTGTTGTCGGTGTTGTTTATTTTGGATCAGTTATGTAATTCTATGGAAATTCTAAAATTACGCCGATACTCGTAATTTTGTTTCTGATACAGCGCGTACGCAGGTTAAATGGCCACCTGTTTAGTGTAAAACAGACGTTGTTAATATACTTAGCGTTTTCCAGAGCTCAGTTAAAAATAACGTTTAAAATCAATATACGTTGTTGAGATCACTATTTAAAAACGAAAAGCTTCAAAAGTAAATAGAAAAATGGAAATGGTTTCTCAAAAATTATATGCTGTAAATAAAAACGAATGCTGAGAAGATGTTGAAGGAACATTTTTATCTAACCGAATAAGTGGCCTATGTCAAACTATTTTCAATCAATTCGAAGGTCAACAGTAAACGTAACTGGCATCCATATATAAAACCTATTGAAGCCGACTCAAGGAATAAATATATTTTATTTCAATTCAATGTGAGCGACTGCCATTTTATTCAATGTGATTTACACCGCTTTTAAAATGATTGAAATTAAGCTTTTTAGATATCATGCTCTCAAGTTTATTGACAATAAGCAGCTCTTGATGCCTAGAAAAGTATAGCAATCGCCTCTCTTAGTTTATATGAATGCCAAATAGCCCGGAAAGTTTATATTGTAAAAATAGATATGACTGATAATTTAAAATGGCCGATCGTGTTTTACAATACGTAGGTACTCGTACGTAGGCATAAACAAACTTCGATTCGAATAATTATGGTTTAAATAAATTACATCAATATCCCTATTATACGAGTATCTTAGAAGTACCACGGTGATAATGAATTAGTATTGACACGTATTATGATCTTATTAGCATAAGGTCATTTTTAATAACACTTTTCGCAATTTTTATTTTTCAAATAAGTATCTTACGTAGTATATCCTGTTTGTTGAGATATGAGTAAGCTCTATTTTAAAAATCTCAGAAAGCTTGTTTTGTAGAAATCCTTACCAGTACAGGTTTTTAACAAATATATATTTTATGTTCTTGATAATTCCGCAATAAAATTTTAAGATATTTTAAATCCTAAATACAATTAGAAATAAATAAAGTCATAAGTATTAATATTATTATCTCAGTTCAAAAGTTAATTTTAAGTTAGATAGTTTTTTGGTCTCAGTTGTGTATGCCTATTTTTGACAATCATACAATTTAATAGTGATTCTGGTTTATCGTTTTCTAATTTTGTGACGTAGGTATGTCTTGCTGTTCGTATACCTCAATAAATAAATCACTGTCGAAAATAGTAAGTACTCAATGTATAGCCGGCTTCTCAGAAAAACAGTGTTAAAAAATGAGGTAAATAACGCGATTAAAAGCTTTAAAAGTAATTCAGCAACTTTAAGAGTACATTTAAAGGGTTGAAGTTCTAAAGCATCTGTTTTCCATGTAACATATTACTGTTAGTAAACTTTTAATATAACGAAAGAGTTTTAAGTTAAAACAACAATACAATAAAGGGTTTTTTCTAAAAACCGCTAAAATAAATGAATGCACAAAATGCAATGCAAGACTAACTTCGCAGGTTAACTGGCTTTTAATTTTTTATCTAATTGCAAAATTTCAGTTGCAATTTGCTGGATAATTATTCAGACTTGTACTCTAAACATGTATTCAAGTATAAATAGTCTGTCAAATACCGTATTTTATGATACAAACATTAATTGCAACATAAAGTCCATTATTCAGAGTTCTTTGGTGTTGTTAACACAGATAAATGGTTTCTCTTTAAATCCTTTTGGTGCAGAGCCTTTAGATTACACTTGTCTTTCAGATTTATAGTAGCACTTTTGACGAAGAGTACAACGATTTAGGTCCGTTTCTCAAGGCGAGTATCAGCCGACAATACTCTTGAGAACTAAGTGACTTTTTCATGAATAGGTCGTGATTGGAGAAAGTTGTCATCGCTGCGTTCAAAATAAGAATCTCCGTTTCATTGAATAAGGTTTGAAACAGTTCATTGTATAAATAGATAGTACTCGTAGCATAATATGATAATCATTATGCGTTTCTACAGTCCCAGGATCAATATAACATCGGCGTCAGGCAATATTTGGAATAATAGCTTAAGCATAATTATTTAGAACGCTGAAATATCCTAAATCATTTTGGAGAGGAAACATATTAGCGGTTTTAACAATGAAAATGATAGCATTAAATGCTATTTATGTACACTAGGTTTTGCCCGCATGTTGAACTCGCCTTCCTTCTCATTTGAGTTCGTCGTCCGATTCGAATTAAGAATAAGTCACTGACCTTTTCGGTTTCCATTACTCAAACAGCATTTAAAATTGGAACAGTTTATAAACTTCATTAAGTTGGTCTGTTAAATATCATGTAAGTGTAATCCATCGTACAATAAATTGATATTTTCGGGAAGTAAGACCAGTTTGTGTTCCTCAGGCCGCTTCCCATCAAGATTATTTGCTACCTTCGTTCGGGAAATAACTATTCATCAAACAGTTTTATAACTAAACCAAATTCCCATACAAAACCGTCAACGCGGTCAACACGGACGCTAACGGCTGTCATTGGTAGTGTTGCCCAAAATCGGTCTTGGTCTTGCAGTCTTGGTCTTGTTCTTGCATTTTCGCAAGACCAAGACCGAGAACAAGACCGCCTAATTTTAGCAAGACCAAGACCAACTGACCGTGCAAGCTTTGAGCAAGAACAAGACTAATCCTGCGAGACTCTTGCGTCTTGCAGTTAGGACTAAGTGTCGTTTCAGGGAGTATTGGAGTTCGGGTATACGCTTAGGGACTCCAAAAAAAATTAAAAAAAAATTGGAAAATTGGACTGAATAAGATGAACATGAAGAAATAGACTTTGAGAAACTGTATGCATGTCCCACAACGTCATTTGGATCTGGATCTTGTCTTCAAGGCTTAATGTAATACTCCACAGGCTGCTCCAAATAATACTTTTATATTTTCTGACGAGCTAGGCCAAGGATTAGGCATATATTGTTGTCTAATAAATCTAATCAACAAGTAATCAATTTATGCCATCCAGGTATGTCCTATTCTGACCTAGTTAGTAACATTTCAAAAGAGAAGCTAGGGGTAAACTCCACTGTGGTTGTCTTTCATGGAGACTGCCGATCATTGACCAAAAAAGGGTTAATTAAATATATTGAAACAATAATGGACAGTCAATCAAAGAACAAGTGTAAATTTATTTTGTGTGCATTCCCATACTCAAGTACCTCAAGTACTTCAAATCAGAACAAGGCCATCCAAGACCTTAATTTAACTTTGTATAATCTGACATGTCGTCATACTGACATTGACTTTTTTGATACAAATCTGTTTGTACCATACTTTAGGGTAACTGAAGATACTATGTATCTTCCCATTATGACTAAGCAGAAACTAGCTACTTTGCTAGCAAATAACACATGCCGCAACAATGCCGCTATTGGCAGCATTTTCTATTTTGACATTAGTACTAGTACTAATTTATCTATTTCATGTGATGCTCCTTCAGCGTCTTGTTTAAACTAGGACCTAGGACAACAGCCAAGCCCAAATACTTGAATTTATTCCACCAAAATATTCAAAGCTTGACGGGCAAAGATTTAGAAATAGAACCATTGCTGGAAAACCAAAATATTGATATTTTATGTTTTACTGAACATTGGCTGACTGATGAAAACTATCAGTCTTTTGTCATTAATAATTTTAGATTATCAAGCGTGTTCTTTAGGAAAACCACTATTCATGGTGGTTCATTAATTTCTACTGCAAATAGTTTAAAATGTAAAGAATTTGACATTTTGAAAGTACTGATACAGTCTATTTGAATAAAGTTATTTGAGTTTGAGTTAGATGTTGACGAGTTGGAGGAGTACCTAAGTAAACCCAGAGCAGCCAGCTCGAAAGACATTTTAGAGTGGTGTAGGACACATGAGACAGAATATCCGACTTTATCGAATATTGCCCGTGATTTTCATTCAATACCTGCACTTCAGTATCTGCTTAGAGAGTATTTTCTAAAGCGTCATTAGTAATTAGAAAACATAGAAATAGGCTGAGTGATGGGTCAGCCAGATGGTTACTTTGTATTAATTCGTGGTCAAAAGAATTAATATAAAGTAATAGTAATGTCAAAGCTATTGTTTACTGTTCTATAATTTGATTTGTGTTGTATTTTTATTTAAATGAATGTTTAACTCAATAAATACTGTACTGTAATTTAATTTGTATAGGATTTTATTTTTTATTTAAATAAATGGTATATTGTATAAATTGTGAAACTCTTTTATTCCATTGCATATAAGGTGAGGCCTTGGCTGTCTATCTCTCTCTTTCTAGACATTCAAGAGGGTCCAAACATACACGTCAATATTTTTTTTAGCTTCTGTATAATGTATAATGTTCCTAAAATTTTTAAAGTTAAGTTAAATGTCAAGTTAATGTCATTAATTGGTTTTATTATCTGTTTTAACCATCTTTTAACACATGCAAGCTAATTAAATGTAAACGTTTATTATGGAACAGACTGACTCCCGTAGGTCACGGTAGATAGCTCAGTTGGTTAGAGCATCGGCACGGATCGCTTAGGTCGTGGGTTAAAACCCCACCCGGTGGCAGATAATTTTTCGAATTTCTTAATAAATGTTTAGACATTTATTAATTTGGTTGGTCTTTACTATGGTTATGTTAATTCAAGCTCAAATGTACCAACTCTGTTACGTTGTTATAAGATATAACGCAACTGACTGGGAGCGCAATACCAAGACCAAGACCAGGTGTATTAGCGCAAGACCAAGACCAAGACTGGCTAAGTCTCGTCTTGTTCTTGCATTTGGGCAACACTAGTCATTGGTATAAAGTCGGGGTATACATTCTGGTGTGTATATGAACAAAAAAGCTCAAAAGCCTACTGCTACATACTTTATCCTATTTGCGACTGGGAAACCTTGGTGTGACTACCCAGTCACTGTGTAAGGTAAAATACTGAGCATGCATGACGTATATTTTTTACGAATACGTCATAACTCCGCGGGTGTGTAAGGGTTTCCCAATGCACTTTCAGTTTCCTTTAATACCTAATAATATGATGAGGATACGTCCTTGCATTGATTGAGTTAATAACTGTTGCAAACTTTTGTTATGTGTATTTTTGAATTCACTATATAAGTATTTAAACAGTATCTGTTTTGTTCTGTATAACAGAGTATGGTTTTTAAACTTCTAGATAGGTCGATTATCAGATATAGCTTTTCGTAGTGAAGACATCTTATCGGTCCTCTTATTGTGTGACCCCGAACTAGGTAAAGCTTGTTCGATATTGTCAAATTCAGATGTGCTTACTTTAAAACTTTCAAAATACTCACCCAAAAATACTTACAACCAGATACAGAACAAACGCAAACATGCGTGACATAAACGTTTGCCAGAACTCACGACAACTTTGGTACGATTACTACCAATAAGAGTAGAAAAACTCATTCCTCAAACATACGAGTATACCTCTCATCCTGTTCTGAAAAAAGTAACGAAGCTATACATTATCTATTTAAAAGAAATTCAACTCGGTAATGACGAACGCATTCGTCATATGGCGGTGTGGGTGTGCCAAGAAGTCACGCACGAGATTGGCCACGCGTGAATACGTAACGATTCAAAGAACGGCTTATACGACTGGGAATTCCGATACACAACCATCCAGTTTACCTGCCCACGTTTCATTCAACGATAAGACCAAATTTTTGGTTAAATAACTAACACTTCTCGCCACAAATGTAAGTCTAAATAGATGCAAATCCCTCCGCCTGTATGACAAGGCTTTTCTCAAGGCTTGCCATTGAAGTTATAGTGACACCGACTCCAACAATAACAATAATTGTACCTACATTATATTATCGTATCAGTTTTAGAAGAATACGCAATTATTTCTTTAATTTTTAATGCTTTATTTTGGAATAGTTTTTTTTGAAGTTGGTTTTTTTTTGTTAAAATTTCTGTTTATTTCTTGATTTTCAGTGAATAGATTTTATTTATTTTATACATTAAAAAAGTATCGTCCAATTGCTCCTAAGTATTGAAGAGTTCCGTTACTTTGTCATGGATCCCATAATCAGAACCTAACCAAACAATCATCAAACTACCCTTGAAGTATATCCTTTCCAATAAAAAAAGAAGCATCGAAATCGGTTGGCGTGATAATGAGTTATTCGTCCATTTGTCGCGCATAAGGTTTATCTAGATTTAAAACTTATATGGATTTCCCATGGATGCCACTGTCAGAACTGGACCAAATTAAAATGAGACCACACGGGCAGCATCAGCTTTCAAATAAAAAATAATTATCAAAATCGGTTGGCGTAATATTGAGTTATTCGTCCATTTGTCGCGCATTTTGTCTTTCTAGATTTAAGACTTATATGGTTTTCTCATGGATGCCACTGTCAGAACTAGACCAAATTAAAATGGGACCATTCGGAAAGCACCAGCTTTTAAGACCAGTCGAAAGTTATGAGGTAACAAACATAAAAAAAAACATACAGTCGAATTGCTACCTCTTCCTTGGTTGAAAAAATGAAAGAAGAAAAAATTGTACAAAAAGTACCGGAACTTACTTATTTTTGCTATAGACGGAGATCGCTGAAGAGATTTAGCTAAGGCTTTTGCTAAGCTAATGGCTTGCTAATATAAGTAAAAAATAAGCTTTACAATCCCATAAAACATTCATCAGTTATCATGAGCTAATAGTATTTAATTATCGCCATTCAACCGATTTAGGCGTTTTACGCGTTGAGGGAAAATATGTTGGAATTAACATACAATGTGAAATTAAATGCAATGACAAAATTGCTGAAATCCAATGATTGTGATTAACAGGAATTTGTGAATTGCATTCGTGTCGGTAATTTCAGCTGCAATTATGTTTACATTAGCGTGGCACGAGAGGTATATTTATGTATTAGAGTTATTCACTACTAGCCGTTGCCAGCGACTCCGTACGCGTAAAAAAGCTTTAAAACATCCTATATTTCAAACTATGATAGCTCTGCTTTTAAAGTTTAGGTTTGAGTATGAAGTTTCATTAATGCAGTAGTTTTCTCGTGTTACTGGAATATACACACAACAACATTTTAAAAGGTTTTTTTGGCTTGGCTTTGCTGTAGTTGTCTTCGGCATACTTCATTCATCATATTATGAAGCATGATTTCTCGTAATTTGAGAAATGACGGCTCCTGTTGATTTATATGCAATAATAACAATGGTAATTATGGCTTGCGAAACAAGAATAAATACCCATAAAACAAATATTTTAAAAAGTAACTTTTCAGGTTACGTAGTTATTTCGCTTAAACTCCTAGAGTATTTGATAAGTTTTGGGCTCTACAAATTATTTTTTTGAATTTTTTAAAACTCTCCTGTTGGAAATAAAACAACAGATTTTACGTAAAGTTTGGAGTATACACAATTGTTAATTTATTTATTAATTTATTGATTTATTTGGTACACAAAACAAATTGCCTCAGTACATGGTGAATGTCCTTATCTAAGCTTAGAACTAGAGTACAATTCTTAAACATGTGTACACGGCGTGCTATGCAATATGCAGACTTAAAGTCATAAGGACTTACTTAAGGGTTATTCAATATTATACATTTAAAAGAGTATGTAAAAAGAAAAATGTGTGCTACTAATTTCTAAGGTCTAAAGAGGATAGACTGAAGTTTACTTTTGAAAGAAACCAATCTTGACCCAAATATATCTATATCATGTTTAGATGACAATGTTGTTCAATTATTACCATAATATGACAATTTTAAAATATAACTTTATATTCACAAAAATCACATCAAGCTGTGCATGGGCACCTATTGCTGCTGACAATAACCCATTTTGCAATAGTTTTATAAAAGTTGACCTGTCGTCATAGGTACTGATGAAACTATACCAAATACTTATAGTCGTGAAAAAATATTAATATACACAATAATGAGTCACCTGCGTAAAAGAAAAAAACATGTAAATATTTAAAAAGTGGTTCTAAATAAATGTCAAAATTATGGCCACTGAATGGACCAGACCGTGTTTGTCGAAGACTTGCCGCTCGCAGTTCACTTGAAAGAATATGTAAAAAACACTGTATAAATCGTCTGGAACAGACGTAAAGGCTTCTTGATGATGTTGGTTCTAAATACTAAGATTGCTAAATTGTTGAATGAGAATTTTCAGTACCAATATGTTTCGGATGTCAGATATAAATAGACTTTTAAAAGACATCCGAAGGATGCACTAACGTGACCTCATTGTTTAAATAGTTTTAGTGTCGTACGTCAATACGCACTAATAGTGTCTCAATTAGTTATAATCATAGTGATTGTAAATGGGGGCAAGCCTTCTTATTATTAACCTGGTCCGAGATCCAATGAACTACGTTTACTGTGGTTAAGGACTAATAGAGCATGTCTAATCTGAAATGACGTACCCCTCTACCGCATACACGCACACCTAAAGTAAAGAAAAGCAATATAATTAGCCTATATACAGTCCCACTGCTGGGCAAAGGCTTCCATCATTGAAATCAAGCCTTCGCTGCAATGGATGGGCATTGGCTTCATATATTATAATTAAATACTAGTTATCCTTCAGTGGCTTCGCCTGCGTAGACTGTCTTTCCCGTTTACGATTGCTATCTCCCAGTAACGCCCTAAGCCGAGGTTCGTATCCCCCCTTGGGGCGCCCTTAGGCACGTTACTTAAATCTTAGGGTTAAGAGCCTTCCGCTCACCCACTTGTCCGGTGGAATTGTGAAAGCCATCAGCAGCTAACAATGCATGCCATGTGAAGGCCTATTATAATATAGCCTAAATAAAAAAAATAGCCTAGATGTCACTCCCTGATAATGTAGCTTTATATTAGTGAAAGAACTTTCAAAATCAGTCCAGTAGTTTCGGAGCCTTTTCAATACAAACGTCCAAAAAAACAAACAAACAAATCTTTCCTCTATGTAATATAAGTACAGATGGACGCAATAAAAAAAGTACATTTCTGGTTAGATAAGCTCTAATACATTTAATCGTAAACAAGCTTTTGTCCGCGACTTCGTACCGGTACCCGTTTTATCCCGTTCCTGTTATAATTTTGGGAAATCCTCTCTTAGTGCTCCACCTGCTCACCCACAAGGAAGCCACATTCCAATCATCCATTTATCGATTACCATGGGGATAAAATTAAAAAATTATTCTAAAATAAAACTCTTGTATATTTTATAACCCTCTGGTTAATAACAAAGATGATTTATTAACACGCGTGTTACGCTCGTATCATTTTTATTTGCGTTTAACATCAGCTGGTTTTCCCAGGAAAATGAGAGCGAGTCATAACGCCGTAATATGATCCTAACTCACTCACTTTAGGATTCATTTTCAATTGGAAATCTCTGTACTATTCACGATAAGAGAAAGGTCTTGATTGCGTCTGGAACGAAACACTCAAAAGAGGCAGTTAACGATTTTTCATTTGAGGATAGGTATAACATTTTAGCAATATTAAATAAGGAATTCTAGCATTTTCATATCCATTTTCTTTCACAATTTGTATGGAACATTGAAAGTTTAGCTCCATGCTCTTTTTTGTATTGCTGGTGCTGTTAACCCAGATTCCTGAAATAAACAGACCAAGTGGCGCTAACAAGACGAAAATTAAGGTATGGCTTTGATATTTTTTGTTAAAATCTCCATTTTTAATGCTCAAAATATTGAAGCAAGTTCAACATTCAGAAATAAATAGAATTATGTTTGAAATGATATTTTTAAGATATGCACTGGCCGAAATGTACGGTCCAACTATTTACTGCTTTAAATTGAAGCCGAGCCAATTAAAGATGTTGATCATCATAACGACTGAAATATTATTCTGACTGTCTGATAAATTGACTTGGCGGAACAATGATTAATTTGAGTAATTTAGACAGCAAAAGCTGGACACCGAGATTTTTCCAATGATTTAAACCATGGAGTTTTTCAAATTTGGTTTGGAAACGTTCTTACAGATCGGCAGCATGCGTTCAAAGCCTGCGGTAGACGCTTAACATCAGGCAGCCTGCGTGGTTATTTGCCACGGAACAGCCTTAAAATATAAAGACAAAATGCATGGAAATAAGGCTAAACTATATTAACTTAGCTATAAAATTAAGATAATCATTGCTCCGTTTCAACAACAAGATTAAAGGCGTAACGAGGTATTACGGCCACTGATGCGTTTATAGATTGGACGCTATCAAAAGTACATGCACAAATCCTTTTTGTTAAATTACTACTGCTTTTCAGCCGCCGGTACGGATACATAATATGATTCTACACCTAATGACACCACTTCCTTTGTAGTATTGTCACAGATTAGTTAATTGGTTTTGTCACGACCAATTCTAACAGGTAAAACCCATTATTTTCTTCGAACAGTAAAAAGAAAGATAGCAAAGTAAAGGCCACTTACTACAAACCGTGTATGATGATGAATTACGAAAATGTATAGAAATGACATTACTACAAGCCTAAACTGCGTTATTCAAATGTCATGGAACATACTAAAATTCTAGACATTTAGTTCAATTCCGATACATCTATCAGCTTCATCTATTCTTAGAATTTCAGCGGATATTGCATACTCATACCAGTCATACCCGACCCTCACCTGGATTAAGTAGATAAGATAAGTGATACTGTCATAAAATAGCATGTGTACTAATTCACCTTGATGATATACATACATACCATCACGACTTTATCCCAAACGGGGTAGTCAGAGGCAAGTGACTGTTGCTCTCATGGTGAACGGAACACTCAGCCCACTTTTCACCAATGGTATAAGAACCCAACGTGGTAGGTGGTGAGCCTTCCGTCGCTATCCGGGTTGATTTGTTTTTTTAACGATGTTTTCCGTCACCGGAGAGTTAGTCGGAAATTAAACAATGAACACAAAGATTTTGGTTCTGGCCAGATTTGAACTCGGGACCCGACGATCCGCGATCCGAGTTGGAGTGCTTAACCACTAGGCCACGACGCTCACCTTGATGACATAAAGCAATGATTCTAAATATCGAGTTTGTAAAGGTTTGAAAACGCAATTAAACACAGATGGTTAACGATATGTGTTTAATATTGAAAAATGGGTCAGTCCACGTACCTGAACAATAATATTCTAAACTAATACAGCGGTATAACTAATCTTCCAATTCAAGGGTCTCATTAAGTTGAACTAATTAATTAACCTTGCTTTAAAATCAACATTGAGTCAACGTTTTCCACCCACCAGACTCAAAGTACTTACTCCTAACAACAATAGTACAAAGTACTTTGACACTGCCAGTGAGTCATAGGTATCAGCCAAACAATCTGCTGCTATCATGTATGGTGGGTTTTTCCGTGTTCATCAGCTGGGCACACACATGAGCAAGACAGAATTAATTTGTAGGTTAGTACAATTAGCTACTAAAGTGTAAGAATTGTGCTGTTTTTGTTACGTACCTACTAGCTGTTGCCTGCGGCTTAGCCTGCCAGTTCCTTCCCTTTTGGCACTCATGCTTCACGATCATGAAGATCTCTAAAATCAGTTTTTATTCGATTTTAGAACATTAAAATAAGGAAAATTAAGAAAAGAAGGGCTCTTTCATCCTATAAAATTGTATGCAATCTTTAAATTTTGTCCGTCCCAGTCTAGATGTCTGGTGGCAGGAACTCAATTTTTTTTAATAATAGAGTTTATTTATTTTCTCACAGGAGATTCTTACAATATATTGTACAGGTGTAGGAACATTGCAGGGTAAATCTGCGCCGTGAGAGCTGGTTGGCGCCTGAAGTAGGTTAATAAAAACCTGTAATACAGGTCACCAGGATCCACTCCGCGGTTTGACTTAGGCTACAAGTATGTTAAGAAGCACAAAATAGGTACAAGCATGTTAATATTGAGCCAAGAAAAGGAAATATGTTACAAGAAAATGAAAAATACAATACAATGGCAATGATTATCCAGTTGAAAAGAGTGTATTATTGTATACGGGTGGTGTGAGTGAGTGTCTAGAGTAGATGTGAGGGGTGTGTTTGTGTGCCTTAGTGGTTGTGTCTATGTGTGTAAGTGTCTTTTACTTGAGTCTAAAACAATACACTTTTAGAATAAGAATTTATGTAAGGATAGAGGAAGATATAAAAAGGCGACAGTCTGCTTTAAATTAACACAAATAACGGTTAAATGCACTTACTTCCCAATCAACCGGTTGCGAATGCAATGCGTTTATGGTCGCCTAGGGCGTATTCACGCACTATCTCTTTTTAACTTACGCATAAAACAGTAGGTGCAAACGGGATAGAGGTATGTTTGCGGCCGTACGCATCCTACTTTTACTTGAGAAAAGTAAGTGAAAATAAATTCTGTTTCTGCAACCTTGAAGATAAGATATTTTGTTGGAGGATGAGTATACTTCTATATTTTTTTATTATAAACCTTGACTACACTAGTAAATAGAGTGTTTGTAGGCAGCTTATCTTTATCGTAAAATATAGCCATCTTGAGTGGCCAGTATTTTGGATTTTAATGTTTTCAATCTGCTAAGTAGATGTTTATTCTAGTTTTTATTACAATTTAGTACTCGGGATCCCAATCTTATTACCTTATTAACAGCATTTTCGTGCATTCTCTTCCAACCTAAAACTCAAGTATTTTCTAAACACGCTGCGCCAAATACAGTCCGTTTTCGTAACTGCAAAAGATTTCAATTTCCGATCGGGGTGGCCTCAGATATTTGTTTTGGGTTGGTCCGGCCGATTCCAATTATTGCCACGTAGGCGCGTTTGGTCGAGCTGGCTTGAGGCCTTAATGGCGCCTGTACAAGTAAAACTACCTATACCTTACGTTCTTGAGCAAATATTAGCAAATTGTAATAAGTAAGGGATTTACAAAGTAGGTCCATACCTACTTCGTCTAGTCCATTCTATTAAGTCCATTTAAGTTTTTGAATTTGAATGCTAAGAGTGGAAATACTATATCGCCGGGAAATCACCATTTTATTATGATGATCTTGCTTGATGATAACGCCCGTGGAAACGTAATAACTGAATATTTAAAAAAAAATCAGACTAAATATATTTTTATTTGTATAAAATACTCGTACTTACTGCTATAATATCAACACTTGAAATAATACTCATCTAAAAACATTTTTACGCCAACGCCACCACTCGATTGTAAAGCTACAGTTACACATGCTCATTTGTAGCATGCTTATTAGCACGCTAATAAGCATGCTACAAACGAGCACGCTCATCTACTGACACACTTGCTTTTTATTAGCATGCTTTTTTTAAGCCTGCTACTAAATGACCGTGCTCAAAGCAAAGGATTGAACACACCTGCTTTTTAAGCACGGGTTCGATTCGAAATAGTGTTGTTGCGATAGCGATAGTTTCGATAGCGATAGTTGACCTTGAAAATTAGTCGTACTATCGATAGTCCTATCGAAACTGTCGACCCGTGATGATACTATCGATAGTATCGATAATAAGAATAAAGCGATGCTATTGACCTTTTTCGATACTATCGATAGAATCGCGGCATTAAAGTCGATACTATCGATACTATTTATAACTATCGACACCTATCGATACTATAGATAGTTTTTCTTTAGTAACTATCGAGGTATTTTCGATACTATCGACTGGAAATAAAACGAAACCTTGTATGCGCTCGCAATACTAGCGTAAAATGTTCGACTTCTGATGGGGCAAGACTATCGACAGTATCGATACAATCGACACGCATCCTATCGATAGTTTTGATACTATCGAATTTATAGCATACAGCCTAAATTAAAAAGAAACATAGCCTATGTCACTAAGCCGTATTACCATTTCATATAGCCATTCAAGTTGATTTTCTAAGCTGAGCGTAGCGAGCGATTTCTTACATTTTCAGCCAGGCAACGGTTACCTGTCAATAAAAATGCATCCTCTAGGCACGAAATTGCTTGCTACCCTTAGTTTAGGAAATTTACTTAACCGGCTATAAGAGATTGTAATATGGTCCCTGATAGTATAGCTTTCTAATGGTGAAGGAATTTTTAAATTCAAGCCCATTCAATACAAAGAAACAAATCATTCCTCTTTATAATATATTATGTATAGATAAACCACAACCTTGTTATATAATTAAACCGAGACTGACATCTCTATACCAGATCTCAATGGATACTAGCCTAGTAGCATGCTCAATAAGCAAACCTGTTCACACGTGCTAAAAGCACGCCCCCTTCCACCCGCGCTGCAGGTAGCATGCTCATAAATCGCACGGCTGTCGATTTTTGAGCATACTCGAAAGTAGCATGCTCATAACTATCAAGGCTTCGACACACGTGCTACTAAGTAGCACTTGCTCATTAGTAGCATGCTTTTTTGCTAGTAATGAGCATGTGTAACTGTAGCTTAACCCTTTAATTAAGTAGATATTCTATTCAAACTCTTTGTGTGCATTCATTTTACATGTCATGTCGTCTTTAAATAACCTAAAAGCTAAAATGTTATACCTTTTATAACATATAACTGTGTTACTCGCTAACACACCGATAATGTAGCCTTATTAAGGTAAAATAATTTTTAAAATCGATCCAGTAGTTTCAGAGACTATTCACCACAAACAAACAATAAAATCACACCTCTTTATTATCTGTGTTTATTGATACTCGTAAACAACATTTAATACTTACTTGGCTGCTTACTAATATACAATAGTAATATACAATTTTAGGGGTTTCGTAATAAAAGCAAATGTACTTTCTTTTTGAGTCGATTTATTCATACCTTAAAAGTACAATACAACTACATTAATAAAATACAGACTAGGGACACTTAAGTACTAATCTACTTTAGTTAATTATTAGTTCAGTACGTCTACCACGAGTTGCAACTTTAAATTTACGTTATCGTTCGCGTAAAAAAATGTATTGGGATGGCACATGACATGACATGACAATGTCAAATCCCAATACATTTTTTACAAGACGTACAGGTCATGTCATACATTCATTTGTCGTAGAGTCATCATGACATAATTTTAGCTATTTTAAATGTCAATTAATGTAAATATGGGAAAAATTATACCTGCGAGGTGCAAAGTTTAAAATTGAATGTTCTATAAACAGTGTGCATGGCCTCTAGAAAACCCTAAAACAAATGAAGTACTCGTATGTATATAGATAGATCACGACATTTGGTGTGGCACATACATCATCTCCTACGTAAAATTGTAAATGCTTTTATTTGTAGGTCACCTACCACACTCGCACTATGCACAACTTCACAAAAAACTAACACACGAATTCAATGCCGTATATATGTATTAGGATTCTAAGAATTTACATCGAGATTCGGCAAATTGTGAGTTTGAACTAAAAAAACAACAAGGAACATTTTTATGGCAGCGAAACAAGTTACGTTAACAAGTTACAGAAATACATAAATACAACAATGTATTTTGTAAGGTGAATGACCACATCGGTTTGCTGTCGCGAAATGACATCATAAAAGTAATGTGTAAAGTGTGATAACATTTTGGCATCCAAATTGATATCGCAATGAGGTTAGAATCCAACCACCCCGCCGCAAATGACGTCCAGAAAAATGAACTTAAACGCATTGCACATTGGGACTAAATTGGCTCAAGTTATAGATTCCCATTGCTCGTCATTCAGGTAAATGACCGGCCACGACCGAGAGCTATACATCCAATTCCTTGTTCTTGGCGTACTCAAAAAAAACTGAAAGAAAAGCACCGAGAACCGGGAGACTTCACACACTACTTATAATGCTATAATCTCTCGCTGCCTGTTCAGCATAATCTGTATCATACGAATCCAATTTAAATTATCAAAAATATGCGAACATAACCAAGAACAAGACTTTGGTTGCATTTTTGAACCTTTAACAACGATAACAAAGGACTATCGTAAGAATACTGATGAGGTTTAGACTCTAGACCGAAACGTTCAAAGTATTGACGGGGAGTACGCTGCTCTGAAGGATTCTATGGCTGCAGCTATGGATTGTTTGGAGCAGGCAGAACCCTTGGAAAAGGTCATACTGCAACCAAGTCTCGTGAAGCAAGCTTTCTGCTGCTGCTTGACCTCGCTGCAGCATGTGAGGACGGCGGCATTGCAGGTCCCAGCTGATTTAGATGGAGGAGGAACTCTCTCCTCTTTTTGTTCCTGTAACAAGTAAGGAAACCTTTAGAATAATTGGCTGATCTTGCTCGTATACTCGCATTGATAAATGAACAACTGTTCAGCCTTCGATATTGTTCTTGAAGATATTATGTAACCAAATATCACTAACTAAAGATTGAAAATCTGAAAAAAAACGATTTCAGACCTTGATCTCAAGCGAGTTTTTCCAGTTTTTCTATATATAAATATGAAAAACAAGCATTGTAAAATGCAAAAATAATCGAAGTAATAATTAAATATCACTAGACGAGTATTACCAATAACTACCTTGTTAGATGTTAATTATAGTATTTCTGACTGCTGCTCTTTTAAGAACAATATATTTGACTGTCATTCAAGATAATTAGGTGTATTATTTCGAAGGACGAAATTGCTGTTATTTAAGATGATGACTTTTCATATTTTACAACTTTTTAATGATATATTGAATCATTTACTCTACTGTGCAATTAATTCTTCAATACTTCTTAATATATGTTGATGATTAGGTACTTACAGTAGCCTGGCTGCTGCCATGTTCAACAGGAGGTGGTGGCCTTTGCATCGGAGTTTTCGGCTTAATTGGTTCGAAAGAAATTGGTCTGGATCCATCCGTGCCATCATCATCTTCCCTTGGTTGCTCGTTCGAATCAACCATGCCCCAATTTTGGTTTACGTCTTCCAACTCTGGGAACCGCTTGGTAACGTTGGGTTGGCCGCTAACTTGGATGTTACACGTGCAGTTCTGAGGCACCAGGTAAGGGACCGGATACGGCACGTAAACAGGCTGAGGCAGCACAGGTGGGGGCGGAAGATGCCTCACGTAGACTGATATGTCATCCAATAGTTTCCAGATTTGCGGAATGAGTTCCTGATTGCGGTCATAGTCCCTTCGCTCGGGGTAGTAGGGATTAGGTGGAGGGTAGTCGTACCCATAGTTCATTTGCCAGCGCTTTCTCCGGTGTCGCATTTGGCCGGAACGGTAATCCCTTGAGGGCTCAATGTCTGATTTGTCGTCGTCTGAGCGTTTTTCGTTTTCGGTTCGGTCGGAGTAGTGCCGAGCTTGTACGGCTAAGCATAGCGCTAGTACTAGTATCACTGTTAGTGATCTCATCTGTAAAAGAAAAAGAAAACATTTTTCAAAAGCTACAGTTAATGGTAGTCTTCTTATGTAAATAAATGTCTGGAATGTAACCAACCATGCTTAATTGACCCTAAACTGAGCCGAGCTTAACCTTTTATGGGTATCACTGACTATTATTATATATTCATTCTTCATATAAACATAACAACCAGGCGCAGAACTGTACAAATGTCCTGCGCAATGTTTGCCCTTGGTAATGATCGAACCTTCAACCTCTGCTGCTACACGCATTAAATACCTGACCATTTTGCTATGAAACAGGTTTCTTAAAGTATACTTTTATTACTTTCTTTCAAAAGATTTGCTTTGTTGTTAAAGAAAAACATGCAATTTAACGTTTTGAACAGGTTTGTTGGACATTTGTCTAGTTTGAATATAACTTAGTAAATCAATAAGTTATTGCACACTATTTGCTATTGTATCGCCATTAAGGCATACATTAAGTAAATGATGTCCCATAACTAGAAAGAAGATTACATTGTGTATGAGTTCTCGTATTCGCTGACCTTAAAAACCTGATACTGGTATTTAAGAATCGATTACCTATGCATAGTTTAGCAACATAAAAAACTTACATTAAATAAAATAATCATTAGTCTAAATGATCAACAACATTAGAACTGTGACAAGTAGGTCCAAAATATCATATTTTAATGCACTCTGCATTTAAAAAAACAGACTTATCATTAAAAACATAATGAAAGTGGTGTGGTTAAAATATATATTGACAAAAGTGGTTTTCGCATACGCATCCTGTAGAAAGTTGTCCGGTAGAAAGCCGGTAGCGATAATAAGATGAACGCTAAAATCACAGTACCAATGTTGACAAATAAAAAAATGCAGCAAGCATTCGCTCAAATACCAAAGCGTCCATTTTTATCTGCGTGTACGCCTACCTTGCGATCTATTTCGGGTGGCTGGGTGATCACTGAATGAAAATAACTGTTTTGCTTGGACTATTGACACTGAACACTGATTAATATCGAACTCCTAGAGGAAAATGTGACGCGTGTTAGCGCGACCGGTCGTTATGACGCCGTGTGTCTGACTGAGGAAGTCTGGTGTGCACGCGACCGTGACAATGAATGCGCAGGAGTCGGCACGCCTTCAATATATATTACTAATTCCAAAAATTGTGTGAACGCCGGCTCTATCGCGTCACCGGCGTTTTGTGCAGTGATAGAAGTACACTGCCGAACATAAATAAATAGTGACAAACGATCACTAGCAATAATAATGGCTTAAGGTTCAAATATGGACCTATATTAGTGGTCGTGACGGGTTGTGTTCGTGTTGATGGTAAGCTAGTCGCAGCTCATCGGCAACATATGGGTCTGAAGGGGTTTCTTAATGACTGACAATACAATGTTTACTAAGCTTTAGATATTCGGCCGCGCTTGAGTGATACCTCTGGCTCTCCTTATTGGCTCCGGTAACCGCTTACTTTGCAATCTGCATGCTTGGTGCCTGATGGCCATCGGCGACGTAAATTACTTAATGAACTACACCAATCGACATGACCATTTTTACTTCCAACGGGCTGAAAAAGCTTAGTCAAATATAAAAAAAAATTTTTTCAGCTCAAACAATTCTACTTATTTCAAATTCAATCAAAGTCGACAAATTTAAAATGACCGAATTATATTTAAGGTCACTGTTGCCTTAAAAATCAAAATCAAAAACAAAACAAATAAATCATATTTGACGACGTAAAAAGCGTAGGTGTACAAATTGTACAATAGGTTCCGGGTTCAACTACGGTCAAGTTAATTTTGTAAGCGATTCCTCCCAATAACCTCGAAGCTGGGTGTTTTCTGATACACTCTCAGTGATTTTATCTCTTCTTAAAAAAATAAATAATTAATTAATTTCGTATGAACTGACGTTGTCCAGCCAGAAAATTTTAATTCCACTCAGCATTAGACTTAGGTTCATTTTGTTATTTTTTACTGAATTTATTGCCAAATAATCTCAGTGCTTTCTTTTAATGTCTGCTCAATCACTTTTTATTCAGTCATCCTGACGCAGCGCCGCCTTTGCTACTTTGATTATTGAGCCTAAAAGGGATCCGCCTTTGCCCGGAAGCACAAAAAAGCAAGAAAGAGTGAAATGAGGAAGTAAGGACGAATTTAATCGAAAACATGTTTTAACGGCGTATACAATTACCTACTCAAACCTGAAAGGTTTTTAAGATCAGAATGTACCTTGCTCCTTATTATCAGCATTCGTAGCAGGGTCTAAAGTTAAATATGAGAATATGAAATTTCCTCGTAGGCCGGTTGTAGGCAGCCTAGGTTTATATTTGTCGCTCGGATACAACCTGCGTCTTCAGCCAAGAAACATTGTCGCTGGCAAATTGTATTATTCGCTGTTTATAATTCTGTTTGGTCACAAAAAAACTTTATTTACAATTTTTGTAAACTGACGACTCGCCGTTTGTAAACGGGCGAAAATAGAATTTGCCTTACGCTTGTATATGGACGCATAATATAAATAAAACAATTTGTGACGCATTTATTCACTCACTAAGTATTATATTTTTATTATTAAGTATTATTTACTCACTAAGTAGTTTTTATTTACCCTAGACCCCAGGCGTCTATGTGTCTGTCATAAAGTAAAATCAAATAGAAAGTATTTTTTTTTATATTGCCCGTCAAGATGACCTCACTCCACCTGATGGAAAGCGGTTGTGAGGTCCAGATATGCGGCTGAGTCATTCAAACGAATCACTGGGCTAGCCATCCTCACCTTGAAGGCCTGCAGAAATGCCTTTTCACGCCCCGCTTGAAGAACCCGGACTATAAGAGGAAGGAAACACATGTGCTGGAAGGGCGTTCCACGTCTGGATCGTACGACAAAGAAACGAGTCACCGAACCTTTCATTACAGTTTTAGTATATTTAGCGACTTAGTTGTTACTCATTAATAAATTACCAATTTTCCTTAGTATATAATTAATTAATTATAGATCAATTTGCTAAACAAGTGTTTCACTAAATTGTCATGCAGTTTTTGCCCTTTTGTTTTTTTATACTAAATGTAATGCTATCTATAGCCTGGGGCTTTACATGTTATTCACATATTTTCCTTATTTAATTATAGAAATTTTATCAAAATATGTTATGGTACAGTATCTTTAATTACAATTGTGTTACAAAATTGCAGTTCTATAACATTTAGCTCTTACTTGATTTGTTTTTTAGTTTGAAGTAACTGTACGTATGTTCCATGATGTTGCAAATATGTTACATTAACTCCGTTTTTCCATGTGCATATTGTCAATTATGTCTAACTATACGTAGGGTTGTATAAGCATACGCGTGAGCCACAATGCAGCAGTTTTATTGTAATGAAGGTGACTGTATTGCATACTATATGCTGCTGCAGTATAGATACTGTTATCAGTATGTACGGGTGCAAACATTATGCAGCACGCACGCTATGCGCACTTGACCAAGTTTTAACAAGCAATGAATGTGTATGCCGTACACTGCGGGTTATGCCACCGAGATGCCAGTTGCATAAATTTAAATAGGAATTTATTTGGTCATTAGGAATAGAATGACGTTAACCTATGTCTACGACTTTGAACCAATATCTAAGAGTAAAAAAAAGGTTTTTTGTGAGGATTCAGTTTAAGCACTTTGCTAATGTGATTAATATGTTACCACCACGACTACGAAGTTTCTTATTTTGCCAACAAACAATTTGACAAAATAAATAAATAAACAGCGAACCACAATTGCATAATCAGTACGTCTACCACGAGTTGCCACTTTAAATTTACGTTAACGTTCGCGTAAAAAACTGTATTGGGATTTGACATGACATGACATGAACATTTCAAATCCCAATGCATTTTTTTACGTGAACGATAATGAAAATTAAAAGTTGCAACTCGTGGTAGGCGTATAGGATTGCTTAATATTAGTTCAAATGAAGTATTCTTAGGCAAACTCACTATCATCGCGTCACGGGCATGGCGAGCGGAACACACAAAAGCCTTCTTCAAAATGTATTTGAAGATTATTTTTGTACTTTGTTTTTCAGTAACCACCATTATGTGGTTTTAATCATTTATTTAAAGATATCAGTGCATTAATTGATATCTTGAAATAAATCATCTTCAGAAGATACAAGAATACGAAAACATATTCCAGTGGAGGAGTCGAAACGTCTGGTTAGAAAATGCAAAAAATTTAATTCGTTAAAAAATCGTTCAATTTGAATGTATGAGTCCGGTGTTCGCGTTAATATCAGAAAACAATTATTAATCCACTTCATGAGTACCTACCTACTATTGTTATTTTTATTACCAACGGATGCCTCAGTTAATATTTCACAGTGCGGGTTACCTCTTGGAATACTTATTAATTAAATACGGACTTACAATTTTTATCTTTGGAATTGTATAAATGACTTGGTACAGCCTTTTGTTTTATATTCTGTAGCTTTGCTGTACTTGTTAGGTTGTTTTGTCTATAAATGTTAAAATTTAAGCAGTTTTTTTACTCAACAAACAAATTTTACTATACCAACTCGCATTGTAAAACCACAACAAGTTTAAAAGAGTAACTACTGAGTGTCTCTCCGAGTCTTCTCAGTAAGAATCAACTCCTCCGACGTGGTGGTAGAGTCGTATTATGTTTGTATACTGTTTATTTATATATTCATATTTTTAAAGTATTTATGTCTATCATTTAGTATATTTTTAGACTATTTAAAAGTACTGATTAAGCAAATTTAAATAAAGATATTTGAGGTTGAGTTTAACTAGGACAAAAGTAATTTTATATAACACAGAAAAACGCAAACAAATACAGCCCTATACGTCCCACTGCTGGGCACAGGCCTCACCTCAACTATGTGGTGGTACGAGCCATACTTTAACACGCGGGCTCAGTGCGGATTGTTGGAGAAATAATTTATAGACAGATACCGCTGGTTTAAGTCTACGATTAACCAGTTTTAGTAGCATACTGATTAAATAAGTTGTGCATTGCATTGCAGGTTGGCATCTCTGTGTGAAAGGCTCTTATTGGAGTAAACTCAAATTAAATTATACCAATCATTCGCATTTCGTGCCAAATATGTCGCTTTTGACGATGATTGCATTTCGATGAGTTCATGTATTTACCTACTTGAATTTTACAAAACAGAAGTTATTCAAATTTCACCTTTTCAGCAAAATATAAACTCATTTAAATATTCACTGAGTGAGGGCAACGCGGAAATGTAGCCAACTGAATGCACCAGGGTGTTTGGTTCGATTCGCATCTAGGACAATGTAGTTATTGAAAATATATTTTGTTAAAATAAATGAGCCGAAAATACCGACTTTATATCAATAAATAAAATTACTAAGCATAACTACATTAGTATGAGTAATAATGATATCTATACCAGTTTGAGTACGATGTTAGTTAAGGCATTTGTATAGTGATATTCTAGGCACTAACTGCCTATTACCTATTCTTCTTCTTGTCGCGCGACAGCAATATTATATCTTATCGGACCATTATTCTGCCGCCTTAACAGCCTTTTCATTGGTACACATTAGGCATCATTACTATGAGAACACATATCACATCTACTTACATTTTCTACTCAGCCAAGGCTTGTATTTAATGAAGCGACAGACCTTTTTTTGCGTCAGGAGATGCATTTAGGCATTCCCAGGCCCCTGGGTTTGGGACACCTGAGATATACGGGACTCGGAACTCCTGGGAAAACAGAGACCTACTCACTAAAACCTGACGCAGGGCCCCCCGCGTGCGCTTCACGACCCAAAGGGCCCTTTTAGTCGCCTCTTCCGACAGGCAGGGATACCCGGCAGTATTCTACTCCCCTAACCTCAGGGAACAGCGACATACTAACCTAACGTAACCAACCAAAATACTATTATATTCTAAAAGTGGCGATTAATCAGTGTTTTCTCGGCCACATAGAAATTCTGTCGTCATTTCAGTTATTTTTATTGCTTAGTTTATTATTTCTCCTTCAGACAATGTTAAGATCACAATTTTTTTGTTATTTTGCGTAAGCAATGCTATGAAAACTAGAAAAACAAACTGGTCAAAAAGCGGCAATTGAATCAGCATCTTCCGCAAGCCCAACAACTTAAAAATCTGCTTTGAATATCGAGCCACTGAGAATCCATTCATTTATTTATCTTGAAGATTGTGGTTAAAGCCAGACGAATCCAAAAATCCAGCGTTGCAATGGACCTGCGGCTGCCACGGCTGAGAGTGTTCCCGTGTAAACCAGCTTTTGCGTTCTTTTTTTTCCTTCTTTGTCTAAACCACACCCTTTCGCCGTTCGAAAATAGACAGACATTGAAATGTTATAATAGCTGATTGCATTAAATGAAAAAAAAACAATGAGTTAATGTTGCGTTTGTGAATTTCCCATTGCGAATGATATATATATAATACCCCCCTTAAGTAATCGCATTTACTCTGTTGAGTTAAAGGAGGAACGTATTAAGTAGTTTGTGGTGACCCTCAATAGCTGCTCAGTAGAGTATGTTCTGCTTTGAAGGGAGCAGAACTACCACAACGCTGTTCATGGCTCCACGACTTTAGGTTTAACGCCTTCAAACCAGACAAAAATGCATGAGGAAGACGCTAAATATATATGTTGAAGTAGTAGCGGACAGTATATACTGCGAAAACGAAAGGCCTTGGGAGTAGAAAAGGGAAGAAAATTTCAATCGTGAAGTGGGAAGCACTAACGAAGGATGTGATGATTTATCCTTTTGTGGAATATCGGTGAAAGCTGGACATCCTCAATATGATAACACGATGGCCAATATTAGCAATGGACATCTTGAGGCTACTTAATAAACTTATACAAGCTATTTATAACTTGAATTCATTTTATATTTCGAAGAAATTTTTGAATTGAAAAGCAATCTCAACGGGCGGGCCTTAATATTTGATTTCTAATTTGCCTATTATTGGGAACTCAAGAGGCAAAATTCATTTAATGTTATTAGCGTTTTACAAAGGTGCGTCCTGATTATTTGAAAATTTCCTAATGAACACATCGAATGGATGCATACCAATTGGCACTTTTTTTTACTATTTATACCAAGATCTTACCGACTTCAAATCTATCGGAGACTGTTAAAAAAATATATCTAAACATAATACTTACATACTTAAACAGATAATATCACCCAGACACACAACAAACACCACCGTTCGGCACATGATCTTTCTCGTGTGGGGATCAAACACACGGCTTCTGGTGCTAAAGGCGGGATTGCTAACATTGGGCCAAACAACAGTCAACAGGCCAGTTTTATTTTTTTTATATTGCTTGTCAAGATGTCGTCACCCCACCCGATGAAAAGTGGTCGATATGAGGCTGACAAGCACAGTATTGCAAAGTAATCACTTCACACACACAGCTGGCCATCCTCATCTTGACGGCCTGCAGACATTATAACCTTTAATGTCTTTAAAGCATATGATTTTTCTTAATATTGACCCTAGGGTGCCGATATTTGGCCAAATCGGCTACTTAACGATCGCGACTCGTGCCGCAGACGGACGGATAACGGAGAAAGATTACAGGAGCCATGCTCGTAAACTTATAGAACCCTAATAAACCGGTATGATGTCTCTATAAGAGTGCATAAGGTTCTCGAAAATAGCCGTGACTTTCCTCTCATGCGAACTTCAAGAGTTCAAGCATCGCAAACAACAGTTAGAAACTTTAGAATTCATCTTCAGATAGAATTCATTTAAGTATTTAGAATATATTTATATCTACTGGTATCTATTCAGAACTGTATATTATAATTAGAAATTTTAGACTTACGAGTGCTTGTAAAATGACACCTGTAGCGTTTACTCAACTTAATTGTTTGCGTAATTAACAACAAATTCTTATGAGTTTGACACTCTTTCCTTACCATCTTTTAATCAAGCTTGAAAAAGGGTTAAAAGCATAAACAATTAATATCATGATGTCTGATATGATACCATACTAATTGGGCACAGTGATAATGATAACAATTTTGGCGCATTTCGGCTCCAGGCTCGTCCGGTAATAATTTCTACTTTAGAGGACACGTTAAACCATCGGTCCCATGTGTTAACGTTAATACAATGCGGAAAGCTACGTTAGAGGCCGCATGCATCGAACATTTTAAAGTATAAATATAAATAAATATGCGCCAGACAACACATCTCTTGTCATGCATGGTCTCGAAGTAGGGATAAATATCCCTGTGTTACGAGGTACCAGACAAGCAATTAAGCCAGGGGCGTCTTCCGGCACACCCACAGCCAAACCAATCAAGAAAAGATCGTTTCCTGAATTGACCTGCCCGGACGATCGAACCCGGGACGCTACGGAATTCAAGGCGTAAAACCGTATCCTTGCTATATCAACATCGATTCAAGCTCAAACACTACCAACCACAGAATAAGTAATACTACTAACTGACTAAAGACTAACTCGCTCGGCATCACCCGATCAGTCTCTCGATGTCACTAGTTGGACGTCTGACGGACTCAACATAGAACATCAAACAATCGATTAAATCATCAGCAGTCGGACTGAATGAATACAAAATGTGAACATAACACCTCAAAGTTATTTTATAACGAAAAGTCCTTCACAAGCAAGACAGACTCGCCTGAGACAGACAAATTTGTCTGTACGGTACTGTCTTACCTTGGGAGTTACTCTCAATACCCGACTATAACAGACATCATCACTCATATGATCCACTTTTGCAGCAAGACAGACTCGCCTGGGACAGACAAATTTGTCTGTACGGTACTGTCTTACCTTGGGAGTTACTCTCAATAACCGACTATAACAGACATCATCACTCATATGATCCACTTTTGAAGCAAGACAGACTCGCCTGAGACAGACAAATTTGTCTGTACGGTACTGGCTTACCTTGGGAGTTACTCTCAATACCCGACTATACCAGACATCATCACTCATATGATCCACTTTCCAAATAATATTTTGAAATTACTCCCATGTTAATTATTGCTCCTACTATAATAACAACAAAAAAAACATACAGTCGAATGGAGAACCTCCTCCTTTTTTTGAAGTCGGTTAAAATTCTCTTTCATACGTGAACCAATTAGGTCTTAATTGGTTAACTCCAATCAAACTAATTAAACTTTGATTGACGACAATCTATTAATATTACGAACTTCTAGCGTCATTAAAATGGAACTTCAAGGTGGCAACATCAAATTACTTGCAATTGCGGAATGCCAAGGCATATTGAGATGACATCAACGCTAGGCCTGCTGAGAGCCTGAGACATAGTGAAGTACCTTTTAGCAATACCGTACCTGAGACTTATAAATCTAAAAGTGAAAGGTCACACATCACAAAATCTCTGAAACTACAAGTGCTAGGAGTTTCAAATTTTCTTCATTTTCAAAGGTTCTTTTCAGGACGTAGGTTCTCGCTAAGACGGTATTTTGCGAAATTCGACCCCTAAAGGGTTGTTTTTGGGGTTGATAGTTTGTTAGTACGAAACCTCGTTACTACAAGTACTAGGAGTCTCAAATTTTCCAAAAGGATTTTTTTAGAGCGTACGTGCTAACTAAGACGGGATTTTGCGAATCAAGTATCGTAAGTCAAAAAAAAAACTGTATTTATTCATTTATTTACAATGTAAACTTACAGCTAGGGAGCCAACACGCTTACATGCTATACAATCAACGACAATACAAAAAGAGAAAACAATTAAAACTAAACAAAAAACAAACTCAAATAACAAATAAAGAGTTAATCCTCCGTAGTAATGATGGTAGAGGGTCGTTAAATATGTTGGTATCCTGGAACTCGCTTAGATATGCATTCAGGAGCACAACAGCCCGAGCCGTGGGGGTGTTGCCGGCGTGACGCGTGCGCACGTCCGCGGGAGACGCAAACAAACGGCGGCGTCGACGACCAGCTCCTCGAATTGAGCAAGATTAATTAGCAATCTTGCTCAATTGTCAATGTCATGACAATGAAGTTCACGCGGACGAAGCCGCGGGCAGACAGCTAGTATAATATCACGAAATTAGCATTAAGTTTACAAACAGTGGTGTTAACAAAATGGGTTTAACACAGGAAAGTATGGGTGATAGCATAAATAATATTAGCATAAATACACTTCAAATAATCAGTTAGGTTACTCAATTATAAATTCAAAACATCATTCCACATTGTCCTGTTTGCAAAGCTACGTAATTCCTTTTGTTTTGTAAACCAGTAACAACAGCCATTCTAGCAACACCTAAACTTAAGTAGGTAACTATCTTTTTAGAGACCTTACTGCAAGATCATTTCTGTGTATGACCCCGAAAGGCCACTTCTATGCTACTAAACATCGACTTTCCAGGTATAGACCGCTTCGAAAGGGTTGAATCGAGATTCATTTTCAAGTAGGTTACGTCGGAACCCCAGGATAGGGGAAACTCTCTGACCCATTTGCTTTTATTTAATTGCTTTTGAGGTTAAACCTTCTGGCAGTTCTGAGACTAAAGTTCAGTTATGATAACTGCATAAAAAATAATAGTTTTAGTTGTTATCGATGCGTCGGATGCAAGTTTATTCCAGCAATCTTAATCATAGATTTCTTTACCTTTTGCTCACATTCGGATACCTAATATACCTATGTATGTAGACACATGTCTGTCTACCACCCTGTCTGCTGAAATATATTACGCTAAAGCGGACGAGTCATCACTTTAGCATTTTTTTTTGTAAATGTTCCTTGCACGAGGAAGCAAAATGTTACTTTACACGAACAATTTGCAAAAAAAAAAGCTCCTAGAGAATATCATCAACGTTGAATGTACTTTATCTGAAAAGATCGTATTTTTACACACTCTGTTTTTTTAAAGTTCTCGTATTGCCGGCTGAAATCTATTTGTCATTACCTGACGTGTTTTCCAGGGTTCTGAAGGGTGTCAGTTAAACGATTTCCTTTGGCTAAAAGTTGGTCTTTATAAGAAAAGGTTTTTCCTGTCTTCTAAAAGAGGTTTCTATCTTCGCGATGCCTTTTTTTCACTTCAGTACCGGTGAGATTATTTCCTTTTGAATGATTGTAATAGGAAAATGCTTCAAGATTTTGTATTGATTTCTCAATTGTAAGTTTTAACTAAAATAATTACAAACAAAATGCTTTTATTAGACGACTTAGTTAGATAGGCCCAATGTTTAAAGATCCGACCAAACGAAGCAGTCCACTATTAGCCATGAATTCTATTCCCTCCCGGGGCACAGATTGGTGTGACGAACATTTGCATTTGTATGTGACGGGGTGTTAATATACCTATGTTGAAATTAAATAGGTTGACAAATTCAACAGTTTCATAAGGCATTTACTGTCGAAAACAAGCATACATCGATATTCAAGTATCAAGAAGTCCTCCGTCCAGATAGAAAAATGTAATTTTGTCTTTAAGAGACTTTAATGGAATGCAATATTTATCTTTGTGATGACAATAACAAAATGTGGGTCGTTCCATTTACTTAAATTAATAACTGTTTGCAGTCGAGCCATATTCTGAAATGAATTTGGTGTCAAGTAAATTAGGATATATTTTGCATTTGCCATTCTGTGCATACATTCCGGTAATTAATATCTCGCAAGATGCTAACACCTAAACAAATAATGCTGTTTACGGATTTTATATTTTACTGTTGTACTGGTATAGTAGGCACAATGAAAAAACTACAATACAATATGTATATACACATATATAATACAGTATGTTATTTTATACGTGCATTATTTTGGTATACAAATTGCAATTGAAAGGACTGATTTGAAGTAAAAAGAGAAAGTATTTGACTATAGAACTGCCTACCCCACACAATTTTGGACGTACATGAGCACCTACAATGTCGCGTTTTTCATCAGATAGTTTCCATGACATAGAGCTATTCTGAGGAAATTTTGATATTCTGAGGAAATTCGAAAATCTGGGGAAATTCGAACTCATATTCACTTAGATGGCCGAACTACTTCTACTTTCATTCACACATCTTCCATTAGCCTTGTTTTTCGCCACATATAATTTAAATTGGTTTCTTTTACACCTTCGTCTAAAAGCCCCAAGTCTTCGTTTTCTAGTTTCACAGCAATAGAAAAGTTAAAACTCACAGCAGCAGTTTTTAGTATTACCTACTTAATATTGAATCAAAACTCAGCAGTACATGCTTCATCTTGAGTTTTTAAATATGATGAAAAACCATACGACGCAAAAAGTCACCTAAATGCTTCATTGAAATAAGAAATTCTGCCAGTAAATTTACCCTCATGCCAACGTCAAACCTAATTACAATATATCGCCCATGTTTTTACTTACGAGTACAAACATTGAACACAATATTATAAAGTTATAGATAACGTGAAGTCTAAATAAAAGCGTTTAGCTTTTTTTGAGTTCTTGTATCATGCTAACTTGTATACTTAGCGAAATACTGCAGGCTTATGTTTTTTTTTAAATAATAATAATAAATATGCGCCAGACAACACCTTTTGTAATGGTCTCGAAATAGGGATTAATATCCCTGTGTTACGAGGTACCACACAAGGAAATAAGCCAGGGGCGTCTCCCAGCACACCCAGACCCGAGTCAATTCAGAAAAGTTATTTTCCTGAATTGACCCGACCGGGAATCGAACCCGGGACACTACGGTAATCGAGGCGAGAAACCGTGCTACAGCACTACGCCAATCGTGTCGTCAAATCGTCGTCGTCGTGTCGTAAAATTGGCTAAATCATGTTCCATTCAATTAATTGTTGTTAAAAAAGTGCTAAAACGTAACAAGAGTTTTCGACGAACATGAAAAATTTATCGTAATTATTGAGTTAGTACCTTTGTCGATGCTTTTTAGTTTAAAAGCTTTTTAGTTTAAATTCTCGAACGTGCTCAGTTTACAGCTTAGAAATTTTAGGTCCGCGTGGTCACGTAATATCACGTAATGTGAGTTAACTGAAAGTAACAGATGTATTTGCAAAGGCTCCTTTACTCTGGATGACGCGGACGTTTCCAAATTAAGAGGTAAAACTCTTAAATGTGTAAGTTACTACTTACAGTGTTCTGCCCCGCCCTGACTGCACAAGTAATTTTTATTCACAGATCTGCTTTAATTTAACATAAACTGCACAAAACGACGAGAGCGTCGTGGCTTAGTGGTTCAGCACCCGAACTCAGATCGTGGATCGTGTGGTCCCGAGTTCAAATCTGACCAGAACCAGAATCTTTGAGTTCATTGTTAAATATCCGACTTACTCTCCGGTGATAGACAAACATCAATAAAGAACCAAATCAACCCGGATAACGGCGTGAGGCTCACCACCTACCACGTTTGGTTCTAATACCATTGGTGAAAAGTGGGCTTCTAAGTGCTTCGTTCACCATGACAACACAGTCACTTGCCTCTGACTACCCCGTTTGGGATAAAGTCGTGATGGTATGTTTGTACATCACTTCGTCTTGGAAAACTTACTTAATGAAACTCACTCAGGTTCTAACTAATGAGTTCACCTGAGTGAAATCTGTTTAGTTAGCAGATGCTGAAGTTTAATCTTGCGTAGACCGACAGCTATCCGCGGCTTAACTTTCCTCTCTTATCAAGTGTGGCTGTGGCCAAAAGCAACTCACGAATAAGTTATGTTCTGTAGAAATCTTGAATAATTAAGGAATGACACGATTTTTATATTTTAGTTATGCAAGTGCTATTAGCATAGCATTAGCATACAATGATTTTTCACAGTGGGATATAGCTCGTCATAGTATTGAAAATCTTAAACATGGCACACGCGTGATAGTGACAGTCTGCCTTCTGTTTGTTGTAACCAAGGAAAATTTTGTTCCTTTGACAGTGCACAAAAGCTACGAGTACCTCATTGTATAGGCCTTTGAATAGAAAAATTAGGTACTTACATTTATATTTCTAAGTATTTCATTGTCTATAATCTATACATATCTATACTAATATTCTAAAGAGGAAAGATTTGATTGTTCGTTTGTAATGAATAGGCTCCAAAACTACTGGATCAATTTTAAAAATTATTTCACCAATATGAAGCCACATTATCAGCGAGTGACATAGGCTATATTTTTCACTAGCTGCATCAACAGACTCCATTCTGACAAATGTAAATGCACGTCGCGGCGTCGGTAAAGCAGCACATCTCGCCCGCGTTTCTCCGACTTGATTTACAACTATTATTTTTTACTAAATGTTTTTTTCAATCCCTATATCACTCCCTAATTATGTAGCTTCATATTGGTGAATTTTTGTTTAAAAGCGGTCCAGTAGTTTTGGAGCCCATTCATTACGAACAAACAATCATTTTTTTTTCTCTTCATATTATTAGTGTAGATTTAGGCTACATTTTGACGGGAGAAACATTCTACGCGGGTGAAGGACGGACAGTTTGAAGAATCATTTAACGACGTATCGCTCTCGGCTCCGAGTGCTACGAGTGCTACGACAGTCTGAAATGAAGGTAGCCTGAAAGAAACTCTAGCAAAATTTGAGCATGATGCCGCCGGGTCGCTTTGAATTTTAAATACCTCATGGAAACAGAAACACGAGTACATAATTTAGGCAATTAACCGACCCTCCAGTCTCTAATCAGGGATTAGTGTAAATAACTAATTTGGCCTTCGCAATGTTTTTGCTAGGCCACTTTTAAACCCGGCCTAATTCCCTTCGCCGGCCTATTTTGGTGTTTCACTTTAGTACTCCAACAGTCTTACCAAACTCGAGACTTCACGTGTCCTCTATGTTAACAACGGTAAGGTTTATTTTTGATTGCTAAGAGCTTTAGCGCAGTAACCTCTAAAAGCATAACGTACAACGTTCCTATTTACTCAGCAGTAAATTATATTTTAAGATCATCGAAAGCGCGTCGCGTCGTTTCGTTGCCAATTTCGACTTATTACCTCTTAATTGCCAAGTTAGGACCAATAAAAATGTTATTTTAATAACATTAACGATATTTCGCTTACTGGTCAAATAAGGACAACGGATGAGTGTAAAGTATCAACGGAATAAAAATCAAGTAGATTTTCATCTTAATTGAGTGAGAAACGGCGGATGTGGATTTCATACAAACGTCTGTGCGTTATTTTTTGATTCACAGGTGGCTTTCCTATGATGGCTCTCCTTGCCAGGCTGTACAGCAATTCTGGATGAAGTCTTTGCCCTATCAGTTTGAATAGCTCACTGATAACAAAGACAATTCTAATCTCTTGTTGGAGACAAAAGCATCTGAACGGGCTAAGGCCTAAGGATACCTATCCTCATCTTGACTTAATTGTTTAAAATCAGACCATTGTGGTCTGTTAACCAAATTTGAGCACCGTCATGTCCCTCAATCGGTGGATATAATTTTTAGACCAGTTACTCAGAAACGTATAGAGAAATTTAGAAACAATATAAACAATCAACTTCCTTACTTTTCACACCAAGACCAGAACATAAATGATCAGTATGAGGATTTGTTCAAACTGATAATGTATGAACATAACACAACATTTTTTCAAAAAAAAAAGTGACAGTTGATAAATTTAAATTTAAATTCAGTGACTGCGGACTACTCCAGGTATTCATAAAAGTAGGATTAAATTATACGAATTATATGATTTGAAAGCGAACTTATGCTGTTAGAAAAATAAGGCTCCTGACTGATATCGCAACAGCAAGATAAGTGTACTTCAGTTATTTTCACAGTGTTATGTCGTATGGTCTACAGTTGTGGGGCTCGGCAGCGGATCTCAACACCATCTTTGTTCTTCAAAAAAGAGCCATCCGCTCCATTTACAACCTTAGACGACGCTTCTCGCTTCGTGAAGTATTCAAAGAGATAGATATTTTAACTGTGTACTCTCAATTTATTTATGATAATGTAGTATATGTCCTTAAAAACTTGCATCTCTTCAAGAAAAACAGTGATGCTTATACCAGAATCAAAAATAAGCTCGTAACTCCCGGGCTAAGACTGCATAAGGTAGGGAAATCATTTGTTGGTCAATGTGTAAAATATTTTAATAAGATTCCGCAAACTCTTGTTGAACTGCCTCTTCACAAGTTTAAGTCACAAATTAAAGCTAAGTTAATGAAGCGTGGTTAATATAGTGTTAAGGATTTCTCAAATGATAAGAATTTGTGGTCATCTTAGGTATAATCTGCTCCTCTGCACACTTTTTCGTTATGACTTTACTCTGTCAATTCAATTTTTGTGTATGAAAACAAGATTGAAAGAGTAACCATCGAGTTTCTTGCCGGAGTCTTCTCGATCGGAAACAACCTCCGAACCGGTGGTAGAGTCACATTATATTTAATTATGATATTAACTATCATAGTATTATTTTATGTAAGTTTATTTTCATTCAGTATATTTTTGCTACAATTTTTTTTTTGTATATGACTTTTCATAAGTACTTTTTATAAGTCTATATGAATAAAGATATTTTTTACTTTACTTTACTTATGTTAGATAAGTCAAGATGAGGATAGGTATCCGGAAATAGCATTGTCCGCTTCCATGACTCTTACGCTCCATTGAGAGAACGCTGAAAAAGTTGAATCGCAATCTTTTCTTCAGTGCAGTTCTTTGGAGCATACATTTTGATAAGACGTCGTCGGTCGTCAGCTGGTGACGTCAAGCGAATAACTGCTTCTGATGTTGGTACGTGCAAGGGTAATTGTTATAACGGTTCTGTAAGTAGTCTTTTTAAATACGAGAAATAGAAAGAGCGAAGTGCTCTTTTCGATTTACACTTTGTCATTATCGACTGCCTTGTTGGCGCAGTGGTAGCGATCCCTTCTTCATCGCCGAGGGTCGTAGGTTCCAACCCCAGCCAGGTCTAACCTTCATGACGAAAATTTGTGCTTGCTCTGTGTCTGGTGTTATTATATATTCGAATATGTATTTATTCATATTTAAATCAGTCCCTGAAACATATAGTTCTTATAAGCCTAGTTTGGGGTCAAATGATCTCGTTTCAAGGTGTCCGACACATTTATTTATTATCTCATCAGAATGGACTATTCAATTTAAAAACCACAATTTTTAAAACAGTTACACAAAACACAATATCGAACTAATTCGACTAGTTAAGGAAATGTTTACATGCGAATTACTATTTCCTTTGTCAGTATACCTATAGTATAAAATTTATCAAAACATTTACATTATAACTGAGTGCTATGATTACTAATAAACCTTCGTTATCTTTTGTTATTTCCTCGTTTTTGATTCAATCACGTAGCATAGTACCGACCATAATATTTTTATTTAAAAAGTACCTAGTAAGCAGAATATCCTGGCCTAAGTTCCGGTCTCGACCAGTAGAAATTGTCATAAAGTAAGGATATACCCATAGATAACATTATGTAGACTTGTAGCACAAAATAAAGCGCCGAGCATGTCTAATTTGTGCTGGTAGGTATAACATTCATTGCTAGTGTCATTCCCTTTTCAAGCTACTGTCACGGTGCGTTTACACCAAGCGAGCGAATGGTCATTCTATCTCCTCTCTAAAATTCTCTTTGTGTAAACAGAAATAGGCAAAGACAATTTCATAGGGCTGGGATATAATGAGCATTCGCTCGCTTGGTATGAACGCACCGTCATGTAGAAACTTATTTAGGTATATGTTGCTTTTGATTACGGCTTCAAAACACTTATGCGCTGGGCGGAAGACAGGACGGGAAGGCCAGACAAGTGTCCGCTGCGAACGAAAGAACGAAGGGAGTCGTACAGTGTCAACACCGCGGCTCAGGCTAAAAAACGGCGCTAACAGGACGTCTACCACGAGTTTAGGTCACGTAAACTACGATAGTTGACTACAGTAAGTCTACCATGAGTTGCCACTTCGAATTAAAGTTATCGTTCGCTTAAAGTATTTGTAAGGGATTTCG
Source organism: Udea olivalis (assembly GCA_947369235.1). Lineage (NCBI taxonomy): Eukaryota > Metazoa > Arthropoda > Insecta > Lepidoptera > Crambidae > Udea > Udea olivalis. The sequence continues at coordinate 6,986,613 of OX376347.1, forward strand.
CCTCGTATTGCCTCTATTGAGTCGAAATGGAACTAAAAAACGGTACCTCCTGATGCTATTGTTACGTTATGGTACCGTTTTTAGTTCCATTTCGACTTAACAGAGGCGCTGTACGAAATCGCACTCAAATATTTTACGCCAACGATAAATTAAAAGTGGCAACTCATGGTAGACGTACAGCAATTTGATATTTTTGGTTCTATTTCTACAGTGTCCCTAGACTGTACCGAAATTAAATAAATAAATAAATAAATATCTGGGACAATTCACACCAAGATCATCTACCCCAAACTAAGCAGAGCTTGTAATATGGGCGTCAGAGAATGATAAACATACTTAAATATTACTAAATACATACTTAAATAGATAATAACACCCAGACACACAACAAATATAAATGTTCGTCACACAAATATTTGTCATGGGTGGGGATCGAACCCACGACCTCCGGTGCTAAAGGCAGGATCGCTGCCATTGCGCCAACAGGCCAGTCAAATTCCGTACCAAAACGTCAAAACTGCCGCTAGCAACTGTCATCAGTGAAAACTCATCCTTTAAGTACGCAGCTCCGTCGCCTGCGCAGCGCCTTATTCTGTATTCAGTGTAAAATTGTTCATCTAGCTCTCCAATCTCCAGGTGACAACTTGAAATTATTTGATATATCAAAGCTATCCGGTTAACCGTTTTAAGTTGAAATACAATTAGCGAAAAGAGGCTATTGTTTCCATTGGCTAGAGTTTGCCTTCGATTACCCCATTCGGGATGAAGTCATAAAATGTATAAATGAATAAATAAATATGCGCTCGACAACACACCACTTGTCATGGTCTCTAAGTAAGGATGAATATCCTTGGGTTACGAGGTACCGACAGAGAATTAATCCAGGGGCGTCTCCCAGCACACCCAGACCCGAACCAATTTAGAATCGTTCCTGAATTCGAACTCGGGATACCACGCGAGTCCCCAGGCGAGAAACTGTGAACTACTACTACTGGTAGAGTCACATTATGTTTAATTATGATATTTACTATCATAGCATTATTTTATGTAAGTTTATTTTAGTATATTTTTGCTATAACTATTTATTTTTGTAACTATATGACTTGTCATAAGTACTTTTTATAAGTCTATATGAATAAAGATATTTTTTACTTTTACTTTACTTTTTACTAGCTGTGTTAATAGAGTACAAGTGTGTACTCCAACTTTGTAAAATGTATCGCACGTTACTTAAAGTGTCCGTTTTAGTGAACACTTGTGTAAACCAACGGTTTGTGGTGCAAACTATAAAAGTTCTTAAAAAGTCAGTTTCAAAAGAAGTATTTAAGTGGAAACACAGCTCCACCCCCCAGCGGTAGTTGGCGGGTGCTTGCTTGTTAAGCACAAGTTTGCAGATTCAATTTAAAAAAGGTAATTTGCCCCGATCTACTCATATGATGCAAGGTAAGCGAATTACCTAGTATTACTAGGGAATAATATTAAAGGTCGGGGAGGAAATAGCAAAACAGCAACACGGTTAACACGTGTATCACCCGTTTGTTTTTTTTTTCACTTAAAAAGTAATAGTAAGTGCCAACTTTTTGAGCAAACTAATTGTTTTTGAGTTCTTAATTAATTACCTAAAAACAAACTATTAAAATAGGTACTCTTAGTCGTGTGCTTGATACTCGTGAAATTATATCGACTATGCAAAACCCAGGCCCCTGATCATAGAGGCAGTTTCCGTTCGCAATAAACAAGGCATTCTGCTCCAGAGGCGTTCAATAACTGTTCAGTCTTGGATGGAATTCATGCGTTATCAACTTACCACAGGATATTGCACAGACGCTCATGTGCTGAAGAACGTCATTCGTTGCACATCCGCCACTATCTTACGCTGGACTTATCTGAAATAATGACGTATTTAAACGCAAACGTGTTTAAAAACAAGCTTCAAACAATAATTACTGTTTACAATAATTGGCTGTTCTCTATTTAAGCACCATTCATTCATTTTTTGAGGCTTTGAGCTTTGTATTGGAAAACACTTCTTTTTTATAACTTATTTTAAACTTATTTATTTTGTTGTTCATAATGTTATTATTCAACGCTGAATATTGAATTATTTCGTGCTCTTAAGTAGATATTATCGGCTTAAGATGCTTATCAATGACCAGGCCCAGTCACTGATGACGACATAAGATTGACGTATTGTATTGACTATCCTGCTGGGTTTGCCCGGGTAGTGACTTGCTTTTATTAATTGCTCTTAAATGATTGTGCTTGATAACTTAATATGAGCAGAGCTGAATTGAAATGCAAATACTCAATAACAATGAGATAAGTGTTTATTTTTATAAAAACCTAGTCAATTTAGTGACCAGCATCATCTTTATTTTAGCTACTAGTTTTCTGCCCGCGGCTTCGCCCGCGTGGACTCATTTTTTTTTATTGATCTGGCTGATAAAGAATTTTTTGAAAACAAATATACGGCTATAGCAATCAGAGATAATGTACCTTTTTACCAGTGAAATATTTTTTGAAATCTGTGTGTAGTTTCGGAGAATACCTAGCTAAAACATACAAAGTCACAAACTCACAAACGCTTACCTCTTTATAATATTAGTGTAGATTATTACAGTGTTTGTTCTGTTCTCATATTTATATTAACTCCTTAAAAAAAAAAGTTATTGCCCCTACACACATCCAAGTGCCTGAAAAGTAAGTTAACAAAAAGTCACAACCTACGGTGATTGTTATTATGGCATCAGGTGTACCAGAATTAGACCCCTAGATGACATCACTGAAGTCTGGTTATGATTTCATAATGAACACGCGCTTATTTTTGCTTGTACAATGGACTCGTGACTTCGGGGTTATCTTAATTAATCTGCGGGTCAGATCGGTGACTAAATATCGATTGAGTCAATAGATTAGTCTGAACGGAGGTCGTTGATTTAATTAGACGAGACATATTATTCATATTGTGATTGTAATTGCTCGTGTTGCATTAACATACTAATGTTAGCAGAGATTTGATTTTTTTTGGAAAAAGTTGCATCGATAGACGGTGGCCAGTCTAAATACAATAAAAAACATGAAAAAGTGTACCCACCACCGTTCGAATTAGTAGCTAAGATTTGGAGTACATTCCCAAATACAAAAATATTTTAACACTTTTTGATTACCTTTACTTCTCATGAACATCTTATTTGGACCTTACGAACGACTACATAAAATAACTAAATGGATCAATTTTTTTGTTATAAAAGCTCATACGAGGAAACCGAGCTCTCATGGTCAAAAATACAGGCAGTTACGCTCTATCGGTTGTTGACATAACGCGCTCGGCCCAAAGAATTAGTGGTCCAAATAACTGAATTTTCTGGCAATGGGACGTCACTAACGTCGGTCCGAAGTACGCTGAAAGGACTTTGTCAACAAACGAATACTCCAAATGCCGCCGCCGGCATGTGGCCACACAAAGGCTGAATAAACGTATTACACGACACATGCCGACAACCTGTGACTCCGGTTACGTTTCTGAAACTCCACGGGGCGGGGAATTATTTAGGAACAAAAATAAACATTATATGCGCTACAAAATATTCTTACACAGACACAAGCCAGGAGCAGATGCTTCAGTCTGGAAGTGTTAAGATTCACTGGCATAGATAGGGCTGCCTAATCAGCTACGAGTACTACAAACTTACAGAATCTACAATGTTACTTCAGCTGAGGTTGTCTCGAATAGCTGTCGTACATCCAAATGTGTGTATAACCAAACGGAGGCTGCATTACACAACACAAAACAGCAACCTGTAACTCCAGTTGCGTATAAAGGGAGAGGATATCTTCGGATATCTCGGGGACTTTGAGATAAACAGATTACTATTTTACGAGTTTCGGGATTGTTTTCAACCGTTAGCTTTATCTCGCTAGAGATGTGTAGCTTGTCACAATTGGAGTTACTTTTGTAACAGTAGAAAATAAATAGAGTATAAAATATAAATATTAAGTATAATGTATAGACTATATTCAATAGTGAATAAATATATACACATATTGTTAAAAAAAACCTTTAAAAGAAAAGCTATCATAGAGAAATGAAAATGTCATCAATGTATTTGTAGTAGATACGAGTATGTAGCATAAGTCGATCCATCCTTTTCATTAAGGCGCTACGAATGTGACTTCAAACTGCCGTATTGCAGTTTTAGGTACTTTAAAATCAATAAGATCCAGGCTATATCATTACTACCTATCCTCAGATTTTGCCAAGAGTTGCATGTCTTAAATATCTTATCTGTTAGTTCCTTATATATTTATACTTTTGTATATTTAACCTTACTTTTACCTCATTATTACTAGAAAAAAAATTATTATTTCCTAAAGGCTAATAAATACGCAGGTATAAATAAGTAGACCAACCGTTCTTTGAAAAATTAATTACTTACATCGAAATTTTCGCTACTTACTTTTCTTACATTTTTGAAAACTTCCATCCCACTAAATAGTCACGAAGTATTCGTTTCGATATGATGGAAGCTCTGTCGTGCTTTCGAAGGCACAAAGGAGTTTGCTATACGTTGCTGGCTTTGCTCGGATCAGACTCGACTCGATTTATTGAGATTGCTCTCAGCGAACGTTCTGATGGCCAGTGTGGTCACACGTCCTCTCTGTTACTTTGTAAAGGATCAAAGTTACGGTTTGCAGGACTTGTCTTGTCTCATAACTTTAACTATGAAAGGATAGATTGTTATGTGTCTAGGTTTTGTGATCTATTTATGGATCTGCTTTTATCAGGTTGTACAAACTATGCTCAGTTTGAGATATTAATGGAAGGAGCCCTAGTTATTTCATGTTTAGGTATATTTTTAAGAGGAGTTTAAAGAAGAGTTTTTTTTGTGAAGTAATGAAAAAGGTTTGTAAATGATCAACAATATATTACGGGAAACACATTTAAGGGGCTGATGTAGGAAAGTAAGGTTCGAGAGTTCGAGAGTTATTCCTGAAACAGCCTAAACAAAATTGGTATCCGTATAGATGTTTTTACTACATTCGTTGTAAGTTCAACATAATTTTGCAATCGAAATTAAACTCAAATCTGTTCAATTACGGTAAAATTGTTTTTAATAAAATAAAGGTATTTTAATCGTTGGAAAACATACCTTTTTTCTGCACATAAATGTTAAAAATACGACCGAACTCATAACTCATCATCCGTGCGGTCTATCCCGGTTGTGAACCCACACTGGTGTGTGGGGTCCCAGGGTCCGCCTTCCTTATTTTCCTGGCCCACTTCGCACGGTTTGTGCAGTAATGTATTTGACCAATTTCTGTAATGTTTTTAACAATTTATGTTAAGTTTAAAACACAGCCCTTGCCCTTGTGAGCGATAAGCATCAGTTTTGGCAAATACGTAAAAGTCAAATCTAGAACATGATCACTTGTAATTTAGATACCCAACTATGACTCAAGTGACCATTTTTAAGAATAAACCTCATTCACCAGTCCATAAGAATTTATAAAATAAACTAATTAAGATAATTAATGCAGTCTACACAATGGCGTTACCTCGTCTGCTTCTGATAAACCACATTTGATGTTGTCCATTGCAGATGCATATTACCCAACGTCCTGAGAAACTAACCATTTATTTGTAGCGCGCTTAATATACAATAATATACATGTCATGGTCGAACATTTCAACAACGTAGATATATTGTTTACAGCGCTCTCTTGAATCTTGTTATTTCAATTCAATAATAGTTTGCGAAAATGCTACAGTAGAAACCTACTTTGCTCGCACAAAAATGTATCTATCTATCCACAAAATATTTAACATGTAAAGGTAATTGTTTTTCTTAACATATTTATTGGGTTACAAAAACATTCAGTTCGTTATTCATTAAACTGCTGCATTTCTGAAGGGAACTGTAATTTTATTTTCAAATATTTGCTGGTGTGTTTAAGTCATTGTTTTGAAGTTAGAATAAAGCTAGGCAGTCTAAAAGTGTCTGAGTCAAATTCACAACCTCACTATTGTAACGCTTATTGAAAAGAAGGGTTTTTGAGTCTACCATTTTGCGATCAAATTAAGCAGACTGTCTGTCTGATGTAAGAAATCGCATTATACCTACCATTTTAAATTGACACGGGAGCCACCGTATTTGATGTATTGTAGCTCAGACATTAAAATAACACATAGGCAACAATTTAGGAAGATTTTATGAAATGTGGCTATAATAAATAACGATAAGTTCATGCGGGCGAAGCCGCGGGCGGAAGGCTAGTTTGAAATAAATGAATGAAAATTAAATTTATCGTTAAAAAAAAATACAAACAGCAACAAAGAGTTTAAATTAATTTTAGTTTCGTAATTAATTTAAACGCATCTCTTTTCGTAATGTAGATTAGTAACCTTCATCTAAAACGAGAAAACGAATAGGAAACGGATTATCTTCAGGCAGCTAATAATGCACTCAGCAACTTCTATCTATAAGCCAGCACTAATAACAACAAAAGGATCCTTATCTACCGCACGAATTTTCCATTAAACACCATCCAGGATGAAGCGAAGGCCTTAAAATTCATGATCACGTTAATGTGGAGTTTGCAACGAAAATGCATTCATTTTAACACGCGCGGTGAACACGGAAAACGCATAAAGCTTTAAGCGCAGGTATACATTGAAACAGATGATGCTAGTGTATGTACCGCGCGTGCCATAAAGGGGTAGAGGGGGCACATTTTGAAACTGTTTTATTTAGCCCGAGCTTAACCGTTACGGCAACGGATGTTCATCATCATCATCATCATCCGTGCGGTCTATCCCGGTTGTGAACTCCCACTGGTGTGTGGGGTCCCAGGGTCCGCCTTTCTTATTTTCTTGGCCCACTTCGCGCGGTCTTGTGCAAATGTTAAATTCAAGAGAATGTATCTTCTTATTTCTACACATACATACAATCTCGACTATATCCGAAACGGAGAAGTCAGAGGCAAGTGACTGTTAAATCAGAAGCCAACTTTTTAAAAATGGTATTGTACCCCAACGTGGGTGGTGAGCCTTCCGCCGTTATCCGGGCTGATTTGGTTTTTTCATAGATGTTTTTCATCTCCGGAGAGTATCATCATCAGAAAATATAACAATGAACACAAAGATTGGGATACCATGATCCGAGTTAGGGTGATTAGCCGTTAGGCCATGCACGACACTCTCCCATAAACAAGTTAATATTCGCCACACCACACACCACTTGTCATAGTCCCGAAGTAGGGATAAATGTCTCTGTGTTACGAGGAACCAGACAAGGAATAGGCCAGGGGCGTAATTAAGAGAATATCGTTTCCTGAATTGACCAAATCTTTATTCAAACCCTGGAAACCACCTAAGTCAAGGCGTGAAACCGCGCTACAGCGCACTACGCCAATGATCAATGAACTTATTTAAAATCGACCGAAAATTGGGGGATTCTTTTTACTAAAATGACATTTTGACGTCACAATTAGCGTCAAAAAGTGTCAAATTTGGTTCTCTATTGAGATTTACGTCTGCGGCTTTTAGCGTGTTAGCAGTTTATTAAAGTAGACAGGTCGGGTGTGTACAGCACGGAAACAATATGAAACTGTCGGCTAGATATTGTAGGGATGTTTTGGCACAGCAGAAACACAGTACTGCGCCATCCCAGCCGTTAGTTGGGGAGATTCCAACTTGTTGCATGAAGGAGGATCCCATCAACACTATCATAAAAGAATTCAAGCCTCGCGAGTGACAAAAAAAGGTCCAATTTCGAATTTTTAAAGTATGCGTTAGCGTTGCCAAGAATAATAAGTAAGACGGATTCTTACTGAACTGAAAGTAGAATTTTATTGCAAGATTATTTGTTAGTAAATACCGGACTTTTTTCAAAATATTGTAATGTAGATCATAGAGAAGGGTCTTTTGAATATTAGAGTGACTAAAAATTATCTAGTTGTTTTGAAGAAAAGTTTGGCTTACTGTCCCAACTTTCTGGCAAATCCTCTAACACATATCTACCAAATGGTAACATTATAGAGGAATAAAGAGATCATAGCCAACTAGAACGTGTTTATCAAATGTTTCAAACGCGAAAATGAATTGCAGAAATATTTCTATTAATACGTCGGTCACCTAGTTGCAAGGGTTTGCTATAGTAATAAGACTCCATCTATTAGGTAATAAAAAAAAATGTTATTGCTCATTACAGAAAATTTAATTTGCATAACGTGTGAAGTTATTATTAGATCTCGGATATGATTATTGACGCCGCGTCACGTTGTGGGGATTTCACCCACTCTCTGAGTTTATGCCAACGATAGTCGTTAGCGTTTGTAGTAAAGTATTTGTGTATGGTATTTCAGAACAGCGCCGCTAGTGAATAGAGATGGTACTGTGACGGCAGAAAATGCCTGTATAAGTAGTTAATATTGGTTACTAGACCGCATTAAGTTATTGGCGGAGATTGCGCTAGTGAAAATGAGAGAGAGGTGATTGTTTTAATGCAAACCAGCGAAATTACTTTTCGGGAAATTACACTGTCCAGCTTTAATCACGTTGTGAACATTTTATTCCACCCCTCATCTGACAGATATACGACAGCACGGACACCCTATCTAGTCCTTCAATAAGAATGTATTATTAACAGTAACTTGATAAGATAAAAAAATCGTGAAAAGTAATAAAAGGATTAAGTTAGAGTAGACAGTGCTCCGCCATCTATTGAGGAATAAATTTATAAATGTCTTCTACTGGGAAAAGCCAAAACAACAAAACTATATTTATCACTAATCCAAATCCCAATTCAATTCAAATGAGCGAAGTGGTACACTACAAAAGCATTCGCGCAAATCCCCCATAATCTACGGTTCCATTTCAGAGCGATGCCATAATCTCTAAGCAGCTCATTCAGTTCGGTCATAGCTCCGTAAATTAATCATCAAATTTGAGTAATTGCAATTTCGTCAATATTGTCATTGTGACCAAATGTAACTTTATCGGTTTTTAACAACACTATTTAAAGCCGAGTTAAAGTTCAGTCACCTATTACATTCGGGCTAAGTGTGTTTTTGGATTTTTGTTTGTGATTACCAACTCGCACTTAGAAAACGTGGTGGTTAAGCCAATACCCATCAATTCTAGCGCTGACTTGATTTCTATGACGGAGGTATATCAGTAGTACAGGCTAATCACTATTGTAACAGAATCCAATCGTGCTTGGTACTCCACGTAACTAACTAACTTCCAATAACTAGTTGTCTCCCCGTTATAACTTCAATGTTTATGAATATCTTGTACATGTTTCTAAAGGTAGATTTAGTGTGCTCAATTTACTCATACCTACATGAGTCTCGTGCCCTCACACGTAAATCGTGGCAAGTAGGTCATATTCGCGCTTCGCCATTTGGTCCCCAAGAGGCGAATAATACGGGTAACTTTATCTCGTCTTATCTCGGAGTTACACATCCAGCCAGGGTACGAGATGAAGATTTGTCGCTTGTGCTAGAAATCGTAAATAAGTTTAGACCCTATCACAGCGCCGTAAAAGCGAAAGTATTTTTCAAAGGAAGAGTTACTGCACTGTGCGTTTGTATTACACTAAAAATCAATAATATTATTAGACTAGCTCTCCGCCCGCGGCTTCGCCCGCGTGGACTAATTTTTCTCATACGTTGGGTTACATATCAAAGTCTTCATACGGATCCCTAACGTTTTTGAAAAATTTGCATGCTTATAGCAATCAGGGATAATGTAGCTTTTTAACAGTTAAAGAAAGAAATCGGTTCCGTAGTTTCGGAGATTACCTACCCCAAACATACAAACACACAAACGCTGACCTCTTTATGATATTAGTGTAGATTACGGTGTTGTGAATGTCAAATCTAGTGATAAATTATCGCCATGTTTGTACACTTTTCAAACCTTGTATTAACGTGATGACATAACTAAACGCACATAATACTCGTACCCTAAGTATGTAAACATGTACGAGCAAAGCCTGAGCCTCAAGCAAACAATGATTCAGACACCAGCTTAGTATATAATATAGATATGTCAGAGCCATAATTTAGGGTTTCAAAAAATTACCCACATTAACCAGTACATTTGTTTTAAGCGCTATATTTCCCGGCCGACCGCAACGCTTTTATGCCGTAAATTTAAAACATAAAACACGAAAAGCTAATGAGGGGAAACGAAATGTGGAATGGAAACAGAGAGTTTACATGAAAAAACTTAGTAAAAATTACTAACTTACATTGATAATAGCAGGTTGCTAAAATGCGACGTAAACTTTATTTACCGTGAATGATAAGATAAAAAAGAAGATCCATAAAAAAAAAAGGTTTTAATCAGAGATCCTCGAATAGATAGCGAGCAAAGACAGAAAAACACATTTACATCTAATTTAACTAAGCCAAGCGGGTAGAAGTAAATGTGGACAGTTCCACATACACAGTTCCACCTATTGATTGTTTGTTTATTTATTTATTGTATGTTCTATATATAATATGGATTGAAGTTATATTCATTCATATTTTATGTTTTGCTCTTATAGTTGTTTTCACTCCACACTCTTTATGCTTTAAGAAGTTCCTCTTCCCACAGGTTGCCTGGAAGAAATCGCTCTCTAGCGATAAGGCCTAAATTGTTCAAATTGTTTAAATTGTTGAACAATACTGTATTGGTTTTTAGTATAATAAAGTATATCTGTCTATCTATCTATACACACACTCACACAGCGAGAAGAGTTGACGGCCGCTGGATCAGAATATGATATGACCTGATAAATGTCTCAATATTTAGTGGATGCAGGCCATCTATCCTCCACACGTCAGAAATTAGAATCAGAAATCATAAATATTTATTTGCTACAAACACAGTATATAAAATGGTGAAATAATAACGTCTGCGAGCAGGCTAAACACACTGGTGTTTAGCCTGCTCGCAGACGTGCAAAACAAAAAATTAAATAGCAGTACAACTATAAAGATTAAACAATATCAATAAATACCAATTAAATATGGACAAAATTAGAATAACATCAAATTAAGAAACACATTAAATTAAGAATTACATTATATTATATTAAATTATGTCGATTTCCAATTACAATATTCCTTCAGACTATAAAAATGCTTATCCATGAGCCATTTCGACAGTTTACTTTTAAAAATTCTACTTTTTATAATTTTTAGGTCTTCTGGTAGCAAATTATAAATTACTATGCTCATGTTATACGTAATTCGTTCATAAATATCCTTGTGACAAGGAGGTTGATATATTAAGTCTCTGTGCTGCTGTCTGAACTGTCTCGTTGAGACTTCCTCGCGTTTTTTATAATACCTTGAGAATTACTTCACAAATAAACAAATTTCTCTGATATAAATGCAGGGTAGCAGTAGTATATTAAACTCGTTAAAAAGTGGTTTACAGCTATCAAGATACCACGCATTACCTAACGATCGAATGCACCTTTTCTGAATTTTGAAGGCTCTTTCAAAATCTACCGAATTGCCCCAGAGTATGATTCCGTAGCTAAGTACTGACGACACATAGCCGTGGTAAGCAGTGAGCGCCGCTGCGGTTGATACAGATTGACGGACCCTTTTTATGGCAAAGAGAAACCGGCCGAGTCTTTTGCAGATGGTTTCAATGTGACGTTTCCAGTTTAGATGCGAGTCAACATGGACTGCATGTTGAAAACTAACTACCTCATCTATTTTTTCGTTTTTATACTTCATGTTTAATTAAGGCTTTATATTATTATAAGAATGGAATTGCATGACTTTTGTATTGCTAAAATTAACATTTAAATCACAACCATTTAACCAACCTACAATATTATGTATGGCAATGTTTGCTGATGGCTCCATGAGGTTTTTATTATCATTTTTGACTACGATAGTTGTGTCGTCCGCATATAATATACACTTATGTTGAGTAGCATCCGGAAGATTCTTCACATACAAAATAAAAAGCAATGGTCCAAGAATACTTCCCTGGGGAACTCCTGATTTTCTAATTATCTATATGTTTCTTTGATAAGACTTTAGTTACTTGGTGATATTTTAGTAATTTCTGCACATTGCTTTCTGTTTCATAGGTAGGCAACCTAAAAGAAGAAGGTAGGTTGCCTTCAATTCAGTCATGTGCCTGTCCTCTTATACCGAAAATACCAATTTATGCAAAAGGTTATCGTGATTCACGATGTCAAATGCACTACTCATGTCCAAAAACACTACCATTAGTTAGTGTGCCGCTGTTAATATTCTCAGTGACATATTTTACAAGATCAAAGCAAGCAAGAGCTGTCGAGCTTCGCTTGCGGAATCCAAACTGATTAGGTTGTAAAATGTTATGTGCGTCTATTAAGTTATTCAATATGAAAACCAACGGACGTGTGGACGGCTCGTGGAGATCCATCTGCTGATGCATCTACCAACGTCCGCGGACGCATCTGTCGACGTGTAGAGCCAGCAAAGGGGAAGGCATATGTAACGGTTGATGATGATGACCCCTTGTACCCAGGCCTCTCTTTCCCTTTAGGCACTTTGGGCACCCGTGATTCAGTTAGTGTTTCCTGGTTGAAGAACATAAAGACAAGATAAACTAAGAATTAAGTGTTAATACTGCTCTTAATATTTGATTCAACATGGATTTTTAAGCACTAAAAGTAAGACGGGGCCCATATCGCATCTTCTAAGCTGAATAATTACTGACGACAGACGAGATTGCTCGCTACACTCAGTAAAGGCAATTACTTGGCTGGATATAAGTGATTGGAATAGGCCCCTGGGCCCCAAATTGGTTAAAGACATTCCTGCTTGTACCTATGATGTAAGTAAGAATAGTTAAGTGCTTATTTCATAGTTCTAATTAAACGTTAACTGGTATCTAAATAATGTTCGCAACAAGATCAACACACAAGATTCCATCAAAACAATTTGTACAAGCTGGGAAGTTGTTAAATTTGTATAGTTATAAATTGTTCGGTCCTCAAAGTTGTCGAGAGCCTCACTTTCCTAAAGGAGCAGATTAACGATGTATCTTGTATGTCGCCCTTTTTTTAGTTTTGTTCATCTCGTTACCGGTTCTCTGCCGAAATGGAAAGAAAATTCTACGCTATTCTTAACATGCGGGTTTGTCTTACTCAGGATGATTTTTGAAACGAAATATATTTTTCTATACAAAGTCGGTGGCAAATTAATAAAATCATTTTGATGCTAAGCAGAACTTGTACCAAGAGTGACATATACTGATTTGAAATACTGTAAGTAATAGAAAATCAATAACCATTATTTAATCAAGGATTGAGCGACATTATCATACCAATGCTATTTGAGCGTCTTATTTACACTGATTAGTCGCCACTTTTAGAAATTAATATTCTAAATATATAAAAGTGGCGACTTATCAGTGCTTACCGCCTACATAGAAATTCTGGGGCGCATTTCAGTTAATTTTGCTATTTAATCAATAACCAAAAATAAGCGAATACTCAATATTATTATTAATTAGTCAATATCTGTGGGTATCATCAAAAGTAAATAAATTATGAATTTTATTTGATCTTGCTAGGCTTCGTTTTTCAAAATTGAAATGCTGTTGAATATTTCGCCTCTGTCTGAAACAACCTTTATTAGGTACGAGTATTAAGACTGTAATCGCAACCCTTACCCGCTTCTCCGTTGTCTCATGTGAGTTCGTAGCCTTTCATTGATGTCCCGGATCAATCTCCATCAATCAGTGCCAGTTTTCGACAGCAGCACTTAAACTGTTAGGAGGCACTCAATGTGGTCTATGAATATCTACTCACCTAACTATAGGTTACCCGGGTAGTATACAGTTTACAAAGTTGTACTAGACATGATGACAACCGTGGAATTGATGCTTGGTAACCATGAGTTTATCAAAAACTTATTATCCCCGAACCACTTAAATACCAACCAAAACATTGTACACAACAAACTGAAATTTGTACGAATCTGCGAAATTAATAAATGAGAAACATTACCAAGTGTACTAATTGCGAATTAGGCCGGGGTTTAGCGGCATCTTAATCATCCAAAACAATGAAATAGAATTGATTGACCATACTTCGGAAACTTAGCTTTTAGGCTCTGCTGTTATCTCTTAATATAAAAGTAGTCATTTTACTATTACCAGCATGAAAAAATTTAAATTTAGAACTAAAATTGTGATTTAGCAACAGATTCTGAGCAAAACATTTAGATCGTCTGGCTGCAAATACCTCCAGCTTAAGGAAAGCAGCTCATTACCCTATTCCTGTGTGCTCTGTTCTTGCTCTTGAGTGAAGTCCAAAGCCAGAAGACGTTGTTTAGGAGTGTTTAGTGACTTTCTTGCAACGGCAAGCTGCGATGGGTTAAACGTGTTAGAAGCCTTCGGTAGCAGCTTACGGAGATTAGTCAGTCGGCATGCTTGTTTGGCACCCACGTTAAACAAAAACAGCAGATATAAGAGGATTGAATTGCGTAAATAAGGAACATAATCATTAAAACACCGACGGGTGTTTAAAAGAGAGACAAATTAATGTTGGTCATTTACAGTACGTCTACCACGAGTTGCCACTTTGAATTCACATTATCGTTCGCGTATAAAAATCTATTGGGATTTGTCATTGTCATGTCATGTCATGTGTCATCCCAATACAATTTTACTACGCGAACGATAATGTAAATTTAAAGTGGCAACCCTTGGTAGACGTACAGATGACCAATCAAACAATAAAGGGCTGTCAAATAAGCTACAGCGATGTAAAAATTTGGTGACCTTTGAATCCTGTACTGGCACTGTTTACTCGTATAAAAACATTTGAAAGTTTTAATTCAATGGTCATTTTAGTATTTAGCATAGGTTAACCTATCCGTTAGGTTTTAAGCATAACCAAACTATAGTATGAAATACGAAATGGGTACCGAAAATTGGGGTAATCCGTGGGGAGTGTTGAGAACGAAACGTACCAACAAAAGCTTTTGGTTGGAGAGTAAATTGGATTTTCTTGAATGTTAAAAGTTTTCATCGTCGTTTGCCGCTTTTAAATATTATTTTTTTGCTAGTTATTCTCAGTGACTTCATATTTACTGATGGGCTTACCCAAAGATTAACTTTTTTATTATTAAACTTTAAACTTCGTCAGCTTAATGGGACATTTCCATAAGGTTTTGGGTGTGGCTCCTTCTATGAATACAAATAATAAAAACTAAATAATGGAAATCACATGAATGTGAGTTTGCTTCTACAAATAAAGATATATTTTACCCACTGTTCAAATAAGCCTTAAAAAAACGAATACAAGCCCACTTTGTTGGCAAATACAAACACAAGGTGTTATGGGACCAAAACAAACAATAGACTTTATCGGCCGTGTCCGAAAACTAGAGGCAACGTTTACATAGACGACGCCCAAATCACTCGTTACCTGCTACCGACCTTGAACTTTAGCTCAACAACCTGAACTACAGCTGGGGCACTTCAAAGTGATGACAAAAAATATTATATATGTATAACATTACACGAAGAAACATGGTAGACATACCTACTGAACACTATTCAGTAGGTATGTCTACCATGAGTTGCCATTTGCCGTTTACGGTGATCTTTGCGTTCAGAAATGTGTATGCCACTTTTGGTTCTTTATTAAATCACTAGGGGGGCTTTACCGAAATCTCATATAAATACGTCAAAATAGTTTACGCGAACTCTAGCGGTTGTCATTGGTGTCAACTTATGGTAGACATACTGTACGTCTACCACGAGTAGCCACTTTAAACTTACGTTATCGTTCGCGTAAAACAATTGTATACATGACAATGTCAAATCCCAATACATTTTTTTACGCGAACGATAATGTAAAGAAGGGCGGCGAAACTCGACTGCATATTTTACAAAAACGTTACCAAAAAACATGTTATATAAATATCTAGAGTTAAATTTGTTGAATTTATTTCCATAAAATCGGGATTTTTAAAGAAGGCAGGTCAAAGATAAATTTCAATAAAACAAAACTTTTCTGTAGTGCAACAAAAAGTGCAAAAACTAAACGGTTTTATTTCCTGTAAGGGTATTCCAATCTACGCAGAAGTTTTCAATTACTGCAATCAATTCTATTTTCAATTTGTGTTATGGTAAGTTATATTTTAATTATTTTGACCTAATTTAATTAAATAAATACACTTTAATGAAAAATTTAAAGCCACATACTTTTATTTTGAATGTATTCTAGTGCAAAGTGACAAAACAAACTGATAAAGAAGCTGTGTGGGCATATACTTCTCTGCCTTACCATTTTTGTCATCAATGTCAATGTTATTCGCATTACGTTACGTTTGATTTTTATTATTATAGTATTTCTAACACATTTTTTTCATTTTCATCCAGAATTACCTGCACCACCTGTTGCAGAAAAACATAATCAAATTGAAACCCAGCAAACAAATAATGAAGCAAACACTCAAATAGCTCTACCAACAATAAGAAGAGCTGCTGCAACTGCTGGCCGTTGCTTGTTTCCAGAGTGTGATGATCGGGAAAAACTTCATGTACCTGAGTCTATACGCAGAAGGGTTTATTATGTGGCCCTAGTAGACTATAAGTAGTACAAGGGAGTGAAGCCATTTTAGGATATTATTGTTATTGTGCTGCTGGAAATCACACAGTTGGGTGTTGCTTGCACATAATGTCAATTTTATGGTGCATGGAGTACGCTTGTCATCAGGATCATTTCGGAGCTCCTGCTGCATTCTTGGACAACTTGTTAATTATTTAAATAAATGTACATAAATAAGTTAATATGTTTTTTTATTTCATAGCTTACATAGCAGTAAAACTTAAATAAGCTTCACACTGAGCCTAACAAACTTAATTTAGGTACACCAGAAATGTACTTCTTTTGTTCTTTGTCTTATTCTATAGTTTTGTGATGATGTGAAAAGGGCTACGGGTACCAGATCGCTCGTGGCGCGAACACGAGCTATCCGCATAGTAGAAGAAGCACGCGGCCGTACTAAACAACCCGCAGTGCGCCTATGAATGGGACGAGGATGTGGTAGATAAGGCCCATCGAGGGTTCTCATTGCACGTACATGATACGCTGTTGACTGAACAAGCCCGTTCGTACACCCGCGACGGGACCTGTCGCACGGACGTGGGCCCTTCTGCGAGGGCGCGGAATCCGCCTTCCCGCGACAGTCATCCAAGCAATTCTCCGGAACGGAACACTTTGCATGGAACCGTGCCTAGTCAGACAAAATGTGGATATTGTACACCATAATAAAGCTTATCTAACCAAAAAGCCTCCGAAACGCAAAAGTGGAACGCCCGAACATGTATCCGCTTACGTCGGACCAAATCTGACTGATGTGTTAGCATCAGTATTCTTGTATTAATTAAAAAATGATCAAAAACTAACGATTTAAATTATAACCTCACTACCTTCAATAGCTTCAATGTTTTATTAACCCCAGCTTTCAAAGAGTTAAAACAATTTACTTTTTTGTTAGTCTAGCGTAGCTCTAAAAACATCAACCGATTTCTTTTATGTACGCGGCCCGTAAGTAGAGGTCTGAAATTACATGGAAGTTCGCCGTCCTTCTTTAAAGTGGCAACCCGTGGTAGACGTACTGAAAGAGATTTTTCACATAACAGTTAAATGATTGTAGGCGTTTCTACTCCAAGAATGCCGAGTGCTTAAAAAAATCACAAATTTTACAGTTTTGTCCATCAAAATGTTTAGTCTTTGCAAGTCTGCTCAGTTAGGAGTCAAAAGATATTGTTGTAAGCTGTGCCAGATATTTTATCCTAAACGAGTCCTTTAGGTATGTATACTTTATGTAGATTTACGGAGACCGACTGCAAGACCTTTTTTTAATACTAAAGGCGAATTTATTTTTCAAGTCTAATGATCAAATGGAGCCAGAAAAGCTGCTAGAGTCGTTCACGACTTTTTTGGCACCCTTCAACCACATACAAATTCATTTATCAAATAAAACACTGGGTAGGAACAAATAAGTACAGCCCGGCCTAAGCTGAACTCCTATCGACATACGTTACGAAGTGCACAAAGGTTGTAGGGTGACTGTACTAAATTTACTTAAAGGCCATAAGGAAAAAAGAATTTTATAAAAAAATACCATTAGCGCATTGAAATTATTGCTTCGCCATGACTTCGGGCTCAACGGTGATTAATAATACAAAACTAACAAAATCCTGTTTCTTTGTCTCATACGTTCAATTCAGTATTCTACTCATTCAATAGGTTAGAATCGTGACTTTAAAAGTGCATCGGCATATCATTATGACAGCTATTTTGCTGACATTTGTATAAAGCTTTTAAAACAATTTTTAAGCTTTAAATCTTTAGGAAGTCGGTATTGAATGTTGCACTTCTTCAGTAAATAATAATTAAATAAATTAATGTCTATGATCCGCTGCTCAAATGATAGTAAAGATTCAGGTGGAAGCCTAAAGTTTGAAATTTGCATAAATAATGCCAAAGCACTTACGCTCATTACATAAATTAACAAATCGTTTAAATGTCACTAAAGTAAGTAGCTCAATCTAATAACATGTCTACTTTTAAGTAGCTCAATCTAATAACATGTCTATTTTTTTTTTGCCTGTGGCAACACTTCGGTTAACAGCTGATTGTATTTGCTCCCGACTATTTTATTTATAATTTACATAAAAATTAGGAAAATCGTCACTAAATAAAACCAAAACACGAAGAAGTGTTAATAAATAGACGTAGATATTAAGCAATAGTGTCTAGGTGATTATTTTAGTGGATTGAAAGTGTTAGTTGTGGACAACAGTGACTGTCAGTTACGAATTTAAACTATTTTGTGTGAATCATTGTCATTTTGTGAATAAGGTAATAATTTGTATGTATAACGTACAAATTACTTTTTATGTTTGGATATTAATCAATCATTAGTAAATCGCATCGACTGACTGTGGTTGTCAGACGCGTGAAGAGGTTAGAAAGTTTGCTTTTATTTTACTTCCCAGTGCTTGACCTCTCGATTCATTGAACAACACTTTGGACTTCATTCACATTTTATAAACATTTTAAAATGCAAACACGCGTAGCCTTATCTCGCCAGCTTCAGCTGGCTTTGCAGGAATTGAAGGCATCCAAAGAGTTGGTTAATCAATTGTATTTGGAACGAGATGACAATGAGAAAGAAATGTTGGAGGTTTTAAATAAGAATTCTGTACTCAAAAAGAAAATGGCTGAGTTGCACAATGAGTATGTGTTAGTTGTAGATGAGCGGGATAGGTTGCAGGTTGTGGTGAATGGCTTCGGTGAATGCAGTGAAGAGTATGTGCAAGGCCTCAGGCGCATCACTTTGCTGGAGCAAGAACTACAAGAGGCCCACCACCAAATCACAAACATGGAGTCGGAGAAGATTGACACCTTAATCTCCCACAATCAAAGTTTATTCAGCGAGTTAGTCGACAGTGCACCCAGCCTTGTTTCTGCTGCACCTAGTTCAACTCCCACAGTCACCATTGACCTGACTAAAGATGACACTATCATCAACTCTCCAGTTGGTTTGATAAGGTGCAGCAAAAACAAATTTAAAAAGTATGTTAGAATAAATAAATTCATTAAAAAAACGCAGAAACTTATTAAAAGGAACAAATGCATGCTTAAGAATGTAAAATACATTAAGGAACGAAGGCGGTTAGGTGATGAATTAGATGTGTATTCCATTATGCTAGAAAATAACTTAAGTGAGCATGACAATGATGTAAAATTATTACAGTCAGAGTTATGTAACCTTAAGTCTCAGCTAAAAAGTGTGTCCGATAGGTACCACTTTACCAAACTTGAGTATCAGGAACACATTTTGGCCCTGAAAAAGCTAATGGAGAACTCAGATTCTTTGGCTGGTTCTCGGTCAGAATGTGAGCTTTGCACTCACAAGAGAACATCTGATAACCAGACTTCCAACACCACCACTGAGAGTCCTGTCAGAATGAGATCAAATACTGTAAATATTGTAATGTTTACTGACGATATTGGGAAAAATATGGGCCAGTTAGTCTGCACATATTTAAACCAACCAGTAACCAATCACTGTTCACCGGGGGCCTCTTACTCTGATATCATGAACAAGATAAGAGGCCATAAGTTCAATGAAAACTCAATTTTAATTATATTTATTGGAAATAGAGGTAGTTTAAACAAAAAACAGCTGTTAGAACATTGTCATAACCTGTGTTTATTAAATGTTAAGAAGATTATAATGTTTACACTACCTTACAGTAGAGGTTTGCCACAGACAGAAAATGAGATGAGGTACAAAATGAATTTGACATTAGATACTGTGACTTTTCATAACAGTAAATTAATGAATGTAATTGACATCAACAGATTAATTAATATGAATAATTTGCATGTGACATATAATAATTTTTATATTTCTAATTATTTTAAGCGACAAATAGCACATTCGCTATCCTCTTTTTTTATTTCTCCAGCCAATATTTTGGCTACTCAACCTGCTTTTATTGAGCAGACAGACTTGTCGACTTTGGAACATGTTCCAAATCATTTAAATTAGATATTAAGACAACAGAGGAAACCTCTAGCAAACCTCCATCTATGACAAAAGAAAAGCCCAACAGTAATTACCTCAATTTTGTTCATCAGAATATACAGGGCTTTTCTGGCAAAGATTTAGAGGTAGGTTTGTTCCTTGACAGTATGAATATAGATGTTTTATGTTTAACAGAACACTGGCTTAAGGAACACAACTGTCTGTTAAGTTTTGATAATTATAGCATCGCTAGTATGTTCATGAGAGTTTCTGCTATTCGGGGTGGGTCACTAATATTATTGCACAATAAGTTAAAGTATAAAGAACGCAAAGATGTGGTAGCACTCTCAATTGAGCAAACTATTGAAATTTCATGTGCAGAGTTAGAGCGGATTATTATTGTTTGTGTATATAAACCACCATCTGCGGATTATTCACCGTATGAAGAAACTTTGGAAGAAGTGTTAAAGAGAGTATGTAAATCAAACAAGAAGGTGGTTGTTTGTGGTGATTTTAATGTAGATATTCTAGACTCTTCTCAAACCTCACTTAGATTTTTGAATCTTTTTAAATCATTCAATTTATTTAATATTTTTGATCAACCAACTAGAATCACTGCGTCATCAGCTACCTGCTTGGATAATATTTTTTGTGAAAATTTTTATAAGGAGAAATCAATAATTAATTGTTTAAAATCAGACCATTGTGGTCTGTTAACCAAATTTGAGCACCGTCATGTCCCTCAATCGGTGGATATTATTTTTAGATCAGTTACTCAGAAACGTATAGAAAAATTTAAACACAATATAAACAGTCAACTTCCTTACTTATCACACCAAGACCAGAACATAAATGATCAGTATGAGGATTTGTTCAATCTGTTAATGTATGAACATAACACCATTTTTTCAAAAAAAAAAAGTGACAGTTGATATATTTAAATTTAAATTCAGTGACTGGGCTACTCCAGGTATTCATAAAAGTAGGATTAAATTATCCGAATTATATGATTTAAAAGCGAACTTTCATAGTCCCAGACTAGTAGACTATGTTAAATCTTACTCTAAGATATTTAAAAAATCTTGCAATGTTGCCAAGTCCATGTTTTTGCGAGACAAAATAAAACAAGCAAAAAACAAAATCAAAGCGACTTGGAACATTATAAACAAAGAAACTTGTAAGTCCATACCACGCAATAACTCTTTCTCACTTAAAATTAAAGATAATATTATTAAGTCTGACGTTGATATAGCTAATACATTTGAATCATTTTTCTCTGAGATACCTTTTATTACTACCAGTAAACTAAATTCTAGTTCACTGCTAGCTAGTTATCTCCTCACATCAAGTGTTAATGAGTGCGCCACTAGTTTTTGCTTTGATCATATATCTCCTCATACCATCCTCAAATCGTTTAAAGAACTTAACTTAAAAAAAACGGAGGATTTATGGGGTATTTCTGTTTATATACTTAAATCAGTCATAGATGCCATCTCCCCTAGTTTAGCGTTACTTTTTAATAACTGTGTAGACAAGGGTCAGTTCCCTAATTTAATGAAATTTAGTAAAGTCATACCCCTTTATAAGTCAGGTGAGAAAAGTGACCCATCCAATTATAGACCTATTTCTATTCTACCAGCTATAAGTAAAATTTTTGAAAAAATAATATTGAATCAATTACATTCTCACTTTGCTTTGAATAAATTATTACATAGTAATCAATTTGGATTCACTAAAAATAGGAATACAACCGATGCAGGTGTTGCGCTCATCAAACACATATTTGATGCGTGGGAAGGCAAGCAAGATGCAATAGGAGTTTTTTGTGATTTATCAAAAGCATTTGACTGCGTAGATCATGAAATCTTACTGATTAAGCTGAGGCATTACGGTGTTTCAAATATTTCACTTAGCCTTATAGAATCTTACCTCACTGATAGAATACAAAAAGTGAGTATCAATGGTACGAACTCTTCCGGTGCCACCATACGTATGGGCGTGCCCCAGGGATCAATATTGGGTCCTCTGCTGTTTTTAATCTATATAAATGACCTGCCTTATTTTGTCAAAGACCTATGTGGGATTGTATTATTTGCTGATGACACTTCTCTAATTTTTAACGTAGATAGAAGTAACAAAGCACTTGACGACGTAAATAATACTCTTTCTAAGGTACTGCATTGGTTCACGAGTAACAATTTACTGCTTAATGCTAAGAAGACCAAATGTATCAAATTTTCTATGCCCAATGTAAGACAGGTCGATACCATTATAAACATGAATAACGAGCCATTAGAGATTGCGAATTCCACTGTATTTCTGGGAATTACTCTCGATTCCAAGTTACAGTGGGGTCCGCATATTTCTGCCCTGGCAGGAAGACTTAGTTCGGCAGCTTATGCTGTTAGAAAAATAAGGCTCCTGACTGATATCGCAACAGCAAGATTAGTGTACTTCAGTTATTTTCACAGTGTTATGTCGTATGGTCTTCAGTTGTGGGGCTCGGCAGCGGATCTCAACACCATCTTTGTTCTTCAAAAAAGAGCCATCCGCTCCATTTACAACCTTAGACCACGCGACTCGCTTCGTGAAGTATTCAAAGAGATAGATATTTTAACTGTGTACTCTCAATTTATTTATGATAATGTAGTATATGTCCGTAAAAACTTGCATCTCTTCAAGAAAAACAGTGATGTTATATATTCATAAACTCAATACCAGAAATAAAAATAAGCTTGTAACTCCCAGTCTAAGACTGCATAAGGTAGGGAAATCATTTGTTGGTCAATGTGTAAAATATTTTAATAAGATTCCGCAAACTCTTGTTGAACTGCCTCTTCACAAGTTTAAGTCACAAATTAAAGCTAAGTTAATGAAGCGGGGTTATTATAGTGTTGACGATTTCTTAAATGATAAGAATTTGTGGTCATCTTAGGTATAATCTGCTCCTCTGCACACTTTTTTGTTATGACTTTACTCTGTCAATTCCATTTTTGTGTATAAAAACAAGATTGAAAAGAGTAACCATCGAGTTTCTTGCCGGAGTCTTCTCGATCGGAAACAACCTCTGAACCGGTGGTAGAGTCACATTATATTTAATTATGATATGAACTATCATAGTATTATTTTATGTAAGTTTATTTTTATTCAGTATATTTTTGCTACAATTTTTTTTTGTTACATGACATGTCATAAGTACTTTTTATAAGTCTATATGAATAAAGATATTTTTTACTTTACTTTACTTTACTTACTACATCTATAACTTCTACCACCGGACCACTAGACGCCGGGAGGGCTTCCCCCTCATAAGGTGGACTTCCCAGCAATCCGCACCCAACAGTTTGCTACGTCTTTACTGGTCCACACTGCTAAGGTGTGGAACCCTGAGTCTGTATTTCTGGATACTTACAACCTTCGGGGCTAAGATGCGCGCTCTCCGAGAAGAGTTGACAAAAAATCCTCCAATCAAATTTCGCCATTTCTCGATTTCTCTATTTTGTCTACCGTTCTTAACATGGCAGCAATTGTCGTGACATAATATTTTGTATGGGAATTTCAATTTTGTCGACAGATCCTAACATGGCACCTTATTTTTGTCGTGGTTTGGAAGAGATATCTCGTGTATGAACTCGTCGGTCATTTTTGTGGACGACAAACCAATTATGCATTAAAATAGCATGAAACAGGCGTTGCGGTGCGTCAAAATGCTGGCATTTTTTAAAAGTGCAGTAATAAAGCGATGTATTTATGAGCCGTCGCTATTTTAGCTGTTAGTGAGTGTAAATTTTACAAATATTAAATTCAAATAAAGCGAACTAATTTTTTTTCGCTTTTTGCGAAAAAACTTATTTAGGTATAATTTCCATAAAAACAAGTGTTATACATAAAGTTTTTGATATCACTATTGATATCAATATAAATCGACAAAATAATTTATCTCGATTATTGGTTTCTTTTAAATCGATTTTTTGTATCGATTAATTGAATATTCGTTTCAATAAATCGATTGTTATTTATCAATTAATTAAGTATTTAACGGTTATTATTTCGAATCGGTTAATTGAATCGATTAGTTGAATCGGCAAGTCGAATCGATTAGTTAAATCGATTGACCACACGATTGGCGTTGTGCGCTGTAGCACGGTTTCTCGCCTCGATTTCCTTAGCGTCCCGGGTTCGATTCCCGGTCGGGTCAATTCAGGAAACGATCTTTTCTGAATAATTGACTCGGGTCTGGGTGTGCTGGGAGACGCACCTGGCTGATATCCTTGTGTGGTACCTCGTAACACAGGGATATTAATCCCTACTTCGAGACCATTACAAGAAGTGTGTTGTCTGGCGCATATTTATTTATTTATTTCTTTATTTATTTGTTAAATCGGATAGTTGAATCGATAAGTTGAATCGACTAGTTTAATCGACCATTTCGATTCTTTGTATCGTTTAGCTGCATCGATTACATCGATTATTTAAATCGATTAGTTTAATCGAATATTTGTATCGGTTGTTTATATCGATACTATCGTGTCTTCAAATCAGTACTATAGATACATAACCGATTATAATACATATCGATTATAATATTAATAAATCTGTGTTAAACATGTCTACACCCCTTTGTCATCCGAGGGAACTTGTCTTGTCTACCTCTTTTGTCGACTCTCAGAGACGAGAAACGAGAAATTACCTTATGTTGCTTATCCTAGTCAGGCTGGTGTCTTCCAGGCCAGAGTGAATAGGCATTTTCTAAGTAAGCGGGTACCACTATCGGCCTCGTCAGCGCTTACCACCAGGCAAGACTGAGGCCAAACGCAAACCCATTTTATTAAAGAAAAAAAAATATTACAGAAGGGCAAATGCTCAAAACTCTGAATGTAAGTTTTTGGTACCAGTGACAGCAGTTCACTTTACATCTGCTATCATTAACATAATAAGAACGATTTAGTATATGACTAGTAAAGTTTATCAAAGCTCAAGATGAATTCAAGTAAGATTCAAGTTTAATTGCAAATCCGCAATAAGATTTCAGTTTATAACGGCCAGTGTCGTAAGTCATCCAAACTTTAAGGACTAGCTAACTTATCTTGTTGCCGTCTGGCTCCAAGTTACCATCATATAAATCTCCAATTGCATAAATAATGTGAATATATTATAATAAAAATATTTTTTTTTTTTTTTAAGTATTATTCAGCATCCTTCACTGTATTTACGTTTAACCTGTAAGTTCAGTAATCAGTATGAAAATAGTATGCAAGTTATAAACACGGAAGAATGATATCATTAGCTTTTCAATGATGAATACATTCTATAATCTTGACTTATTTAAATAATAGATAGAGATTGGCATTCTAAGATAATGCATTATTGATATAAGTCAGAATATAGTTCCGCCTCTAATCATGACAGGAATGCTTATTGTATGTAAAACTCATGAAATCCTATGTTGATAAGTATAGATTTTGTAGTAGACGTATTTGTAGATGTTTGGTCACTACTAGCTTAAAAAAAACAAGGCCATGGTTTTTCTGAACTATCTGAACTGACAAGGCTTATGCGAAAAAAATGCAGTGTGTCATGTTAAGAAAACCGTACGTTACGGTTACCTATCTTTAATTCGAATTGTTTTAGTACGAGTTACATTTGTTCGAAATCGTTTAGCACTTTTTTGTTTTCCATATTTCCATTTCATCGAGAGCACGGTTGACATATTGCTGAAATTCCGATTTTGAATTGTTGTTTTTTTCGAATCCCAAATGATTTGATTTCTAACACAACATTTTCTAACACTTTGTAAGTTAGTTGATTAAGTTTCCAAAAAAAGACCTCACTCGATTTTTTTAGAAAATAATGTGATATATGATATGATATGATTATACTCGTACAATTAAAATATTTTATTTATTTATAAAGTACGAGTAGAAAAAAATCCCGGCGCTTCGCCAGCCACTGCCGCGGCACGCTGGCTTTGCTCGCTCGTGTTAGAATAATAAAGAAACTGATTAAAGTATATAGAAAATATGTATTGAAGATTTTATTTTACAGACAGCTACATTTTACAACGTTGACGCGATAGATAAGGGACTTGTCAGAATCGGAAAAGTTACTTATTTAAATAGTTTGGTAACAATTCTAACCTAACCTAGAGATTTAATATTGTTTATGAAATTAGATACCAAATCATTATTTTTAGTCGACAGCCTATAATTGTCATTGGCCTGTTAATTGTTTTTAATATTTTGGTGGCAAAAAAATATGCTAATCTAAATTTATTGGGGCCAAAACATAAATATATTGCCTATTTGATTACATACCTAATAAAATTATACAAATAATCAAAAAGATGTTTGCAATTGTTACAATTTGAGACAATTAGGATTAAAAAAAAAGGGGATAAAACATCAGATTGAAAAGAAAACTTCTGGAAATCGAAAGATGGTAAAAAATTTTTTTTATAAATATCTGAAAAATGAAGGATATCCGCCAAATCCCATACAAAAAAACACCCAAGCCCGGCGCAAAAGTAATGTATCTCAGATTTTAAAGTAATAATACTTGTAGTAGAAATATTGAAAAGTATCACTACTGCCAAATTCGGTGGCTAACATAGTTTTTTTGCCCGGTAAAGTTTCGAAAAAGCTACATGTAAAAATAACACTCTAAAGGGAAACCTTAATCCTCTTGCATTTAACTAACGTTAGTTAATCAACGTGTCTTTTGCAGCTATATATCTTATGGAAAATAAAATATGATGCGGTTTTTTTACTCTCCCTGTGTAAGAAACAAGAATATGCTGACGGGTGTCACTATTTTTTAAATATTTGATCTGGTTTGTTTTTTTAAATAACTGTTATTATTTAAAAAACTTTTTTAAATAATAACAGGATGTTTGGTAAGTACCCATCTATAGCCAAAACGTGCCCATGTTAACGTGTCTATATAAATGTAATGATGGAAAAATGGCAAAAAATGGAAATTATAAAAATTAACTTCTCATACTAACTCTGTCAGCTGACCGTTCATTTTGTATAAAGGGACGATTTATTATCACATCCCCATACCCCGGTTATCAACATAGGATGAGTGCAGAACACAGAAAGATGCAGTTTTTTCTTGAAAGTGTTATTTTTACATCTAGCGCCTCCGAAACTTCACCAGACAAAAAATATGTTAGCCACCGAATTTGGAAAAAGCGATACTATACAATATTTCTACTACTATTACTCTATAAACTGAGATTCTTTTTTTTCACCGGGCCTGGGGTAAATTCGGCGGATCCCCTTCATAAATTCCAAATAGTCGGAAAAAAATCATCTGGTTTTCGTACGAATAAAATTCGAACTGAACATTTTCGAAAGTCAGATAGGTTACCCTCTCCATTAGATTTATTTTAAGAAAAGCTGATCCATTACAATCCAAAATGATGTAATAAAAGTATCACATGCATTTTTTTCTAAATCATGAGAATGAACTTTCTGTTATTATTGCTCATTTCTTTTATTAAAGTCACACAAATATCACGGACTCAATTCAACAGCTCCAATCATAATAAATTGGATTTGAGCATAACTGACATATAAATGTGAAGCATAAAATTTGCTCTCAAATGATGAAGTGGTACTTGTCTGTACCACTGATGCTTGAAAAGTTCACGGCTACTCACTCCAAAAATAGTTTCCTGATGTAATCATAGGCAGAAACCCGTGATGTAATCCTGGGGAGAAACCCGAGTCCAGATTCTTTCACGCTCTGGCATATTAATTTATTTGGCGCCCGTACTAATTTTAGAAGTTACGCATTTTTCTGTTAGCAGTCAGTTTCATAAAAGAGGTTGAGCCCCTCCTATCAAACACACACGAGACATAGCTAAACATTTGCCGAGAGGGATAACCCAGGGCCTTGTCCCTGTTCCCTGCGGTTATTCGTTTAGCATAAGGATGTCGGCAAAGCGATTGACCACTGCGACCAGGATTGATCTAATGTGATCATCATCTCTTCAAAGATCACTATCCAGGCCTACAGCCATCATGAACTGTATTAAAGCATCACAGTCGCATAGGACATGGACCGGGGTCTCTTCCTCTTCGCGACAGAATCTACAGGTTGGTGACTCAGCGATACTAATCCTGTGTCCGTGTTTGTTCAGCCTACAGTGCCCCGTAAGAGTTCAGATAAGGATTCTTATCTGTCCCCTTCTTAATCCAAGGGCCTTTTCCTGCGGTTAAGGTAAGATAATATTATCGTCTGTCGTAAGAGGCGACTAAAAGGGCCCTTGGGGTCGCGAAGCGCACACGGGGGGTCCTGCGTGTGTTTTGGTTTGCGATCCCGAGGAAGACGGTTACGCGTGTCTTCGGGCACAGTGGTCTGTGTTATCGTGCACTGGAGTTGAGCTTGCTTGCGCCGAAGTGTCCTGCGAGGAGTCTCTCCCTTGTTGGGGATCCCGGGTCCCTTCCATTCTGCGCCGAAGATGTGTTTTTAGTGAATAGGGGTCTCTCTTTTCCCAGGAGTTCCAAGTCCCACATATCCCAGGGGTCCTGAACCCAGGGCCCTGGGAATGCCAAAATGCATTGCCTAACGCAAAAAAAGGGGCTCTTTCAGCGGAATAACCTGCCTCAGATGACGTGTTAAATTGACTCCTGACCCGAGTCGGCCTCAGTTAGGAGAAGATTTCCAGGTTTTTAGCTCAGTTTTTGGATATGCTCCTCCACACACAATGGCTCACCTATATCCTGTCCTGTGTCACCTACCACCTGCACACTAGAGGATCTCTACATTGCCACAATACAATGCCTCCAGATTACTGGTCAAAAACCATATGACTCGCTGGGATTGATTCTTTAAGATGAAGATTATCAGTTATCCACAACGCTATGGTAACACCAGATTCTCACCATCTGCTTAGCGTAGTTCACATCGTACGAGCTTAGGTGTGTCAAATGATGTGTGTAATCGGCAGTGATACGCACTTTTTTTGGCTCATCATCACCACTCACAGCTATAAGACGTCCACTGCTGAACCCAGGCCTCCCCACAGATTTCTAGAGGTACCAAATCCAGGTGGCCTTCATCCACCTGAATTTGGAGATTATCATTTCATGTAAGTGTTTTCATTTCTCAACTGATTGGATTGGTTTTATTGGCTTTTTACTTCAGGTGTGATTGCAGCTGAGTACCTAGTTCAGGAAATATCATCATTCGAATTAAATGACTATTTATTATCATCACTCGGCAGCGTACTTCCTGTACTAACTGTGTTATTATTTATTTACTAAAATTATTTAGGTAGCTGTTGCTTGGCTTCAATTTGCTGGTTCGCCTTCTTAATTCAGGCTTATTTACGCTTATTTCAACTAATTATAATAGTCCTTCTTCCCAGGCTCGGTTGTCTTAATCTGACGTAAAGCTACTTTTTAATTGCTTTGGCCTCAGAGTTAAGGCTTCAGCTGAGATTACTAAATAGGAATAAAAGAAGGAAATTAATTTATTTGCAAATACCTAGGTTGTGTAAGTGTACTGGATGTTGACACCACAATGTTATTTTAAAAACAACATTAAAATAAAACAAAATAGCTTAACAAACCTCATGGGTTTCCTATCAGCCTTTGGTAGTTAGGCCTCCCCCTTGAACTCCACATCGTATTTCAAAAATGACTTAGCTAACAAATACAAAGTCAGTCAGTTAATTTGTTAAGATCCTGTTGTCATTGTATTCAAGTGAAAAACTTTATGGCTTTTTCATTCTGCCAGGGCTTGTAAAAATAATATCACTATTAACTCGAGTGAACTCACTTAGTGTTGTGGTATACTAATATTCTAAAGAGGAAAGATTTGATTGTTTGATTGTTTGTATTGAATAGGCTCCAAAACTACTGATCCGATCGTGAAAATTCTTTTCCTAATAAATTATTCAGGAGTGATATAGGGGCGTATATTTCAAATTTGATAAAAAAAATCAGTGTAAAATAATAGTAAATGTAAATCAAGTCGGAGACAAGCAGGCAAAATGTACACCAGCTGTCAAACATATCGGTTGGTTATATGTGTTTAGCATTTAGCTACGGGCACAGAAAAACAAAACGTATATTAAGTGAATTAAAAAGTAACAATGAAAATAATCTTAAATGTTTGTCCAATTACCCGACCATTGCCAGCGTACGAGCTAATAAACGTCAGCCGTGATGTTATGTAACTGCCTTGTTCCAGTCGTGACGCTGCGGATTGCTTCGGGTTGCTTTTACGCGGCACAATGTTTGTACCCAACCATAGCCACTTTGCTGCCGCTATGACTGGGAATACGTGTTATTATTTGTTTTCAGGTAAAGGATTAAAAGGTTGGCCCTTCGGTATCATTAAAATTCTAGCACAAATGCTAATTCACGTTAAGGTGAGAGACAATTAAATTGGCAAATTATTACTTTGTTTATTTAAAGCATTTAACAATCGAATCCTGCCTGATTTCTTCAAGGTCCGAAATTAAATTTTTTCTAGTGTTCCTATATTTAGATATGAGAAACAAGAATTGTAAAAAGCTAAAATAAACAAAGTATAATCAGATAGCATATTTCAGCTTAACCGAAATTTTAAATACTTGTAAAAATGTTTCTTTCGGATGTTTGAAGGTTTGCAACTACTACTTGCCTTAGAACATTGATGAAATAACTTTGGCTTGCAACGTGAGCAACTATTAGTGCAAGCATATATTGTGGAAGACGCGGGTTTGAATCCTGCCTGATTTCTTCAAGGTCCGAAAATCGTTTTTTTCTATTTTTTCTATCTTTAGATGTCAATTGGAAAAGTAAGTAAAAAGGTAAACCTACAACATAAACACAGGCTATGTAGACTGTGTTTCGAACTAATAAAGAATTGTGAGAGCTTATTCATATCAGTCGCGGAGGCCATTCAATCGCTCGGTCTACGTCAATAAGCATTATTTTGCTTATGTAAAACTCCCTGCGAGCATATTCATTCATTAATACTTGAATTAATTGGATGCCTGGATATTCAGTAAATAACAAAAAAATGTGTTTTCTATTTACCAATATTTGTCTTCAGTTTAACTGCTTTTGCAGCTACTTTTTACCTTATTGGGAATGCATACTCGTATTAGTATTTAAATAGTAGCACAACACCACTTTTCAACCGCGAAGTCATACAGTACGAATACGTCATATTCTGACTCTTTCTTGGCCGATTTTTGGCCGTGCCAACTGCCCACAAAATTCTTTGAGGACTGGATCCGCGCTTGCCCTCCTTCCCAATGACCAGCACAGTAGTCGTGGTCAATCTGTAATGTATTTATAATGATGTTATCCCCGTTTGCTGACTGAGACGCTCGACACGTGTTCTCGAGCATTCACGAGTAATTAATTGTGATCGACGTCATCATCCGCTGTTTGTACACGACCAATTTCACGAAGCATGACCGTAACTCTGTCAGCTTGATTGATATTCGATAAAATGACAACGCAGTGACTAAGCGCCAATGTCCACCAGTTATTGCATAGTCGAAGTATATTTGCCACCTTCAAATTGATTGACTTCAAGCAAAATAGTCCAATGAGGTTTTGTAAGTCAAAAGAATCTAAAAGATAGCTTCAGATTCTCTTATTGAATTCACTATCAAAAGCACATTGTTTATTAATGCTTCACAAATAGGGTTAAAAATGTTAGGAAACACAACTTGTTATTTTGAAACCGAAATGCATACTCCTTATGCAATCAAGCGGCAAAAATGACTTCACTATGCAGAGAAATTCTAATTTAAGTTAAACACTACTTTTGCAAAATTGCCGCAACCCCAAAGCTTACATTACGAATCTACAAAATGTATATGTAGGCTCTGCCCCAGGGTATAAATAAACAGCATATAAGCTCATACTGTCCCATAGGCCCCATAGCTGTGCAAAAACCACAATTTCAATAAAAAAACAAATGCGGTGATTGCAAACCCTATTATATATAGCAGGCTATGTCCAAAAATTCAAAAAGCACACGTAGGGAAAATTCATATTGAACTATCGAGGCCTCCAGAGGCAATATTCAAAAAAACAAAGCCTCGAATGAAGTAGCTAGACCACCTGTAAATTTTCTTCCTCCAATCGTAGGCGTATTCTTTTAGAAGTATGGTGGTTGCACAATTGCGGCTGTGAAAGTGTTGCCTACTTAAATGTTGAGCTTTAACTGTAATTTGCTGCCTGCCACATTATTAAAGGAGGAAGGGCAAAGGTACGTTAGGGCCCTACGGCGACATTCTGAGCCCTTTATTTGCGTCATTTGGTGACACTTAAATATCGCCTCTGTTTCACTAATGGCTTTTACGGGCAGCTCGTTAGCTAAAACTAACTTACCTTTACGCAATTTCGTAATTTCACACCAAAAGTTGCCGAGTTAGCGTGAGAATTAGTAATTTATTACTGTGTAGGTTTTGCTTCCGAGCAATAGTTTTATCGATCCCTTTATACAAAAAATACAAAAAAAATACAAAATAATTTATTGAAATAAACATGGCCTCTACAAAAATGTGTAGGACCTTATCCAATTAAGTTTATAAAAACCTGTCCTAGGATAAGGCCGCTCTTCCATTGGATAACAAACATGTTCTTAAAAAATAATCCTCAGTTTTGGTAGCAGTTTGGTAGCGTGAGATAAATGATACGTGTTAAGTGCAACCAAATTTCCCTATTAACTAATTAATTACAAAAATATTAAAACATTATTGTTATTACATCATTGAGTTTTCAGTTTCCATATAGTCCTTTTTTCCTAACCAGTGAAATACTTTATTTTTACATTCCATGAAAGACACATTATAGAACTTTAGTATCCTATTTAGTTTATTGTATAAGATTACAGATTTTGAATTGAATTGGTTGCGAGCAAATTTCGTTTTATTTAATATTTATTACATTTCGTTTTGCATTAACTTTGTCATCAGGAATAGTAATTTCATGAGTTCTTAAAACACTTAACAAAATGTAAAGTTGTCTAACAGTCAAAACATTGCAATCTTCATATACTTTTACTGTGCTATAAGTACGTTTCTTTAACAGGAGAACTTTCAAAATGGATCTTTGAGCTCGTTCCAGCTGCATCAGATTAGTTTTGTCACTTCCACCCCAAACAGGCAAACAGTAGCTGATTATTGACTGCGCTAGAGTTTTATAAATATATATGAGAAGTTGTTTGTCAGCAATATGTCTGAGATATTTAAAAAGCCAAATTAATTTTCTGATTCGAGAAGTACAATTTTGTATTTGTGTGTGCCAATTTAATTGGTGATCAATGTAAAGTCCAAGATACTTAGCCGTAGAGACTTTTTCAAGAGCTGAACAGTTACAATTAAATGCAGTGATGTGATTATTACAGGTGTGAGCAGTAATTTTTAGGTTAACGTTAGGCTGAAGAGAGTTATGAATCGAAAAAGTAATGTAGTTTGTTTTACTTGTGTTTAATGTCAACAGATTGTTTTTTAACCATTTTATAACAACTTGGAGGCCTATCTCCGCTCTATTATGAACTTCCTCCCAAGTATCACCGTAAAATAGCAGGGCCGTATCATCTGCATATGAAATTATTGTGCCTTTTTCAAGTTTAACTGCACTGAGGTCATTGATGTACATGAGAAACAAGGTAGGGCCAAGGACGCTACCTTGTGGGACTCCGTACAATGAGGTTGTCTCTACGGCGCTGTAAAAAAAATCATTTAATTTTACTTGTTGTGCTCTGTTGCTTAGGTAGTCTATGAGTAAGGTGTGAAACGAACCACGTATTCCTAGTTTGTCAAGCTTTTTTATAAGGATGGGGATAGAGACAGTATCAAAAGCTTTTTTAGATCTAAGAAAACACATAGAGCTTTCTTTTTCTTATTAATGTGGTCAATAATTTTACTGGTTAAAGATAAAACTGCATCTTCTGTGCTCTTGCCTTCGCGAAAACCAAACTGGGAATCGGAAATGATATTATATTTATTAAGGTAGTTTACAAGACGTTTATTGATTAGCTTTTCTAGAATTTTGGAGAGAGCACTAAGTACTGATATTGGTCTATAGTTATCTATGTTGTCTCTATCCCCATTCTTATGTATAGGGTGAATGATTGCACGTTTAAATACTTGAGGTATATATATAATACTTTATCTTGCTATACAGGTAAAATATTTGCTGCAGAATCATGGCAAGGGACTGTTGTTTCGTCAAAGTGCTTTTCATTGCCTAATTTCATTGGCAACGATTCACTGAAATAGAAACAAACAATATTTTCGAAATTTTCATAGCGACTTTTAGTATGTTGATTTGGACTGCACAAGGTAAAACTGTGCCAATTTGAAAACCACACGAACTTTTTCCCCTGATTGATATTCGGCTTAATTTGACTAGGCTACAGGCAGAATTCCACTAAGTTATTTTTTATGAAAAGTTTGCGAAAGAATAATAAAATCGAATGGTCTCACGTACACCTAAAGTAACCTATTAATTGATGAGACAGGTTCATTCTATAAACGTGCTCTATCAACGAACGCATTTAACCACGACATTGGCAATGAAGGTTCAGAAGACTTTTGGGATTGCTTCGTGTTATAACCTGACAATAGCGTGAATAGTAGGTACTACTAGCAATTACTATCAATTAAAAGCAACCTTGAGTCAACACCTGAAGATGATGCCGCGATGCATTAACACACCACAAAGGTCATTATTATGCTTGTTTTGGTTATTAATGTAGATGTTAGGCCACGTGTGTGTTGATTTTTTAAAGAGGTTACTGTTTTATTTAGACTTTAAACGAGGGTTTTAATTAGAAGAAAAGGCTGAAGTTCGAAAATTTCCGTTATCCGTAGTGCAGATCATAAGCGGATTTGAAAAAAATCTACACAGATCTACATGCAATAGGTATTAAAATAGCGAAAGTTTTCTCCAAATGCAATACAATGCATAGGCTGACTAAATCCATTCTTCGTTGAAGTTCTCTTTGTCTCTGAAATTAACAGGATCATTTTAATAGTATTTTGTGCAAAGCAAACTTTATACAAAAGCTATAAAATGCCAGAATGTTTTGTAATTCTCCTAAAAGTTTGGCATGAGACAGACACGAGTATCTGATATTAAGATATATTATTTGCTCATTATTAATATCATCAGTTGGTGAACTCATCTTGTTGATGAGGTTGTCGCACTCTAATTCTGTATTATTACATCATACGCGAATGTTAATTAATTAAATTAATTCGGTGATAACATCACCAAATGGCATGCCCCTGACATTGCTAATATTCATGGGCAACTATCCATTGTGTTATAACAAATGCACCATCCGTTTTGCCTTCCTCTTGCTAATGCAATAAAGATCGACAATTTGATTACAAAATATTGTTACAACTCTTTAGGCAGTGTTTTATTTATTTATTTATTAGATCACCAACAAGGTCACATTATAACAAGGTAAATGACTTACATACTAATGTTTCATGCGTGAATGAAAACTTAATTAAAGGTGACGACGGCATGCTTGAGTGTCAACTTTGCATGAGAAATAAAATTAAAAAGTAAAAACTAAACAAAAGTAAATATGAAAATAAAAATATAAACGTGTTGATATTTTGAAATGCTATGTGAAAATCATTATGTACGGTTGGATATATCCTAAAACTAGCTTTTTGCCCGCAGCTTCGCCCGCGCTCCTTTATATATTATGGCCAAATTACATAAAATCTACATAAATTGTAGCCCATATGTTATTCTGATGTCTAATAACATTATATATGTATTCGAATTAATGGAAAGTTTCATCCAAATCTGTTCAGTAGTCTTTGCGTGAAAGAGTAGGTAACAAACATACATACATCCTCACAAACTTTCGCAATCATAATATTAAGTAAGAAGTAAGATTAAACATTTCGCGCATTACCTATTGTGTGTAAGTATGTACTGTAGAGATTGTCTAAACAGAAATTAACCCCTTTACTTTTTTATTGGGTACATATTTTAAAAAATTGGATTGTACCCATCCATTGTTGTAGCGATGATTTAATTTCAATGATGGAGGCCTTTACCGAGCAGTGGATATAGGTTAATTACTTTACTGTAAGAGTGCGTGAATCCGGTGGAGGGGTGTGTCATTTGAGATTAGACAAACTCTACTGCAAAAATATTAGAGGCTAAAGTGATAATTCATAAAATATTTTCAATAATATATTCTTCCAAAAATAAAATGCGGCGTCACCAATTTACCTCCAGCACAGGTCCTTAATGCATTATTTTCCATCACATAAAAGCAGTGCGATTCTATGAACACTTGAGGTTGCGAGGAGTGGAGTGGACGTAAAGGGTCTTGCGGACCACCTAAGTGTGGGTGGTAACCCTATCCCAGTTGCAGTAGCGCTCTTCATTACTCCATTTTCAACTTGACATCGGGTACTTGACGGTTATTTCTAAAAAAGTGCATAACACCTTTAAAGTTTTTGTATGACACAGATACAGCCAAATTCAAATTAATTGGCAATTTCAACTATGCCGACCTTTTTAACAATAGTCAGCATGATTTTTTGTGATAAGCCAGAAAACGGAACTCGTTTCTACGCTTTAATTAAAAGATCAATTAGGAGCAAAACAAGTCAATTAGTGTTTTCACACTGTGTGAATCGTGTTTAATCTATAAAAGCTTTTCAAGGCGAGCAGAACAAAGAGGTACCTAGAATGGTTGCTTAAATGTTGTCTAGTGCGTGTTAAGTGTGTCACACTTATCGCCATTGAATACGGCTGAGGTTTTAGCATAGAGCACTTGTATGGGTAAGGCGCCATTCTTATTTAAATGGCCTGATTGTTCTGGTAGCTCCAGCCGACCTCGTTTAGCAGTGGCTCATTTACTTACTATGATGTCATGGCGCGAGCACCGGCTGCGCGAACTTTTGTTCTCTTGCGAAGAAAATCGGTAAAGTGTGAATTGGCGAATTTGGCACGGAAATTTTTTCCTTGTTCATTGGTATATTAATGAAGTATTTTTCGAACTGTTTTCGTGTATTCGTTGATTCGTCACAAAAAATATTTGTATTTTTACATATGACAAAATAGCGCAGTAGTTCAGGGTGCCGGCGAAGACGCCAAGGATTGCGTTATTTCACGGAGTCTTTAAAGCTCCTTTTGTGGTTTGTATCAAGAAGAAGACGAAAGAAAGATTTGTATTTGGGACAGTTTATTTATTGCTGCATATAACTTATATAATGCTATTCTTAAGGTGGTCCCTCACCTGTAGCATTTGGCTGTAATGTAATTTGTAACGGTACAGAGTCGAGCATTACATGAGTGAGGGAGAAGAACCGAGCATTACAGTCCGCGAACCGAGTAATGTTCAAAATCGAATCTGAAATGTACATTACAGGGGAATTTCCGTCATGTCAGGGAGGCAGTATTGTAATGTAATGCTCAAAATCGAATCTGAAACGTTACGTTACGGCTAAGCACGGATCGTGGATCGTGTGGTCCCGAGTTCAAATCTGGCCAGAACCATCTTTTGTGTTCATTGTTAAGTTTCCGACTGATGATGGAATACATCGATAAAAAACAAAATTGACCCAGATAACGTCGAAAGCCTCACCAACCACCACGTAGGGTTTTAATGGCACTGCGGAAAAGTGGGATTCTGAGTAGTCCGTTCGCCATGATGGCAACAGTCACTTGCCTGTGACTACTCAATTTGGGATATAATATAGTTGTGGTCGTATGTTAATGTTATATTAAAATCAGCTGGCCAAAATGATATGATAAAAAACATGTTTTTACATTTTAACAAATTGGCAAGTAAACAATTTTGTTAACATTTCCGATGACAAAATACGGAGCCGACTTTACTATATGTTAATTATACTTCTGCCTTCAATCCACTTTGTCTCTTGTTGGAAACAGTAATCAACTTTTTAATTTCACAGTTCGCCAAGTTACGGTCCCCAACTTCATTGAGTTATTACATGTCCGAAGAACAGGAATAATTAAACCTACACGGTCAAATAACATGAGTTTATTATTTATATTTATTTAACTTCACTTCGAAGAAATTTATATTAGCTAGATAAATAATATATTACTTTAGCATAATACACTTGATGCAAAACAACGTTCTTTACATAAATATTTATCGGCGATGAATGTACGTATTTCGTACATTTTTCCTAGTAGAAGCTGAACCCGGAATCTTCACCGCTGTAGGCAGAAGCTTTCTACCCACTGCACCAAGAAAATAAAGAAGACGTAACGCAACTAGGAACGTAGTTTTCTTTATCAATTTACACGTATCCCATCGTGAATCACTGACTCGGTAGGCAACGAAAATCTATAATCGGGTTTTCCTAGGGAATGGCTTCATGAATCTTTCATTGTGAGTTCCCGGTCATTTCCATATCGCCGGGGCAATGCGGTCCCGGCGAAAGTGAAGGTAGGAAAAAATTATACGTACACAATCGTTGGGATGGCTTTTGGACGGCGAAGCGTTATTATTTGGTGGAAAATAAAATGATACTTTTTTTAAATGCCTCTTTGAAAAGAAGGAGGGTCTGACTGATAATTTTATATAGTTATTACGAGTACTCCGGTTTTAGAGCTCTTTAAAGTAAGCAATACGATCCATCTATTAACAAATCATTTTTCATGCTTCCTTTTTATCATCGTCATCAGCTGTGAGAAGTCGACAACTGAACTAATGGCTCTAAGGAGCTGCATCCACCAGTCTCGCAATTCCGCTGAGATTAACTGGTCATTCGTCTAACTTACGTCCATTTTCCGTTTTGTTTTGCCCTAACAGTCTTCAAATCTTTGGGTTATCACCAGCTAGGCTACGTCACGGCCTCTGTCTCTTAGTGCCGAAACAGAGGACTTCCTTATTTCTGATTCGGTCACGTAACGAAACCGAGCACTGTAGCCCTCGAGTGATTTTTTTTATGACGAAAATCAATTTGGATTCATAACACAAGTTATCACTGAAAACACCAGTACAGTAGTTCTTCGTTACTAAGCATATCCCGTAAATAAACGTTTCGCATAGATTCGCGAACACTGCCAGCCTCCTCACACAGCGAATGTGTGTTCTACATTTGTACCGAAAACAATACAATTATGTACTTTAAAAGTTACCAATCCATGATATCATTTTTACCTTCCTTATTAGGAATTCCTGTACTGATTTAATGCAGCTTTAAAAACACACAAACATGGTTGGGTAACCAACAGCGTCTCCATAATGCAAATTCTAAAACCGCTGCAAAGCGCTTCAGCGCTGGTGGGTAAACACTTGGCGCCAGCACTGTGCCGCCAAATTAATTCAGTGCTAATTTCTGCCCATACATTTACATATATGGACATATACAGGGCGTTGGTAAATTAACCAAGATAGAGGAAATGCATGATTACGTTAAGCGTAGCCATATAGCTCAACCCCTCGCCGCGCACCAAACTGTCTTTCATCAACAGAAATTGTACTGGTGCTAGAATCGAACCTGCGACCGTTTGTGTTTAACTAAACCGGCACTTGTGACAACTGCGGAAAGGAGTCGATTACGGGGTGCTAAATATGATTGTTGACTTCTTTGAAGTGGAGCTTTGATTAGGTAAACTTAATGTGTGCGATAAGAGCCCCATGGATATTTTTTTTTGTTATGCGCGTAGGTTACTAAACAAGTATTATTATTAAAAATGCTTAAAACTCTGCGCGGAGCGTAGATAGGTATGTTAGTTTTCAAAAATGTACACGTTACCCAGACCACCACGTACGAATTTCACGTTGTAGAATTACGAGCATTAAACTTCTATCTGTGGTCGCCAACATTTCTGGCAAGGTTTACGAGTATGTCCATTCGACCACAAAAGTTTGCAGATAACTCTGTCAGTTTAAATAAAAGTTTAACGATTTCCGCCTTACTGAAGTTAGTTAAATGTATAAACTTTCATCAAATCAAGCAATTCGCTTGCAGCTGGCGACTGACCGTGAATTTAATTGTAACTTACCATTTGGATACGCGTGATGGATACGTTTGTTTTGATTATTACGAGTAAGGTATGTATTGTTTTGTCTCCTTCATGAGTAGTGTTGTTCAAATTTGCGCGTAAGTGACAGAACTTTTTTTATTAAACATTTAGTCTAAATATATGTTTAGAATTTTTGGTATTCTCCTCCTGTCAGTTGGTCCCTCACTATTGAGAAACACGTCTCTCGCTTAAGATGCTACCAATAATGTGTTCCCCAGCCATCGTATTAGCGTCCAGTTTCGGTCCCTTCTCCTATAACTCGCCTATATTCAGACGCATCAAATTTACTGTAAGAAATAAACCTATCCAGGTTTCATGTATTGTATTGTATTCCACATCAGGCCGCGTTCTATATGCTTTTCATCCTCAAAAGTTCCACAAACTTACTAAATTTGAGACCGCCTAGTCAGTGGCCAGCTTTAGCTGAGCCTCTTCCCGGAGACAAGTCCAATTAGCCAACAGCCCGTATAAGCACTAATGTCCGTCGCACGGATCAGTAGGTGCAGATTGCTCTCATTAGTGATTCGAATCACCGCATCAGGCCTAGTGAGGTTCACTGTAACGTGCTGTACAGTCGACCACAGTGTTACCAACTATCAGTGTAACTGAGGAGCTTTAGAGTGGAAAGGCGACCAAAACAAGCCGAAAGCTTGGAATTTTTGTCTGGTCCAGCACACTGGACACAAATGTAACACTCGTACAACTCGTTGGTAATCATTTGAAAAAAAGCAATATACAAAATATTATGTTACGGATTAGTGCAAATGTTATGAACAGATTTTTTCGTGCTTAAGGGAAGTTGGAAAGAATCTGTTCACCCGGACGAAGTCGCTGGTGCAGGTTAGGATGTTCTATATGCTGTACTATCACCTTGAATTGAAATTGTGGGTTTTATTGCCAACCCACAATAAAATGTAAAAGAAACCGCTTGTTATTTATTAAACATTGCGCAAAATCTGTATCGGAACAGGAATAAAATGTAATCATACTTTCATCAAAAATATCCCCCGATTCTCTCAAAGAGGATTATGCAGATAAATAAAATATTCCTTGGAATACAGGCGGCAAAATGTCTTTCTGTGGAGGGGGACAACATTTTTGCAAGGGAATCTGAGAGGAATTCAATAATATTGGCCCATAAGGAATGTGTTCTATCGCTACCCTTCGCAACCTAAAAGGATCGTGGGGGATTGTCTTACGCTGAATCACCAAATAAAATGTTTACTGATCAATGGTAATCCTCACATCGGCCATGAAGATAGGGCACTACTTTCTTGATGTTTTTTAGTTAATTTCTTTGTTTCCTAGCGTCGTGGTACCCCAACTTAAGTACCCCAACTCGGATCGCGGATCGTGTGGTCCTAAGTTGAAATCTGCCAGAACCAAAATCTTTGTGTTCATTGTTAAATTCCCGACTTCCTCTCCGATGATGGAAA
This sequence comes from Udea olivalis, assembly GCA_947369235.1. Classification (NCBI taxonomy): domain Eukaryota; kingdom Metazoa; phylum Arthropoda; class Insecta; order Lepidoptera; family Crambidae; genus Udea; species Udea olivalis. The sequence goes on from OX376347.1 coordinate 7,028,623, forward strand.
ACACCGATAAAAAACCAAATCAACCCGGATAATGGCGGAAGGCTCACTACCTAAGACGTTGGGTTCTAATACCATTGCTGAAAAGTGGGCTTCTGAGTGTTCCGTTCACCATGACGGCACCAGTCACTTCTGACTACCCCGTTTGGGATAAAGTCGTGATGGTATGTATTATGTTCTTTGTTTTGACAACACTTATTGGCACGGTTTCTTGCCTTTACTTACGTGATGGCAAGAAACCCGGGTTCGATTCCCGATCGGGTCAAATCAGGAATCAAGCTTTTCTCGGCCCGGGTATGGGTTTGCCTTTGGCTGAAATTCTTGTCTGGTACCTCGTAGTTTACTGTTCGGAATCAAACAACTCTTATGGGTATTTAACTCCTTTTATTTAGAATAAAATAATCAACAATAATAATCATCAATAATAATTCGGAATATAATTAATGTGTTTTCTAAGCTAGGTATTTAACATTACTTCGTATATCTTACTACGAGTCCATGACAGTTGGTGTGTTTTCTGGCGCTTGTTTATTTGCTTTTTTATTTTTTCTTACTTTCTTGCTATAATATAATAGAGGTTAATCTGATCCTGCCTGATTCATCATCATCATCGCAGAGCCATAACTATTTTAGAAGATATATATCTATATTTTTATATTGCCCGTCAAGATGACCTCACTCCACCTGATGGAAAGCGGTCGTGAGGTCCAGATATGAGGTTGACAAGCCCAGTCATACCACGAATCACTGGGCTGGCCATCCTCACCTTGAAGGCCTGCAGAAATGCCTTTTCACGCCCCGCTTGAAGAACCCGGGACTATACGAGGAAGGAAACACATGTGCTGGAAGAGCGTTCCACGTCTGGATGGTACGACAAAGAAACGAGTCACCGAACATTTTAGTTCGGGCCAACAAATGTTGAATTGTGTGTGGGTGACAGCACGCGTGGTACGGGAGTGGAAAGGTGAGGGTGGAATGAGCTGGAATAACTCGTCAGAGCATTCCCCATTGTAGAAGCAATATTCAGCTCTCCGAAGAAAACTAAATTACTTGTACTCAATAGATTTTATGCATATCCTGTCCTGCAAGTACCTCCATTACAGCGATTACGCAATAGGTACACCTGATTTAATCATAGACATTACGAAGTTATATCGTAATCTACATAGTAACTCACACAGAAGGCCTGATTTTACATTCGCCGAATGGTGCCGATATTTTAAAATCTAAACAATGGCGATGGCCTCGAAAACAATGTCAGTAGCAATTTGGGCAATAAAGATACGATTGTTAAAGAAGCGCCTCGGTGAGATAAGTGTTTGATGAAATTTAGAATACCATTTTTGAAAGACGATAAATGATCTTTTGAACTAATACTAGGGGTCTTCAATAAAAAGTGATAATGAGTATGAAGCAGTTATATATTATTTATTGTTATTTTATTTTTCGAAATAATCACCTTTGTATCATTCACTTGGTATATCGTTTTTCTAATCCTAAGAAATTCTTGAAAAAATCTTCACCTTGATCGCTTAAAAAATCTTGTACGGCGGCAAGCACTTCCTCATCATTGGCATATTTGTAACCTCTCAGTTGTTTTTTTTACCGCGGGAACAGGTAGAAATCACTAGGCGCAAGGTCAGGTGAGTATGGAGGATGTTCCTTAAATTCAAATCCATCATCTTGGATAGCAGTCATCGCAACTCGGGACTTGTGTGCGGGGGCGTTATCTTGGTGAAACAACACAACTTTAGCAAGTTTGCTGCGGCGATTTTCTGCGTATAAGGGCGCTGTAATAGTGGCGCCATGATTGAGGTATTCAATCATTATAACCCCCTGGCTGTCCTAGAAAAGAAAGCCCATAATCTTGCCAGTGGATGGAATTGCCTTAAACTTCTTAGGCGTTGGAGATGACGGCCTCTTCCAAGTCATGTACTGTTGTTTCGTTTCAGGATCATAATGGTGGAGCCATGTTTCATCCATAGTTACGAAGCGAGCCAAACATCGGTCAGAATCTTGTTGTAACAATTCCAAATTGATTTGAGAAATCCACAGTCTTGTTTGTTTACGCTCGTCTGTAAGCATTCTCGGCACCTAGCGCGCTGATACTTTTTCATGCCCAAATATTCATGTATAATACTATGAATACTTCCTATCGAAATCTTCAGTACTTTAGCTACAAAACGAACAGTAACACGACGATCTGCCAAAACAATTTTTTCAACTTTTTTTATCATTTGTTAGGTAACTAAGTTCCTCCTCTCTTAAACTCGGCACACCACCGCGCAACCGTAGAATACGGAGGAGCATTTACCCCTAATGTTCCTTTCAAGTCTAGATTTATTTGCTCAGTAGCAATTTTTTCAAGCAGAGATATTTTATTAATTTTATTTTATCCATTTTGCGTACCACGCTCCGACACGACGAAAACAAATGAGTTATATTTTTTAAATAAGAAAAGAAAATCAATAACTTAATTTTATTATTTTGTCAAATGTCTAATTTGGTTTTACCTACCAGTATTTACTCTGTTGTTCAAGGAGTTCATACCTATGCCATTATTACTTTTTATTGAACACCCCTCGTAATATAAAGAGGAAAAATATGTTTTTTTTTTGTAACGAACAGGCTCCGAAAAAAATTAAAAAAATTCCTTCACCAATATCAGGCAGCTACATTATCAGGGAGTGACATAGGCTATATTTTTTTATTATTTTGGCTTTATTTTGACGGGAGAAATAGATTAAGCCGCTGACGGACAGCTAGTCTATACTAATATTATATAGAGGAAAGATTTGTTTGAGGAATCAGTTTGTACTTAGTACAAATCAGCTTCTTAAAGACGATTTTGCAAGTTAATAATAAATCTATTTACAAGGTTCATTGAAATTCAAATCTAGATTTATTATGTAAAAGATAAAAGAAGCCCATTGTTTTGCAAATTCAATGATAGATATTGTTCTTTTTTGTATTGTTTATGTTGCGTTATTGTTACCTAGGCCTTATTGTGTTAACCAACTAAGGAGAGGTTTTATGATTGATGAATTAACGTAGGATACCTACTTAACGGTTGCAAATAAATAATATCTACTCTCGGTATAACTTTTCAGTTATTAGCTGTTCTTTTGCTAGATAATAATCAAGACAATAAATCCTCATCTTTAGAAGCTACAAGATGTCCTCTGCTAAAAAGTAGTCCCGTTTCCAGAATAGCCGTTCGTAATTGCCCAACCATAAATTCCAGAACCTTCATTATCAAAGTCAGCCTTCTATTATCAATAGTCTTAGTGTCAAGAGTTCTTGCGCTCTAACATCAGCTACGTGCTATTTGGTCTGACCACAACCAATTCAACTTCCGTTCGCTATTTGGTCGCTTTACCATCTTTTTTATCTTTCAACAAATTGTCCCATTTTGCACTCCGAAAAATTCGCTGCATCATTGTGTATGCAAATCCCATCGTGTCATGTCCGCCAACCGCCATTATTTTATCCCCGATCGCCATTGTTCGAACGGCATTGTTTGACGACGAATAAACTTCGAAATATATAGTTCGGTGACACGGGCCGGCTATATGAGAATCCCTTTTCTGTAAAGGGATTTCGATTGAACTGTAGCCATGTATAAAAGTAGCTTCACTAAGTGATACGTTTTAAAAAAACATCGCACTTTGATAGGTTCAAATAGAAACTTATCGTCAAGATTTTCAGAAAACTAATTCGCCCCCCACTGGCGTTTTGCAACATTGCAATTGCTCTTTACTAAGCCCGTGGCGTCGATATTTAGTGAATATTTGTTTCGTATGTTCTAGCTTAATAATATTTAGGTAACATCACATACACACATACCATCACGACTATATCCCAAACGGGGTAGTCACTTGACTATTGCCGTCATGATGAATGGACACTCAGAAGCCCTCTTTTCACTAAACGAATAACCCATGGTAGGTGGTGAGACCTTTGCCGTTATCCGGATTGATTTAGTTTTTTATCGGTGTTCTTCGTTACTGGAGAGTTGGTTGCGAATTTAACAATGAACACAAATGGTTCTGGCCAGATTTGAACTCGGGACCACACGGGTTTCCTAGGCCACGACGCTCTCACAGTCGACGACGACGCTCTCACAGTAACATTATTGAGTTTTTTTGGCGTTGTTGAAAATATTGACATAAAATAATATGTCACTTGTTGGTCATGAACCTCTTCGGTTTTTTGATCATTTTACAACTATCACGAAATTGAAACTACTGACATGTTCACCATCAAGGAAAATTTTGATTTTTGCAACGAGAGCTCACTGGATCTTGAGATGTATGTGATTTGTCCTAACTTTCCTGTAGTTAACATTTAGATGTTATTTATAATTTGATGGGTTTGCGTAAATAGTGATTTGGATACTTACCTCCCTAGAGATGTTCTCTCACGAGTGGTTCAACTAATATCAGTTTTAAAGTTATGCTAAACTAACTTGTACGCAAAATTTGCAAGAAATACAGTCGTGTGCAGGAAGGTAGCTACTCTGCTCGTAACTTTCTTAACGACTTTAAAACTCTTGAAATCTAGTATTAAAATCATATTCACAGTATTAGTTCACTTAGTTATACGAAGAAGTCCTCGAGACGAAACCCCGAATCTTTAATACGTATATAAACGAAGATCCTCTGCCACACTAACTCATCATTGCTCAGTCAAAAACGCTAAAGATACGATTTTTTTTAACAGCCGGCTTCTTTTACCGCGTAGAAGGGATTTTCAGAAATTCGTTCCATTTGTTGAATGAGATTTCAGCAGAGGTAGCGATAGCTTGTGCCTTGTGAAATGACGATTAAATATTATAACTACCTTTATTATTATAACAGCAAAATGAAGACAATGATGGTTTTCCTTTCGCACACTTCTTGATATCCATAGTGGTGTTATAAATGTGTAATTGAAAAGTCAAAGTTAAAGTTTTTTATTTGCAATAAAGGTGGTACCATAAAGGTGTTATTTTAAATTTTTAGTTTCACACACTTAACTGTTGGCCTGCATGCAAAATTGAACTGGATATTTAAAAAGTAATTGTTAATTATTAATAGCATTCCTAATATAATGAAAATATTTTACACTTCAATTTATTTCAATACCTACATTCAATTTTCATATTCTAAAGCTTCATTAATTATATTATATCAGTTGAGCTGCTAGGCAGCACAAGGCGATTTGAATACCTTGTATTAAATCTACTAACATCACCCAGTTTTTTGAAAAAAGCTGGGTATTTTGTCACAAAGTTACACACTTTAAAAATGTAAATACTAGGTAATGTTAACAGCTACTATTCCTTGAACAAGGGTCTACAGCTGGTCATTGGTGAGACATCACAGATTGCTCGAATACACCGTTTCCGTGCTATAAATGCTGTATTCATTTGGGTTGAGTTTCCCCACAAAGGAATACCATATCTTAGGTTTGAGGCTACATGGCCATGGTATGCAATGAATCGGTCTGGTAACATTTTTATGACTAAACAGCTGAACCAATTTTAATTTTGTTATCGAATAGTTTGAACCTTGGGCCACCTTTCGTTGCGGACAGCTTTCGTTAACGAAGTGGAAAAAAACTGTTCCTAGCAGACAAAGTTCATAAAACCATTTAATTTTTCTAAGTACTTAAGCAACAAGATACATATTATGATAGCGAATATCCAACATCCGCCTTTATTTAAAAAGCAAAGAATAATATGATGTATTTTATATAGCGAATCAAGTCCATATCTTAATTCGTCTAGCTGTGCTTACGCTGCTGGAGGCGATTTTTAATTTAGCATTGATTACACAAATCACGACACAATGACATGTCACGACAATGTCAAATCCCAATACAGTTTTTTACGCGAATGTTAATGTAAATTTAAAGTGGCAACTCGTGGTACACGTACTGCATTCTAAACATTTTCGCAGAATCTGTTAAATATTGCGAGTGACGTTTTCCTGAATTTTTGAACCAATCAAAAACATGTTGCTTGTGAACTAAAGAGTGAAATAAAAATGGTTTGATCAATTTCATGCACAAAATATTTCGGAGCTGAAAAATGTTTCGGAAAAGGAAAAAAATAGAACGTGACCTGTTACTGGAACACTAAACTTCGTTCCGTGATGTTCGTAGAGTCAGATATTGGTAAAAAATTACAAATGTGTAACTATAATATGTATGTGCGACAGCAGATGAGAAGCGTCGAAGTTTCTTAGATAATCGCATCGCTAATCCACTATGAATTAGCATGAGCGCAGTACGTTCCGAATCGCCAGTGCAAGAGACGAATATATCATAATCGTTCGTTAAAAAATAAGTTTAGTTTCAGTTAGCTTACATTATAACTAATTGTTATTATTAGTACCAATGGGCGGTGGGGTTAATCTGTTTGTTCAGAACAGTATTTTCTGGCTATTAATAAAATATTTCGAAAATATAGCAAAGACAAATAATGTATTAAATGTTACAATTTTTACAACTTACTATTATAAAAAACACAAAAGTACCCGACTATATCTTATTTCTAGGAAAACACCAATCAAATCATTGCTTTGATCATTAATTATGGCTTTATGCATTTCGATTGCAAGATTGTGAAATTAATCAATCACAACAGCAAATATCGCTTGCAGGCATACCAATGCATGCTGCCATACAAAACATGACATCTAACGATGGACCGAAAAGAGTGAATTTATGATTACTTTTAAGAAACGTATAAAATTGTTCGTGATCTTTCGCATCAAATCCAATTAAAATGCGCAAAGCTGAAATACACTTTGACAATTTGCCATCGTCACCTGTGCTGCACCCGCTTGATAACGAGCTACACAGTAGTTAATTGGTCAAACGCTTCGTTTATTAGTTGCCGGGAAAACACACTTTAAAAGAAACCATGGCGCTTTTATTTGCCATAAAAGAGTTTATTCTAGAATGTAGCAGCAAAAAGCGGCGAACAACGGAGTGGGCTCTAATAAAGGAAATGAAATGACCGCGCCGCGCCCCGCCGGCCCTAGCATGATTGCATGGTATTAAGGTTGCCAATTACTTCAATTGTAAAACAATTATTTAATAAATAAACAAATACGTCTAGACCACAACACGAATCCTTATCTTTAAAGAGGTAGAGCTAGGTGTTGAAGACTTGCTCCCTGCGGTTAGCGGAATAGAATACTAACCAAGGTATCCCTGCCTGTCGTAAGAGGCGACTAAAAGGGCCCTTGGGGTCGCGAAGCGCACGCGGTGGGGCCTGCGTGTGTTTCGGTTTGCGATCCCGAGGAAGACGTTATCACGTGTCTTCGTACATAGTGGTCTGTGTAATCGTACACTTCAGTTGAGCTTGCTCCTCCCGAGGCTGTCTGCCAGGCGGCCTTGCTCGCCGGAGGATTTTGCGAGGAGTCTCTCCCTTGTTGGGGATCCCGGGTCCCTTCCATTCTGCGCCGAAGATGACCACCATCAGGTTTTAGTGAGTAGAAAAAGCATTAACAGATCAGCCTTCATTGATCACTACACATGTCAATTTTTAATTGACATTTAAATTTACCACTAGAGGACGACACAGTACATATAAAAATGGTTATTCTTCCATTTCACTTTTCTAATCTTATCTTCAAACAAAATCAGATCACATATACTCGTATAGTTTCTGAATCACCTGTCATCTGGTATAAACGAGTAGATAACGTTAATAAAATTTAGTATCATTAGTTTTTAAAAATCAAAACTAAACATGATTATCTTGAAACAATAGTAATAAATAAATCCTCTTTTGTAACCCGTACGTCTACCACGAGTTGCCACATTAAATTTACATTATCGTTCGCGTATTTTTTTATTGGGATTTGACATGGTCATGTCATATCATGTGTCACCCCAATAATTTTACGCGAACGATAATGTGAATTGAAAGTGGCAACTCGTTGTAGGCGTACAGACAACCCTATACCCTCTACAAACAAAATCCACTTTGATTACCTTAATTCCAATAGGAACCATATCGAAAGGCTTGTGCTTGAAAAAAATCCTATAAACCATTTGTCTTCGAAATACGGTTCTTCTTATGGTTTGACCGATCTTTGAATTCATTTAATGTTATCTCTTTCGAGTAAGGACGAATTGATCTTCTGAAACGAGGGGAATATTTAAGACATTCCGTATTTTATTTTTTAACTTTTCGCCTAATAGATTTTACTCGTCCCTTTTTGGCAAACTTTATAAAGAGAAATCGTAAAATACTCAAGAAGGCTCCATATTTTGGGTAAATAGATTTAAACTGCAAACATTAAATCATTAGCTAGATACGATAGTATTTTGAGGGTTTAGTTATTTATATGAACCTATGAGGCGTCTGGTGTTTCTACGTTTTTACTCTGATATACACGACAAGATTACTCTAATTAACTGCAAGAAAGAAAAGAAAAGAAATGAAAATATTTATTTTTTTAAGGAAATCGCAATTTTACTACAACAATTACATGAACAAAAACTAAACAAAAGAAATATAAAGAAAATGAAATAAAAATAGAAAACAAACAGCGGTGTCGCGATGTCCATAAAATTATAATTGGACCGCGCGCAGCTATTGTCTGTGCCTGATAGGCCCATTGAGTGGGCGCACGGACAGTTGTATGCACGGAGTAAAAAAAACAGAATAGATTGAACAGTTGACAATTCCAATGTGTAGTGTTAGTGTGTGTTGCTGTGTGATATGATAACAGATCGAACGCGCAACGGCGAACGACATTGAGCCCAGGCTGCCGCAAAGACAAAAAGTACACAGTGTACATTAACACTTTTTATCAGTTTGGTTATAAAACTTAATTAGCGCAGTGGTTACGAGCATCGAGACACATTGGGTCGTGATTTTGGTTTCTGCACAAGTCTGGTGGCGAAAGATATAGATGATAGTCTATTTGATAATTTTTAGATTGAGTTTAAAAATGAGAAAACTTCACTTATTCAGAGCATTGCATGAATGCTCCCACATATTGATTTATTTATATATACAACCTAATAGGTTGGATATGTTATCACAACTATTCCAATAACTTGCGACTTTCGATGACACTACAGCGCGTGGGTGGACACAAACATAATAACATTCAGTTTCCTATCATCCGAACATTATTCGAGGGTTTTGCGATCTTGTTTACTTCCCTCGGATACTCGGATATGCAGTTAGGGATTTCTGACAAACGGCAAATCAGAGTTTATTTGAAAGCGATTTTGCGCTGGAACTCGTTTAGTTTAGATTTGTTTTAAATTTTCTGACTCAATGCACCACTAAACCATTGAATTGTATATTTTCTATTTACTTTTCAAATGTAAATATGCGCCAGACAACACACCACTTGTCATGGTCTCAAAGATGGGATAAATTAAGCCAGGAGCGTCTCCCAGTACACCCAGACCCGAGTCAATTCAGAAAAGATCGTTTTCTGAAAAGAAACCGGGTCGGGAATCGAACCCGGGACACTACTGAAATCGAAGCGAGAGACCGTGCTACAGCGCACTACGCTAATGTTGTTGTAAAACCTTGCGAAGGTAAGAGAGAACCTCGATTAAATACTTCCTGTAACTTTCTTCATCAGAACATATTTGCATGCGGCAACGGGCAAAAGAATACCCGTAGAGTAAAAAAAACAAGTAACAACAACAACCTCTCCAGAGTAAAAACAAATCATGATTGCAAGCTTTACGAACAGTTATGATTATTTTAGGTACACTTCTACTGACGCAGACATACCGTTACCACGGTAATATCCGTTACCGTCAGGAGAGCGCGTGCTTTCAGCGAAACGTGTTCAAAGATCCGAGACAGTTTTTCATTGATACACGTACATACATAGAAAAGCTTACATCTCATAATTGTAAATAAGCAAAAGAACAAGCAACTTGCTATTTATCTTTTATTAACGACTTTATTCCACTCGATATGTCTTATGGTCCCGAACCGAACGTTATTTGTGACCTTTCGCAAATGTTTTCTTAAGACCCGCAGACCGCACCGGTTATCGGCCAGCGACAGGGCGCGTGTGTGCGTCCGATAGTGCCTACCATGTATCAAGGGCGGTGAGGTGCGCTATTGTTAAAGATGAGCGGATAGATACTCTCTTAATCGAGGTTAATATTTTGATACGGGAAACTCTTAAGTACTCGTATTTCCTCATAAACAAGTTCACTTCGTGATATTTTATATTATATATAGGTACTAAGAGGAAGGCTTTGAGAGTTTGAATTTTTATTTTTAGCACTAAACAGTGCTCTGTTTTCTACACAAGGATAGAAACTTGAAAAATTCGACCTGATCCTGGGACTCAAGTGGGATTCGATCAGGTCGAATTTTTCTAGTTTCTATATTTGATAGTTTGTTTACATTGAATAGGTTCCGAAACTACTGGGGCGATTTTGAAAAAACTTTCATCAATATTTATTTATTTATTTATTTATTCACAACTCTTACAACTATCATTACAGGCAAATTTAACCTAATGCGATAGCAACTATCTTTTACTATACTTATTTTATTATTATTTTTTACCATTAACCTTTACACATATATAATAATATGAGTACTCTTAAAAACTATAACCTATAGCTTATTACAAATAATGCCGTCCTTGCTAATTCACTCAGAGAGCACGAAAATATGTCCGTGAGCTCTGCCACCGCGCTAATATAGAGCTACATTATTTGCAAGTAACATAGGCTATAGTTTTTTAAGATTATATTTTAACGGGAGAAATAGTTGAGGAATAGTCGTGCGAAGAGAAGCATGAGAAGTATGGCGAGCAACTTTTGTTTTTGACGAAAATGTTATTCTAGAGATCTTAAGTACTTAAAGAAATCTATTTAGTTCACTGAATGACTTGGAGTTCCTAAAACAACATTTCTTTACGTTAAAAAAGTGAACTTTTTTTCGGGGATTTTATTTATTCGACGATAGCCTAACTAACTTCCTCAGCTGGTCAACTGTCAACTGTCGATAACCATTATTTCTAGCGAATTCAAGGTTCTCAAACTTCATTTCACCCCTCGAGGAGTCAATTTCCAAAATTTCTCCATATGGCTGCGTCCTCTATTGTACCTTTCCACCTTCAGCTGTTCTTGTTAGTGTATCAGAATCCCCAATAATATAGCAACTCCATAGGGCTGTCGACACCCAGTCAATGCTCCCAAACTGACTAACACACAGTATTATCGTGAATCGCAAGAAAATAAGACAACAATAGACGTCAGGAAGAAATACGACTTGTTTGAGAAGCCGTAATTGGTTTCTCTGGGGTCGACGGGGCTGTCAGCTACACGTTCCTGGAGAATTGATTTATTGGTGTTATTATGCGTTTGCTATTAATTTCTTTTATTGCTTTTCGTATGGAAATTTACCTGTCGTGTTATTTGGAAAGGTGAATAAAAGAAAAACGTGTAACCGAAGATCGACCTTTCTGATGTAAATGATAAAACATTTGTACTGTCTCACATTTATCTTAAAACCTTCAAAAGAAAGTTTGAAAAGAAATAGATTTTCGATCAGGAAATGTTGAGCAAAACCTTTGGTTACAGCAGGCAAAAACATCACTGGCATTCTTGTTGAACCAACAGAAACATTATTTCTTTTTTCCATATTTGATAAAAAGAGACAATTTTAGCTAACATGTAAATTATCAGGATTAAATGAAAACGAAAGGAATTACTCATTTTGACTCTTAGAATAATTTAGTTGCTTGAATTATAAAAAAGTCGTCTCATTTTAACTTCATACGAGAAATGCTGTTTCTAGTTTAGAGACCGCTGGAGAACGGTCACAAATAACTCTTATAAGCCGCAGCCACAGGCCTCAGAATGCAAATGGATGCTAATCACTAAGAATTTTTGGGGTTGTTTGTACAATTCGCTACCCGTTTGGCGCAGCTGCGGAACTCATTTTGAGGTAATCTGGTTTGGGGATGGAACGCAGACTGTTTGGCTTTAAAAACTGGAATAATAAATTTAGTGGTTAATTATTAAGGCTCCTTATTTATACTTCACTTAGCAACTGGGGTTCGCATCGCATCGAAACTCGTAAATTTGCAGTGGCATCAGCGTAATTAGATCTATAATTTTAGCAATTGTAGGCATTCTGCCTTTTACAATTATCCCTTTTCAAATATAAGCACATTAGGTATGCGTCCTGATTGGTTTTGCTCATGAAATTATTATATTTTACATAGCTCTTATTTGCATACGAGACATTTTTCATGTATAATTCACAAACAATTTAAAGTATACTACTTTTTTTCTATGCCAAAATCCAAACTAAAGTTGACTAAGTACAAACTGACTAAATCCTTAATCTAAAATACTCCTCCATATTCCATATCATACTGTACGAGTATGTTTCTGTTATAATCATGGAAAGTAATTTTCACCAAGTTGCGGAAAGCACCTACATATTATTCGTTACGTCAATAATTGGGTATGGGAACAAAAATCAAACATGTCCTAAATCGAAAACCATTTCGAGGTATTTGTATTTTATATCTACCTCATTTAAATATTTATCATTTTTAAAAGCAAAGGATCTAGGATATTTTTAATTAAATACGTTGGCAATCTGGGGTCAAATGAATGACCCCAGTTTGCCAACGTCCAAAGAGTACATTAAGGTTCTCATTGGACTCTTGACGGTGGGTAATCAAATTGACATCCCACAAAAACCTATTGGGTCGTATAAACGTCCTTTCACGTGATTGGTTGATAATCTAATCATCAACCAATCAAATGACACGATCTGTATCATACGTGAGATTTTTAGCTAGGTGATTCTACTGCATGGTATTAATGGTGTTTCCAGATAGCAGATTAAAAATTCCCCCAGGTGAGAAATATTTTTCCACAAAGTAACTTTTAATACGCACATTAATTTACGCCCATTGCCCAGGCGGGTAGATAGGACTTAAAATAGCCATTCGCTATAATCCCAACCCTTTCAGGTATGGCTTCGTTTTCGTTCCTTTCAGGTAGAACTTGGCAAAATAATTGTATCTGAAGTCTACTTCTCACATTCTCGTGAGATTCTACATGATGAACGGCGAGCTCTGTTTCAGCCGTAAGTGCAGTAAATCAGTAATTTTCTCTTCATAATTTATTTACCACGAATCGGGGAAAAAACACATGTGGGTACACTAAGCTAATTGGTGACGTCACGAGTTCGCAATTTTTAAAAATTTATAAAAAATTAACTACTGGCTAGATCAACGAAATATTCAAATTAGTTACTTAAAATAGTATAAGGTATTTAAAAAACATGTTACCTTATTCAATTACCGTCGGCGGGAATAGTACCGGGTCAGCAGGCAGATGTACCAACCATCACCCAATAAGTGTATCACCTAAATTAGCAAAGCCTAATTAATCTACACGCGGAATGTTGGAAGCTCTGTTGTTGGTTTTACTGGAAGGTCCTTTAAAAGTACCTTTTTCTACAACACACAAAACACAAACCCTGTTTTTTCATCGTTAGTCTTAAGTTGACAAAATAATAAAGCCTTTAAACCATAAAGGTGATGGTATCTACTTAGTAATAATAACAGTATAATCCAGTTCCAGTCACACACACACATAAAAATAATATTTTGCTTTTTAACATTTCCTCTCAATTTTTCAGCCTTCGTTTCCGAGAAATATTTTATTCTTTCATCCTAATTATTTCCATATTGAATGTCTGGTAAGAATTTTATACGAGTTCTAATAATAAAACTGTGGAGTACCTTTACTCTAAGCACTTTTAACGGTACTTTCATGGGATAAAATATTATTTTTATAGCGGAAAAAGAGGATTATGGGACAGCAAAGGATTTGGGTAACGTTGGCGTCATTTTTGAAATTTCGCGGCCATTCACCAAACCTCATTATTATAAAATAACATATCGAGGGGAACAAACTTTATATGGAGCACATATAGCTAAAGTATATCGGAACTGAGATATTCGCTATTTCTGCATCCTTTTTAACAGTTGTTAGGTGAGATTAGCTCCAGGAAGTAACATTTCCGAACTATTATTTAAGTGAAACTAAGGCAAAAAATTATACTTTAAGAAATCATATCACGGCTTCGATATCATTTAGAACAATTCTGACCACTTACATAAATATAAATATAAATATAATATAAATATGCGCCAGACAACACACCTCTTGTTGGTCTCGAAGTAGGGATTAATATCCCTGTGTTACGAGGTACCACACAAGGAAATAAGCCAGGGGCGTCTCCCAGCACACCCAGACCCGAGTCAATTCAAAAAAGATCGTTTCCTGAATTGACCCGACCGGGAATATATCTTTCTTTCTTAGGGTGCTATAAAACAGTAGCAAAATTATTGCTGGCACCTAATAAAAAAATTACGCGACGGGTCCATACAAAGTTACTCAAACCTAGTGTTGCCCAAATGCAAGAACAAGACGAGACTTAGCCAGTCTTGGTCTTGCGCCAATACACCTGGTCTTGGTCTTGGTCTTGGTATTGCGCTCCCAGTCTTGGTCTTGGTCTTGGTATTGCGCTCCCAGTCAGTTGCGTTATATCTTATAACAACGTAACAGAGTTGGTACATTTGAGCTTGAATTAACATAATCATAGTAAAGACCAACCAAATTAATGAATGTCTACACATTTAATGAGAAATTCGAAAAATTATCTGCCACTGGGTGGGGTTTGAACCCACGACCTAAGCGATCCGTGCCGATGCTCTAACCAACTGAGCTATCTACCGTGACCTACGAGAGTCAGTCTGTTCCATAGTAAAAGTTTACATTTAATTAGCTTACATGTGTTAAGAGATGGTTAAAACAGATAATAAAACCAATTAATTACATTAACTTGACTTTTAACTTAACTTTAACAATTTTAGATACATTAAACAGAAGCTAAAAAAATATATTGACGTGTATGTTTGGACCCCCTTGAATGTCTAGAAAGAAATAGATAGACAGCCAAGGCCTCACCTTATATGCAATGGAATAAAAGAGTTACACAATTTATACAATATACCACTTATTTAAATAAAAAATAAAATACTATACAAATTAAATTACAGAAC
The DNA here is from genome assembly GCA_947369235.1 of Udea olivalis. Classification (NCBI taxonomy): domain Eukaryota; kingdom Metazoa; phylum Arthropoda; class Insecta; order Lepidoptera; family Crambidae; genus Udea; species Udea olivalis. The sequence continues at coordinate 7,043,709 of OX376347.1, forward strand.
AGTATTTATTGAATTAAATATTTATTTAAATAAAAATACAACACAAATCAAATTACAGAACAGTACACAATAGCTTTAACATTACTAATACTTTATATTAATTCTTTGGCCACGAATAAATACTAAGTAACCATCTGGCTGACCCATCACTCAGCCTATTTCTATGTTTTCTAATTACTAATGACGCTTTAGAAAATAATCTCTCAGCAGATACTGAAGTGCAGGTATTGAATGAAAATCACGGGCAATCTTCGATAAAGTCGGATATTCTGTCTCATGTGTCCTACACCACTCTAAAATGTCTTCCGAGCTGGCTGCTCTGGGTTTACTTAGGTACTCCTCCAACTCGTCAACATCTAAGCCTTGAAGACAAGATCCAGATCCAAATGACGTTGAGGGACATGCATACAGTTTCTCAAAGTCTATTACGTCTTCATGTTCATCTTAATCAGTCCAATTTTTATTTATTTTTTTATTTTTTTTGGAGTCCCTAAGCGTATACCCGAACTCCAATACTCCCTGAAACGACACTAAGTCCTAACTGCAAGACTCAAGAGTCTCGCAGGATTAGTCTTGTTTTTGCTCAAATCTTGCACGGTCAGTCTTGGTCTTGGTCTTGCTAAAATTAGACAGTCTTGTTCTCGGTCTTGGTTTTCCAAAAATGCAAGATTAAGACCAAGACTGCAAGACCAAGACCGATTTTGGGCAACACTACTCAAACCCTTTTCTCCGCGTAAATGCAGCAAACCTTCATAGAAAATATTGAATATACAACACATAATTACTCTTAAAATGAAACTACCACCGGAGTCGTAAGGTGGTTGTTCTTGACTTAGAAGACCCGCAAGAAACTCGGCAGTTACGCTTTTCCAAAAAAGCTCATTCACAATATATTAGATACTAGCTTTCCGCCCGCGGCTTCGCCTGCGTGAACTTATCGTTTTATAGTATGGCCAAATTACATAAAATCTTCATAAATTGTAGCCTATGTGTTTTTCTAATGTCTAAGCTTTATTACTGTAAAGTTTCATTTAAATCTGTTCAATAGTTTTAAAATACTAGCATTCCGTCCGCGGCTTCGCCGGCGTGTACTCCATTTCTGTAACATGTATATATAAAGTCTTTATAAATGGTAGCCTATGTGCTATTCTGATGTATAAGCTGTATTACTGTAAAGTTTCATCTAAATCTGTTCAATAGTTTTTGCGTAAAAGAGTAACAAACATCCTCACTAACTCCGCATATAATATTAGTAAGATTTTACAATCTTTGTGCATCTGAGTCATCCAGTATTTCGGCAAATGAACATGAATGAACTAAAGATAGTAATTCTAAGCAGACTAGTTCCCCGGAGTGACACCTGTTCCCAGGTTGACGAGTGATCCATTGAACCATAAGCTTTGGATCATTCGACCATAAGCTGTGGACATTGCCCACCATTAGTCAGTCCACATGTTCGCGACGTACGCGTTCACGTGGTCAAAGTAAAATATGATACTATCTATGTAAATGACCAGCATCCGGCCTGTAAAAGGTAAGTACAGTCCCCACCTTCATCTTGAGATAAAGTCATGTCGTATACGAAAAGTGCCGCGTAAATCTGAATGGGTGGCTGTTCCAAGGGACCAAGTGGCAAAAATCCGCGATTATCGTCAGCTGGTACGTACTATTTTGCTTTCATTTGAGATTTTGTGGGGCTTAGAATACAAATTGTGTTGACTTTGCAGTTTGGGAACTTTAGAAACTGAATAGATAACATTACATTCTTGCTAAGTCAGTGTTTTCTTCCTGCTGTTAAGTAATATTTTTTTTTATTTTTTTTTTATATTCCCCGTCAAGATGACCTCACTCCACCTGATGGAAAGCGGTCGTGAGGTCCAGATATGAGGTTGACAAGCCCAGTCATTCAAACGAATCACTGGGCTGGCCATCCTCACCTTGAAGGCCTGCAGAAATGCCTTTTCACGCCCCGCTTGAAGAACCCGGGACTATATGAGGAAGGAAACACATGTGCTGGAAGAGCGTTCCACGTCTGGATGGTACGACAAATAAACGAGTCACCGAACCTTTTAGTTTGGGCCAACAAATGTAGAATTGTGTGTGGGTGACGCCGTAGTCCAGCACGCGTGGTACGGAAGTGGAAAGGTGAGGGTGGGATAAGCTGGAATAACTCGTCAGAGCATTCCCCATTGTAATATAGCCTTAACTCATCGAGGAACTTAGCGTGGTCAGCTAGGGAAGGTGAGGACAAAAGTTCACACTTAAATTGTTATTGCACGTGTCCATATCTGGAGAACCGTTTTTTATCAGGCGGTCAGCAATGCCACTGACGTAGTATTTCAAAGACATTTTTACAACTTTGCGCAACAATATTTAAATATTATAATCTTGATTGGATCGCTTGTAAAAGGTAAGTACATCGCTTTTGCCAGAAAACGTTTATTGGTACACGCAAAAAACGTATAATGGTACGTAAATCCGAATGGGCGGCTTAACCCGTATCTTGGGTAACCAAAATCCTAGATTATAACCGTCTGTCGCTTTATCATTTTAAGATCCGGTTTCAGGACTTTGCGTCCTAGAACCTACGACCTTGATGTAATTATTCAGAAACTAGATATCTCTGCGTCCCTTGTTATTTATGAGAGAATGCTTTTCTGAGCCGGTTCGGCTTCATTATTTCAAAATGTACTCAAACACTTCACTTAAAAAACCCGTAAAAATTATTTCAAATATTTCATCCTGAAATAGGTCATCTAAAGCTTCAAAGTTTCAGCTGTTTCGTTTTCTTAAATTGTTTCATTCTTCCATTTAGAAACTTCTTCGTAATGTTAAAGCCCTCGGACAGACAGGTGTTAGTATACGGGCCGGTCCCGAAATAGACATAACTACACAGGATGTTGGTGCTTCAGCACTGAAGTGAGCACGCACCGCGGATGCATAAAAACTCATTTTATAGGCAATGAATCCCACACTTAATATGGAACCCTTATCTGGGTTTATATAAATGAAGTATTCCAACAGGGGATCTTTACTCTACACACATCATTAATATGGCAGCAAGAGACGCAAAAACGGGAAACAAGAGGCCGTAGCCAAGATCATTATTTTCACTGATACGTTTTATTTATTTTAATTTATGTTTCAGAAATACTGCAGTATGTTTATGAATGTCCCATACCCATAGAACATTGCGGGTGAGGTGATCTTGGTGTTAGGTACCTGATACCTAGAACATAAATGTTGCTCAAAAAAATGCGATCGTAGCTGTGACAAAGTTATACGAGAGATGCCTACCAAATTTAAGAATCATGCACTTGCTGTGACATTCTAACCTATCTAATCCGTCCTATTTCGTAATCGAAGCTCGCGCAAAGTAGTAATTTCCCACAAATCACTATAATTGCAGGTCATTGGAATACATATAGGGAATTGCCGTCTTGTGCCGTCACGATCTGAGATAATAGGGTTACAATGACGCGGCTAGCGATCGTGATTTTGCAAACGAACTGACAATGGTAATTAGGCTTAGTATTTGTTTTGTTATACTTAGATAGTACTCATTATCTAACTGACCTAGAACAGATCATCCTACAGTCAACTGGCCTGTTGGCGTAATGGCAGCGGTCCTGCCTTTAGCGCCGGAGGTCGTGGGTTCGATCCCCACCCATGACAAACATTTATGTGACCAACATTTGTGTTTGTTGTGTGGCTGGGTGTTTGTATAAGTATGTATTCAGAAATATATATGTATGTTTATCAGTCTCTGACGCACATAGTACGAGCTCTGCTTAGTTTGGTTTTAGATGATCTTGGTGTAGGTAATTATATTTATATTTAATTAATTAAACACTAGCCTTTTCCCGCGCCTTCGCCTGCGTTGTCCAGCTTTATTTTCTACATCGTTTTAAGAATTTCATTTTTGCAACAAAAGAATCTGTATAGTAAAATTTATCAAATTGTGTTTTACCCATGTAGCCGTGAAAACGTTGCAAATCGATAAAGTTACTTTCGAATTTGTAATATCGGTGAGGATTGCGGAAATCGAAGCTCGCGGTTCCATTAATCCAAATAAAGTTCTGGGTGGTTTTAAATGTTAAAGAAGTCCATTAATCCAAATAAAGTTCTGGGTGGTTTTAAATGTTAAAGAACCTTCCAGAATTAAGGAATTCATGGAAAATCGAACAATCTGGCACTGCCATATTTTTTTTGCTGCCATTGTTTGCCAGTGAGATTGAAACACTACATTAAGTAGGTAGTGTTAGATCCTAATATTTTTTTTGACAATAGTGAAAAATTCCATTCTAAAATATTAAAATTAGCAGGAATGACCTTGATTTACCTATCTTGCAACAATTGAACTATATTTATTAAATAATTAAGCAATACACCATTACTTCCATTCAACTGGTCTTTCACTTATTCTTCCAAAACAAATTCATCGTAATCTATTTCCATGATCACTTGCAAAATAAACTTTTCCATTTAACCCTATCCCTTGTTTCAGAACTTAAACATTTACAATGTAGCTTTAATCGGCAATCGGGCGAAATTGTAGTTACGAAACTCTGCTGTTGTATGCATAGTATGTACAACCACGGGCAGAAAATACATATTTTCAACCTTAGGAGTTCTAATTGTAGGCACACCTTTGTTTTAATCGGTTGCTGTAGATCACTACTAAATAATAAAGTACTTACTTACTACTGTAAAACTAAACAATTAAGGACCATTTTTAGACAAATTTATTATCTGGCATACAGACAAGACATGACACAAATTATTTTGTTACGAAACGGAACATTATTTGGTTCCGTTTCGTAACAAAATAATTTGTCAAACAAAATATTCCAAAAAATCATGTGAAAGTCATTGATGCTTTTTCCATTAGAATTAATAATTAACATTGTAGGAAGAAATCTAATTTGAAAACTACTAAACACTTTCAGACCACGACTGTACATAGTACATACTACGTTAATACGTGGTACAATTACGTGACGTAACAGATGGCGGGGTAACTAACCGTGAACACGTCACGTACCATTCCATTACTAGATTTTCGCCTCCTAATATAGTAGAAAATGAGGGAAAATGTCGGTGAACGCGAGTATGACAAATTAAGTGTGTTCGCGCCATATCGGCTGGAATGGAATGTAAAAAGAATGTTTACTTTGCTGAGACAGGAGTTTAATTATGTATGCCGAAATAAAGTGTGCCACATGTACACTTCACAAAAACAGCTTACTTAGACTATGAAGTATCAACGCTAGCGCGACGAACTATTTTTATTTTTATTTATTTAATTAACTTAAAATGACCCCTAAGATTTTTAATTATATGGAGACCGTTTGATGCCAATCGCGAAGAATAGGTTGGTTCCGTATCTGGACCCGTTGGGAGGACTAGGAACCTAAGCAAGTCAGTTAAGATTTCGGTGGGTGCACTTATACTGTGTGCTATTAAGGTATGGTGTGCCGGAAAAATGAATGTGACTATTTTCATCAGCGGATGCAATATGCCCTAAATAAAATTCAATACTTAATACTCAATTCTTTATTGCATTCCATAATGTCATACAAAATACATATAATATTATATTCTTCTTACATTCATTCAAACCCTATATCAATAAGCCTTAGGTTGTCAAAGAATAGACCAAAATTTAAAAAGTAGAAATCGAAGCTGGCTGTAGAAAACAAAAAGGCAAACTTGAGACATAATTCGGTGAGTCATTGGCCAAATAGGCTTTCATGACCTGGAGAGAATTATTCACTCAAAAACTGTTAAGAGGATTAAACCTATTGTTTGGTAAAATTTCAAACAAAGTTGGTACTACTTATTGGAACGTAGCTTCAAGTTTTATTTGCCATCAGTTCATATACCGAATATCCCTAGTGTTCAATGTGTTAAATCTAGGCCCACCTGTACCAATTACAGGTACAGTTGAAGACGGTATCAGAATGACTAAAAACGAATGTCCCTGGTGTTAGTAAACCTGAACCTATCTATGTTATCTTATTTTTCACGTAAAAATTGTATAATTCAAACCAATTGTAGAACCAATTTTCAAAATCCAGATCATGAAAATGCAGCTCGAAAATAAAAAACAGTCTTTTTACAAAACCAGTTTTTCAATCGGCAATAATCCTGCAGAAGACTGTGAACCTTCACTCACGAGCACTTAGCCGCTTTTTATCCACAAAGCTCTCGAATATCGATATTAAGTAAAATTGAATTACGAGTAGAATACATCTTCGTATGTGTGGGCGTTAATATATCGCGTTCGAATGCGACAGCGATCTCGCAAGCGATGCGTGTTTGATCCGACCCAGCGCCACAGTCCAGGTTTGGAATTGAATATGAGCGTCACAAAGTTAGCACTAGAGGAATGAAATGTTGCAATAAATGTTATAAGCATTCTGCAATTGATTCGCTCCATACTCGAACTAAGCAGTTGATTAATTGAGAGTATTTATATATAGTGAACACTGCGTTCGTTTACTTTGTCAGTGACGTTACCTTTTAGTGGATTCATATAATTAAAAAAACATAATTTGGGGTATTTTGTACAAGGTTTTATAATATAGCTTGACTACAATACTAGTTATAGAATAATATTATAAAAATAGTGCTTAGTCATTCCATATTTATCTTTACGAGTAGTTTTTCATTTGCAGTCAAATATCTTATGCAGAGTAGCTGAATCATGCTCCTTTAAAGGCGACTTCATTCACCGGTCACGACACTCCACAGAACTGATGAGTCAGTATGCAAATCCCTCGTGATTCAAGCCTTCCTGATCTTCATCACTGGGGCAGGACCTCATGAGATCACGTTGAGGTCACCAACGAGAAAACTGGAACGTCATAGGAGTTCAGAGTAAACTGGTAAATAATGTTTTTCCTCATTTTCTTCACGACGTTTGCCACAGCCGGAAAACTTGATAGTATTATAAAATTCAAGAACTGGCTCCTAATTTTTAAGGAGGCTATTTTTTTAAATTGGAGAATGGGACGGCTTCTTTTATTAATGATCCCTTTTTTATTGGCGTTTCAAGCTGAAGCATCTACAGGTTTCGAAATTAACGCAACACTGAAAACGTAAGTATGTGTGCTTTCTATGTGAGTTAAATAGTTTTATATTAGCGCCCTGAAAACAAATAAAAAGAAGCTTTTGCTCTTGACTTCTTACGCCCGTTACCGTGGCCGTTTTTACCAGGGGAACGGTAATTTCGGGGAAACCCTATCTTCCTTTTCTGTTTCTCACATTTGGGAAGGAAAACTGTATGCCACATTTGACATTTCCTCGCCCGGTAGTTTCACCTTTGCGTTGTCTGTCAGTCAATTACGCAGTTAGTAACGGAAGAGTTTTATGTATAACTGAGTGATTATCAAAAGATTTGTATGAAAACCTTAGAAATATGAAAGCGAATTGGATGAATCAATTTTTCACTAACATAGTTAATACATCACTACTGAGCATGCCATATCGTTTTTGTAAGTATTTTGATAATCACAAATATAAAACTCATTTTACTCGTAGTAAATAATAAGATAAATAATGTATTATCTAAACGGCTTTGTTATCTCAGAGACATATTACGGATACTTCTATAAGTCGTAGTGAAAGTGGGTGTATAGCGCTGGCGTAAACGATTTCAGCGCCATCTGTTAAAAGCAGATAATATCGTACGCCATTACTGGCTGCCATTTGACACTTTTAAAACTTTATTCAGGAAATAATACCTAAATTGGCTTAAAATTGAAAAGTCTACGAGTACATACAAGTAGATTCGTTTCGTCGGAAGCTTAATGGTTTCTAGTTAGGTAACTTTTTGGTTAATTACACATAGTGTTTCCTTAAGTTTATATTTTATTTAACTGAATAGTAGCTTAAGCTTCAGGTTGACAAAAGAATTCATTTAAAATATACATTTGCAATGATAAAAAATTCAATAAAATGTAATGCACTTTAAGTTGAATGTCTCCCTACGCGGCGTACTAAATTTGAATTTCACTGCAGAATGTTACTCGGAGTATTTTACTTTTTATTTTATGTTGAGTATTAATTTGATAGCGACATCTCAAACAAAAAGTCACTCAGATCTTTTTGACTTCAATTCAGTATCTAACGTTCTAGCCTAGGTTATGTATGGTGTTACCTTAGTATTAGATTCCTAAAACCCCATTAATCAGGCAAAGTCCTTTCATTTCCATTCGTCAATTGTTACGACGTCATTTCCTCAACATCCGCTCATCTTCCCTGTAATTTTGTTGCTGATCCGAGTTTTATATTTTTCATTAGGAGCTAAGCCTCGCTGATGACAGCTGGTTTACGGCCGCCTTTATAACGCAACAGTCGTTTATTGGGGGTTCACTCCGGTCCATCATTCACGAAGTTCCGTTAAATATTAATAGGCTAAAACCCAATCAAAACCAGTCTGATGTTAATAATTTTACATGTTAAAAATAAAAAAAAACGAAATTAGACCTTTTAAAGAAACAATTATACATAATTCTATGGCAAGAAAACGCAGGTGTGTGCATTCACAGCGAAGGCGTCGCCGTTCCTTTCGCATCCCACTCTTTAGAGCACCCCGCTACCGATTAAGGATAGCCTAAACATCCTTGGCATGGATGTTCGTAGCAACCTAAACCAGCGTCATTAGAACTGCATCCCGTAAACTCGGAGTCCTGAACAGAGGGAGACGATTCTTCATTCTGCCTGAGCAGCTCTGTCTCTTGTATAAGACACAAGTTCGCTCGTGTGTGGAATACTGCTCTCATCTCTGGGACGGTTCCGCCAAGTACCTACTCAAAGCTCTTGACTTAACAAAAAAAAAAACCAACTTCAAAAAAACTATTCCAAAACAAAGCACTAAAAAGTAAAGAAATAATTGCGTATTCTTCTAAAACTTAAACGATAATATAATGTAGGTACAATTATTGTTATTGTTGGAGTCGGTGTCAGCCAATGTAGGTTTGTAACTACCTACATACATACGTAAACGTGATATGTAAGAAATAGGTATATTGCTAGGTATATTGTAGTGTTTCCTTGGCTGACACCGACTCCAATAATAACAATAATTGTACCTACATTATATTATCGTTTAAGTTTTAGAAGAATACGCAATTATTTCTTTACTTTTTAGTGCTTTGTTTTGGAATAGTTTTTTTTGAAGTTGGTTTTTTTTTCACAAATAAACTTAATTAATATTTTTACTAATTTTATTTGCATACAACAAGATAACATGCTGAGAATACCCAAAAGTCAAGATAAATTCGAATAGGTACCTATACTTCGTGTTAGGACGAACGAGAGTAGGCCTCCTGGGCAACAGTCGCGCGATCTAATCCCGAAGAATTAAGCACTGCGAGGTATTAGCAGTTTGTATACAGAGGAGTTGGGGCAATAAATCATTGGTAGGGTACCCCAGGGAGCGCCTAGTGAGAACCCGGATAATGACCAATAAATGCACTGTAAATAGAGTATCTATAGTAGAGTTATTATTTATTTATTTTGGATAACACTAAACAGATACAATTTTAAGGATATAAACTTAGAACAAGACATGCAGTGCTACAGTAGCAAAAAAATTATCCATCTCAGCATGTGTTACGTTACGAAATGAGGGGAGCTGTCAAAAACATTTGCAAAAAAAAAAGTTTACTATTGGCCCGTTGGTGCAATGTGTAGAACAAGCTGTATAGCGCCGAAGGCCGTTGGTTTGAAGCCCAACCAGGGCAAACATTTGGGCGATTTTTTCTACTGAAGTATGTTTTCAAATATGTAAGTATATTTTATCTGTCAGTGATAGTATTTGCTCATGAAATTGGGAGGCAAATAAGTAAGTTAGCAAATAACATGTATTCGAAGTGTTATTGTCCGGTTATAATTAACAGTATTAACTAATGCGGCAAAATCATATTTAAAAAAAGCTTCACACTAAAAACTTAAAGACGTGGCGAAGCAATTAACCTTTCAATCGAATGATGCAAAACATAATGAGTCATTTCTTATGAAACAGACAAGGTACTGATGGCTATATCCCAAACGGGGTAGTCAGTGGTAATTTGACTGTTGCCGTCACGTAAATAAACACACACGACGATTCTCACACACCAGCATTGTTTTCTGATCTAAAGCTTATTTATGTTTAGTTTGGATACGTTCATAATTCTGGTTTCCCCAATACGAGGAAAAACTTAACCCTAACCTAAGCCAGGAATGCTGGCTAGAAAAAATAGTATTCATGAAAATACGATATCTTATTGACTATAGTCAGCAACACTGTTAAATCCGAAAGGAATCGCAGATCCCTTCAGCCGAAGCATTTGGTATGGTAGCCTGACTCCTGCCGCAATTTTTTTAAAGCATCACACACAAGTACCTATATAAGCGGGTCCTACAAAATGTTATTGCTGCTGCCAAACATTGTCACCACAAGATAAAACGCGCAACCCGAGCACTCTCATTATTTCACGATGTCAGAACATCAGCATCATTAATTTACTAAACTCTTATTACCAACATTTTCCGGCGAAAACTTTCGTGCTGACTAACAAGCGTTCCTAAAAAAAGTTCTCCGACAACAGCCGCGAAAATAATGCCCCTCAAACAATATCCTTCAAATCGTTTTAGGGGGAAATCTTGAAGAGTGCAATAACTTTATAAAATCGGTACGCCTAGGGCGAATTGGAGGGCTGGTGATTAATTTTCATTAGCTAACGACGGGTTACTTCTAACGTATCCCGATTTCCCGAAATTCATCACTGGATTTGCGATCGAAATTTGAACCAAAGCTTCTGTTGTCGCAACTTTTTCCAATTTTTCTTCGGTCGATCAAAATTTAGTTAAACCTTGTTTTGTAAGAGTTTAAAAGAAACCATATATCTTTTTCTATATAGATACTTTTTCTGGGTTGTTTTATAAGAGCGACGTAAGAGAGCAGCATTGGTTCAGCACTTCAGCACGGAACCCGTGTGATCGCGATTTCAAATCTGGTCAGAACCATCTTGATGTTCATTGTTAAATTTGTGACTAACTCTCCGGTGATGGAAAACACCGATAAAAAACTAAAGCAACCCGAAAAACGGCAGAAGGCTCATTACGTTGGATTCTAATACGCTTGGTGAAAATTGGGGTTCACCATGACGGCAACAGTCAAATTACCTCTGACTACCCCGTTTGGGATATAGTCTTGATGGTAATGTACCTTGTCTGTTTCATAAGAAATGACTCATTATGTTTTGCATCATTCGATTAAAGGGTTAATTGCTTCGCCACCTCTTTAAGTTTTTAGTGTGAAGTTTTTTTTCAAATATGAAATTGTACAAGAAACTTTATAAGGTTATTTGTAAATGGGTATTATAAGTTGTCACTAATACCAAGTAGCTAAACGCAGATAATAATTTCTCAGCAATTGCCAAGCCCATAATTACTCCTCGGTTCAAAATTACATTTCCCTCCCCTTCCAGGCCCTTTCATAATTTAAATTAACATTCCCGTCAACCATGGAGCAAATAAAATGTCGGTACTTACCAAGAGCTTACAGAAAGGCCAAAGCTCCTTGAGTACGCAAGAATCTTCTGCTGATTTGCTCAGACACTACTTACCCAGATTCACTATTTTATTTACACATTCCCGCAATACTCTAAGGGCTGGCTACTTCAAATTAAATAAAACTTTGGCAATATAAATTTTGACTGTGGAATATTTTTCCTCAATCATAACTAATATTGTCTGGGCTGATAACTTCTGGAATTTCAACCATTTGAAATTAGCTTTGTATGTATTTAACACGTTCGTTGCCATACGAATATACTCGTAGTCAATGATATTTTATAAACTAATTTATAATATAATTGCTCGTAGTAACTAATTTCATATGAACATTGCCACCATACAGAATACATATGTGAAGTAGGTACGAGTATACTCGTAGTTGTATTGTTCCCAGTGATGTATCTGAAAAAAACTATTAAAGTTATGATTAAATACTGTTTTACGTTAAATGCCACAGAATTTAACTCCGTCCTCCTTCCACCGCCACTCTTTAAGAATTCGTTAGAAATCGCATACAGTCAGTTACGAGAATATTAGAGATCTTGTACTACGAATATACTCGTAGGTTGGCAGTTACGGTTTTAACCAGTTCTATCTGAAAATCTGGAGGGCCTACGAGTAGGCAAGCCCACTGATGCATGTCCTATGACTGGGAATGATGATAAATATATAAATAAATAAAATATCTGGGATAAATCACACCAAGATCATCTGACCCAAACTAAGCAGAGCTTGTACTATGGGTGTCAGAGACTTATAAACATACTTAAACATTTCTAAATACATACGTAAGTACATAATTAATAACACCAAGACACACAACAAACACAAATGCTCGTCACATGAATGTTTGTCATGGTGGGGATCGAAACCACGACCTCCGGTACTATTCGCTGCCATTGCACCAAAAGGCCAGTTAATAATGTAAATTGTTCGTGGTCAATTGGTACATAACCACGCGTGCTGTCATGTGTCAGGCATATATGTATATTGCAATGGCTCTCTCCTTCGATATAGATGTCAATGGTCAGTACATGTTACATCAGTTCAACCGCAAGATTCACGTTCGAATGCTCTACGCAGCTGTTGACATACAATTGCCAAATGAGTCTTCCAAGACCCGGCGGCTGCTAGGTAATTATCGCGCACAAGTACATAGAGTGACAGAGGCCTGACAAAACTAAGCCCTAGTTACACTATCTTAACTTGGCAATACCTTTGTCAGTGGCTAATGGCAATGCATACTGAAATTCGATGTTTACGTTAAACACTATACAAATATCATTAAAGTATACTCTTGTCTGTACTGAATCGATTCAAGTATAAAAGAGTATTACGGGCAGATTTTTTTAATTTATGCTGCGTACATACATCACTTTTTGACACTTTGCTGCACTGTTTGCAAATGTTATTACAGCACATTTGCCGCCAAGTCGTCAGTATTCAAAAATAAAATATGGCAGATATATCTTATCTTTGCAAGGCTTCGGAGTGTTACCCCGGCATGTGTACTTACGTCGAATGACGTCATTTGTGTTCACCCCCCCCCCACTCCCCTATTACCCCCGGCCTTGGTTTTGAGTTCATATGCTTTAAAAAGTTTTGATGTGATTATAAGTAAGTAATTTTGTTAACAGTTTTCATAATTCCAACCTGTTACAATGTCAACCTGGCGGTATTATTTACTTCAACTATAAACAATAATACATTTTCACAGAAAGAAATTTCATTCTGGTCATAAAAGCGACTCTCACCAAAACATCCTCATAACCATTTTTATATATTGCCCGTCAAGATGACCTCACTCCACCTGATGGAAATCGTTCGTGAGGTCCAAATATGAGGCTGACAAGCCCAGTCATTCGAACGAATCACTGGGCTGGCCATCCTCACCTTGAAGGCCTGCAGAAATGCCTTTTCACGCCCCGCTTGAAGAACCCGGGACTATAAGAGGAAGGAAACACATGTGCTGGAAGGGCGTTCCACGTCTGGATGGTACGACAAAGAAACGAGTCACCGAACCTTTTACTTCAGGCCAACAAATGCTGAATTGTGTGTGAACCTTTGCAACTTTTGGTATAAGAAGAAGTCAACCAACACCATCCCATATTTGGCGTGGTAATAAAAATAATAATACCCATAAATTGCAGCGATGACTTGATTTCAAGGATGTAGGTCTTTGCCCATAATCACTATTATTTTACTTACCTTCAATTTTGTTTAACTGCGCAGTAAAGGATGTTTATCCTATATCAACCAGTCCCAAAAACCACTGCGGCCGTAAGCTTATTCCTCTAACGACCGTGATTGAAAAGAAGCAGCATCAATTATTTCTCTGCCGTTTTTCGACCACGACAGCCCTATTAGAAACGTCCTCCAACCTATCGCAGTGAGAAACTCCATTTCCTTAGCGTCTGCGCAAACACGGAGCCGACCTCAACCTGCCAGAGCGTTTAAAAAGTAAAAACTTTTCCGAATGAAATATTGATTTTATTGCGGCGCAGTGATTTCAAATTTACGATCATTGTGGCGGTATTTTGCGACTCTGTTTAGATTCAGGACCAATTTTGAAATGTCTTATTCGGCAGCTTGTTACACAGTACTGTTGAGCACGAGCGCTAAAGCCACAAATACTGGTCCTGAGTCACGTCATCGTCATCGTCAAAATTGTATCTGAAATATTGCTAATTTTTCTCACAAAACTTCTCACATTTACCGTTTGCCCAAAACAACAAAAATGGCACAAATCTTCACTCTCCGTGCTCTGAATGCTCAAACTGTTTTCGGCTTGAACACAAGGAAAACCTTTTTCAATCAACTAAAATCCTTAATTTAATAAAGCAAGGCGCTGACAAGTGGTTTCAACTGGAAATCTCATTACATCTCGCTCGTTTACGGAATAGGATAAAATGAAACAATTTGAGAAGATAAATTCACTTTATTAGACTAATTAAAAATTATAACAATAGTTTTAAACGTAAAATCTTAGCTTGTACAATTTTGGCAACCTCATCGCTAGGAAGCAATCTCTTTCAGAGAACCTTGATGTTAAAAAAAGTCAAGATAGCCATCTTTCCATAATCGTTTATGATTCTTAACAATATATTTTTAATATTTACCATTTCAAGAGCGTCAGGTGCGAATCACTCCAGCTAGGACAGAGATCCGGGTTCAATTTTAGCCGGAACTCCAGCTTTGTGTTCATAATCAACATGTATGACTTTCTCTCCAGTGATGAACAATAAGATAGGTGCAACTTTAAATTTATGCTCGTCACATGACATTCATAGGCGGAGTTCGAATCCATAACTTTGTAAGCTTTATGCAAAAACTTTAACCATTACGCCAAAAGGCCAGTTTTACTCTCGAACTGTGGTTGACCGTAACAAGGACACTAGGCTAGAGATGTTATGTCTAACGGGACGCGCTTTCCGCGCAGCCAGACTCCACAATGCCTAGAACAGGTATCTCTAAAAGCAACATGTTACACAAACTTTTCCAATTCGAAGCACGCACGCACTTCTAAGGAGGCCTCTCAGAGCATTCTACTGTGGAGACCTAGGAGCACGGTAGTCTGTCAGGCCAAGTTTAAACGTTATATTTATCTGAAATTCTAAAATATATCCTAATATGATAATGACGGGAGTAGCTAACGGCTTTATAGCTCCTCAACAGAATTTATGATACTTCTTGAGTAGCTGTCCCATCCATGCTATCTGTCAAAGAGCGAGAGAACGAGGTTGCATCTTTTATATCTAAAAACTAATAAATATATTTTTTTCTGTAAGTATGATTGCCACTTCCCATTCTGCAGTTACATTGCGGGACGACGAATGTTGAGTGAATTTTCAGAAATTATAGTATTTTTTAATAATAAGTATAAAAATTGCTCTTAAACATTTTAAGTTGCAGAAGCTCAAAAAAGCCCTTTCTCAGGAGTTAGTAATTTTGAACAATCTCCTTTTTCAAAACTCTTCTTAAATTTAAAGAATGTTAAAGTACTTGGCTAGCTTTTTACACCTGTTTTAGCAGAACGGTTCTGCTAGTGTCACCATACCAACTTGGCTAGTCTTGCTGGTTCACTCACAACTTTCGCATTAAACTTTGTGTCTGCCACACACAAGCTGGCAGTTGGTGAAATAGATGCAAAATGTAAGTACTTACAAGTTGCATTTATCTACTTAAAGCTTTATTATTTTAGGCCTCTTTATTATCTGCTTGCTGTTGACTTCGTCCTCGCATACTTAGCCTTTAAAAGGCTGAGAGATAAAATTCAAAAGCCCAAATACTGTACATGTACTGTCCCACTGCTGGGCAAATGCCTCTATCATTGAAATAAAGTCATCGCTACACAATTTATGGGTGTTTTCCTAATAACCACGCTTCTAATATGCGGGTTGGTGATTACAAAACCGGGCTATGTTCTGAAAAATTCAAAAAAACACTTCGAAAAGGCTGAGAAGAATCGTTTTAACCCGTTTACTGCCGAATAAAAAACTCAATAGGAAATCGATTATTAAATCGCACCGGGGCGTGGTGGGGCATTGAAAGTGTAAATCATGTCTTCAATATGAGTATTTAAAGTAAATAAAGTAGTCAGTAAACACACAATACTAATCTATGAGATAGCATATTTCTCAAACAACGAATAATCCCCACTGAAAAAGGTAGTTATGAAGAAAATAATTACTTCTCCGTAGTTGTAACACATTTACCGGATCTTATAAGTGGAAAAGAAGTTAGGAAGAAATAAATAAGTTATTGCCTACTTGTGAACCTAGCAGGTTGTGTGTAATTAATGAAAGATAATTGAATCGTTCTTAGTAACTGGTACTGAATTCTGCCAACGGATGCCATAATATGATTATGTTTTGTGAGTGCTGCACTGCAATGAGAACAGTGTGAAAAACATGGAAGAAACATAATATAAGACACTAACTGACTGTCAGCGGCATCGCCCGCGTAAACTATTCTCCCGTCAAAATATAGCCTAAAAAAAATAGCCCATGTCACTCCCTGATAATGTAGCTTTAATTTGGTGAAAGAATTTTTAAAATCGGTCCAGTAGTTTCGAAGCTTATTCAATACAAACAAACAAACAATCAAATCTTTCCTCTTTATAATATTAGTATAGATTAACAAAGTTATTTAGCCAGCAATCAGATCCAAATAGGAATGGATCAAACAAAAGCTTCTAGATTAATACTTAGTTAAGAATAAACATTTTTTTTCTTTGAATAGAATGAAACAAAAGCGATCAATTTGGTTCATGTAATTCCTTAAAACTACGCAATGAATATTTGGATGATCACATTAAAAAAACACCTTAAAAATGAAATCACACATGCATCATGTACATAAGAATAAGCGTACCGTACCAGAAAGTAAATATAACTTACCATAATACCGTCTCATTGACTTTAATAAAAAGATCGCCATCTTCAAACTTTTTGCGTTGCTATCGTCGGATCTTAGAATAAGTTGAACCCTTACCTCTGACTAACTCTTGTTAACTTTTCCTCGGATCCATGCTAACACGAGAGCTTCCGCGATTCAATTGACTGTGGATCTTACTTAAAGAAAAGGAATTGAATCGCGCAGCTGCAACGAACAAATAGTTTTTTGTTTAACGTGCTCTGTTATGCAGTTCTCGTTCGATTAAAGCGTCCAGTTCCAACTTTCTGTCTCACATAACATCAGGAGCAAACAAATTCTGATATACTCATTTTTATTTTAGAGAATGATATTTCTTTGTGTGTAATAATAGTCTTCAATATTTTGTTTTTCATAAAATCATAGTATAAAATATGCATTGTCGGATTGAGGTTAAAATATTGGATTGGCATAATCGGAAAATTCCTAATGGTCCAAGAACGACAAGAATTTAATATAATAACTAATTAATATAGTAAAAGACATTAAACAGTATAAAAACTTCAAAAACTCAGCTCTTCAAACGCATTTAATAAACTTCCAGCTGCACTCTTATAGCTTAATGAGAATTTTAATTACCGGCTGTATATTTTTATGTAGCATTTTACAGTTCGTATTTCTACATAATAAGCTGTTCATGGCTATTACTATTTAAATAATGGCAATATAATTTTATAACAAGTGAAAAATACCTCTAATAATAAATAAATAAAATATCCCCTTTGCATTAATTTATCACTACATTATATCATCGTTACATTGGATTCTCAAACACACCAACCAACAAACGTGGTATAGGTTCAGTTGTGTTACACGTAACTTACGTAAAAGACTGCTCTATACAGGTTGCCTGGAACAAATCTCTCTCTACCTATAAGGTCACCTAAATTATACAAATAGGGATTTTGAAATATATATTATTTTGATTGTTTTTTTTTGTACAAAAAAGAGGTCTCTCTACAGTGGCCGTAAATTTCTACTGACAAGTTGGTGGAGATATTTTCCCGTTTTAGATAGAGAGACATTACCTACTTATGGAACAGATTGATTCTGTTAACGTATGCAAGCAATTATCATTAGCCTGAGCATTACTCATTATATTCCTCCTGGATGTATGTCTCATTAAGATCCATGTTATCCTGCCACACCTTACCAACAGACGCATGTACTTTTGACGACAGCTTTTTGCAAGTCTTCTCTCCAGTAGAGAGCGTCCTGCACTTTAATTGCCTCACTTTTTTTCGGTCGAATCTCAAGTTGCCAGTCAACTATCACAATGAATAACTTGGCTACTGTTACCTCGTTGATAACAATGTTACCTTGCTTCGAGAAAAACTCGACGGCATATTGGTGGCTGATTGGTTTTGTATTTGAGTAAGTCAACTCAAAACTTGGCCATGTATTTTCAGTGAACATGACACAAATGGCCATGTTCACTGAAAATACATGTAAAGTCAAACCGCAGACAACATTTATTTTTCGTGCCTTTGGCGAGGAACAACGTGTCACAAAATAGTCCCCTGACACGCATTTGTTGTGCAATGATCTAGACATATTTCATCAGAGTCCTACCTCATTTGTGAACAGTTTGAGAAATTAGGAGGGTTTCGAAGTGCATTCTCACAAAATAAAGTATGATTTTAATTTAAATTGTAATTCCTTTCTTTAAATCTATTTAAATTTTGTGCACGGTTATCATCGAAATGCAAATTTGACCATGTTATAATGTACTCAAAATCGATGTATGTATTGGTTTGTATTTTCATACTGCGCCAAATAATAAATAAATAACTAAAACTTCAACTTAGAGCATAGAACTTTCTTTTTCTAAGTACGATCTTGAATCGGTGCACTTACAGAACTGTGTGTGTCTTCTCCTCCCCTTCATATTCAACCTTCATTATCAGGCATTTTGGGTTAAGAGCCTTACGCTCACCCTCTTGTTCGACGAAGCCGTGAACGCCATCAGCATTAGTCCTTTAGAAAAAAAAATAGGCATTATTGTATGAGTGAGAAAAGTTGACTGAGTATTTCCTTGTGTGGTACCTCGTAACACAGGGATATTACTCCCTACTTCGATACTATTACAAGATGTGTGTTGTGTGGCGCAAAAAAATTTTTTGGTATTTTTTTCAAACTTAGAGCTTTTGGGTATTCAGACTTTTTAATCTTACAATGGTTTTTGGGTAGTTACTCATAGTGTTAGGTAATTTTTGTTTGTCTATGTGTTGATCGTTTAATAATTGTGCGCTGTTCAGCACTATGCAAAGGTACAAATAAAAGTCCAAGTGAAGTGATTCAGTATTTTTCAGTTTTTTTGCTATGAAGGTATGCAAAGACATTATTTAATATACTTATTATTACCAATATTTCACGTTCGAAGAAATGTTCCACATTCCGCATAATATTACACCTCAAAGCAAGACAATCTGCATAATTATACAATTCATATGCTTGTTGTACGGCCAGGAAACATAGGTACACATACACATACAATCTAAATGTACTCCAATGTAGGTTTGTAATGAAAACGTTACGTACCTACGTAAACGTATATGTTTACCTAACGCAAACACAACCTCCTGCTCTAGAGTTATTAATATTCGTTCAACTGCAGTGGCTATTTCAGTACATGCATTATACCGGGTGATTATAAAAAGACTTACAAAAACGATATGGCATACTTACTCGTAGTAAGTGATGTGGAAACTACCTAAGAGAAAATAAAATGTAAATAATTAACTTTTATTTCAAGGTCTCAAATCAGTCGAACAGTCAGTAATTTTTATAAAACCTTAAAATTAAAGTCGATTGGAAAAAAAACATGCTATATCGTTTTTGTAAGGCTTTTGATAATCATCCGATATAAACTAGGTGATCGATGATTAGGTACATAATACGAAAAGTGTAAATACTCACGTAATTGACCAAAAAAATGTGTTGGGATTTGACATTGTCATGTTATGTCATGTGTTATCCTAATGCAATTTTTTTACGCGAACGATAATGTAAATTTAGAGTGGCAACTCGTGGTAGACGTACAGATTAAAGTACACATAACCACTCAAATTAAAGTATACCAGTAATATTGAAGTGTATTGAATTGTGGGATTACAATACCTTTTTCAAATTACGAGTACCTTTTATTTCAAAAATATATTTTAACTAGTTATGTAAATCGTCATATATCAATTAAGTATTCAATGCACCTCATTGAAAAACTAGATTTTTTAATTTTGGACGTCAATTGTAGCCGAGTGGTTTCAGAGCTCGGCCCGAAACCCGGAGGTCCCGGGTTCAATTCCCAGGTCGGGAAAAGTGTGTTTTAGAATTTTTCGGAACATAGCCCGGTTTTGTGATCACCAACCCGCATTTGACAAGCGTGATAATTAAGTCAATACCGATCAATTGCAGCGATGACTTAATTTCAATAATGTAGGCGCTTTGCCCAGCAATGGGACAGTTTAAAGGCTAATACTTAATTTTACTAAACATACCTATACTTTGTCATATGAATTACCATTATTTTTATTTCGAAATAATGTCGTACTTCATTGACGGGTAACGCCTACTTAGTGTAGTGCCCTGTGCATAACAAATAACCTCAGATTATAATACAGGTCTTTATATGAGATAAATCGATCATATGAAAAATATAATTTGATTTTCTGTTAATAAAAAACAAAATAAAGATAATATCTATGACTCCATATGATTATATATTTGCAAGGAATAATATATTTTTTGTAATCGGATATCCAAATGAAACAAGTAGACTCTTCTTCATAATTTACACCAGATTATTCATTTTGTATAATTAGAAAAAAATAGAAATTAAGCTAAAAATATTTCGATGCATTAAATCGATAGAAATTTAAGTTCTCCTTCAGTAAAATCTATTTTTTTTAAAATCGAATCCTAACGTGAGAGAGCGTCACTAATTTCGAAACTGTCTCATTCTGTCAAAAAGAAAATAAACGAATGGACAGGGTGTAGTAAACGAGGTGCCTATAGTTTCACTAAGAGTTTCACTTGAGCTGTGCCTCAGGGTACCTCTTGTGTATTCATGGTTTTAATTAGATCGGTATGTTTGCAAGAAGTAAATATGGTGTAAATAAATAAAAAAATGAGTGGTTCTAGTGTGTCTGGATCGAATATCTTTCATATCAAATAATTTGAAATAACTATTCAATTTCTTGACACCGAAAAGCACCTGACGAATGTTAGTACATTTCAATAATTCACTTACATATTGAACCAATCATCACCGTTCCATACCATCGGATCACATTTCATGGAAAAAACTTTCCACATTTGCTTTATGTACAAATATAGAAATAAAATTCAATGAAATGTGTTTATTGGGAAGGAAAATTCAGGAGAGTGAATTTGCGATGTAACGCAAATCGAGGAATTATAACATAACATCTCCACACAGTGTTATGTGGAATGCAATACAATGTAAAAGAAATGCTATTAGGCGACGGCATCTCGTCTAGAACCTTTAGAGCAATCTTGAATAAATAATTAAATATATATACGCCAAACAACAATCCATTATTCATGGTCTCGAAGTGAGAATGAATATCCTTGTGTTACGAAAGATGCCTATTCGTATCTTGTTTGAAAAAACCAAAGTTTGATGAATAAAAAAACACTAGCCATTCATCTCGTGAAATGAAACAGACGATAAACAATCCTCCATAAAATTAAGAAAATATAGATTAGAATTGTAAATTTTAATTTCATAATCAAATATTGTATACCTTGTAAAAGGTGGGAATGTACATAGTAAGACACCTTAAAACCTAACACCAACCACACTTCCTCATCATTGTCATATTTGTGACCTCTGAGTTGTTCTTTTAACCGCGAGAACAGGTAGAAATCACTAGGTGCAAGGTCAGGTGAGTGTGGAGGATGTTCCATCAATTCAAATCCAGCATCTTGGATAGCAGTCATCGCAACTCGTGACTTGTGTGCGGGGGCGTTATCTTGGAGAAACAACATATCTTTTCACTTCTCATGTTCTAAAAGTACGCCAATATAGCCCTACGAAGCGGGCCTAAAGTGACCACTTTAGCCCCTAGGGAGTAGAAAGTAATTAGTTTTTTAATTTCCTTCTTAAGTGACATAGACAAACTCAAACAGTCAGTAAAAATATACTATTATCTGTGGAGTGTGGACTGTCTTCATTGCGAAAATGTTGAGAGTTTTAGTTCCATGGTTTGTCCGCAAAGAAGGTGGCGCCATGTGTTTTAAATTGTTAATCTGTGGTTCAGTTCAGAAGAAAAAACTGACCATGAAAATTTCAGTACTTTTGTCAAGTGTAAATTTGTTCGGTATTAAATGTTTTTGTACTAAATTGACTATTTTTCTCGCACTCAAAGTGAAAAGTACAGTTTGCACCCCGAGACTAAACGCCAACTTAATATACCCTCGGTTTCATTGACATTGCACTCTCGGGAGTTAAACCACCTCTGGTATATTATGGCTTCGTTTAGTCCCTCGATATAAAATATACTATTATAATATTATTACAGGCAAATGCGAAAGCTGCACAAATGACTTTCTAGTTACTACGTCAGAAGAGAACGTCGAGAAAAATAGGTAAAACAATTTACCGTAATTTTCTTTCGTTGCAAAAACCCGTTTTTATTAGAATTAGTTAAAATGCAGTTTCTACGATACAGATAAATCACATCATACAAAATTGTCCATTTTGTTTAATTGTGCGTGCTATGATGCGTGCTGTCATAAGAGGTAGTCAGTACTCACTTTACGTCATCGCGTCCAGTTCAACCGCAAGATATCCGTACAAATGCTCTACGCGGCTTTTGACAACCAACTGCCAAATAGGTAGATAAAGGAATAACCGGCTAAGTGATTATCGCGCGCAAGTACATGGAGTGACAGCGGCCTGGCAAAGGTCTTACATTTAGGATGTCACCCCTCTCTAAAAATGGTGAAGTAGTGACGACAATTAACAAAGATGACAGCTTTTCAGTTAGCCAAACGTCATCCCAAAGTAGCTGTCACACAAGTACATCGACCCCGTCGAAGGAGACGAGAGTAAATCGCCCCTAGATCTCGCGTCGAACTTTTTCAATTTCAACACTCCCGCGACAGAATTATAAATTGTGGCATGGCGGCGCTACAAAAGACCGACAATGCTAACACGTTTAGTTTCATCACTCACTTTAGCATGTTTTCGATTCATTACTCGCTATCATGAGGCATCCACTGCTGAATATAGGCTTCTGAGAGGAAGGTTTTGGAATGTACACCGTTAATTTCTCCTGTAATCTAAATAATCTTTGTCCCTCAACAGTTCTTACCGCTATGCCCATTTTTATGTATGGGTCATCCCATGTTCTTGTGAAAAATCTGCTCAAAAATAAATTAAGACCACTATCAGCCAAAGCAGGCATTGGCTGATAGTGGTCTTAATATATATATATTTTTGGCCAGGGCCAATGTTGGCCTTATTTTATTATGCTAGCTAAAATGTATAAGCAGGTTTGCAAACTGCAGTTATTGTTCCTTTGTACAGTTAAATGTTGTATTTATATTATCTTATCTCATTTATCAAGACTCGAATTTGAGTCATTATTAATTATAAGGACTTCTGCAATTTTTCAGCTAACAGAAAGTGTTATAAGGGTTCCATAACTTAATAAATCCTAACTGCATTTCTACCACCATCTTTCTTCTTTTCTTTTTCAAAAAAGTGAGTGCCTAGTACATGAGATTTCCTGTCAACGAGGACGATTAATAAACGTCTTTTGTGAACTCCGTCTCAAACTTTTTCAATTTTCAGCGTAGTTTGCGACAGAATTGTAAATGGTGTCAGTCGCGAGACTACGCTGCACGCACATATTTCACTGTGCTTGGAAAAACCCTTAGTGTGCCATTCAAGCTTAATACATACAAACGACGTGCAAGCTGATTTGGGGTTTTGTAACCCTTCTCAACGCAGACTGGAAGACGTCATGTGTTACGTGCTTGAACGATAAGAAATAAATTAATGAAACTATATGCCCCGAAAATATTAACGCTTGTACAGTATCTATCCAAAGACAACAAAACACATCAACACCTAAATATTATCTAATACAGAGTTTTAACATTCAATAAAAATACAAATGCATTTCCAAAGAATGTCCAGTACGACTACCATGAGTTTCCGTCACGTAAACAGTGATCAATGTTAGTGATATTTTGTTTAGCGAGCCAAGGAAATAATACAGCTTTGAAACATACAACACGGCTGCAGCCAAATTGCTCGTATGTTTTATTATTATTTGTGCTATTAAATAAAATTGTGTTACCGCTTGGAACAATGACAATAAACCTACTGCTTTTAATTAAAATTCCCGTGTGTAATTTATCATTTCAGCCCGTTGGTAATTGTTCGACGTAATTTTTATAATTGAGTCACTAGAAATTGGTTGTTGGATCAAAACTGCTAAGAAACTTAACAACAGTCTCTATACAACTGACAACTATATTCCGGTGTGTGCTGCGGAACTCCATAAGCAAATCCCACCAGCAGGACCTACTATAGAACTACCAGGCGCTGTGTGAAATGTCCCCTCATGTGGACTACATTGCTGATAGGGACAAAACTGTTCCACTTTTATAATGCGCACATTGAAAGGAAGGAATAGTCTGCATGCATCTGTGTTTCTGATCGCTTATTACCCGAGGGTTTTGAAGAAAAGAGTGAATAGATTTCTTTAAACTTTCATTTCACTAACGTTAGCGCCATAATCACGGAATGACTGAAGAGCTTGCGGGTGAACTATTATTGGCAGACATATCGGTCTACCCTCCGAAGTCGAACTAATGCTCTTGCAACGGTGCCGAAATATCGGAAACTCACAAAGAAGGTAGGACATAGTAGCAATCCCGTTCTGAACTATTCTAAGAGCAATTAGGCTATTTCTGGACAAGCTGGGCAAGGCTCTGCTGCACAGATTGTGTTGTGACCAAGAGCGAACCCAAAAGTTTTTAAGCCAGTAGTTCAATTAATTATTTCTTAAACGACAGCCGTTTTGTGTTTTAAAAAGCATCTGAAAGCAAAAGCTTATAAACGTAACAATAAGGCTCTGAATCGCGGTTATGTTGTCACTTTGTTGAACTGAAATCACCAACAAGCCTCTGTTAAGCTAGAAGTTTTCTTGAAGTGGATGTCCAACAGAGTAACGGAGTTTTCTCTCTCTCTAATTTACCTGTTGTCTGATGATCGACCTGATTGATGACACAAGGCGCTTACCTCATGCTATTAGCGCTGTTGCATCAATCTAAAGGGGTTTGAACCTTAGTGTCATAGGCCATTTTGTTTTTTTCTCGATCTTTCCGCGCACGATGAAGGTGGCATATAAGAAAAGAAGACAAAAACAAACAAAAAATATGGTACCCTAAAATGTCACGTTTTCGAGTTATTTGAAGGTAAAGATCGATTTGTGATCTTTAGAGTAAGAAAGAAAGAAAGAAAGAAAAACCATTTATTGACCCAAAACACAATTTTAGCTTAGACTAGAGGGTACATTATGCAAAGAAACAATACAGGGAATAAAAACTAACAAAGAAGTAGTGGGCCAATCAGAACGCTGCCTCAGCATGTGCCACTGCAGTGCAAGCACGGCAGAGATGCTGGTATTCTGGCAGGGCCTGCTGATGTGGTCGTCCGTCCTTAAGATAATTTAATAAATAAAATTGTATGTACTTAATTTAGTGTGCAGTGGGTACCATATTTTCGAAATCTTTTGTCTGTTGATGTGTCCTCCATCTAAATATACCACTTTTATTGTGCGCGGGAACTTTGAAAATGAAAAAAAATGGCGGCTGGTGGCTATGCCAGCTTCCATACAAAAATTATGAAACCACTTTTAATGCTCATAAATTTGTCGGTTCGCAGGAATGAAGCTCGTTTACTTTAAACTTAGGCCATGCCTAAATTGATAATTTAAATTCCAAGCTGATATTTACACAAGAGTAAAACATGCATACATGTAAGACATAACAAGCAGACAATACGAACTTCCGAAAATATGTACCGTTGGCGATAGTTTATCGGGTCGCTCTTGTGTGACAAATGCTATTAAATACATAAACCCTAACGTGCATCTGAAATATTTATCGTCTCTTGATAAGTCAGTGTCTTTGAAGTGTGCCTATCCTTATTAAATCGTTTCCCGAACTGCCCCTGCTTTTCCTACGTAATCAAGTTCTTCCACATTTCCGATTGCATTCGGGGTGAGTTTGCTTCATTCGGCGTTCGGCTTTCGGCGGTCGGCTCAGACGGCTCAAGTCGCCATCTGAGTGCACAAACGTGTTTGCGAACTTGCGGGACGTAAACTTTGTTTCCAGGAGATCGAGCAATGTTCAAGCGTTTGAAAATACGAAATTAGATCCACTGGAAAATTTGTTTTTTTTTTGTAATTGCTAGTAAAGTTGGTTGAACTTTTCAATTACCGACTGTGTGAAAGGTTTAGGTTCCTTTTTTAAAAGTAAAACACTAGCGAGGAAAAGGATTGCTAGATTCTATTTTTGCATTAAGTTGCGAGGTTGTTTTACGTAAAATTTTAGTGATGCCAGGTAAAAGTCTGAAAGGGGTTTTTTCATGCCATTTAGCTTTTTTCTAATAACTTCGTGCTAGTATAAAACTCTGCTGAGTGTTCCGTTCAGCATAAAGCCTTGTCTACTTCATTTGAGACATACTTATACGTTTGGTACATCACGTTTCTCATCTCCTGGGGACGAAAGGCACAAACATAAATGTAAATAGGCAGAACAATGCACTTCGTTTAAAGAAAACCATAAGGACGCTATGAAATGCTTTTGGTGATATTGCATCTGCCATTTCTTAATCGATGTCAATTTAGTTAATAGAAAGAAGAAATAAATCTACTTTATTTTGATATTGAATAAATATAAATATTAACTCCAGTAAACACACCACTTGTCATGGTCTCGAAGTAAGGATAAATAACCCTGTCTACGAGGTACCAGACAAGAAATAATATCCAGAACCGAGCCAATTTAGAAAATATCGTATCCTGAATTGACCTGACCGGGAATCGAACCCGTGACACCACGCAAGTCGAGGCGAGAAACCGTGCTACAGCGCACTACGCCAATGGTGCCCTCAATCCGTTATATCAGTTCCCATAAAGGTTGAGTGTTGACAGTGAAACTGCACTGTAGAAGTAGCAGCATCCAAAGAGACGTACGTCATACACTCGCGACAGCCATTTCAATTTGAGTCTGTATTTATGCAAATCTTATCTAATGAGTATCGATTCAATTGTCATCTAATTAAGATTCTCTATTTGTTTCAGCGAGCACCAACTTGGTGGGCAAGTTCACGCAGAGCGTCCGCCGGATAGTACAAGACGTCAAGGATGAAGGCACTTCTAGTGAGTCATTATTGATTTTGTATGTAAATATTAACAAGTAAAAAACAGGACTCGCATAAATACGACATTAGCGAGTTGATCAAGATAACAAGACTGAATGTACGAGTATCTTACACAGTATTGCCAACCCATTTAGCTTGGTACTTTTGTTTTTTCTACAAGCTTTTTGAATTATTTTTTCGTGAATTATTTAACAATCGAAAATAATGTTTGATCATTCGTTAGATCAATAAACACTGCCACACAGGCCTAAACCTAAAATATAGACATCGGATTCTCGCCAAGAATGCTGATACCGAGTTGATTATGTATTTGTACTCTTCGATGATATATAAATTAAGTAATACTTGAAATGTTTTTGCAAATGAACACTTTTAAGTTCATCGAGTAAATAATCTAAATCGATACATTCAAAAATGTTTGATACACAAACAAAACAAATAACCACCTAAACTACGAATTTAACCAATTTAAAAAAAAACTTCTACCAATCAGTTTCTAAATCCGCATTTGAATGGCTCGCAGTAACGAGGAACAAGCCAGCCAATTGATCGGATTGCGCGCGAGTGAAACGCAAGAATGGCCGCGAACGTGTCAGGCATTGTGGCCATTATATTATGCCGAGAACACAATCATTGATTAGGGCTTACTAGGGCTCACGTGCACACTTATCGATACACGATAAGTGTGCACATGAGCCCTATCGATTACGGGTGGAGAGGCCCGTCCCGGGAGGGACTAGTGGGCCCGATGCAATGTTAAGTGTTCTTGACTGCAAACGCTGGAGGTCCAATCTTCACCAAGGATAAACAATAATGACAAACATTCAACAATGGAAAACAGGTTAAATCTCGCTTTCAAATTATTCCGTTTGAGAAACATAACATACCATCACGACTATACCTATCCCAAACGGGGTAGTCAGAGGCGAGTGACTATTGCCGTCTTGGTGAACGGAACACTCAGAAGCCCACTTTTCACCAATGGTATTAAAACCCAACGTCTACCTACCGGTGGTGAGCCTTCCGCCGTTATCCGGGTTGATTTGGTTTTTTGTCGAAGTTTTCCATCACCGGAAAGTTAGTCAGAAATTTTACTATGAACACAAAGACTGGTTCTGGCTAGATTTGAACTCGGGACTACACGATCCATGATCCGAGTTGGGTTGCTTAACCCCTAGGCCACTACGCTCTCTTTTTTCTTTTGAGAAAGAGATCTGGTAAACTTAGTTCAGGATCAGGAAACTTAGACCAACGCTTAAACTTTGCGTGTCAGCTAAATAACACTGCTTTGGCTGTCTTGTCTTCGTGCTGGTGAGTAAAGTAGCCAAAGCTCATTCAGGTTCTGTTGTAGGGTCAGCTAGATGACTAATAAACGTCCCTTATTGTGTCTAAATACATACTCAAACCGATAAATACTAAGCAAACACAAATGTTCATCACCCATGTTCGTCCAATATCGCACCCACAACTTTCGATGCTATAGACAGAACCTCTACTATTAACCCCAACGGGCTTTTCAATTAGTTGAATTTCATAATTATTTTTGTAAGAATCGCTATGAACTTTAAATTAACTATCAACTAGCTGCAACAAGTGCCTAGAATACGAAAAACAAAACATTTTAAAGGTAGGGTCCCAGCCCGACCAATTTAGACTTGTCACGTATTTTACAATTACCCGCAAATCTGTGCTCTAAGGTTGACAAACCTAATTACGACGTACGAAGCCGATTCAATATAACCTTAAGCTCTGTCCTTTTCTGTTTAGTTGAACACAACTCGTGTTGGAAAGAGAGAAAGCAATAGATATCTCCAATTCAGCCAGAATGACATTCGACCAGGATTACGGCTAGTTCCAATTTTGCCGTCGTCGTTTTTATTTTAATTATGCCAATTGTACTTGTTAAAACGAATATCGTATGGCAGCGTGGGAACCGTTATCGACATGTACACACAGTTTGAAGAGAACAAATGAATTCGATTTATGATCGTTCCGTGTTTGATTTATTGCTTACTTAGTTATTTTTAATGGTTTATCAACTTTGCTATTGTTAGTCTAATCATTGTTATATTACACTTCGTTAATCAGTATTCCGTTTGTTAAGCTTGTATTGGTTTTACAAGTTGGTAGAGAACAATGTGTTTACAAATACACAGGTCCTTATGAACGTTTTCATCACAGTAACCTCCGCTTTAATCCAATAGGCCTGCACAGACTGGCAGACTTCATTAACTTGTTATTTATCGACTTGCCGATTGCATTTGTAAACAAATAAGTATGTTTTATTAAACGCGTCGGCTGACGGCTTGAATTATTGCTGATGGTCCTTGTCGTGTTCATTCTCCATAACCATGATTAAATTGATGAGTTGTATTCTGCATGCAGAAGAAATATTATTGTTTTAGTAGCAAAACATCAATTGATTAATTTGCTTGCAGAAGTTCAATCATTGGGTTCGTGTTAAATTAGTATCTACTTGTGAACACTTTTAACAGGATCATTAATTATTAGGAAATTAAGCCTTTCAATAGAACACCTACAATGCTTGTAATGTAATATCAGATACGGTCAAACAAAGGTCACAGTGTGGGTTCTAATTAGAAAATATTTTCGCATTGTATAGTTTTGGAAAAATGTGTTGTACCAGGCGGGCAGACGAAAGAGGAGGTGATAGAAACGAACGAGCGGCTCCGCGGCGTGCGCGTGCGCCTCGACGAGAACTACGACACGGCGAAGAAGGCGCTGGTGACGCTGATGGCGCGCTACAGCGAGTCCAAGGCGCAGAGGAACGTCTTCACGCGGTATGCCATGCTCAAGGCTATGATCAAGGTGAGGTTAACTTACTACCATATGTTTATACTGTTCCCTAGAACTAGAGGCGCCTCGACGAGAACTACAACACAATTTAAAAATCCGAACAATTTTATGTCCTTTAAAAATTCCAACTTTCCAAACCAAAAGATCTGTATATCTAAATGCAGTAGCAAACCGCATTAAAGCAGCAGGCGGCTGCGTAATGCGTAACACAGAACACTTTTTCTGTCCTGTTTTGTCATGAATATCTAAGTAATACCGAAGGCGGAGTTGCTCTGAATCTCGTAGTTAAATTACCCCCCTTTCTTGCAACTGGGGTCTCGTATAATTGTGTTCGGAAGTTAACCGCTTCCCTCAACACCTACTTCAGAGGAGAACACAGTTTGAATATTGAGGTCAAGGGAAGGACCCACAGAAAAACGTTGCCTGTTCATCAAGACCAAGCTTAGTCTTGTAAGTAATCAAGGAACTAAATTTACAAATTACAAGTGTTATATCCGTTAAAAATATGCCAATAATGGTTACTGCATGATGTACGAGTATTATCGCTGAAATGAGTATCGGTAGTTACCGATACCAATTATTTAGTTAATGAAATATTGATAAGAAATCAACAAAAGGAAACGAATAGCCAGTCTGTCCATATTGTAGGCATTATTTTTACACACCATGGCGACTTAAGGCCTCAAGGCCTTAAGGAGATTTAGCGCGCCGTCCGATAGAGCATTCGGTGGGCCACTGATTTAGTTCTACGCGAACGGAGTAACGCCGCGGCTTCCTTCTGTTTTCGTGTAATGAATTTATTATGAAATAACATTAGCCAAATTGAAAAGTTATAAAAGTTGTCGACCTAGAATATACAAAGACCTATCTTTATATATTTTTTAAGACCAAAATGTTAAAAAATTTCAATTCAGGAAATTATCTTTCCTGAATTGGCCTGGGTCTGGGTGTGCTGGGAGACGCCCCTGGCTTATTTGTCTGGCGCATATTTATTTATTTATAAAAAATATATATACAAATAAATATGTAAATATGAGCCAGACATCACACCTCTTGTCATGGTCTCGAAGTAGGGATTAATATCCCTGTGTTACGAGGTACCACACAAGGAAATAAGTCAGGGGCGTCTCCCAGCACACCCAGATCCGAGTCGAGAAACCGTGCTACAGCGCACTACGCCATTCGTGTCGTCAAAATTCGTTGTGTTTTTTTTATTGGTGCAATTATGATATATCGTGTTTCGGAAAAGTTGTCGCCTTAATTAAAGACCTACTGGCACATTTTTTTATATATATATAAATCTTATGCTAAAATATCTTTTAATTTAATAGTTCTCTTCAAAGTCTATCAAATATTGACAACTTTGGTTAAGCATAGCCCTAACGTCTTCAGACAAACCCGGGCTTTGTTCCGATAAAAAACAAAACACACTTCGCCCAAACTAGGAATTGAACACAGGCCCTCTGGATATCGGGCCCAATTCTGTTACCACTCGACCACGCAATTAGGGAACGCCGCCTTGCCGTCGGATTGCCGAGGTCCAGTGCGGTAAAGGGTAGGAGTTCGACCGCCGTGCCGATTTCACGGGGAATCAGGATCCGATGACGAGGTATTTGCATATCAGGAATTCCGCAAGATCCGTTTGCGAAAAGTTTCTTGTTTCTTTTTATATCGCTAAGCTCACCCCCTCACATGCATACATACAGTGACTGCACATAAGCGTTAAATCGTTCGCTCGGATGAGTTCTGCCTACTACTCACTCAGGTGTATGGTTTGATCTCCTCTTAGGACAATAAAGTGACTCTGACATCCATTTAACATAATTTTAAGATGAGGATTTATATCGCAATGATATAACAAGAAGTCGGTTCAAATCAGATACACTTGGCGAATATGACGGAAACCATCACTTACTTACCAGGCAGTCGTTTGATCTAAATCTAACCTGGCCCACTCAATACCTATATCACTGTTATTCATCAGATTAAAGGTGCCACGGGAATACAGTCGCGAGCGTATGTTACATCAATTCTATGAGATACTAGATGTTACTACCATTGCTACAAAATCTGTGATGGAAGACTGTGTTTGCGAAATTTTATTACGTTTTGAAAAGATCAGATTCATCTTAGCAATATAGTCACGAACAGTACGAGCTGCGATATTCGTTTTGCACGTCTCCGTGACCCGTTTTTGAATAGTTATATTATAGACGGTTTGAAAGATCCCGATCAAGTATTCATACATTCCTTGTTATGTCTTCTATTAGGGATGTCACAGAGATGTTATTTATGAGGCTCCATACGAAACCTGAATATCGTATACAGAATTTGGTTACTAACGTGAAAACAATTCCGTTCATCGTGGCGTGTATCAGTATTTTGTTCCAATATCGATTTTTATGAATCAATCGGCTGGAAATCTACAAATGGGGCCTACGGTCATAATGATGATGATTATGGTTACGTGATGAGATTGTCTCGATTTACCGAAATGCTGCGCGACCTTTCTCCATCCTTTATCCTTTACTACTAGGCTCTCTACATAATGTGTCCCGATCCTTAGAATTTGGGTCTATCAATTTATTATGTAAAATCTAGATACCCCATATAAAGCTACAAGTCTGTACCATAAGATAGGCATGATCAGCATAGAATCTTACCAAAAACAAAACCATTCGATGGTTTTTTTTCATATTGCCCGTCAAGATAACCTTACTCCACCTGATGGAAAGCGGTCGTGAGGTCCAGATATGAGGCTGACAAGCACAGTAATGCAAAGGAATCACTGAGCTGGCCATTCTCATCTTTAAGGCCTGCAGATATGCCTTTTCACGCCCGCTTGAAGAAGCCGGTACTATAAGAGGAAGGAAACACATGAGCTGGAAGAGCGTTCCACTTCTGGATGGTACGATAAAGAAACGAGTCAGTGAACCTTTTAGTTCGGGCCAACAAATTCTGAATTGTTGTGGTTCAGCACAGATGTTCGTTCAAGAACTTGTTAACTAACCGAACGTAAAAGAAATCCCTTCGACAGTTTCCTTGCCAACAGCCTAACTAAAATCCATACCAAACTAACTAGTTTCTTCAGGACAGCAATAATTGGGTGAAAACATTCTAACTCTGTTAGTAATCTTGAGGTGAATACGTGCTCTTGGAAATTGGCCCTTATTGCAAGCCAGTCACGTCTCACCAACCTTCCTCTAGTCGGGGTTACTGCTGAATTTTCGGGTTCCCATTATTTCTGGTGTGCGTTGAATATAAAACACGAAAACAATTAGATTTCGTTCGGTTAAATATGCAGCGTTTTTCAGAGAGTTATCCATTTTAACCACTAATGCTTCGATGGGGGACTCGCAAATCTATCAAATCTATGAAATTTCGTGATTTTCAGCTTAACTACCCGTTCGGTAAATTGATCAGGGCCGGTCGATACATTGTCACGACTTAGTAGGTACTGATAGCTTACCGCTGGCAACAAACGTATTAAAACTATTAGGTTTCTCGAAATGACTTAGTCTTAGCTTAGTGGGTAGTACATTGTTTCTGAAAACGAATTGCGACAACGAATCCGAAAAAAATGAATTTAGCATTTGTGACTGTTACTGCACGTTAAAACTATTGCATAACTTTTAATTCAATATTGTTATGGTGATATTTGTGTTATTTAGATTTATACCCAGGCTAAAAAATTTTCAAAATTAACTACACATGGACAAAGTCGAGGGCATCAAGTAGTTTAGCATAAGAGTGTCGCTTCAGTTACGATTAAACGGTTTAATTTAATGCAATCGCCATTTTTATTTTTATTGACATCAACGACTTTGCCAAGATTCTGAAGAATCTAGATTAACAAATCTATCTATTTAATTATAAAATAAGGTATAATTTCAATAGGCATATTCATCTGAAATCTGGTATTACTTTTACTTCCTTATCGTCTTCTTACCTTTCAAATAAAAAGGCCAGCACTTTTAGGAGACACACTATACGCTTTCCGTCTTACATTGTTATTATTTTACTCCAGATAAATAATGGACGCTATTGCCCAACAGCCTACAATTGATGGGCTGATACTTTGCGGAGCCTATCACGAAATCTGCTACCTCAACAAAAGCACGCCTCGCGAACCACGGAACAGCCTGAGAACCGCGATAAGCGTGATAAATGACGGCGTTCTCATCATCGTTTGTCGTTTCGAAGCCGGTGTGGGCCGTGAGTGCTCCGTATCCAGGCTTGACCTTTGCGGCTTCAGAAACGAATAATTTTATTAGAGATAAGTGGAAATGTGAGGTAACTTACCTTTAAGAAATGGGTTATTTTATTTAAAGGTCAATTTACTTTTTATTATTTTATTACAAACGGTTCCGTCTAACAGTCCATCAGTCAGCACAACTTTAACAAAAAAACATTGAATCTAAAGAAGGGGAGTGTGCCACATTTTCAACTATTGAAATCAAAGAGGAATGACCATAGGATGGTAATTTTGTAGCTTGAACCTGAGCCCTGTAATCAGCAGCGTAATCTTAACAGCACTAATAATATCAATAGTATAAACTTGCCTATAGATATCATCAAATGCTTCACTATGAGGCCCATAATTTGTATGTAGTCAATGTCGACGACACAATAATATAAACCTCATTCATCTGAAAATATAAGTAATTTTATGTCAGGAATTTTATAATGAATATCCTTTCACACACTTTCATTCAGCGTTAAATACTCTCATAATAATTTATTAAAAACACACAATGCTAGACCACAATGATGGAAAAATTTGCAAAACAAATATTTCAAAATGGTTTCATTGTCTTCTGAATCAGTGTGGCAATAGGGTTCACAATCATTGTTAAAAAATCAAATTTTAACAATGACTGTTGTTAACTAAGAATTTACGGTAATTGCTATTAGCCACCATCAAAGTTATCGTTAAACTTAAGCCGATTATTTGTAAGATACTCAGCAAGAAACAACTCCGACGCGGTGGTAGAGTCGCATTATGTAATACTGAGTATTTACATATTCATATTACTATGGTATTTATGTCTATTATTTAGTATATTTTGCTGTAATTTTGACGATTTGAAAGTACTGATACATCTATTTGAATAAAGTTATTTGAGTTTTATAATTAATCACCTAAAAATATGAAATATCAGAAAAAAATTTAGTTGAAAATACTGAGCTACTTTTATTGGCTGCCGCAAGGAAAATGACTAGTAAATTCTGAATGTACCTACAATGACTAAATGAATACGATTTAGTTTTTTTTTGCAAATTTGTTCAAGATGTTACGTCAAAAGCAAGTGAAACACAACGTTTTGCTATACTTACCGTTCCGTTTACTTTTATTTCAACGAAGTTTATAAAAAAAACAATATGTATGGCTATGCTCATTTCATTCGTTTTAGCTAACGTCTGCTATTACAGTTGCTAGTTTGTTTAAAATATACTTCAAAACATTAACATGTAAATTGCCGTATTTGTTTGCACTATCCTCCGAATAAAATGTTTCATTCAGAGCTGAATACTCGCACCTAATTTGCGCTCTGTACAGAAATCTTCAAACAAAGGGATATTTTAACATTTCCAAGCAGGCAACATTTTCATTAGGAACGGAATATCTACCAACGAAATGTACCCTTCTTCTCTCCTGACTTCTTTGGTTGGTATATTAAATTTCCAACTCGCAGTTATTATTTCCCTCAGAGAAAAACTTAAACGTGCATTTATCTTCTTTATGTGCTTCCGAACCCTTTTTCACTTATATGTCATCTTCATTTAGTTTACATTATATAGTTATGTGTATGATATGATTTTTACTGGCTTTGCCAACTTGATATTCATGTTATTGTAATTGACTAAACTGTCTTCCTTTGTGTAAACAATGGCACACTCTAACTTTCAATATTAAGCGTAAAAATAATAGTCTTTAAGAGGCATGACGGCGGTTTTCACTATCTACGCTCAAGGATCTATAATAAATACTTAGTTTGAAGTATGCAAGTAAGAGATAAACCTATCAATCCGCCGAATGCCGATGCGAATCGAATGTTTGCTCACGAGCGCATCAATCAAGGCGACCTTTACCCAATGCGTCGTGATTGACAACCGTTGCGTAAATCCACGGTAAAAGATATAGTTATTAGATTAAATACTGCATGCTCATTCCTCAAATAAATGTGAAAAAACACTACAATATACCTAGCAATATACCTAATTTTTACATATCACGTTGACGTATGTATGTAGGTAGTTACAAACCTACATTGGCTGACACCGACTCCAACAATAACAATAATTGTACCTACATTATATTATCGTATAAGTATTAGAAGAATACGCGATTATTTCTTTACTTTTTAGTGCTTTGTTTTGAAATAGTTTTTTTGTTGTTAAAGTAACGCTTCAAGTATATTCTTTCCAATGAAAAAAGAAGCATCGAAATCGGTTGGCGTGATATTGAGTTATTCGTCCATTTGTCGCGCATTTTCAACCGACTTCAAAAAAAGGAGGAGACAATTCGACTGTTTTTTTTTTTTTTTGTTACCTCATAACTTTCGACTGGGTGAACCGATTTTGATCATTTTTTTTATTTGAAAGCTGGTGCTTCCCGAATGGTCCCATTTTAATTTGGTCTAGTTCTGACAGTGGCATCCACGAGAAAACCATATAAGTCTTAAATCTAGATGGACAAAATGCGCGACAAATGGACGAATAACTTAATATTACGCCAACCTTACTTATTTGAAAGCTGATGGTGCCCGTGTGGTCCCATTTTAATTTGGTCTAGTTCTGACAGTCGCATCCATGGGAAATCCATATAAGTCTTAAATCTAGATAGACAAAATGCGCGACAAATGGACGGGTAACTCAATATTACGCCAACCGATTTTGATCATTCTTTTTTTATTTGAAAGCTGATGCTGCCCGTGTGGTCCTATTTTAATTTGGTCCAGTTCTGACAGTATCTCGGATAATTAAATTGCGGAGTCAGACTCGAGCTGGCGCCTCTCAAACATTTTAATGAAAGACCTGAGGCGGCGTTGATTGGAAACGTACGAGGTTTCACTGACAATATACGCTGTATTCAATACTGTGTCAGCATTGGTCCGTTCCTTTCAGATAATAACTCCGAATTCAAATTAGATCTCCGTTTGGCGAAAGTAGCTTACGTCTCTAGTCAGGGTTGCCGATATGATAGCGCAATTGCTAGGCGACTCGCAATCTATTGACAGACTTTCCATCATCTGCAACAGACGTTATGACGCCAATGATGATCAAATGCCACCATTAGTTTTTTAAATCACAAATGCAACCACATTACCTCTTACACTCCTCGTGAAGGAAGTTTATTTGCTAGCACTTACCCCTTTAAAGTGAACTTAAATGCATTTGTCAGTAAAAGCATTACAGCTATGCAAAGCCGAGTGAGAGCAATCTCCCCGTTCATAATGTTTTAACATACCATTACGGGATTACCTCATAAATATTTAATACATCCCCCGGTTTCACTCTCGCTTCCCGCTTCTTTCTGTCTAGTACAGATCCAAAACAAAATCGGGAATACTAACAAAATACTGACTGGCTGAGCAATCTTATTTGAAGTTTTCTACTGTTGAATTCTCTGAAATTGGATTTTTGGAGTTTCAATGCTTAAAATATTTGGCAGAACCACCGTTTGAACGTACCCTCTGTACACAGTTATTGTTAAGTACGCTGAAGAATAGCTTTATTACAACGGTTTTATAGTACGCCTTCTAATTTCGAGTATCTACACTCCGATCATAACACCCTAGATACACCATTACAATCAAAACCAACTCCAAAAGTGTCCGTTGCTTAGGTTCAAATGTGTGAGTGTTGTTGACAAACACGTAAAAAGCAACCTTGATACGAGAAGTACCTTAGTACTTTTTAATTTTCAGTGCAAGCTCTTCGTCCATATTTTGACGCTCGCGAGTGTTTGTGCTAAAATCAAAATATTTTTTGTTTTTAAACACTCTTATTCCGAGACAAATTTTAGGCACTCATAGCACAGAATACTTAGGTAATTAGTGCTTCGTACTTCGTACTAATTACTATATTCATGCTCATAGGGTATCTTCGGTAAATATGATCGAAGCACAAATTAGACATGCGTGGCGCTCGGACAGATAGCCCGCTTAGAAACACAACATGAACAACACGCCATTTTTTTGACGCACGCACACAGAGACATGTTTTTAGAAGCGAAGTCAGTGAGTTTCAGTGAGTCGGAAAGTCGCACTGTCGCAAGTGTTTTTGATTTTGTCGAACTTGGTGCAATTTTTTACATGATGAATTTTGTTTTTGGCCGGTTCTGTCAAGTAAGTATAACTTACTTACTTCATTTTAAAAATTCAGAGCGAATATAGTAGTAATCCTAGGCGGTTCACGCAAGTTTTGCAAAAGGTGCGAGCGGTCCTTCTGTAAACTCTTTATTTTGTGATCGAAGTATCTACAACATCCCTACTAAATAAAATGAGACAAGACTTAATGTGCTACTTGCAACCCTTAAGTACCGAAGAAGAGTCTCTCATATGTTTTTAAATAAAGAACTAACACGACAACGGAAAAGATGCCACCCGATCACAAAGTTTCGATTTTTGGCTCTGGTAGACCTGAGAAGCCCTGCTCTCGCGTGCCGATGGAAACATGTCGAGCTGAATTTAAAGTTAAGTAGCATCCTAAGATTATTACTCCCCAAAGATTTTAAATCTTCTTCCTTTTATGCAAATGGTTATCGAAGCGCAGCTGTGGGCTCGCAGCCAAGCTACAGATGTTCCTGCCGTGCTGATGCAAATATTTATTTTGCTACCAACTGTGTGCTCTTCGCCGCTGGCTTCCGCCTCGCATTCAGGTTCTTAGCAGACTACTTTGTTTTGGCAAATAAGTTTTGTCAACACTGTAAGTGTGCTCTCTCTTGTTGTGAACCTAGTTTTGCATAGATTGTTTTCTGCAATGCCTCTGTAGAGGGTACGTATCATAATGTAAAATATCAATAAACGAGTAATATACTTATAGCTTGACGGCATAAAATTCGTATGGAGAGTTCAACATAACATAATCACAGTCTTAATACTTTGTAATACTGTGACATAACATACCATCACGACTTTATCCTAAAAGGGGTAGTCAGAGGCAAGTGACTGTTGCCGTCATGGTGAACGGAACACTCATAAGCCCACTTTTCACCAACGGTATTAGAATCCAACGTGGTAGGTGGTGGGCCTTTCGTCGCTATTCGGGTTGATTTGGTTTTTCACCGGAGAGTTAGTCGGAAATTAAACAATACAAAGATTTTGGTTCTGGCCAGATTTGAACTCGAGACCACACGAGCCAAGTTGGAGTGCTTAACCACTAGGCCACGATGGAAAGTGATATAAATGTATTCCCAAAAGTTTAGATTGTTGCTGATTTTAACAAAGGCTGAGGCATCTGTAGAGTAAACGGTTGACAATATATCATCATCATCATTATGTACTACTCATTACAGTGTTCATACAGAATCTTTTCTATATGATTAAAATTGAGGTGTACAACAAACAAATACAAATACAAGACCGCTCGCAGAAAGCTTTCTGTTGGTTCATTTACAGGCATTAAAAATAAAAAGATCAAAATTATCAAAATGGCGAGTGCTCTTTTAAATTTAAAGGAATTAAGTGTGGCAAAAAGGCTTTAACATAGGGCTCTGGCCACTAAAGGAAAGTTAACTTTTCCATCTAAATCTCAACTTTATTATTAGTGGCAAGGCGCATTTAAAAAGTAGAATTTAATTTTGTCGGAAGATTAAAATCATTATGAAGGTACTGGTGTCAAATTATGATTTTTCACGTAAAATTGTTAATAATTATTGTTTACTTATTATGTAAAAAAAAATTAAATACTTTAAGCTGTATAATGAAGGATTAAAATAAATGCTTTTTACCTACTAACTGCTACTAATGTCTTAAACATGAATGATGAGATATGTTTTTTTCATGAACCACCATCGGACATGTAAGATCGCTTACTGCCAGGCGAGACTAAGGCCAAACGCAAATCTATTTTTATTAAATAAAAAAAACTATAAACCTAATGTAAAATAACCTCTTCTCCGATGTTAATATTTAATTTAAATTTTCTCAATTCTTCAAATTTTGTCGTCGTTTAGTAATAGATTTTCAACATAGGTATAGCAGCTTCGTTTGGTCGACTACCCTTGTAACAGACGTCCCCTCCATGTTTGTGCTGATGCAATTACTCCGCGACAACTCTCGGCTTCAAGACTGTCCGCTCCGTTCCACTTTTTGTTTCCGCCTTCACCCTGCTTCTTGGTTGTTTTTTAAATGTTCCTATTTGTTTCGAAGTTTGTCCCAGTTGAAAGTATCAACGTTTTACTGCAACA
Organism: Udea olivalis; assembly: GCA_947369235.1. Taxonomy (NCBI): domain Eukaryota; kingdom Metazoa; phylum Arthropoda; class Insecta; order Lepidoptera; family Crambidae; genus Udea; species Udea olivalis. Next base: position 7,084,370 of record OX376347.1, read on the forward strand.
TGATGTGGTAGAATTATTCAGATTATCCTTAATTTTCCAAAATATTGATGAACTTTGGAGTATGTACGTGAGCAAGAATGATAGACATGCCAGTTTTTGAATTGATAAGTTAGCGAGTTAAAAATTAAAAAAACAAACAGTTCAAAAGGTCACTGCTTTTAAATTACGTAGAGACATTGCCAGGCTAAGTGTTCTCAATCGCTTCTAGAATGGGGAATGCTCTGACGATTTATTCCAGCTTATTCCACCCTCACCTTTCCACTACCGTACCACGCGTGCTGGACTACGGACTACTCATCCACACACAATACAACATTTGTTGGCCAGAACTAAAAGGTTCGGTGACTCGTTTCTTTGTCGTACCATCCAGACGTGGAACGCTCTTCAAGCACATGTGTTTCCTTCCTCTTATAGTCCCGGGACTTGAAGAATCAAGCGGGGCGTGAAAAGGCATTTCTACAGGCCTTCAGAGGAGGATGGCCAGCCCAGTGATTCGTTTGAATGACTGGGCTTGTCAGCCTCATATCTGGACCTAACGACCGTTTTCCATCAGGTGGAGTGAGGTCATCTTGACGGGCAATATAAAAAAAATACTGCTTCGAATGTAGCAATCACAAAATAAGTTAAAGTTGGCTGTATAGCAGAGCTACGTTCCCAATGGTTTGCGTTCCTAAATTTTGTTTTGTTTGTTTTTAGGGGGTTATTTTCTTTTTTTTGATTTCGAGTTATATTTACTGTCTTTTAACTTTTCCAAATATGATTTTTTAACATGAAATAAAGTAAACCGCTTCCATTTCGCTACCTTGATGAATCCCAATCGCAATTGAAGGAACAATACGAACCGTGGAAAGCCGAAGGGCTCTTAGTTGTTCATTTGTTTGCGCAACCCCTTGAGGACCGCAAGCTTCCTTTAACCGTCGCGTCGACTGGCCTCAGCGAAACTTGTATTGTCTCCGCGTAGCGAGGGGAGTTAGGCAGTTGGTGACGAGAGGAGGCGATGATACTTGTAGATATTCAATCTTACATGAAAATCAAAACCAATTTATTGCATGGCCGATAAATAGCCCTATTTCCATTGTGAGTTGAATTTACTGTAACAAGTACAATCTTTTTAGCAATTTTCTTAGTAAGGTGAATATTATGGTACTGTAGGAATTAGGTGGAAAGCCGCAAAGTCCCTACTTGTTCAGTTGATCGTGTAGCGTGAAGGTTGGGTTGTTGAAGGCTATGATACTTATGAATATGAGCTTATCCATACTTATATTGCATAAGAGCGTTTAAATTGTCCACCAACTTTCTTTGTAATACTTGATATTTTATAACGCATTATATTTACTATACTACGATGATGCAATATTTGGTCGATTTGGTAACTAGACTAATGCTCTTTATTGCATAGCTTTAGCTTTTTGCGATGGTGAAGGCTCCTAAGTAAATTACTTGTTTTGCATCCGTGAATCAATGCTGTCTGTAACACCACTTTGTGCCATTCAGAACTAGCTGCAAAACAGTTGTTTTAAGTTATTTAGTTTTTTTCTTTCCCGCTCCGCTCATCGCTCATCGTTATCTCACTCCTAACGTCGTTTCGTTAGCCACGGTCTATAAATCTCAATGGGAGAATTGAGGGTCCATTTGATTATGGCTTCAATAAAAATCGTTTTGTCAATTCTTTCTTTTAACATTCAGGGAAAAATCAACGTCGTTAAGTTAAAAGATCGAGTAAGTAAGTATGTTTTACGAGTACACTGTATGTGTTTTTGCCTTATGAAAACTATTCGTAAAATGATGTATAGCATGTGTTACTCACACGCAGAAAAGGCATCGCGATTGATCGAATTTGATCGATGAGTAGTGCAATTATCTAAAGCAAATTAGTGAATTGTAGTATCTCTGGACTGTGGGGACAATTTTTGAACGCCAATGAACGTTTATCTATTACTAATATTTTAGAGAGTAAAGTTGTTTGTTTGTTTGTATTGAATAGGCTCCGAAACTACTTTACTGATTTTTAAATGCTTTCACAAATATAAAGCTACATTATCAGGGAGTGACAAAGACATTTTTTTTTATTTAGGCTACATTTTGAAGGAAAAAATAGTTTACGCGGGCGAAGCCGCTGTCAGACAGCTATAAAATATAATTGCAATGAAAGAACAAAGAGAAATTCGGTGAAAGCGGGACAGGGTTGTGGACGCCGCAGCTGAAGCCAATGGTTTTTCTGTTCAAATGATTATAAACATTAACCAATCGAGTTGGGCCGCGCGGCAATCTCGGTCAATTATTGGTTTTACAATATCACCATACCGCTGCACAATTACGAGAACCTGGACTCGCTGATGCAATAATAAATGAATCCTCAACACTAAAAAAACCACACCTGGCCGAAAAGTTTACCTCTCCTGACCTGCAATTGCCATTGCAATCTGTTGCTACGAGTACATACAACTGAATCTAATCTAAAGTTTACTTTTAAAAGTTGCTAGCCAGCGAGCAAATAAAGGAAAGTGAACAATCCAACTACCATGGCAGCTGAACTAAATTCCAGACTATCGTCTACACGAGCAATGATGTCTTAAACTGGATAAGGTTTGTCTGGCGTGTCGCCAGCACAGCCATATCGCTATCCAAGTACTCCTCATAAAAGTACTGGAACTGGAGGCTGCATCAGTTTCCTTACTGAAGCAGAACTGGAAGGTTAGGAATGGTTTTGAATAAACCATTACTGTATTAGTTTACCTTTGCGTTTGAGCTGTTGAAAGTTAGAGCTATGACTGCAAAGATATAGTTTTCACTTGAACTTTTAACCCGTTCTTAGCGCTAGGTATACAATCACAAACCCAGGCTAAGAAGACGATAAGGCCTTTCATCACAGCCCTACCTGTCTCTATTCCTATTTCATTTTTACCCTTCAATCTTGACAGTAAACAGTAAAAAATTCAGGCAGAAGTCCTTAATACACAGCATTTACTCTCTGGCAGTAGCTGTCTCTAACATGTAGATTCACCAGCTCCCATAACTACGCTTACCTATAAGAAACATGCATCATGTAGTTATTATAATGACCGAGGTAATCACTAATTGTCAGTCATAAAGCATCTAGCTGAACCTAAGTTTTTTTTCTTTCTTTTAACCTAGAATTTTTTAGTTTAAACAAAACAAAACGACATCTTTTTACTGCTGGAAGCTACTTCGTCCGCGAGTACTTGAGTTTTTCAAACTTTTCTGATACCTATTCTGAAAGTTACAAATCAGTCTAACATCGACTATTGCTGTATCTATAGCGATAGATGGGGGGGGGGGGGGTTCTTTTTAGGACGTCACTGAGACGGGATTTTGCGAGATTCGATCCTTAAGGGGTTGTTTTTGGTATTGATAGTTTGTTTGTATGAAACTTCGTTAATACAAGTGCTAGGAGTCTCAAATTTTGCATAGGGGTTTCTTTTTAGGACGTAGGTGCTAACTAAGACGGGATTTTGCGAATAAAGTATCATAAGTTTGAAAAATCCTGTGTATCATATAAATTAAGTTCACGCGGGCGGTAAGCTAGTTATAATACTCGTATAAAATATATCGATTTGGAGGAAATAATAGTTTGTCAAAAAATTCCGAAGCATCTAAGAAAAATAGAAAAGTATCTATAATATAAAAAAGTTATCCGTTTCGAAGCAGTTCGCCGAGCGGTTATCACCGGCCAGCTCGGGCTCGATGTTCTCTTTGTGGCCTCCCCTCGGCCGTTAGTCACTACTCGCAACTTTTATTGGAAAACTCTTGTTTCGTTGAATTTAATTTACAATGACATTTTTATTTTCACATACCGTCTGTCATTTTATATCACGCAGTTCAAAGTGCTTGAACTAATAATATTTTCATAATCAGGCGAGCACGATGAACGCGTTTTTAGAAACGTCTTTGACGCCCAAAAAAAAGAGGGTTACAATACAAAATATTAGATAATAGGTTTATGATCAACTCCATAGCGTTCAAAGTACGAGTATGATTAAAAAAGGTTCTAATGCTGTTATATGGAAAATTCTGAAACTATAGACGACTGAATGTATTTTTAAATACTTATAAAGGAGATCATTTTTTTTGTGCCTTTTCTGAAAGTCCCGGCCAACAAAAAAAGTAGTACTTATAGTTAAAACTAGCCATACCGAGCAATAGTTATTACATCACAAAAGTCATATGGTTGTCACAAGCCAAGTTATACGAGTTTAAAAATTCCTAATTTTTATACATTTATTGATTTTTAAAAGTGCTGGAATGCATACAATGATGATAGATATTGGTAGAAGTAATGATTTTAATCACTTCCACTTTAGTTCTTTCTTGTATGTATTGCCTTTAATTATTGCTCCGTATGACTAGCTCTATAAACAATTTTTTTCGTTGGCCGGCAGTTTCAGAAAAAAAAACGATTAAAATAGGCAGAGTGAGGTATTTTTTTTATTATAGGAATAACGGTTTTGCAATTAGCTGTCATTATTTCTAGCAATATCTATATTTTTTTTATGTTTTCATGCACTTTCAAAAATCAATAAAAGTACGAAAAACTTGGCTTGTGGCAACCCTCCGACTTTTGTGCAATAATAACTATCGTTCCGTATGTCTAGATCTAACAATCCCTACCAATTTTTTTCGTTGGCCGGCACTTTCAGAAAAGGCCCGAAAATGTATTAAGCCAGAATCTCCTTCATTTATTTATTAATTCATTTATTATATTTTTATTATATTTATTTATTTTTATCACGAAAAAATCCCAATGTAATATAATTTTACAATGCTCATAACATAGATTACGTAATAGTTACTATTACGTAACAGAAAAACCACATCAATAGAAAAATTACTATTTTCTTAATCCTAAATTCGTGCTCTCGTGTGCCATTGAACCGCAAGATTCGCTACAAATGCTCTTCGCGGCTGTTGACAATCAACTGCCAAATGGTTATTCCAGTTCCCGACAGCTGGTAGGTACTTTTCACGCACAAGGTCTTGAAGTGACAGGGGCCAGCTCATAGGTTTACCCTTTTTCACAGCGCATGTGTATTCATTTATTCATCATTAATGCACAAAATATTACAAAAAGCGGACTTAATGCTAAAAGCATTATCTTCCCTGACTGCCATGTTCAGGGCAGCCATGTTGCTTCTCGGTTTTAGAATTACCTACATTAGACTTGGTTTTCAAATAAGACGATGCTCGTGTTAATTCTTTCACCAATTTGAAGTTTTAAAATTCATATGTACAAATTACAGGACGTGATTCGGCTGGAGACGCAGTACTGGTCTCTGGTGGAGATCCCACGGCAGGAGAAGGCGGAGACGGTGCCAGCGTTCGTGCTCCGCGCGTGCTCTATCATGGAGAAGACGCAGAAGTCAGGGGAGGGGGTGAAGACCTCTGCCAAGCTGGCGGAGGAGGCTGCCGACCGGCGCGAGCGGATAGAAAGACTGAATGGTGAGTACGATGTTTTGATTATAAAGGTTTTTAAGAAATCAGCACCTGGCCATTAATTAACGAAGCATATATACAATAAGGTGTCTTTAACCCATCACCACGACACTGTGATGAAAAAAGCTGAAACAGAGCTCACATACATACGTGATGGTTGATGTAGCATCTCACGAGAATGTGAGAAGTAGACTTCAGATACAATTTATTTTGATAAGATCTGAAACAAAGCCCTACCTGAAAGGGTTGGGATTATAGCGAATGGCTACTTTAAGTCATGCCTACCCGTCTGTATTATCTAAAAGTACTTTGCAAAGCAATAATTTAACCTTGTGGAAAAATATTTTTCATCTGGGGGAATTTAAATCTGTTTACTGGAAACACCATCAATACCATGCAGTAGAATCACCTTACCAGAAAGAAAAAAAGAAAGAAAGAAAGAAAAACAATTTATTGACCCAAACACAAATTAAAATTAGCTTAAACTAGGGTACAGAATAAATACAAATAAGACAAGAAATAAAAACTAACGAAGATGTAGTGGGCCAATCAGAACCCTTTTTTTTTTTTTTTTTTGCGTCAGGAAATGCATTTAGGCATTCCCAAGGCCCTGGGTTCGGGACACCTGGGATATGTGGGACTCGGAACTCCTGGGAAAACAGAGACCCCTACCCACTAAAACCTGACGGTGGTCATCTTCGGCGCAGAATGGAAGGGACCCGGGATCCCCAACGAGGGAGAGACTCCTCGCAGGACCCTTCGGCGCGCAAGGCCGCCTGGCAGCCAGCCTCGGGAGGAGCAAGCTCGACTCCAGTGCACGATAACACAGACCACTGTGTCCGAAGACACGCGTTACCGTCATCCTCGGGATCGCAAACCGAAACACACGCAGGCCCCCCCGCGTGCGCTTCGCGACCCCAAGGGCCCTTTTAGTCGCCTCTTACGACAGGCAGGGATACCTCGGTAGTATTCTCGTCCCCTAACCGCAGGGAACCGCCGGGATTACGCACCACCATCCCGGCGGCCTCGCCTCCGACGTCGGGCGGGCCAATCAGAACCCTGCCTCAGCATGCAGCAGCATGCATTACCAAAATCGGCTCCCTATTTTTTTGCATGATAATTTATGCCATAATTTAACATGGCATACTTTTACTTATCATAATAATAGTTACGCACAGCATTAATTTGGCATAACCTTTTAGGCACATTTTTTTAGGCATACCTCCTATGAGCGTAATAATTGTTAAGCATACTATTCTAAAGCCTAAATATGCTTACGAATAATGATATTCAAGCATAAGTTTTATAGACATAATAATTATACGCCGAATAAATTTCATGTCACAATCATGAACCAAATGTACTCAGGGAAAAAGTAAGTTTTGGAAATTTTGTGTTTGCATTCAATAAAATACTTTTCCTATATCAAATAAACATGTTGGCGGCTTAGAGGTGGCCCAAGGGCCACCCCCGCCGCACCCTAACCTACTGTTACACTATGGTGCCCTAATACATACTTTTGTTCTTTCAGATTCAAATCAAATCAGGAATAAATACGTATGATTAACTAAATGTACTATGTAGATTTGCATTATGCCTTTTGGTCTTTATGCCTAATACCTATTAGACAAATAAACAATATGCCTTATAACTTTAAGCTAATCAAAAAACCTTAGCCTAAACTTTATTTATGCTGACTAAAATAGTATGGCAAAAACAATTATGTCAAAAGATTATTATGACAAACAAAATATGTCTAACTCGTGATGCCAAATTAAATTATGACAAAAAAAAATACGAAAAAAAGGGATCCCCAAAAATCTCACGTATGATACAGATCGCGTCATTTGATTGGTTGATAGATAGATTATCAACCAATAACGTGAAGGGACGTTTATACGATCAAATAGGATTCAATTGTGAGATGTCAATTTGATCACCGAAGAGAGTCCATTATGAACCTAAAACAGTTATTAATGTACTCTTTGCGTACGTTGCCTATCTGGGGTCAAATGAAGGTCAAACTTATTTAATTAAAAATATCCTAGACCATTTGCCTTTCAAATGTTAAATACCTAAATAAGGTCTAAGATACAAATACCTCGAAATGGTTTTCGATTCTATTGACATGTTGTAATCTGACAAGGTCATTTTAAGATTTGACAGGTCTCCAGACATTAGATCATTTGGGCTACAGCAAGGTCCTTCAAGGAAGAAAAATCGTTAAATGAGGAGTATGTGTTTCTTTTTAGATATACACTCACCTGTACTTTTGTTATGTTTAAAATTCTCTGTCTCTTTGTGTACGAACAAATAAATAAATGTTTCCCCAGCGTAATAAATGGGTATAAATGTTATAGCGTGATAAATGTTAATGGAGGCTGAATTATACAGTACAGTTTTCACTGTTTAAAAAAAGTACAAAAAGCTCATTTCCGTTAGTGCAGTACATTTTTGAATTTGTCTGAAACAACTTATTTCTCATTCAAAATAATGTCGAGATAATTATGTCTCTAAAGACCATAAAGACGCAGAAAACGTACGCCGTACGTGATTACAAAACTTTTCACGAATTTGTAAATTACGTACGAGTATAACTGCCTCCACTTTGGCGAAACTCCAATTTTTAATTCCCCTCCCAAAGACTACTTCGTTTATTCTAATTAAGTTTCTGTTTGATAGTAAGGTAGATTCTAACAGGTTTTATTCACATAGAGTGTTGAGATATTGCATTACTTCTATTTTATTTCAAAAGATTAAAACCTTGCCAAAGCACAGAATTTATTAATTCCTGGATATCCTGGGCCTTATTACAATGGCTTATATCCAGTCAAGTTAATTGCCTAAACTGAGGGTAACAAGGCCAGTACCAGGTAACCGATAACTTGTTGTAAATGTGAAAGATCATATTACGAAATTGCTCGCTACGTTCAGTTTAGATAATAAACTTGACAACTTACAAAGGGATTGGAATAAGGCCTCTGTTTCCTGAAAATGGCAATTAACTAAACGGAAAAAACCCGACAATTCTTCTTGTTAGAATTGTTGGTTTTTTTTCCGTTTTATAACAATTTCAACCAAAAAAAATTTATTTGGAAACCGTGGACATATTTCACCACCCTCTACAGCAAAATTTTTTGCTCTGGTTATTTTTCATTAGTGGCGGTAACAAAATCTCGCTGTAAATTAATTGAAGTCGGGTACCCGAATTCAAATTAAGCAGTGCGGTTTCAGCGAGACCCGTCCTAAGCACGAATTAAGCACAAACAATAAAATGAGTTAAGCTCCACGAACCATACCGGAAAACAGGGTTTACCTCCCTTCTACCTTCACTCTCAGAGAATAGAAATATATTGTGTATATTCGCAGAGTTTCTGAATATTTGTGAATAATTTACGAATCTTAATTAACGAGAAAAAGGGCGGACTTGACAATTTTTAATTTACCAGCTAATTGATGGTGTTTCAGGACGCCTTTCATGAAAAAAGATGAAGTTTACTTAATTTTTTTAGGCATAAAAATCGTTACAAAAATAGATCTACTTCTTTGCGCTTTAATTGATGATTAAACGAACTTACCTGTACGTGAAGTTCAATCATAATTACTCGAAGAGCTTCGTTCGAAGATATTAGCATATTTACACATGTAGTTTCACATATAGGTTCGCCATTACGCACTAAATTTAAGAGATAAAAAAAAAATCTAACTCAGGTAGATTTAAAAAATAAATTATTTGTCAGGTATCCCCTCTACCGGCAGAAACTCGTCATTTAGTTTGGAGAGATGCTGAGCTGTTTGATATTTCACAATTAAGGGCACCAGCTAGCCTGGTGGGAGGGAGGGTTGCTAATATCTTCGAACGAAGCTCTTCGAGTAATTATGATTGAACTTCACGTACAGGTAAGTTCGTTTAATCATCAATTACTCTCAAGCTTCGTTCTCGATATTAGCATATTTACACATGTAGATGTTGAGAGAGCAAATGTGAAATATTGATATCAATTAACAACACGTAACAAATAACGAAATCAGACATGTTTATTGATATAGACATCAAATAAAGAAAATAATTAAGTGGCTTATACTTTTTTTAACATAAACATTTAAACTGTCAATAATGTAACTGGACCTTTCCTGCAGTTTTGATAAATTATATTAGGAAATTAATACATTTCGAGCAAAATCACTATCGGCTGGCATATCATTGGAAATATACCGATTGTAATATTTAGCAAAAGTAATAGAAGTGGCCGACCAACCTGCGGTGCGGTCCTACGGATAACGTCTTAACTAACTCCAGACTTGTAAGCCTTGGAGGTAGCTGCGTGTCTGGTACTGTGCGCAGCAAAACAGGGATGTGTCTATGCCACTGCTCCCTAACGCACTCTTTACCCATCTTCTCAAAGTTTGAGAATTTACTTCTCGGTGTGGTTTTCTAAAGGAAATATACAATAATTGGGTACTCTGACGTAGGTTCTTGGTCTTATCAAGATATGTACGTAGAGTATTTGCGGCCTCTGTGAGAAAAAAGGTAGAGAGAGTATCGGTGGAAGAGCACCCACACGAGATGTTTTAATCAGTACAGGAATTTGAATTCGAAGACCTGATTCAGAACTGATTATATTATTTATATTTATTTTCGAAATAGTTTGCACCCTGTGTGCTGTTACTAAGGTTAACAATGTTACAAATTTTAACTCAGGTGTTCGAGATTTAAATTTTCATTGGGATACCACTCGGCTAGGAAGTTAAGTACTTGGTAATCGTCCCATGTTAGGTTATATTTAGGTGTAGGCCGCAATCGCAAACGAAAGGTTCCCTTAAAAAATCTTTGGATTACATCATTGTTCACTACTTCTTGACCGAGTAACAATGACAGGGCTGATCGGCAACTATTTAGTGTTCCGTACCGAGCGCCGGAGTCAAAGAGGTGCGTTAAAAAAAAAAGAGCACATCAGATGTTGACGTCACGTAAGTATCAATTGTATTTCCCGACAGTATATGTATAAACCATTTTTTTTTTTTTTAAAAACGTGTGTTGTATTGTTTTACTGTGTTATTCGAAAGCGACGCCAAGATTATTAGGATGGCTGACTGCGGAATTCCTCTTCGCAGTAGCGCTGTCCGGACAACATCCCGGCAATCAGTGTAATCTGCTGGTGTATTTTGCGTTTGCTACAATAAGAAATGATCAAATCAGAATGGGAACGTAAGAGCAAAGGTTTTACTTTAAGAAGAGATTTAAATAGCGGAAACCAATGCTGGGTGGGCCATTGTGGCACTACTATAATTCCGGGCGCTTTATCACCGTAAAGTTTTTAAAATAACTGATAAAGGCGGAAACGCGTAAAAGAAAAAAATGGTTCACGAAAGAGTAAATACATTAATTGCGTGGGCATCGGGGTCCCTACGCCAAGAAACATATGCTTCGCATTTACGATTTGTTCTACTCGCAAAAAGATCAACCGAAGGGTTACCAAAATAATCCACGATCTTTGCAAAAGCAGCCTGAAAAATTTACCACTCAATGTCTGTGTGGGATCTTTTAGATTCTGCGTCGGCAATGACGTTATTAGAGGAACGAATGGATACGGCACGTACAATAATTTTACGCGCTTTGCACCACTACCATAATTGCTTAGTTATATCTGTTAAGTGTGGAAAATGTACCCCACCCATCCTATTCACGGAATATATCGCGGTATTATGTTCAATTCTCAAGAGAATCTGACAGTTACTAAAGTTGTTCCGGAAAACTTTGAGATCTAGGAATGGTGCCTTAATTTCTAAGTTATATAAATGCATAGAGCACTCAGATGAATCCCAAGGTCCGCTCCCAGTTTCATCGCCGCAGGCGGCACCTCATCCCGTTGTTGAGGCATCCGTAAATATCTCCAAGGAATATTCATCATCTTGAATAATAATACATCTTGAACTATCGATCGTCTTTAACCAATGTGTCAGGCAGGGACATTATATTTATCATAATCATTGTCATCTTTAAGATTTAAAAATTTACACCGTTCGAAATCTTTAGTTTTCAACGGCCTGGCATGCAGAAGCAAGCAGCCCTAAAAACCGATTTAGATTTTAATATTTTAAAATGGCTTTTTTAATTTTTTGTTTTTTATTGTCTGGTAAAATAACTTTCCTAAAAATTAGCATGTATTGTTAAGTACAAACAAACTTTTTCTTTGTTTATGATAAATTCCAAAGCCTCCAGTAAAGTCTTTGTGTGTCTCAGGTCACGTAAACTGCCCCCGTAAGACGAATTGATTAATGAAATATCGACCAAGTAGAAGGTAGATAAATATCCATGGATCAGCTTTGCGAGGGGCTTGGGTATTTTTGTAAATACATAAGGTGCTGTACTTAAACCAAACAGTGAGACGTTAAATTCATATAAGTTTTTGTTCCATTGAAAACACAAATATTTTCTTGAATTTAGAACAATATTTGCCAAAAAATAGTCGTCTTTAGACCTTATTTTACACATTAAATAATCTTTTGAAATTAGTTTCAAAGCCGCTCGATAAATTTGTTAAGCTGCTTCAAATTTAATATAAGTCGTTGTTTACTGTTTGGTTTAGGGACAAGAAATATGCTGGAGATGTATTGGCCATCGCATAGCTGGCATAGGGAGATAGCTCCAATAGACAAAAGATTATCAATCGATTCTTAAAAGGCCGCATGCCCGTTTGAATTATTTGATATGAAAACTTAATTTCATAGCCCCTTAACCAAGAAAGTATAACCGGGTTATTCGTGATCATAGACCATTGTGCATAAAAATAAGGAAAGCGGCCTGCCGACTTTACCAAATTTAGCGCCTGTAGCGTGTCTGCGGCTGTCGCGATGACGGCCTGTAGGCGATGCGCTGCGCCGGCGTATGTCTCGGAGCCGGAGCTGGGTGGGCCCCGCGCGCGCCTCTCGCACCCCCCGACTGCAGCGGCAAGCGATACGCGGGGGGAGCACTGAAGGTTAAAGGCCTGCTATTGGTTCTCACAGGCCTCTGGATAGTAGGTCTTAATGACTGAGCCGCCCTTATATCGGCTCCGGACTTGCTTATTGTTTTTGCAGATCTTAAAGTATCTGTCAGGGTGCTGCCGAAGAGCAATTCATCAATTTCAGTCTTGTCCAACTGGTCTCGGAGTTCCTACTTGGCAGCTGAAAGAATAAAGGATCGACGCGAGACCGAATCCGTGTACTGTCTAACACAAAAGATAAGAGCTGTATCCATCAATAGTTTCAGAAGTATCGTGTCTTTATCATTTGACGAAAGATGCAATGTGATCGCGGCACTAAGCGACGATAAGGCACACGATGTCATTTCTTACTTACTTACTTTCTATGGCTTTGTCACGATTGGCTTGGGTTTCTCTGGGGGCCGCTCTAATCTCAGGATTGAGGGTAGGTGCTTTTATGAGCTTCCAATTTGCACAAGTTCTTTCTGGATATCATCACATCACTGTATTCTCTAATACAAGCCGGATCCTTACCGAGAATCGCCTTTAATTCTAGATCTAACTCGGGAACTTTTGCAATTAAATCACCTTCAGTAGGTTGCTGCGGAGGCGCGGTAACCGGCAGGAGGCCTGAAACCGGCTGAGGTGAGATTACTGGCTGAAATGCGGTAACCGGCAGTGGCGCGGTAAGCGTCGTAGCACCAGGCCTCGATGTCACGAGTATCAGCTGCAGCGCTTTCCCGCTGCGGGGAGGTCACGGTGACGTGGGACTCGACGTCGCTGTCTGTGGCGGGCTCTGGGATATCTTAGTGACGGGCGTCGCTCCAGAAAGAACATCCGGGGAGATTGTTATCTTGCTCATTGCCAAAAGTAGATTCGTCGCCGATGGCGACATAGTCATCCTCTGCGAGTAAATATTTTCTTGCAATTAACTAGGGTAGCAATGGGTAGTGAAACTCCAGTCGAGAAACACGCACACTCTATCTTTTGGCAATAATTAAATGGGTAGTGAGACTCCAGTCGAGAAACACGCAAACCCTATCTTTTGGCACTAATTTCACGGGTAGTGAGACTCCGGTTGAGAAACACGCAAACCCTATATTTTGGCACTAATTTCACGGGTAGTGAGACTCCGGTTGAGAAACACGCAAACCCTATCTTTTGGCACTAATTTCACGGGTAGTGAGACTCCGGTTGAGAAACGAGCAAACCCTATAATTTGGCACCGAACAAACAAGTACAAATGTACTTGTAGGTATAATAAAATATACTACACAGATTTCAGGTATTCACTCCTCTAATGTTTCTATAAGCCTATAAAATATTATAGACAAAAGGTAAAAGTAAAATGCAATAGCAACTTACCCAATTTTTTACTAGGCGAAAAATGATCGCCATTCGTAGATTATGAATCACTACGACGACGGCAACGATTAAGATGTCGTTCTAACTTTTACGTAAATAACTAAATTCTCCAATATCAGTCCTTTCACGTTTTCTTTTGGGCATTTTGAAACGATTCAAATGGTATTATTTAACAAAACTCACTTCAAACACCGTAATAATATACAGACGTATGCGAAACAGCGAAGCACTAAACTGTGAATGACGAGTTTCTGCCGGTAGAGGGGATACCCGACAAATAATTTATTTTTTAAATCTACCTGAGTTAGATTTTTTTTTTATCTCTTAAATTTAGTGCGTAATGGCGAACCTATATGTGAAACTACATGTGTAAATATGCTAATATCGAGAACGAAGCTTGAGAGTAACTATTGTAAGTACTGGATATTTATGCTAATACGATGATGAGGAAAGATTTGTATATTTATAAAGAATAATCTCAAAACTTTCTTGACCGATATTTTAGAATGCTACATTCTTACTTAGGCTATATTTTAACGGGATAATTTCTGAAAAAAATGTTCACGTGGCGAAGCTGCGGGCAGAAAGCGAGGACCTGATGTTATGATTACCCTACGGACTACCGTGAACAGTCATTTCCATTTAAAACAATATTTAAAGGATGGCTTTGCAGCTGTATCTATGCTATAACCGAACTGGACTTACAAAATTCTTTTTTTTACATTTCAGACATGACAACGTCACAAATAGAAACGGAAAATACTCAGATGACAAACGACCTGTACCGGCTGCTGAAGAAGTACACCGGCCTGAGGAACCTCATCAGAGAGCTGAAGGTACGGCATTCATTAATCAAAACTAGATTAATTGCATTTCAATGGAAATTCACTCCTCGCCGAAAACGGCCAGAAAAAGTAATATGGCAGGCAGAAATTCAAAAACAGAATGGTCTGTTTAGATAATTTTATCTTCATTGCATGTTGCTTATTAATATTTTGTATATACTCAGATACTTATGACGAGACAGACTCTAGGTTTGTGTTTTACGGTTCCTTCAACAAGTTACTCGAAATTTTAAAACATTAATGAAATTGATGAAATCGAATAATGATACTACGAGTACACATATGAAACAGCTGAACACAGACCAGAGCATGGAATAAGTTCCAGCCACAACCAATTTGATGACCCATTCGTGGTTAGGTTCTGCCGAGTAAATAACCGCTGTTTTATGGCAGTAATGTCTAAAATCGTTCCTATGTGCAATACAACAGAGCAACTAAAGGCTGTTCCTTTATTTTTAAACGTCGAACCTATATCCTTAAAAAAAACTAGATGGTTGCTTGTGATAGAAGCAGTCACAATTAAGAATATGTATAGTATTTATGAGTATTTAACTTTAGGAAGATACCTTTAAAATGACCGGCAGATATAACCTAAGAATCTTCTCTTTCAGTCGGAATACGGTAGCACAAAGGTGTACCCGATGTTCCCTCGGTACACGATGCTCAAGGATATGATAAAAGACATCATGCATGACCCCGATTACATGGAAGTGTGCCACGAAGTGGATCCATAGCGCGGGGTGCGCAAATAGATGAGGTCCTCCTTCACCGATCGCCAGAGGTCGTGTCGTCGCTAGTCGGCAGCTTGGAAGTAGTCCAGATGGTGTGACTACAAGCCTTCTGTGACTTCAAAGCGACGCTTGCAACCTGCCACTTCACGCGATGCGATCTGAGAGGACAGTTGTACCACCTACTTTGATCAGCCGACTGATGACTTGGAATGCCATGTTCTTGTTCATACTATCTAACGGACTTGTGAAACGCATATTCTTTATAAAAAGACTTGATCTGTAGGAGCCATAGTGCTGTACGAGGAATTTTTTAACTGATACTTGAAAAAAGGTATCGCATTTTCTTGATCTGAAATCACTGGGCACATGAAAGAACTGCCTGTGATTGTTCCCATAGGTCAAGCTATGAACAAGAAATTTCTGGCATGCAATTTTGCATCGTACTGAGAAAAGTCATTGTTATTGGTGGTACGGCGGCATGATTCGTTTGTAAATGATATACAACATTATTTTCGACGCATTTTCGCTTTTGAACAACGCTTTCGCACCAGTAGTCAGTTCGATTGAAGTTTTGCAGAGTTGGCTTTGAAGTCTGTTGGCGGGGGTGAGCTGGCGGTGGGTAGAAAGGCGAGTACTCATTTATTTTGCGCTATTCGTTCATTGGACTGCTTAATAAGTTATCAAGTTTAGATTCGTACTTAGTGTAAGTACTCGTCAATTCGAAGTGTTTGTTTCCTTTATGAATATGAGTGATATTGCGTTTCTTATATTTTTGTGTTCCGCTTGTTCTCTTTTCTATGTAACCTATTATATAAAACCTGTCACTGTCTTCTTGTAAGCTTTTTTAGATAATGGTTATCATGTATGTGTGACTTAGCAGCAATAACGAAAACTATGTCTTACTAATTATTCTCTCGTTGTCGGTAGATTGTTTAGTTTTCTGCTCTTTTTTGATTATTTCTTGAAAAAAATGTATCTACCTTGCTTATCATTGCAAATAGTTAGATTCTAGATTCGTATCTATTATAACCTAATCACAATATCAAACAAACATATGAAGTATCCGACCATATCGCTTCTAGTCGAACTGTATTGGAAAAATAGTTTGTCATATCATAGCCATATCAAATCATTTCATAATCTCAGACTATGTATAATAATTAACTTCTGCTTTTAAGTGTTAAATAAGAATTAGTAGGATATAGGGGATGAAAAAGTATGTAAGAATCGTATGATGAAGTAAATGCCATTGCATGTGTTCAATGTTACAGTAAAATAATATTTACCTACTTATTCATAGATTTTGTCTCTTCTCTTGTAAAACTCCTTTCATTAAGACCTTCATTACTAGAAACGTGCTATCGCAGTTAATGATATCAATTACATATTTGAAATTGTTTAAGCAATAAATAAATCTAAGGTAGTTTACTTTTTCTTTCCTGACTTTTTAATTTAGTAAACACACATTATCATGATAATAATAAATATCCTCTTAATTTCTGTAAACGTGTAAAAAAAAGGTTGATAAATAAAAATTATGTTTTAAGTTTTAGATAAAAAACGTCTAATTATTATTTTCGAAAACACTCTTGCTTCATGTGTTATGTATGTTAGAGAGTTTAAATTTATCTAAAATATTAGTAATAAAAATGTTAGTAGTAAGAAAATTGCAGTGCGTTCACGGATTTGGTAAAAATCTAGCTATTGCATTAAGTTTCTGTACAAAGTTTTGGAATCGTTGAAAATG
Source organism: Udea olivalis (assembly GCA_947369235.1). Taxonomy (NCBI): domain Eukaryota; kingdom Metazoa; phylum Arthropoda; class Insecta; order Lepidoptera; family Crambidae; genus Udea; species Udea olivalis. The sequence continues at coordinate 7,101,474 of OX376347.1, forward strand.
TACAAACTGTGATTATATTCGAATTGATTTAATTAATCTATTATATCATTTAGGCTTAGGGAAATCCTGCTTCTTATTGTAAATTCAAATCGTAAAAGTAATAATTATTAGGAACAATTTGCCAAATTGTGTAAATCGATATTCTAAAGTGTATGTATAACGGTTATTTATTTATTTAAAATTGTTATTAAGCTAAGCTTTGTGTAATAAATACGACAAACATGAAAGCAAATAGTGAGGCCGATTTGTTAGATTAGAATGAAATAGCGTATTACCATGTATTGGTTACAATATATAATACATAGGTTTACTGTTATAAATGTAAAACAATTTTACATGTATATCCAAAACATAATCATAGATTATAGTTTTTCTTAAGAGACATAAATATTTTTGCCTTAAGTTTTACTTGAGGAATCTCATGAAGAGTCTTAATGTCATAAACGTCTCAATTCTATATTCAGTGTTACGTACCTAGTTAAAATATTTTGAAGACCATTCGACTCGCTTTTTCTTATCCAGTTCAAGCAAGGAGGCTACCTGGCTACACCAATGTTCGACGACTGTGTTATAACCACATTATTCTCTGGTTGTCTTGTACCTACCCACTTGAACCACAATAATTTACAATTGACTTAAGTCATCGTCATCACACATCGCAGCACGGCATCGGCACTGTTCCATCCTCGAAAATAACTGGTCATTCCAAAGCGTATGAGGACCTCGCGGCATGGACGCCGCGTCAAAACAAGCTTATCTGCTTGCAAGCAAGCTAGCGGCCGGCGCGCGGCGCGGCGACGGAGTGCTTGCAGCTTGTGTTCGGCGCGCGGCGCGGCGACGGAGTGCTTGCAGCTTGTGTATGGCGCGCTGCACGCTGGGCGGCTAGCGGCAGCCTAAAGTTGAGACTGTACTGTGCTGCAGCTGTGCCGTGACCGTGCAGTTAAAGTGTGCGATGACCATTTATCTCCTACTTTGGTACCTTTTTATGTGCATCATTTAGTAAGTCAATTTTATGAATTTCTACGAACATTTTGGAAAATGAACTAAGAATATTGCTATTTTATTTAGGTATTCATGGTCAGTAACATCTCCGCTGGCAAAATTAATTCCATGAGGCATTCCAATAAGATTATGAAGATTTAAAATAAATAGTAGGTAGGTAGTGCTGTCGAGAAATACTGCCATTTTCTAAAATTGGTAGTTTATTGTTAGAATTAAGAAAAGACTTGTAATCTCAAAACTTGTAGGTATGTAAGTTATACTCGATCATTAGTAGTTACAACAGTGTATAAATGTTTATCATTTGAACGTACTCAGATTGGCAATTCAGCCAAAATTTAATAGACGAGTAGATTTTTTGTTTCCATAGCATAACATAAATATAATTATTGTTGTTGTGAAACGATCATACATTCAGATAATATTATTTGTAGAGTTGATGAACACTTATGAAATATTGTATGTTATCTAATATATATATCGTTGACCAAAAAACAAATGCACCTAAGCATTTGTTTTTTGGGTAACTATATTATTTACATTAGTATGTGTTATAGACTTTTTGTCTAAATAATCATATTAATTAACCATGCATTGCCGCAAAGACGTCTTCTTGGAAGTAAGTTATTATAAGCCAACGTAGTTTAATCATTATAAAAATATATTAACAGTCCATTTCGAGGTTAACATCATTGAATAGCATAACATACTAAGCGTGAATGTTAATAATGTTGCTTATTGGTAGTTGATGGAATATGTCGTTAACCTACTATTGTAGTCTGTGCAATGTATTTCAAGTTTACGTACCTAAATTGTACTATGTTCGCGTAAATATGTCACGACGTAGTTGGTAAGATTTGTGTTTGTGTTGGAAAGGTCACCTGAGTTTTAAAACGTCATCACAACATTTCATATTTTATTAAACGTCCTTGTCAGCGTCGTACGATGTGTAGGTAGTAATCATTTTACATGCAGCTTCCTAATTTAAAATAGGAATATAATTTTTTTTTTTTTTTTTTTACATTTTGGCCAGTTAAAAAAACAGCTATCGAACTAACCACTATTAAGTACTATACTCTAAACGCTACCTAGGCAGTAAAGTCGAAATGTCTTGAAACCCAAGAACCAAATTCTTGACTATAACTTACATATACCTACAAAAGTTTATTCAATAGGGGATATTTCAGATTCATAATACATACCATCATACCATCACGACTTTATCCCAAACGGGGTAGTCAGAGGCAAGTGAATGTGTCGTCATGGTGAACGAAACACTCAGAAACCCACTTTTCACCAATGGTATTAGAACCCAACGTGGAAAGTGGTGAGCCTTCCGCCGTTATCCGGGTTGATTTGGTTTTTTATCGATGTTCTCCATCGCCGGAGAGTAAGTCGGATATTTAACAATTAACACAAAGATTATGGTTCTGGCCAGATTTGAACTCGGGATCACACGATCCACGATCTGAGTTCGGGTGCTGAACCACTAGGCCCGACGCTCTATAAATACACAATACATAAACTATTTATAATACAAAATACATATACTATTCATAATACACAATACATAAACAATAATTATTGGCTCTACATTAATAGTTGGTTTAAAAATGCAGTGTAAGTACTTACTTAGATATGCTATAGTTAAGCCTATTCTTAATTTAAATACTGATACAATAGATAGTACGATAGAAGGAACTACTAAAAGTTAACCTGAAATCCAAATAATTCGTGTAAGTTCATATGTCTTTCAACTTTCTATACAGCTTTCTCAATACTATCCATTTTTCTGAATCCATGTTATAATATAAATACTTTAATGTGCTTACAATGAACAGACATTACAACATAGTCCAGTTTCAAGCTATTATATTATCTGTTGCAGCTAAGAAATGTGTTATTAGTGCAACTCAATATGTATGCCGCTATAAATAAATGTTCAATGAATGCAAGGCATTATGTTAAATGTGTATCTAAAATGTATGGTCCGATGTGATCTTTCGGATGATTGTCTAAAACGCTTTGTTATAAGAAATGTACTTATTACATTATTTTTTGGGCTAATCGATTTTCATTTTAAAATGCAAACCCAGAAAACCACTTGTTTATCCTTTCTCGACTGATAACCTGCAAAAAGCCACAGTAAAGTTACCTAGTAAATAACCGAATCCATATAAAAAAGAACTAGTGAAGAAATTGATCGCCATGTAGGCCTGACCCTGGCTTATTGGTATGACATTCACGTCATTTTTGTAACCAAACCAAAGTTTTTACATTTCATACATAGCATATTCATTAGCATATTTTATTTCAGCATACCTTCATCATGAACTCCTGCACAAAGGTCAGGCCGCTGTGAACTTCCAGTACAAAGCTGGAGAGTCCCTTGACAAATAATGTTATTTATCACATAAATTAAAAGAAGATAATAATATGCCAAAGCAACCTTGGTTTGGCAAGAGTAAACCTATTGTATTTTAATCGGGGTAATTTTAATTCGTTTAAAATTTGATAAAAATAGGTCGTACCAAAACTTGAAGGCTTCTCGTTCCAATTGGGTCATTTTGTTCTTGAGATGATCATACTCGTATAAATGAAAAACTGTTGCCTGTCATCAATTCATCATCAAAACATACCAGGTGATTATCAATAACTTTCGAAAACGAAATGGTAACTCACTAAGTGATGTAGAAACTATCTAATTCTAAGCGAAAATGAAATTTATTTAACTCACTTTCATTTCAAAGTCACTCTAACGGTCAGTATTTTGTGTATGATAACCTTAAAATTAAAGTTGATTGAAAAAATCTAATTTTCGCCTAAATCACTTAATGAGTAAGTATGCCATATTGTTTTCGGAAGTTATTTGGTACCTACTATAGGACTTTCAAAATCTTGTAGAATCAATGGCACTTCTTGCAGTATTATTATGGCCCTGACCAAAAGGTGGAAACCGCAACCGCATTCTCGGTCTGTTCATTTCGGTCTCCCATTGTGCAGGTGCTAGGGGGGCATAGTGAGCAAGCCAGCAAATCATAAAAATAAGATAATAATATTACCTATTATTAGTACCTATCTAAAGGTACTACGATTTTATTAAAATCGGGCGGCATAAATAGAAGCTCTTTAAGATATTAGTGAAAAACGATGTAAAAATACTTATGAAAGAGTAGCAAACTGGCGACTCTTCAAATTAAGCATAATAATGAAATGGGATACATTATTCAATACCTATGTAAGTTTTGGAAACAATTAGTTAGACATTACTAACGCCATCTATCATGCTCAGGTGTGAACCAGAACAAATAGCAAGCTACGTGTAGCGCCATCTATAAGTATTTTTCATAACTTTTCTTAAAGGTTTAAAAGTTCCTATAAAGCTCTACACATGGTCCCTAGATGGCGTAAACCACACTGTTTAATATTAATGTTACCAGCGCTGTAGCATAATCACTGCATTTTAAATGGGTAAATACATTCAGTTAAGAAAACCTTTTGATTAGGTCAGTTTCAACTAACTGTGTTGGCAAATATTTAGTTACAAAAAAATATTTAGGCCTGTTAAATCTGTTCTTGAGTATAGATTTGAGTGACGACTTTGTATGAACTGACGTTTCCAAATCTATTCAAACACAGCAATGCTTGAGTAAAGTTCTAGAATACGGGCTTTTAAATTCAAATACAACATTAGTTTTAGTCCATTACGATTTTTATGAAAACTGTTTTTAATTAAACAATCAAGAGCTAATAAATCCAGAAAGCAGTTGCTTTAAAGTGAATTTGTGACATAATCATAATTATAAGGAGAAATGAATCGTAAATTTTACTAAAACACTTAGCCGTTAGGGGCTTCGCCCGTCTTTACTGTCTTTCTCGTCTTTCCCGTCAGTATATAATCTAAATTGAAAAAAAATATAGCCTATGTCACTCCCTGATAATGTAGCTTTAAATAGGTGAAATAATTTTTAGAATCAGTCCACTAGTTTCGGAGCCTATTCAATACAAACCAACAATTCTTTGTTCTTTATAAAGTTGAATGTTTTGCTTATTTGACAGCCCTATGTTCTTTATTTTATTTTTGCTAGGACCGTCAACAGAAATAGCTGAGCATTTTTAAGGTAACTGATTTCAAAAACACAATGAAAAGCTATTGCCTTATACTACTTGAGGAATACCAACCAGTGTAAATATTATTTTTCTGCCCTAAATGTTAAGTCACCGCTGTCTGATCTATAATTGTGGCTTTACATGCGTTTATAGTATTTCTTTAATTATTTCAGTTCTTGAATTCAAACCATAAAAATAGTTAAATTATGAAAATAAATTAGAAAAGAAAACATTCATTAATATTCTAACAACATACAAAGAATTAAAAAAAGAAATCTTCAAAAATAGAAACTGGAAAAATATCCGTACTAACCAAGCCGTTCAATTCAAAATGTAATTTTTCGTTTACAAAAAAATTTCTTGATTTCCTAACTAAGTGTGGTATTCAATGTCATGTCTTGGCAACACTGACTACCGTTACCCCTATTTTGATGTTCATTCATTCATTCGGCCAGAGGCTGTCGTGCGTAGTAGGCGTATCACGCCGCAAACGTTATGGCGGGATTTCGTCAACGACTAAAGTTTCTACCAAACTTTTTAACTTTGATTTCATGAACTAAAATTTATTAAATACAACTAGACCGTAACAAAAACTAGATAGAAACCGCAAAACGGTGCAAATAAGTGAAAGTTCACCGGTCAGGATGTCGGTTAATTCAAAGTGGCGGTTACCTGACGTTTTTTGTGTTGGTGTGTTGAATGGATGTCGGAATTACGTTTAATTCGCGTCGCGGGGATGGGTGAGTGAGTTCCGAGGTGATTTGGGACATTTCGAGATGCCGTTCGTGCAGCGCGTGGTTGAGCCGAAGTATGTTTCACGGACGAGTTTGCGTGACGAGGACGGGAAGCCTCGGGTGTCTGATGAAGAGTTGCAGGCTGTGACGAACTGCACCCTGAGCAATGCGTTGCGGCAGCTCGCGTCCCTCGTGCTCCTTGCCGAGGACATCTTCAGCGAGCTGACGTCACAGCTGCAGGGCATCACCGAGCGCTCTAAAGTAGCCCAGGGGAAGGTAGAGAGGATCAGTGAGATCGTCGAACAGTATGACCCGAAGAAGGTGCCAGTCCGTGAGTATTCACTAATCTTTTTATTTTAACCAACTAACATCTTCACTTTTACTATAAGTTTGACGCAAACAATTCAAATTTGCCGGTTTCTTTTAGGTAGTACATATTACGTTAATACATGGATTTAATAGTACCTATTTACAGCTGCAACTTATAAGACACCTGTTCTGTCTTGAACTTAAGTACTGAGTAGGTACCTGCTAATAATTATATAGGATGTAGGTAATTGACAGGTTATTCTGAACACAATACTGCAATGTCTGCAATTTTTTATAGCATACTATTTTTTTATAGTAATTAAGGAAGACTATTAGGTACTTGAGTATTTACTTAATCAACACAGAAACATTTTTTCAACTCTATTTACATTACCGTTTCTTTATATAACTATTTTAGCCTGAGCATTTTTATATCTAAGAAGTAATTTCGGTAAGAAACTTAATAGGTAGGTAGGTACCTACTTGCTTTTCTATGCACAAAACAATTAATCCATAGACATTATTAAGTTTCAAATGGTTTAAGTTTGTTTAAAACCCAGTTTCAGTTTGGTCACAAAGGTCATGACCCTGATCTGGCTAGTCACGAGAAAAGATGCAAAAAAAGTAGTTAAGCCTATTCAAAAACACATTATTTAGGTTTTCCGTTTGCCCAAAGGGTTGTTGACCTGTTAAGCCGCGTAAAGGTATTATTAGATGATTGTTGTAGACATTACACTCTACGGTCAAGTAGTTTGAAAAGAAAAAAGCTCCTTTAATCTGGGTAAGATTTAATAGAGGCCTACATAGGTACCTATTTATTACTTATCCCAGTCATCTGAGCCATAGCCATAGGTCAGTGTACTACAATTGATTAAAAACTATTTTTTTTATCAACATGGTACCTAATGAGTTAGCTGGTGTTTATGAAACCTATTTTCAACATATTTCTTTATCGAAAAAACCTTCACAATGATCAGAAATATGTAATTTTACGAAGTTCATATGAATTCAGTTTATAAACTTAGTTGAAATAAAGTCTAATCTTGCTCTAGGTTCACTGTTCTGTTATCTCCACTACAGCCGACGTGAATGAAATAAGATAGGTAGTCTAAGTTACCTACCCACCCATACAATACCTCTTATCTTGCAGTCAGCTAAGTGCTAACTTATCTGCTAACGCAAAGTTTATACCTAGGTACCTAAGCATCCAAACAGCTCTATATGACCTACAAATTAGTAGAAGGTAAATTATACATATAACTGAGAAACCTTTTTTTGGAAAAGTCTTTCTATTCTATTGACGAATATTTAAATTGTGTATTTTAATTTTAGTTGACATTTGATTTTATTTTGATGGTACGAGTACTATTTGATTGTATGATTTTGAATTTGTAATTGTTAATTTTTTAACCTCGACATTGTTTTTTATTGTTTCTATGCATGTTATTATTATTACTTAGGTAATTGTTGGCGATCTTAATACTAATTCTTATATCTGGCATTTAATGTAATATTTTATTTTTGTAATAAGAGATAAATGAACCTAATCTAATCTAATCTATTACATACGTCATAGTTGCTAAAAAACGCAACCATTAAGTCTGAGTATTACATTGATTTTAGCATTTTACAATGCTTTTTCTCATATCCAAAGATGGAAAACTTATTTATGGAAAAATATTTAAATGAGCCGGATCCCGCTCGACATCATCAAGAGCCGAAATTTGTTTTTTTCTAGTTTTCTATCTTCAATATGAAACACAAATATCAACAATTCCTGAATGTCCTATAATGCTAAACATCTAGATATGTTAGCATATTCTAGTTGCTTCTGATTGGACTAGTAAGAATCGAAACTAAGCTTACAATCTCTCACCTACGTCAATTGTAGGCAAACCCATTACGATCCTGCAAATAGGCTCATTGAATGAAACGGTTACAAATTCTCATTACCCGTCCTCCTTGAATATGCCGCTTACAAAAACTCCAGGTTGATGCATTACTGAGCGCTATCTAAAAACCTGTTTGGGCGTTCGAACGGGCCCGCGATGGGATAAAAACTTCCAGATTCCAATGCGGACCATAAAAAAGTCTCGAGATAATTTCAGAGCCGTCCTATGCGTGCGCCGGAGCACGATCTGACCGCTCAAGTATTTAACACTCAGAGAACGCCAGGATAAGTTTAATTGTATCAAAGATAAACCTTGGACTATTTCAACGCTGTTATCGATAAGAGTAAACATTTAACTTCTGAAGATAGCTGTTGATATTGTTGATACGCTAAGGCTAAGGATACAACTAAGGAAGGCAATTTAGTTTGAATAGGCAACAATGTAAACACAAGCACTTGCTTAAAAATATATGAGACTGATACCACTACAAATAGTCACAAAATGTAACGAAGCCCTATTCTAAACAAAATTATGTTCGGCCATGAAGAGTCGACGGACAATAAGTTCTGCGACAGACACGGTCAATTGATGATGACACGAGAAACACTTAAGTGCATTCGAAACGGAAAGAAAACAAAAGCGACGTATGGGAAGAAAACAGATTGTTTAAACAAACATATCACGACAAAGTAACAGTCGTCCGTCGCGCAGGGTAAAACACCGCGATTCATTTGACAACCTTTCACCTGGGCGATAGCGGTAAGAGCAGTCTCGAGTCTTCAGCATTCTTCCTTTTTTATTCTTTTGTATTTTACTGTTAGTTTTAACTTCCTACGATGCGCGAGGATATCTGAGTGACCACTGTCCACCCACTATCCCGCTTTCACCAATTTCATGCAATACCTCGCAATTATTTAAGGAAACCACATACCACTTCGACATATATCATCATTGTGGTCGAATGTCTTCACGAATTTGAAAAGAAAACCTACCCTACCTCTGTTTCTTAGGTCAGACATTATCATCTTGTCAAATGTAGAGTAAAGACCGCTTACCATCAGTCCTAAAAAAAACCTTAAAGGCTGAACGTTCTTACTTAGATTCTGAAACAAACGATGCAATAAAGAAGGGCGGCGAAACTCGCCTCCATATTTTACAAAAACGTTACCAAACGGAAACATGTTAAATAAATAGAGTTAAATTTGTTGAATTTATTTCCATATAATCAGGATTTTTAAAGAAGGCAGGTCAAAGATAAATTATTCCCGATTTCAATGAAACAAAACTTTTCTGTAGTGTAGCAAAAAGTGCAAAAACTAAACGGTTTTATTTCCTGTGAGAGTATTCCAATCTACGCAGAAGTTTTCAATCATGGAATTAATTTTATTTTTAATTTGTGTTATGGTAAGTTATATTTTAACTGTCTTGACCTATTTTAATTAAATAAATACACTATAATGAAAATTTTAAAGCCACATAATTGTATTTTGAATGTATTCAAGTGCAAAGTGAAAAAACAAACTGACAAAGAGGCTGTATGGTAATATACTTCTTTGCCTTTTGCCCATTGTTGTCATCAATGTCAATATTGTCAATGTCAAACGAATCACTCACATTACGTTACGTTTAATTTTTATTATTTTATTGTTTGTAACAGTTTTTTTTCGTTTTCATCAAATAATCAAACTGTAAGATAAAGTAGAATCCCTCCAGAATTACCTGCACCACCTGTTGCAGAAAAACATAATCAAATTGAAACCCAGCAAGCAAATAATAAAGCAAACACTCAAATAGCTCTTACAACAACAAGAAGAGCAGCTGCCTCTGCTGGCCGTTGCTTGTTTCCAGAGTGTGATGATCGGGAAAAACTTCATGTACCTGAGTCTATACACAGAAGGGTCCTACTTAGTAGACTTTAAGTAGTACAAGGGAGTGAAGCCATTTTAGGATATTATTGTTATTGTGCTGCTGGAAATCATACAGTTGGGTGTTGCTCGCACATAATGCCCATTTTATGGTACATGGGGTACGCTTGTCATCCGGATCATTTCGGAGCTCCTGCTGCATTCTTGGACCACTTGTAAATTATTTAAATAAATGTACATAAATAAGTTAATATGATTTTCATTTCAAAGCTTACATAGCAGTAAAACTTAAATAAGCCTCATTACTGAGCTTAACGAACTTAATATAAGTACACCAGAAATGTACTTCTTTTGTTCTTTTTTTTTATTTTGACCGTCAAGATGACCTCACTCCACCTGATGGAAAGCGGTCGTGAGACCCAGATATGAGGTTGACAAGCCCAGTCATTCAAACGATTCACTGGGCTGGCCATCCTCACCTTGAAGGCCTTTGTCTTGTTCTAAAGTTTTGTGATGATGTGATAAGGGCAACGGGTGACAGATCGCTCGTGCCGCGCACCGATGCGGCACGAGCTATACGCGTAGTAGAAGAAGCACGCGGCCGTACTAACAAACTCGCAGTGCGCCTTTGCATGGGATGAGGATGTGGTGGATGAGGCCCATCGAGGGTTCTCATTGCACGTATCATGTAGCGCTGTTGACTGAACAAGCCCGTTCGTACACCCGCGACGGGACCCGTCGCAAAGACGTGGGCCCGTCTGGGAGGGCGCGGAGTCCGCCTTCCCACGACGGTCATCCGCGCAATTCTCCGGAACGGAACACTTTGCATGGAACCGTGCCTAGTCGGACAAAATGCGGATATTGTACGTTGCATTGTAGTGGAACATGTATCCATTCTGACTGATGTGTAAGCATCAGTATCATTTTAATAATTAAAAAATGATTAAAAACCAGCGATTTAAAATATAACCTCACTACCTTCGCCTTATAGCTTTAATATCTTTTTAACCCCAGCTTTAAGAGAGTTAAAACAATTAACTTTTTTGTTAGTCTAGCGTAGTTCTAAAAACATCTACCGATTTCTTTTATGTACGTAGCCCGTAAGTAGAGGTCTGAAATTACATGGAAGTTCGCCGTCCTTCTTTTCAGCTGCTTAAACTTTGCAGGTTTGTCCGTGGATGTTTCTCTGACTACATCATTGACCTAGAATCTAGAATGAATAATATTACAAAGGTTCAAAGGAATTCATTTTCAAATTCCAAGTTAGTAAGGTCTCTGGAATGCTAAAGGAATTTTCTTCTGGTCAGGACCAATCTAGCCCAGCCTCTTGACTACCTATTACGTAAGCTTTAGAGATGACATCGTTCAAATAAATAAAAATGGAAATTTCCTGTCATAGTTTCTGCGAATCCAATTAATTCATCTTCGTTACAATGTGAGCTTTGTTTTCGTTCTTTTACATACTCTTGAAGATTATTTATGGGACAAAGTAATCTCAATTTACAACGAACGCAACACAGTTTTAATAGTTTTGTGCAATTGTTACAGAGTTCGTTGGCCGATAAAGCTCTTATCAGTTTTCTTTATAAGTAGGAAACGAGTCCGTGGCGTAAGAATTAATTAGGCGCTTGCGAAATCAGTTTCGGACATTAAATTTAATATAGCCCTGTGGATGTAGTTGAAATGACACTTGTTTTAAATAATTTATCAAGTCGCCGTTTAACAAAGTTGGTAATTAAAACAGGGGATTTTTTGGAATTAGGGGACGTCAAAACCACCTCCCTTGATTAAACATCAGTATGCAGGGCCAGAGGCGAAACCAGTTGAACATCGTCGACTAAGCATTCTAAGAACACTTGTAGCACAAAGTTTTCTAAAATATTGCTCAAATATATCTTAAATGGGTAGGGCTAGGGAGGGAGTTTTTGCATCTTCCTAAGATTTAAATAGCAGGTTGCTTTCTGAATTATGAAAACCTTCCTAAATTGCGGAATTGAAATAACTAGATGGGATTACAAATATTTCACTGTACTTATAATGTTTATAAGTCAAATATTATTAATTATTATTTAACAAAAAAATAAATAGTTGTCATTATTTTCAGTAGTGCTATTGTTAACGAAAAAAGCTAAAGTGTTTTCGTTGTTTCGATTATCATAAAACCACACCGTAATACATTAACCCTTTTACTTAACTGAAGCTAAACAAGAGCAGACAGATAAAGATAATTCTGGCCGCCTCCGCCCGAAATACATGTCCATAGTTGTCAATTTATGGAATCATTTTAAAACACTTTTAAGCCGACACTAAACCATAGGAACATACGATAATACTTACTCTTCCATCCTACTTAGTGTGTGTAACGCCGTTAAACCATTAAGCTGGCCACCAATCAGAGCGAAGCGAAGGAACAAAGCTATCGAGCACCTTCACTCAATCTTGGCAGCAACTGTATTGGCTGATAGCCTTTAATCAGCCATCGAAATTTGTGCTTCAGGACTAAGCTCCGGCTCCGTGCAAAGTTCTCTCTTGGTTGATTTGTACTAACTCAGGCGCGCCGCTATCTTGCTCATATAGTCATAAAACGGTGTTACCGGTGATCTTACCATAATAATAATACGTACAGAACATGACAGTGTCAACGTAAATCACTGATCTCCTATATCGTAAAGGAGGAAATTATAGTGGCTATTTCCGTGGCCCGCATCTTTGATAGGGAGATATGAGGTTGCAAGTTAACCAGGGTACAGTCATCCATATACATCAGTCATCAACAGTTCTTCATGATTTTTTATTTAACTCATACCTACTTCGTACTGCTTCTAGTAGTTAAAACTTAAGTACTCATCAGACAGTGTAAATAAACTTATACATAACTTGTCACATCGTATATGTTTTTAAAAGTTGACAAATGTAGTGTTGTATTTTTCATTATGTTTTTGCCAAATGAGTCTCACTAAATAAACCTGCATATTAAACACAGTTGTGTAATTTAATTCGTTCTAATGGACGCCGTGAAATATCAACCCTTCTGTACTGGACGAGATCTTATCTAACGATAACCGCCGAGCCATTAAATAGTTGGATCATTAGATTCCTACACCAGTTTATGCAGCCACTAATATGAATTCCTTTCATTCAAAGTTAGCTTATCACTTGATTTTCCTCTCATAAATCTCAGAGTAGACTAGGCCAGCTTACATTCGTCACAAAACCAAACTGTGAAAGTCAGACCTCAGATTTAATCTGATGGCCTAGTTACCAATAGAAGCAGTAATTTTCAATGCCTTACTGTTGCAGCTGTAGCCAAATTACCCATTAGAAATAGACAGAATCATTTCATCGCGAGTGCAGTCACGTCTTAGTTGTCTATCATAATAAAGCGTCTCGTTACTTCATGCGGGCCAAAGAGACACCGTAAGCGCGGACATGCCAAAACAGGCCTTTGACATGCCCTCGTACAAATTCCTAACAGGCCCTTGTTAGAGCATCGACACGTTTGACGCTAATACCGCGCATCTCAAACGGTATTAAATAACTGTATTTCAAAACATCAAGTACTGGTCCCCCATATCTAACGCCACAGGCACCGGTGTCACCTTTCATCCTCGATAGGGCCTTTCCTTGCAGGCTATTGAATGACTGCAGTCGGCCCGTATTAAGCAAGTCTTCGTCAGGTAATCTGAACCCCGGCTTAAATCTAACTTTGTACCTAATACGTTATGCCTGAATAAATTACGAAAACTCAATACTTTACGAAAAGCTCGAAGGTGAGTGTAAAATATCCTGCCGTATCCTCGAGTATGCCTGGGTTACAGCAAGTTTACTTCAAGAGGTAAGTTGCGTAGGGTAGGGTTTTATTATCGCACTCTACAAATAGACAGGAGACAAAAACGTACTTGAGATGCTCACCCTCTTGGCGTTCTTATTGTGGGAACTTAAAACTAACAGGGAAGTCCAACATTTTTTGTCGCTAGGTTCTGGGAATTTTGTCTTCCAGGTAGCCGGTACTAATGCGCTCTTTTGTATGCATGACTTGAGTTATTAATTGCAAATTGATGAGGACCCAAAAAAAATACTCGACAACATTGTACAGAACACTAACTATTTTTCTTCGGTATATCCGAAATTTGCTGTTTTATTGATATGTTGCAACAGTCACACTCGAGAGAAACTATACTTCTAGTATATCCTATCTGGTTTTCGCAATAAGTATCGATCTGTGGAAAGATATCGCATGACACCGCGGAATTTCACAGTAAAATTAAACCCGACTCGGTTTTCTGTCGAGATCTAAATCCAACGTCACGACTCAATTATTTAAAGATTTGTAGCCGGTTAATTTATAGCCTATGAGTGCAACACAATGGGTCTATTTTGGTTTTACATCTCGCCAGCGATATACTGGAGCTGTGACAATGACCTTTCAAGCCTGAACTAATTATATAACGTCTTTTACAACCGAAAAGACTGTAGTAGTTGGTATGCTAAACAACACTCGACACGTACTTTAATGCCCAGTTAAAGTTTTCCATTTATCAATGGTTGGACTTGAACTGGAATCTCAATGAAGCTGAGTCTCTATTAATTGCAGTTTTATTATTTTGTAGATTAAGCATCATACTTGCTTAGTGCAAAAGCCAGCGGTCCCAATTTATTATTTGTACTTTCTGTATACTTTGGTTTTATATTTGTATTGCTTTTCAAAGTTCTCATTACACTTGCAATTAATTTGCTTTGAACTATCGAAAGGTGTAAAGTTTATTAGCAAATCGGCAGCACTAAAGTTCAAGTTACCGCGCGGTTGTATGAAGCAATAAGTCGTACGATTCTCCGCAATAAATTACGTGTGCCCCTCCCATCATTGGCATATGGTGCAATTGCTAATCTACTTATTTGGTATTATGTTACTGATTGTTGTTATCTTAACTCTGCCAACTGAGTGCATACATTCGGTCACATTTTGGGAACAGAGCAATTATGTCTTACAAATTATAATCAGTACCGCAATAATTTTGAGCATTTAATGCGGCATTTTTGACATAATGAGCGCTTGACTTAACCTTAAGTGAAACTGGTTCATATCCAATTATTTCAAAGAGCGGATTATTTTAATTGGTTATGAATTCAACTGCCATAACACCAACCTATTAACCAAGTTTACAACGTTCAGTCCCTTTGCCAGTAACCACAGCAACAAATTTGCGTGAATCCTTCCCCTTCAAACTCATTGACGAGGGTCCGACGAATTCGGCGTATCTACTTCGCGGTGTAAGGGTCTACTTGCCCTGGGTTAATTCGTTATTCTATTAAAGTTTCATTGAAATGTTTCATTTCTTTCAATACAGGTTATCAGATGATTTTACTATGGTGTTGTCCTAATTTTAATTCCTCAGTTTACACGTCTTGCATCGTTGCTATCTTTATATTTTGAAAATACAGCAGTAAAGAAACAACCATTTTTGTGTATTTATTTATTTAGATAGTTAGTAAATTGCAATAATTTAAAACACATTATAGGAATTGACATTGAAACTGATAAAATCTACACAGGGTTTAAGTTATCTCGTCGCGTGTGGCTCGCGCTAGTTAATATTAGATGAAGCCCCGCAAACGTGGGGCGCCGCGGCAGCTGATCGGAAGTCCTGCCCTTTGTTACACTCTTTACTATACTTTTTTGTAGGTTCGAGGAAGGAAGGAAACGATCTTTTTATGTTTTTAAAACTATTTCATATTTTTAAATATAAAATATTTGTATCTGAGTGGGATGCGTGGTAGAGTCGTGAAATCAATGATCCGTTATGTATCCTGTTTTATTTTGAAATTTCACTTCGCATCACGATTTTTGTGTTACGCTCCATTGTCCCCACTGAATTGGTTTTTATATCCACACAAAGCAGCAGGAAAAGTTCCATTATTCTGAATATTTTCGGGTACAATGGCGAGCGCAACGGCGCGCGCGCAGCGTGTGATCCGTCCATCGAGAGCGATTGTTCGCAGTCGCGATACGCAGCGAGGTGGTTATTTCAAAACGTTGGCTTTGTCGGACCTAATGCAAATAAAATAAAGGACTGCACACCTAGACGGCTTTTACCTTTAGAAGTTGATTCACTACTTCCTGTCCCGCCTGCGATGTTTCCGACTGGTACGATAGGAAGATAAATTTTGTGTAAACAATTTAGTGGTGCGCTGTATTGTTATGGTTTCGGTGCGTCTTCTCTTCACTGCAGTTATATTTTCTTGGAGCAAGATTTCGCTGCATAGGTTTGCCCAAATTGGTAACTGAGAGGCAAGTGATGGTGGACGGAACAGTCAGTTGCCCTCATGTAATCAAGCGTATTTGAACTCTGTGGTAAACCTAGCGCCACTATCAGCCTTGATTTTTAACAGCGTCTTTGTCCATCAAACAAACTCTCACAGTCATAGCAACCTCATTTTATATTCTGTTTGTTGAAATTGTAATCACCATTTGCCCATTCCACTCAACAAATAAGTCAAATATAAAAATTGTGTCCCAACAGTAAAGACATCATATCAATTGACTTCTGAGAACTGCAATCGTATACAACGCTTTTAAAGACGATTCAGGCTATGAAATTACGGCCAAGGGCATAAACATCGCATGGCGGTTCTTGTAAGTGCGAGTTGGATGATTAGCATTGTGTATAGTGTGAGATTGCAACCGTTGGAAACCATAAACTGCTATCAATTATAATTATCGACGGGTTGATTCCTACCCGGCACGTGACCGCCCGAGTTGTTACGCCCGCAACTAGTTAGTTTTGTGGCTTCTGCAAATAGCTTGCCACGTTTATTGCTTGCCGCGAACTTGCCTATGCGGAAGGATTGGATTGGAATGCACTTGTTGAAATAATAAAGCTAATTACTAACTTTGGTCCCTGTTCCACCGTGTGGGGCATTGAAGCCATTTTATGACGTTCCGTCCGTAGACCTAGACATAAATGCGTTAGTGCTTCAAGCCTCGAGCATGTTTCTGATATTATATAGTTTGGTTGACGGTTTGAAATTTTGAATTCATAAATTAACACAAACTATGGCTGACAGCTGCCTAAAGAAGAGTCTTAAAAATAAATATTACTTAATTTAGACCTTTGGTTTTAAATCCTTTCAGTCAGAGCATGCATATTCTTCAGCAATTAATTCTTTAATTTTTCATATTGGTTCTCGACTGCAGGCAGGAATCTGTTTGAATTTGGAAAAAATATACTAAACAAGCAATCAATCTATCAATGCAAGGGTATTTTACCTACTACACTGGTCTTTTTTCTACTTTTATGTTTTTCTAGGAGCTTACAATAATAGAACATGAAACATGTGCAGTAAATCTGATGCTGTTATAATCGAAACCACTGTTTCTGTTAATGGTCCGCTAACAACAGATGACTGTATTAGCCGTGGGAATGTGATGCAATTCAATGAGGAAGAGAAAGGATATTTTAGTCATTGGTTATCTACGTAATATCCTGTATTCATGGGTGATAAATTAACTTAAAGATAATGATATTTTCAGCCTACATATTCAACAACAAGTCGGAAATAACGCTTACTTACGTTTATACCACTTGACATTAATTATGCTGAGATCAACATCCAAGTGACAAACTTTACTGTTTGTTTTGTGAATGCTTCTACCTGTAGGTATATAATCAATTTTGGGTAAAATATATGTGTCAGTGTCTCATCAATACTAAAAGATTGTAAAGCCATACTATTGGTATTGTAAACTACCTAAAGTATAACTTGAAATTGTGTCTTTTCTTACTTCAGATGTAAGCTAGCTTCGTTGATGTATCTTGTTTGTTGCTTTGAAGATAATTATTTAACCGTAAGAACTTAAAAACCCTCACTCTCAAATAAGCATTGTTTATGCGTTATTAAATATTTACCTTTACAATTCTAATGGTCGTTTAACAATGACGTTTAACACCTTCTACATGGCATTGACCTTTCTCGTTTTCTTTCCATAGTTCTTAGTGCACCTTTCAATACAAGTTTGTCTCGCTCTAACGGTAAGCAGCTGTGTAAATGGTCGGCTTAACAAACTCCTGCTAGTCTCGCGATGTTTGTGATGTGTTCTTTGACACCTTAACGACACAGTTGCTACAGACTGCAAGTACCTTGTTGCTGTTGCTTAGCTTCAATGTAGATCAGTATTCGCTCCTGATATAGGTAACAATGATATCAAAACACGGCACTGACACTTTTTTACAGTTGTCATTACCATCATCATTAGAAGCTATTAGAACACAGGCTTTCGCTATAGATTTCCAAATAAGTCTAGCAGGCGATCTCCGTCAAGTCGCCTTCCACATCTGTGGTTGCCATAAAATTGTCTTCTTTCTAAAACTTTTCTGTCTTAACTGTCATGAGAATTTCTGTGTCCTACCCACTGTTAATTAAACTTACTTACCTGCTGTACAATAATTTAGTTTTATTATAAGTGGACATGAGAAGTATAAGTACATGAATAATGAATTACCTTCTTTTAAATGAAGTTGTTCATATAGATAGAAATCTATTGATTACAGATATATGCAGAAAGGTCTTGGAGCTATGGTTAAAATGATAAGATTACTACCAACCCATGATTCTCAACTTCAACAGACCTGTCTGATTGAGGTTTGATAGGAATGTGGTGCAATGAAACACTGACGCTTTGTTTTATTCAAGTCCATCTCACAATCGGGAGATCGATCTTTCAATCTGAAGTCTACATGCACGACTAAAATGCCTTATGATTTAATTCTGTTTTTAGCTCTAAGGGCTCTAAGGGCGTTTGATTTGTATTTAATAGCTGTCTATTAATTTTTATGAGCGCCTGCTTTCGATGTTTTCTCAATAAATAGCTTAATTAACTAACTATGTAACTGAGTCCAGTGTTAATGTTGAAGTTGGGTCGCGCCATAATGTACATACCGAAGCATTAATTCCCAAAGGTGTTCAAGTATCAGAGCTATCGACACTGTTGTTTATTAGCAACGAGCTCCTCGTATGGTCTTACTACCTACCACACTTGGGTGAGATCGAGTATGGCTAATATGGGCATAACTGGCCCGCTCCCATCCATGTTGCAAGCACCCGTTCCATAAGCTTATTTACGTTTGCAGACGGATGTACGTCGCAACTAAGTATTGGAATCTCAATATTTACCTTATAAAATATTTGAACTGAATTAATAGTATTTAAAACAAGGTTTTGTATTTGATATTCCTAATCGCAGAATTGTTCTTAAAGTTTGAATGTAAGTTAAATGTACATGACTACATCAAAAATAATATATTAATGTTTGCCCCAGAACTACAATCAAATTCTTTGATCGCCCCACCTAAGGCAACCGACGCCCATTTTGATGAATAGAATGATGTTACAGAAATCGTTCTTCGAATACAAGATTCATCGTAACAAGGAACATCAAACTATCAACTTTAACAAGGTTTGACAATCGAATTGAAATTTCCGAGCAGTCCCGCTGGCTATGGGTTTTATTATGCGGCATGACTTAACCGTTCCCACTATCGGTGGTATTTGAGACCTCAAATTGCGATATTGTTGCCTTCATTACAAATTCAACCAGTGTCTGACGTAGCGATTTTGAATTGACGGACACTTGAACAATAGAGAGGTGTTTAAAGTTGGAATAGCCAAATGGCTGGTTGCAATTTCATATTGCCCTTCTACTGTTGAAGTTTTATGAATAAATTTTCTACAGGAATAAGATCTGAAACAACTATTTATAATTTTAGCACCACATAACTTTTTATTCTGTAAGTCTGATTCTAGTATATTATAATGTCCACTTTTCACCATAAAAGTGAGTCATGGCAAAGATAAAAACATTCTATCGCTCGGGTGACAGCATAAAAATAAAGGTGAAAATATCTGATCGCGAACGTAATGGTTTAGATAAGGATTCACGTCCGTGCAATAATGGCTGTAACAGCGCCGTGCGGTGCGATGACACACGGCATGGTATAAAAACATAATAGCTCATGAGCTAACATAGCTCATGACATGTCATAACAGTGTGAAAAACGACCTACACCCCCTGAAATCTCACTTTTGTAGTTTAGAAACACTAACCGTGCTCTTGCTCTATGTAGTGAGTAGTTCTGGTATAAGTTAGCCGGCCCCGAATCATGCATGGTCCCAAGAAATTGGTCCTGGTCACTTCTGCGCCTATTGTCTAAATTGCGGCACTGTTTTTAGTGCTAAAGCTATTAAAAACTTCGAGACTGATGCTGCCGGCAGAGAAATATCCGGTTTAAAGCTTCGTGCCTTCTTCGATCTTTTATGCCATGAGCTTTACTATGATCCATACTTACAGTTTATGGTAATGGGCAATTCATCATCATTATTAGCAGCATGTTTGCGACCGCTACCTAGGCCAGGATTTATCCCTTCCACTCTTTGCAGTGCTATAATATGCGCGTCCAGGTTTACCCTTTGTTTTAAGAATTCCCACCCACTGTCAATTAGACTCCTATTATCCTTTCCACGACTTTCGACAGTTAGTAAAAATAATAGCAAAAGGCGTGTCAATTATCGAAACCATTGTATCGAAGCTGTTTTTAGGTCGTGGTTGTAATAAGTATTTACTACTCATTCATATAAAAGAGAAAATTAGTAACGAATCTCATCATGAATATATTAAAATTACAACCTACAAGTGGTAACCAGCTATTAAGAGGAATTACCTACTGTCAGAGCAGCAGAGATTATGTGACATTTCCCTTTTCCACAAAATAAATCGCTAGCACATGCCACCCAGTGTTCTTAATAGCCTCAACAAGTAAAGAAAAATACTGTACTATAAGTAATCGTTAAAGGCGTTTGCATTGAGTCGTTACGGCGGCATTTACGTAAGGGCGCGCGAACGGAATATGAAATGTTTACCTTAGGTAGGTACGCTTCATTAATTTGTTATGTCGGCATTTTGCCGGCAAGCTCATGTAACAGATGATTTATTTGGTGGCTTTGGCCAAGCCAGCTCGACTACTGCGGTGAACGAACCCTGTCACTGCGCAAGCGCACGCGGTGGTACTGGTTTCGGCACCGGCAGACGACTCCGTGCCGCTTATGGACGAGAAACTCTCGCGCGGTCCGGTCCATTCAGAACCTCTAATAAATGTTATGTGGGCGTGGCCTGCATTTAAAGCACTTATTTAAGCTAAGTTAAAACGCTGTCAATGTGTTTCCCGAGATAAAAATAAGTGTTAATTTAAAATAAAATCTTTATCACCAAAAATGTATTGAATTATCATTGCAGCAGTTAACAAGCTTGTGTAATAAACTCGTTATTCCTTTCGGTTTAACAGCTAATGAGAAATTCAAGCTTATTTTTCGTTGCGGATAATTTTGAAATGAACGATCAAAATAATCTGAACAGCGACGTCCACATGTCTTACAGATCGTCTTGCTGTGCGGCGGCCAGATTAAATCTTATCGTTTCCACACTTACCTTGGCAAACATTAAAAAAATAATTTATACTGTTAAATCCCGGTGACGGCGAACAGCTGCTACCCAATCCCTGCAGCTTATACACCAAATTATTAAAAGCCATAAAACGAGTCTGGTAAAGAAGGGTGAGCGGCCCTATTGTCGACTTTCGTGTCTAAAACTCGCATGAGCGTTTATTATTTCACAACAGGCGATCGCGATGTTCGACGTTCGATCGATTTCTCACTGCAAGTTTTATGCATTACCCGTAGGTGACGTTTTTTGTGGAATGCTTTGACTATCTGTGTAATTGTGTGCGACGGAAAACGAAATAATTTATCTTTCGAGGCAATAAATTATTTTTCCTACCCCTTTTTTGTGTTGTGAGTTTGTGACTTGTGATCATATTTTTAAGGCCTATTGGTAATAAAAAGTTAATTTAACAGTCACATTTAAAGTTCTAAAAATATTTCTAGCCTATTTTGCGTGAATTCTATATATTAACTACTCGACCTACTTTTGAATGAATTTATGGGCATTGTGGTTGCAATAGAAATGTATTTACCGATAAGTGCATTTATGGTCTCACCTAAATAGAAGATATTTCTAGGGAAACACTTAGTTGGTATTCAAGTCGACTAGTCGAGCAGTAAAATTAAGAATATATGTTTCAGAAATTCCATTTATTTAACCCCAAAGGTCGCACCGTTAAATGTGGTAACAGTCAGGTTGGCCCTCGGCGCGAAACGACGACGCTTAGCTAACTTTGCGCGCCAATCTCCGGTCGTGTGTTGCCATGCATGAAGTTAAAAATGTTTTTTTTAAGTTAGACTTCGTATAATAGTAATCATATCTTTAGTCTTTTTACCGGAAAAGTTGTGCAAATGATACTAAATTATCATTTATATAATTCTTAGAATTGTTGAGGAAGATCCTCTAGCAGAACATTATGCAACTTTATGAGAAAATTGGAAGAAATAATCTACATTACTGGCAATACTGTGCTTGTCAGCCTCAAATCAGGACTTCAAGACCGCTTTCTATTAGGTGGAGTGAGGTCATCTTGACGGGGAATATAAAAAGACATACTTTTTTTATAGTGAACACAATAATAATTTGTATCTCAGAATTAAATGTTGCACAATTTACGCGAGTCGTTAGCTTGAAATGAGTAATTACAGCAACAATGAAATTCTAGAAGCCTCTGTTGTAGCAAAATAATTTGCAGACCTACATTTTTTTTAAAATTACTATGTATGAATGTGACCATCTGGCAATGTCAACTCCGGTCGTTCTGGCCCGGCCGCGTCTAACCGTTACTCGCCCACCTGCGGCACGTAGACTGTCCAAGTGCCCACTGAACCGAGGGAGACGCGCTCCCGACGTGCGTCAAGGGTTAAAATACATTTGCATAATCGAACATTGAAACTGAAGTTTATGATTCGACTCTACTTTGACTTTTCAAGTGTAATCGATTATTAGTAAGACAATATATTGTGAAAAGGCAATGACTTTCAGATTTATTGGTGTTGAATACATCGAAAGCATTTTTTGGGGTAGGTACTTCTTATCGACACTTCAGCTTAAATACAAACGGTGAGCTTTAGAAGAGGTATTCCTGGTGCAATGCAATTAATGTTGCCAATTGCAATAAAAGCTAGTTTCATACTGTGGTGTGGAACTATTTCTTTGAGGGAAAGTTTTACAATTTTAACCAGAGTTATTTAATTGTATTGTAATGAATGTTACAATTCCTAATTCATATTTCCAATAGTAATAGATTCGAGACCAGCTACCATAGAGCGTCAAGTAGAACTTTTACTTAACTAAAAAAAACTTCAATGGTCATTCCCCATTCTATGTGCGCATTGATAAAAATAGTTCAGAAAATTAATAAAATAAACTGTCCCAATTACAGCTACCATATTTACCCAAATTACGTAATACGTCAAATCAAATATTTGTAGAGCGCGCCAATGTGCATCGAAATGCGTTCGAATCGATCGTTTATCGAGCAAACATGAGAGATAAGCGATATCGATTCGTGACGAGTTATCGAATTACGACACAGACATACGACACTTTGACACCTAGCCACCGGCCGAGTTTGTTTGTGCGACGATTATCTATTATAGACATTCTCGGTTTGCATTTGACCTAGTTGTTTAGAGTAAGTAATTCAAAAACAAACACTTTAACTTCTACTTGCATAGAATATACTCGTACTCTAAAATTAAATTAACTTTTCGCTTGAGTCACAAGGTTTAGTCTTATTCCATCAACAATTTCAAGGTATTATAAATATTGGCATCTCAATTATTTCATGTTTCGAAATGGTGAAATATGAAGTAACAATGATGTACTCGTAGCTTAGGGACTCTCTAATTTATGTACACATTGCCTGTTCGTCAATCTGACATTCAATAATTACAAAATAAGAATGTTTACAGTGTCACAAACTTATCTGACCCGGTGGCAGTGTCGCTGTTGTTGAATTTAGTATTGCCGCTAAATACAACTTCCGCAGTTTTTAGTGTAAAAGTAATGCCATTGCAAAATGCACAAGGATTAACCGAAATGATAATTTGCTAATTTATAATTTATATTTAAGTAATTGTTACAACAAAATGACATTTCAAAATAGCGACACTTAGTTCCAGTTTTGGCCACCGGGTCAGATAAGTTTGTGGCACTGCAAGCGCATTTCTATTTAATTACTTCGATTATCTGAACATTTAAGATGTCTAAAGTTATTTCTAAATTCCAAACATTCATAACGAGTACAGTGGGATTAAAAGAACGTTGACTGACGTCTTAATGCTTTCATCAACTGCGTCCACTTGATGGCGGAATGCTCAAAACGATTGAGTTGAAATAAAACATCGTACGCACCTCCATGATTGATGTTAAATTATTTGCATTCCACATATCAGAGTTTCATTAAGTAGGAATCGGTGAAGTTTATTTTTAAAACTTAATGGTTTTATTTCAAAGTCACCGCTTGCGCAGCGTTCAGATAGAATGAAAAGGTTTAAACATTGCACAAAACTGGCACTTTAATTGGTATAAACACTGAGGACGATGGGTGTCGTGGCAGAATTTCCTTACCATTGTTGTATTGGGTTGGGATCAAGCACAGTTCAACAGGAAAGCAACAACATCACTAAACTTGGAACTTAAATTGAAAAGTCTTGAATATAGGGTAGCCAGGCCATATAATTGAAGGGGAAAAGAAGTGAAAAAAACTGTGGCACGAAAAAAGGGAGGGACGTAAACAGGAAAAACACAAAAAAAATACATGATTAGCGAGTACGCTTGGGAAACCTTGGAAAAATGAAAGACAGAGCCATCACCTGAACTACAACTCGAAATCTGAAAATTGAACCCTGGACCCCAAGAATCTGGCTGCAAGCTTTCACCAATCGGCTACCGAAGCAGTTATTGTGTTTATTTTTGAATTTATAATTGATGTGTCTGAAAAAGACAAATAAAACTATTGGATACTAATTACAAATACATTCTTCAAATGTCTTGTTAGAAAATGCATTAGTTTCTCTCTGTTTTTATTCATGAAGCGTACAAGTATAGTATTCATAAGCTCCGGCAGACTCCAACATTGTAGACGTAACAAATACTGCAGTTTAAAGTTGCCAACCGCTTTAAAATTCACCACGAAACCTCTGAAAAGCTTACTGGTGAGCAAATGCCGAAAATATCGCCTGGAGGAATATTATCGAAGATGACATGGCGCTAAGCCAAAGCCGACTTATTGTCATGTAAATAAGGTTTGATCACGTACAATGGAACGTAGGAGGGTGTGGGCAGGACGGGCCCTCGCTTGAATATAAACCACTTACCCCGTATCTTGGTGCGCCAGTTGCTTTAAATGCACCAATATGACTCTTTAAGGAGGTAACTCAGTGAAGAGAGAAAAACGAGCGAGTTTAACCCGTGGCCTATCAAACCCTGGCCATGTTTTGGTTCCTTACCAAAATGGCAAAAAGGTTAGGTGACTGTGTCTGTTTTTCATTCTGTAGGTTTCGATTTGTGACGAATAAGTTTAGTGTACTCTCCCTAAGCTAGCTGATAATATCTCAAACTATTTCTAAATTACAATCTCCTTGGTCCGAGTCACACTTGACTACTTTTAATAATTTTATTTATTTCAATAAGTGCTTGCCTATAAAGCTGTTATCGCGTGATGTATCACAATGTCCAGTTCGTATCTCAATGACTTTGTAATACTGGATGGAAAATTAATACATCTGATGACAAACAGTTTTCTTTGGTGTGGTTGACTGATGCCGGAACCACTCATGATTTCTTAATGGCGATGTAGTCTCGGATGTGAGTAGTTGATTTATTGCTGCGCATCAAACAGATTGTAATTGAATAGTAAGTAACTTGTCATGAGAAAAAAAAGCAAAGCAACAGCTTCATTTACGAGTCCATCTTCAAGTCATCACTCGTGCGCATCATTTTCGTGTTAATTACAGCATGGTAAGTTTTGAATGATGATTGCTGATAACGCCCCGATGCAGGTGGCCCTCGGCCTGAAATCCAAAGGTGCTGGGTAAGACTCCTACGGCGGGCAACGTGTGTAGAATTTCAAGAACTTACCCCAGTTGTGTGATCACCAAAACACGTTTAGATATGCGCAGTAGGCACGCTTCCTAAAACTTGCACGGCCGATAACTCAAATCAGGGATGAAAGAACCAATACCCATTGAAATCATAATTGTATTTCAAAAAGGCTTTCGATCAGTAGAGGGACAGATAAGCAAGTAATTTCAATTAAGCAAAAATAATTTCTTGCTTCATTTGAACGCGCCTTCACCCGTTTGTAGGAATCATGCAGCTCAAGTACAGTTGCGTGCATAAATGTAAACATTAACAGCGTTCCAGTGCTGATATCGCAGCGACTCAACTCATCCCGGTGTGGCGTGGGTGTTGGGTTTCGTGCATTCACATAGAGAAAGCAAACAGTCAGCGTTCCACATAATGCGCCTGGGCTGTGTAGGGAGCGATACTTGACACCTTGCCCTTTCTTGCTGATGCTGCTTTTCTATGTTTAGTTTTACAATGGTCGTAATTCTCTTGTAGTACCAGAATCTAATCTAAACATACATTAAAAGCTTTCTTTTCTCCCTAGTGAATGACGTGAGAGAGAATTTATGTATAAATTTCAACATTAAATCATTTAACCTAGGTCATTCACAAAATTTGAGAAAGACTTAATTCCATAAATTTATATCATTGAATTAGTTTAAACATAGGCTAGTTAGTTTAAAAAGCGATATAGAAGCCACAAGTTACTCTGAATGTCATATAACCTAAATCTATGAAATAAACGTATATTTATCCTGGTGATGCTACAGGAGCCTGCCGTTGCACAGTACGTCTACCATAAGTTTCCATCACGTTTAAAGCACAAATTAGACATGCGCGGCGCTCTGACAGATAGCTCGCTTAGAACAACACGCCATTTTTGACGCACGCACACAGAGACATGAGTTTACAAGCGAAGTCAGTGAGCTTCGGTGAGTCGGAAAGTCGCACTGTCGCGAGTGTTTTTGTTTTTGTCGAACTTGGAGCAATTTTTCACATGATGAATTTTGTTTTAGGCCAGTTCTGTCAAGTCAAGGTATAACTTACTTACTTCATTTTGAAAATTCAGAGCGAATATAGTAGTAACCCTGGGTGGTTCACGCAAGTTTTGGAAAAAAGTGCGAGCGGTCCTTCTGTAAACTCTTTATTTTGTGTTTAAAGGCAATCGTTGCGTTTAAAAATTTGTATGCCCCTTTTGGTTCCATTTTTAATCACTAGGGGCGCTCGCTCCGTACCGAAATCCCATACAAAAACGTCAATGCGATTTACGCGGCTCGGCTGTCATTTGTGTCAACTGTCAACTCGTGGTAGACTTATTGAATAGAGAAGGAGAGAGAGAAGTCTGTCCTTTTCTGTGATCTCTTCTTATCCAATAAATATTTAAAACAACGCAATTTACTACTAGGTATATCAGAACGTATCTGACTTAATGAAAGCTACAATATATACCGCTTAACTAGGTATTTTAAATTTATCTTTAAACAAGAAAACAAATTCAATAAGCATTCCAAGATAATATCTCCCACGGACGCCGTCCATTTAGCGTTCTTTCTCATGATATTTATGTTCCTGTCTGACTGTGCAATACATGAATATCAATCAATTGAGATTCTTCAACAATGCATATCATGACATCCAAGTTCAATGACCCTGCAGATCGCGGTCAGATTGAAAAATTAAACTTACAGGTAGGCATTTGTTTACTTTTTCACTTTCGAGAATCGGTCAATGTAAATTAATTTCTTGTTACGTTACGATAATAGGTAAGCTTTGTGTAAGATACCACATTCTTATCAACGAATTAATTTATTTCTACAAATCCAACAAAGATAAGATAGTGTTATTTGTAGTATGTTTTACACTTAGTGCATGCATTTTATTTAAGTAAAGCTTTAATAAAAAAAACTCACCCATATCCTAAAAGGCAATTCATCATCGTTGTGGCAAGCCTTACTACAGGCTTTATCCAGGTTACTTCCAAAACTTGATGTGCAAAACGTTTGAAAATGTGAATTAGTTAATTCTCATCTCTTCGATTATGCTCAGCTGACCAACTATTTTCACATTGGTCTTAGTGATACTTGAGTCGCTGAACATGAGGTGAAGTAGGATCATCAGTGCTGTACAATGTAAAGCGTCATATTAATTTGGCAAACGATACTTAAGTAAGAACTCTCACTTGCGTGATTACAGTTGGTTAAAGTTACTGAAACATTGGTGCAGGATGTAAAGTCAAAATTTGCATGAAATTTATATTCTTCCGCACAAATAACGCACGCAGAGACTGTCCAATCAAGATGAAAAATAAGAACAATAAGGACTAAGTGTGTTTTTCACTTCTCTTGCTCTAAAAGTACGCCAATATAGCCCTACGAAGCGGGACTAAAGTGACCAAAGTGGTCACTTTAGTCTCTTGAGAGTAAAAAAGTAATTCGTTTTTTAATTTCCTTCATGTGACATAGACAAACTCAAACAGCCATTAAATATATTATTCATTGCTAAAATGTTGAGAGTTGTAGTAGCATGGTTTTTCCGCAAAGAAGGTGGCGCCATGTGTTTTAAATTGTTAATCTTTGACTGGTTTAGAAGAAAGAGTTTGACGTCGAGCAAAGAGCAAAAGACATACCTAATTGATAATTTTTTGCCGCCAAAATCGCGGAAGATTAACTTACGAAAGTTGTATGGACTGGAGGATTAAGAAACATTTGTGATTTTTATTTTATTAAGTAATATTGATTAAATGTTTTTGTACTAAATTTACTATTTTTCTCGCACTCAAACTGAAAAGTACAGTTTGCACTTCGAGACTAAACGCCAACTGAATATACCCTCGATTTCATTGACTTCCTCGCACGCTCGGCAGTCAAACAACCTATGGTATATTATGGCTTCGTTTAGTCCAATATAAAATTTACTATTAAATGCTTACCGACGCAAGGGCGATACAGCCTTCAAAATGTTACTTAAGCCTACTGTGATTGACTGTATATGTTACGGTAAATCTGAATAATTGAAAATTATTAATATTTTTACAAAATTATTAATAATAACCACATGTTTTGGTAAATGTAAATAAACGATCGAAATCTATTACTTTTAATAGTAATTATTAATAATTCACGAGACATATTGGTAAAAGTTATAAAATAAATAAAAACCCAATGTTTTTTGACCAGCAGGTATTTATTTATTTATAATATTAAACACAGTCTGACCACCCGGAAATCCTTCTGGTGTCAGTAGGTTAGGGTTATTTTTTTTTATGACCACCCAGAAATCCTTCTGGTGTCAGTAGGTTAGGGTTATTTTTTTTTATGACCACCCAGAAATCCTTCTGGTGTCAGTAGGTTAGGGTTATTTTTTTTTATGACCACCTGGAAATCCTTTAGGTGTCAGTAGGTTAGGGTTATTTTTTTTTATGACCACCCAGAAATCCTTTAGGTGTCAGTAGGTTAGGGTTATTTTTGGCCTTACCCTTGGCCACTTATTACATTTATCACTACTAGGGTTAAATTATTAATAAAAACCGACAAATGTGATTAATTTATCACTTTAACCTCGACTTTCGGTAATTATTAATAATAATAGATAATTATTAATAATCTTCAATTATTCACTCTTACCGTAACATATCAACAAGTACGTGACACTTTGCCTCGTCATAACAGCTTTGAGGTTGTATCCAGCGAAAGTAAGCGCGTAGCAATAACGTTCATCCTGCGTGTAATCATAAACGTGTACCTAATAAGGTACCGCGTCATTCCCTTTTATAAGATAAAAGATCCGATGAGCCGGTGGCAGGGGATCTTAAAAATGCTTTTACGTCATTACGCAGTATTACAGCTCGTAATCACCACGTCGCTGTATCGTGTTCAGCAAGTTTTTACTTCTTTTATGTCGGCCATTATGTTTTATCCGTTTGTACGGACAGCATAGTCCTATAAATTTCAAAAGGTTTAAATTTTTTCCAAAATAATTTTAAACAAAAGAAATATAATGTTAACATTTCCGTGGCACTGTTTTTTTATGCAAGTGAATTTTGTTGATATAAGTATAATTCAAAAATGAGCAATTACTTAAAATTGTTTAATAAAATAATATAGTGTGTGTGCTTAATAAACACAAATTCAAAATAAAGAATGTATTTTTCTGGTGACAGTACCTCAAAAATTAACTGACTGTAGTAAATGATGGAGAAGATTTTAATTACTCGTGCAACGTTTCAAATAATACTTTTATGCAATAGCATGTGCTGTGCATACGTAAACCTCACACGTCGGTAGAGGTCTGTCCAATATTTTTCTCCTCGAGTATGTTTGTCCATACTCGCTGCGTTTTGTTATACGTTGTACAGTTATGTGCGTAGGCGCTTGGAGGTCAGGCGCATGCGTCGACAGCCCTCCCCTGAGACTCCTACGCGTCTACATTATTATCTTCGGATCTTTCTCTCGTAACCATTACATAATCATCTTCCGTGTTTTTGTTACTTTATATTTCTACCCTACTACAGGAACAGGTTTTTAGGATGTAAAAGTATGTTGTCATGATGAATAACCTTCTTGTGGCCTAAACTGAACAGCTGCGTGAAAGCTCTAAAACACAAATTCTTATGGATTTAGCACAACTATTCATTAACAATCATTGGTACTTAGTTATATTTTCTGCACATAATTATCCAATAAAAGTTTTTTTGGGTTTGGCGGAACATGCTGGGTTCGTGAACAACAACCTGCATTTGGCCATACCACAACTACACTGACTGTATCAATGACAGTCAGTGAGCAGCATATGTACTGTCTTTAGTTTACTTCACAATTTTACATTAGTAATTATATTTTTATGCTACACCCTTGTGAAAGTTGTCTTTCATGCTCCTCGTCTACTAAAGTAATTCTACTGTTTACAAGACCCTGCTCTTATCCGTCATCTGGCCTTTTTTTTTTTTTTTTCTTTCGAGGGAAAAAATGCATTACGCACTATCCCACTGCCTGGGTGGGGCAGCGGGGGAGTGTGGGACTCTCCGTCCCTGAAGGTGACGGCATATCCGTCATCTGGCCTAAGATTTGTCTGACAATTACAAAGTTTACGTGTACAAAACAATTTGTTTTTTACACGTAAACAATTACAATTTGTTTTTGTCTGCGTGTGGCAACTGGCACCCCAGCTCAACAGAAATAGCTGAGAGCAGCCTGTTCAGGTAATCAAGCAACATGACATGACATTACACGTGTAAGGTGCGAACTGAAGGAAAGCATTCTCCTCCCCTCATTATGTTATATTTAGCCTTAAAACCACAACTTAAAACAATGTTATGATTGTGTAGGAAGTACGTTTACTTAGATGTTTTTTTGTACTATTTGAATTTCATAATTACTGAGTGTCTGCAACGTTAATAGACATTCAACCTATTCGTAAAGTACCTACTTAAAATGAGCTCAGACTTAATTTCATAATAAGTTACTCATATCTTGTGAGAGACTTACAGTTAGACATATATGCTTCGCCATTTATACAGGGTGGTCCAAACATACACGTCGATAATTTTTTTTGCTTCCTCACACTCAGAGGTATAAGTTTTAGTTGATACACAAATTACTTGAATTTTACACTTCTGACTTTTTGAATGAAAATTTAGATATGATACCGTTGAAGTAACTCATTGAAATTTACATGGTAATTAGTTAAGAGTGTAGTAGGTAAAGGTTTTAAAAAAGATTTGGATGAAAAAGTTCAGATGCCTTTTTTTTAAACGGCCTTCAAAGTTCACGGAAAAAACAGCATATTTTTAACTTTTTTTATTTCATAATTTTTTTGAGTTATGTTAAGCGTTATGGATGTGAATTCTTCAGAATCATCTATCGCTGTTATTCATTAGTAAATAATAAAATCGAGCATTTATCTCAACACAGCGCGCTACAGTGACCGAAAAAATGACGCAACCCAGAAATTTTCAAAAATTCTTAAAAATATTTGTAACTCGAAAACTACAAAAAATCGGGTAACATACATGGGGTATTTTCGAATACCCCTGAGTGTGAGGGAGCTAAAAAAATTATTGACGTGTATGTTTAGACCACCCTGTATTGTCAGATTCACTCTACAAAGAATAGCATGCTGATTGATGCCAGTGTTTTGTTATGTTAGCTGCCACTGGCTAGGCATAATAACCATATTTAATGATCAACTTGTAGTTAAAATCTAAATTACAAAGTAAGACACAGTATCTACCTCTGTAATGTGTTGTGAACACAACAATCTACTTTATACGCCTACGTCCATCTAGCAGCCCCTCAAGTTATCTATACAATTGATTGTAGCCCTTATGTGGAAGGTGAAAAGAGAGCAGATTCTTTTCAAATAAAACCACTACGTATTTGTATGATAGAGTCAGTTCGAACTTGGTGCTTGGTTGTGTCCAATTTTTATTCTGTAGCCTCTTGAACGTTTCGGATATAGAAACCAGATACTGCGGCTCTTGAGGATTTCGTGGCTTAGAAATAAAATAAACAAACTAGAAGAGACATAGAGCGGGCCTCACTGTGTTGTGATGATTTCAATATAACCATAATAATGAAAAGGGGCGTTGATGAAGAACGATTAATTAAGAACTCGTACAAACAGTGCACAATAATACTTTCGTAAGTGACTCCGCTCGAACGCTAGTGGTTCGTTTGTAGGTTTTTGCTATGATCTAGTCTTTTAGGAAAACTTCGCTAAGACATTATTTCAGGTTATTATGCCTATCACACCTCGAAAGTTTGATAAGTTAATCCTCACTTAGCTTAAGTCTACTTTTAATCAAGCGTCGAAAATGTCGATTGCTAATGATCGTGCTGAAGTCAAACTTGTCCGTGAACTTGTTTTTGAGTTGCATACCAATAATGTCGTGAGAACTAATTCACCAAAAGTACCCGAGATTTGTAAAGATGATGACGGTATGCCGCAAAATGCCTTTTAATGAC
Source organism: Udea olivalis (assembly GCA_947369235.1). Classification (NCBI taxonomy): domain Eukaryota; kingdom Metazoa; phylum Arthropoda; class Insecta; order Lepidoptera; family Crambidae; genus Udea; species Udea olivalis. Next base: position 7,134,411 of record OX376347.1, read on the forward strand.
GGTAGAAAGAGTGGTGGTGGCTTTGTGCAGAAAACTTACTATATTTCTCAAGTCTGTTTTAGTAGTTTTAGGTCTACGTGCTTTGGGAACCAAGCACAGACGGTGCCGGCGCCCGCGGCTCTCACGTCACAACAAAACAAACACCGCTTGATGCTATCATTCCAACGAACTTGAACCGAATGGTATGTTTAACTGTAAAAGGCTGGACACCGCGTAATCATTGGGTTATGTTCTATCCTGTCACTTATGGACTATCTTACAATGAAAAGTACTTTCATTTTCATTAAAACGTATGAGAAATCGAGTCCTTATCGTTCGCAATGATACGTGATACACCTTCAAAAGGTTGATACAGTCTATTTCATATGCACATGTCGCGTGTCAAAGGAAGCAGATCGTTTCTGCTTTTATGACATCGTGAGTGGCTACCTATTTACGCCCTCGAAAAACACTCATCTAAAATTATAGCCATTGGTTTACACTTCTCTATTTATGGAGTTAAAGAACATGTGATGACAATGGATGACTAAAATTATTTCACTCTGGAACAGGGTTGCTGCTTTCTGAATAAGTCAGGTTTTAGCGTATTGGCATTTTGAAGGGCTGTTCAACTTTTAAAATGCGGAAGTATGTACAAGTTTTCTTTTCGATTCATTAAAAAAAACCGAAATAACCTTAACAAGAAAATATCTCGCTACTGAAACATATTACGTGAATGAAATACTACGTAAATTTAACATGGTGTGATAGTTAACACAAAGGTCAAAGCCAGAATATCTGTAATTTTATCGGATTATGGCGTCGTTTAACACATTAAAGCTGACATTAATCCGTATTACGAAGTAAAACAAAGAGTGAGCGACCAATACAAAACAAATACTCAGTGAAGCTAAGCTCTTTTTAGGGTTTTCACTCCTCCGCGTCGAGAATAGCAAACAATAAAGACAGCACTTTACAACTCTTCCACTTCCTTTTGTTTGTTATAATAATGAAATATTACGGGAATCAGGATAAATCAAACCCCAAGTGGCTGTTTACCTAATATATTTGTTATTCCCACAGATAATGGTTCGTTTTATGAACTATTTCTCTTACTAATAGTCGTTTAATGTTGAAACTTGACCATCGTGAGATTTGAGCTATTTTTCGGGTGTTTGATGAAAATATTCACAAGAGTGAATTGAAAGATAAATCGTTACGGCTACTGCTTGTCTAGCTTGTTACTTCGAAGGACAGTGAACTATGTGTATTTAACATTTTAAACTTTCTTGTTGCATTTTTCACTACAAATTTTAAACACTATCGTTAACGTGGAGTTAAAATAGGTAAATCCATTTACTATTAAATTTGTTTCGTTGCTGTGTATTTGTCTAAAAAATATTTTTTATATATATAAAACTTCAAACAATTACCTAGCCAACCATGGTCTAGTAATGAAATAACGTTTGTGATGAGATTCCCATAATTTATAACAAGCAAAAGTAACCACCCGGAAAATAAACACGACCCCCTTAAGATTCGGAGGATGTGCGGGGGATGATTCGATGCCAGAGGCTCGGACTTGCCCGGAAGTGCTTTATTGAATTCAAGTTATGATTAGAAAAGTTCCTTTCACGTTTTTATATTCTCCGACCTGGAGATTATATTAACACTCCTGGAAAATCACTATTACTCTCTGTTGCAACGTGAAATATTCTCAAGAGAATTCAACAAGGGTACTTTTTATAGGGCCAATAGACTACTCGACCACATGCCAATAATTTATTAAGCTTGTGTACTTAAAACATATGGGATGTTAATACTTGCAATGGGGTACCAATTACGCAGCCCCATCTGACGTTAAACTTTTCGGCAATTACTGTTATTGTATTGCTGGTTTTGGTTTTATAACCTTATCAGTTGAATTATCTACTTACTTTATTAATTTACATAATACCATTAAGGTTTTCATTTACATAATTAAACAAAATAACGCTAGGTTTATTTTATATGTTAAATGAATGAAAAGGCACAAAACACAAATATTATGATGACTTTTTACTTAAGTTAATATTAATTAATTATACCGATATGAATATAATTTTCGGTTTTCAAAGTAGGTACAGAGTATGTGTCGATAGGGAAATATTGGAAGTCACAATGTAAAAAAAAAATACAAACGGTTTGCGTTGGATGCATATGAATGAGATGACCATGTGGCTACACGAAACGCGGGGTGCATTTTTATTGTTCACTCTATAAAAGAGCAGATGATAGTTGATCGAGAGAGATTGTATAGCGGGCATAATGCCTGTATCTTTTGTAGCAAGGCGCTTTTTACTGCAACGGCAGCTGCGAAAATGCGTGCGCATCCACACGACACGAACCGGTGCATAACTGCATACAACTAAATTAATTACAGCCAAGCATTTACACAGCTCGTTACGAAACATTAGATGTAAATTACTAACATACTTAATGCTCACCGATATGTCTCGTTTCAATTAGGGAAAATGTGTTTTTGTATATTAATTACGTGTAATGCGTTCGTAATGTGCGGCTATCTTGGAGCTACGACCCAAGCCCCCAAATTATATTTCGATGACTTCACTTAGCATCCGTTGTTACCTCATAGTAGTGATGCCGACTGACACGAGAATATCGATAGAAATTGTCGGTCTGGCTTGTAGCTCCAAAGGTGGTGAAATCGTTTTACTCCCAGGAAACATTAAATGTTAAATACATTTTATTTCATATGAAGAAAGTTTACGCGTGAGTATTTTTTGTTCATTCCTTAAATCACAGCGGTGTCTTATTTGAATGAACATTTGGAACTCAAATCCACTACTATGAATGAAACAAAAAAAAAAGTGTTCATTCCATACAAAACACTGGTTTAAGTTGCTCAAAATCACAGAATCATTACCAAGGTTGGTACATAGTAGGTACAAACGTGTATTCTAGAAGGGAACCTTACTTATCCTTGACCAGCTGCGTAGTCAGTGAGGCAGTATACCTACAACATGTTAGCAAATAATTGTAAAACAGCAGCAGGTATAATCGGGGCCGTAATGTTGTGTTACAATTTTGAGACATCGATAATGAAACTCTCGATAGATCGGCAACTCTACCGCAGTTTCCGTTACGGCCGGGCCAAACGAGATTGTGTCGTGAGTGGACAGCCACGTTTTTTCCACACTTCGTTATTGACCATAAAAGTCGTACCCTAACTTATCAAGTTAATTCTCTTCCAACGAAAATCAACCGCCTTGCGGTTACAATTATTATTGGGCATGTACTTCATTTTGACGACAAAGCTTTGAACACGTGCCGCTAGAGGGAAAAAGTTCAAGCTTTATTTTATCATGATCGTTGAGAACAGTCCCCTTTTTCGATCGAATAGTAATCTCAGTATAATGACTTTAATGTAATTTAATGCGTAGGGCGGTGTATTAGTGGGCATGCCTATTATCACGCTTATCATTTTAAAATAACCGTTGTGTTGTGCGATATATTCCAGATGTCACGCCGCCTCCCCTCATAATAAATGTTCACTTACACCATTTCACAAAAGCATATTCTTTATACAAAGGTCTGACCTTTTAAATAAAATAGTGTCCGCCAGGTTGCCATTCCATGCGATCGGCTACAAAATTTATGCGTATGAGATTTACCCATTTTTCTAATTTTGAGTGTATGATGTTCTCTGTGATGAATCTGGCAATCCCTGAAATGGCTGAAGTGAATGATGACTAAAGTTTCGATGCGACTATCATTATCATCATCAGCCACAAGACGACCGCTCACAGTTCAAAATAGTTGTAGGCGGCATGCATCCACCGATCACCAATCCCCATTATCTGATCGTCCGTCCACCTAGCGTCCCACGATGCGTTTGCCATCAAATCATCCTCATCAGCTTACTTGCCGTCTGAGCGGCTACGAGACGTTCAGCTTCTGGAGCTGGGTTGCATTCGCAAAGGTTTCATGTAGTTGATGTTGAATTCACACAGATGCACATCATAAGCCTATTTAATGTAACAGAGTCTCCACATTAACTATTTTTATACAATTATTCTTCTTAAAAGGGCTTATATGCAATTTCAAATGGCCCTCAGCATCATTAATCCTGTGCTACGGTTAGTGACTAGAAAGTTAAATAAAAACCACACCCATTCAAGGCAAGTGTCCCACTCGACTGTCACAATTCATTATAGATATCAGTGTCACTTTGAGATGCCCAGATTCGCATGCATCTGGTCGGAACGTGCGAGAGAACATCTGTTAAAAACGTGTTGTAAGGGTGAACTATGGCGCTCATTATCTGTCCCTAGTTTTAATAAGCCTATTCACTTATCTTTACATTCCTATTTCGATCGGTTTACGTTTTCACGCTTGGGTGAGAGGGTGCAAAGTCACAATGCACCATTGAATCGATAATTATACACTTTTGTCATTATAGTCGTTATCTGTCATCATTAAATTATTATATTTTTTTAACTCAAAAATGCAAGTTTCTGATGTATTATTTACATTGTATAAAAATTATATTACATATAATGATAAAACATATTAAATAATTAAAATATAGCACTCCACTGAATCTGATGAATCGAACTGTGAAAAACATACATTTTAATTTTTAATTTATTCATGAATATAATTTGTAGTTTATGTTAAAGCCACGACCTGATTAAAAATACTCTAACCTATATACCTAATACCACCCATGTCACTGTAGTAACCCAATGAACGTTTCAGAATTCAAAGCAAATATGTTAGCCCCGACGTTGCCACTCAGCCATAGTTAAAATTATATAAAAACTGTTATCCAATAAAAAGAAGCATCTTCCTTTTGTGGATAAATAACTAAGGTTTGCTTAAAGTCAGCCACACAATTTCGTGTGGGTCAGTAATATTTTTTCCGTGTGCACAAGTTAAGTACACACTGGATGGTATTTTAACCTCACCCAATCGTAAATCATATGAAATGTTCTCGCATCGCTTCACAATCGAATTTGTAAGCATTTTTCAATTATCCGTTATTGACCACAATGGTCGATCTTATTGGCCTTTTCGTTCTCGTAAACATTATTGGTACCCAGTCCTAAAATTGTTACGTTCCCGAAAATGCACCCACATTTTGGGATTTTAAGGTGACTTTTAGCTTGAATTTGAAACGGGCCCGCACTCCTCTATAAAGAGTGGGGTCGACCTACTTGAGCATTTCGATTGTTACCGCCTGCATTTGAGGAGCTTTGTGCAACCAGCAACCACTGAAACAATAAAAAAGCCATAAATTCATTTTAGTTTTCTTTGTCGCATTTACTTTCTTTATTATTGTACTTATTGCTCTTTTTTTCTTTTCAGGTAAGTACATCCTACACGTGTTCCAATATCAACATCCTTTTTTTTAAGCGGGCAGCGTTCAGGGGAGCCTCAGGAAAACGTATCTTGTTTAACATGTTAGAGGTTACTACATATAATGTATTCGTATTTTTCATACTCTTACCTACATCAGAAACTACAACTTTACTTACGTAATAAAATGGTTTCATTCTCTGTTTTCATATCAGCAACAATTCTCGTCTTGGTACAACTACAGCGACATATGAAACAATTTTAATTAAATTCTCGGTGGAGTTTCCATGACCAACTCCAGTCGTAGCTGCAAAGTTCTGTCGCCGGCGATAGTAGGACCAGAGAGTGAAGTTCTTTTAGCTTCTTTTAACAGCAAACGTGCCAGAACTTGCTTAAAGTGCAAGCCGGGGTACGAATTTTTAAGTTTAATTAAAGTGCCCATCACATCAATGCCCCTTGGTCCTTCATTTGCACAGATGGGCCTTGCGACCTTATTGCGTAACAAATTACCCTCAACAGTTAAATGTTATTCCCTAATGGCGACCGACCTTCTGAGCGATTATAATTCAACCGCTTGTGTGTACTCGGCTTTAGTTATGCCATTTGACGTATGTAAAACTTTTTGGCTAATGGAAATGTGTGTTATTGTTTTTACGGCTGACCAGTCACGCACGTAGTTTGGCAAATTAGCCCGTTTTTTATTAATCATAACAGCCCCATTATTCCGACCTAAAATATAACAAATAACAACTACTGCATAGTTTTACTCTTTAAGAAATTAAATTTACCTGATAGGATGGTTCTGTCACAGCTTGCTTCAAAGCTATCTTGTAAATGTGTTTTAGTGTCCCAAGACCGATTTCTGGTAAAAATATACCATTGACTTATCTTAAAACAACATCAATGTTATTGTGAAGGCGGGAGAAATAAAAAGGTTCAAAGCAAACGTATGTTTATCCATTTGTTTGGATAAAAGTGCCAAGTAAATACGGCGGGCAGAAGTGACTAGTCCTTGAGAGGCTGTGAAACATTGGAAACGTTTCTTAAGGTGGGGTGCGGCAGTAAACGTGGACTTTTACAGTCTATTGCCGTCCCATTGTAAGTAATAGCCTCGTATCGACACACGACGTTAGGAACTGTGCAATCGTAAATTGCTCGAAACAATCGCTGTTGACAATTCAAAGTGTCATCTTCAATTTATAAACAGATAAACAAAACTCTTTCACAGAGCCTAGCTTTTATCTTCATAAAACTTAACTACTCTCTCGAAAAAACACTAGAAAAAATTCAAAAGAGATTTCTAATTTTACTAAAGGACAACTATAAAAAGTTGGTATTACAAGTCGTAAACCTCTTAAACTAATGTAAGTCCTTGTAGAACCATTCTTCAGAAGATTATTAGTTAGCTAACACGAACTCTCACTGCAGTGTCCTACCCTCACTTCGTCGTCTACAACCTATGAATAAGATTTAGAACATTTACGCTTAGAAGTTCCACTTACTTTGCCAGTATCTAAAGCAAACGAGCATTAACTTACCAGGCTTGTCCACGTCTCCACTGGAGCATTGCAACTTTTTTGACCGACACAAAAGTTGACATTTTCAGGTTGAAATACTTAAAAAAAAGATTATGAGTACCTAGGTATCAAATCAACATCAATAATTCAATGATTTAATCTTTTGTGACCAAAAGATTATGAGTAGGTATCAAATCAACATCAATAATTCAATGATTTAATCTTTTGTGACCCATATTCAAAATCCATTATCCTGTGTGTAGAAAGGATATTAGAAATGGAATTTCAGCTACCTTTTAACACAGCCATTACTTGTAACGTGTCACTAACTTTGTAATTTCCAATGTGCAGCGAAACGTCGCACAAAATTAATTGATTGCTTCATTCTGCTCTGGCATTCGGTTGTTTGTCCAGTCATCGCGTTGTAATTAGGCTTCAAATATCAAATGAGATGAAACACTTGGATTCGTTATGCGATATTTTGTAAATACATGTCAATCAGCTAAATGGATACCGTAATGTGATATCAGGGAAAAATTACGTAAGGGTTCTACTAACATACCGCACCAGGCGCTCTTTGTTCTAACATAGGAGCTCTTCCGGGTCGCAAAGTGCCCTTTGCCCCGGGTCATGCCAAGCCGGATAACACCGAACTACCGGTTCCACTCACTACTTCCTGTTAACAAAAAGGCAGATCTTACTTGTCTTTCCCGATGTCGTTAGATTAACCGTGAGAGAAATATCTATCACACATCACTCGCACTCGAAGGCTAGAGCCGACTCAAGAAAGATACTAATCTGAAAAACAGAATGTCAAAATTTTCGATAAATCTTTTTGTAGGAAACTGGGAATCATAAAAGGATGTGTGTCATCAAATGTGAATATTATCATTTGCTGTGTTAAATTCTTGCAAATAAATAAAGCTAGAAAAAATAATTGGTTTGTATCGCTGCTTCCGCTGTTTCACTAAATCACAACGCACATGGTCCACTTTTGAATTTAGACGAAGATTGAACGAGCTCATTTGACTTGCGATTGTCCACTTCCGAGGGTCCAATTATGGACATTATCGTCTACCAACCATTCTACAGCAGTCATTGAAAAGGATTTTCCAATTAGGGTCTCTCGTTGAATTAATGAGCGGGCTCCAACACTGATAAAATACTTCTCCCTTCCGCCATTTCATTTGAACAGGACCGTCATTTAGATAAATTTCTCCTCTTCAACACGACTGTCTGCCTTATCACATTCTTTGCCACTTTGTACTGGAATTGCGTTTGGGAGTTCACTAAATGTATATGAACGACGTCATCAACGTTTATGACATTATTTCGCTCGAATATTTCGTAAGTTATTCCATACTCTGATGTTCAGGAATTTTAGTTGGGAGAACAGGAATAGTAGTTTAGCGAGTCAGCAAACTATGAATCCATAAATCTCTGCATTGTTTTGTCGTATCCGTATGACAAAGGCAAGCGCGCTCCGAGTTTCTCCAAACAAGGCAGCCCGAATGTGTGGTGTGTATGAAGGCAAGCCAAGAGCATTATAACGATTAAGTTACGAATCGGAAATTAAATCGATAACTGACGACGACGACGATAGACGATAGTGAATTGCAAATGAACAACAAACAGCTGGTTAAAACCAGTGGATGCAAAGCACTAAGACTTGTCTTAACGCAAAGCTCGTCGGTGGCATTTGAACAATAGGACTATAACTTAGCTAAGTGAAAAGCTAGCGTTGACAAGGGTAATGTCCTCTAGCTATTTGCGTCGCGTCTACGTCTAAGTTAAAATTATGACATCGATGCTAAAACCTAACCGGGAAAGCTCAAGTTTCAAAATTGTCATCTAAAAAGGACATTAGCTCACATTATTTCACTGCAGTATTTGATTTAAATGATGTATTTCTAAGTACTTCGAGGTAAATATACGTATTGTTAACTAGTACGAGTACTCGTGTGAGTTCTGAGAACGTATTACAGGGATAACTTTATGGCAGAAAATCACTAACTTTAACCACGCGAACGTAATTTTACAACTGTTGTAAAATCTGAGCTATCATTGGTAATCAGAGATAAAGTGCATGTGAACGTGTTAGAAAGGCCACCTGCTAAATTTCAATACGAACATTGTATTTACACACTCGTGGGTCACGTTCGCCACGGTTCGCCCGCAAACATTCGCCGTGTTTATTTTGTTAATATAAATAAGAGGATATTAAATTTCACGTGCAATATTACCATTCATTTAAGACAAAGCTAACATTTAATTATTAACAATCGTGCTTCACGTTTAAGTACCGAAATGTAACGATCCACTTTTGCTCCCAAATGTCTTTCCATGACTTACATTGCTGGTCCCCATTCAAAAGAAACCTTCTCGTTAGCGTCGAAGGGTTGGGTTTGCGTTTATTACACAATGATCATAATTGGCGAATTGCTGTTTCTTTGTGACATAACTTATGTGTGGTAACCGGTAGGTAAGGTATGACATTACGAGCGCTTCCCAGAAATTGTCACGGATTCGTAGAAAAATATTTTTAATTGAACCAGAAACAGCTAAGGAATTAACCTTATCTTTACCAGTACTGCAGATAAATGCTCTATGAAATAAGTGTAAAATTATTTCAACTTAGACTTGACTTTATTAGGTTGAGTAATAAACAGTCAACACTTTAATTCCACTGCGTATTGCTTGAAGGTACTATGGATATAAAATTATACAGTTCAGCAATTTAATACCATGCTATTCGATCGTAGCTCTACTACTCGTATGTACAAGAAATATTTTTTTAAAAAACTTGCAAAAGCTTAGGTTTATATTGCTAGAAGATAACTTCAAATAGATGGTTTGGTTATTCGAAAAAGTTTTTACAGTAATTACTGCAAATGACCGCACGGGTCCATCGCGTTTCCCTCATTTACGAGCAAAAAGCATCGAGTAGTGTTCTTAGCTCTTCTAAAATTAAACCGCTTCTTGCGCCTGTTTATAGGCATTCGAGTTTATTGCTTCCTCCACTTGGTAATTAATATTCGTTTATTAAGTTCTGTGTTACATGATCGCGGTTTTGCAGAAGCCGTTGCACTTCGCGGTTGAACGTGAAAATTAATTGCTACCTTCAAATAAATCAAATCGCGAGGTTAGGGTTAATTTAGGCGCGCACATAAATTAGGGTTGCCACTTCCGAGTTTGACTGTTCGTGTTTGTTTACCAACACCCGTAACCCGTTGTCACTTCGAGTACATTATATAGGTACACGCACATTCGTATCTTCTGTGTGGTTACATTATGTCGTGTTACTGCGTATATGCTGCATTCATGTAACTAATGAGATTAAAATGCTTAGGCGATAAATTTGTATGACTTTAAGGCATCTAAAATAGTAGTTCGGCTAATATAGACAAGTGACCGTAATTCATTTTAAAATACACTATCAATATGGAATTTATGTATCCCGTTGAATTTAAATACTATTTACCATCATGAAAATTCAGACAGGCACTAAGTTTTCCTTGTAAGTATACTATAAGATATATAACGTCGTAACGCAACTCCACCTCTCCAGGAAGCTATATTGAACAATTTAACGAGCTTATGGCCGTAATATAATAACTTGATATTTTAATAAGGCGTAGTCCTGGTGCTAGGCAACAGAATGGTAATAAGCTTTTTACGAGAGGTGAAGTCGTGGTGGCAGGTACCAGTGATCTGGCCTTGAGTGGCCCGCCAAATGTTGGCCTGATGACCTCGCTTCTATCCGCTATGGTTTTTAGGCATGCTACGCACATGTATTTTGTTATCTGTCGATCGCTATGCTTGAGATCACTTTGGATCTGTTGTAATGAGAAGTTAGATTACCTAGACAGGTTACTTGACAGCTAATTTAATAATCTAAAATTGTGTTTTTTACATTATTTTGTTTGCGTTGATTGTCCTACTATTTAAATGTTATGGGCACAAATTAATTGTATCCCTATAAGTTCACAGTACAATAAATATAATCAGCTAAAGTATATTCAGGATTCCATTAAGTTAATAACTACAAACTTTTGAAATTAACAGGCTAGAGAAACGTGGTAAAAGTACGTAACTGCGCTTTAATGTAACTAAAATATAGCTAGAGTGAATTGTTTTTTTTTATTATAAAGTTAATAAATTAATGAAACACTATAAAATAGGTTACTCACTCACCATGATAGTAGCAAACATTTTAAGCAACAGTTGAATGAACATGTTGAAATTTTGCGCCCAAATAAAGCAGGTGGGATGGAAAGTTGTCGAGTTAAGGAATGCTGTCACCGAAAAAACTTGCAGAAATAAATTACTGGTCCAACATTTCAAAACCTGCTAAACATTGAAAAAGAACATGCAAAGTTCATTCTTGAGAAATTTCGTTTTTAAAGAAATACGTAAATAAAAACGTAAAGTTTGATTGTATTTACATCTATGTCTTATTAGTTCGCTGAATCATATAAACTTTTCTGACTCAATAATTCAAAAAACTTATCCAATGCTTTTATAATTTGCGTAAATTAATTAAGTGACGTAACGAAGACAAAATTAAATCAACTGTAACGCGATTACGTTATATTACTTTACGACAATAATAAACGTAATTAATTGGGCGGAACGACTAGAATGAGATTTATTTGGCTTGAATGGTTCGACGTGGCAGTCCCTGAGTGAAAATGTGATACGATTACTCTTAAATACCTTTGAAGTAGATGAAGGGATATCGCTGTAGTGGCTAATTATTGTTTCAGATTGTCCTCAGTAGGATGGGAACCTTTTTTCCGGAGCTTACTTGAACGAACTACCATTTCCCGAAAGCCAGGAGTAAAATGTCTATGATAAAAGCATCGTTCAAGTCTAAAGTTATCTGGTACAATGTATTTATGAAGCCCGGGCCAAGTAGGTGGTACCTAGTTGCATGATACCATTACTCCACTCCACATGTGCACGAGACGGACGTATATCCCGTGACGAGTAATCTCACTCAGCTCGTAAAAGTAAATTAGCTGATGCTCTACCGTTCTCAAAAGCTTTTGTTTTAGATCCGACCTACTACGAATACCTACAATAATAAAACAATAGTCGTGAATCATTTTTTTAAACTGCATTTCGATATTTGTAATTATACATTTACAATTGTGAATGTTGTGATACCCGTAAAAAGGTAAAAATTACGAAAGCAAAGAAAAACCTTGCCTTTAAATTGCTGTCCTAAATTCGCAATTGCTAAATTTTCGTTAGGAATACAAATTATTTGCTTTCGCTCTGAATTGAATTAATAAAGAAGTAGATCATACTTATAAACAACAAAATAATTTAATGGCTACGTTCCGTAGGAAATGACACTGACGACAATTTGTCTAGGTAACATTTTTAGCTCTATCCGTTGTCAACTCGCAAGCCTCAACCTAAATTTCCTTAATAACGCATAGTGAGACAGCTAAACCTTGGGTATGATTACCGAGCTGAGAACAGACCTAGTCCTCGTTTGATCCCACGCGCGTGACTCACGCATTCAGACTGCCTGCAGACAAACAAACAAGAAACTCATCATGTTAATGAATTTCAGACTGAAACAAACTTTGGAGTATACTTATAAGTTAGGAAGCTTTATCTTAAAACGTAAACACAACTGAAATCAGAGCCGAAAAACTATTTTCTGTTCATCGTTAGTGTCAACCGTACGTAAACATATAGTATATTGCATGACAGCAATATTACGTAGTTATTTAGAAGCATAAATACCTTGCTTCTTTTTTCGTAAACATGATATAACAATATAACTCGTTACTTGAAGGTTACGTCACGATCAATTATGGCAAGCCATCAGTACTTTGACAGCGTTTGTTAATCTACAAAGTTATCAGTGAGTTATAAAAACGCTTAAGGAATACTAACGTAGCAGTAACCTTGCTTTAATTTGGTATGCGAAGGGCATTGTTTTAATGTTATTGCTGTAAGCACAACAAAAGGCCACCGCAAGCCCAAAACAAACATGCCTGAATTGATCTACTGACTACTAAAAATAAACTTGAGTACAAAAATGCGATAGTTCGCTACATAGCCGATCGTTACAGGTCTAATACTTGGAAATCCTGATTGGTCATTCTTGTTACGACTATCTGCTTATTTTGATTATGATGATAATGACTAAACGATATTACCCCATAAAAGACACCTGATGAAATCTCGCGCAGTAAAAACACGGCCAACGTAACTCGCTCACCAAGACCCTTTGATGTTATATTGCCTCGCGTGTTTGAATCGTGACTCCACTAATGTACAAAGCTGCATTCCCTACCAGTCCATCTCGACCGCGATGTTTACATTGCCGGCAATTGGAGCGGTGGATTGCCCCACTTACTAAATGCCTTTAATTTCCTGCACAAACAATTATCTCCTTGACTTTTGACCGCTTTCTCCGTGAACAGTGCTGTTACTCATCTTACTGTCCGGTTTCCTCATAGATTTTAGTTAATAAGCTTAACTGTGAAAAGCTTACGAAGTTTTGCAACAGAATCATATTATACTTTTAATTTTATAATGTCTAGTGCAATTACAGTCCAGCGTGCATTCGAGGTCGACATTCCTTGCCGTCATGAGCTACACACCTGAACCGACAAGTACTGTCCTAGAGTCGTCACTCCTCGTTACACAGACGGGCAGTCACCTGGAACTGGCACACAACACTGCACTTTAAAAATACGATTCAATGCTAAAAGGCGTATGTAATAAAGATCACTCGACCATCCAACTTTGTTACTCGCAGGCTGCACTTTGACGTATGCGTAATATCCTCGAACCGACAGACGCAATGTAGCAGACAGCCGCTAGGTAAGAAACCCGCTGAGAAATAAATCGCAGAGCATTGCTCGTCAGGTAACCTCACAGGCTCGAGTTATTGCCTAAAAAGCACTACGACTGCGCAGTCGTTAATAACTCTGAAAACCGGATTGAAATCTCATTTCAGTTCAATTCTGTCGGTCCACTTTGAAATTGATAATCTGAAATGGCAATTCTGGTTTCATTTCATGCCCTGGCACAGCTTGAAATATGATCATAGGCTTGACATTCAATCTTATTCCATTGTTAACGCAACGATATAAACATTCATCATTCTTGAGATTTATCATTCCCAAAACTAGAAACTTAAAACAAATCTGAGTTTAACGACTGATGTTTTCATATTAATATTCGCTTCAATAACATTTCCATCAAAACTGCAGAAGCAAGGTAAATTGTTTTACGGGTGGATTCATAATGAGATGATAGGCATCTAAGAGGTTTCGAAATTAGCTCTCGGCCGGCTTCGTTAATTCAATCACGACTACAAATTAACTGCCTGGTCCAACGGACGTAAACCATACATAACCAGATATACAACTTGCATATATTGTGACGAAACCGTAATATGCTGTCTAACTGCTTTATGAAATTGCTTTTTGACTGATTGTGGTTTGTCTTATCTCAGTATTGCATTCTTGGTCAATATAGGCGACATGTCCTTGCCTTAATTTAATACTTAAACACGCTATCCCATGAGTTCATTGAATTTGAAAATGCATATTGCAATGGTTAAATTATTTAGCAGAAACCAACAATCGAAATACACTGAAATAGCAACGTTAAAGCCATAATCCATAGCATCTAAGAGTAGAGGCAGCAGGTACAAAGAGGCTTTTCTATCGACGGCTCTTGACATGGAAAGGCTTTTTTGCTATTCGCGATAAGGAACGGTTACGGGGAGGCCGATATCGGCAAAGGATTGACTAGTGGCTCGAACACTTTGTTCCTTAAAAGCATCGTGTCGATTCTGTCGTCGGATATTAATATAGGGAACCTTAGGGATTTAGAGGCAAACAAGAATTCGCTTTGTATACTCTGAAAATAAAGTGGCTGACTACTATTTTTTCTAGCAACGCAAACTGGTTTACAATGATTTACGCGTGCCAATAAATAACTGTGATAAATATCGAATAAGGGTGGTTAAAATATTTGAGATGATCTGCAAAAAAAATACGAGGCACGCGAACAGGCTTGGCCATAGCTACAGCATACAATAATTAATATTAAAAATATATTACGGAACGTAGGGAAACAAAATAATGGCTTGAGTTCGAATTAAAAAACAGCCGGCAGTGGTTTTGAATTTTTTTCGTGTCTGGGTATTCTTATTTATTCAAGTATGTATTTCGAAATATTTAAGTAAATATCTGATATAATTATGATCTGCTTAGTTGATAACCTACCTTGATGTAAGGTGTTCCCTATAGTTATTTATTTAATAATGCTAAATCTGCATAAACCTAAATTTCAATGATGTGAAATTCAATATACCTAAAAACCTGTTTTAAAAAAAGGCCCTGAATTTCCACGATTTCTAAAAAAACCGATAAGGTCGCTCGTGTGAAGAAATTTGTAAAAATAAATCATGACTTCGAAAAGTATTACGTTACGATGAAGATTATTTATCTCAAGTCATAAGAAGTTAGCACAGCTTTAGAGATTAAAGTTACTTACTTAGGTACCGATCTCACTTAATCCCTGTGGCTTACTGAAGTTTGCAAAACTCAACTTTTCAAGTACCTAATTAACTTTCCAGAGTATCGTATCAAGTAACTCAAAGTTCTTATACATCGTTATTCTTTTCAATCCTAACTTCATTTATTGAATCCATTTATGTGTAGAGACTAATTGTCAATTTACCGATCTACCATCTCTATCGTTTTTTTATTCATGTTAATGAGTCTAGGTTCTAGAATCGAATGCCCTTGGCCTTAGCTCCGGTTTCAGAGATTTGAAATATGCACTCATCCATATTAATGTATTCGTCTAAAATGTATGCAAAACGGCTCCAAATACATCTATGATAATTAACCGTCATCTCGCACGAACGTGGCGGTAGACCACACAAACGACGCCCGGTGCCCCAAGCTAGTCGTGCGCCATAAGTCGACCGCTGCTCTGCTCCTATAGACAGACTTACCACTTCCAACCAATCTCCCTATGAAGCTATAAAATCATTTTATTTGTTTCTTGACTCGTTTATAACGCTATTTTCTTTGACGTAGTTCTTCAAATATCGTATTGCAAGATAACATTACAGTTCCGGGAAAAGACATAATTTGTTTCTACAGCCTGTTTGTGGGAATAATAAATGTTATTTATAGCAAAACCGTTTTCACCAAAATTGGCTGATATTTTTATGGTTTGGAAAAATAAATTCGTTTCTTGAAGAAGACTTAGAAATTGATACTTTACATCATTCTACTCACAGGAATCGTCTATAACTAACGTAAATAATACGGTAACGTATTTATCTACCAGCAGCAGCAAAAGAAATCCGTTTTAAAATAAGCCTTACATTACGCTTAATCTATTCTCCGTCGCGGCAAACGGTTGTAGAGCAGAAAATAATTAACTCCTCACCGAGTTCCCGGCAATGTCAAAGTCACTGGTTCGCGTAGGCAGCTGAACCAGTTAGGTGCCGGAAGCTCGCACCTCCAGTCGTGCTCCCCAGAGATTGACAGGCGAGGTACGCAGGCAGAGGCCATCATCGCTTCCCCGCAGATTGCTGCGTTGTTGTTGATTGTCGCCTTTTGCGTTTTTTTCTTTTCCTATGCAGCCAGTGGTTTCATGACTTTGACTGCTAAATGATTATGTTCCCGGCATCAATAATCCTAATTACAAAAATAAAAGCCTAGATGGATTTCTTTTCTGCAATTTCCATTCCGCAAAATAGTTATTTTGTTAGTACACTGTGATAGGATGCTCAATCAAAAATACATGCCTTGCTGCGAAGCATACTTCATAGCTAGATCAGCTAGCTCCTTTTTACGACGTTGACGTGCATATAATAATGAAATTACGTAATAAATGTCGTTAAGCGATCAATCAATATCTTAGACGATAACTAACAGCCAGGTTACGTTACACCCTAACGCAAATAACCGCGAAGCGAGCCTTTTATCTTATCATAACGATGTCGTAGTGAAATTTTAATGAGGCAGTCCCAAGTCTTGAACTTTTGGGTCCCGCTAATCGAACCAAAGCTTACAGTTACTTTGTGGATACAAAATGCAAAGTGAAACATACAGTAACTAACACAGTATGACTGTAGAAGGATAAAGCTGGTTCTAAGATCGTTGCACATTCCTTACAAGAAACTATTCTGTGCAAGCTCGATGACAGAACGAATTGCATTCTAAGCAGGCTGAAAATAAAATCTATTAAAACTTAGATCGACAGTCATAGACCTGTCCAATCAACGTTTTTATGATCAACAAACGCATTTAGAATGCCGTAAAACGTCATTGATGTGGATTGGCCAGTAATGCATTTTGGTCGGTCCTTAAGCAATATCAATAAACAATTTTACGAGGTTTCTACAGTTCTATATTTGCTATGTTCTTGGCACGTCTCTGCCCCTGAGTCGACGTTACTTGATTTATAGTCCGAAACTACTTTGTTTCGTAGAGTTTACGCAATCTTTCATATTGCGGCTATATCAAATTATATGGCGAATATCTGTTACTGTTCTGATGGAAATAGTTGTTAAGCCCTCTATTAGAGAAATGCCGGAATATCCTTTAGGTAGCCTGCCTAGCCACCTACGAGTTGATATTCTAGACTGTAAAAATAATAGCTGTTCATTCACACTACACTCTCATTTTTTGTAGAATTCTGTTTTTGATCTTGTAACGTACTCGTAAATCCCCTCTGTCAAACGAAAACTTTCATCAAAACCCACTTAAAACTTGCGACATGTTGAATATAGATCTCGCACTCGCACGCATAAACCAGCTATAAATCAGATCACTGTTATTGGTTCACGAGAATCCTGTTCCATACCGCTAAGCGTACAAGGGACCCGGGTGTTACCAAGAAATTGACCTCGCCTTATTATTATTTCGATCCGGGTTTGGCGAAACAGCTTCTGTGCTGCCACTTGCTGATTAAAACATGGAAAAACTTTGAGATAATAATGAGGACATAAAGAAAGGGGTTAGAACCGTTCAGAAACAATGCTAATTACTGCTCTGTTGCGTATCTTACTTGCGAATGTTGATCTTAACGTCCTGACTGACCCATAAAATGACTCCATAAGAAGGCTCTTTATGCATTTGTGTTTACTGGCATTATAGCATTATTAAAAAGGTTTATGACCAAATACTGACTGGCCAACAAGCTCTGTTAGTAGGCCTCTCGAGCCACGAGCATTAGATCCCCACCCGTGACTAACATTCAAGTGAGAAGCATATTCTCTGATTCCTCCAGCTATTTTCTCATTCTTATGGTCTTACATTTACGTCGTACTTCTTGAGCTTATGTATGACATAGATTTGAGAAAACTCAAGAAATAAGTAGTGGGAATGATATGATTCGTCTTCCTCAGACGTACCTATATCTGTCTTCGGAACCAAAACGACAATACCATGCTACCGCTATTATAACAGTTCACCACATAGACCTAAAACATTCTAGTTGCAAAGTACCTACGAGTGTAAATATAATTTAATTTAACGAAACGGATACAGGTAGGAAGCTCCACGGAATCGGTATCAGAGCGGAACGGAAATGGGTTAACAACCTTGATTTGTATGTGTTCGGTGCTTTTAGATCGATATTGCACAAATTGAATGTAATAATGTTTCTCCTTAACAGATTTAGTGACTTAAAGGAACATAATGTGAATTATCGTTATAGAATAAATAAATATCGTAAACATTTAACTGTATGAATACCCGACCACAAACTAAGCAAAGCTTGTGCTATGTACATTAGAGATTTATTTTATTGAGACATGCGTCTGAGTGTTTAGAGACAAACCCAGCGCAGCACGCTAAACGGGCCATTCGTTGTTCATCATTGTTTATTATGTTGTAATCCTTCACACTTACGTAATCTGTAACACTGGGCTCTTTGTTATATTTACATTAATATTATGAACTAAACTCTAGCACATGCCCCCAGTCTATTTTTGATCTACTACAGAGTAAACGCACGCCCATCCTTTTAATTATCCCACAATGTAAACTAGCTGTCGTGATTTGGTCGATCGATGTCGATCAAACATTTTTCATGTGGTTTATTTTAAGAGTTCCTGTATCGGGCTTGCGGTTGTTAATGTTTACAAAAATATGAATGCAATTGTAACACTTTTTTAAGGTAACGAAAACATAGTCGTAGATTTTATTTAAAATTGTGTAAAGAAACACCTTCACCGCGTTTTGCATTTTCGTATCTCTCAGCAGGAGCACTCTAAATCTACTTACCTTGAACGCAACAAATGACGGTTACAATAAATTCTACTAACAAGTGAAACAAACGTAAACGTTAGAAAAGTTACTTTTAGAAATTACAAACTCCAGATAAGAATGTATTTCAAAATTTGTTTCCAAACCCAAACATCCGACGCACGGCGAGACGTTAAAAAGCTGAGGTGTTGAATGTTTGAAGCGCATTGTTTGCGACTGCGTCAAACAAAGTTAGCCATCGGCACCTCAAAGCCCTGTTTAAACACGAGATACCGCTAATGCACTCGGAAGTTCGCGGTGTTATCCGATCCGAGCGGCTAGCGATTTACGGCCGACCGTGAAGGTGTCAGGGAATTCGCAATTCCTAGGAAGCTTAGGGAGTTCGATCTTACAAGATGATATTTTAAAAGAAATTGCTGTTTCACATTTTTTGCAAGATATTCTCTCTAATATGAATAAACATTCCGATAGATGGCATATATCGAAGGACATGAAAAAGCCAACGTATAATCGTAAAAACAGTGAACAAACAGCTTTACGGTTCGTTTATATTGCGGTTATCTGTACGAGGCTTGCGTTCTGTATCTCTACGGCTGCGGCTTTGCCAGACGAGATGATGTTTTCGATCAATTTGAAGCTAACGTTCCGTAGACTTCCAGTTAAAAAAAAAAGAATGGGAGTAATGAAAAACGCCAACTCGTTTCACTTCTTAACTGAGGCAAATATCTTTAATCTCGTATTCCAAAACTTTGCCGCCCACTCCTGCTTTATGCTCTGTTCCCGATTAAAGTTGTAACCAATAGGAATGATTTACGTGTATTTATTGGTCCTTTGAAACTTGGAAGATCCCTTAATGTATCCGACGATTTTGAGTTCGATATGTCACAACATAATCTTGCCCGTAGAGATCGCGTCTGCGTTACAAATGGTTGTTTTGTTTTTGTTTGTGAATGTTTATGCTATTACATTTGTTACTTTATAGGGTTATAAACTATGTATCTGAATGACATTGGTAATAAGACTTTATGACTTTTCTCGCTTCTATCCATTAATCCGGCATCGTTGTATGCAATATTTTCCATGCCGCTTGGTACAATTTAGTTTAAGAATTCATTATGTCTGTGCCCTTATGGCGAGCTCTGCATTACTATGTGCTAGACCAAGACGGAGCCGCTATTAATTTGACGTATAGACTTCCTAGAGAACAGAGGTTATTGACACGCCGCACCTCGTGGGATGCTGGTCGGTGTTGGTACATACGTACGCACTACCCACAGCGGCATGCCCATAGCTCACTAAGCCGACGATCGCATAGAAAATTAATTAATACAACCACTCGGAATATTTCAATAGGTGAATGAATAAACGGATGGAATTTGCTAACCGTTAAGTGCCAATTCTGATAGTTAGTAAAAAGATGGATAGTATTTTTGATGCTAACATTTAATAAAGAAACTTATAGCTAACTGTATTCCTCTAGGTTAAAAAAAATAAAACACATAAAGGAGTTTAAGAAAAGGCCGTCTATGACCTGGTTACTTATCTTGCCTAATACTTGCCAAAATGCCAATACTGATACATTTTGGTAAGTTTTAAAATATTGGTATAGAATAGGCAAGTGCACATCTTATATAAATTAACCTACTATGCAGTGATTGATAAGCATGTATACATCATGTTCACTTTTGAAATTAACCGATGGTTCTAAAAAATAATAATGAAGAAAACACCAGGAATTGTAGAGATGTGTGTGTGTGTGTGTGTGACCAAATTCACGCAAAGCTACCTACTACCAACATTTCCGATTACGGCAACTTACATCTCACCGCTCGACATTCAAACAGTTTGTCGACAAAGGGCTTTTGTCGCCAGACCCTATTCCATCTTCCCGGCAACAGCCGTCAATAACCGGGTCAATCGTAGCCATGGACGTGATAGAATGATGCCCTCTTGCATTCAACATTGGCTTGTTATCAACTTCCAAGGGACGCCTCCGTTGCTACTTCCAAAGTTTTCTTACGCAACACGAAGCAAATAATAACCCTCTTGTCAAAGAAGAACTCCGTTTTCAATTGGGTTTCTTCACTATGAGATAACTTGTTATGTTGAAACGATATCACAATTTCTGTCAGAAACATACAACAAAGAGTCAAACTAAGGGTGTAACCGAAAAGTTAAGTGAATTTTAAGACCACCGATTCAAGATAAAAAGTAGTGTTCCAAGTTTATATACTTGCAGTATTTCGATTTGAGGAAGATAGCGAAGCGTCTATGCCTGGTTCTGTCGTGGTTCTACCTTTATCCCGTTCTGTAAACTGAGTTTCCTATTGTGCCACCGCCGACAGACTGCTCAGCTGACGTGAATGCAGACTTGGAAATAAGGACGCGTCATTCAATACCACACCGCAAAGCAATGTAGCGTGAACATTTACCACGTCTGTTAGATTCTTCTTAGATTACTTTGTACTCTATTTACATTGAAATAAGGATAAGTACTCTGCAAATATTTGCAAGCTACCGTTTTTGGGCTGACGTTTGTGCAAACATATAGGTATTCTTTGGGGAACTTGTCAGTCAGTCACAGCTGCTCAATTTGTAGTTTATTGCATTAGTGTGATAGCTGGGATTATTTTATACAAAGTCTCAAAACCGTTGCTAGTTTCTAGGCTACTCATAAGTAGTAAAAGCAACTAGTGATAATTGAGTAGTCTATATAGGCAGACAGAAACATGTTAGTTTATTATTAAAGCTTTAATTTGTTTGACGACCGACTTGGTGTAATGGTTAAGAAGTTGGCTACTACACCAGAGGTCGCGGGTTCGATCCCCGCACAGTACAAACATTTGTGTGCATGAACATGTCTGTTTGTACTGGTCTGGGTGTCTCCTATGTATAATAAGTATGTATTTACAAAAGAAAATGTATTTAAGTATGTTTATCCGTTGTCTAGTATCCCATAACACAAGCTTTAATTAGCTTAGTTTGGGGCTAGATGGCGCTGTGTGGAATAATGTCCAGGGATATTTATTTATTTATTTATTTATTTACTCAATCATCTCTGCCTATAATTTGTGTTAACATCTTGTTCTTTAATGATACTCGTATATTAAACCACACATCTGGTCAATTACCTATTTTTGCACTGCATTTACAGCCAGCCATCTTTATACCTGTTATTACAAAGGAATATAATTGAAACAGTCTCACTTGCGAAAAGAAAACATTACGAGTCGCAGCCACGCCTACCATTGTGGTGCAGAGGGCAGACCTTAAAATTTATAACTTGAGCGTTAACGAGCCGCAGATACTATCGCAACACTAGCTCCTGGCCATTTAAACGCCGACAATAATCCCATGAAACAAACCGACAGCCGCTTCTGTTGCAATGTGCTTTTAAATACCACTCCCTTACTGACAATGTTAAATATGAACTTCCATCAACGATGAAAATTCTACGCTAATCGCTACAGCTTTAGCCGCAGCGAAAAAAACAACAAAGAGAAAAGCATTAGATCCCCCTAATTTACGCAAAGTCCGCGATCCCTTATAATACCTGTTTACGCATTTCTTCGTAATTTGTGTTCGGCTAATGTTGTGCCAAAGTCGTTAGAGCTCGGGCTGCTTTTCCGACACCGAGCATAATTGTAATTCATTACCTTATTCATTATGACACACTTTAGATCGACATTAAGAGCTCGCCTGCAGTGATGGGTGGCCGTTGATTAAATTTCGCGAATGGTACCTTCGAACAACGAACTCGATGGTTCGAAAGTAACAGAGTGAGGAAGTGCATAAGTAAATTCCATTTCACGCGCGTTGAACACCCGCAACGTTTGTAAAAAACCTTTGGTCCATGAAGGCAGGGAGGCCCGTAAACTGCGCCGTGTGTCATTCGAAACTCACGGCTACACGCTGTATACACACGGTTCGCATACGTATATAAATCAATTTTATCCGTTCTTGCGGATACCGCAGCGAATCGCATTACATGCGGTCACTGACATCTTCCTGCGATGCATAAATTCATCAAAAAATCCCAATATGACCTGACCGATGAACCGATTGATCGAAGCTATTGTCAATAGAACAAGTGGACTGATTTGTGAATATTTTTTGATACCCGAACGACCAAACATGTCAGTGGTATACTCCATATAGTTGTACAATTCTGCGGCCCAAAATAATTCCGGTCATTTTTTGGACCGAGAAAAAGTATGAAAAATATCTCGTAAGCCAGGCCGGGACTTGAGGTCGCGTTGATGAGACGATTTGTCCGGCTATGTTCGTACAAAAACCGCAAGTATTCTGAATATATTGCTCGGAGATCCTGCCTTTTGTTTTGCACAATTTATTGCTATGAGGCTGTCAGACCTTAATGCGGGCTGCACAATATGGCGTCTAGCTCTCAGTACCTACGTGTCTGTTTACGCATCAAACACCACTCCATCTGCACCTTGTGAAGGTACATACAAATAACGGTTTTGCAAATACTTTACCATATTGGTCGCAGAGATAGGTGCTATACTTGAAAGTCCAGTTAACTGAGGCGATCACTTTTTGCGCAAACATTCTTGTTTGGAATCTTCCCGCGGTAGTTCCACGAAGCCGGTTGGTTGTTCGCTTCCTATGATCCTAAATGGCGTCATCCATCATTTTATGCGTGTAATTTCCTGTATAAAGTTTTTGTCGCCCATGTGCTTTGAATTAATCGCACGACGCCGCTAATGGCGACTGGAAACAAAACTTAAGTAAGCTTACTTTTGGTGGTCCAGGTACATACTTCCAAAACTATATTTGGCGTGAGTTTAGCGGAATTTTGCAAATGAATTTGCACCAATTAATGTTTATACGACTATTAAACTTGTAGTCTACCTTACCTGCATAACCACGTAGTGCCGAGTAGTCATATTACTTACAATATCAAAGTCACGAATATAATAAGTTGGCATTGACTCAAGTTTCTCAGTAGCTATCCCTAGGTAGGGCTGGTTGTTTAAAAACAACTATGCGATCAACAGTAACCGAATTTTTGTTGTATTCTTGCATTTTATGTAAAAAATAAACTAATATTGTATATATTTGTTTTCTAATGCATATCCAATCCAATGCTCGAAGACGCTTGTTTTAATATTGTGTTAAGAAGTTCTGAAATGTTGCTCGAGATTAATCGTAATGATGAACCTTATAATTTTTATGATTCGTAAAATGGACTTGCTTAACCACTTTAAAATCATGTATCGTTAAAATATTTCTAGTTCATCTAACAAATAGTCTGTAAGTAGAATTATAAAAAAAACTGTAATATTTAAACCTCTAAAGATACAATCTTGGGTAAATTATTGACTCAGCGTAATGTAACAGGTACCAGCCCTCGGGTTCATTCAGAATTCAGCAGGAAGGCGTCAGCTGGGCGCGTGATTTATCCCCGAGACGCCGGGAACACACCCCACGACGCACGGGGGAAAAAATACGCCTGTTTTACAGTGATTGTGCCTTGATTGGATATTTTAAAGACGTTTAATAAAGGCGCCAGAAACAGGGACACAATTTGCGACGCAGAAATATTACTTTGAGACGGCGCTGTTTGATGTTTATGAACTCCTATTTTTTTGTTTTATTAAAAATGCTAATTCAATGTCGTAAAGCACAGCAGCGCCCAGTACAGTACCAGTGTACCAGATGAAAATCGAAAACTAACCTGGCAACAGTCACTCGTCTATGACTATGGGGTAGTCAGAGGCCAGTTGACTGTTGCCGTCATGGTGAATGAAACACTCAGAAGCCCACTTTCACGAAGCGTATAAAAAATTAAATTTGTAATAAATTAACAGAAATGATCAATGTGGTTCGTGACCCACAAACAGTTCAAACAGCAACGAGTTTAATGAAACAATGTAACGTAAGGATTTACGCGCGGGATACGTGCATGCAAGGAAATCCTTTTTTCTCTTGATTACATGTAAAAAATTACAAGGTTCGCGGGTTTTTTTGATTGCAGAATAAAAATTACCGATAAAATTATAAACCCAACAGCTGCGTATCCAATGACTTTTTAACGACATTAAAGCGGCAATAATTGTTCAGCCTTCAAAATTTCGCTTAACCATTCAGCCACATAAACTGATAATGATCTACCAACTCCTCATAAATCGTTATTAGTATTGCGTTCATTGATGTTAACGATGCCATAAAGTCTTTGCAGAAAAAGTATGATCACGAATATTTGAGTTTGGTAGCATAAAGAAGAATTCCCTGTACAATTTAGGCAATATGCATTAGACTAGCAAGTTATCAATTTGAGTCGAGAAATAAAATTAAATAAGTGATCTTGAGCTTTAATGGAGAGAAATATGATAAGAAAACTATAGCTGGTAGAGCTTTTACGGCTGGTCCGTTGTTGCATCGGTTTTTGATAATGCCTGCAATTCCCAAGCCAAACATCCATGTGAAGTTTAAAAATAATCTGTTTCAGCAGTTATTATTAAGAACAAGTTCCAGATAGGCTTAAAGTATCGTTATTCCATTTTTGACCTTACGTGACATTGCTTTATATTAGGCAAGATAGAAGTCGACCGAAGCCAATCCAAAAAGAACTGGCAAACTTGCAGCCAATAACATACTTACACATTGTGTGTTCTCTTCGTTTAAACCAAAAATATTGCCGACGACTTGTTCGAAATTAGGTTAGGTTTTGTCTACAACTGAAAGTCAGAATTTCTTTCCAGTAAAAATGAAGACGATATTTCCGACGTACGGATTTTATAAGTGTGAAAGCGTCTTTATTCGCTTCATTGACATCCAATTCAACGATGTGAGTGAGCTGTAAACGCTAATTGGCTAATTTTATGCTTAAGTAAACGAATCAGTTGCTGGAAAACGATCTCGTGAGACAGAAATGTTTACTGATAACTAAACAATGCACCGTGGGAAGTAATAACAAGTCATAAGCTGCGAACTGATTTTGATATTTCGTTTACAGAATCGAATTTCGGCTACGTTTCTTGTTAAAGAACATGTAAAGTGATTTTGCAAGCAGTTAGTTTTCTTCTAGCTAAATTTCAAGTGGGTAATCTTTTTTCAGAATTGATGTCAATGAACTAAAATAAGATCAATTAAAAATTGACAGTCCTAATCTTTTTCATTATGTAGGCCGAAACGTTGGCTGAAACGTCTGACTGATACTCTGCTTATTATTATCTCATCTAGCTATCACGATATCTAAATGAAATCTCCCCGGAAATCCTCTGAAGTAACAAGAAAATAACCGATTGCATACCCCTCTCAAATTAACTTTGCCGTATTGGAAGAGCTTACCTTCCAATCGGATAGATCGCCTGCAATCCACTGAGATGATTACAGGACGAACGAAGGGAATTCAAATAATTCACGGCCGCGGTGCCGGCTGCCGCGGTCGCCTTCTAGTGAATCAATTACGTACGCTCATAGCAATGATGTTCCATTATAAAACCAATTACGTGTGTAATCTGACTCTTTTTGCTCGTATCATTTATTGAGAGTGAGTAGCTATAAACGCACTGCATTGTTATTTTGTACCATATCTAACATGCTCGGCTCGCATCTCAAATTCTAGAGAAAACTAAGGTTCGTTGTATTGTTGATATATTTTATTCGTAAATAGAATACAATCCCTTTGGAATTACCTATAAATACTACTAAAATCTAGATTTTAGAAAAAAGAATCTAGAGATTAGAAAACTATTTGGTAATCTTTTGCACATTTAACCCTTACGACTACAAGTACAAAAGGATGTTTAGAACCATGAGATCATTCCTAATGTTCTTAGCCCTCATAAAGGTCCTATTATTATTTCTTATTTGTATACCGTTTCGAGGATCAAAAATACATTACTCACCCAGAATCTTGTGTTATAACTAAGCATTCAGCTTTTCAGTCCTCAAATGAATTGGCTCCATTCATTAATCTTAGAATACGGCTTTCCCGTGTGTTTTTCACCCTCGGAATCTGACCTCGATAAGTCAGTCTCGCTGTGCGTTGACATTCTCACCCTTTGAAGAACCGAATACTGAGAAAACAACAGCAGTGGGAGATAAATGTCCTTGCCAATTATGTATTCCGATGTTTTCAATGAAAAGCCTATTTAGTGACATACTCGTAACATGTAGGGAAGTACTCCCAAATTGTACTTTCATTTATTGTAAATTATTTCTGTACTGTAAGTTTTGTGTGCAATAAAGAATATAATATTATTATTATTATTACTCGTTACATTGTTGTTAGCATAGTAAATGTTCTTTAAAATTTCGAATTAGCCAAGTAGTTCGTGAGAGTATTGCCGTCAGCTAGATGATATTATAAAACAATTCCCACGAGACTTCATTTTATTAAAGTGCTAGGTAGTTCAGCTCTTCACCAAACATCAATTGCTGTTCGAGCAACAGAAAGAAATGAAACAACGAACGTTTTATTTTACTGACTACAAGTTGACGCTTTTGTGTTTCAACATGACGAGACTGCACCAATATTTCTGAAACTTATACGTAATAGATCAGCATTCAAATCCGATCAAGCGCCGCGGGCCAATGCACTCGCGAAGGCCGTTCTATAGCGTTGTCCTACTGCACAATAAATCCTTTACACGATCGCCGCACACGCACCACTCTGTATTAATAGCCCTCACACTTCGCATCCAATAATTAAAACATATATCAAATAAGAGAAAACGCCCCAGGCTACGTCGGAAAACCTGTACTTACTTGACTCCCGTGTATAATTGAGAAAACAGCAATTGCGCTAGGAACATTCCGCGAAGCGTTTTATTTTTGTGAAATGTTTAACAACGACAGTAGTAAAAATGTTAGTCATTCCTTGGAATGGTTTTTAATGTTCATTTTAATAACGCTGGGTTCAACATTTTTGATTTCAAAATGAAATGCATGACATTAAAAGTCTCAGCTGTAGCACCTTTAGTAATTCGACTTAAATAGTGATTTAATGATATATTTATAGCTCTATAAAATCAATAATACTTAATTCAAGAAAGGGTAGTATAGGTAGTATTGTGTACGAATACTATTTTATAACTCTGATCTGAAGTCCGTTCCGCACAAACTAGTTTCCTCGGTAGCCCGAGATAATAGTAATTATGCGGCACGTCTCTACTCTAGTAATAGGAATTGCCTTTATCGCCTTGAACACGGTAATTTAATATATTGTAATAACAGTAAATCATGGTACGATATGAGATTTTGTTTCAAAATTCATCATGCAAAATTCTGAAAGGGATTAAGGAAGGGAACCGACTGTTTCGCACAAATCTGTCAACGTTATAATGTGAAGAATTAGAAATAATATGGTAGGAGTTTCGTCTC
Organism: Udea olivalis; assembly: GCA_947369235.1. NCBI lineage: Eukaryota > Metazoa > Arthropoda > Insecta > Lepidoptera > Crambidae > Udea > Udea olivalis. Next base: position 7,162,891 of record OX376347.1, read on the forward strand.
ATAATTCAATAAATTTACGTAGGTCATGTATCTTATTTAAACGACTATACTTAAGTAAGGTTTTACCTCATTCTGCCACAATATGTAATGTGGGTTAGAGAGCCCGAGGTGACGTGGCTTGACGCGCGTGCTCTGTTTACAAACATATAACGAGCTTACTATCATGTGCCATGTCGGCTTTTGGACCCAATTCTAAGTTGATTCTAATTAGGTGAATATTTTACAAACTCTTGGTAGTTCCCTTCCACATATCCCCCTGAATTCCACACAGAGATAGCGTAACGTTACTAAAAAAAATAAGTACGAGTATTCTTACAGCCGAAGTTTTCCGCCCGAAGCAGTACCTATTTAAGGAAACTGTGCCAGTTCAGAAGGTTCCCTATAAATGTGTCAATATGATTAGGTTCTTAGTACTTCAGGATTAAAAGTTGTTTCAATGTTAAGAAACAGGCAATATGGCTGATGAAACGATCACTGAACAACATATCGTCAAACGCGCAATATATCACGTCCATACAGGCAGTGAATTTACGGCGCTAAAAAAGGTACCTGTGCCCAACCCTTACGAAACCAATACCAATGGATAACGAAAATCGAATTCTTATCCGAAAATATGGCGATGTTCCCTGGGACGTTTTCGCCGGCTTTATAAATTTAGTTTGAGCATCCCATTACGTTTTAGTGCTTTCGATTCGGGCCGGTGGGAGCTACCACAATCGGAAGGAACCGTCGAGGGCGTTTTAATGTCCTCGCGCGTGTCGATAGTGTACGCTGTAAATCGTACTGACAGTAAAAGTGTCGCGTTTATTGCTTAACAGTAATTTGTACTTGCTCATGTCCGCGTGCTCTTAATTTAACTATCGTTCTGTGATGAAGCCGTGCTCTCAAAGGAGCCGAGCGACGTAATTCGTACGTATTGTCGTTAAGAATGCAGATGGCTGCTACCGGCTTCTGGTTTTGTAAATGGTTAGCATACCTTTTTCAGCTTTCAATTCAAGATTGTCTTAAAAAATCTTTGGTTTGTTTGTTGTAGTTCGGATTTGTGTGTGAACAGGACTTAAGCGGGATTGAATATTAATCCAACAAAAAGGCTTTATTAAATTCGCGCACCCTGTTCGTCAGCTGCTTTAAATTAATACTCGAAATTATATGCCATCATCGAAAACTGGCCGGACATTTTCCTCATAATTTCACAAGAGACCCTTTTAAGTAGAATGGGGTATTCGATATTAAACTTTTCTTTGGGGTCCCAATAACGTTCTCAAGATGAACGTTTGAGGCGGCGTTAAACCCTTATTTGCTGTGTGACGCAAGCACGTACCTACATAGAAACGTTATGATGACCCGTCTTTAGTTACAATATAGGAATTTGGGAACTAGCCGCGTGCGTCACTTGTATTGTTTCATTTGCCACCATTCGTCCTTGAGAAAAAGCAAACCAATTCTTCGTTGGGTTTTGGACCGTATGTTCGCTGCGTGTCAACGTGCCAGATAACGAACCTGCCAAAGTTCTCAACCGATTCAGGGTGTATCTATTAGTTTGATCAATTTCATGGGCGGAATTTTTTCATATAGAAGAGACGTGCCTTTATTTTTAGTGAGAAATATTTCTCACTGAATATTTTATTATAAATAAATTAAAAGGTTTGCATACCTGTTCACACACACATGATCACTGTGCTGTATTTAAACAAGTATTTCACATAGCTACGACCTTTCCCTTCCAACCTTTTCCAGGTGGTTCATTAATAAACTTTACTTCTGTAATAAATCATTGTTACTTCACTTTACAGGCGTTTAATCTAATTAAGCCATCTCGCGTAAATTATATTAATGTATGCACTTTCTCCAGTTAATTGTGAGAGTAAATAGTACTTAGATTTAATTGGTTGTAGCTGTTAAACACAAGCTTAATTGTATGCTGCACCTTGAAGGACTTCAACCATTTATTTCGGCGTTTTTTTCTGCAAAATAAAGATATTTATCTAGGCCGCTTTACACTAAAATCATGCAAATATTTTGTTTCTTCGTTATAACATATTATGTTCAGACTCAATTTTTATTAAGAAGTCTCAACTTTTGAGTCCGCTCACTAGACAGATAATACTGGTAGTACACAGATAAAAAACTAGAATAATCAGCCTTTACTTACACTGTATCATTGCTAGACAAGGGCTTTATTGCATCAAGTCATCGCTCTGGTCGCAATAACTTTCTCTTCCGACTTGCTCATTTCAATTGCATACTATCAAAGCAAACTTACAAGTCACAAGTTTACATGCAGAGACGATGCCTCAAATATGTTTCGTCGTAAAGCTACAAATAGAGGCTGTCGGTCGGTCCTTTGCTTGTTTTTCCATTATGAGCTGTGATATATAACACATAATAATAAAAACAAACTTGTTTTGGCACGGCTTGGTAAAAATACATAGATTATGGAAGCTCGTTCCTCTGGCTGTCGGAACCCCCACGTCTGCCAGGCTATAAACGCTTTCCTTGAGGCCCAGAGTTCGGCTCATAATGTCTAAATTTATGCAATGCCCTTATTTGCAAGGGAACTCCTTAGAATACAGCTGATATCAGCAATTCATGAAGCGGCGCCCTGTTTACGCCCTTCTGTAAAGGAGTGAATATCTGTTTATTTGGAGAGTGTATTATTTATGGCGATCGGAAACAGTGCACAATATGTTTCAGGTTTGTGTTTGTTTGGTATACGTGGCTGTGAGGCCTTGACATTCCAGCCTGATTTTTTAAATGTTAACTGTATTACGCTTGTGTTGAATTCTAAATCGAAACCAGTTGCTTTTCCGCAGTTTAATATAGCGTCATCATACCTACAAAATGTTTCCCCTAAAAAGTTCAATAAAAGAAAGAAAGGTGCAGAAAAAGGAAAATTTACTTTGTTTTATAGTCAATATGCGATTTGGAGAGGTAGATATAAAAGTAAGGATTCTTTATTTCGAAACAGTATAGTAGTATAGTATAGCAGTATGGCTCGCGCTCGCGAATAATTTTAGTATTACAGCTTTATTCATAGCTTTTTAATTACGTAATTAGTCCCTTTTACGTATCTTGTATCTTGGCGATAGCATTCCGAAGTTTGATATTAATGTCCGTTATTAATGAAGCGTGCAAACAACGCGTCTGGATGTTTGACTGGCTGAAGATTTACAATGAGACAAATGAGTGGGACATACCTAGGAGTCTGCAATGGTATGATTCCCAGACGGTCTTAAAATATACGTCGTAAACCAGAATGAGTCATGTCTTGTATGTAAGCACGTTTTGAGATATCTCCAACATTAAGCAATCTGTAATCGTTATCCATACTTCCATTGTAAAATAAGGCATATTGCAGTTTCATTTCAACTGTTAATATTTACACTAGGTATCAAATGATCAAATAGGATTTCCTTTATACTACTTTATCGGACTACTTCCCACTGTCACCATGCTCTGATGGAAGCTCATTTGTGCATTTGCCTATGTCCTACCCATAGCGTCAATGTGCTGGGCTCGCACACATTGTATTTTTGAGCATTATTAACTATTTACGTATTTATTTAGACATTTTATAATATTTTCATCAGTCTGTCTGCAACACCCTTAGTTCAAACTTTAGTTTGGGGCTAGATATTATTGCTTTCAAGCTGTCTCTGTTCTTCTCTTAACCGTTTAAATATTCGAAATAATGATTATAAATTTTCGTAAAATTGACTATAACTACTTCAATAAAACCTTTTTTTGCTACTCAGCCATCCACAAAAACCATGCTCGGACGATAAATGCGAGCATCGTGGATTGCATACATGCATGAATTCGCAGTGCAAAGTAATTTGATATAGTATAGGAGGTACATTCGGAAGGCTTCGGGGAAAATAATCTGAAAAAAGTTGGCGGTCCCCTTGCAACGTGAAAATTTAATACTGCACGAGAAGCCATGCCAGATTATAGTGGTTAATCCGAGACACCACCGACGGCGGCCTGCATGTTAAAGTGCGCGAGGCATTCAACGTCGTCTCAAATCGATATATTTAAAGCATTCTTCTGATATTGTTGTCTTAAGCTGACTTGGAACTTTAGAGCGCAAAAACGACGCTTTTATCCTTTTGACGGGAATTTTGTTTCATCTCTAACAAGATTATTTTTTAAACTTGTTGCGGCACTTAAAATCAGTATTGTTCAATCCCTCACACTATCTTATTTCTCATCAGTCCATCAGTGCCGACCACAGGCGGCCATTAGTTGAGTAAGTGAGGACATCTTTTTGCCGTAAATCCTTAGCTTCGAAGTTATGGATGAAGTAACCTCGTTCGCTGGGCCTCAAGTCTTTTCACAAGTTCCTAGCCGATAAATTGTTACGGCCGATTGCGTGCGAATTACTTCCCTTTAGTTCTTCGACTCTTATCTCATTTACAATTGAACTGACGCAAGTATTTTTCTGCAGAATTCTTTTACGTGTCTAATTTTCAGGCGGTTTCTCTCAGCTGTCGAATTTCCTTGTGGCTTTCTTCAGTGTGTTTTTAAATTGTTCTGCCTCAAAAGCTCTCACCAGTACTTCGTGCGTCCATTCCTCCTTTTGGCGTCTGAACTAAATATGCACATAATGACCGACTTGTCAGGTCTTAAGGTTTTTCGCTGTTTTTAATTTTTTAAGAGAAGAAAACGAATAAGGACGAATTAAACTTAAATGCGTAACCTAATGGAATAGTCCTGCAGATTGTGTTTACTGCTGATCACTAAGCACATCCTTACTTATAACGCATTTACGTATTTTCTTATTTTAAATCCTGAAATCTTCTCATTTCGTCTTATTACATACACGATATCGAAACCTGTTCCACACTACACATCACTGCTCGCCCTTGCGGGACCTTCGTAAGTCGTGACCTCGCTGCCTTGCCTCAGGCGGTATTATACTATGCCTATGTGTCTGAAAGTCCTTAGAAAGAATCCATAACAGATAACAATTCATAGTGGCGTAAAGATCCCTGTTACTAATTGCCACAATTTCATTGATTGTATTTAATAATAAAAATGCGATTGATTTCTTAAACAAAATATTGACTCTGAAGGCTCGAATGGAAAGTTTACTTAAAAATAATTCAATCTAGCTAATCCATCAACTGACGCAAACTTTTTTACTCCCTACATAATTAATTTTATCAAGTGTCTTCAGAAATCTATAAAAACGGGATAGATATTTATCCAGATCATTGGGCAATATTGAGCCAGAAACATTACGAAACCATATCTTCAAAAGGTATCTACTAAATTCAAATTTGGCTTTTACAACGAGAAATACTAGCAAAGATTGTGGGTACAGGTAACCACCCCGGCTCGCCACCCACGGCGCGCGCGCAGGTCCGCGGGGAGCCAAGGCCGGCCCACAATGGCTTCACTCGTACACTTCTTATTGCCAATACTATTCAATCTATCTGTTTATAAGGAACTAGTTTCCTGCGGCCACTGCCTCCAATTCACAGGAGAGTTTATTTTCCAGACACAATGATATCTAAATCAGTATGCCGCGCACTGGAATTATGCCTACCATATACAAACATTGTGTGCTTCAGCGCTACTCGATTATATGTATCTCATTCTCATCCCTCATTATCAGCGTCCTGACTCTCCTTGACCTTAGGGGTATTATCCGGCACGTAATCTGTTTTCAATATTATCTTTATTGACAACAAAGGGTAGGGTCTTTTTTTGTTAAAATTAATGACTCCTTATAAAATACTTAACAATTCCAAATTCTCGTTATTGAAAAAGATGTTACGCAAAGTAGCGTTGAGTAAATATTTTCCTCAACATCACCGAATTTGGAATTCAATACAAATCGAATTCCGATTTCCGTAATGTAAGCAGTATTCAGTACCGGTGGAAAGAACTTTTCGGAATGGCCTTTGTGAAGGTACGAATTCGTACGAAAACGCACCAATGGATATACGCCACAATTACAAATTTATATCCTGCAACTCAAGTGGCAACTGGTGTGGAATGCGCCCATTGCACTCAGTACTGAGCAATGCAAATGCCCTTTCTACATACTACCACAGATAAACACTGTGCTCTAAACAATCTTTCGTTTTATTTCTTGCTGGTGAGCTTGCAATGTTACTAACAGTCTCTTGATAGATTAATTTGTATCGTGGTGATTGCTTTGTGTTTTATGAAATAAAAAAGTCTTGACTAGCAACACGCCTCATTAGGCGTTTCTGGTCCTATAAGCCCCTGGTCTCCTATAAGCCTCTAATAGGCTGGTGCATTCACCAGCCCATTAGAGGTGATCAGCACGTTTTGGCCAAGTTCAAACTTCTAAACGCTATTAGTCTTTTGCTTTGTAATAATATATTATGTCGGTATACAGTTTTCCTCTCAAAAGCCAGCAGCGCACGATGTGACATTATGTTGCTTCCCAAACTGATGCTGTATTTGCATAATTTATAGTTCTCGTTATGTAAGATCAGAAGCTACGCCTGTGATTTAGTAGACCAGAATGTATTCAAGCTTCTCTCACAGGGCCCATTATTTTAGTTTGCTTCTAACTTTTGCTTCAAGGATGAGTAGGAAAACATCGACACGCATTGGATAAGTCTCAGATTAATTCGTTTGTTCCTATTATGAGATATCGTTTCTTCTCAAACAATATATCTTAATGCTTGCTAATAGCGGCTATTATTTCCTCTATCCGATAATTAGAATCCGAAATAGGTTCGGTCACGACACGTCACGATCCCTCGACCACGATTCTATTCTATGCGGCGTTCATAAATCACTTTATTAGTATTAGTAGTATTTTGTATCAGTGGAGTGCGGTTAATTCGTGGGTTAGAATCAGGATTGCGGCTTTATTCAGCAACTGCTGTGGCTATATTTACTAAATCTACGCTCTAATACAGCTTCTGCAGTTACATACTATCCATACACGGCAATACAAATGAAACGAGTTAATAAAATGGGCAAGAACGAAGTTCGCAACAAAATGTGACTGACCTTAAATATATAAGGCAAAAGTAACTTTGTTTCAAAGGAAAATTACTGAAACATTGAGTTGTTAAATTCATTTGTTACTCGTATTACAAAGTCACACTTGCAAAATGGAAGTATGCTCAGAGTGAGAAATCCTTGATTTAACCTAGTCTTGGCTAGATTAATTAGGTGCGTGTCTATTGTTACCCACAAAAGTGAAAGTATGCAAGTGAACCTCTAGTGACCTGGCTCGCGTTGCATGTAAATTCATTCATCGGTTTTATTGCATTCCTCTTCGGCTTCGAGACGTTTCATTCCGTGATGTAGATAGTTTTCTTTGTATGCATATGCATGGTATGTTAGCTGTTCGTTTACTGTGCCAACATTTCTAGTGTTAGGAGAATATTACCTTATATTTTTAAGTTGTGATTTATGCTACCGCCAATCGAGCCTTGGGACTATTCCCAAGGCTCGATTAGTGTACACTACTATTAGTGTAGAAACTTTTAACCAGTATTTTAACGTTATTACTTTAAAACTAAATAAAATTACCTGAAATTAAATTGAATTCAATTAATTGCAAGACACAGGTTTAAACATAATAATAGTAGAAGTGACAACAAACATTAGGGCAATCATTTCCGTATTTACTTAAAATTCACATTCTTATATTAACGTTAGAAAATCATTACTAGTGATTTTTTTTATTTTCACATTATTATTAATTATGTAATCAATACTCATCTAAAGCACCTTCATTTGAAAATTATCAAAATAGTACAATATTTTTTTTATTCCACCCTAAGGTACTCATCATTATAAAACTAAACATTTTCTTGAAATTTAAATCAGGTGTTACCTGTAAGTAGGTACTTTAATAACCCACATTTTAAAATGTCATAAGTTACAGTATGACATTTACGAGTAAAATCCTGTAAATCATCATACCATAATATGTTCGTAAAAGTCAGGACATTCATGTTAAGAAACGTGATATCGTATAATGGTGTAGTAGGTAATCAAGAAAGGTGAAATGACGTATTGCGTAGACTGGCACTATTAATCCCGATAACCTGGAGGGCGGACGGTTGAGTAATGACTGGTATTTGTCTGGTTCACGATTAAACGTCGGTGTTTTTGAACTAATTGTTGACTATCGAGGTATCGGTTCGGCGCGACTTATTTTATCTATGGCGCGACTGCCATCACATATCACGCTAAGCGTAGCAGGGAATTGATTGAGAATTGTGAGATCAAAACATGGACATGCTTCGTTCGAAAAAAGACCTAAGTTCTCATGTGGAACAAAAAATCTCAGGCGTATCATGAATTAGTATAGCGACGTAGTTAGTAAAATTATATCAGTTAAGGATTCGACTAACAACACAAGGGTAAAACAACACCTAAATCAATAATAAGATATGTGCTTAGGATAACTTATGTGCAAGTTAACCTGGTTTTTTACATTCACGCTGGATTTATTCATGAGACAAACGCGTGTCGACTAGGTGCTTCGTTTTAGAAGCTGTAAAACTTTACCCTTTCAGCTAGTCTCCGCAAACACGAGTTAAATACACGACGCTACGAGGAAGCTCAAAAAGTTAACACCCTTTTTATGAACTGTCCATGAATAAATATACAAACGCAATTCATTCGTGGTAAAATAAAAAAACTCGTTAATAATTATGTAATTATCCAATAATTTATTTTGTTTTTCTTTTTGTTACAGCTGAGGGAAGCCTGTCAGACTTTGCTGCTCGCAAAGTCCACTACACGGCGTGCAATCCCCTCAAAAAGGGACTGTTTACACCCGACACCAGGTATGTTTACCCACTCGCAAATTGGGGAAGGAATTTAACCTGTAAGGTATGCTAATAGGCGGCTTTCGAAAACCAAGGCCTGTTTGTAACGCTTTGTAAACGCTGAGCTTCATCAATCCAATGCGACTTTAAGTTTTGTTTAAAACTTTCAGATTTTTTTATTACAATATCAATTCAATAAGTTCATACTGCTCGTATGCAAATTCATGAGAACGCAAGTTTTTTTCTAAGCATGACTTAGTACGGGTATTGTTTCTTTTAAACCCAAAGTCGAATAGTTTGTTGGTAATGCGACCTTAATGTATCTTTCTGTGACGATCTGAAGTATTCGAACCCTAAAAATGATTAAATTGCTACGTGCAGAGAACAATAAATTTCAACTTCTTAAGCATCTCAATAATTCAAACAAAGACTTTCAATGTTGCAAAATTAAAACAATGAAGATCGCTCAAACAATGCGACGAACATTCCAGGCCGGCCAGTTTGCGCAATCTGTACGAGAGGGCCACGACGGATCGGCTACCTGCCTCCATCCTCGACCAGATGCGGAGGGATTGCCAGCATTCGCCGTATCTGCTCTGCACGCCTATCCTGGGCTCCAAGAGGAGACGAATCTATCAGAAAGTGGACGTTGATATTGAAACGCACATTGTAAGTATCTATCGCGTACAAACGTTTCTAATTTACTGGTTTGAGCATGAACAGGATGGCCACAAACTGTGGTAACTGATGCTCTATTTGGATGCAATCAAATATACAATTTGTAAAAGTAATGAAAATATACACAACAACGAAATTTTCATGGCAGCTAGATGATTATTTGTGATTTGTTTTTCAAAAAAGGCATAGACCTGGCCAGTCAATAATTAAATTAAGTACTATATTTTAAAGACATATAACATAAACAGATTTACCTTTGTTACTGATACAAATTCTGTAATTCTACAACATTTTATTAATCTCTTTAAACATCCATGTGAAACGGTTCAGCTTGCGTGAAATGTGCTTCGTGACCTAATTAACATTTCAATTTCAGCCCTCGGTAGTTGAGCAGCTGCGGAAATGGACGTCAAAAGAGGCGGTCGGCGACGTGACCGCGTTCCCAGATTCCTCCATTCGCATAGCCAGTAGTGTCACTCTGACCCCGGATGAGCTGTCCGAGTGCGGGTCAGGCGACGACGAGCCCATCGACCACAGATTGCCAAGTCCCGACGAGCAGCTCAGAGTCATCGCTTCCAAGTAAGTATACTATACAGAAATGGGTATCAAATAGACATACGTGAGGGCCACTTGGTGACGTAACCGCTTAGCTAAAAGCCTACATGCAGTGTCGCTCTGACTCTGAATGAGCTGTCAAAGTGCAGTGTTAAACACAAGCTCAGCTCAAGCCTAAAAAACTCTAGATTCCACATGTTTAGTTTTCCCATCCTTCCTAAAAGAAACAACATCTCAGAGTTTGTTACAATAAAACGTTTGACTTTCTTCTACAGATTTCCACCAGAACTTATTGCGATTGATACATCGGGAAAATTCTTCGAAAGAATGTGCAGTTCTCGAAAGTCGCTCCATATAGAGAGCACCGGGGAGACGGACACGGTGAAGCGCAGGACCCGCACTCGAAAACCTCGTGGTAAAAGACGAAACACCATTTCGGGCACTGATCAGAAAGAGCTTAGAGAGGCTATAGCTGGGTAAGCTTCTAGTCTGCACAGTTCACTCACTCATCTAGGTTACATTATCTATACAGTTTTTCTTTGATTATTTTTTAGTTGCCAAAGTAGATAATGTAATCTCTCATCATTTTTTTATCCGTTCAGCACAGTAATGTGTGGACAGCTTAAATTCAATTAAATCTTTAGCACTTTTTAACAACTTGTCGATAATTACTATCTCGAGCTTCTGTGAATACATAATGTTTAACATTGGCTGTCATTGTTTCTCTACTTTCATATGTAACAAGGACAATCAATCATTTGTGCACTTGAACACTAATAGTGCCATTTGTTCATTAGCTTCATGATTAATAACATCTTCAAATAGTGCCGTTGTTACAAGACAAAGCGGCATTATTTGAAGATTTTTCAAACATAGGCCGTTAGCGTGTGACTAATGCTTTGCTTGGTTTGTTCTATCATAGCGATACAACAAATGCTGTGGCATCTGAAGAAAACGAAGATAGCACTGTCATCAGGTCGCGATCTAGCGACTTGCTTAAGAAAAGTCCTATCGATCCAATCTCCAAGAAGGGGCATTTCAACAGCCTAAAACAATGGGGCAAAAACCGGTTAAGGATGATTGGTAGATCACCGAGTGCGAGCAGAGACAGTTTCAAAAACAGCTCGAAAACTGAAGACGCTAAAGAAACAAAATCGCCAACTCAAGAAGAGAGTCCGCCTCAAGAAACAGTTACTTTGCGTAAGAAACGTCAGGGCGAGGAAGATCGAAGAACGCATCAAAGATGTGCTTCCTATTCCTCCTCAGAAAAAAGCATAGGTGTTCCTTCTAGTGTACCAACAACAGCAACAATTAATACTGGTGTGAAATTACGAGCCACTGCTGCTCAAAGAAGAATAAGAAGATCAGGCATTGGGAAAGACGAACTACATTCTTCTAGCGGCAATTGGTCAGCTAGTTCGGAATCCGGAAGGACGAGCATAGGTTCCGAAATTACTACGACTACAGTTCCGCCAAAAAGTACGACATCGGCAGGAACGTCCAATAACTCTCTAAACATCCATGCACACGGGCCGCCTAGCTCTATAATTAGTCGAAGGAGATTTCTCAACACTTCCGGTTCAGGAAGCGTAACTAGCGAAGGAACTTTAACACCCGACATTATTCATGACTTACATGAAGATATAGAAACAAGTTCGGAGTTTTCTTGCGACACTGAAGGATATTACACGTCATTCCATATGGATTCTGGACTCAAAACTTTGAAAGAAGAGGAAATTACTCCTAGTACGCCAATGCACACAAGTAATGCTCTTTCCAACTCATCTAATAGCCAAACATTAACTGCAGAAAATGAATATGAGCTGTTCGGTAAAGGCTCAACAAGTACAACTACAAGCTCTGCGGGTACAGTTTGCACAACACTGATGGCAGCTGGAAGTGATCGGTCTTTGGTAATAGGCCCGACAGTCCCTGAAAGAAAAAGCTCATTGACGAAACTAAATCGAAGTCGTAGTAACAACATACACAGTGCTAATGCAAGTTTAGATAGAAGCTTAAATTCATCGTTTTCAAAGTCTCCATTCAGCAGTTTAAGATACAATCCTGTTTGCGCGTATAAAAACAAGCTTGCGTCTAATCATTCGTCCCCTGAAATAAGTGATTCGCCTACATCAACAATCACTATTACTAGTAATGTCGGAAACCATAGAGCAATAACTGCTGTTGCAGAAATCCATACAGAGACTGAACTGGAAAGCGCGAAGAAAAGTACTGGAACGAGCTCCCCAGATTCTGGCCACAATACATCTAGTTCCCCTATTGAAGATTCCGTATCAAGTGCACATGGTAAAAATAGTCTTTCTGAACAAGATTACTCCGAATCTTCTGATTTAGAAGGAACTGATAGAATAGAAAGAATCCGATACAAAACGACGATCAATAGTTCAAGAATACCTTCTCTTTGTGTAATAACACCGACTAACTCTGACGACGAAAGTGAAACTAGCAGTAAATCTGATACGGGAAGAAAGCATGACTATGAAACATTAAGCGAAAATGTGACGAAAAGCACAATGGTTGGCCGACCTAAGTTAGAACTACCGAAAGAGAGCCAAACTAAAGAAACAAAAACTGTTGAAGTTACAAAGACTACTAAATCTCAGTCACAAATTAATTTGAAGCCATTCAACAGTCTTATGTGCAAATTGAAAGGGGTACTTCCAAATAAACTTTCAAATAAAAAGTCACCAACACCGAAAGGACCTGAACTATGTGGTGATCTTTATGACAATGGCGATTACGTAACCATAGCCGATGTCAAAAATAATAATCAGAAACAAAGTCTCAATAGAGGAATATACGGAAACAGTGATATAGTCGGTAAAAATTTGCAAAGAGTTCTATCGGGTAAACTTCCCGAGACTGAATATGTGTCACTAAACGAGCTGCCTAATTATTTGAATGTAAGTAAAGACTATTTAGACCAGAACACAGATGAGAAACCATCACCAGCTTTAGAAGAAATTCAAAGAAAAGGTGCTAAAGTCACTCTTGATTCGCAAGGACAGGTTATTTATTCATCAGACACGTTGAAAAGGAGAAAAGGAGCACACACTACTTTTGAGCCTGGTCCTTTTGTTCATGAAATATGTCCTGCTACCATAGAAGCTGAAACACCTGACGTACTCAAGAATACCGATGAAACAGATTTCCCGTACGATCCACCGCCGCCATTACCATCTGCCATCAGCAAGCCTACTTCACCGCAACTAGGAAAAATGATAATAAAAGCGCCGATAGAACCAGACGGCCCGATTACTACTGAATACATAGCTTTACCATCACCGAAGCCTAGTACAATTATAACTGCTGCACCACTAACTGATTCGCCTATTTTAACAAAACAACCAATTACCACAACCAAAAATAGTCAAGACCTACCACGAGTAGTTGAAGTTATAACCAGAACCGGTGCATATGTAAATATACACGATGCAGAGGGTGTCAGCTTGTCGCCAACGAAAGATGATTTAGCAGGTAAGAATAAGGTTTGCTCAAAATCAGTAACAAACAATATTTTCATCAAAACTAAATTGCAGAATTTGGATCAGTCTTCCCCACCATATGAAGACATTACTCCATTTGTTCCTAATTTTCAAACTCCTATTATGCTTCAAAATAAACGTCAATTTGAGCTTAATAATAAATCAGTGAGCAAAGTTGCTGAGGTCATGAAAATGTTTACTAACAAACTTAATGGCGATAACAGCGAGGAAACTGCTGATAAATCTAATTGTACTAAAGTTAAGCGTAGTGATAGTTACAAACTTGCAAATTCCCCGTTAATGCCGATAAAGAAACTCCTGAAACTGGAATCGTTCTCAAGTAGTGCTAAAAAGGTAGATTCATTAGAAATGATTCAGGCAGAAATCACAGCAGATTTACTACGCGAACAAATAAATTATCCACCTACCGTATCTCCTAAGCTCAGCCACAGAGACGTAATGAATGATTTAAATAATTGTGAATGTATCAACAACATAAGTTCTTATGCAGATGACAAGTTTGAATCAAAACTTTCCGCTTTAACATTAAGTCCCTTTACGACTCCTCTGCCGAAACGACATTCGGTTGCCACAATTCCTGACACAAGGGACACTTCTTTCGACATGCTTACTGCAATTCTAGATTCTGATCCCGATGAAGTCTGCATACTACATTCAGCTCCTGGTTGTCCCTTGTCTCCATCTAAAGTCACTGTACCTATGGATAGTGCCAAACACAGAGCTAGAATATTGTCTATTTCTGAATCAGACTACGGAACTGAAATTTGGTAAATACTAGGCAATATTCTAAGATTCACATGAGAATAAAATTGTTACCGATGTAACAATCTTGGTAAATATTGATTGATATTACCTAATAAATTACGTAGTATTATTATTAAAGTTAAATTAATTTTAAGATTTATGAAATTGATTCCGTCCTTGCCATGATGTACCTATAAATTCGTCTTCCTTAGATTGTTACTTCTGTGATAGCTTTTTAGTAGAAATGATTTCCAATATCTGTAGGAAATTATGTTAGATAATTATGTCTATGACTATTTTGTATCAGTATTCTATGATTTTCGATAGTTTTACGAATACAATTTATCAAAGTTTATAGTTTGTATAAAAGTGAATGCATGGGCTTCTCTCACCGCAGAGTGCACAGCTTACGAGTGGTTCACATTCTTCGTCTGTAAGTGCATGGTGTGTTATTCTGTGTGTCTTACGTGTTTTGTAAATAATGTTATTATAGATCTATTGTGAATTAACGCACTTATTTCATTTAATTTCACTCCTTCGTCTGTCACCCTCACATCACTCATTCCAGCACAGCGCACTAGACCCTCATGGTCAGTTTCGTGAATGGAGTTCTATTCTGAAACGTTTTCAGTTTTACCAGAACAGAACTTTATTTCGTTACAATTAGGAACTACAAGCAAACATCTCAAAATGTAAATACGATCACCATTTTCACATTCTGGGTAAAATAACTGAAATTAACCAAATTCGATTTGAGAGAATCAAGTCGCCATCGAAATAACACAACTAAATGTGGATAACTTACCTGGAAGATGTTCAAGCAATACTAATTCGACTTCAAGGTTTAAAAACGGCGGTATAATGTTTCTTTTTGTTTGCACTCATTTCACATTGCTTGCACAGTGAAGGAGAATTGCTTCCATTGTTGATCGTTGTTAACAACCAGTTAAAAGGTAAAGTTTTGTGTTGCTTTTTTGGCATGATTTTGGGTTGGGTTACAGTTTTTAACTGGTTTTTACTGACTGAAGTTACTCTTTAGTTAATGCCTAGTTGTCTCTTTAGTTTTTTGTGACACTCTTTTGATAGATCAACCTCGTGAAGAAAACTTCAGTTCAGTTTCGAAATTAGAAACATTGTTCCGTAGCATCAGTATAAATTATATATGTCTTTCAACCTTCTGTCAGGGTTTTCCAAACCGCCCTTTCTAGTTCGTTTTTAAGCTTGCAATCTTTCAAATACCTGAAATACCAAACGAACGAACCGTGCTAAATACGGTTAAGTAATCCATCACCAACCTGGATTAAATTCCATTCTTCAAATTCAAGAGTATTTTTACTTCAAGATTACGGCTCAGTACTAGTTTACTGAATGCAACCAATGCATGCACCAATGCAATTCATTATTATACAACAACCAACATTACAGGAGATTCAGTCAGTAGCCACTTTATTACTAATCTTTATGACCAACACTAAAAAATGATTGCACGTGGAAGCTAAGTGAACTCAACTAACTTGTAATTACTAACCAATAACCAACACTAGTCTAACCGCGGTAAAGCATTCTTTATACATTTTACCACACAGAATCACAATATAGCTAAACTTAATGTAATTCAAGCACTAACTCTAAATACTGCGTTAACTGCGTTTGCATATATATGATCTTATTTTAGTTTTTAAACATAAGTTAAGTCAGAGAGAATAAAATACCATGCACTTATTAACAATCATATTACCTACGTATTTTTTAAAAGCAACCACATTTAACATGTGACTGTATTTATTCAACATCAATAGTTATTTAAGTATGAACGTACACTCTAAGCTTTTGGTATTGGTTCCATTTTCTATTTATTTACGTATGGAGAAACAAGACCGTTAGTTTCTATTACCTATTTGCCTTTCTTAAGATCACAACCATTGTTAACCAACAACCAATACTAAAATTGCCAGCTTGAAAAGAATGTCGCGGTAGTCTGAATAACTCCAGTGTCTAGATCTAGGTCATTCTTAGTATTCCTGTAAGAGTACTTGTTTTGCCTGGCTTTCAAATGGTTGGAGATTGTATTGTATGGCATGCAATAGTTGGCCTTGCCATTGTAAATCAGATGTTTTAAAAATAACGTATTTCTATTGTACAAGTAGTTATTTACGAGAGTATTATTTCCTGGTGCTTTAATTTTGACCTGCATTCTGAGAGACATAAAATATTGGAATGGTACACTATGTTGTTTGTTGAATATACGAATTGTTGTAATGATCCAAAACAATGACAAGGCTTCAGTATTTATTATAACTAAGCATTCAAATTGAGTTGCTACCTGTATCCTATTTATTCCACAACGTGCTTGTTCGAATGGAGGCCGCGGAGTTATTTGAATGCATAATATTATGACCGTAAACAAAACCAGATAGTAATTTTATTGTTAATTTTCATCGAAATTACTTATAAGCTTTTACATTTTCCAGACTATCGACATTCCAGTGCTGACAAGCCCTACTTGAATATACCGCAAAGCGTAGTCCAAGAAAAGGGTCCAACAGTCGATTTGAATGCGCTAAACCCCACCCTGCACAGATACCACACCGCTCACCTTCGGGGCCGACACGGAGTCGTCAACTACGAAACTTTGACGAACCCACCGTCGGAACAGCCTAAGTTCTGGACACTCCCTAAAAGGGGCACCTTAGAACAAAATGCGTCACGGTTTAACTACCCCACAATCCGGCAAATACCACCTGAACCAAGAAGAGCACAGACTACTAATACTGATGTCACCAACGAATCCATTAGGATATCTCCAATAGACCCACGAACGACAGGATCTTTCAAATCTTCTACGCCATCCAACAAAGAAAACGTCATCGACCTCACCTCTAAATTACTATCTCCTGTTAAATCTACGATGACTAATGAAGAGCTATACGCAGTTATACATAAAAGTAAGAAAAAGCTCAACATCAGGGACGCAACAGACAGGGCAGAATCGCCTGCACTCTCTGTGATTAGTATATCACCAGTGAGCTCAGAATCTTCATTGTACAGTAAAGGAACCCAAAGACGTCCAGAAACTGGATATTTAGGAGACCCTCGAACAAGGATGAGTTGGTCACCTGCCGACAAATATACCATTCCTCCATTCGCGGTAGGCTCTTCTTTTGGTGATCAGAAACAGGAATCTACATGTGCCGATAGATATGGTCCTGTACCTCAGACATCAAGATTGGATTTCAAAAAATTACTTCTTCAACATAGTGTTAAGTTAAATACGTTAAGTCCTCCAACGAAGTCACATAAATTAACAGCAGTTGAACAATTAAAGCTCTCCAAAGAGAAAGTTCAAGCTCCTGTGCCCCAGCAGATTAATAATAGATCACAAATAAATATTCTTGACCTAAGTGGGTCTCCTAAAACTTACAGTCACAGAAAAATAATAAAGGCAAATCCTCAGCCTGCTTCACCCGGAAGAACAGGCGCCCTAATAAAGGATCATAAAAATACCCCCAAAATATTGCTCTCGCCCAAGTCACAATGGAGATTTTCAAGCCCGAGATCAGACGTTTTATCAAGTCCCATACCCGAAGCGAACAACGAAGACGAAAATTCCAATAGCTCCGGTGAAAAACACGACATTTCACCAAACCCACCGCCTAAAACAGTTCCTATTGTTACAAACCAACACTTTGGAGCGCGCAGAAATCTCATACCAATCAACGAAAACGCTTACGAAGCTGAAAACGACTTCCCCGAAGCCATCGATCAGGGTGTTTTCCCGCTCAACTCTGATTTTGGCAAAACACATAATCTGTCTAGATCTGAAATAATGCAAGCAAAGCGAGCAGAATTTTTCAGTAGGTCTCCAGAGTCATCGCCTCCCAAGTTTACTTCGTTTAAGAGTCCGACTTCGGCTGGTCCGTCTTCGACAAGCGTTAGGAGTAAATCCTCTCCAGACAGAGGGAAGTCAGGAAAGACTTCGCCATCCACGTTAGAAACGGCATTATGATGATTTAAGTTAAAATTCGGTGCTTTAAAATTGACTCTTGAGGAATTTCTTTCTATACGGCAATGAAATCAATAGAAGCTTTAATCTAGTCTTTTCTTGCTTGAAGTGCCATTTTTGCAGGCACCATTTGTATAAGTACTAGATACCAGTGTTTGATTGAACTACTTATAAATGATGGTAGGTATTCAGCTCAAAAACTTTTTATTGCTCTAATGGGGCCAATTTTGTTTTGTGTAAATGATAATAATGTACAACGTCATGGTTATAAACTAGTGAGTAAGTATTTATTGAATACATTCTAGGTAACTATGTAAGTAGTGTTTTGGACTTTTTCAAAGTTTTTAAGTTATTCGAAATACAATTTTAATTAAATGTGTTGAATAATTAAGTTTATATTTGCTCCCTCCTAGACCCCACCCATCACTCACATTTTATAGCAGGTGATTATTTATACTGGAAGTAAAATGATGTGATGTCATTTGTTTCTTATGTGACTTAGAATCTTAGTGAAAAATAAAACATTAGGACCTAGGTAGGTACATAATCAACTTCAATTTCAAAGTTTTCATACAGAACAAACTTATGTCCGTCCGATTTTGTATGGGAACCTCCGAATAAAAGTTGATTAATAAAATCTTATCGTTCATTTAGATAGTTTCAACATCACATAATGAATAAAATTATGTTACATCATCTTCATTACGGTACCTACTGTATAAATAATCACCAACTATAGTTACTGCTCCCTTAAATAGTATATTTAGTAAGAAAGAAAGAACAATATTAATTTGGAGCTCAAAAAATAAAATACAAAAAAAAACAACATCAAAACTGAAACAGAAATGATTTTAAATTCAATAGATGAAATAAGTCAATGGTAATTTGTATGTACAGCAAGCAATCAGTCTTTCTACAGCATAAATGGCATAGAAGTAGCGAATAGTTATACAACCTATCAACCTTCGCAGAACTCGCTTTCCTGCTAAAATTATTTGACGTATATACCATTCGCCATTGGTGACAATTTGCTTTTGCTCTGTCAATGTTGCGATTGACCGCATGGATATAGAACAGCAATGTTTTTACAAGTGAATGATATTTTAAGATAATGGAGACTCAATTATTTATTAGCTGAAGATTAGCCGCAATGAAGAGTCATTCGAGCGCTAGTAGGGAAACCTTAATGGGCGCTGACGGTTGCTCATTGAAGCTTAGAATCCTGACTATGGTGATGACTACGGCAGACCTTATTAACGAAAGGACTACACCCACTCTAGGGATCTTGCACGCAATTCTAGCGCCTGTAGCAATCTTCACAACGTATATCTTCCTCGGTACGTTGATTATAGGAGAGTTGCGGAAAAGCCTGACATCAGTTTTCCTGCAAAGCTACGCATTGCTCTCGTGCTCATGCCTCCATACTTATCTATCTATTGTGGTCTTCAAAGAACTAAGGATGTCCAACCCAGAAAAACGTCCTGCTTTGGTGCTGGATGGAGTGCTTCCGATGTTGATTATATTTATTTTACTGGCAGACCTTATAGTGGTGTTATTCTCGTGTCGTAACCGTCGTGCTACTCTGCCTCTCCCAACTGAACTTCTGGAGCGATCTCGAACACCATCTCATGTTAACATACGGTAATAAAATATTAACTGCTACATTTACAGATAGTTTATATGAAAAAATATATAAATTACATATCTATCTATTATAGTAGTTTAAATTCTGTGGGATTGCTGCAGGGCTCACTGGACAGTTCCAGCTCAAAAAAAGTAAGAAGGTCCTAGATAGATACGCCTAGTAGACATACCTACGTTCAATTACAAAACAGACAACTTAGTACCTAAGTGAAAAGGTATGCATAAAGGTTGCAAATTTATGATTTTAACTAGAAATTTTGAAAACACTTTAAATGAACATTTTTATTTTTGGTTTATGATAAGACTGCTGATGTCTAAAGCGCAAGTCAGGGCTCAGGCCACACGTAGAAACTGTTGGTCACATTTGGGCGGAAGCGCCTGGATAGGTATCAACTTGGTCCGGCCGGATGCGACTCGGATTGATGACGATAAGTCTGAGGAGAGACTTCGACTTCCTATGCGTGTTCTACCTTCCGCTTGTGAAACATGTTTTTTTTCTGAAGAACTGTTCGGTATGATGATGCCCACAGCTAGTTACACCGCACCGTTAGCCACCGACAGAGAACTTATCCTCACACACTGTCCGTAGTTTCGGTCAAACTGATGTGTCAAAAAACCTACAATATATTGAATAACACGTCGTCTACCGCATTTGGGGCATCGACTGACGATGACGCGAAGTGGTTGGTTATATTGTATAATAATACCCAGCAATTGTAGCGATGACTTGATTTCAATGATTTGCTCAACAGTGGGGCAGTATACAGGGTAATTAAACACGATAAGTCGACCAAGACCCTTTTAAAAAGGTTGTAAAATAAAATATAGCCTATGTTACTCACTGATAATGTAGCTTAGGTTGGGAGAAAGAATTATTAAAATCGATTGTGTAGTTTTGAGTCATCCCACACGATTTTTTGGGCTGCAGACCGGATTGCTGCCATTACGCAAACAGACCACTCCACTGGTCTTGTTCGTATTTACAGCTTCCCAGAGGTCCCGTTAAAGAAGTTGTTACGGATATTTTGGATACCGAGATACGTGGGTTGATGGTGCCTATTACCTGTCCTATGTTTATGCTTTTCAACTGAGGAGGCGATTCACCTTCTAAAATACCAGCCAAAGAGTAGGTACAGCATATTTCATCATTGATAGCAGGGAGTTGAATGAGGTTAAAAGGTACAATGCTTTTCTGAAAACCAGGCTCCAGAATGTGAGAGATAGCCATTGTAAAGATGGCACACAGATTTAATTTAATAAAATTTCAATTAGGAAAAGGATATGGGTGATATAAGAAGGGCCTTCATGCATGCCCCTAAAAAACATACTTAGTCAAAATTTATTTATTTTACATATAAAATTATCTTAGGTCTATTACTTATTTCATATACCACCTTATAACATATGTAACACATTTCAGTGCAAAATCACCCAGCGATTCAGTTAAAAGTAACAAAATATAATTCTTCTATTATGGTGTTGTGTTACCAATTGCCTTAGCAACCACCTGGTGCTAATAACCACAGCTTAAAATTATTTAATGCAAGTAATTTCCAATGTTTGACTAGCCGGGGCTTTTAAAAGAGGTGATCAAAGAAGTGCCACCACATCCACATAAAACTCAAATCAGAAAAAAAACTCCAATTGGTGGTTTCAAAGGTGATATTTGTACAGGTTATTTCAGTGTTAAAGATGATCTTTAAGGTTTCCAAGAAGAACATGAGAACAGACCTTGTTTAGACAACAGATTCTCAGTATACAATTTATGTTTGTGGCTTTGTATACATTTCAATTCAGCCATAGCCATGCTTAATGATCAAAACCACATTGCATACAACTCTCCAATTTCAACAGTCTTTTAAGATATTTATGAAGATTCTGTTGGAACATACATCATAGATGAACATAAATTACTAATAACTGCTGTTGATGATTGATGGAGGTATTGTTTTAAAGATGTCCACTTTTTTTACTGAATACTTCACTTCACTATTTGTTCATGGGGGGTCCATTCATAAGAGGTGGTCTCATCTGTCCCATAGGACCCATAGGGCCCATTGGTCCCATCATGCCCATCATAGGCGGTCTCATGCCCATCATAGGTGGCATGGGTCCGTGGGGCCCCATCATCATTTGCGGAGGCATAGGTCCTCCCGGACCCATCGCTTGAGGTGGCAACATGCCCGGTGGCCCACCGGACGCTTGAACCGGCGGTCTGGGCCCACCAGGCCCCATTACAGAAGGATCCCAAGGCGGCGGAATTGACGCACCTTTATTACCAAATGGATTCTGTGCAATTTTACCCGCTTTGAACGCTGCTGTAGTGGCGTCGATAAGATGCTGTGCTTGCTCTTCCATCCATTTCTGATAGTAGAACTTTACATTGTCTTTGTGTTTTCTGCCAGTGCAATGAGTTTTTCTGACACTAGGTGAATCGTGCGTCAAATAGGTGTCGCAATAATCACAATAATACTTCGGCATCTTGAATTTGCGTAAAAACTGTAATATTTCTAAAAAAAACACCACAAGAAAGAGGTTACGTTCACTTGACAGCCTTGACAGACAACTTGACAAAAGCGAGCGACGCGCTTTTTGACAGTTTGGATTGCGTTCTAGAACGGGTTACCAAACTTACTTGCAAAAATCGAAACGATTGCACAGAATAGGTTATTAGTACCTACTTGTTTCTTGCTTGCCTCTGTCTTATTTATTAGTTAGGTAATGTGTTGGAAATATTTCTGGTAAACGGTCTTGAATCTCTGAAAAAATGTCATAGGACAATCATTATCAAAAAGTCTTCTCTCTTTTTTCAACAAGATAAAATTTACTTGATCGGTAGTCTCCCGTTTTGGAACGCTGCGTCGTGGTTCGTGTTGGGCTATAACCAATAACCCCGGGGTGAACGTGTTTTATGTTAGGGTTAAGATTGGACTTGTCTGTGGTCATGCTGTATCGCTGTCACTTGACTCAACTGTCAAACTGCTGTCATACGTCAATTCGATCTCCGCGCCGCCTGCCTGCAGTCCGCACGCATGCGCGATGTAGAGAAACTTTTGTGCGTTTCAGTTTCTAGGAATATTTTGCTAGATTTGTTATTTTTTGTTTATTAGAAATTTTACTCAATTGTAACACTCAAAACTTACAATGCCGGATATGAAATATATATTGGTGACTGGTGGCGTTATTAGTGGTGTAGGGAAAGGTGTGATCGCCAGTTCTTTTGGCACAATTTTGAAGAGTTGTGGGATCAATGTGACTTCCATAAAGATTGACCCTTATATCAACATAGACGCTGGCACTTTCTCTCCGTACGAACACGGTAAGTAGGTCAATCATCTGGTAGCCAGTGATAACTTTGGTTAGGTTTTTATATCCGCATGATTCTGTGGCTTTTGTGAATGCACATGTCTATTTTTATTCTCTAGGTGAAGTTTATGTTCTGGACGACGGAGGTGAAGTCGACCTTGATCTTGGCAATTACGAACGTTTCTTAGACATCACACTACATAGAGACAACAACATAACAACAGGCAAAATATACCAGCAGGTTATAGAACGCGAGAGGCGCGGTGATTACCTCGGGAAAACTGTTCAGGGTATAAAAAAATCAGTCTCTTTTTTTACACTTTGAAAAAATATATATAAACTTGTGCTGAGAATACTTAAAAAAAAAATCATGTCTTTTTTCTGTAGTGATACCACACATAACTGATGCAATTCAAGAATGGGTCCAGAGAGTGGCTCGTATTCCTGTTACTGCAGACAATGCTCCCCCAAGAGTGTGCATAGTAGAGCTTGGTGGGACTATCGGAGATATAGAAAGCATGTCATTTGTTGAAGCATTCCGGCAATTTCAATTTAGGGTTAAAAGAGAAAACTTCTGCTGTGCTCATGTTTCATTAGTGCCAATGGTAAGTACTTTTAACATTAACTTTGTTCACTTACATAATAATATGAGCTTCTGTAGTTCATGTTCTAGGTATATTCTGTTTTAGATTGTAGTAGCTTTATTCATGCTTTTCAGTATGGTAGTGTGTACATATTTGTAATGAAATTTTATTTTTTTATATTGGCAATGGGCTAACTTCACCACTTTGACTACAGTCTCGCCAGATGGTAAGCGTAGCAAAGAAGTTTAATTAATAACACATTAGACCTTTTTTGAAAATATTTTATATTAAAACCATTTTCAGCCTAAAGCAACCGGTGAGCCAAAAACAAAGCCAACACAGTCTTCCGTCAGAGAGCTGAGAGGTCTTGGCCTGTCACCGGACTTGATATTATGCCGGTCGGAGAAGCCTATCAACCATACAGTGAAAGAGAAAATATCTAATTTCTGCCATGTTGCTCCAGAACAGGTAACTATGGTCTTCAATATTAGTTTTAGCCAATAATTTAAACTGCTGTGTTCCTTTTATTAACTTAGCCTGAACCGACTGTGTACTGTCACATGTCCTTAAAATTAGGTAATGTCCTAGTAATCTCTTTTAGGCGGATAATCTGGATAAATATACCTCCTGCCTGATTCCTTAATTGAATTATTCTTCTCTATAAATTTATTATCAACTTCCTCTTGGTTTCATAGAACTGCCCATTGTTTTGCGAAAAAAACATACTTGCTGTTCTGCTTACTTAAATAATATTTAAGAACAGTCAACTTGTTCTCTACATTGTTTAATATCAAACTACTGAGAAGAACAATGCTATCAATGTTCAAGTGAATCTCATGAGTCCAACTTGATAAACAAACTATTTTCTGCAGGAGTATGCACTTCAATAACTAAATACAATAGCAAGCAAGCATGGTGAATTCAAAATGACTTTCACCTAATTTGAAACACTTTTGTGACGTAGTTGTGCACCTTATTTGTACAATTTTGACACTAGAATGATCTGTGTTTATCCACACTCGAAAAGAAAGCGTTGCACAGCCATGAAAATTTAACGACTAATTATAACTTTTACTTATAGATTTAATGTTTCAAAATTTCTTGGACATCTATTTAGCAGAATTAATTTGTGTTCTAGTCTGTTAACATAGTTTTGAATATAATTATTTACTTAAACAAAAAGTGTTATTATAAATTTCTGTTCCAGGTTTTATGCATACAAGATTTGAGCTCAGTATACCATGTACCCCTTCTTATGGAGTCCCAGGGTTTGGTCCAGTATCTGAATGATAGGCTGCAACTGAATATCTCAATGCCTCGCCCAGGAAGGTATGCAAATCTTTTCTGTAATTATTCATAAATATTAAGTGGATCACTGTGTTAATGAATCATAAATCCAGTTTCAGGAGTATTCGAATTTTTTATCAATACATTTATGATATTGTGTTACTTAGTTTCATTTAGAATATCACTAGCCAACTTTTGACAGTTTGATCCTATTACCTAGCAGAAAGCCAATTAAATCCAAAAAATGAATTTATTAGTCACTGACTAACTTTAATTAAGTCCTGGTACATATTTGATATTTTTGCCATCTTCCTATTCGCCTTTTTATATTCGAAGTTTTACCTTAATTTCTTGGATTAAACCAAAATAGGAAGATAGGTGACTCGCCTCAAGAGCGTGGATCGCTTAAATCAGGCCCCCTTCGCCTAATTTCACTCGGTCGCAATATACGATTGACAACTTCACTCGGACGCACGGCTTACGCTAACAAGGTCAAAACAAATAGGTTTGTCTCTGTCCTTTACATCGCACAACTATAATGTAGCTGTGCAATTGCATCATCCCCGTTTTCAGTTGACAAAGGGGTATGGGTAACGTTAGCATCATTTTTGAAATATCGCGGCCACTCACCAAACCTTATTATTATGAAAGAACATATGGAGGGCAACAAACTTTATATGGAGCACATATAGCTAAAGTATATCGGAGCTGAGATATTAGGTATTGTATTTTTAACTAACTAGTCAATTGTACTTGATCCATACAAAGGAAAAGGTAAAAAAGTGGCATTATTTATAATCCTTATAAACATGCGACGCAATTAGGATTGAGGAAGGCTAGTTTTAAGAGGCCACTATTGTTCTTGTGTTGTGGGTAAAAAGACTTTCAGGTGTTTTTCCCATGTAATGCCTCTAGTGTCGATATAATAATGCCAAATACTTAACATTTACTTCTAAATAGACAACATTACAACTATGGATATCTAACTTGAAGTAGTGCTAGATGTACTTTTATTGCAAAAATATACTCAACAGGTACATCTTGAAAATAAAAACCTTCGTCTCCTATTTCTGCATCCTTTTTAACAGCTATTAGGTGAGATTAGCTCCATAAAGTAACATTTCAGAACTATTATTTTAGTGAAACTAAGGCAAAATATCATATTTTAAGAAATCATATCTCGGCTTCAATCACTTAAAACAATTGTGACCACTCAGATATGTTTCTTTATTGGGATGCTATAAAACAGTGGTAAAATTATTGCTGGCTGCTAATAAAAAAATGACGCCAAGGGTCCATACAAAGTTACTCAAACCCATTAGAGGCCGTACCATATCTTCCGCTATTTGATTTAATCTAAGCTTAATTTGGTATTAAACTACTAAAATTTATCGTTTTCAGATACATGCAAAAATGGCGTAACCTTGCCAAGCGCGTCGACAATCTGCGCAAAGAGGTTAACATAGCCTTAGTCGGAAAATACACAAAACTAGAAGACAGCTACGCGAGTGTCACGAAGGCTCTGCAGCACGCTTGCATCGCGGCTGGCTCTAAAATGAATCTCACGTACATTGAAGCTGTCAACTTAGAGAAACAGATGAAAATTGATGATCCTGTCAACTATCACAAGGCGTGGCAGGACTTGTGCAAAAGCGAGTAAGTGACGAACAGGCAATATTTTTGATCAAAGATGTTAAAGCTACTGTTCATGTTCAAGCATGATCTGTAGTTTATTTATTCATGGTTAAATAATAGACGATTTGAAAGTATAATAAAAATAATACTTACTTACTAATATTATAAATGCGAAAGTTTGCGAGGATGTATGTATGTGTACTTTTTCACGCAAAAACTACTGAACGGATTTCGATGATGCTTTACATAATACAGCTTATACATCAGAATAACACATAGGCTACAATTGATTAAGATTTTATGTAATTTGGCCATGGTAATGAAGTTCATACGGGCGAAGCCGCGGGCGGAAAGCTAGGATTATAAATGCTCAAGTTTGTTAGTATGTATGTACGTTTGTTACTCTTTCACGCAAAAACGACTGAACGGATTTAGGTTAATTTACCAGTAATACATACAGCTTATACATCAGAATAACATATAGGCTACAATTTATAAAGATTAAATGTCATTTGGCCATCATAGTAACGATAAAGTTCACGCGGGCGAAGCCGCGGGCGGAAAACTAGTGTATAATAATGTTCTAAAATTTGCATGTATTTGTAAAAAGAATCTTCATTTATTATGGTCCATTCTCACAGTGGTGTAATAGTTCCTGGAGGCTTTGGACAAAGAGGCATGGAAGGCAAAATTGAAGCTTGCCAGTGGTGCCGTGAAACACAGAAGCCAATGCTTGGTATT
Source organism: Udea olivalis (assembly GCA_947369235.1). Classification (NCBI taxonomy): domain Eukaryota; kingdom Metazoa; phylum Arthropoda; class Insecta; order Lepidoptera; family Crambidae; genus Udea; species Udea olivalis. The sequence continues at coordinate 7,190,372 of OX376347.1, forward strand.
TGTCTCGGACTCCAAGCTGCAGTTGTAGAGTATGCCCGAAATGTTCTCGGAATGAAAGGTGCCAACACCACTGAGGTGGATCCAAATTGTGAAGATAGGTTGATTATAGACATGCCAGAGCACCATCCAGGGAATCTTGGTGGCACTATGCGTTTGGGAAAGAGGAAAACCATTTTAGAACCCAGTGTAATTGGTAAGTGAAATCATATATCATAAAAGTTTATTTGTTAAGTTTATGACTTCGTAAAACAAAGTCATGTCCGGCCATTTGTACAGTCAGATCTTCCAAACTGCACAACTGATTTTAATGCGGTCTTCCCCCTGTTCAGACTAAGGTTATACTGTGTAATATAGACACCCAGACGAGTGAACATTTCACATGAATGTTGGTGATGATTACACAATTGATGTAAACCGCTAAAGTGGGCTTTCTCACTTTGATTTCGTCAATTATTTTATTTTATTCAGGAAATGAACTTAGCTCTGGGTGTGCTGGGTGGCGCTGCTGGCTGAAATCTCTGTCTTTTTTACAATTATGTTTATCTTTATTTCGCAACCATTGTAATTGTATTGTCTGGCGCATATTCATTTATTTTTGTCTTTGTTGCTGATCGAAGTAACGACCTTAGTAGCCATTGGCATGATATTCATATTAGGTCAAAATGTTATTATAACTATACTACTTTTGCCGTATGATGATATCCCTGACAGTTCAAAATTGTCAATTATAGTGATGTACCAAATGTGATTTAATCAAGTTGGCAAAAGAATTAGAATCGGATTTACCGATTTTGAATTTTTAAATAAATTCATAATAAACGGGTTATGGCTAATAAGTTATAGAACAAAACGCGGTTTCTCAAAAATAATAAAATTGTTAAAAAATAGCACACAAGGCAGACGCACTCGTACTGATGCGAATGAGGTGATTACAAAATGGTCGCTCCTATTCATCGATTTTTTTTCAATTCAGTAGTGTCAATACACTATTAAATGGCGATCCTTTTCACGCATCAGGCGCTGTAAAGATATATTAATTTCATTTATTAACATTGAATAATAATGACAACAATTTACTTGATAAGATTCGAAAAGACAATAGTTTTATAATAGTCTAAAACATTTTCTTTTGCCAGTTTCTTTTTATTTCGTTTGAAAGAGTATGCGTGACACGGAACAATAAAATCTGTCAGGCATATCATCTTACAGTGAAAATAGTATAGCTGATAAGTGAATTTTTATTTTTGGCATTTAACAATGCAATTTTCTACACAAAGTTAGAAACTAGAAAAAGCTACCCCGCTGGAGTCCCTAGGATCGGGTCGATTTTTTCCAGATTCTAACTCTGTATTACTAGCTGATTATTAGAGATGTGATGGATATCAGGTCCATATCCGGTATCTGGCGAATCCGGCCGTATTTTACTATCCGGCCGGATACCGGATGGTGAGACAAGATATCCGGCCGGGCTGGATAGTGATTTTTATATTAATAAAACATAAAAATCTATATTAAGAAACAATATCCCATTGAGACAAGCACAAAATTTCGAAATTCAAAGATGGACGTTCTTCTGGTAAATAAACATGAATTGCACGCTTCTGTTCGTGCAAGTGTTGATACATTTTGATAGAGTGAAGCTTAGGTAGGACCTGAGTGGTCTGCCTCTATTAAATTGAGCTTTGTGTAACCAGAATGACTGAAAGTAAATAAATGTTTTTCTATTCTATTCTATTCTGAAGTGAGTTACGTTCGCTTTGCAGCTGTCAAAGTTTCTAAGACATTAGACTGAGCCTTTAAAAAGTCATTCACAATGAGCTGCAATGCAATGTGTGGATAAAACACCTAATGGATGTCAAGTTAAACCTTTGACCATATTTGCGGCGTTCGCGTTATCGTGAACAATGGCCAAAACTTTTTCAAATGGAATACCCCATTTACTAACTCTATTGACAATTTTCTGCCTTATGTTTCGCGGGCCGAATATCCGACCGCATATCCGGCCATTCTCGGCCGAATATCCGGTATTCGGCTATCCGGCCAAACCACTATCCGGTACATCTCTACTGATTATGCTATAAATATAAATAAATATATAAATATGCGCCAGACAACACACCTCTTGTAATGGTCTCGAAGTAGGAATTAATATCCCTGTGTTACGAGGTACCACACAAGGAAATCAGCCAGGAGCGTCTCCCAGCACACCAGACCAGATTCAATTCAGAAAAGATAGTTTCCTGAATTGACCCTACCGGGAATCGAACCCGGGACCAAGGAAATCGAGGCGAGAAACCGTGCTGCAGCTCACTACGCTAATCGTATCGTCGAATTTGTTATTCGAGTCTTTTCTGTTTATAATAGTGTAGATTGAAATATTAGAGTAAGTACTGAGTTTCTCGTCGGGTCTTCTCAGTATAAAATCAACTTCCGATGCGGTGGTAGAGTCACATTATGTTCGTATACAGTGGATTTATGTATTCATATTATTATAGTATTTAAGTCTATTATTAGGTTTTTTTTCTTGTAATGACGATTTAAAAGTACTTGTTACAGGTCTATCTAAATGAAGATATTTTTTGTTTTTGTTTGTTTGTTTATTTATTTGTGATTCGCAGCCCGTCTCTACAACAGTGACGTCATAGAAGAGCGCCACCGCCACCGCTACGAAGTGAACCCGGAGTACATCGAGCGGCTCGCGGCGGCCGGCCTGCGCTTCGTCGGCAAGGACGAGAGTCGCTCGCGCATGGAGGTCGCGACAGTCGACAACCACCCTTATTACGTCGCCGTACAGTTCCACCCGGAGTACCTGTCTCGGCCGCTGTCGCCTAGCCCGCCTTTCTTGGGGTGAGTTGTAGATTAGTGTTAATTCTATTAGCAGCAGCAATGATGGCTTAAGTTGAAGAAGAAAATTGTGTTAGGTGAGGGCAGCTAAACGAGAAAATTATCTGTTGTATTATCAAATCAAATAAGTTTTATGCACCATTATATTATCCGTACTTATCAACCCTTTGTGTTTTCAGGCTAATTTTGGCTTCACTTGGAAAACTAAAGACTTACCTATCTAAAGGATGTCGGTTCAGCCCTAGAAATCAATCAGATGTGAGCTCAGGTATGTATTTATTTATCAGGTTCAATGATTTAAACATAACTTCCCAGTTTATTTTTGAAATAACACTGTCATTTTTTACTCGACTATAAATTCAAGGGCATTCATAATGCCTTGCATCCAGAGCAAGGTAACTGTTATGGTAACTAAAAAAACGACGGCACCAGTAACACCTAAATCTAGTATATTATTATGAATCCTAATGGCAACACTACATTGCTCATGGAATTCATGATGTAGCATTTTATTTTGTTGTTAGCATTAAAAATTTGTTCATGACTGATGGGTCTTAATAGACCCATAAGTTCTTAAATGCTTAGATTGCTAACGATTCAGGGGAAAGGCGCAAAAAGGCACTTTAGTGAAAATATTAAATCAAATAAAACAACACAAATAAGTATGGTCACATATGCATCAATAGAGAACTGTTCTATGCATCTTCGGTAAAGAATGACAATTGCAGATACTGTAATGTTCCATTTCTGCTTTTTTTCGGTACAACAAGGGCACAGTTCCAGTTTTTTAAATTTTGCAATTGTGTCATTAAATTATTGTACCAAAGTTGCTTCAGGTTCAATGCTCAACACCCGACCCGCACCTTTTGATAAATTAAAAACGGACTTATGTCGTACGTATTAAGGTATATTTTATCTGTGAATAGAATTCAACTGTCGCCTATCAGCCACTCGGCGCTCTAGCGAGCGACATAAATCGGTTTCTCATTTTCGCGAATGGTGATATTCCACACTTTTTTCATAACACCTCATTACCAAAATCTATTTTTCCAGATGAAGAAGATGATCTGTGCTTGAGCGATGAAAACGATAAAACAGTTGTTGAAAATGGCAAAACCATTAATGGAATAACCAACAGAATCAACGATTTAATAGTCTCATAAGAATTATCCGTAATTTTAAGCTGACAGTGTTTTTTGACAACATTTAGTTAATCATCATTGTTTGTTACCTTTGTGGTGTTTTGTTTTAATAATAAGTTTTCGTTTTAAAAATATATACTTACCTGTTACAATTTTGAATATTGGTTTTGTGTCATCTTTTTAGAATATCTAGTTCATTATAACATTACGTAATGTTAGCCATTTCCCTATTCTAGACTCTAGGCTGTCACTCTATGCGCTAGTCAAAATCTACAGCATAATATAGATTATATTTAACATGCCCCAAATTTATGTCATAGTAGTTACTAGGGATTTTGTAACTCCTAATATAAAAAAACAAGTTTTTATTCAAACATTCTCATAGATATTAACGACTTTGATTTTTCCTTACATCACCAGTTATTACTTAATATCCTGTGTGGGTAGTTACAAAACAATTATTAGCAAACCTTTTATGAGTTTTATAATAGATTAGGTTTGGCCCTAGTTAAAAAGGTTTTATTGTCTTGTTTTTTAAATCTTTCATGAGTAGGGGTCAATAATTTGATCCTGAAAGCTATATAGACCCTATATAAAGTCTCCCCTCCTTGGTTTAGACAACCATAGTCCACAAATGGGCTTTTCATGATTTTCGCCTCTGACTTTCCTTAGCCGCTGTATAAATTGCAGACGCTAAAACATTTTGTGCTACCCCAAATAAAGGGTGTAAAAAGACCCGAAGCCGAGACCTACGTTTTCTGCACATCATTAGGACCATTTTTTCTTTATAGACCATACCTGGGAACTCAATAGTTAGGTACAAAGTTATGAAAGGTCGAAGCACAAAATAAAGAGTTTACAGAAGGACCGCTCGCACCTTTTTCCAAAACTTGCGTGAACCGCCTAGCGTTACTACTATATTCGCTCTGAATTTTTAAAATGAAGTAAGTAAGTTATACCTACTTGACAGAACCGGCCAAAAACAAAATTCATCATGTGAAAAATTGCACCAAGTTCGACAAAAACAAAAACACTCGCGACAGTGCGACTTTCCGACTCACCGAAGCTCACTGACTTCGCTTGTAAACTCATGTCTCTGTGTGCGTGCGTCAAAAATGGCGTGTTGTTCTAAGCGGGCTATCTGTCAGAGCTCCGCGCATGTCTAATTTGTGGTCGAAGTCAAAAAAATTCAAGATTTTGATGAAAACAAACTAATCATTATTACTTAATTTTTGTCCTAAGAAACATCATCAAAATTTCAAGTATTTCCTAACAAAAAATTGCTTCAAAACGTTCAACTCGCAATGTACGTCGTGTGTACGACGTACGTTGAACGTAAAACAGCCACGAACAAAAGCGCAGGAGCGGACCGTTGCACGCGTTACATTGCGTAGTCCGGTTTTAGGTATAAAATTGACGTCAAAAAAAAAATAGTTTGCCAAAAATAGTTTTTTTTCTGTGACTTGATTTAATGGTCTGAGTGCGCAGACGCTGGCTTCGTTAAGGGCCTTTTTACACCCAGTATCAATAATATTGGTGAATAATCCTCTCGTGTATTAAACTAGTATACTACCAATTTTGAAGTATATCTCTATCTCTTAGCTACTTAATTATAATTTCGGTAGAATTAATGATTGAAGAGAGTGATCGTTATGCATATCAGTTTCTTAAACAAATAAGTGGCGCTAGCGTATAAGTGACCGTATTTTGTAATTAATTGCTTTTTACTAAAACATCTAAAACTAATATTTAGGGCCTGCACAGACGACGGATTATCCGCGGCGTACTTTTCTCTCCGTCAAAATAAATCGCTTACAAACTGTATCGAGCAACGCACACGAGTACCGAACCCAAAGTCCGCCGAAACACCGCGGACACCCACGGAGCGTAACGGATTAAAGTACGCGGGCGTCCGCAAAAAAAATAGAACGATCGAACTATGAGCGGTCAACGTACACGGCGGATTTTGTCCGCTTTGAAAATGTATTCGAAATAGAGGGATGGACCCAGTATTCTCTTTCAAAACGTCTTCTCTTTTACTTAAACTACAAGTAAATTACAGCACAACGTAATCTGATATTTTAATAGAAATAGAAAAACATTTATTAACTTTAAGGACATCGTTACATTTATAAAGTAAACACTAAAGAAGTAGGCATTAACAACAAAACATATAGGTAACAGGAAAAAAAAAGATCATACCATCAGACAGCGGTGTCCCGATGCCCAAAAAGACAAATGGACCTCACTCAGCATATAGCCTGATAATAATACTCTCGGACAACAAATGATCGCACACCGGGTGCGTTGAGTCCGCGGTAAATCCGCGGCGCACTTTTTATTCGCGGAGCGTACTTTTTTCTCCGCCGCGGATTAAAGTCTGTCTGTCGTCTACGCAGGCCAATAAGTGTCAATGAAACATGTGAGTAAATTGGGGAAAATATATTAATGACTCAAATTTATGTAATTTTTTCTCCGATTTAAACCAAAAGTGATGACGTAAAAATGAAAAATTTAGTATTTTCCTACAAGGTTATTAAATCTTTCTTTAAAAAGAATAGTATCTTTCATTAGTTTCTTCTTTGTTACGCTCCTCCTGTTGGAAACTAGTAGTTGCTTGTGGAATCTATAGTTACAGTTATGCAATTTGTAATGTTTGTTGTAATGAGAAAAAACAATGAAATGGGAGCAAATTAAAAAAATACCGTGCTAAGTCTGGGTGAGTATGCACTATGTTTTTCACGAACATGCTCTTCGCGCTCATGTAACGGTTACAATTGCTTTGGGAATCCAAACTTAAAAAGAAAACTTCTCTCCCGGCATCATCCTGCAAACTTTTATTACTATCCTAGCTTTCCGCCCGCGGATTCGCCTCGTGAACTTCACATAATATGGCCAAATTACATGAAATCTTTATAAATTGTAGCCTTTGTCATTCTGACGGGTGAGCAGTATTACTGTAAATTTTCATAAAAACCCGTTGTTTTTGCGATAAGGAGTAACAAACATACATACTAACTTTCGCATTTATAATATCTAACAATCTTTGATGACGATAATGCTTCATTAATTCTAAAGATTTATCTTAATAGCGCGCCGAGCTTGATACGTAAATAAAAACTTTCTTTTTTCTGTCGCAAGAGGTTAGCCAGCATAGTGGATACACTTATAATGTGTTAGTTTTTTCATTGGATATGTTTGTAATTTAAACTTAATTAAACTCATTTGAATGTTAGTTTAAAGGAATGTTTGAATATGTGATGTTATTATAATAATGGTGATTTTGTGGCTGTTCTATTGAAAACATATATTTTATGTATTGGAAATTTTATAAGTAATCTAAAGTTGAAATTTTAACAACAAATCAGATATTTTAACAATATAGGGCACCTTGTAAAAATATGGTATGATATTATCGTTAATATTTAACATAGAAAGGTATGGTGTTAATGAAGTGTATTTCAGAAGCATTCCATTCAAATTGCAGTGATTGAACTTTGCTGATATATAAACAGAACCATAATAATAAAGTGATAATTAACTGGATAATACGTGTTTTACTTTGTCAGTTTCATCCTGTATTTAACTATAGCCGATCATCGATAGTCGTGGTCAGAAGGTCGATTCTGAACAAGTTCGAACTCACTCAGGTGAGTGAATTTTACTTTACTCATATTATTACAATTTATACATACCCTAAGTCAAAATCTCGTCAGAAAAGGTTTATTTTACTATTATCTTATTATACATTTATCTGTAGGGTTCCACATTATCGTTGACACATTTTATAGACTACGCAATTTGAATCTCATAGCGGATTCAGTGTGCGAGATTCGAAGTGAGTTTCTCAGAATAGTGCTTCACATCGTGCGTACGCAGATGGACGCACGATCTAATAAAATTTTCTGGATTTCAATAAATGCAGGCTGCCTAACCAGACCAAGAGGCAGCACTCTTGAACATAATTTTATTCGTTCAGCCTTGAAGGTATGACAAACATTGATCGTTTATTGATCATTGTCATCAATAATTAATAAATATGCGCCAAACAACGCATCAATTTTTTCGAAATGAGGATAAATACCCATACGAGGTACCAGAAATACCAGATAAGGATTTAAGTCAGGAATCAACCCCGGGACACTAGGTACGCAGTGGTGGTATTAGCCCTTGATTAGGGTTCTGTTTTTTAAGAGGGTTCTGGTAGTAAGTACCCCCTACTACTATGCATATGGAAATCTGGCCTCAAACCACATCCTTTTCCCCAATTTCATTAATACCTTCAGCTAGATTTTTTTAACTGAGATTTCACTCTGTTTCTAAGGGAACGTTTATAAAAAAGATTAGGATGTTAACAGCTCTTGAAGTGATAAAGAATAGCGTTGTAACTTTTAGTGCTGTGGCGGATTCAGGATTTTGGCTTGTGGTGGTTTGATTCATCCAGGATTTTAGTTGCAGAGACGTGAATATTGGTGAATATTTAAAATTGTTTTAGATTCAGAATAAGAAAATAGTACTTAGTTAATATAAGCAAAGTGGATATTTCATGATTATGAGATTTGTATTGCTCGTGGGTGATATCTGACTTAAGCGGCCTTATGCCACTTCCCCCCTCGCCTTAGATCCGCAGTTGTGCACCGTATGCACAACATTCAGATGCATTTAATTAAAATCCTATTTAATAACTTACGAACGAATCTTGCACAAAAATCTAAATACATAGACACGCCACGATCAAGTGTTTTGGAACGCTCCCTAGAAAAATGACACTGACAGTTGTCAAAGGTGTTGCAAGAACAAAAGTTTTATCACTATTGATGGGTGTTTAACTACGTTATGCACTTTTCGAAACGTGACAAAATATCACATCGCAAACTTTCATTTGGCAAAAAACATTTCTCAAAACAACTTTTCGCAAATTTTTAGTTGGCAAGTCTATTTTTTGGCAAATTATTGGATCACTAATAATTGTTTGGTCATGTTTCAGTTGGCACAACATAATCTATCAGCAAAAATAATCATTTACATTCGCTATAATTTGAGTAAGTATGTGAATAATGTGAAGTGACCATTTGGCCCAATATTTTTTGGAATAAAATATTTGCAAAAATGAAACATTTGCCAATTTAACATTTGCCTTAAAAAAACTTTGCAAAGTAACATTTTGCAAAATGATAATTTGACCAAATGAATAAAGTGCGAAATGTACAATTGCTAAAGATTCATTTGGGAAATAGAACTTAGGCGATAAGTTTTTGGGGAAGTGAAAATTGGCTAAACTGGTACACCAAATAAAAATAATGATAGAGTGAGACTAATGAAGTCTAAAAATAAATAACGCTGTAGGTCTACGTGCGAAACATGATTTGTACGACTACTTATATACTTTCTTATTTTTTAAACGAGACTTTGCTACTACTACTCGTGTATTCTTCAGTAGTATTTAAAGTTTTATAGAACTTCAAGAAGCTTAATTAGTGGACTCAGTTAAATTTACGAGACTTAGTGTACTAGCCTAGCTAAGCTCGCAATCTCGATTCAAGCAGAGTTTCAGTCATTTCACGAAGAATAGGGCACCAAAGCAGCACTCGAGTCTTCAAACTGAAAGCATGTATTCCGTGATTTGAAACCCTTTTTTGCGGAGAAAGCTGCAAATTTCGTATTGACTTTGAATAAGTTCATAAAACCAAAATAATTTTTTTTTTATCGTTTGATCAGAGGACGTAATTATTCGACTAAGCTAATTATTCCACGATGATTAAAATTATTTTAATTCTACGTTTATCATTTATTATATTAAAAAACATTTTTTGCGTTCACAGCACAAATATAAAAAAAAACAATTCCCTGCTTCAAAAAATAGTGGTTAAAACTAAACAGAACTCTTGTATGACTTGCTGAAGAACCAACTCGAGTGCCATTACCAGAGTATCCATGTTGTGATTAAGAGCTCATATTGTTTTAATGAATGAGTCGAGTTCTGTATTCTGTCAGATTTATCAGCTCAAAAATAAATAATTGGAATTATGAGTTGGCTTTTAGTATATTTGCATAGTCTGTATAGACTATGCAAATAAACAAATTATTGTGGTGCGGACTGTTCTGGCCCCTGACTCCCGAACCAAATTTCGCCGGATTGGCATTACATTACTGTCACCAAAATTTTTTGTGAACCTGAACTCTTTGGAATAGGTTTCAATAATTTCTTTTTTGACATTTCTGCAATGCTTGTCCAATGAAATTTTGTTCAAGAGTCAGGCCCCAGAGGCCAATTCCAAAAAGTTGAGAGTCAAAAAAACTTTTGGTGACAGTAATCTAATGCCAATCCGGCGTAATTAGATTAACATCCACAATCAGGCCCCTGAACCATTCCAGGGCCCTGACTCTTGAACTGTTGGACAAGTATTGAAGAAATGTCAAACAATACATTTTGAAACCTTAATACAAAGAGTTAAGGTTCAAAATGTTTTTGGTGACAGTAATCTAATGCCGATCCGGCGAAATTCGATTCAAGAGTCAAGGACCAGTACGTCTACCACGAGTTGCCACTTTAAACTTACATTATCGTTTGTGTAAAAAATTGTATTGGGATTTGATATGGTCATTGTCATGCCATGTCATGTCAAACCCCAAAACAAAATTTTACGCGAACGATAATGTAAATTTAACGTGGGAAATCGCGGTAGACGTACTGAATTCTTGTGAAACTGCCTAGGCTGTTCAGGGCAAGCTACTAATATAGAAATCTGTAGTTCAGGGAAAATAACTGTGGAAATTGGAAAATTAGCTATAAACAAGCAACACTGACCATTATTTTTGCCTGAAAGTGATTTTTGCGCTCCTCATTTGCGATCAGGGAAATTTTTGATTTTCAAATGATATTTCTGCGTAAACAATATTCTACGTTTAATATTTCCAACTTTCGCGAAAGTGTTATTTCGTAATGTTTACCTACAATACGTAATAAATTCTAGCTAAATTGCGTGTGACCATTGTGAAGCCGGACCATGAGTGCAAATTATGAACATAAATAAATAAATCGTTTTTCGGAAAAGTTGACAATGGTTTTCGAATCAATTGTGGTGGACGTGTTGAACAGGTTCCTTGGGGACTACGTGGAAAACTTGAATAGATCTCAGTTAAAATTGGGTATATGGGGAGGTAAGTGTTGCTCTGCTATGATGTCATACCCACTTCATGTCTGATAGTGGTTTTTTATAACCATGATTAAAATTTTTAGGTGATGTGGTGCTGGAAAACTTGATCCTAAAGCAAAATGCATTGGAGGAGCTCAATATACCCGTTCAGACAGTGTATGGACACTTAGGTAAGTGTTTTTATAAGCTGTTGAATGTATACTAATATTGTATGATCTCAAACTAGTAACATTTGTAAAACAAGTTATAAATAAACTATGTCACACATAGGTCATCAAATCGATATTCTCAAAAAAAAATGTTTGATTTTTATTGATTTACACTAAAAGTTCTAAACCTTCGCCTTATCATTCACAAACAAAACAAATGATACTGTTTTGTTTATCTGATTGAAAATTGCACACCTACTTACATTATGATAATCAGTAAATGTGGGATTCTAGTTAATTCCATTTGCAGTGTAAAGCTAAAAATAAAGTAAAACATTATTGTTAAATAAAGGGGTATGAGTAATTTTGTGTAGACCTGTGGCATATTTTTTTTTTAGCAGGAATTTTATCGCTGATTTGAAGCAGCCTAATAAGGAAACATATCTGAGTGGTCAGAATTGTTCTAAGTGATATTGGAGCCGAGATATGATTTCTTAAAGTATTATTTTTTGCACTAAAATAATAGCTCCGAAATATAACTTTATGGAGCTCTCAACTAACAGCTGTTAAAAAAGATGCAGAAATAAGAGAGGAAGGTATTTCGCTTTAAGATGTACATACCTGTTGGGTATATTTTTTTGATAAAAGTAAATCAAGCAATACATCAAGTTAGCTAACCATTATGATAATATTGCTTACGAAGCAGTAGATGTTAAGTATCTGGCATTAGGAAGTGAAACACGAGCTATCACGAAAAACCACCTCATTGTCAATGTCAAAAAGACATTTTCTTATGGTCAATATGTAGATCTTCTTCTCAGTCGTTCACGCTTGACAGAGTGGTCGTGGTCATACGATATTAACCGATTGTTGTGCCATCGCCGATTTCGCGATGCTTCGCCATGCAGCGAAGTGTTTGGCGGAGTGGGAGCAATCGTTGATGCCGGAGTGCGTCACCAAATTGATAAGGTCTGTCCACCGTGTCGGGGAGCGCCCGCGAGATCAATATGTAAATAGGAGGTATTAAATTCTTTTCGTCGTTATTAGAGACATTACATGGGAAAAACACCTGAAAGTCTTTTTACCTACAATACAAGAACAATATTGGCCTAATATTGCACCTGACCATTGAAAACTAGCGTTCTTAAATCCTAATTGCATCACATGTTTATAACCAGTTTTAACGATTATAAATGATGCCGCTTTTTTACCTGTTTCTTGGTATGGACCAAGTTCAATTGAGTAGTTAGTACTCAGCTCGGATATAATAGGTTGGAGAAGAAGTTTCTTCGCATTTTCCTTCAAAACATTTTTAATATACAAAAGTTATGATGAGATAAATATTCTTTATTGCACATCAAATAAAACATTACAGCTTAGGATTACAAGATTATGATGAAGCAATTAGGCGGTCTTATTGCTTAAAAGCAATCTCTTCCAGACAACCCAAGTAGAGGAAAATGTCAGGAAGGGTAAGCAAGTGCACAAAAAACTGAAAAAAATAAAAACATAGTTTATTTACATTCAACTAAAGTATGTAGGTGCCATTTTGTTCCAACTAAAGTATGTAGGTGCCATTACTTTTTGCCATCTTGTAGGTATGATATGGATATGAACCCATTGCTATAGGAATTGTGAGGCTTCTGATCAAAATACCGCTACAAGTAGTTTTGGCAGTCCTCTCGTGGTGTTAACCTGACACTGCCTAAAGAATTCTGAAGAGACCGAAACAGGTGGAAATCTGAAGGTGCAACGTCAGGACTATACGGTGGATGCATTTTAACACAGGCAAACCTCTTAAGTATCGCTGAGTGGCTATAGATGTGTGACTTGTGTGAGGTGTAGCGTTATCATGATGAAAAACCACAGCTTTTCTGTTGATTAATTCCGGCCGCTTTCTCTTAATTTCTTGCTTTAATCTCATCAGTTGTTCGCAGTAGAGTTCCGAATCGATGGTCCTGCCTGGTGGTAACAGCTCATAATGAATAATGCCCTTCCAATTCCACCACACACACAGCATCACCTTGTTGCGAGTTAACCCGGGTTTCGCCACAGTCTGTGAAGCCTGACCGGCCTTTGACCATGATTTTTTTCGCACGATCTTGTCGTACGTGATCCACTTATCATCACCAGTTATCAGCTTCTTCAAAAATGGTTCGGTTTCATTACGTCGTAGTAAAGAATCACAAATGAGTACACGGTTCATTAGGTTTCTTTCAGTGAGCTCGTGAGGTACCCAAATATCGAACTTTTTTGTGAACCCAGTTTTTTTCAAATGCGCCAAAACTGTTTTGTGGTCAATTCCCAGTTCTTCAGCTACGTCGTAACTACTGATATGCCGATATTGCTCCACTTTTTCAAAAATGGCATCCATTTTATCCGTAATAGGGCGACCAGAGCGACGTGCATCTTTGACATCAAAATTTCCGGATTGAAAACGCTTAAACCAAACGTGTGCTATTCTCACAGACACTGCACTAGGTCCATAAACATCGCAAATGTTTTTCGAGGCTTGCGTTGCATTTTTACCTTTTTTGTAGTAAAATTTCAAAATGTATCGAATTTCTTTATTAGATTCACTCATCTTGACAGTAAGAAAAACAAATGAAAATCACACATTGTCCTAATTTTTGAAATTTGGAATTATCTTCTTTAAAATTTAAAATTTTAATGATACCAAAACCAGCCAGATACAAATAGTATAGCCAAAGATATTTTATTACAAGTTCATTCATACTATATGCGAAAAAACTATTTCCCCAACCTAATACTTTAGCTATATGTATGTGCTTCATATAAAGCTTGTTCCTCTCGATATGTTCCTTCGTATTAATAAGGTTCGGTGAGTGGCCGCGATTTTCAAAAATCACGCCAGCATTACCCATACCCCTTTATTCAAGGGGTGCAAAGGGGGTTTTTTCGCATATTGCCACACATTGTAAAAAGAAAACCTGAGATATATCGTGAAAAATCTTACATACTAACATGAATAAACTCAAACTCAAATATCTTTATTTAAATAGACTTAATCACTACTTTTAAATAGTCAAAAAATATACTAAATAATAGACATAAATACTATAGTAAGATGAATATATAAATAAACAGTATACAAACATAATGCGACTCTCCCACTGCGTCGGAGGAGTTGATTCTTACTGAGAAGACCCGGCGAGAAACTTAGTAGTTACTCTTTTAAACTTGTTGTGGTTTAAATATGCAAGTTAGTAGAGTACAATTTGTTTGTTGAGAAAAAAAAACTGCTTTAATTCTAACATTAATAGACAGAATAACCTAACAAGTACAGCAAAGCTACAGAATATAAAACAATAGGATGTACTAAGTCATTTATACAATTCCAAAAATAAAAATTGTTAGTCATTATACACTTAAGTCCGGTATTTAATTAATAAGTATCACAAGAGTAACTGATCCCGCACTGAGCAGAGAGCTTTCATCCCAGGCGTTTTTATCTAAAAGGTAATCATTGGTAGTATAATACCCCTTTTTTAATAAAACAAATTTAATGTGGTTTTTTAATCTGTGCAGCGGTAACATACAAATTGCCTGAGGAACTTTGTAGTAGTAGTGTACACCTTGCCCCTTAAAGGATCCCAAAACTTTTTGTAATTTAAAGAATGGAAGCGCAATTTTATCCCTATTCCTAGTATTTTTGGCGTGTATATCGCAGTGTTTTGTGAAAAGACTGATATTATTTCTTACCAAGACTGATATTCTTTCGTACCAAGACAATACATTTGTAAATAAACTGGGAAGCCACTGTAAGAATCACAACTTCCTGAAAAAGCTCTCTGAGTGAGGCCCGTGCACGAAGCTTATAGAAGCGTTAGTCATAATTGGTTAAAATCATATCTTTTTAATAGGAAACAAACAATAGAACTCGAATATTTTAATAATCGAACCAAAATTTAAAAAAAAAATACATCTGACACCATACCTGTAAACGCTTCAATACCTCAAGGCAGTGTGTTGGGGTGTCTGCTATTCCTAATTTATATAAATGATTTTGCCGAAGCTTTAAATGAATATTGTGTTATGTTTGCGGATGATATATCTATCCTCGTTGCCTGTCAAGACTCTACGAATCTTAACAAATACTCTTCTACTCTTAAAAATATTCTTCTTAAAACAAAAAACTGGCTAACCGAACATAACCTACAAATAAACATATCTAAAACAGAAGTAATGTCTTTTCACCCTCATCAGAAACAACAGCTAAACTTAAATCTAAAATTGAATTTTGACAACAAAGATTTTGTACTAAATAATGTAAATGAGCATACGTTACTGGGTCTTGTCAATGACACCAATATAAACTGGAAGCACCACATATTAAAAATACATCGTAAATTTAGCAGCTTTTCGTATGCATTACGAGAAATTAAAAAACCACTGACTTAGCCACTGCGATGACTACTTACTATGCCTATGCATATGCGTGGCTCAATTACGGCGTTATATTGTGGGGCAGTAGTACCGACGGACCTTGTTTACTAACCTTGCAAATAAAACTTCTAGGAATACTAGCCAACATAGACAGCACTGATAGCTGTGTGTAGACCCTATTTTCTTCTTCTTCTTAGCGTGTCGATGGAACACGAGAATTAATTACATCGTAGCAGCCCAGGATTCAGCCACTTGTATTGCGCGGATCGACTGCCATCCATTAAATCCGCTGGCGTGCAGGTGTTGGGGCACGCCGGGCACGATGTTAAGTGTGCCATAGTTTGCACTGCACCGCAAACACAGCCCACATCGGAGCTTACCGAAAATCGATCCCACCTGACCAAGTTCTCCTTACTTCGGCCAACCTGAGTCCGAAGCCTGTTTAAGGACTTCCAGATCGGCCATGGTAAATCATGTCCAGGAGGGAGATTCTCGGCAAGCGGGACAAAAGGAGTAGGCAGAGAGGCTTTTTTGCGCCAAAGTTCACATCTGGCCTGTGCGGGTTCGGTAGAAAGTGGGGCGACACACTTGATAAAACTGCGACAACTTTTTAGCCTTTGGGGCACTGAGACGTAGCCGTGCATAGGATGCCGTGAGTCGCTATCTGCGTTTGCCCTTTCAGTAGAGCTAGCTACAGCCCTGCGGACTTCCGGAGGTGCTATACCAGCTAGTGGATATAGCATTGACACTGGGGTAGGTTTTAGACAACCAGTGATGACCCGGCAGGTGTCATTCAGGGCCACATCCACCAACTTGGCATGACCGGAGCGGCTCCAAACAGGGGATGCGTACTCGCCAGCTGAGAAGGTGAGCGCTAGCCCTGTCGTCCGCAGCGTGCGGCGTAGCTCCCCATTTGGTGGTAGTAAGGCAACGCAGTAAGTTGTTCCGCGAGTGCACTTTCTTCTTGGCGTTTTCGCAGGTCTTCTTATAAGTAAGACATCTGTCCCAAGATATCTCGTTCAGTTGTTGTGCGAGATTGGTACTCCCTGCCACACAATATTGAGTTTACGTCTTGCTTCTCTGTTGCGCAGGTGGAATGCGCAAGACTCCGTTTTACTCGGGTTTGGCTTCAGTGAGTTCGCCTCGTAGTAGCTACTCAGATTATTGAGAGCTGCAGTGAGGTTAACCTCAACTTCTTCAAACTTGGAGCCTTGAGATGTTAGTGCCAGGTCGTCGGCGTATAAGAAGCGGGACGTATTTATGCTGGATGGTTGGTCATTGGTGTAGATGTTGAAAAGGACCCTATTTTGAAAAATATAAAATCGTAACTGTTCCCTGCATTTATATCTTAGAAATATGCAAGTTCGTTCGTAAATACCCTAACCTATATACAACACGAGATAACAATATTATGAAACATCAACTTCGCTACAGAAATAAACTAGCACTACCGACCTCTAGAATGAAACACCACTCTTCCAGCCTATTAGTAATGTCTATAAAAATCTATAATAAACTACCAGATTCCTTAAGAAACATAAATAACAATAAGAACTTTTTTAATGACCTCAGAAATATACTAATACAAAAAAGCTACTACACTATAGAAGAATTTTTAGAAGATAAACATTTCAAATAATTTGAAAAGTGAATAGTTATACTAAAAACCAAACTATTGATATAAATATATAATAAAAATATTCTCTATACCTGAATAATAATCTATAAAAATACCTAAATTATAATCTTTATACGAGTATCTAAATAATAATTAGATACAATTTAAAGTATAAAGATGTGGTCTCTGCCTACCCCGTTGGGAAAAAGGCGTGATGGAATGTATGTATGTATAATTTAATATTATTTTGTTGCATTAAAATTTAATTTTCTATGAACAGTGGTTTTCCTCCTCTTTATTTTTGTTGTGCCCGTCAGGGTTCATGGTGCACTATTTAAATATTCTTTAAAATCTTGTACTACACTGTGAAATGCAATAAAGAATTGAGTATTAAGTAAAAAAATATTTTGTAGTGAATAAAAATTTGTCCTTCTAATCATAATAATTATGCTGCGTCAGTTAGTGGTGAATTGTAGATCTATAAATTTAGAACTTGGAGCCTAGTTTGCAAGTATACATATTTGAATAATGGGTCATAGTATTATTCGCCTAAATTGGCGTTTTAAGGCTAGGAAAAAAAACTACATCAATCGAATATTTACGCGAAAGTTGTATTGTAATATCGCCAGTTTTGGTGGCTCCTCCCTGCTACCGACCTAATTTACAAGGTGATCGTACCACTTAGCGTGTATAGACAGTAGCCTGTAATTGCCACACCGTAATATCGTTCAGGTCGGATGACATCATGCCCTCAAATCGGGCTGAATTCGGTCTGCGAGTTTAACTTCGCGTTTATCTGAATGCGAAGGTCACTGTCTGACCTCAGCTACATAATAAAAAGTTGTTTAGTATGCTTCGATGAGGCTTATCAGTGTTTTTAATACACATTGTTTCTTGATCCATCAGCAATACATATTTCTAGAAATAGTCCTGCCGAGTTCGAATTCTTTTTTTAAAACATGCATTTCGAGCCGGTATTACAAAAGGACTGTGTTAAAACCTTTTTTCCTGATCGATTTCACATCTATCTAATCCATTTGCTGTCAAATCAAGTTTTACAATAACGCACGCAACTTTAAGTGCTCAGCCAGACTGCATACGCGGACGCGACGCGACAAATTTGAACTTAAAAACATCATAAATATTGAATGTCCATAGTGGAGTAATTTAGCGCAAGGAGCGGGCGGGCAACTTGTGCCATAGCTCCTTCTTCAAGTGACCCCAGTGCATGCGCGGGCGGAGAGCGAGCATCTCAAACTTATTGAAGTTACCCGAACTGGTTGTTATGGCTTCTTCAGAAATAAATATCGAGGAATTAATAAGTACAGTTCAAGCACGTCCCGCATTATGGATGTCCAACGCAACATCGACAGTATAAAAATAAGAAAACTAACGTACGACTATGGAACGAAATGAAATTACTGTTTTCTGAACATGGAGGTAAGGTATTTATTATGAATACAGGTAAATAGTTTACATACCTACATATGCAATATATCATATTATATATATTTTTTCTCGGTCAAAGTTAATTTCATTAACTCCATTTTTAACTTTTAACACTTGCCATCTAAGGTAAGAATTTTCCAAAAAAAATATAATACGTCTTCTTCATCTTCGCCCATATTAAAGTTTATAAACCGCTGGACACGACTACACTCGAACGAAGCTCGCGCTACTATTGCGGACACTCATCACTCATGTCGCTCACCGCGCCGCGCTGCCAGTCTGGCCGAACACTAAAGCGCTGTATCTAGTTGGCAGCAACAAGGCGCGGACAAGACGTTTCATACGATTAGTACGGCAAACTAAGCCACTCTAATAGTGGCCGCTTCTCCGAGCCACAAGGTTTTTGTGGCGGCGAGGACTGGCCCGCCTCACGGGCACACACCTCAGCCACTAGTGGTTCCGTTTGTTGACCTTGTCTTATAACCCAGTTAAACCACTACTCGCCACGTTTAGTGGCCGTGGCTGGTAGCCTATAGTGCGGCAGCACTTATTGCTGACTGAACCAACCAAGGATTTGGTGAAAATTATCGACTTTTGAGTGTTTAGGGCTAACCAGTAGGTACGCTAACTAAGGCTCTTTTTGTAATTTTTAATGCTCTGACTTGAACTGTAGGCAGAAGATAGATCATAGCTACGTTTACTAAGCGGCACTGTCCACGGACCGTAGCTGCAAATACGTTTATCCGTCATCAAGCGCTTGGGTCACACGCTTGCTGCTTAAGCACAGAACTAACAGGCTTCAGAGTTGCTGTATGCATTTTATATCTAAGCTGCAAACAAACATATTATTGCAGCTATACATGACATGTAAGAATTGCCCAACTTTGATATGTTTTGTTTTCAACACAATATTTGTGCCATGTGACTCACAATTAGATACGTGGATAAGATGAAATCAATTCGTAAGAAAAGAATCTTGTAGCTTTATTTACTAATCAATGGCTTTCCTTCATCAGCCTCTGCGTTATTACTGCTACAAACGCTGTTACGGATTTGTTTACCGTTTGCTATTTGTTAAATTTTGATTATTGTTTGATATATTTACGCTGGAATTGTAGTTGACCGTACTTGGAAAGTGAACCTAGAGACTACTGCTTTGCCTTCGATACGACGATCCTCGGTTTTCCAGAATCAATAACTATTTAACAATATGCAGTAGAAGATCATCTACTATCTATATTACTACGAGGGATATTACTGTTCGTTACCTAACATATACCCTGATTCAAAGCTTCCTGATGAACCGACTCTAACCGGCTTTGGTGACCGCAAGCAATAGTTTTTTGTTGTGTTGGGCTTCTCTTCAGTCAAAGACTGGTAAATCGCTTATAAAACCTGCACCACGGCAGGGATCGGTACCGCTTACTCTAATCCGGATTTTGGAAAGGTATTTTAAATAGTTGTTTTCCAAATTTCAATATGATAAGCATATATTGACTTTCCCTATACAAAGCGTTACCAAATGAATCACCACAAAAAAATTAAACAAATGATATCGCGACGGCATGCTAACAGAAATTACAAAAAAGCGCGAAAAAAAGAGACAGGAGATAATAGGGTAACCCTGTTACGTGCTAAGTGCCCTGAGACCCTTTCAATATGGTAAGCTCATTGGAAAGAAGTTAACTTCATTCGAAAGGGTTATCTTTTCGTAAGACTTACACTACCGATAGGGAAACCCTATCACATGGTTACCCTTCAATAGGGTCACCATACGAATAAGCTTAATAAAAAAAGGGGTTTTGCGGGCCCTGCTGAAAACAAGACATCACGCTCTAAGATATCACGCGGCCTAAAAATAATAAGGACTATCTATCGAATCAATCAGTCGATACCGGGGCATTTACTTTACTTCAGGCAAATAACTAATTTAATTTAGTACAAGGAAAACGTAACTTATTTAATTTAAAATGTAAACTTCAAAGCCGATTTAGAACCTGAATTGTAAAATGAATTGCAAGAGGTAGCTATTCATAGATGTAAACAAAAATTTTTCCCTGAATAATCGAAAAATAATCGTAGTTAGTGAAACTCTTGCTATTCTGATGCTGATATATGTTGAGTCAAGATTATTTGATTGTAATCTATTACATTTGGTTAATTCAGTCAGCAGCCCTTACGTTTAAGCAGATATGAACTTGTTTGGTAAACCGTTCGATTGAAGTATGCTAGCTCGTAGCAATGGAAGTATAGTTTATTTCTGGCTAATACTGTAGTGTGGTGTGGTGTGGATCGGACGTAGCCAGTGCCAATGTGTAAAGCTTGACGTGCTTTCGTGTGTACAGACATACTTTTTATTATGTACGTAACATAAATTAGAGTGTTTGTGTCATCATGTTATCTTATTTGGACGATTTCGACTTATCACATGAACACAAATTACGTTATTTTATGATAGGTATCCAACCCATATTGTTTTCAGTGAGTTTACATTAAAAATCAGATTTATAATAGGTCTAGCCGTGGAGTGTTGTTATCACTGTTGCTCAAACGTTATGCTAAAAGGCGTACCTATCTATTTTTATAATTAGATCAACAAATCAACTCTCATAAAGATAACGAAGTGGCGTGATAATATAGTCATCTAATACGCAAAATGTCTCTAAAATAAAAATAAAATTAGACTAGCTTTTCTTCTTTAAAATTGCTTGCTTAAACTATTCTCTTTGTTATAATCATAACCAAAAAGTACGAATATTAAAAACATATCATATCTCTTTTAATAATTGAATTATAATAAAAAGGAAAACATAGGGACATGCCAACAGTGGCTATATATTTTTTGGAAAAAAAAATCCTTTACTAGCAATATCCAGGGAGGGAACAGGGGACTACGTTTGTATGGGTAAACGGCGCTCTGTCGCCTGCCTACGGATTGTATTTCACATGACGTGTATGATTTCAAGTCAAGCCCTGGAAATATTTGGAAAAATGCGAAACATGTTTAGAGTACGTTACTTTTTCTGACCCCCATCTGCCAATTGTTGGTGAATCAACTATACTTGTTTTAACTACATGTTGCATTCCATACAACATAAATATTAGCTGCCGAAGAAGTTTGATACTTTAAAAATAGCTTGATGGGTCATGATTATGATATTACTCGTAGAATAAATTAAGATCGGAAAGACAGGACGCAGCGCTTGTGTTGCAAAGACTTACAAGGCATCGCGGCTGCGCAGTTAGCATACCAAAATAAGGATTGATTATTTGTGAACCCAACTATAGCACCATACATATTTCGATTTCCAGAAAAATACCTAGTTGTTTATAATTTATTTATTTATTAACACAGATACAAACAAACTTACAGCTACTTTACGCGTTTATATTGTTATTCAAAAATCTATTTTATAAAATTAAGGCAGTGTCATGTTAACATGTAGGTAATGTGTTGATTACCTTTAGGTTAACAATAAATAAATAAATATGCGCCAGACAACACACCTCTTGTCATGATCGCGAAGTAGGGATAAATATCCCTGTATTACGAGATACCAGACAAGGAATTAAGCCAGAGGTGTATTTTAGGACACCCAGACCCGAGTCAATTTAGAAAAGATTGTTTCCTGAATTGACCCGACCGGGAATCGAACCCGGGACACTACAGAATTTGAGGCGAGAAACCGTGCTACAGCGCACTATGCCAATCGTGCCGACAAACAATAAGGCGTTAATACAATAGTACCTGTTAGAATCAGTTACGAAATACAATTGTGAATAATCAAAATGTTCGGTCTACCAATACTGTATCTTTCCATTTTACCAAAACTTTTACCAAACGAACCGTTGCTATAATAACTGAAAGGACTTGCTACAAAACGTGAAATGTTATTGATATTTTATTTATGTTCAAATATATTTTATTTGCAGGAAAACTAGTTCTTAAAATACCATGGAAAAACCTATACGGAGCATCCGTAGAGGCGACTGTGGACCGGCTCTTCCTCATCGTGAACCCAACGGCTGAAATCAAGTATGATTCCGAGAAAGAAGAGAAAATGGCACTAGCCTCCAAGCAAGCTGAGCTTGCCAGGGTTGAAGAGGCAAAAAAGAGAGAGGCTGAGAAAGGTTTGTATGTTACAAGTTTACCTGGTATTAGAGTGATTTGATTTTGGCTTTTCACTCAAGGTAAAATTGTAATTGCCTGCACCCACATTTACAGATGAGAACAAACTAGATGAGACATTCGTCGAGAAATTGGTCACACAAATAATAAAGAATGTGCAGCTGAAAATCACAGATATACACATACGCTATGAAGATAGTATAACAAATCCAAAGGCGCCTTTTTCGTTTGGGATAACACTTCACAATCTGTCCGTCCATACCACCGATGAAAATTGGAAACAGACAGTAATACAGGAAGCTGTTACCAAAATCTTTAAGGTAATGTAACAATTATTGTAAGGTAAAAAATGGTAATAATAATGGTTGCGTTCACCATTTGGCCAGAAATTGAAAAAAAAAACAAATAAATTAGTTAGTCATCATCAAATCCCGCAGATTTCTGCCTCCCTGGACAGACAGATAATCCGATACGTTTGATAAGCAAATCCAGCTTCAGCACTTAATATACTCATAAATAATTCATTTTACATTACGCCAGGGAACTTATTATTTATTAAATATTTAGTACAATAAGGCTTCTCAATATCATTAAAAATCTTTCTAATCCTTACGATTACGTTCTTCATAGTTATTTTCTTTACTGGTCTATAAAATCCTTATTTTATAAACAGGTCTTGAATTTAGAAGGATTAGCAATTTACTGGAATCCTGGAACTGAAACATATTCGAGATATGATGCACAAGAAATTAAATCAAGACTAGAAAAAGAGATAGCCACAAAATCATCACAGCCTGCATTTTATAAATACGGTAAGACACGCAGTCTCATATTTAATTAATCCTACTGATAAGATTTTCTGTATTCATGTTATTTATTTTTGGTAACCTATTCATTTGTATCTCAAGATAGAAAATTAGAAACTAGTACTTTTCTTTTGTTATAGCTCTGGGTCCTATAAATGCCTCTGCAAAATTAAAATTGAATCCTAAACCGGAGGGTGATACGCCAAAGTTCAGCTTGCCCAAAGTCATACTAAGTCTGCACATGGAACAATTATCAGTGAGTCTGACGAAAACCCAATACCAAGATATGATGTTGCTAGCAGACTCAATGGACAGGATGACTAAAGGCGCCCCGTACAGGTATGTTAATGAACAAACATCGCGGGCTAATTGACCGTTTTATAATGGTATCTTTGTGGTTTGTTCTGCTATTTATAGAAGAGGTCAGCTAACGTTGGGAGGTGTTATGACTTATGTTTAAATAAGCATTTGATGAGCCTACGAATGTGTGTCAAAGATGTTTGATATTGTGAAGAATTGTGGCCAGGTATACATACCTGGCCACGAATTGACGTCTCGAACTCATTCCTTGTTGTAAGGAGACTTGATAAGTCTGAGTCAAAAATGAATAGAATGAATACTTTAGTCATTTTATATCGAGAATTAAATTATACCTATCATTCATACATATTCATAGGAGACCATGACTTCTAGAAAATAAATTATTTTACTGTAGGGCTTTCTTGCAGACATTAAAATCTCGGATTGTTAAATCCGTTGTCTTCTAAGTAATACATTAATCATTAATCTCTGTTCCTTTTTACTGTCTAAAAGAATGGTCGCCAACTTCGTACTGGCATTCCGCCAAAGAGGTTAAAGAACCCTCAGTGCGTGCTAAACTTATGTTAGAGGATAACGCAATGTTTAGATATTAATTTTATTCTATGTTAGTTTGCCATTATCTGAAGTGTATTTGTTCAATATGGCCACTTGTTACTAAAATCAACACTAAGTGAGGATAAGGTTGTCTTAAAATGCATGCATTTGCTAAATCTACTAATCAACATCTGATTAGGAAAATAGTACACCTTCTAAACCCAGTTGTAATATTCGGCTTATTGTATTTAATACTGCCATACTCATAGCAAGACAAACTGTACATTTTAGTATTTCCTTGGTAGCAAAATGAAAATATTAAAGTTAGTCTGATAGTTATTAAAATTAGATAACGATCAGACCAATCATACGTAGATGGGTTGCCTTGCCATTGCCTTCAATACATTCCACAATAAAGACCACGGGCAACTCGTTAGCTACGCTCTGCCTAGTTTCACAAACTTAGGGAGCGCCAATGGAGTTATGTGAATGAATGGGCCAGACTTCAATATTTATTAAATTGATAAGATAAACGAAAAATAATTATCCATTGGCTAAACAGGATTAAAATAGTATACTTACGCTCTTTTCCTCGCCTTTCAACGCCTCCGTGGCCGAGTGGTCTACGATCTCGGCCCGAAACTCCGGAGGTCCCGGGTTCAATTTCCAGGTCGGGCAAAGTGTCTTTTCGGATTTTCCGGAACATAGCCCTTGTTTGTGATCACTAACCCGCATTTGGCAAACGTGGTGATTAAGCCAATACTCATCAATTGTAGCGATGACTTGATTATTTCAATGATGTAGGCCTTTGCCCAGCAGTGGGACAGTTTAAAGGCTAATTACTTTACGTTCTTTTCGTAACCGTTCTTAGGTTCCAGCCAGAGTACCGAGGTCGAGTACCAAGTTTTAGATGGTAGGAGTCCAAATAGCCTCTTCGTCTTTCCGGTTTGATGTCCAAACACAAAACTGGAGAACAGCTCCTTGAGATGTCTAAAGATAAACTTGGGTCATTGGTAATGCATGACTCATATTATGTTCTTTCAGAAAATACCGTCCAGACCTCAAAACCTACAAAGGCCACTACAGAGAGTGGTGGCACTTTGCGTTCAAATGCATCCTCGAGGAGGAGGTCCTTCGCAGGCGCAGAAACTGGGACTGGACGCACATGCTAGCACACAGAAATCTGTGCAAGAGCTACGCCACTGCATACCAGACTAAACTGTGCAGCAATGGAAAAGTTGCCACTGAACATCAAATCGTACTAGATCAAGCGGAGAAGACCCTGGATTTGTTCAATTTGGTCGTCATTAGGCAGAGGATTGAGATGGAGGTTTGTGTGAGATTGTCTTCACAGGATGCCGGGCTTTATTATCTTTGTGGTTTCTGCTTTAAAACAAGACAGTGATGTAGGTATATATTTTTTAGAACAACTACAACT
Source organism: Udea olivalis (assembly GCA_947369235.1). NCBI lineage: Eukaryota > Metazoa > Arthropoda > Insecta > Lepidoptera > Crambidae > Udea > Udea olivalis. The sequence goes on from OX376347.1 coordinate 7,216,366, forward strand.
TTATATTCCTTACAAAAGTCCTTTCAATGCAAGGATAATCGTATGAAAGAAAATTTAAAAACACTTTAATACTAATACAATTATTTGATATACTAAAAGTTACCTATTAGTGGCTATGCTTTTTATGTGCCTCTACAAATGCAGAAAATGATATAACTAACTTAATATTTTTCAGGTTGAGAGGCTGGGCAAGCTCGAAGCGGAGGCTAAGAAATCTCGTGGCTGGTTCGGTGGCTGGTGGGGCGGTGGCTCTAAAGATGAGGAACTAGCGGCGGGAACTGCTATAAGTAAGCACTACTTAATGATTATTACTTTTTTTAGCATTTTCCCGCTCGATATCTTCCAAGCTTCGAAATACGATATTTTTTAGTTTTCCTTCTTTAGATGAGACTATTTATTGTTATAAACAAATATTTTTTGGGGGCAACATGATACGAATATTATATTGGCAGCGAATTTTCGTCTTGTCAGGTCAGCACAATAAATGGTATTTGGGTGCTTAGATTTGCCAAGAGGTAATCGTATAATAGGGAAACTATAGTTTGTCTAGTAAATAATGATAATTTTGACAGCTCACAATAGGGATCAGGTATTTTATCATCGTTAGTGAATCTATTCGAATGGATGGAAATGAAAAAATCCTATATGAACAAAAATGAATGAATACCTAAATGAAAAAGTTCGTTTATAGAAAGGATGGCTGGCTGTAGTGATGCCAAACTCTTAAAAGGAGCGAATAATATTTAAGATAAAAATCTTTATTATTATAAATCAATGTTTTTTGAGATTAATCGTATGACGGATAATTGCAAATCACTTTAATACTAACAAAATTAACCTACATATATTGAAACTAAATGTTGTGCTAGCCACCCTTAATCTTGAATTTAAAAAGTTAGAATAATTTTATTTCACAGCCGATTTTTCATTGTCTAGTTTTATTCGTTTGTAAGGCACTTCACTAGTTGGGCGGTACCCGTCATAAAGTACGATATTATTAGTAGTACATTTTATCGAAAAAAATGCAATACTTCATTAGCGTGAACTATCAAAATTATCATCCTACGAGTATATTAGACAAACTATAGGCGGTGCCATGTAAGTTCAGCAATATCAACTTGTTCACACATTTTATATACGAAGAGGAAACAATGAAAGTTTTGTTCGTCATGATGTCAATAGGCTTTCATTGTCCTTGAATAAGTTAAGTTACGTAAGGCAGCCGAATGTTAACTGAGCTAAATTGGGTAGAGACCGCCCACCAAAAAAATCGAAAGATTTACTGAGAAGAGAAGAGAAGAAATTTCAATGTAGACGTTACGATGAAAAAATAATAATATGTACGTAGTGTGATTTGCAAAGTGGACGACCAACTTCATGACGGTCGCAGGATTTTACCGAATGCAGGCCGCCTTCGACTGGCAACATTGTGAAACTATGAAGGAGGCTTTACTTGCTAATGAATAGACATATGCAAGGAAAAAATTTTCTTATATATTTTATATGTTGGTTTCTGAAATAAGATTTTTATTATAGGGGACCAGAAATCGCAACAAATATCTGTGGGTACGTTTCAGGCGGGAGACTAAATTATTGTGTTTTTTCACCTGTGCGTTCAGAAATATCTAAAGCCTCACCTTATTTAATCCTGTCGTTTATCTTCGTCTGCCTAACAAGCTTTAACTACACACAAACTATTGATTTTCAACGACTAATTTACTATTTATATACCTACCTATTATGTATTTTTATGTTCTATAGAGATTATCTTGCAAGTTTATTTTACCTTTCCCTATTAGATGTTGTGTCGAGGACTTGACCAAGAACAACAAAACACTGTGTTTATACATGTAGAAAGCTTTAAAATGTATGGGAAATAGGTTAGGAAAAAGTTTCTTCGCATCTTTAAGAAAATTCAATTTTTTTTTTCATTTAGTTTATTTATTTACATTCAACTAAAGTATTTAGGTTTTGTTCAATTACTTTTTGCCATGTTGTAGGTAGTGACATGATCCCATTGCTATAGGTATTTTGAGGCTTCTGATCAAAATACCGCGACAAGTGGTTTTGGCAGTCCCCTCGTGATCTTAACCCGACACTGCCTAAAGAATTCTTAAAAGACCGAAACAGGTGGAAATCTGAAGGTGCAAGGTCAGGACTATACGGCGGATGCATCAACACCTCCCAGCCAAACTCTCTTAATTTTTGCTGAGTGGCTAAAGGTGTGTGAGGTCTAGGTCTGAAAAACAACACCCTTTCTGTTGAATAATTCTGGCCGCTTTCTTTCAACTTATTGCTTTAATCGCATCAGTTGTTCGCAGTAGAGTTCAAAATCGATGGTCCTGCCTGGTGGTAACAGCTCATAATGAATAATGCCCATCCAATCCCACCACACACACAGCATCACCTTGTTGCGAGTTAACCCGGGTTTCGTCACAGTCTGAAGCCTGGCTGGCCTTTGACCACGACGTTTTTCGCACGTTCTTGTCGTACGTGATCCACTTTTCACCACCAGTTATCAGTTTCTTCAATAATGGTTCGGTTTCATTACGCCGTAATAAAGAATCACAAATGAGTACACTGTTCATTGGGTTTCTTTCAGTGAGCTCGTGAGTACCCAATTATCGAGCTATTTTGTGTACCCAGTTTTATTAAAATGCGTCAAAACTGTTTTGTGGTAAATTCCCAGTTCTTCAGCTACGTCGTAACTACTAATATGCCGATCCTGCTCCACTTTTTCAAAAATGGCATTGATTTTATCCGTAATAGGGCCAGAGCGACGTTCATCTTTAACATCAAAATTTCTGGATTGAAAACGCTTAAACCAAACTTGTGCTACTCTCACAGACACTGTACTAGGTCCATAAACATCGCATTTTTTTACTTTTTCCCCAACCTATTACTAAATGCCACTGATAAGGTAAAAGCTAATGTCATTCCTATAGATTTTAAATATGAATTTTACATGAAGAAGCTAAGTGGTTTGTTTCTCTTGGCTCTGCCCTTGGGTGTGCTTAAGATTAATTGTGTTACTGGTTCCATTGGTTCCTGGTTGTGCCAACAGGAAAACCTCTTTTTTATTATGCCAGCTCATACAATGCACAGATTCAATTCGCGTGTCCAGGACCTATGGGGCCAGTTAAAAATACTATAAAAAACTCACTAACGTTCGTCGTTTACAGTGAAACAATTCGAAAAGGCCATGACGCCAGAAGAGAAAGAGAAACTGTTCCGAGCCATAGACTACCATGAGAACACGGCCCCTCTCCATCTGCCCACGGAGTATGTGGCCATAGAGGCGCATTTCCGCCTTGACAGGTTACAAGTTGCCGTCAACGATGTTTCCGAAGTGCTGAAAGCTTCTGTTGATAATGTCGAAGTGGATATGAAGCAGCGGCCCAGTGCTAACGCTTTGAGGTAATATATTACTGTTTAATAGCCTACTGAGAAGGAATTAGAACCCCTTTTTCCACGAAAGTGGTAAGTTACTGTCAACTATGTCGCTTCAATATTTGCGTCAACATTTTCGAAGTAGATGTAACAGCAGCCCAGAGTTGACTCAATATCTAAGTTAAATGTGATCGAGTTGTTGTCTATGCACTGGCCATTTCATGAACGACATTATTCCTCTCATTTTAACTTTCTCTAGTTTTCATAACTAGCGCAGAGGAAACATAATTTTTTACCACTACCACTGAACGCTAGTAATGCCTTTGTTTTTTTTAGGTTGGACGTTCAAATGCGAGCATTCACCGTGACTGGCGTGAGGCAGGGAGACTATGAACCACAATTAGTTATCTCCAAGGAACTCACTAAGGACGTCAACCTCCTCAATGTGGTCTTCGAAACTAATCCTTTAGGTGAGATACTGAAGTGCGCAGTTACTTCTGCTGCTGACCGTACCGGGGTACAAAAAACCTAATGCAAGTTTATAAACATTTTGTACAGATGGCGGTTGTGATCAAAGAGTCAAAGTTTCGGCGCGGCCCTTGCAGATAGTGTACGATGCTCAGACTGTCATAGAAATTGTCAATGTATTTAAACCCCCCACCGAATCAACAGCATTGACAACGTAAGTAAACCTATCATGCTATAATACCTATTCATAAATAAACAAAGTCTACATTTAGCCTGTTTGATTTTTTAATCACTTACAGCTTCAATGCCCTAGTAAGTAAATGTACATCATGATAGGGCTGTAATCAGATTTATATGAATATACATTTTTAGCTTACAAGCCGCCGCAGAAAATAAACTGTCAAATCTAAAAGAGAAGTCAGCGCTCGGAATGCAGTACGCAGTGCATCATCATACGTTCATTGACATTGATGTGGATATTGCCTCTTCTTACATTATTGTGCCACAAACTGGAATTTACAAAGGGTGAGACACTTAATTTTTAAAACCTTTTTTGAAACCATTTTCTACACTTAGTTTGACTACAGATGAACTCGTCTCTTTTTTGACAGAGCGGTTTTTTTGATTATCAGTTCTTAAAAGCGAGCACAGGGGCGGATTGGCAACGTCGCATATTTTGAACATTTTCGTGAGTATTTCGTGTAAAATGCGTCGTCACCGTCGCCAATCCGCCACCAGTGCACGCTCTCAATTCAGTCAATGCCTAAATTGTCCTTTTACGTCATTCCTAGGTTTATGATTAATTGATCCTTACCATTAACATCTTGATGTATGATAAACAGGGGATGGTTTCAAGGCAAACTCGTTGTGCATACAGATTGCGTCACGTTAAAAAGATAGCTAGGCGACAGTGGAGGGGATGTTTCATACCATTAACTCGGCCCTAAATTCGTTCATTGCGCAGGTCCTGGCCAGCGTTCTTTTCAGATGACAAAAACTATAGTTTATTATTCAAAATAAACAATGATTATTTTCCAGCAATGAATCGTGCGTTGTGGTAAAACTTGGTGCTATAAGCGTGAAGTCATCTCCGCGCTCGCACGCTCTAGACGTGCACAAACTGTATAAGGAGGGTCTCGCAGATGAGGATATAATGCAAGAAATTAAGCACCATAGTTACGACAAGATGTCACTGGACCTTACTGAGATGCAGGTAAATGGAAAACAATAAAACATTTTTTTATAGGTCCCAGTGCGAGTTTTACTCGATCAAACGCACCGAGAGCGCTAACGTGAATTTGTATGACATTCGTGGTAACACATTTGCGCAAAAGTTTTAGCAAGGAACTTTTCTCTTGGTTCTTTGCTATGTCTTTTTTACCCGGTTTACCGAATCTAGCACACCGATATAGTACGAGTTTCCTAACATCATACCTGAAATAGACTAATCCACGCACATATTTTTTCTGGGGCGCCTTATGAATTTTATATCACTTTTCATGGATATTGCAGTAAAATCACTTGTCCCAATTCCGACTACAGCCTTTATCTGCATTATACTTAAGAACTGTGAAATCTTTAGTTAATATCGGCCTCTTTTTACTCTCTAAGGACTAAAGTGGTCACTTTAGTCCCGCTTCGTAGGGCTATATTGGCGTACTTTTAGAACATGAGAAGTGAAAAAATAGTTAGTGAAGTCAAACCCATGATCATATCTACGAGGTATACGAGGGCGATAAAATTATTTGGCCTAATTCTTACCACAAGCGAAATCTACAAATTGTAACGGTTTCAGATCGTCATAGCAACATTACAGGAAGACTGGCAGTCCGCTATAGCATCCAACGAAGCCACACCGCTACATCTTTTGGAACCCACAAACCTGGTCATACAGATCCACAAGTGCCTCATCACGAACGACCCGCGACTTCCCAAGGTTAAAGTGCGCGGGGAGCTTCAGAAGATCGCCATAAGTGCTTCTGAAGACAGGTGACCATTTTGTTCATAGCTTCGGCTTATGTCATGACATTATAAAGAAGACAAATGGCCTCATCTTATTCCTCGCGTGAACTCTTGAATATTGTCAATTCATACTAGTAGATCTTCATCCCATGATCTCAATAATGTTTCTTTCTAGAATTAATTCAGGTGATATGGTAAAAGGTGGACTGATACGTAGCCGGAGAACTTAAAAGCCAACACTATAAGACCCTAGTGAGAAAACATGCACAAACTCATGAAGAACACCATTAATAGTACTTTATGACCCTTTCTCACGAATTACTTAATAACGAATATTGGTATTTGCAGATTGTTAACGCTATGTGAAATATTAGTAAGCATGCCACTTCCCGATTCTGAAGAAGCAACTCAATTGAAGGTATTTAAAATGTTTTATGCATTTTAACAAATGTTTTGTTTTGTTTTTTGCTTGACCGTTTTATATATTTTTATCCAAAGATGTTTTGCGTGCAATTTGCGTATACTGTTACTGGTAAAATGATAGAAGCTAACGAAGCGAATGTATCACCCACAACGGGTAATTCCCCTATAAATGATGGGACAGTCACTGGGACAACTACAGTGGTAATTCTAAAGAAGTTCTAAAGTTCATGTCACATAGTTGTGTTAAATAATTTGTTATTAGAACACTAAAATTAGTATTTGGGCTTCATTTAAGTAATTCACCATGTGTTAAAGAACTTATCACTACCACATTGGGATAAAATTAGAATGTCATTTTAGGATGTAGCATTCAAACTTTGAAAAAAGTCGTAATTGTCGTGGAGAGTATATTTACTTACATGTTATGTAATTCATTTAGCCAATAATGTATTTAATTCAAGTGTCACTTGTTATAATTTTCTTATGCCATGTTCATCTTTCTCAGCCTAGTGAATCAAAAGGATCTAGTTTGTCATTGCTAAGATACCTCGATCCCGTGGAGAAGCAGAAACGAGATTCAGCGAGGTCCAAAAGGAAAACTGAGGAGCAAAGTGTGCAATTGACTGAGGTGGAGGCGTTCTTTATTATGAAAGGCAAGGAGTTCAGAATTTTGTGTATTTCTTACAAAATTATTAGCAAGTCCCATACTCGTGTGGAATTACTTATCCTTTTTATCTTTTATCTACAGAACTGACCCTCAGCATTAACCGCAAAACGATTCACGGAGCTAAAACCTACGACAAGTTTTTGGTCTTCTCTCTAAACCAGCTCGAACTGACGGCTGTTCAAAAGACCTTCACCCTTGAAGCTATAGTTCGTCTCGGTGCCGTCAACATGCAACACCACAGAGTGGGATATAAGATCATCAATATGATTGAGACGTTGGAGGGAGATGTACCAGACAAAGCGCTGGTTGGGAAGGAGCCAACAAAGGATTCTTGTGAACAGTATCTGTTCACAGTAACTTACAGTAATGTAAGTGTGAGCATTTATTAAGAATTGACATTGCATATTCCTGCCGCCCGTGGCTAAGTGTCGGCGGCGGATCGGCAACGATCCGATGTCAAGCAACGCCAGTCAGGTCGGGTTATGGATGGGTGACCAGCCCGACCGAAATTAAGTGATGTGTTTTTCGGGCATCTCCGTGCTTCGGAAGGCACGAAACAGTTGGTCCCGGCTGACGTCGCAAGATATCAGTTGTAAAGCCTAGTCATAGGCCTAAAAAGGCGACCTGTTCACAACCTCTCCAACCATCCGCACTGAGCCCGCGTGTTGGAGTATGGCTCGTACCACCTCATAGTTGAGGTGAGGCCTGTGCCCAGCAGTGGGGCGTATATAAGGCTGTATTTGAATTCATACCGCTGTAATTCCATCACATACCACGAAAAGATGAGATAAGAAATTGTTTTTTATACCGAAATGGTTATTGATGTACACTGTCGAAAACTTTTCGCTACTTTTCACTTCGCTGAATGATTAGTTTCCCCAAATTATAGTTGGAAACTTTTTATTACGTAGGCTACTCTGACAGCTACTCTTTTTATTAGTCAACTGAATTGATCACCACACTTTACATTTTAGGTTGACAAAAAATGCCCTGAGTTCCGAAGTCACTACGGATCAGTGGAACAGCTGATCGAGTTGGACTTCACCAACTTACGCGTTTTACTCCATCTTCAAGGTTTGCAGGAAATTCTGGTTATCGTCAACGAATATCAGGTAAATATAAAACAAATAAAAGTATACACTATTTCTTCTGTAATTTAGAGTCGTATTTTTAAATGGATTACTTGTGTAATGTTTTAGACAAGGTTGCAAACCATTCAGAGTACAGTCGATAGAACTGCTAATGCAGGACCATTAGAAACGATTATGGAGGACGAAGAATTTAACGCAACAAAATCTAAAGGTGAGTTATACCTTTATATTTTTGCTTCACTTTTGTTTTAAAAAAAACATAGACTTAATTCATTATATTTTTTCTTTAAATTAGTATAACACCTTCTTCCACTGCTTCAGCAGTCCTTATTTGCAATGTGATTTCAAGAATTATTTATATTAAATCAGAGACACATTCTGTAGTCACTCGAGTATACTGAAAAAAGTCTGCTATTATGACGTTTCTATATTAAGAAGAGTTATATTTAATCACTTTTTATTCAAAACCACTAGTGAGCGTAAGCAAACCAGTCCGCAAGAAGCAGGTGGAGAGCATCCAACTGAAAGTGAACGTTAAGATCGGGGCCATAGAGATCGGTTTCGCGACGGACAAGCGGCCACTGTCCGTGGTCCAATTACGCGGGGCCACTACAGGGCTCGTCATGAAGACTTCCTACATGCAGGTGGACTGCGCGATAGCGTCTATAAAAGTGGAGGATCTTAATCCTGATACCATTCATAAAGAGGTATTTTTATTAGCATTTAACATTATTCCGTGTAGAAAAGGTCGTTGCGTTTGCCAATATTGTAAATCCGAATGATCTATGTCATGTAATAAGTACGAAGTATATTTGAAAACTGAATTACTAGTGTTAAAGGTCATAACTGTGTGAACAAAGACTGTGATACAAAACGAAGAAAACTTCGTCTACAGGTCATAGGTTCCTCATTTATGATATTACACACATCAAAAGTGTCTAGGGATCAACATATATTTTTACAATAACTTTTCTCCTGATTGATATTAATTAAAATTTTCTTTAAGGATTCATCAAATAAAGTGTTTTCGTTTGTCTACAGTAACGATAAACCAAGTCACCTTTGCATTAATAAAGAAATTTGCCATTTTCCTAATAAAGGGATTTTTGACATTTGAACCACTAACATTAAAGTTCGAAAAAAAGACTGAAATAACAGTTTTCTTTAAAATTTTATTGGGTAACTTAAACAATTAATAATCCGTGTTTCTACCGCGAACACTAACAACACAAGAACATCGGTTTGGCATACTCAAAATGAGTTCATCCAAATCACGCTGTGGAATGGCCGCCCATGTTCGTTGCAACAACAAAAAAAGGTCTTCTTGCGACTGGATACCCTCCATATTCGGCAGAGCTCTTCTCTGTAGCATATCCCATGCATGCTCAATCGGGTTCAAGTCTGGCGACTGAGCAGGCCAGGGCAGGACATTGATGTTAGCTGCGGCGAGAGTCTGTCTTACAACTCTTGCGGTGTGCGGTCGTGCATTATCATGCATTAACTGATATAAGGGACCGATTTGAGCGTTGAGGTTGCCTCTGATCCAAATCAACTCAGTTCTTCCGCCGATCCAAATACCCGCCCATACCATGATGGTTCTATAACTATAAGGATGGACTTCCTGGCAGGATTTTAATCGCTGTTGGCGTCCAGGGGTTCTCCAGTGTCGTATACGTCTTGTATCCGATCTCATACCAAAACGAGACTCATCAGAAAAGCACACGAAACGCCATTGTTCTTCTGCCCAATTTCTGTATTCAAGAGCCCATTGATATCGAATCCTACGATTGTGCATTGCTATAGGTGGTACCCTTAGCGGTCTTCGGGAATGAAGGTTCACTTCATGCAAGCGGTTTCTGACTGTTTGGTCGCTAATTAAGTTCCCTGAAGAGTGATGAAGCCTCACGGCTAACATCATGGCGGTTATTGTTGGAGCTCTTCGAGTTGTGATTTGAATGTATCGGTCTTGTCTCCGTGTGGTGCAGCGATACCGTCCTCCATGGCGCTCAGCCACGGTACCAGTGCTTCGGTAACGTGTCCAAAGTCGACTGATGACACTCTGACTTGTATTCGGAGCTAAAGCCACAGTACGTTGCCGGGAACCAGCTTCTTTCATTCCCACGGCTCTGAGCATTTCTTCCCTGCTTAAATGACGTCGCCGCTCCATAATAACGTTGGTTTTAATCAGTAGTAGGGAAACAGTAGCACTAATAATGTCTTCAATGCGTTGTATGTTTTTATAGGGAAAATATTGACAGCTGATTTTCATCTTTTACTCGAATTTGATTGACAGTTCCTGTTTCAAATTATGAAATGCACCAAAAAGGATCCATATAAATTTATAAAATCATAAATTTATTACAAAGCCACATCTCAATCTCAAGAAATCCGCAAAAAAATGCTTGATCCCTAGAAACTTTGGATGTGTGTATTTATATCCATGTACTAAACCACACATAACGACATCCAACAATAACGTACCTTCGTCTTGTTTCAGATATTGAAAGTGTTAGGCGGCGATGTGATGAACGTACAAATAGTGATGTACAACCTGGATCAATATCCGTCGGTTTCCGACGTGAACATGTCCATAGACGCTCAGATCAGCTGTCTGCGTATCGTATTCCTCAACTGGTTCCTGACTTCTATGCTGGTATGTAATTTTCTTTGCAGCTTAGCGTTTTATCCAAATCATCAATCATCAAACTCCCTTAAGAAACTTAATTTTAGGTAATGATACTCTTGCGTCATATCTTTGTTAATCAACATACAAACCCTGAGTTGCCAAGATAGCTTAGTTTTATGAAAATGTTTGATGTTAAAAAAACGTTGAAACTATGCAAATATTTTTATTTTTACAAAAACTGGTCAACATTGAATATAATCCAGAATACCGTAGGCGTGATAACAAAGTAACGATTGACGCATTTTGTATCTCTACAGGAATTCCTAAACAACTTCCAAACCGCGCAACAAGCGATCATCGACGCGTCTTCCCAAGCGGCGGACGCGGCGCGCGCTAACGTACAAAACGCTTACACGAACTCGACGAAATTAGCTCTCAAAGTGCGCCTCGCGGCACCCATCATCGTCGTGCCGGAGAACTCCACCAGCCTCAACGCAATGCTCGTGGACTTGGGTCGCATGAACTTGAGCAACAAGTTTGTGGATCTGCCCGTCGCTGTAAGTATTTGACCGAGCTGCTGAGCACATGTGACTTATCAGTTCTTTGCTCTGTCTACCCTTCCACTCATAACTGCCACACACATTACTTTTAAGGATTCCTTATTTTTGTTATGTTAATGTAGTTTAACACAGCATTCCTCTTCATATTTCATTCGTAACTTGACCCGTTTTTTCATGAGACTCATGAATAGACCACGCTTTAGATCCATCAGCTATCATCGCTTGCCACTAGGTTCAATTGCGATCAAATGACTCCTCAATAAAATAAAAACAGTTATTCATCACGCAAATACGAGTACCTTCTTCTGAGGAGAATTCTTTTATTAATTTTCAACAGGACGTCAGCAACAAAGTGACAGTAGACGAGCTAACTCTAGAGTTAGAGGATATGAAAGTATCATGCGTCCAACTCAACGAGGCTCACGGCATCCAGCAAGAGAGAAAGCTACTCCGCCCCACCAGCTTCAAGCTGCTAGTCAAGCGAAGTCTCTCTGCCTGGTATGAGACGCTACCCGATTTAGACGTATCGGGACGGATGAAGACTATCGCGGTAAGTAACCAAAGATTCTCAATTTGACACAATAGGATATTTTTTTTGTTGAGGTATTATCAGAAGACCTTTCAAAAATAGATAGGTGGTAAAAAAAATGTCAAAAGCACCATAACTCATATAGAAATTTTAAATATCATATTTTTGGACTTGCCCAAAATGCTATACAAACTGCCATCTGCAAAACATTTCTTTGACAGCTAAATTAAATTTTGCGTTTATGAATAAAAACAGTATAGTTCCTAACGCTATAAATTGTGTAATTATCTAATGGTATAGATTTTCTCACCCGAGTTTGAAGGGCAATGAATAATTGTACATAAGTGAACAAACTAAAAGTTTCATTAGGGCCCTTTTTTATGTATATTTTGATTATATTACATAATTTCTAGAAATACTGCATCAATATTGGCTGAAACTCTGACAAATGGTGTTCAAGATTGATTACGGAATAATAATATCAAGGCGAAATTTGGTTCCAAAAATAGGCTAGACGACTGAAAAAAACTATTTAGTCCGTCAGTTAGATTATCGAAAAAATCTGGACACGTATCATTTTTTCTTTTTTCTCGTAAACGAAAAATGACGACCATACAGTGCGTTGAAGTTTCGCGTGACGTCACGCCTAGGTACAATTTTTACTCAGAAGTGACGTTACAAGTGAACATTGTACTGAAATGCTCTTTATCTTTGTATTTTTTTATTAATTTGATAAAGCGAAAAATATATGTCTAGTATTTTTGGACGTTTTAACGAACGAACTAAACAGAATGCCATTTTTTTAATGTTGTCGACATCCCTATTCCCCAAGCTAAATATTGATTTCATTTCTCTCTTACTTCCGACCATTCAGATATACAATTTTAAGCAACTAACGAAAGGAATTTTTAATGTTTTTTGTTGTACCGGGTGATAATGAAAAGACTATGTCTGTATACTGTGTATTTATATATCTATATTATTATAGTAATTATGTCTATTATTTAGTATATCTTGCTTTAAATTTGACGATTTGAAAGTACTTACTATGAAAGTATATTTGAATAAAGATATTTAAGTGTGAGTTTGAGGCAGTAAGTGATGTAGTAACTATGCAAGTGAAAATTTACACTTTCTGAGTATGTCATATAATTTTTGAAAGACCTTTGATGTCACCCAGTTTATTTTGTATGTTATTATTCATACACACAACCCTTTCAATAACCAAGTTAACTGCTGACTTCTATCATCGAAGATTAGTCAATAGAAGTATTTTTTTACAGATAACTGTAGGGCACAGCGACTATAAGAGCATAATGAAGATCTTGAATCAAAATCTTCAAGAAGGTCAAGCAAAGGCTGACGAAGCGAAGACTCAAAACGTGGCCAAAGTGACGTCCAAAGCGACTGTAAAGAGCCAAACTAGCAGGGTTCAGAGCAAGTCTACGTCCGTCGCTGTTGTAGTGTCGAAGGAAACTAAGAAGCCGAGGACGACCATAAAATTCTCCTTTACTATGGACAGCTTCGTTATTGACTTAATGAACACCGTTAGCGTAAGTATATTTAGTACTTCACTTCTCATGCTCTAAAAGTACGCCATTATAGCCCTACGAAGCGGGACTAAAGTGACCACTTTAGTCTCTAGGGAGTAAAAAGTAATTAGTTTTTTAATTACATTCATATGACATAGACAAACTCCAACAGCCAGTAAAAGTACACTGTTATCTGTGGAGTGTGGACCATTTCATTGCGCAAATGTTGAGAGTTTTAGTTTCATGGTTTGTCCGCAAAGATTATCTGTGGAGTGTTGACCATTTTAATTGCGAAAATGTTAAGAGTTTTAGTTTCGTGGTTTGTCCGCAAAGAAGGTTGCGCTCATGCGATTTAAATTGTTAATCTGTGACTGGTACAGTTCAGAAGATAAAACTGACCGCGAAAATTTCAGAACTTTTGTCGAGTGTTGTTGTTTTGTTCGGTTTTAAATGTTTTTGTACTAAATTGACTATTTTTCTCGCACTCAAAGTGAAAAGTACAGTTTACACCTCGAGACTAAATGCCAACTTAATATACTCTCGGTTTTATTGACTCCCTAGCACGCTCGGGAGTTAAACCACCTCTGGTATATTATGGCTTCGTTTAGTCCCTCGATATAAAATATACTATCATATACACTCGCGAGCAACCAAATCGACTCAAGCGCTACCTCTACATTCAAACATTGTTTCAAATAAAAGTATACAACATTTAAATAAAAAATATGTGTCATTTGAAAGCTTGAAACCTAAGCTTTAAAAAAAACATCAACACCATTAAATAAAACAAGTACCAACATGTTCATTTGCGAAATTAGGGCGGATGGAACAAATTACTCACTACGCTTCCTGCGAGTGGCGCTACCCTCTACCCCTAAAAAAACCCCCGTGACCCTTCAACCCTTATCACGACTTATAAATAACACTCCAAACGTATAAATAATACTTATGGTACTTTCGGTAGCCTAGTGAGTGGTTAGAACTCCGGACTGCAGATATCGGGTCCCGGTTTTTTGCTAACATTATTTCACAAAGTGACATCAGCAGCTGTCAGTTTACTCCGTCTAATTAAAAATATGACTAAAATCTCCGGTAAAACAAATTTTAACCATATCAAACAACATGGTTCAACTTTCTATGGCACATCCTGTATTGTTTTAAACTGGTTGATCTATTCCACAGTCCGAAGAGTCCATGTTCTCGAAAGACGTCGAGCTAGCTCGGTTTTGCCTCGCACTGCTGTCGGTCAAAGGACGTATGTTCTCCGACAACTCGATGCATACCTCTGTGCTTCTCGTCGATTGCACGTTAGATGACACGAGGCCTGGGCGAGGCGCTAGGATTACCAGGTAAATCGCCATGTTAAACATTACTGAATAAAGTTATAATAAGGTAAATTTTCTTGATATTCTTTCAGTTCGTTTACAAGTTGCATTAATTTCTGCAGTGTACCAATATATTTTGTACCCAAAACAAGCTAACTTGGATTTCTTTTGCTGTATCGAAGTGAATATACATATTTATCTATTTCGCGCTTGGCAGGTGCTTATTAGTGTAACACTTCCGCATTGCTTCTATAGTATTTTATATCATTTTTTCACTGGCTTTTAATCGTAAGTTATTATAACAAACCGTTGGAGTTGATGACTATGCCAATAATTTCAGGATACACGTCAGCCTTGATGGTTTTGTTTTGATTAAAGAAGCAGTAACGTAATTACCTCACTGATTATATTCCCAATTTTCGAAAAAGCTTATATTGACCAGCTTCATCAATGTCAATATGTTTTCCCCAATCAGGTATCTTGAACGCCGAAGGGATCGCACGGAACCAGGTATGGAGCACGCCGCAGACGACACCCAGTCCGCAATCATGGAAGCGCACGACAAGATTCGGAGCATGATCGACATCACTTACACTATGAAAAACTCGGATATCTTTAGTAAGTTTTTAGTAAATAATCAAATTAATATATAAATATCTGCACACATTTTTATCTGGGCAGCTAAGCTTTTTGTATAGGTGTCAGATACTGATATGGATAAAACTGAGATTCTCGAATAAATCCATGATATATCCCAGGGGCCAGCAGGACATCTTGTGAAGAAGCACAAGTTTTGTGTTTGGATGGTATTATTTATTTATTTTAAGGATGTATTTTGCGATAGAGATTTGGAACCCAAATTACAAGCTTTGCTTCGTCCAGGGTCTACTTGTAGCCATCCAGGGCCTGGTAATAATCCCATCCCAGAGTTACTCACTTAACTTTTATCAACCAGTTGACATGCGGATATTCAGCTTCAACCTTATCCTCGCGATGGATTTCCTGACCAAGATCGCCGAGTTCATGACGACTGGCCTCGCGGAAGACGCGCCCGCCGGCAAGCTCAAAGAAGACATCAAGGTCGTCAAGTCAGCTGAAAAGTCTGTCGACAGCATTTCTGTGAGTAATCTGCTTTAACTATCTCTAGTTCCAATTACTGTTGGTTTCAAATTTTACATGCTCAGCAATTTGTTTCCCACTCGGCCAGCCACTAACTTGCCAGACTAATTTAACCTCTTGCTTTTGAAAGTCGCTGTTAATTCTAGATAATTTCTTGCGGTCTCAATCACAACCCTCGTTATAACAGAACGGTCTTTATTGCTATGTGAGAGAAATAACTAGCCAACCAATTTTTGTTTTATGTTACTGAAATCAAAAACTATTTTAGATAGAGAAAATGGAGATAGAGATCGTACTTTGTTTCTTTACCAGGTTTTAAAATGAATTTTAATGTTTGATTGAAGTAAATAATGAAGTTTTACTTCTATACGCACTACTAAACAGGAAAAAATATTTGCAAACAGAAAAAGAAAGTTTCAACGATTTCCACGCCGTCTTCGAGTGAGCCGCAGAAGATGGCCATGATGACTGTCAACATCAAGATTGAGCAACCAGACATCATTTTAGTCGAATCGCTTGAGCAGAAAAAATGTGACGCCCTTGTGTTGAACGTAAGTTTATTTTTGTATTACTCTACACTTATAAATATTTTTTGGAAGCAGACAGCTACATGTAAAACTTTTGCTTTGGAATTGCGATGATTTTTGAAATTGATTTACTTTAAATGTGTTGAAATATAATAACTTCCTTTTCTTTAGAGATCTCAATTTGAAATTCTGTAATTGTATTTTGTATTTGCATTCAATGATAGGATCATATAACCCAGTAGACTGATGACCTAACGCTTAATGCAGGAAGCGTTGGAGATTTATGTTCAGCAGTGAAATTCTAAGAAATATTGATTGATTGATGGCTTCAGCTTTTGAATATAGCAGTAATTCAAATTCATTTATTCGTCATCACAGGTGGTACAAGCTGACAAGTTATAACATCAAAAAAGAACTCCATGATGCGCCTTCTGCGGCATACGAAATATGTAACACATTAAAATAATAGTCTTTTTTACATAGGATTAGAATTACAAATTAAATTAATAATAATAAATAAAAAAAAAGCCAATAATTCAAAATTGATGTCCTTAAAGTAACCATTCAAGTCACAAAAACATTTTTCCACTAAACATCTCGACAGTACACATTTAAATCTATTAACATTGTAGTATTTTAGTGGTTCAGGAAGTTTATTGAACACTTCAGGGGCCATTGTGAGTATACTTTTTCGCATTATTGCAGTTTTACAAAGTTTGTGAATTTATTGGTCGAAGATTAGGTATATGCATTTTTTTTAACAAATGAGGATTCAGCTTAACGAAAATACACAATTCTCAAATATACAAAGACGGCAATGTTAACAATTTCAGAGTTCTAAAATATGGTTGACAGCTTTCTGTAGGCTTCAGACCGCAAATAGCTCTAATGCAACGTTTTTGGGCTCTAATTAGCAACTCCCTCTAAGTCGAGTTACCCCAAAATATCACGCCATAGCGTAAATTTGAGGCAACGAAACCATGATAAGCTGAAACTGTATTCCGGTCAGCTGTCTTAGCTAGCTTGCAAAGTGTATATGAGAATATGTACAGTTTTTTACAGATTTCTATTGAATGGGATTCCCATGATATATTACTATCTATAATTATACCGAGAAATTTAGTAACTTTAGTGTCCTTTATTATGCTGCCCTTGTAGTCTCTCTTAGAATTAGGACTTGCTCGTCTTTGGGTAAAATACATTATTAGTTTTCCCCAAGTTAATTTTTAATTTATTCGATTCCAGCCATTTATTGATATCCCTCATTGTATTCCTTATGTCATCTTCAAAATCACCATAGTTGTTAACGTCTGATTGTATAAATACAGTGCTATAGTTCGCAAACAATATCATAGGAGGCTTGGTAGCCTTAATAATGGCATTAATATAAATTATAAATAACAATGGACCCAACACACTGCCCTGTGGCACTCCAAACTCGGTTTGTTTACTTTCAGATGTAAATGTTTTTTCTGCCTTGCTAGACACGCAAACTTGAGTGAGTTCAGTACGTTGGCTCCTACCGTGTAGGGAGAGATGATATCAGATCCTGAGCATTGCCACGAATACCACAACGACTTAGCTTTTCTAAAAGGATTCTGTGATCTACCTGATCGATGCCTTCGTCGTGTCCATATATACAGCGCATGACGGTATCCTTCTATCTAAGCATTGCATAGCTTAGCTATAGCTACTGTAGTGTTGTCATGTAACATGAGATCACTTTTGGCCAGATGGAAGCGCGTTTCAAGCTGCGCAAGACCGAGGAACGGCTGGTAGCGGACGGCGGCATCTCCGGGCTGCAGATGGTGGTGCGCACGCTGGGGCTGGCGCGCGCGCAGGCGGCGCCGCGCTTCCTGCTGGCGCCGGCGCACGTGTCGCTGGCGCTGTCGCAGCCGCCGGCCAGCGGCATGCACATCGACTTGTCCGTGTCCGACATCAAGCTGACCGTCTCACCTGGTGAGTGTAGACGTGTATATAAATAAACATACCGTAACAAGATTTTGAAAACACCCCTATTAAATTTACAGCAATAATTTAAATAATGCTCGTTGGTTTTGACAAATATACATGTAAGAAAGATGAACAAAGATGGAAGACTAAGAACCTGGAGTTGAGTTAGTAAGGGTTTGCAGCTCCAAACACCTAATTGAAGAAGCAATGGAATGAAAATTTAATTCAAGATTTGGAATCCGTTTCTTCTTACATTTGAACGTTAAAAATGTGTAAAGGTATGCAATTGTGTCTTAACATTTTTTTTTTAAATTTCCGCAGACATAATTGCGCTACTGAACCGAGTATTAGCAACAATCACAAGCAGTGAAGAAGATAAGACGGAGACAGAGCAGAAGGCAATATTCTACACGGATCTGTGGAGCATACAGCCATTTAGACCCAATTCTTACTGGTTCCTTAAAACTGGTAAATGAATAAGACTATTATATTTGTAATTCATATAGATTTCTATATCGAACCATAGACATATGGACAAACCAAAACCCTTCGACAAAGTTATTGAATGTTTGCTGCACAATATAAAAGTAAGGTACACTCTACAAACTGTCTGTGAAGTTAGGTTACTTTACTAACTGTGAAGCTTACACCAGGAAGCGAACTACGCAGTCTTGATTCAATACTAAGCAGATAGATAAATCAACGTGTAATAAAGTGACAAACATTCTCATTTCTCATTTTATTATTTAGAAGAGGCTGAAGAAGCAATCACCCTGGAAGATTCACCACAAGCAACAGAAGCTACTCCACTCACAGGCGAGATATGTCTCTTATCGAGTCCATCTATCGTGCTGTCGCTAGAAATGGACATCGGTAACGAGACCATTCCGGTTCTGGTCATGCAGGCCTCGCTCTCTGCACAGGTCAAGGACTGGAGTTCCGATGTGAGTCAATTCGATTACGTAAGCCGCTTTACCCTGCGTTTAGGATTTTTTGCTAAACTCACTTCCCGCCCGCTCCAGATTGTAATACGAAAACCTCATATCCAAGAATGGATTGTTTTTAGTCTTTAGCTACTGTCACTACTATGGATAGAAAGTTTTATTACCATCATCGCCGAAGAAGATTTTGCCACTTATTTACGTAAAAATTTTCTTGACGTTTCTTCAATGAATGTAATATATCGCTAACCAGTGCTAACGCCCAGGAGCAAAGGCACCTAAGCGCAAGATGACGGAGTTATTTACCAAATTTTTAATAAAGTGCTTATTTCATCAAATCAGGATGATTTTTAGCGCACTAAAATTACTTTTTGCCCAAATCGGACCGGATCCATAGACTTGGTAAAGACATGTGTCATGTTAGCTATCCACGAAATAGTGCCTAAAGACTTTAGAAACTTAGATTCATGAAAGAGCGAGAGAAATTCATTAGCTAAATCACCTGGGCTACTTGATGTCCACAAAGCACTTTGCTTTTTCAAATCTATACTTCTATACTAACATAATGAAGAAGAGAGATTTGATTGTTTGTTTGTATGCATTGGATAGGCTCCGAAACTACTGGCTAATATAAAGCTACATTATCATCGAGTAACATGGGCTATATTTTTTACTCCCATGTTACTCGCTGGCGGAAAGCTTGTCGCTCATAAATTACAGTTTACTTTTGAGTAACAATTCGATTCACCCTCCCCAGTTCTATTTGGAGTCGACGTGGGCAATGCAAGTGTCGTACTACAACATCGGCCGCGCGGTGTGGGAGCCGCTCGTAGAACCCGTTGAAGTATTGAAGGACTACCAGTACAAACATGTTCCCTGGGAGTTGAAGTGTGAGGTAAGTAGACGTTGCTTCTGTTAGATAACTTGGAAAATTAACAATTTATATTTTTTACTAATACTTTTTACCATTCATACTTAACGCTCAGTCCTTATTAAAATTCTACAAATTGATTGTTGTGTGCGAGTGGATCTTAATTCCGCTAACCTAACCCACGAATTAAGAAAAGACAATCAAAGTGAGGCACCCTTCAAATTGATGCTGTGCGGCCGTATTTGCCGAATTGTGTATGTCAGTAGAAATGAGACAGCTATACATGTAAGCGCTGCTTAATTTTTATAGTCGTTCCAGATTGGGGCGTTGTAGATATAAATTCTTAGGAGTTACAAAAGTTCTTGGTATGATGTTCTCAAATATGTTGTGGATAATAATTATTTGTCATTTTATGCTGATGTATTATTTACTTCTCCAGATAGTGATGCGGACCCAAGACAATGTGGCATCTATCGACACGGCAGACGAGGCGGCGAACATCCAAGCGGTCGCCCTGAGGCAAGCCAACAAGACTGTCACGATATCCAGCAGTGAGCCGCTAGAAATCACCATCACTAGGAGTGGCATGGAGGTAAACCATAAAACTTCTTTCTGATAATTTTGATAGCGAATTTGAATCATATCTTTAGTCGACACTCATATTTTGAATATTTTATTTAGTTTTTTACAACAAGAAACTTAGTAGAATATACAAATACTTAATCTTTTTGTGTTTTTAGGTGCTGACTCAGTTAGGCAATTCGTTTTCAGCTGCTATAGCTACTGAAAATGCTGATACAACAGTGGTATCCAAATCTAAAGTAGACGTAAGTACATGTAACTTATATTGTTGTTGTTCAGCTACAGTTATAATTTATATTTTTGATTCGTTTCTAATCTCGATATTGTTCTTTTAGGGTAACCAGCCGAAATACCACGGAGCGCCGTACGTTCTGCACAACTGTACCGGTCTGACGTGTAAACTGATGCTTCAAGACAACCACGACTTCTCAGTGTTTCTCACTGAGGAGTATGTGGTGTCAGATTACAGGTATTTTTTTTGCATTTGCACAACATGATTTTTATGGTTTTTTTTTTCACGTTTTACTGTCTAGAAATATCTCCTGTTCCTAGCCGGTGTCCAGTGGTTTGTGTAGGTGCTTCTATCTCCTAATGGGTGAATGTTTTGCTATAGTTGTGTCAGTCCTACGCAGTTTTAATCTAAAAAAATTAACAAACAATAAAACGTTTGTTCGCAGGGAAGTCGTTTTGGAGCCCGGTGCATGCTTGCCTCTTCAGCTCAAGCACGGTGGGCTAAATTTGATGAAATTGAACGAACCTCCGCCACCGCTGAAATTAAATGTTAAAGTAAGTGCCAATTATTCACTTATATGTACTTGCAAGTCCATTTAGGGCAGGGTTTTTAGCGGCGGTTGAGACTAGTGATGTAAAAACCTCGAGGCGTCGAGTTCTACTTTTGAAGTTTCCGAGCCTACGAGCCTACCGACTCAGTGAGCTCGGTAGGCTCGTAAGCTCGAGCCCAGCAGAGACGCGAGTTCCCTGAGCCACGCCTCGAGGCTTCAATAGAGTTCGAGCCTTCAAAGGAGCTCGAACCTTTCAAAAGAGCTCGAGCCTTCAAAAGAACTCGAGTCTTAAAAGAGCTCGAGTCTTCGAGATTTATAGAAGGTGACCTGGCCGAATCTGTCACGATATTGCGCGCCGGCTCGCAAAAAATCACTTGACGAAATTTCTTGATTCCACTAAAGCAACCACGTGATTTCACTAAAGAAAGTGTGTATTTATGAAATGATGATTATATATTCTACGTTTCAATAAATTTGAGTCAAAATGATTGTATTGGTACAAACTATAGCGTTTAGAAAATGCCAAGTCAGCGTTTTTGTAGAATTACTATATTTTTATTTGTAATAAATTTATTTTATGAGTTAGAAGCATTGTTATTGTTTAATAGTTAAATCAAACGTTATTTGCACTAATTAATAAAACACTAACACCTAACAACAACAGACTGAAGAATACACCTCTGCATCTTCTTTTCTTAGACATGCAGCAGGCCTTCACCTGTGTCCCTCGTGAGATGATCAACTGAGCGCTGCGGTCCAGGGCCGTTACCGAGGTCTTTATTGACATTATCCGGGACATGTACCATGATTTCAGTTCCATCCAGGACTGCGGTTGGGGACACGTTTCCCTTCCCTATCACCGTTGGAGTACACCAAGGGTCCGTGCTTAGCCCGTTTCTGTTCAGCGTAATATTAGACGTTCTGTCAAACAGCATCCGAGACCACCTCGAGCAGCCACCCTGGTTGCTCATGTATGCTGATGATATTGCACTAGCAGATTCGGACAGAGGACGGCTGGTACAACGGGTAAATAAGTGGAGGAATTCACTTGAAAACGGCGGTCTGAAACTGAATGTGGCGAAAACGGAGTAC
Source organism: Udea olivalis (assembly GCA_947369235.1). Lineage (NCBI taxonomy): Eukaryota > Metazoa > Arthropoda > Insecta > Lepidoptera > Crambidae > Udea > Udea olivalis. Next base: position 7,238,806 of record OX376347.1, read on the forward strand.
ATGGCCTGCAACACCACAGATCCCCAGTCCGTCCGCATAGGCGTTGACGTTGTCGAGCGCACGGACCGTGTCAAATACCTGGGATCTGTGTTAAGCGCGTCCGGGAGGTCAGAGGCCGTATTTCCGCGTCTTGGACCAAATGGCGTGAGGTGACTGGTGTCATTTGTGACCCCAAAATGCCGATCAAGCTGAAGGGGCAGGTCCATAAAACCATCATTAAGCCTGTCCTTTTATATGACAGTGAAACATGACCGTTACCATACTATTTTCGCCGTATGATGATATCCCTGACAGTTCATAATTGACAATTATAGTGATGCAACGAATGAAATTTAATCGATGGTTTCAAAATATCGGATTGATTGGCAAAGGAAATGGAATCGGATTTACCGATTTTGAATTTTAAATAAATTGTTAATGAACGGGTTATGGCTAATAAGATTTAATTTTAGAATAAAACGCGGTCTTTCGAAAATAATAGTTTAACTATATTAATCATTTACTGCTAGAATTTGATTCTTATAAACTGATATCAGAATCGGAATCGTATTTTACTGTTATTATTATTTGCTGGTCTCTTATACCTTTTCATGATCTTTTTCTCTTATTTTTCAAAATACCCTTCTGTGTTTGTAGTGTATATATTTTACCCCACAAACACATATTTTATTGCCTGCTTTGAAAAGGAAGACTCGACTCGAGCGTTAAAAAAGACTCGAGCCCTGAAAAAGCCTCGAGATCGATCGAGCTCTGCAGAAGGCTCCTGTTCTAGAAAAGACTCCCGAGTAGTCGAGCTTCCTACAAACCAGGCGAGCCCTGTAAACGACACCAAGCTTTAGACAAAAGGACTCGGAAGCCTCGAGCCTTTTGTACATCACTAGTTGAGACGGTATGACTCGATTTTCACACGAGCTGAAGTATCTGTTTATGAAATAGATATTATGCAAATGAAATTAGCAAACGCATAAGCAGATGAAATGACAAGAAAAAATTAAGTGTTGCTCTTGTCTAAGTCTTCTAAACAAAAAAAATATCTGTTCTGAAGAAAACTATTTACTTTAAGTTACCTATTTACAGATCGCAGAAATGGACGAAATAGTCCACATCCCAGTAGAACGCGCAGACAAGCGCTACTTCCCGCTCGGCCGCGGACTCACCTCAACCACGCTGGACAAGAACGTGCCGCACGTGGCCTGCGTGGAGCCGCGCGGACTGATCTCTGATGTGGTGATGCAGGAGGCCGCGCTGCACATCTACCTGAGGAGCGTGCTGCAGGTTAGTTTACCCAAATGTACTGTATGCCATACGGCATAAGGTACAATTTGCACTGACTGGTTTGCCTGAACGGATGCGTACGAATGCCGTGGCAGCAATAGGACTCCGTACGCGGGTCGCGCCAGGCGCTGGAATCCGTACGCACTCTGAGCGCTCAAAATTGCTTTCTTTACATCATGATTAAAATACAAAAAGTACACCTCAGGTGTCAGCAAATTTTTTATTAGTATGTAATCGCGAATATATTGAATTTTTTCGTTAAGGAATTTACTCAATAAAATTTCAGTCAAGTGTTGTGACGTCACAACAGTACAGAATGTTTAAGACTATCTGTCCTTCCGCGGCTTTTCCCACGTAGACGGTCTTTCCCGTCAAAGTACCGCCTAAATTTAAAAAAAGTAGCCTAGGTCACTCCTTGATAATGTAACTTTATAATTAGTGAAAGAATTTTTAAAATCGGTCCCTTAGTTTCAAAGCCGATTAAATAAAAACAAACAAGCAAAAAAACTCTTCATAATATCAGTATAGATTTCACGTTTTGACAGCTTGTGATGTTACTTTTTAATTGTTCAGGTCACAAATACGCTGTCAGTCAACGTGTCCGTCTACTACATGACGCTAAGCGGCAACGAGGTTCGTCTGCTCGGCGACGTGAAGCCGGGCGGCATCCTGCGGCTTCCATTGCAAGCTGTGCATACGCCTACCGCGGAAATATTCTTCTCAGTAGAAGGTAAGTTAAAAAAACGCCAAAGTGCAGCGCCGGTAGTGATGTTTTCTTTGACGTCTTTTCGTCAATTACTACTTGTATAGGCCATAGTCCGATTTGAAATAAATCAATTTGAAGGCGCTCTAAAGCGTCGGGAATTGATAAAAGCGCGTCAACGACAGACAGCCTGACGTCATGGCATCACTAACGTCAAATTGCTAAGATATGTCAAAGGAGAATGCCCAAGTGACTATGGAAGTTGGTTTCGCTATCAAACTTATTGTCCCTTAATATAATATAGTTTACTTTTCTTATTAATTTTAGTACTAGTTATTGCAGTCATTATCATTTTTGCAACTCTCCGCAGTTTTCGGCAATTTAATTTTGAATTTAGCAAAAATAACTGGCGTTCTTTTTTTTACGTGAGTATTTTAGAGAGGTGAAAGGTGGGGGGGAACGGAAATGAAATTGTACAAATAAAAACAAGTTCAATTTAATTGATTTCTTTTCATTCTTCATTTTCATAAATATACTCATCAAATATAGTAAATTAGGCCGGTGCATGGATATCGTTGTGGTGGCCCCAACTCAGATACCAAGATATAGTAATATGGGTTATAGTTCCTAACATAGGAGCTGGTGCAGGCTTAGCTTGAAGAACATTTTGTAAGCAAGCAAAACACTCTGCATAGACTACGTTTTCATGTTTTCACGTGAGACCTGAAAAAAAAAAGGTTGACATTAAGTCTTTTACAAATGATCTTTACTTTTTGCATCAGATCCCTAATTATAAATCATAGATTGAACTTGTTATTGAATGATCACTTAAAAATTAAATAAAATCAAGTCATATTTGTAGCCGTTTTCAAGATTATGATGATTTGTTTTAGCACAGTGAACGCCACGACATCGCTACTTCAGGAGTTGAATTATTGGATCAAATATAATATGACCTACTGGTGTGGGTGAAATCTAGGATGTACAGCAAATTGTAGGTTTTATCAGCACTAGTTGAGAGAAGTTAATGAAGAACTTCTCTCAACGACTGCCGATACAAATTCCGTAGTCCAAGTGACCAAGTAATACACCTTGGCAGTGGATTTTTCATGATTAATTAACTGTGTTATAATCACTTTGTCTTCCAAACGTAGATGATAAAATGGTAGCCTTTGGCGTTACCATTTTATCATCGAATAAAACCAAAGATAGGAATATGCGTTCAAAATCAACTGCTTATGCGAACTACATTACAGATATGCAGACCTTCAGAGTCGAAATGACATGCATTTGTGTACTCCATCGAACAATTAATTTAACTTTTGACAGCTCGTGTTATTGTTTAATTTTCTGAAAATAACAAATTATATTTATACGGAAAATAATGCACGTGTGTGGTGTTTGGCAGAAACTCAGCGATCGCCACTAAATAAACGACAAAGAAGGAGTGAAAGGATTTTTTTGTAAATCGTAATTGGCATTTATAATGTAATAACGTTTTAGGCTCGATGCGGATTTCTTAACGGTATGATATCTGACAGCAAATATGACGGAAACAGGAAGCTGAACTACATTTTCATTATAATTCACAACTATTATTCTGAAGAGTTTTATTCCGTAGAGTTCATAATTTATTGTTAATATATACAATAGTTGAAATTAAAAAAGGAATTATAGAAGTAGAAAACTTGTGGCACAATGTGTTGTGTGGGCATGGGCATGTGTGGACATGGGCATTCTCCTTTTTTCGATATCAAAACAATGTTATTGTACCATTTATTTATATAATTATTGTTTCAGGTTTCACAGTATCAGTGTCTCCGTTTATATGGAGGGAACTTCAGCAGGAAGTCAAGATCTCAAAGTTATTGCAATGCGACTCCAAAGATAAAAATAGCGGTGAAAAGTTTTACCTCAAGGTAATTTATAGCTCTATTCTTGATTTTTATTTGTCATTTGGCTTACTTTTCGTATGAACGATAAATCTCTTTTTAAAAATAGATCACGACTTAATAAATATTCTGTGATATCGGCCCCTACCTCCGATTTCTTTTTGCGTTAGTCAAAGTCAATAAACCATCAATTTAATGTTAGTCCATGATATCTCAATAAAACTGAACAAGATTAGCTGAATACTTATAATCACATTTTACACTCTCTAGGCAATAGGCACAATGGAGCAAGTATTCTACGAGCACTCAAACCGCCACACATTCGCCTCTTCCTGCTACGACATCGTGCTGAAGCCGGCGGTGAAGCTGCAGAACTGCTTGCCGGTAGACATCGTGGTTTCGCAGTTAGGACTCAAGCGAACGCAGACCTTCGCGCCGGGAGAGATGTTCCACTTGTCGCATTTGGCGCCTAATAGGGCTTCCATCGTTCTTATGGTAAGTGATAATGCACCCTACAAAGTTGGTTTGTTTTTGCTATTGCCTGATGGCAGAGAATGACTTAATTTAAAGTTCGTGATGAGCTAAAGGGGCATACACTGTCTTGTATTCTTACCCAACCAACGCTTCTATTTTGCTGCGTTTGATGCTCGCTTAATAGTATTTTCGGTCAAACGGAAAATCAAAATATGATTAAGTAAATGTATTGTGAAAGAGCTTACGAGAAGGAGGTTTGAATCCGTAATGTGATTCGAAGAAATTCATTTATTTATTCATTATTTCGTACACAAAAAGACAAATAACATGGAAACCAATAATTACTACAAAAGTACAGGTTAGCTTATCTCTAGAAAGTGATTGCTACTAGCAGCCCATGGCGACAGGAAGCTCATTTCAAATTGTTGTGAATAATTTTATTTAAAAACTTACAATGTGAATAAGAGCTTGCATGATATCAACCCCAAATAGATGCCTCCTTAATGTAAAGAATAGACATGTTTTTATATGTAAATGGAAACACAGATGCAGATGTGTTTATCTTAACTATTACTGTTCTTGCAGATACAAAACTACCTAGACAAGTGCTGGGTGTGCACAAAGAATCTCCCTGACAACGAAACTGAACTATCAGTGTGGACTTTCGAGTCGCACGACAGCCCCGCCGTCATGACGCTGGACCTCGGCATGCACAGCGTCGACATGGACGGCACGCAGCTGCTGTCGCTGTACTGCCCCTTCTGGATGCTCAATAAGACCGGCTTCACGCTGTGCTATAGGGTGAGTGTCCTTGCTATGTAGACGGTGGGCTTGTTCCAGGTATTTTGGCGGCGAAAAGGATTTTCGTGGAGTAAGTGTCACAAAATAGTGCTGTCACCTGAATCGGAATTATGAGAGTTGGAAATATAAAATGCTGTTATTGTAGCAAAGAAAATGTTATCTTAGTACAAGTCATCAATATTGTATTTAGATACTAAAACTGTTTTTCTTCCGATTCATAATCTTGATCACGTAGGTAGATATATAATACAGTATCTAGTTGTGTAAATTATTATTACATTGGCGATAAAACATTACGCACGTGATTACAGAAATCAAAGAAACCAGAAAAAGACTCCGGCACCCCCAACAAGGTACCTTTGAGATGATCTACAAACATGAAGTTGTTTTTTTAGATTTTTCATCATTTCCCATTTTGCTGCCTTTAAATATTTGCGCCGTATTTGCATTGGCTGCAAGGAATGATTGAATCATACCTGTGAAGTAAATGAGCACTTTGGTGCAAATGTTATAAAGTTTGTTATCTTTTCATTTTAATGATAATTTTTAACATTTGTGCCAGAGGCACATTTTGCAACATGTTTTGATCATGCCTTTGCGGTTTTGTACAATTTAATAATACGCTTTACAAAAATCTAACCAGCTTCATCTCAAAGTAATAGACTTTAGGAGTTTATGGTTTCGACTAAATTTTATGATATTCATGTACCTATTTTTTTTCTTTTATTAGCATGCTAAGTAGGGTCATGTTATAATCCAATAATTTATCATAATCGCGCAAGGTTATGTTATATTGTAAAATTACTTTTAGGCAAAAGTACTTCTAAAATAAAAGAAATAATTGCAGGTACATCGTTCAAGTTGCAGTAAATTGATTAGACGCTATACGTCATGTATGCCGGTGAGTGCACACAGTTTGGCACTGTGGTGGTTGCACACGGGTTATTCTTTTATTTACTTACATGGAGCACAGCTGAGTTCATCCACCAGTAATGGGTTTATAATATCACTGTTAGCTTTAAATTGGCCCTACATGTGGTTCTTGAGGCAAGGAAGTCCTGTATTAAAGCTTGGATGTGCATGTGTCAGCAGCTGTCATGTCACATACCGCTGAGGCAGATTACATTGAAGACCTGTCTCTTCTCGCAAGGATTAGGTTCGTTTATATTATATAATCATACTCCAGCACAGTCTGTCAATAGATCATCTTACGCATACTCGTAAGTTGTAATTTGTCGACAGCTTAAACAAATAGCTGGCTCGCGCATATACACTTCAACATTTCACTGAAATAGTTAGAATTCTCTGTATCCTATCACATAAAATTATTATAGACTAGCTGCCTCGACAAAGTTCGTTCTGTCAAAAGTAACGTCGCGGCGTCGGTAAAGCAGCACATCTCGCCCGCGTTTCTCCGACTTGATTTACGTATACTGTTATTTTTTATTGATTGTTTTGTTCAATCATAATAAAATATAGCCTATGTTACTCCCTGTTAATGTAGCTTCATGTTGATAAAATAATTTTTCAATATTAGTATAGATACTTGTTCACTTTTATTGCTCTTAGTCAGGGTCTCGATGTACTTATTCAATACACTATTTACAACACCGGCAATGTAACTAAATATGATAATAATATGGTTGGTAATACTTGGGTCGGCTTATTATTTGTGCGTTTAATTATTTTGCTTAAACCTTGTTTTTGTTTCAAAGAAAACATCTTTTTGTGTTTTATTCAGATGTGTTTGTCCCTTGTTTGTGGGCTTTGTGGATTCTACATTTAGTGCCCAAAATGTAACCTATATTTTTTGTGTCGTATGTACGTGAACACGTAGGTTTCGGAAAAGGTACATTTAAACCTTTGTTGTATGGTCTTTGTTGAATGGTCGATTACTTAGAGGGCGATACATGTTAACTAATTTGTATTTATATAATATGATGAGGTGGTGAATTTGCGGTTATGTAAATAAAAAATGAAAATTGTGGATTATAATGACCCTACTGCCTTTGATAATGTTATAATATCTTGTTGTATCTAAGTATTTTTGGAAATAATATTTCTTCACAAACGAAATCATTGCATGATGTTGTTAGCATGCTGTATAAATAGACGTAACATTCATGTAAATAGTTATTTATTTATTTGGTTTATTGGCCACTACTCTCATAATTATTATGATAAATTATTCTAAAAACACTAAATACTATATAGCACAATTCGTAAGCAATGCTCCTGCAATGCGCCTATGCCAAGTCGTCTTTGTTTGCCGATGATTCCGAACTTCGCTGACCATTCGGGTAATTTCGTCTGAATGGGTGATTTATTAAAAGGAGATCATTCTGACTCCATAAATCTTTGGGCCTTTTCTGAAAGTGCCGACCTACGAAAAAAAATGGTACATATAGTTAGAACTAGTCATAATTATGGAGCAATAGTTATCATGGCATGAAAGTCGTAGGGTTGCCACAAGCCAAGTTATAAGAGTTCAAGGATTTGTCGTTTTCACACATTTATTGATTTTTGAAAGAACGTGGAAACATAAAACAATGATAGATATTGCTTGATGTAATGATCTGAAGCATTTTTACTGTATTGCAAAATATGTCAGTTAATTAGAAAACCGTAATTTCCACAAATAAAAAAAAAACGTTACTCTGCATGAATTATAACCGATTATTTTTTGAAAGTGCTGGCCAACAACAAAAAATCGTATAAGTAGTTAAAACTAGCCATACGGAGCAAAAGTCTTTTGGCACAAAAGTCGTAGGGTTGCCACAAGCCAAGTTATACGAGTTTGACGATTCTTTATTTTTATACAGACATGTAAAAACTCAAGTAAAATGCTTGAGATCATTACTTCTAGTAATATCTTTCATTATTTTATTTATCCCAGCACTTTTAATGTTTGAAAATAACGAATCTTTGAACTCGTATAACTTGGCTTGTGGCAACCCTACAACTTTTGTGCCATGATAACTATTGCTCCGTATGACTAGTTCTAACTATACGTACCACTTTTTTTTGTTGACCGGCACTTTGAGAAAAGGCACAAAAAATGATTTAAAGAAAATACCCTATGTATTCTGCTATGTTTCAAAAGTACTTCAAAATGTTGACTTTCCTACTAAAAAGCCACAAAAAAGTATATTTCGGCAAAATAAACACGCTTTCTTGCTATACAATTAGATTAATTTTTAAACTTTTTTAATTCCCGCGAAAACGCTGTCAGCCATTTTGGTGACAGAATATTGGTAAAAGCAACAGTCTTTATTAAAAACTTTATTGCACATTAAAGTATTCGAATAACATTTTCTTTGTTTATCTATCTACATTAACTAACAATTCCAAGTTCTATGAAATAATTAATCGATTATCGGATAGATTCACTAACGATTATAAACTAACCCCATCCCTATTGAAAGCTGTCAAAATTATCATCCTAAATTAGACAAACTATAGCTGTTTACACTGATCTGACACTTTGGCCTAAATGGCGTCACACCATGGTGGCTCGTGTTTTAGGTCACGTGATATACAGATTAAAAATTACGAATTTCAATATAATAAAACAATAATGTGCTTTTATGGCTCAAAATCAGAATGTTTAAGTACATATCTGCACTTTTTTTTTTATTCAATTTCATAATTTATTTTTACTACCAAAAGTACCCTAATTGGCCGAAAGCGACATTTTGAATCCGCAGAATAGTTGAAGGGCGAGTGCAGATTTTTATACCTTGCACGTAACAAGTCTACTTGTAAATTCGTATTTTTATTATTTTTAAGCAATTTATTTAGTGCCGTAAAATAATTTGGATTGCGATGCGTTACTTTAAAATAATCGAGCTCGCCTTACAGAGTCTCTAAAACGTGCCTAAGTGTGCCCTCACACTAACGTTCTCTAAGCGTCGGCGCCGGAGCGACGCCGACGCGCTGCGCAGGTGTCGCGATAGCGTGACGCTTGTGCAGAGATTTTTTTGTCGACAGTACAATGGACAACGCAATTGCCTAGCGTTGTCATTACGTGCATTTTACTCATTTAACGTACTTTGTATTTAATTTTCGACTCACTATTATGCTACCGTTTATTATTAAGATTGCCAAGGCCAAGGTTAAATGCTAGCCTATCGCAAGTTAAAAAAACCCATCCACATCCAATCTGTGGACACAAATTTATGAAATTGTGATTGAAATTTTCTACTTTTGTAACTTGTAATTTTCAATGCTTACTAAGTATAAAAATAATTCCTAATTGCAACGATTCCTTGCATGAATAAGTACCGTTTTAAATCACCCTAACTGCTTTTGGTGAGGCAATAACTTCAAGTGCCCTCAGATGCACATATTCAGTACGACCTTGTTTTTCAGAACGTAGATGAAACTGGCAACGTCATATTCCACCCGAAAGAGTATAAGGAGCCGATAATGTTCTCGTTCCGCCCTAAAAACTTCTTTGGCAAAAAGAAGGCAGCGATCAGAATCGAGTTTGGTGAATGGTCAGACAAGTTCTCACTTGATGTGCCCGGAAGCTCCGGTGTGGTGATATGCAAGTACGAAGGCAGGACTTATCAGGTATATACCTCACGTTGCTGTATCCATAATTGGATAGTTAGCTACCAGGGCTTAATTGAACTCAAAGTTTGTGTTCTACCCTGAATGTTTTTTAAGGACATTTCTGATATTCCATTTGTGGGATTAATTTTAGGTGGCCGTGACGAACCAGTTAACATTTAACAGTTTGACGAAAATGGTAATATTCACGCCGTTCTTCCTCATTCTCAACGAGGCGCCTTTTGCTGTCCAGTACCAAGAACTACATAGATCTGCGGACCCATGGAGAGAGGTAAGCTAACCAATGTTATTGAAAGTTCAAAGTAACCGTCGAAGAAAATATTTTTTTTATTCAAATAGATCAGTTTGTGGATGGATCATTTTATTTATGACCTTAATTTTCTTGCAGGTGGAACAAAACTCTAGTGCTCCGTTATGGCCAATCGTAGAGAAAGAAGACAAACTCCTTTTACTTCGGGTGTCTGGGTCCACTGAACACGCCGCTCCGTTCCTCTTTACAGAACAGCATAGTGTTTGTTTGAAGTTAAAGAACGATGTGAGTATAAAAGGCAAATTATTTACTAAATAAAATATTGGTTACTTTTTCTTTTATAATCAGCTAGTTGGCTTGGGTGATACTGACTGACCCTTTTTACTAAGACCTGGTTAGTGGATGGATCCATCCTCACCCAGGATAAAGTTAATGTAATTAATATTTGTATTTCTTCCTCGAATACATATTGCATCTCATTATGTATTTAAAACTATCTTAGTAGTATTCATTCATTCTCTTGAATCCATAGCCCTGCTTTATTTGGGGTCAGATGGTGTTAGTTAATTTCATCCTACATTTCTTAATTATTGAATAACCGTCATTTAAAATAACACAGTACGGCGGCTTGCACGTAGAAGTGCAGCTAAGTGAAGGCGGTACATACATCACAATTCGTCAGTACCGCGACGGACACGCGCCTGCATTACTCGTCAACTTCACGCAGTTCCCCGTCACAGTCTACGAGAAAGAAAACGTCAACGTTAAGTAAGTAGTTTAACCTCTAACTAAGCAAGAGGAGAACTGAACTGTTTCAGAATTTTAACTTGTGCTTCGTTTGCTTAAACATATTGTAATAATAACTTTCCTGCCTTATTTCGGCTACAGCGACCAGATAAATTACATCACGAGCTTAGATAAATTGGAATATTATACATTAGATCACATCACCACATCTTTCCACTTGCTACGGTCCTGACACACCTCTTGCGCTTCTTCCACTCTCATTAATACTTTCATACATGCTCGTCGATTATGAGTACTCCTGACCTGACCTTTTCGGAGCACGTCTTGTACTTGTCCTAAGTACGTCCGTCTAGGCCTTCCCCTTCCAACAGCTCCATCCACCCTCACCTTGTAAATTTGTTTCGTTAATCGCCTTTCATACATCCTTTCCATATGCTCAAAACATCTTAGCATTCCCATCTCAATTTCAGTGACAACATCCTCTTTCACACCACAACGCTCTCTAATTATGCTATTCCTTTATCACTCAATGTCACTCCTGCCATATTTCGCAATGCCCTCATTCCCACTGCATTATTTGTAAATGAATTCTGAATTCCGATAAAATCCTGATGAATCACTGGTGATAGATTCAATAATGTACCATCCAGCCATAGCGTGTTAGTTTACAGTTACTTCGAGTCGATACTCATATTTCCTGTAAATGCTAGTAGTTGTTAACCCTAAACCTGAAAGTTATTGTTAATAGATTATGCAACTTACCCTCAAACTTTTTTTACAGGAAACTGTCGTCCATGCACCAAATGCTTTTCACCTGGGACAATCCTGCTGGACCGCGTACTTTAATATTTGAAGGATTCAAACGGAAAGAAATCGAAAATGAGCTGCGACAGGATGGAATTGGAGAATTCATGTATGTTACATAAATTTTGCATAAACAAGTTATCAAAATTTCACATTTTGCTCCTAATTCTAATCCTTTATTTTTTTAGGATAAACGAATCTCAAAGAATATCCTGGGTCTCGTTCTTAGACGGGCTACAGCGAGTGATCCTATTCACCGACGACCCAATATTAGCTAGCGGCGCGCACACAATAGGCGAAGCGGAACTAGTAGATACTGAGATAGTTCTGTCCATGCAAGGGATGGGTCTCTCCTTAGTAAACGACCCTGAGCTGTTGGAGATTGTGTACATCAGCATTTCTAAGTAAGTTCAAATGAAACTAATAGGATATACTGAATATAGTTCTTAGGCAGGAGTGATTCTCTTTACTGTCGACCCGAATTGCTGTTGGAGGTTTTTTATATCAGCATTTTCAAATAAGTTCATACGAAACTCCCAGGATATCCTGGGTGTAGTTCCTAGGCGGGCTTCAGCGATCATATTCGTGGACGACCCAATCTTGAAATAAGGCACGGCACACACGGTAGGTGAGGCAGTACTAGCGAACACTAAGATAGTCGCCTAATGCGAGTTGCAGTGAGAGGTGCTGACTTCACCATCGCGTTTTACGAGCACGTAAATGTCAATTAGTATGGTATCCAGGCAGCGCCACCTAGCGGCAGTGATGTTGCCTGTATTTTGCACTCTGTCCATGCAGGGAATGGGTCTCTCATTAGTCAACGACCCAGACCTGTTAAAAGTAGGTCCAAACGAATCTCACAGGTTATCCTGAATACAGTTCTTAAACAGGCTACGGCAAATGATTAACTTTACCGACTTGCCGAGTTGCTGTTGATTGCCTAATATTGGCTGCGCATAGAGCAATGCACTATTATTATATTTAAAAAAAGAATGGGAGAAAAATTAACAACTTTTTTACAGCTCTGGAATCATATGGGAACAATGCAAGATCGGTGCGCGTCGATACAAAAAGATCGATGGCCAGAAGTTGGTTCAGTTCGAAGAAGCTTACCAAAAGTATTTAACTGAAAAGATGGTCAGCGACGGCCCTGTGTCACCGCATGTGATAATTGATGAAAAGACTGAGGTATGTTCACATTTTTATCGCATCTAGATTAGTTATTCTCGCAGCGATTACCCCACGCGCATTATTGAATTGATATACGAGGTGCATTCAATAAGTACCTAGCCTCATCGCCACAGGGCGCTGTAGTTTCAAAAGAGTTTTACCACAGTGTAGCACATTCTTTTTTAATTATTTTTTCAAATTTTCATTCCAATCCCTTCATTTGTTTTAATTTGACAACTTATGGAAGCGAACGTGTCGATCGGTTTTACAAAAATGGAAAAAGAGCAATATCGTTCGGTGATTCGATTCCTATTTTTGGAAGGGAAAACGCGCATCGAAATCAAAGAGCGCTTGGATGCTGTGTACGGTGACTCTTCTCCATCGATGGCCACCGTCAAGAATTGGTTCAACGAGTTTGCACGTGGCCGTACGTCGGTTTTTGATGAACCACGTCCAGGTGCACCGAAAACAGCTGCTACGGAGGAAAACATTAAAAAAATCCATGATCTCGTATTGGCAGATCGCCGATTGAAGGTTCGGGAGCTAGCTGAGACTGTAGCCATTTCAGAAGGAACAGTGCATCATATTCTTCACGAGGAACTCGGCATGAGAAAGCTGTCGGCGCGATGGGTGCCGCGTTTACTCACACCGGAAAACAAGCGCAACCGTGAGACCACATCGGAGACGTGTTTGGCGCTGTTTAAGCGAAATCCAGCGGAGTTTTTGCGTCGTTTTGTGACCGTCGATGAAACCTGGATCCACTGGTACACACCAGAGACCAAGGAGCAATCAAAACAATGGATCCAGACCGGGGAACGTGCTCCAAAGAAGGCGAAAACTGTAAAATCGGCCGGAAAAGTTATGGCCACCGTTTTCTGGGATTCACAAGGTGTGATCTACATCGATTACCTCGAGAAGGGTAAAACAATTACAGGGCTTTACTATGCCGATTTATTGGGCCGATTCGACGCCGAATTAAAGAAAAAACGACCCCATCTGGCGAAGAAAAAAGTGTTGTTTCACCACGACAACGCACCGGTTCACACGTCTGCCGTTGCCATGGCCAAATTGGTCGAATTACGCTACGAATTGCTGCCCCATCCACCTGTTCTCAAGATTTGGCCCCTTGTGACTTCTTTCTGTTTCCTAATCTGAAAAAATCACTAGCCGGGAATAGATATGGATCAAATGAGGAGGTCATCGCCGCCACGGAGGCCTATTTTGCAGAGTTTGAGAAAAACTATTTTTCGGACGGGTTCAAAAAGTTGGAGCATCGCTGGGCTAAGTGTATCGAACTAAAAGGAGACAATGATGAAAAATAAATTGCCACTATTCCAAAATTTTCGTTTACTTTTTGTAGGCTAAGTATTTATTGAATGACCCTCGTATGTACGAAACTAAGTTCTGTTTCGTACGTACGAAACAGAACTTAGTTTCGTACATACGGGGTCATAAAAAAAATTAAAAGGTCACAATTTGTGTTATAATTCTACTATCTATGTTCTGTTTTTACGAATGTGTTAAGATAAAAATATCAAATCGTTATAGCACGAAAGTCCTACAACATCTGTATGTAAACATGAAAATGTGTTGTGTTTTTAACAACCTTTATTGTCCCACTGCTGGGTAATGGCCTCCCCCAAATCTCTCCAGTGATCGCTATCTGAATCCAAAATCTGCCATTCTTGGGAACACTTGTCTACTAATTGTCGTCCCGCCATCTTTTTTTCAGGCGACCTCCTTGCCTGTTATTGGCCTGTTTTAATTATAGATAACCCTTTTTTCACTCTTTTATTGTTGTACTAGCTGTGCCAACAGACTTCGTTCTGTCAAATGTTCGACAGCTGGTGTCTATTATCATATCTCGCCCGCTTTTCTCCGACTTGATTTACATATAATGTACTATTATTTTTTGTTCAATCAAAATAAAATATAGCCTATATAACTCCTGAACAGTTTAGCTTTCTGTTAGTTAAAGAATTTTCACGATCGGACCAGTAGTGTCGGAGCCTATTCTGTACAAACAAACAATCTAATCTTTCCTCTTTCTAATATTTGTATAGATATGTTGAATCAATAAATGATTCTTCTTTTTGCTTATACTCAACCACTTGCCTACAGGTCGACTTCGAAGAGATGCGCATCCTCAAACCCTCCCCGCGGCTGCTCCGGCGCACTTTACAGCCCGGCCTGTGGGCGTCCTACGGCCTGACCGCGCACTCGCGCCGCCTGCACGCGCGCCTGCACCGCCTGCAGGTGGACCAGCAACTGCCGCTGCCCACCTTCCCCGTCGCGCTCGCGCCCGTGCCGCCGCCGCGCTCCATCGCCACAGCCGCGCCCAGCGGTGAGTACTGAGGCTAGGAACTCGAGGGCGCCGCGGTTGCAATTTTCGTACGCTAAGTTGCCGGGTGACTATCGCAAGACGGGCGGCTGCGGTTTGACCGCACGCCGCGGGAATTAAATGCGTCGTAAATCTGCATTAATTTTTCATATAATTCTGCATTCTAAAAAAGCTGCAGGCGCGGGAGAAAACCGCGCCGTCCAGTTCTTAGCCTGAGGTGGTAAGAGGTCCGGAAGCGTACTAGCTGTAAGCGTTTGTTCCACAGAACCGCGTCTCAAACAGAGAACCAAGTCTATACAGCCACAGTAAACCGTTGCGGTAGCGTCCAATATGACAGCATACATGATTAAACCTTCGAGGAGTTGCATGACATTTTACGCCTAAAATAGTAAAATTAATAGTATTAGTAGAAGTTAAACTAAATAATATTAGTTTCTCAGTTGAATTTAAACTTTAAAAAAACGAATAAATCGACATTTTGCCTCTTTGGCTCAAAGCGTTGTGGGCGATCGTAGTGGTAATCGAGGAATAAAACTACTTATACTGGATGATTATTGATATCGTAATTAAATTGATACGGCATACTCAGTAGGTAATATGGGAACAATCCATGTGAAAATTTATCCATTATAAATATGTTTTTTTTTGCACTCCATGTTAAGTTGTCACACACACACTGAGGGATCCACTGAAAACGCACTTATTTGAACTAATATTTATTGAAGTGAATTAACTATTCATTTGTATGGGGCGGTCTTAAGGCAATACTGAAACATTTTAATGAACAATTTACCACTCCAAGTTGACTTCACTCACTGAGGGTAAGTGACTGTAAGGTCCAGATGTGAGGTTGTCAAGGACAACGCATAAATGTAATGACGACCAACTTTTTCTCAGGTATAAAACCGTTCATCGAGGTGTCCATCGTCGAGCGTATAATGGAGCACAGCAAAGTGCGGCAGTACAAGTACTACAAGGTGCTGATCCAGGAGTTCCACGTGAAGGCGGACATGGGGCTCATCAACGCGCTCATGGGCATGTTCCCGCAGCGGCTGCTCACTGAACAGGAGGCGGTTAGTTTGTTGTCTTACTCTCGTATAATGACATCCATTGTAACATCATTTACAATTGAATTAACAGATTATGTAAACGTCAATGTAAAGTTAAGTAAGTATCCGAAGAGATAAGATGTCGTAAATAAAAAATCCCGAGTTAACCGTCTGCTGTGTAATTGAACTCTAAATTCTATTTTTGAACCCAATACGAGTAATCCTTTGGAAATATTTCCTTTCCCTTACAAAGTAAACTACGCAAAATTATATTAAACCATTGAAAAAAAACGGCCTTGTAACACTTATAATTTTTAACTAACTGTTTTATTTGGCAAGCGTGGTGATTACGTGGCGCCAATATCAATTGTAACGATGACGTGATTAAGAGTAAAAACGTACAGCTCAACAGAACTATTATTTTGCCATCCAATATACGAATACAACGCCGATAGTAACTCGTGCAGCATGGACAGTCTTCTAACCTAAGCTACTTTTTCAAGTAAAATTATACTGAAGGCAATTTGTATAAAATAGTTTCAGGAAATAAAATCATGGCAAACCTAGCATTGATGTAACAATACTTCGATGACATATTTGAGGAGATGAAAACATATTGAAAAAGGAAACACAATCAATTTCCTATTGTTTTTTTCATTCGGCATTGAATGGGTTAATGAATGTTGGCATTACTGTAACAAATTCTCAAACTGAAACATCTTTATTTAAATAGACCTAATCAGTACTTTTAAATAGTCAAAAAATATACTAAATAATAGACATAAATACTAGAGTAATATGAATATATAAATAAACAGTATACAAACATAATGCGAATCTACCACCGCGAAGGAGTTAATTCTTACTGAGAAGACCCGTCGAGAAACTCAGTAGTTGCTCTTTTAAACTTATTGTGGTTTTACAATCTCTTGGTAGGTACCTCAATTTTTTTGTACATAAGTAATTTTGTTTCAGCTGGATGCTTTCCAGGCAGATTTAGAAAAGGCTGGGCAGCCCTTGGAAGCCTTAGCTGCTTTAGGAGTGGCTTCAGACCAAAAGAACTTCTACGACAATCTTCATTTATCTCCACTTAAGGTTAGTGTTTTCAGTAAAATAAAGATTTTGTATCATATTTATATTGAAACCCTACAACATAATGTTTTTTTTCTTGCACGTAATTAAGAAGAACACACAGGCCCTGCCAGAATACCAGCGTCTCTGCAGTCTTGTACTGCAGCGGCATGTGCTGAGGCAGGGAGCTGATTGACCCGCTTCTGTATTTTTTTTCTTTTAATTGTTTGTTAAAATTGTTTCTTGTATTTTTTAATTTTTTTGTCTCTTGTACTTGTTTTTGTTCTACGGTTGGGTTAATAAAATATTTTCTATTTCTATTGTATAATCAATCCTGTGAGGTTTTAATAATACTTTCATTATATTATGGTGTTTTAGGTTCACGTTTCATTCTCCCTCGGTGGAGCGACTCAGCTGCCTACTTTTGTAGGAACGGTACTTCAGAGTATCGGAGTTACGTTGACTGATATGAACGATGTTGTGTTCAAGTAAGTGTTTTGGAGTACTTTTAAGGTTGTTCAATATTGTCGGTTTTTTCTTTTTGCAACAAGCTTGGGAGCTGTGATCTTGATAATTTGTATCTATGAATTATTACTATTGAAGGTTTTTAACTAAATGTTATGTGAGGAACATCTCACTACAATAACAGCATAAGAATGCTGTGATTTTTTAATCACATGTTTTTTATTTTTAGCTATCTTGAAATTGAAATGTCATCTTTGACGTCAGATACCTTTTTTACCTGTGACATATACAAAGCTTTTAAAGAAAATAATGTAAAATGCAACGTTGTAAAAAAGAATAAATAAAGCGACATCTGCTTCTTTCGACTTGTTATCTCATTGGTTTTTCTCTAGGTTATCCTATTATGAAAGAAATTACGAGTTCCTCTCGCAAAAGGAGCTGATAGGGCAAGTGCAGAGCCACTATACGGGGCAGGCGCTGAAGCAGCTGTACGTGCTGGTGCTCGGGCTGGACGTCATCGGCAACCCCTACGGGCTCGTCGTCGGCCTGAAGAAGGGCGTGGAAGATCTCTTCTATGAGCCCTTCCAGGTACGAAGCCGATGCTTCACAATAAACTAGAGAATAACTTTGTATTAAGCTAAGTAAATACCTATAATTCTAAATTTAGGATGGCATCAACGAAGAAGATATTTGCAATGAATTTACATTTAACATACCATAACGACTTTATCCCAAACGGGTTAGTCAGAGGCAAGTGACTGTCGTCATGGTGAACGAAACACTCAGAAGCCCACTTTTCACCAATGGTATTAGAATTTATGGTTTTTCGTTAGAAAATTACCGCATTTGTGTCCATTAACTTTATCTTTAGTTAACGATAGTTTATTTCATTCTTATTTTTTTAGTACGAAAAACGATCGTACCGTAATAAATTACCATTTATAAAAATAAGTTTACAAGCTTTAAAAAGCCTGAACTATGTTTTAGGTGCAAAGCATCCTGTAAATGACATTTTATTGTTAATAAATTTAATTTATAACACTGACTTTACTATTGTAAAATAGATTTTAATATTGCTTTTTAAAGCATTTCAATGTAGAACATAAAATGGTCCTTGTGACCTTATTGCATATAACTAAAAAACATTAAGAACAATCATGCAACAAAATATCGAGAGTCATGCATGAACAATATTCGGATGGTTACAGTTTACACTGTACTACATATTTTTATCCTAATCTGTAGCTTTTATAACCTTAATATTCGGACAGGAAAAAAACCAAACCTTTAGACGACCAACAATGGTGTTTTCCTTCCTACAGGGCGCCATCCAAGGCCCGGGCGAGTTCGCAGAGGGCTTGTTCCTGGGCGTGCGCTCGCTGGTGGGGCACACGGTGGGCGGCGCGGCGGGCGCCGTGTCGCGCATCACGGGCGCCATGGGGCACGGGCTGGCCGCGCTTTCGCTGGACAAGGTAGGAGCTGATGCAAACATTCTGAAAAATATATAAAGATAATTCTGAGAGATAAAGTATAAAACATTCAGTGAGTACTCTTATAGACCTTCTATCTCACGAAGACCTTTTTACTATACTTGTAGTAGCGACGTGTATATTACACGATACAGTACACTGTTTTTATGTCACTAGTGTCAATTTGTTCCTGCTTAGAGCACGCACACTAGCGTATGTCAGTTCATGTCACTACTACAAGCATAGTGAAACAGTCTTCGTAAATAGACAGACTATACCTATATTGATTTTCCAAAATGCGCGCACACACACAAACAGACTCACTCGTTTTATTTGTAGTTTGAAATGATGACTGATAACGAAAAATTAATTTTGCGTCCAGAAAGAAGACAATAATGTCGGATCATTTTAAACCCACCTTGTAAACAGTATGCACAGAAACTTAAAAAGTGTTGCCATGATTAAAAGGTTCAACAATGTTGGTAATCTTTCAATGACATGAATAAACGTGTTTGGCATGTCGAAGCCCTTTGGATTCCTCGCCCGAACGTCAACTAGCGAGCACGGTTACGCGAATAAGCAGAAATCTTGATACAACTACTTACCGGCAATGTCAAAGTGCGTCCAGTGTAATAAAGCAGTGAACAAAAGATCTCCAGGTCTAGAATGTTTACGATGTGGGCTTCTAGTGCATGCGAAAAGTGAATGTGCAGGTCTCACCAATAAACAACTTAACGCAATTCGCGCCGCTGAGAACCTTGAGTGGACCTGCAATGAATGTTCGAAGCTACGGCGTAAAAGCTCACTTGCTACCCCCGATGAAGATGACGATGAAGAAGATGAGGCTGTAGATCATTCCCAGAAAATTGTTTCGATCAATTCGGAGAAACTGACAGCGGATATCACTAAGCAAGTGGATCGTATATTAAAGAGGGAAATTAACGAGGTAACTAAATCAGTTCAGTACCTAAGTGACAAAGTAGATGAGTGTCTTGAAAGCACAGAAGCATTCAAGCAAATCATAAAAGAACTCGAGAAAAAAACATGGACCTAAGGAACAAAAACGTGTTTTTGGAGAATAGAATCAACTCTTTGGAGCAAAGGATGAACGAAACTGAACAAAGGCAGATTATTAAGATGATAGAAATCGCGGGAATACCCCAAACTCAGGAAGAAAATGTGCGAGCGCTGACGAACATCGTAGCAGCGACATTGAAAATGAATGAAGATCATGTGAAGAGAGTTCAAAGGCAGCCACCGCGTGCAGGGAAGCCAGGAATAATTGAAGTTGAAATGCAGGACGAAGAAACAAAGGCCAAGTGGATCAGTGCATCGAGAGACAAACGTATGATCGTAGCCGATATTGTACCAGAATCAGAGACTATTATTCTTCAGGAGAAAGTGTATGTAAGAGAAGCGCTTACGCATTATAACAAAATCCTCTTTTGGAAGTCCAAGCAGGAGCTAAAGGAAAAATTTAAGTATGTATGGTGTAAAAATGGGCGAATCATGGTGCGCAAAGCAGATAAAGACAAAATTATTGTCATTAGGTCAGAAGAAGATATTTATGATGCCTTACAGTGCCCGTGAAACTAGATCCTGTAAGTTAACATCTTAAACTGACTTACCCTTATTTCTAAATGGCATTTATAGAGGATAATGTAACAGAATTAAAAAACTGTGCTAACCTTCATGAATACTGGTCTAGTATGCCTAAATCATTAAGAAGATTCAACTGTGTTCATGTTAACATACGGTCTATTATTAAGAACTTTTCTAAAATTGAATTACTTGTCGGTAGTTCCAAGCAGCCAATCGATGTAATTGTGTTAACTGAGGTAGGTATATCCGACCGGTTAAGCTCACTATATAATATTCCTGGCTATGTTATGCACAAAGAATTACGGAAACACCAGAAAGGAGGAGGTATTATTATGTATATCTTAAATAAGCACAAGTTCACACCGTTCTCTTATTTTACAACGTCACTCGAATGTGTTGTAGGTAAAATCTCAACACAAAATAACACTTCCGTAGTCCTGTGTGCATTGTATAGGCCGCCAAGTAAATGTAAAAAATCGTTTATACGCGAACTAAGTAATGTGTTGAATTCCTGTCCAATGAGCTATGATTTGTTGCTTTTAGGCGATGCAAATATAAACTTAAAAAGGGAAGATAGCATTCGTAATCAATACATTGATATGCTGTGCAGTTACGGCCTGGTGTGTGGGATCTCCGATTATACACGAGTCGAACAACGTAAGGATGTAATTACTGAAAGTTGTATAGATCACATATTTGTGAGGTCCCGCGCACTAGACGTGTACTGCGCAGCGCTCGGAACTGTACTGGCCGACCACTGTCTCACGGTGGTAACTTGCAATTGTGAGAACTATAATATACAGGTTGCTCCTTTATATGGTACTAAATTTGATAATCGCGTTTTACGAAGGGAGTTTGAGTCCATTGATTTTGCACATATACGACATTTAGATTGTCCAACTGAAATATATAGTTGTATTAAAGAGTGTATAGTGAAATGTTATGAAAAAGCTAAATATAAAGTACAGGTGAAAAATTCAAAACGGAGTAAAGATGTTTGGATTGATAGCAATGTAATTAAAATGTGTCAAAGTAGAGATAAGAAATTTATAGAATTGAAAAAGGATAGTTCAAACAAATTGTTGCTATTAGAATATAATAAATTAAGAAATAAAACAAATAAATACATTGAAAAATCTAGGAAGAATTACTATAAAAATCTTATAATTGTAAATCGTAATAATCCAAAAAAAATGTGGCAAATCTTGAATAATATATCAGGTAGGGTAAAAGATTGTTTGGACGATACAATTTTAAAAGCCTTTCATAATAACGCACAGTACACTAATGAAAAAAAAATTGCTGATTATTTTGCTAACGGTTTTGAAAGTGCAGTAAAGAAAGTTATACCGAATTGTAGTAAGTTACTATTGAACAGGCAAGAATACTGTAATAAAGTTAATGTTTCTATGCGCTGGAAGAAGCCACCTCTTCCTACCATTAATAAGTTGCTGCTCGCTATAGACTGCAACAAAAGTCCAGGTGTTGATGGCGTTCGGCCGATGGATGTCAAGTCTTTGCGACAAAAACTGATTTATCCCATTGCGCACCTAATAAACACAAGCATTCGGACTGGAGTATATCCGAAGGAACTTAAATCAGGATTAGTAAGACCTATACTCAAGAAAGGGGATAAACAGGACTGCAGCAACTATCGGCCGATCACAATCTTACCTCTCATTGATAAAGTGGTGGAGAAGTATATATCTCGGGAGATCCATAACTTTTATGCGGAGAATAATATTTTGTCGTCTAACCAATATGGATTTCAAAACATAAGGAGTACGACACAATTGTTATCCACGTTTACTGACCATGTCAATTATTGCTTGAACAATAAAAATCATGTAGTAGTGGCGTTCATAGATTATAGTAAGGCTTTTGACACTCTTAAGCATGATACGTTGATTCAGAAGCTGGACGAAAATGGCATTCGTGGACCTCTTTTACAGTGGTGTAGAAACTACCTTAAAGATAGGACTTATCAAGTAAAAATCGGAAATGAGTTAAGCAACGAGGTTAAAGTCACTGAAGGGACAGCGCAGGGCTCTGTACTGGGACCATTGCACTACATCTCGTACGTTAATGACATAAACTATCTTATAAAGAGATGTATCATTCTGCAGTTCGCTGATGATACATGTCTCATAGCGAATAACGTAAAGATAGAGGTGGCTATCGATGATTTGCAGAAGGATTTTGATCTTTTGTGTAAGTGGTACCATGATGCTGGTCTTGTGTTGAATGCTCAGAAGACGAAACTTATGCATCTTCACTCCAGCCACAATAAAATAAGTAAATGTATAGAACTTGTTTGTTGCACATAGCCATGAATGTCTGCATCAAGACAGCTTTTCTTGTAACTGTCAAGCCGTTGAGCAGGTGCAGCAATACACCTACCTAGGGTTGGTTATAGACCATAGATTTTGCTGGAAACCACATGTTGAAGCTACGTGTAATAAACTAAGGGCAATTATGGCTAAATTTAAACTAATAAAGAATAGAATCCCTTTCAGTATGTTGCTGCAGCTGTATAATGCGCTGGCTGAGAGTGTAATTGCCTATGGATTAAGCAGCTACGGGCGCACTTTTAAAACTTACATAGAACAATTATACAGCCTTCAGCTAAGAATATTAAAAATAATCGTTTCTTCTAAAACAAAAAATAAATTTAGAAATGATGAGCTGGGTCTATTCAAACATTGTAACGTACTCCCAGTTCAAAAAAAGACAAAAATGTTGCTACTTGCGGAGAATTATTTTGTCTATAATTCGAATTATATTAATCATGCGAAAAATACCCGAAAAAAAGCTATGCGGCATGTTTGTGTTACTGGTGCGAGTAATTTTTATGGAGAAAGAACCACAGCATATATAGTTCCAAGACTGATAAACGAGTTACCAAAGGTATTTAAAGATTCGGTAAGTAAAAGTAACATTAGGTATAAACTAAAACAATATTTCATCCAATAGTCCATTTTTCAATTGACAACTAAATACCACAAAAAGAAGCAACCTGTACGCATTTAATTAACTTGTTTCTGTTGTCTATGCTCGATTGCTAAATTCCAATGTACCTACTCGTGAGTAACTTTTTAGTTTAGGTGAGCTGCATGGTACGGATTAGGGTCCAACTACCCGTGAATGTGTTTTTATTTTATGTTTTTGTATTGGACACACTTTATATTGCGTTTCTGTGTTCCTGTAATGATAAGAGGAATTGCAGTTCCCAGACAAACCAGTAATGGTTTAGGGGTGCGAAGCAAACAATGTTAAAACTTTAATTGTAAGAAGAAATAAATAAAAAAATAAAAATAAAAGCATTATTGATGTGCACAACACAAATCGCTAGCCAGGCATGGGTGTCTTCAATTGACAAGTTCGCGGCTTTGCTTTCTGCGCACTGAAAGTCAGGGCTCAATGACTTCGCAACCAAATTATCATATTTTGAATACTTCCTACAGGACTACCAAAGAAGACGTCGGGACAACATTAACAAACCGCCTGCTAACTTACAAGAAGGGCTTGCGAGGAGCGGCAAGGGACTCGTTATGGTATGTATTAGCCTATCAGATAATTGAGTTTAGTTTGTCCTTTCAAAAGTTTTTACAATCGTTTAGAACTTTTTAATTTATCATATTTTTTCAGATTCTTACAATGTTGTTATTTTGATATAAAATTAAGTATTAAAACAGGTTACAATTAGAGTACACTTTTTGTTTAAAATAATATATTTCGTACACCTAGGCCTATGTTTGAAATTTCGAATGAAGCCGTCACATCCCACATTACACTATTTCCGATCCGTCAACCAGGGTGTCTTCGACGGCGTAACGGGGGTGTTCACAAAACCTTTCGAGGGCGCGCGCGACGAGGGCGTCGAGGGTTTCTTCAAGGGGCTGGGCCGCGGCGCCGTGGGGCTGGTCGCGCGCCCCACCGCGGGGGTCGTGGACTTCGCCTCCGGGTCCTTAGATGCCGTCAAAAGGTTCGACGATACTAGGAGGCCAGTCGGGCTGAATCAAACGGCAGAAACGGATCTAAAACCTTTGTACTTGGTGTCCTACGTCAGCGACAAACGCAACGCGACACGATGTCTTTAATTTTCTTCACTTAAAAAGTAGTATTGTACAGTGTAGCTGCGCAGTGTACGAATTTCGGGCCAAATTGGTGAAATGAAAATTCCCCCCCTTTCTTATTGTACCCGTGGGTAGAACCATCCTCTCCACTGTCCTCTTATTACGTGAGAAACTGTACACAGTTCATGTGTCGTCGCAAACTGGCACGTAGGCCGTAAACAGGGGATGCCATTGGTTAAATTAATCGCACTCTTCGCGCTTGTCGCGCTGCGATTTTCACTAACGCAGGACACTATATCACTGAAAATAGAAGCCTGCTAAAAAAGGTGTTCTAATTTTACGCCTTCAGATTGTGGAAAAAAAGGTTTAGACACGTTTGAGTCGTTTCTATAGCGCTGAACCCCCTGGTATGTTTTATATGGCATGAGTTACGCTTGCATGCTATGCTTGGTGCTTGAGTAGGTACTTTTGCTCAATGTTATGCTATTTCTTACAGACTTATTTATTGCGCTTGAAACTTCTTCTTTATCATTACTTCGCACATTTACTAACACAAAATACGCTTTTTATTAGCTTTGTTACTAACACAAAACATACTACAACTATCTTTCACTCAAGTGAATTGACTTTCCACATTTTCAATCTATCGGCTCTTCCAACGTCATCTTACAATTCAATTTAGGACTTTACAATCAGGGTTTATCCCTTATCATAAAGAAATGGCTGTTTTCATTTATTCTATATTAAGCAGTATTTCGAATTTGCTTTACAAAAGTTGTACCCAAACACTGTTATTTCTGGAGAGCTGCGTGGCGTAGTGGTTAAGCACTCCAACTCGGATCTCGGATCGTGTGGTCCCGAGTTCAAATCTGGCCAGAACCAAAATCTTTGTGTTCATTGTTGAGTTTCCGACTATCTCTCCGGTGATGGAAAATAATAAAAAAACAAATCAACCCGGAAAGTGGCGGAAGGCTCACCACCTACCACGTTGGGCTCTAATACCATTGGTGAAAAGTGGGCTTCTGAGTGTTCCGTTCACCATGACGGCAACAGTCACTTGCCTCTGACTACCCCGTTTGGGATAAAGTCGTGATGGTATGTTATGTATGTGTTATGTTATTTCCGGAGGCGCACAGTGGTCCGGATTTTGAATATGGTGGACTTAGAACCTAAGGTCAGTATTTCTGGCTGAAAAAAAACATACGGACAGTTAAGTAAACGCTCATCAACGTTTGTTTTAGCGGTTTTCATGAAATTGTTTAATTAAGCGAAAAAAAATTATTGAAAAAAAAAATGTATGGAGCAAATCTGTTTTTTTTTTTTCTCAAAACGTTTAAAAGTGTTAGCAACGAAACCTTATGTAAATTATTGTAATACATGTATTTGTTAATTTCACAGAGAAATTTTTTGCTTGTACTTGCAGTCTTGGCGTTTATATAGGGTTTAAATATTTAATTAAATAGAAATAACACGAATGATCTACTTTATTTCGTCTGTTAAGTGGTTTCGGGAATATAAAATACTACGAATAATTTATTAATCTCAACACAAACATCAGTTTTGAAAAATATTCAATATTAAACATTTTAATTTCATAATAATATTATACTTCTTAGTTGTTAGCGCTGTTACTCAAAGCGCAGTTAGTGACCGAATGACGCATTGCCTACTAATATTCCCCTCCCATTCCCTAATATTGCTATCTCTTTCATTTTCTACTTTCGCTATCTCTTTCATTCTATATTGCTCTCTCTCTCTTTCACTCCTTTAGACCCTTGCTAGTTGCGCGATTATGAATCGAATAAAACAGACGGGAGCTCCTGTTGGAGCGTCATTAGACATTCAACCCTTAAAGAGTCAACATACCTGGAATTTTGAACGTGAACAATCTACCTACTTGATCATGGCTAGATTTGGTACTAACCTGGATATTTACGTTTTTCTGCGAAAAGGGGACCTCAAGGACTACAAACGACTACATCAAGCAATTTTAGACTGCGTTTTGCTTGAAATTTCGCAAGAAGATTCTGAAAAAATATTGAATTTTGCAAGATCTCTCACTGTGAACTTAAATCGTCGATGGACCGATGCACATAGGATGCAAAAAACATTCATGAAGAAGCATATGGACTGGTTAGAAACAAGAATTAAGTGGCCTGAATGTAAATCTGTAAATCTTACCGAAATTTTTGAAGGGACCGAAAATGTGGATTCTCGTTTTACAGAAGAAGAAGCAGACTGGGGCATACTTCGAAGGGGACTGGTGATATGGGCACTTCTACAGACATTGCACTAAGGAAGCCATTTGAAGACTTGGGGAATAAGCAGAAGAAAAGACGATCGGGTACATTACTCGACTATCCGGAAGAGGAACTGACTTTTGCTTTTGTCACGAAGCTAAAGTGTAATGGGAAAGAAGCTCTTGCTCGCATCATCGATCATCTTATGAAGAAACCTGAAAAGGTTGAAGCTGTCGAATCACTTTTATTAACAAACGCAGAGGTGGACACTATGCAGGAAGATCAAGCGTTGGCCCTTACTACTTCATTGGATCTGTCAAAGTGGAAGTATCTTACTCTACGGTCTGCATTGTCACAGCAATTGAAGCTTCCGTCTTACCACAAGTTGTTAGAAGCTAAGGAGAAGTGTTATCCAGATACCAGAGATATTGAAATATCAGAAGATATAGTGAAGGTGAAACTGCAAGCACTTTTAGACGTGACAACTCGAAGAATCTTGCAAGTCGTTGGTAATGATTTAAATATGTGCAGTGGAAACTTGAAGCTAACCTCCAAATGGGGATTCGATGGATCTTCAGCACAGAGCAACTACAAGCAAAGAAGTGAACTGGCAGAATTCGACGACTCCTCTGTGTTCATGACGAGTCTCGTTCCTCTGAAGCTAGAGAGCGGAAATGTTGTTATTTGGAATAATCCAAACCCATCTTCAACATCTTATTGCAGACCTATTAAATTTCAGTTTGCGAAGGAAACGACTTACTTTGTTAAGCAGGAACAAGCTATTTCAAGTTGCGGAAACTTGGAAGTTACTCATGAGTTGCACATGACAATGATTGATGGGAAAGTGACTACAATTATTACAGATACTCCATCTGCAGCTACGTGCAATGTTTGTCTTGCAAAACCTAGTGAGATGAATAATCTTTCTCAAATTTTTTCAAGACCTGTACGGGAAGATGTATATCAATATGGACTATCAATACTCCATATGTGGATTCGTAGCATGGAGTGTCTTTTACATATTTCGTATAATTTAGATTTCAAAATGTGGAGTGCACGAGGTGACAACAAGAACCTTAAGAAGTTAAAGAAGGATATGGTGCAATCGGGGTTCAAACAACAAATGGGACTTTTGATTGATGTTGTCAAGCAGGGCTTTGGAACTACAAATGATGGAAACACGGCCAGAAGATTTTTTCGGGAATACCAAAAAAGTGCTCAAATAACAAAGATTGATGCTGATTTGATAAAACACTTCGCAGTCATATTGCAAGTGTTATCTTGTGGGAAGGCTGTAAATATCGATGGATTCCGTGGATACTGCAAGGAGACTGCTGAGATCTTTGTACATCACTACCCCTGGTACAATATGCCTTCCAGCGTACACAAAATGTTAATACATGGCGCTGACATATGCAAACATTTCTCTTGCCTTCCTATCGGAATTTTGTCAGAAGAAGCAGGAGAAGCAAGAAATAAGGATTTTTGAAATACCAGAGAGCGCCACACGAGAAAAACGGGAAGATTCCAAAATAATGAAGACATTATGCACAATTTTTTGATATCATCAGATCCATATATATCCCATTTGAAACCTAAATACACCAATTTTAAATCATCAAGCATGTTTCCAGAAGCTTTGCAGTTAATAATTCAACACGAAATAAAAGAAGTTGAAGAAGAAGAAGAAATAGAAGTTGATGAAGAAGCTACAGAAAATATGCCAGATCCTTTGGAATGATTTTTAAGTTCTTTATATTAATTTGTGTGTTATTTATAGGTAGTTTTGGTCAATAACTTTATTTTTAATTTAATTTAGATAGTAAAAAAAATATTTTAGTAAATAATTTGTAATTTTTAAAGATGCATTAAATGAAATTAGAAATGTTAACGACCTTCGATTTTTAACAGCCTGTTCCTTTTTTCATAACAAAATAAATTTTCAGATATTGACAAAAAAATCTACTTTCAATACAAAACTTGATTTCATTTAGTTAATTTTGTATGGGAAGTCAATTATTCTTTCGCCTTATTAAGAAAAGTTATAGATCAAACATTGCTCGGGGCGTTATGTAGAGTACGTGCTTTATGTTATGATGACAGAAAAAAAAAGTTATGGGATATCAAATATTTTTAATAATTATGTTATTTTGTAAGTGATGTTTGTGTTAATATAAATATATTTGTTTAGTGTTTTACTTTCCCGAAACCACTTAACAGACGAAATAAAGTAGATCATTCGTGTTATTTCTATTTAAATAAATATTTTAAGTTAAACCTATATAAACGCCAAGACTGCAAGTACAAGCAAAAAATTTCTCTGTGAAATTAACAAATACATGTATTACAATAATTTACATAAGGTTTCGTTGCTAACACTTTTAAACGTTTTGAGAAAAAAAAATTTCAGATTTGCTCCATACATTTTTTTTTTCAATAATTTTTATTCGCTTAATTAAACGATTTCATGAAAACCGCTAAAACAAACGTTGATGAGCGTTTACTTAACTGTCCGTATGTTTTTTTTCAGCCAGAAATACTGACCTTAGGTTCTAAGTCCACCATATTCAAAATCCGGATCACTGTGAGGCGTGCCAGTAAATAGTAAAAATTAGATCACAGTCAGTGGACTGGCCAATACCAGCCATAAATCCCATGTTTATAAATATCAACCGTCGTATAAAATTGTCACAGTCCCAGTATGGCCTAGTGCAGGGCGTTTGCTGCGTGTTTCGGCCGGAAGGCGCGCAGGGCAGCGACGCGATGGGCTTCGCGAAGGATACTGTCAACACTCAACATTTTCATTCTATAGGTTTTAAGGTCCAACCAAAAATTAGCCTTACCGACTTATTTTAAAAATAAGTAACATAGGCAATATTTTAACGGGAGAAATAGTGTCCTAGAACCAAACAAGGAAAAGTCATAACTAAATAGAAAAAAAAATGAAATTTTTTACATGTATAATCATGTAACAAGGCAGTTTTAACAATTAGGGGTGGACTCCTTCTAGTAAGTGCAGTAGCACCTGTGTCAGAGGGAGCCACTCTTCCGTAGCTTATTTTTACATTTATAACTTTAGTATACAAAACTAAAACTAAACGAAAATTGACTAACCAGTATCAGCCCAAGTACCTCAAACTCTCATAAAAATATCAGCCCAAGTACCTCAAACTCTCATAAAAATATCACTGCCCTTTAATTGTCTCAGCCCCATTAATTGGGCTTAGTGAAAGGCGTATGTGGCGTGGTGATACGACCTCTGGCCCCTACAGGGGGAGCAACGCCAGTAAATAATAAAAAAATGGGTCACAGTCGTTGCTAATTGACTGGCCAAAGTATGGGGGATACTACGGGCCAAAGATCTCCTGGAAAAATATCAACTACCCTATATCTTCAGCCCCATTATTAGGGCCTAGTGGAGGGCGTCTGCGGAGTGGTGGTGCGGCCGCTCCAGGGCGCGCAGGAGAGCGGCGCGCTGGGCTTCGCGAAGGGGCTCGGCCGCGGTGCCGTGGGGCTCGTCGTGCGCCCTGTCGGGGGCGTCGTCGACTTCACTTCTGGCCTGCTCACTTCTGTCAGAAGGTTTCATTGACAGTTTTAGTAGTTACAATCGGGGGTATATTTAGTATTGAAAACAGTTTTCAGGGTTGAGCCACTAGGGGCGAGCGTTAGTCTGTAACGCGGTGAAATCGACAAGATGGTCGGCCACACCGCTCTCTTCTCCGTAAAAGGAAGATGCGATTCGGTGCTGCCAAATGTAGATCAACGATTATTTCACATCGTCAGCCTGAAAGTCGTCTATATTCTATTCTAAAGATAAAAAAAAAATGTCCTGTTTCCACTAGTTTGAATGACACCTCGCGAACTAAATCATCGTGATGAGAGTCACTAACTATTTAAAGTCTCATTCCAAAGTGCATCTTCTATATGTTAGTTCTATTTAGCATTCTGTGCTGAATAGACATTCTCCATCTTAATCATCATGAGATGGTCCAGAGCTAGACTTGGGGAGTGAATGGTCACTTCGTGCCATCATCAGCTTTTACCTAGTCCTTCGTAAATGGTTAGACGCGGTCAACTGTATGCCGACGAGTTCGAGAAAAAAAGAAAGCTGTAATCACTGAATCAGCCGCCGCGCGCACTCAATATTTTAACTGTCCAGCTTCAAAAGATCATGTCGAGTTCGTTGAGTGGCTTCAGAGTATAATGTACCTTCAAAGACTACGCGGCCTATGAACTAAAGTCGTATAATGGTTGATAACACCTACGAAACACCACTTAAAAAAGCTATCTCTAGTGCCAGTTTGTATCAGTACATAACTAAAATCATTATCTCTCCCATCATTCAAATAAATGTAGTACAGTTAAGTCGTAAAATCAATAAATTCCCGCTGGCATATATATACATTTGTGGTATTCCAAAATGTAAAAATTATCAAGTATTCATTTTCCGTTTTAACGGCCGACCCTTTTTGTAGCCCAGATGTTTTCCCACTTTTTCGAGAGAAACAGAAATAAATTGTAGATTTGTTGCAGCGTTGGGATCACTAAGCATCGATTTGACAAATTTCTCATTTTGTTTTTTAGAGTCATCGCTATACCTAACGTGTTTAACTAACGTCTATAATTAACTCAGTATCATCATTGCAACTGCGTAGGTGACCAACGCTTCTCAATCTTAAATGTACTCGTACATTCAAGGATAAACTTAGGTCGGTAAGGTTGCCTAAAATGTATCTTGTTAATCTTTCAGAAAATACAGCATTTGATTTTACTGAAAAACCTACTAAAAACTTGTGATAAGCTTGTTTTCATAATATTTTTTTTTTGTACGCTTACTATTATGCATGCTGACTAACTTTATATGTGTGTAGTGCAACTAAATCATTATGAATCATGCTTTTAATAGGTTTAGCCGCCTGTTGCTTTTGTAAGTGTTATTGTTTTCATGTTATCCAAATTTTTGTATCTTTAACATTGTTATTTATTTACATCAACAAATATTTGCATTTCAAAATTTATAAAACAGAGTGGCGACGACCAAACGACCAAAAATAAAAAGGACAAATCTAGTCCATACAAGCATAATTATTCGAATTATTAAACACTCTTAACTTTAATAAAATTAAACTAGCTAAAATTAAACGAATATTTTTGACAGATACATTAAATAGCATAGCCACACTTTTTCCTGTCGTAGGATTGTCGCCACGCTGCATAAAACTTTAAAATATTTTCGCTCCGAAATGCAGATGAAAACAGCGCGCTATACATATAGCTGATGATATAGCTAATGAAAGCTTGTCAATGAATGATATTGTTTTTTGTTTATATTTTCTGTACATGTTATAATAGGGCAGCAGATTTGTCTGAGGAAGTAACCAAACGCCGCGCGGCTCGATACCTGCCCCCAGAGTCCGGCGTGAGGCCGTACTCGAGGTTGCACGCTGAAGGATACAAAATGCTCTTCGAGTTGGAAAAGGTATGTTTTCTCTTTTTTTATTTAAAAACATGTGCAATTTGAACTCTTGCACAAAACGTCGTGGGAAATACAGGGTGTCCCGAGGCAGATTTAGGATTTGAAATTCGAATATTTTTTTCCAACGGATGCGCGGGGATGGGTGGCAGTTTGACGCGGCATTCGTGCGGAATGGTCAGTCACGATGTCGCAGTGGACTGGCGCGCACCGCGATTTCGCAGTTGAAGCGTATTTTGAAGCTAACCATTCGTGCACTACAATATTCGTCGCTTAAATGAAGCACCGGGTGAAAAATTGATAAGGACGGGAGTCCAGAAGTTTCGTGCAACAGGTTCAACAGTTAATGAGCCACGCCCAGGTCCCAGCCGAACGTCGAGGACTGCCCAAAACATTAAACGTGTTGCAAGCAGGGTGCGAGAAAATCCCCGCCAGTCCGTACGCGTCAAGTTTGCAGCTTCCAAAAACACGGTGCACCGTATTTTAAGCTCGCCATCTAGGTGCATGTGAATTTAAATGCGGTTTCGCAATTATATGTGGCAGCCAATTATTTGCAATTAGAATATAATGACCGATCTAATGAATGGACCTAAACTTGACTTACACAGACTGACTGTCGAAGCAATGATAATTATTATTAGGTCTATCAAGTTATTTTACCTGCGAATACCTATTTCGATCTATGTCTGCAATTCGGACCTATTCTAATGGTATTAGAACCTAGATTAGATTTGATGTCGATCTAGCATATTTAGAATTTAGTAGGTTATTTCCATCAGACATTTCGGACATTAAATTCCACCCCTTCAAGGTCCAATTCCAATTCA
Organism: Udea olivalis; assembly: GCA_947369235.1. NCBI lineage: Eukaryota > Metazoa > Arthropoda > Insecta > Lepidoptera > Crambidae > Udea > Udea olivalis. Next base: position 7,272,110 of record OX376347.1, read on the forward strand.
ACATGCACTTAATCCTAATGATTACAGAGAGCGCTGAGAGTTCTGTGTTAACACGTTAAGCCGATAACGAACTGTTAACACAATTGGTTTAATGATGAAGCTCTTTATCATTTAAATGGATTTGTCAATAAACAAAACTGTCGCTATTGGGCGCCGAGAGGACAAAACTAGAGAATAAAGCAAGCATTGCATAGCCCGAAATTAACCGTTTGGGCGAATCTTTCTGTCAATGGAATAATTGGACGGTTTTTCTTTGAGAATTCTCGTGGAGTAACCGCAACTGTTGATGAAGATGTCTACCGCCGCATTATTAGCGAATATTTTATTCCGAAACTTAGAGAACATCCAGCGAGCAGCTCTCACACGTGGTTTCAACAAGATGGCGCCACGCCTCACACAGCAAGAGCCACCATGAGCCTTCTTCGCGAAGAATTCCCTGGAAAATTGATAAGCCGATTTGGGGACATCGCATGGCCCGCAGATCGCCAGATCTCACCCCATTCGATTTTTTTCTATGGGGTACTTCAAGGGAAAAGTATACGACAGAGACCCGACGGATCTATCGGATTTAAAAGAAAATATCGTGCGAGGAGTGACGGAGTGATCTTCAAAAAATTAAATCCGCATGTCTCGCCTTTCTTTTTATGACAAATATATTTATATACTAAAATAATAACATCCTTTAATTAAATAAGAAATCCTAAATCTGCCAAGGGACACCCTGTATATGATTATTATTTCTAAAAAGACTACTAATCAAATTATTCCAGATTTTTTCCTTCGCGATGATCGGCGATGTTATTTGTAAAATTTTAGGATTCCTTCTCGTAAATATTTCCTTTAGTCTGGATTCTTTGTTGCTGATATCAACTTGTAGACAAAGCTTTCCTACCATTGTTGCACAAGACTATAAAATCCGCCTTCTTACTTTTATTTTAATTCCAAAGATACCTCATCTGTTATTTGATTGATCTTAGTGGCAATCAGAAATAAGTATTTATTTTTCACTATTCATATTTTATATCCAGGGTATACACTACATTTAAACCCGTGAATGTGGCCCAACAAGAGCTAATCTGCGAAAACATTTTAGGGTAATGCTGCTAAACGGTATTACTGGAAAGATCTAAATTGTGTCAAAGCTCTGAATAAGACGCTAGCTAGGGTGGTGTTTTCGTGAAAACCATCAAAAACGTTTTTGGAAAGTTTAGATGCTGTATATATACTCAATCAATCTAAGGTGATCACTTTTTACCCAATAAAAATATAATAATTCCTTTGCTTTTGACAACACAGTGACGTCATCAATTAACAAAATGTAAACGTTGCCTACGCATAAAAGGGTGAATATGTAAACAACATAGAATTCATTATAACGAGAGTTATTCAAACAGAAAATTCCTGTGAAATGTTAAGATCTAAAGAAATTATGTTATTCCGAGATTAACGTCACCACTTTTCGTTTCTAATACAAATCTAAAGCTATTTTAATCAAACTAAGTGTATATCTATTAGGGTTTAAAAAAAGCTCTAAAATTAATACTTACCTTTTAACTGTAAACAATTAGCAGTTTGCGGTGAATTTTTGGTCACCGGGCTAACCTACACATCTCACCTAGTGTGTTCTGATTCTGATCGTGAACGAACTGTAATAAAATAGGCAGTTACTTTATACTATGGACTTAACAGGGCAAGTTCGTGAGTACGGACTCGTACGAAGCCCACGTGTGGGTGATTCCTGCCAAGGAGGTAGTGATGTGCACCGACAAGCGGCTGCTTTATCTGGAGAAGAACAATGTCTTCGGCGGGTGGCAGGTATGTGTTTACAAGTTTTATAAAACGCAGTTACAACTTACAACTCAATTGAAGCAAAAACATATTCTCAATTATTTTAAGACAAGGTAATTTGATACAAGGGGTTAGAGGTTAAGTCAATTGTTTTTAAATTCTACGTTGGATGATGATGAGGTTTTACCTATATTCACCTATACTGGAAGGTCTTAATCTCGAAAAAGCCAGTCTGGCAATAAGATTCACTACTATGCGTTTTTCTGTATGTAATAGTCGTCAACCGGATAAGGGTGAAGTCCCACTGAAGAGTATTTTTGAATAAAACTCAATTAAACGCAGGCAACAATAATCTAGTTGTATGTAGCTGTTTCATTGACAAATATGTGTGCTAGTGCGGGAATTGAACCCGCGATCACTTGAGTCTTACTTAAGTTCTCAACTGACACTCGTAACTTCACCGTCGCTCGTTCACGCGACGAAATAAGTCTTAGTAGTTTGTGCAGTTGGCCCGTTATTTAGTAGTTGTTCAAAAATGTTCTTTTTACATAATATTTAAGTGTCTTCAATTGCGCGTGGCTTTACGAAAAAGGTGTTCAAAAATATTCCATTTTCATAATATTGAAGTGTCTTCAATTCGTATGTGATGATAAATATGGCTGTTTATGTGTACATACAATAATTGGCTAAAGTTGTTTACACCGCTGCTCCCGCGGGGGTCATGTATTATGTATACGAAAGCGTCGCTTCGCGTATCTCGATGTATTCAATAACTAGTAAATATTTCATGAAATTACCCGCTTTGGGGTACGTTCCAGAAGCAATTTCGATATACAACCTTTACTTGAATTACCTGGGGACACAAGTTATAACGTATTTTATTGTAATTTTACAAGATTAACTCGTGACTTGAATTTATAGAACTTTACCGAACCAAAAGCTTTTTGCAGTGAAATTGGTAGGCGTATTTTGCAAGAACAATGTTATAAGAATGAGAAACTTCGGTTGTACAAGATGCCCTTTGAAAACTGCCCTTTCCTTAAGACATTTTTATGTTCAGTTCATAAGCAATATGATTATGTTCAGTTGATCTTTTACCGCATCTAAAACAGGATTAGGCTTTTAATCTTTCTTCATTTATAAATATTTTGTCGTCAGATTGTATGGACATACCTCTGGTCCGAAATCCCGGATGTGCCAACAGCCGTCAACAAAGGCGTGTACGTACCCACTGCCAAAAGGAAGGTGCTAGGGATGTTCCCCAGTTCGGGTTCCGGTAAGGTGATATTCCTCTACGATGAACAACAGAAGAAATATTTGCTGGCACAGTGCGAGCGGCTGATGCGATCAGCCCGTTGACATGAGCTCGTAGAAAGAATCTCGCCTGGCGAATGGCTGGGGCAATTCTTTCTACTTATATTTGATTACCGCACTGCGTTGCTTACTTTCGCCTATCACTGTAATCTGCACCATATCGGCCCGAGGGGCTTCCGCTGAATCGCGTCTTCATCCTATCAATCTTATCAACCTATCCTACTGGCAAAACTACTAAAAAAACTTCAACTTTTTTTTTTCGGAACTCCAGATGCCATACCAAGTAAGATATTGGTAAGACTAATGGGATGTATCCTCTGTCGCCTGTGCTAAGTGAAAGGACGTTTTTGACTCTGCTCTTTTAGTTCGACCTAGTGCTTTTATTAAATTGTATTTATACCTTGAGTACATTTATAAATAGTATGTTGAAAGTTCTTGAGATATAAAAATGTTACTTGAAACAATTTTAACTGCATTCTGAACAAATGTGTTGTCTGTAGATTAATAGTTATTATGACTTTTAGCTTTATCTTGTATCTCAAGAATATTCACTTCCTCTATCTACTTATACTAATTAACAAATCCTATTATACCTACTTGTAATGTTATAAGTATTTTGTCTTTCGATTTTTTGTACAACATTTACAAACGCTTATAGCGTGTCTATATACTTGATCGATTGCTCTACGGCTGGGGACTCGCCTCTTTCTTTTTCATATTTATGGCAATGCATTTATGTAAGACTTCAATAATTTGTAAGTGGTTTTTATAATATTTCAGTCTTCCGTTACAAAGAATGTTAATGAAGTAGCTTAAACAATACTTTCAGTATTTCATTACCGCCAGGATTGTTTATGAAATTAAAAATACTCTGATATTTTCGAATACTTAAACTATATTACATATATTGTGACTTTAATATATGTTCTGTTATGTTACCGTGATAATTAGGTCTACTTAATCATGTTTGATTGTTATATTATAAGTAAGTTCATACAAATGAAAGCTGATGACAAAATCGTTTTGTAACAGTTGACCAGTTGTAGTTATTGTTTTAAATAAGAGTACAAATGTTGTTATTGTTAGAAGACGCAGTTTAAAGGTAATATTTTACGTTTTCAGAGACTACAAAACGTTAAAGGTGACTAATGTGTGTGTTTATCCAAGCAAGTATGTTTCTTTGCAGAAGCGTTTGCACTAGTGCCTTACATGGATGTTTATGTGACTTCAACGTAACAGTTTCCATGGTCTTTCCTTTATAGATAAATAAATAAATAAAGATACTTCATTTTCGAAACGTATGTCAATACAGCCTAATGCGCTAGCTTGATCGCGATATAGTTTTAGTTATATATTTTGTCGTATTTATTTTGTTGAAGCGTTTATGTGCGAACTTTTGTCGAACGTTACCTTTGTGATTTTTGCTTTCTGCACAATTTACTAATTATTTAGAACTGTTTTGTATCATTCAAGCTTGTGTACGATGGATTTTTGAATAAATATAAAAATATTGGCAAAATTATGGATTTTATTGATACTCCTACTCTTAACAAACCTCTGACGTTATTCACGTGACGTGAGATAATTTTTATAGAGTCGTAACGTTAAGAATCCAATTATAGCTTGCTATTACTGGATATATTTTCATGAAAAATTTAGCATTTTTGTGAAATGAATAATGGTTTCAATATATTGTAGTAACTTTGATATTCCGAAATTTTGCAACACTATCTGGTTAACAACTATAGATAAAGGCCTGCGCGGATGACGTACGGGAAGAAAAAGTACGCTCCGCGAATACAAAAGTACGCTCCGCGAATACAAAATCCCCCGCCGGTTTTCCGCGGACTCAACGAACACGGTGTGCGATCATTTGTTGTCCGAGAGTATTTCAATATTCTGAGATAACGTTGTGCTGTAATTTACATGAAGTTTACGCAAAAGAGAAGACGTTCTAAAAGAAAATACTGGGTCCACCCCTTCATTTTGAATCGATTTTTAACGCGGAGTAAAATCCGCTATGTGCGTTGACTGCTCATAGCACAGAAGAAATAAAAACTTATAGTTCGTTCGTTCTATTTTTTTCGCGGACGCCCGTGCACTTTAATCCGCTACGCTCCGCGGGCGTTCGCGGTGTTTCGTTCGACGGATTTTTGTTTTTCGTACTTTTTCGTGTGCGTTGCTCGATACAGTTTGTAAGGGATCTATTTTGACGGAGAAAAAAGTACGCCGTGGATAATCCCTCGTCTTACCTACTCGTAAGTTTATAAAAAAATCATTCTAGTCCCCCAACGATATTCTGGTAAAAATATAGGTGCTACGGGAATGCTTTTGTGTAGCATTGTTTTCAAGCATCCATTAACAAAGTAAGGTACGACATCCTTGCGTATAATGATTTCTTATGGCAAGTAACGCCTTGGCACTTAGTAAATAGATGTTAGAATAATATTGTACGTTTTAGCTTTCAGAGCAAACTTTGGATCAGATAAAAGATAACAAACTATATAAAATGGATAACCTTGTGCTTGTAAGCTTCATAACGATCTGCCGTTCCGGCCCAACGTAAGAGACATTAGACGGTTTACGCGATGATTAATATGTAAAATTTAGACATAAACCTATCCGTTTAAACGTGTTACAATCAAATGGAGGTATAAAGGGTTTTATATTCGAACAATAAAAGGGATATTTTGAGCGATGGCTTACGTCTTCCTTCGCGTAATGACATCTTCAGTTTACGGACGTTCAGATTTACTAGCGGCTCGTTAACTTCATATTGGTGTTTGAATCGAGCCTCATTACCTGCTTAATTTGTTATACTGAGTATCTAATAAGTTCGGTATACACTCGTCATGAAGAGAACTATGTGGAATTTTTTAGGACATCAAGCAGTATCAGGGAGAGTATTAATAAGTTTGGTTTGAGTGTTTTCCTGTCCGGGAATTTTGAAGTCAAATATGCAGCTGAGTCAGCTAACTCTGGCCGCCCTATTAATAAAGTGGAACTAATTTTGAAAAAATGAAGAATGTTTGTCATATTAGGATCTAATAACGCTATAGCCGAGTATTCATCACACTACAGTCTTGAACCATTTAAAAAGTATGTCTACTTATACAAAAATGTTTTACCCCTATTTTTGTAAACAACTGACGTAAGTAGGATAATTAATAGGCCTTCATCGTCCCACCGCTTGGCAAAGCCCTTAGGGTGCGTTTCCACCAGAGATGTGCGAGGATGCGTTGCGAGGAATGTTTGTTATGAACCAATAGAATCGCGAAGCTAGGTGAATGAAACAATTCTATTGGTTCTTAACACACACATTCCTCGCAACGCATCCTCGCACATCTCTGGTGGAAACGCAGTCTTAATCGCTAGATCAAGATCGCTACAATTGATTGGTGCTGGCTTAATTACCACGCTTGCCAAATGTGGCTAATTGAATGAAAGCAAGGTCTGTCCATAAGCTCTCATCGTCCCACCGCTTGGCAAAGCCCTTAATCGCTAGATCAAGATCGCTACAATTGATTGGTGCTGGCTTAATTACCACGCTTGCCAAATGTGGCTAATTGAATGAAAGCAAGGTCTGTCCATAAGCTCTCATCGTTCCACCGCTTGGCAAAGCCCTTAATCGCTAGATCAAGATCGCTACAATTGATTGGTGTAGGCTTAATTACCACGCTTGCCAAATGTGGCTAATTGAATGAAAGCAAGGTCTGTCCATAAGCTCTCATCGTCCCACCGCCTGGCAAAGCCCTTAATCGCTAGATCAAGATCGCTACAATTGATTGGTGTAGGCTTAATTACCACGCTTGCCAAATGTGGCTAAGTGAATGAAAGCAAGGTCTGTCCATAAGCTCTCATCGTCCCACCGCTTGGCAAAGCCCTTAATCGCTAGATCAAGATCGCTACAATTGATTGGTGTAGGCTTAATTACCACGCTTGCCAAATGTGGCTAAGTGAATGAAAACATGGCCTGTCCATAAGCCGTCATCGTCCCACCGCTTGGCAAAGCCCTTAATCGCTAGATCAAGATCGCTACAATTGATTGGTGCTGGCTTTACGCTTGCCAAATGTGGCTAAGTGAAAGCATGGTCTGTTCCAAAAATACATAAAATTTTTTTTTGTCTTAACCCATCCAGGGTTGGCCGGAAAATATCTACCAAAAGATTTGAATAACTTCGACTACTTCTACTCTTTGCACTTTACTCGTTCACTCCTGACTCTGTCCATCGGTACCTAAGTATCTACATTCTAATATTTGTACAATTTTCCCGATGAGTTTAAAAACTTAGCATGAGTCTGAATGCCTTGGAATCTAGCTTTTCTAAAGCATATTTTAAATATAAAATTAGCATAAAATTCTAAGTTCTTAAACTAGCATAGTCAGGACGTGCAGACAAAACATTTCCATTAGAATATTCGCATAAGTTCGCGGATATAACCGTTACATTGGAAACTACTCGCCGGCTTTGCCACCCATTTGCATCAACTGCAAGTTTTAATCCTAATTTAGCTGGCACATCGATGCTCGAGATATACTTAGTTAAACGCTGCGAAATAATATTCGTTATTTATATTTTTTGTAGGAAATAGAAGATACGGAGTAGATTGCGCATAGTTTCTGATTAAGGACATTTTTGGTATTGTCATGGTTTTCACCACTATACCCTTTCCAATTGTTTATTTAACTTTTGACAGATCATGCACATAAAGTTTGTAATATTTTTTGATACAATGTGCTACAGGGAATACTGTACTTGATGGACGGGCTCCGCCCACATATAGATGTGTCATTCCTAATTATGACCACAGACTATAAAACGGTTTTGAAATAAATCTATTATCGATTATATTAATAAAACAAAATAAAATTATTGTGATTATATTTTATATCAAATCACGTAAAAACCTTTATTATTTTGCATTAAAATGCCCTAAATGTCTGTTTTAATGCATAAATAATTTGCGTAATGAAAACAGTTCCATCGTACTCGTACCTAGTAATAGGATCGAATTTATTCGCTGCAAATTAATGAATCTAAAATAATCGTTTAGACTTACTTTAGTTGGTTCAAATAAAAAGCATGTGAATGAACTGCGGTACCTACTTGTAATGAACAGGTGCAAAATGTTGAAATTCATAATACTTTAGGGATTAAAAAATAAAACAACCAAAAGAGGTACATACTGTAATACTATTTTTAATTATAAAGAATCGTCTTCTTCGTATGACCAGGAATCATCATCACTTGAGTTCTCAGTAATATTGATTACCTATCAATTCTTGGACAGATAAATTGTCGAATGCAACATCCCGACCCCAATCCGACATTATCACCTTTTTTGTTTTTTCTACAACACTCGCCCAGTTTCTAGGAGTTACTTTCTCACACGAATTTTTTAGTAAATCCAGCATTTTTATCATTTCAATATCTTTACTAACTCTACTTTTAGTAGGGACTCGTCCACCTCCTCGCCATTGTCACGGAGCCAGTTTATGATTTCATGTTTTTTGTTGGCCTGCGTTGGCATTTTATTAATTTGACGAGAGTGATAGGGTGCCTTATCAATAAATATTATTGATGGCTCTCCGAGTGATGTAAGCATTTCTCTGAACCACTTTTCATACACGTTCGAATTCATCTCCTCATGATAATCTCCTGTTTTCTGGGATTTGAAAGCTAATAGAGCGTCTGGCACAAATCCTTTTACTGTTCCTGCATGGCCAATAATCAGTCGTTCGCCTTTTCCCATTGGTCCTGCAGAAATGGAGCCAGCAGTGTTGTCAGTTCAAGTTTTTGTCAGCGTATGACTCGCACTGAGTCAAGTTTCATCTGTGAAAACAACATTCGACCAATCTTCTATTTATTTCGCTTGTCTTAAAAATTCGCATCGATACAAAGCAATATCATTGCGTTGCTTTAAAATGTTTCGTTTGTCACATTTTTCCAATAAGAATCCAATGTCTTTCAATACCTTTGCCAAAGAAGATTTTTGTCCACGGAACAAACCACTATTTCGTAGAGATTGTGTTAGTTTTTTTAATGTTGGAATCTCGTTTCTTTGGTAATAGTCGTTTATATGACGACGAATAGCATCAGCGTCAAAATTGTCAACTGCTGTCTCTTTACAGGGCTGACGTTATTTTTTAGGTGCAGATAGCTTATTTTGTTCCATGCCACTGCTGCCGTAGCCTTCTTTTGTTATTTTTGCCACTGTTGGAGCACTAATACCTAATGCTGCTGCAACACGGTCTCTAATTTGAGTCACTGGTATAAGAGGCCCACCATTACGGCTTTCTTTTTCAAAGTATTCACGAAGTCGCAAGATAAACTCTCTTGTTTGTCCTTTATGTACTTAATTTTTTGGCATTTTGACAGTAACGAAGGTAGGAACGATACGCTCAACTCAACCAAACGTGAGAATTCACAAATAAATCAAAACGGAGGAATATAAATACTCAACTCGACGTATGAAAATGTGGATTAACACTGACAACAAAATGGCGTCGCGCGTCGCCGCCGCGTCCAGTGTTGCCGTTTAATAATCGATAAAATCACGAAATTATCGATAAAATAATAATGAGTGTGTTAAATCAATTAAAGCTTCTTCATGAATAAAATCGATCGGTAAAGAAATCGAATCGGGAACGGGTCAGGGTATCACTATTTGATTAAGTATTAGAGCTGTCAAAAGTTAAATAAACGATTGGAATGGGTATGTAGGGGAGACCGGGGCAAGATGAGATATCTAAGAGAAAAACCGACATACCTAATATGAAAATCAAACTGTTTATTCAAAATCATTTATAACGAAAGCAACACTTACACTTACAGTTAACATAATTATAATCTTTTAAGGCACTAAATCACATATTTTTTTGGCAAATAGGAACTAAATGGCACATATCAAATATCCCGCCTTGCCCCATGATCGGGGCAAAATGGGAAGTGCTATGGGGCATAATGAGTATACATTTTAATCTGGTTGGCAACGTTCACATATATGTACCTCTTCATCGTCATCGTTTACGCCTGCGCAGGAATTATGGGCCCAGCCCATGGCACACGCTACAAATAACCAATCCTTCCGTAGATTGTGAATTTAAGTACCCACAATATATGCAAGGACAATCATTGCCATCGCCTTCAGATGAACTCGTATCCGTATCACTTTCTTTTTTGCGTCTTTTGTTCTTATTATTTTTATCTGACTTCTTTTTTTCAGGTTTTTTCTTCATAGTCTTCGTATTATCCGGCTTTTTTTTTCTGTCGTCCTATTTATTTTTTGTTTTTTATTAATATCTTCAATAAGATCATTTTTGTATAGAGAAGCTGTATGTATTGCAGTTTTACCACGTTTTCTTGTTTTTCTCTCTTGGGTTCTTACTTTGGGAATAGCCATTATAATTTCATTATATTTATATTATTAGGTATACGTTTTTATTTGAAATATAAATAGGTAGAATATGAAACATTTTTCATTTTACACAAAACGGGTAAAACGTTTTGCCCCAAACGACATATTTTTCAAAAGTATCCAGAGTTCTAACCTACTAAATTGTTATGCGAAATTGCAATATAATTTCGTTAGTTTTACACTATTACAACAAGTATGTAGTCAATTGATATAATAGCACTGATACCTACCTACCTTGATGCACATCGATTCAAATCAGAACACTTAATAAAAATCCTCCAAAAAAATGTTTTTTAACGCCGTGAAGTTAAAACAGCTAGTGACACGCAGGCGCCGCTCTGACTCGCGTGACACGACTAACCGTCGCGCGTATGGTACTGTGTTAGGCTCTGTTGTGTTCAGCAGTTACGCACACAAGCACATTTCCTGTCTTGCCCCAAGCTTCGTCTTGCCCCGGTCTCCCCTACTGCGAAGGTAAAACTTAGATCTTTAGGTACCTACTGTTTGAATTTCCATGCTTAATATTAAATTTACTAGACCACTTATTAGGCTAGTAGAATAAAGCAAAAAAGTCATTCAAATCGGATTTAAATCCTACAAAAGATTTTCTTGTTATAATGGCTTCATTTGCTGCCAAATATGACTATCCTGGGTTTTCCCCCCTGTGGAAGTTGTGCATAAGTTGTAGGGGGCAATAGTGTACCTCAAAATCGGTACTTTTGCGGTTTTTGTTCTGATATGAGTGACAATAACGCGTCGTGTTTCTCCATACCTTTATTCAGCCGCCTTGTTTAGTTTGAACGCTGATAACAATATCATACTCCACTTTCGGATGTTAAGGGTTTGATTCCTAACATTGATGGAACAAGGCTGGCTGTTACGTAGCGGTAATGATAAACTTGAAAACTCGTTGGACTCGCCCTCGGTAGTTCAGTGGTCAGAGCAATCGCTCGGATAGCGTATTAGTTACGTGGGTTCGATTCCCACCCGAGGTGAAACCGAATTTTTCAAGTGGGAAATTTATCCAAGATAATTTAGTATTATTATATATATATATATATATATATATATTTTATATTGCCCGTCAAGATGACCTCACTCCACCTGATGGAAAGCGGTCGCGAGGTCCAGATATGAGGTTGACAAGCCCAGCCATTCAAACGAATCACTGGGCTGGCCATCCTCACCTTGAAGGCCTGCAGAAATGCCTTTTCACGCCCCGCTTGAAGAACCCGGGACTATAAGAGGAAGGAAACACATGTGCTGGAAGAGCGTTCCACGTCTGGATGGTACGACAAAGAAACGAGTCACCGAACCTTTTAGTTCGGGCCAACAAATGTTGCGCTCTCAATGTAGTCCCGCTGGTTTAGGTTGCTACGAACATCCATGCCAAGGATGTTTAGGCTATCATTAATCGGTAGTGGGGTGCTCTGAAGAGTGGGATGGGAAAGGAAAGGCGACGCCTTTGCTGTGAATGCACACACCTGCGTTTTCTTGGCATTGAACTCGACAAGATTGCATGCACCCCATTCTGAAATGCGGTCCAACACTCCGTCAAGCTCAACAACAAGACTTCGCCTCTTCTCCTCGATGTCAGTCTGCTTTGCCCCAGGGCGCTCGAAATATCGTGCGTGGACCGTGCTATCATCCGCATAGCTTTTTCAAAGTATTCACGAAGTCGCAAGATAAACTCTCTTGTTTGTCCTTTATGTACTTAATTTTTTGGCATTTTGACAGTAACGAAGGTAGGAACGATACGCTCAACTCAACCAAACGTGAGAATTCACAAATAAATCAAAACGGAGGAATATAAATACTCAACTCGACGTATGAAAATGTGGATTAACACTGACAACAAAATGGCGTCGCGCGTCGCCGCCGCGTCCAGTGTTGCCGTTTAATAATCGATAAAATCACGAAATTATCGATAAAATAATAATGAGTGTGTTAAATCAATTAAAGCTTCTTCATGAATAAAATCGATCGGTAAAGAAATCGAATCGGGAACGGGTCAGGGTATCACTATTTGATTAAGTATTAGAGCTGTCAAAAGTTAAATAAACGATTGGAATGGGTATGTAGGGGAGACCGGGGCAAGATGAGATATCTAAGAGAAAAACCGACATACCTAATATGAAAATCAAACTGTTTATTCAAAATCATTTATAACGAAAGCAACACTTACACTTACAGTTAACATAATTATAATCTTTTAAGGCACTAAATCACATATTTTTTTGGCAAATAGGAACTAAATGGCACATATCAAATATCCCGCCTTGCCCCATGATCGGGGCAAAATGGGAAGTGCTATGGGGCATAATGAGTATACATTTTAATCTGGTTGGCAACGTTCACATATATGTACCTCTTCATCGTCATCGTTTACGCCTGCGCAGGAATTATGGGCCCAGCCCATGGCACACGCTACAAATAACCAATCCTTCCGTAGATTGTGAATTTAAGTACCCACAATATATGCAAGGACAATCATTGCCATCGCCTTCAGATGAACTCGTATCCGTATCACTTTCTTTTTTGCGTCTTTTGTTCTTATTATTTTTATCTGACTTCTTTTTTTCAGGTTTTTTCTTCATAGTCTTCGTATTATCCGGCTTTTTTTTTCTGTCGTCCTATTTATTTTTTGTTTTTTATTAATATCTTCAATAAGATCATTTTTGTATAGAGAAGCTGTATGTATTGCAGTTTTACCACGTTTTCTTGTTTTTCTCTCTTGGGTTCTTACTTTGGGAATAGCCATTATAATTTCATTATATTTCTATTATTAGGTATACGTTTTTATTTGAAATATAAATAGGTAGAATATGAAACATTTTTCATTTTACACAAAACGGGTAAAACGTTTTGCCCCAAACGACATATTTTTCAAAAGTATCCAGAGTTCTAACCTACTAAATTGTTATGCGAAATTGCAATATAATTTCGTTAGTTTTACACTATTACAACAAGTATGTAGTCAATTGATATAATAGCACTGATACCTACCTACCTTGATGCACATCGATTCAAATCAGAACACTTAATAAAAATCCTCCAAAAAAATGTTTTTTAACGCCGTGAAGTTAAAACAGCTAGTGACACGCAGGCGCCGCTCTGACTCGCGTGACACGACTAACCGTCGCGCGTATGGTACTGTGTTAGGCTCTGTTGTGTTCAGCAGTTACGCACCCAAGCACATTTCCTGTCTTGCCCCAAGCTTCGTCTTGCCCCGGTCTCCCCTACTGCGAAGGTAAAACTTAGATCTTTAGGTACCTACTGTTTGAATTTCCATGCTTAATATTAAATTTACTAGACCACTTATTAGGCTAGTAGAATAAAGCAAAAAAGTCATTCAAATCGGATTTAAATCCTACAAAAGATTTTCTTGTTATAATGGCTTCATTTGCTGCCAAATATGACTATCCTGGGTTTTCCCCCCTGTGGAAGTTGTGCATAAGTTGTAGGGGGCAATAGTGTACCTCAAAATCGGTACTTTTGCGGTTTTTGTTCTGATATGAGTGACAATAACGCGTCGTGTTTCTCCATACCTTTATTCAGCCGCCTTGTTTAGTTTGAACATATTAAAGTAATAGCGTCACGAATTTAGGTTCTAGCATTACCTTTGTAATTAGCTGATTGAGAGTTTGTTGAATTAGAACACACGATTATGTATGGGGAACTTGGACGGGACTGAAAGACTTGATTAAGTTTTTGTATCGAGTAGACGTACGAGTCGTATTAAATTGTTATACACATCTTAGTCTTTGATAGTTTACACCTGTGATGTTATTCTATCACGTACATTAATATCACGTAGATAACTTGTACCAATCTTTAAAAAAAAATGAATGCAGGAACTAACTACCGTTATCCTTAAAAACACCTTTCATTTTTGGAATGACTTTAGTTTATAGAACTATGGCAATACCTTACAACGATTAATTATACTATTTACTACATGTAAATATAAATATAAATAAGCGCCAGACAACACTCCTCTCGTCATGGTCTCTAAGTAGGGATAAATATCCCTGTGTTACGAGGTATCAGACAAGGAATTAAGCCAAGGGCGTCTCCCAGCACACCCAGACACAAGCCAATTTAGAAAAGATCGTTGCCTGAATTGGCCTGACCGGGGATCGAACCCGGGACACTACGGAATTCAAGGCGAGAAACCGTGCTACAGCGCACTACGCTAATCGTGTCGCCAAAATTATCACTTCCGGTTTGTTTGTCCCGTATTCTTATCAATTCATTTGATATCTTATTTTACAAAGACCTTATGTAATACTTAGGTAGAAACCCGAAACCTATTATACGAGCACTAGAAAATGTTGCTTTTTACAAGGAATACATTTTTGTCCATACATTATTATTGAAATGGCAATATTTAATATGTTACATTCACCACTTTTGTAACATAATTAATATATTGATTAATAGAAGAAAAGAAAAAAAAACATCCAATACCTGTTTTTTACAATAATATTAAAATACGACATGAATTGCACATTAACCTAATCATTAATTAGCGCTTCCATGCAGACTAAAATTTGTATCTGTTGGTCGACCATATTTAGCGTTAAATACACACATCAAAAGTGTCTAGGGATCAACATATATTTTTGCAATAACTTTTCTCCTGATTGATATTAATTAAAATTTTCTTTAAGGATTTATCAAATAAAGTGTTTTCGTTTGTCTACAGTAACGATAAACCAAGTCACCTTTGCATTAATAAAGAAATTTGTCATTTTCCTTATAAAGGGATTTTTGACATTTGAACCACTAACATTAAAGTTCGAAAAAAAGACTGAAATAACAGTTTTCTTTAAAATTTTATGGGGTAACTTAAACAATTAATAATCCGTGTTTCTACCGCGAACACTAACAACACAAGAACATCGGTTTGGCATCCTCAAAATGAGTTCATCCAAATCACGCTGTGGAATGGCCGCCCATGTTCGTTGCAACAACAAAAAAAGGTCTTCTTGCACTGGATACCCTCCATATTCGGCAGAGCTCTTCTCTGTAGCATATCCCATGCATGCTCAATCGGGTTCAAGTCTGGCGACTGAGCAGGCCAGGGCAGGACATTGATGTTAGCTGCGGCGAGAGTCTGTCTTACAACTCTTGCGGTGTGCGGTCGTGCATTATCATGCATTAACTGAAATAAGGGACCGATTTGCACTTGTAGAGGAACGATGACGTCTGATACAATCGTCTCAGCATAAATTTGAGCGTTGAGGTTGCCTCTGATCCAAATCAACTCAGTTCTTACGCCGATCCAAATACCCGCCCATACCATGATGGTTCCACCACTATAAGGATGGACTTCTTGGCAGGATTTTATTCGCTGTTGGCGTCCAGGGGTTCTCCAGTGTCGTATACGTCTTGTATCCGGTCTCATACCAAAACGAGACTCATCAGAAAAGCACACGAAACGCCATTGTTCTTCTGCCCAATTTCTGTGTTCAAGAGCCCATTGATATCGAATCCTACGATTGTGCATTGCTATAGGTGGTACCCTTAGCGGTCTTCGGGAATGAAGGTTCACTTCATGCAAGCGGTTTCTGACTGTTTGGTCGCTAATTAAGTTCCCTGAAGAGTGATGAAGCCTCACGGCTAACATCATGGCGGTTATTGTTGGAGCTCTTCGAGTTGTGATTTGAATGTATCGGTCTTGTCTTCGTGTGGTGCAGCGATACCGTCCTCCATGGCGCTCAGCCACGGTACCAGTGCTTCGGTAACGTGTCCAAAGTCGACTGATAACACTCTGACTTGTATTCAGAGCTAAAGCCACAGTACGTTGCCGGGAACCAGCTTCTATCATTCCCACGGCTCTGAGCATTTCTTCCCTGCTTAAATGACGTCGCCGCTCCATAATAACGTTGGTTTTAATCAGTAGTAGGGAAACAGTAGCACTAATAATGTCTTCAATGCGTTGTATGTTTTTATAGGGAAAATATTGACAGCTGATTTTCATCTTTTACTCGAATTTGATTGACAGTTCCTGTTTCAAATTATGAAATGCACCAAAAAGGATCCATATAAATTTATAAAATCATAAATTTATTACAAAGCCACATCTCAATCTCAAGAAATCCGCATAAAAATGCTTGATCCCTAGACACTTTTGATGTGTGTATATTTATTATTGAATATCATAGAATGGAAAGTACTGCCCTTACAATTAAAAAATAAAAGTGACACAATAAGACGAACAACAAAAAAAATCGCTTTCAGACGAGCTTAAAAATGACCAACAAAGCAGACAACGACGGGAACGCTGATAACAATACCTTACTTCACTTTCGGCTGTTAAGGGTTTGATTCCTACATTGATGGAACAACGCTGGCTGTTACGTAGCGATAATGATAAACTTGAAAAGTCGTTGGGCTCACCCTCGGTAGTTCAGTGGTCAGAGCAATCACTCGGATAGCGTATTACGTGGGTTCGATTCCCACCCGAGGTAAAACCGAATTTTTCAAGTGGGAAATTTATCCAAGATAATTTAGTATTATTATATTTCTTGTGACATTATTTTTATTTAAAAAAACATCTAAATGAGTAGTGTTATAATATTGATATTTTCGTGTGGATTGAATGTTAATAATATTTGCACGTCGCAAGGCGACTGAATATCAACATATTCAGCCCAACGGCTTCAATAGAATTAAAAACTTTGTAACCATATTCTTATTATTTTTTGTACGGTCTCGAGGAGTTCACGGGTCCAAAGTAACCCGGTCCTTTAAAAGGCTTGCGTTGGAATACAAATACAATACGTAGAGGCCGTTTCAAGCGCAAATACTCAAATCTGAAAGTGGTACACATGCTGGGTCTAATCGCTGACTAATTTATTTATTAATATCTAAGACTTGACTGAGATGATGGCGATGATGATGATGATCTAAGACCTTTGGTTAAGATGGAACGCCTTAAAACATTCAGGCAAACAAAGGTTGACCTGACACTCTTCACACTTCCAAGTCGTGCAAACATCTCGTTTATGCGAGGCACACAATTTGCATCTCGACTTTCGTTTGCCTGTTTTGGCAGGGAAGTGTCCTGTAGTCTTGGGCAAAGGTCTCAAAGCAGTCGGCCGGAATTTGCCCAGAATTTCATTCATGAGATGGAATTTAAACTCTCTTGAGGACATATTTGTCCGAGTGCCAAAAATAACATGCGAATTCAGGATCGATAGGTATGTTAAGAAGTCGGCGAAATAGCTTCTTGTACCACACTGCATTGCGAATTCTTTCCATGGGGTAGGCCTGTAGGAGTTGATCTTTTTTATCCACTCCCCCCATGGAAAGATTATAGTCTTGCACAACTTTGGGGCGGTACCTGTAATATCCATACTTTCCATTTGCACCGACTTCTACGTTGTGGAAAGTCGATATAAGGGAAACTACATTGGAGTCCTTTCAGACTACAATAGTAATATCCCTCGTCTGACTAAAGCACACCTCTCCTGTGCGCATGTTATTTTTGTTTATTCCCCGCAGGCTATTGGAAAACAAATTTCTTATTAAGGCGCAACGTGCCCATTGTGTCGGTTTTACGCTTTTTCAGTGTCCTGCTAAGTAGTGGGCTATTGTAAAAAATATCCACAACTAAGCTATGGCCAAGGTAGAGTAAAGGTCGGACCAAATCGTAGACGATTTTGGAGGTTGCTCCTTCGGGCTCCGTTTCTCTGGCATCATCTCCTTCCACAGATTCAGCAACGTCTTTTTTTTTGCCTTCGTAGATCAAAATCTTCCACAAATACCCCGTCTTCGATGTAGGATCTTCGACACTAGGGTTGCTAGATCAACTAAAATCTAACATGTCTTTACTGGCCATTTGGTTCAGGGCAATGTCGTCTAACTGGTCCATGCTATTGACTATGTTCAACGCTTCCGGGGACAGGTCTCCAACGGTACAGCACTCCCTGGTAAAAGGGTTCCAATTTGTGGGAACGGCGTCGTCTTCTAGGTCTACCTCCACATCGCTCCCTGGATTGTCCAATGCCAGCTCCAATTCGATCGATCGACCAGTCAACGGTTCTAAAACAAATGTATAACTATATAAATAGAAAGCGTTAGAGACCGTTGATTCTCACACAAATTATTTTTTAAGTACAGACCTTAAATACTCACACACATATGTATGTGTGTGAGTATTTAACCCCTATGTAGCCCCTGTAGTGACCTATGTAGGTCGTAAGAGAAAACATTGGTAGAAAATAAGGATATTTGTATAACAGCTATCAAATTGAATTAACACAAATTATCAGAGACCCTAATATTACTTACTTGGCCTCGAAGACGATGTAGTCTCGGGAAGCCGAGTCTCGGGAGTGGCGAGTATGGCTGAAGAAGGTCCTAAAACAAAATAACATTTGTTCATTTTATATTCCTTCTTAGAGATAGAATGAATCTCACACAGTCTCGAAAGAGAAATAAAACGAACTTAATGAAAAAAATGAAAACACTCTCTCTCTATGTTTATAAAAAATCACGAACCTGGTTGTTTACTTGGCCAACATCCTTTAAGCTCGATATCAACCTCACACAGATTCATGCCGCTGATTTGGTCTTCTGTTATTACTTCTGTAGACGGCGTCAAAACTGGCATGGAGCAGGTCCTAAAAGAAATTTAAATTTAGCAACACATTCAATGTGCAATAACTCATTCTTTACTCTTCGTGTCTAAATATCTAAACCTTACTTGCTGGGGGGTGTTCCCGGAGCTGGTGTGTGAGGCTGATGGCTGGCTTCCAGTGAAGTGCCAGTTTTTTTCCATGATTGGGGAACTCGCGGGGGTGGCACCTCTAGCGTCCCTGGTAGAAGCGGGCATGGTAGGCGTTCGGGAGAAACCTTGCTTTTGCGACTGAAAATAGAGATAATCAATAACACAAATTCAATTCACAATGAAATACAATGTACAAGTAACTTTATTACGTTTTCTTTGAAGGAGTATCAGGCATCAGGAAGGATGCTACCTGATTCTGCTCTTGCCGCAACAAGAGCTCCTTTCTTTGCCCCTCTGAAAGGCGCTTCAAAGCGTTTCTCTCGAACGTATCATTTTTTTAAATTCTTCTGCCATCAACGTCGATGTTGATGGCTTTGGTATATTGTGTAATCTGAAAAATATTTAAATGTTGTTATTATGATAAAAACTATACTAAATTTACCAATTGTGGCTGCCGTGCCGATTGAAACCGTTGCCCAGGGATTGCGGGTTGGATTCCCACACAGGGCAATTTATGTCATTTATGTGCATTAACATGTATATTGGTACCGGTCTAGGTGTTTTCTATGTATGATAAGTATTCAGTGTGTATGATAAGTTTACAATAAAGTTTTAATTGTGTTAATATCAAAAACGTGCTGAAATAAATCTTTATAACTGTGAATACAAACTAATAAAAATAAAGCGTTAAAACTAACATTCCGCACTCGAGTTGGCGTGCAGAGCTAACACCACGTGCGTGGGCGCGTGCGCCAGCACGGCCTCTGGGTCCCCCACGACCACGCCCACGGCACGTCTCGTCCGTGTTCATGTTTTCTGAGCACCATCACCAAATGTTATGAAGCAACGCAATACTCCACATAAAACAATAAAAGAAAATTGAAACAGCAACATATAACCTAAAATCACCTGTGTGAAAATGTCAACACACTATTATCATACAAAAGATAAAGTTCTGGGAAGACAGAACCTTACTACTAGCTAAACAGCACCAACAACTTTATTTAGGAAATCTTAAAAAAAGTTGATAAGCCGGGTTTTTAAAGTAACATATTTGAGATTATTTATAAAAAAAAATTATTACTTACAATAGCCACTGTAAAATCTAACAAAAAAAAAAAAACATAATAGTACCGGAAGAATAAACTAACACAAAAAAAACTTCGAACCGGTACAAATTAGTGTTGTTGCGATAGCGATAGTGGACCTTGAAAATCAGTCATATATAGGTACGGTCATTTGAATATAAGATTCTATGTAAAACGTCATTAAAGTGCTATAAAATAAAGTACATTTAACCAAGAATCAATTTATATTGATACACAACTCCGATGCGTTAAAACAATGGAGATATTGAACTTAATACATCGCGCGCGTGATACATTTCGGCATACAAAATAGCCGCTGCCTACAGCTAGAAGTAAGACACAGTCGGATTTGTACTAGCGTTGTTGTTGCGATAGCGATAGTCTATCGATAGTATCGTGATACTATCGTGATCTCGAAAATCACTTGTACTATCGATAGTCCTATCGAAACTATCGACCCCTGACGATACTATCGATAGTATCGATAGTGACAATTAAGCGATACTATTAATCTTTAGCCATTAAAGTCGATACTATAGATAGTTTTGCTTTAGGCAGGTAGGTACTGCTGTAGGTACGATGTTTTCAGGTCAATGATGCATGGAATCGCATTGCAGACTTCCTGCAAATTCCTGTTCCGGAACTTAAAAAAAGAAAGAGACATTGATGTCAGCATTTCGGATGCAAAACAAGATTCGATCCGGTCTGGTATGGAGCAGAAGAAATTTACAAGCCACTTTGGGTTTTCTATGATGCTATGGAGGCTTTTTTAAAAGGAAAATATACATGCAAAAGTATAATATCGACAGATGGACAAAGGGTAAGTAAAACAAATAAATAATTTCCAAATTTTTTTAGTAGTAAGTAGGTATTACTCGTTTTTATTTCCACTAATTATAAACGAATTAAATTATGCATCATTGGTCCTACTACTGCATAGTCGACTTTGGTGGATGTAATTCATAAAATTTGTTCTTATTTGCGTAGCATTAACAGGAGCCCGTCGAGGCACAGATTGTAACGGTAATAGATTTTCTTCATGGTTTACTTTCATACCTACATGGATTATTTCACAATTTTTCGCATAGCTGTCAGTACTGGTGGAGTATAAATATTGCGAGATGATTTCCTCTTTTAAAAAAAATTGTGTAGTAATTAACAGCTGTGGGTTTTAATAGAAGTTTTGACGACATCTAATGGAATAGGTCTTTTAAATACTCTAAAAACTGATGATAATATCCCAAAAGTATTCTCTACGACTGCACAAGAACGTGATAGTTGTTGATTGAACATTCTTTCTGGGGTGCCTAACAGATGATGTCTAGAAAAGGGCTTCATAATATGAGTACTAAGAGCAAAAGCGCCATCACCCAGAAAAACATAAGGTATATTAGTATTACTTCCAGAAAGTGGACACTAGGTGGTAAATTAAGGGTACCATCACATTTTTTTTTCCACAAATTACTCTGATTTAAAACATCGCCATCACTAATTCTCCCTTGGCTTCCTATGTCAGCAAACACAAAACCGTAATCACTATCTACCAGGGCTAATAAAACGATGCTGAAACTTCCTTTGTAATTAAAGTACCTATTCAGATCCGGTATGAGCTGGTGCTAATATGGCTTCACGTCTATCGCGCCAAGGCAATGGGGAAAACTGAATCCTTCCGTTTTGGTCAGCCATTCTTCAGGACTCGTGGGAATCTGGAAAAAGAAATAAATTTTTATTTCAGGCAGGCAATGGAGAATAAGCAGAACAAGAAACGGAAACTCCAAGTGATGCTTGAAGCAACACAGAAACAAATGACATGAATATTAAGATACCTGTACAAAGGTGACGTACAGTTAAGCCACCTGAGTTAGAAAAAGCAGAAAAGGACATGTCAAAGGCTTTTAATACGTTAAACGAGGCTATGCTCAATAGAGACCAACAAAATAAAATAGAGGACGACTGCGAGTTGTATGGGAGGCTTCTTGCTAACAGACTCAGAAAATATTCAGATAATGAGGCAAGAAATAATGTACGATATTTATGGATTACTATTAAAACGGCGTCGCAACTGTAGTCCTCAGTACGTATTTTCACCTTCTCAAATCATTATAAGTAAACGTCCGTCTTCTTCAGCCACCAATTATTCTTGTCCATCACCGTCGTCACCTTGGATCAATCTCCCCTCATCGTCAACGTCTTCAAATCATTCTCAACATAAGAGCTAAATCCCTTCTTCGCAAACTTATATAATTACTTATCCTATACAAAGCCCATCACCTATTCCACCTACGCAAACTGAACTCCCTATTTCCTCATGCACACAAGAAGCAATTTATCATCAACATATCCCCCAACACAATCCATACACCTGGCCCTAAGATCCATATACCTGAGGAATCTATGCAAATAATTTCTGGCGAATTGTATTCTTACACACAGAGTCAGTCTCAAAATATTTTGGCTGATGCTTATGCAAGAGCTTTGAATTACGATTGTTAAAATAACCAATTTAAAAAATGATTTATTATCATTTATTTATTATAAATGTTTTATTAACTCGCCTTAATCATGTCCTTTAGCACTTGGTTCAGAGCCAAACAAGCGCAAGAAATCGCAATGTTAATGTCAATCTTATATTTGGAGGTATTGCTTCTCTCCGCTATGTAAGTATCCATTTTTGCAACAAACAATTGGCGATATTTTTTGCAAAATATATTCGAAATCACTAGCTGAGATACGAACAAAGTTATCGAGTTCCCTTGTTTGTTCTGCAACAAGGTCGCTCAACAGATTGTTCATGGTTTGCCTGAAAACGATAGTATAATTACTCAGTCATGTTACGTTAACATTCTTAACATAATATCATAACCTAAGTAGGTAGGTACCTAACATTAAAAAATCTGCGTACCTTGTCCTGTTACGGTGAATGGTCAGCATCTACCATCGCCTTTTGCGCCATTTTTTATAACTTTGTGGCGGTTCACACTTCTGTAATACTACAAGTATTACATAAACAGTACATAAATAAATAGCCGCAGCCGTAATTACTTCCACGTCCATCGCAAGTGGTTTGCCAGGCAGCAATGAGCCATGCGCCATTGTGTGAACACCAAGTGATCGTGGCCTACAGTTGTGCATTGCAAAGCGTGGCCCATCACAGGCCATTGTGTACTGGGGCCTTTACCAGAACCAACGCGAAGCCGCGGCCACAGATTACTTAATAAGGAACCGCGGCGCGCGGATTGAGGCAATTGTTTCATAGATGTGAGAAAACTACACAGAAGCGACTTTGTTTATTTTCTGCCTAATGAATTACTCTAAGGAAACGTACTATTCGTAATAATATAATAGCAACTGCAACTGTTTTAATTTTAATATTTATTGTACTTGACACCCATAGAAATAAAAAAAAATTGGAACATTAAACTGCAGTACAATATTTAATTTCCCTTGAATAATATCAATTTTGTTAGTTTCTGCCGTTTAGTGAAGTAATCTACAGTTTGATCAGTTCTTGCTTCGTGATTCAATCGTATTTTTGAGTACTGATTTATTATAGCTCGAATTAATTGGATTCTGTGGTTGAACGTTGAAGTACCTATGCATTGCAATGGTTAAATAAAATATTTTATCGTGATTAAATTACTACTTATTATTATTATTATTTATTTATTTATTTATTTATTATCAGTGTAACATGCTGACTTACAGTTGCCCAAAATGCCAGCACGCTAATTATGGTACATGCATTCTTATTTCATAATTCACATGCCAAATAACATTAAAATCAAACAAAACAAAAATAATAGTAATAAAAAATACAAAGTGTCAATAAACTTAAACCTAGAAATGTCATTTAACAAATTAAAACAAATTAAAAAATTCAAACACATTAAAAAATTACAACACATTAAAAAATTACAACACATTAAAAAATTACAACATCATAGAATAAAATGAAATAAAATAAAATAAAAACAAATTGACAAATTATACGTCAAAATTACACATTAAGTGTACAAAATACAATTATGTCACATGCTATTAATAAATATGAGAGCTTTATTGCAAAATTGTGCAAAACTGTCAGCAAATATGTCAGTTTCAAAATCGTGAGCGAGTATATCACTGAGCAGTCGTAGAGCGCGAGTGGTGGGAGCGTGTGCGGCGTACCTGGTGCACGTCGGCGGCTGCCACAGCAGGCGCCCCCGCCTTCGCGGCGCCACTGTCCCATCCTCATTCCAACTTATGAGCTTGGGAACCAGTAGACCCACTTTACCTATTATGGCAGGACTATCAATCCTGCCATGGACTATTGACAGATAGTGCAATTTTATCTGCATAGTCCTTCTAAGTTTAAGGGTATCTAATCCCACCATGCCAGATACAAATAGTGACGGATATAAGTAAGGATAATAACCGTATTTCCTCCTAAATAGCCAACGTGCAAATTTGCGCTGTACCCTCTCCAACATGAGAGCACATTTCTCCTCGTACGGACTCCACACGATAACACCATATTCGAGTTTACTTCGAATATATGCGTTGTAAAGTACCATAGCTACTTCCAACCAGTCGAACTGTGATGAGGTACGTATGACAAAACCTAGCATCTTACTGGCCTTTTTACATACAGAAGTCATATGTCTGTGAAAATCCAGTCGAGAGTCTAATATCAGTCCTAAGTCACGAATTTCGCTTACCCTTTCCAAGGGCGCGTCAGCTAGTTTATAAATGACACTCTGTAGGCAACGTTTACGCGTAAATGTGTAATTATACTTAATTTACTTGTTAAATTAATATAGCATTAGAACAACTAAAATGTATAGTGATTATATTATTACACTCTTTGTCACCTACAACATCAATAGTGTCGTAGACCATTTCAGAGTTACTCTATGAAATTTACCGAAACATGGCTGCCAGCGCGGTGACGTGCCGCCACGAGTAATATTTATGAATATTACGTATGTTTTACCAGTAATACAGTGAGCTTGCGTGTGAAAAGTCACTCATTCGTCTTTGCCTGTTTTTCTTGAATGGTTTACTTACACAATACCCCAGTACACATGAAGGCATTTTTAGGGCTTCGAATTAAACACTCAACGACGACACGTTGCGGCCAGCGCTTGTCACAGACTAAGAAAGGTTGAGCCCGTGGACTCTAACGCGTGTAGCAAACAGCCAAGGCGCGACGTCTTTTCTAGTACTGGGGGGCTAGCCCTAGTGTATAGGGATAACATAAGCTGTCACTGGCGCTTATGTCGTCCCCATACATTTGAACGATTTCTATTGTAAGAATCATCGTGACGTGTTGCTCTTGGCTAGCCCCCCTGTTGGAAAATAGAACACAAAAGTTTGGATAGCAACCTCCTATTGCTCTTGTCATAGACTTCTAACAAAAGAATGTGTTCTTCCCTTATCTCTCGCGTCAACGTTGTAAAATGTAGCTGTCTATAAATTAAAGTCTTCAACAAATATTTATATACACACATCAAAAGTGTCTAGGGATCAAGCATTTTTATGCGGATTTCTTGAGATTGAGATGTGGTTTTGTAATAAATTTATGATTTTACAAATTTATATGGATCCTTTTTGGTGCATTTCATAATTTGAAACAGGAACTGTCAATCAAATTCGAGTAAAAGATGAAAATCAGCTGTCAATATTTTCCCTATAAAACATACAACGCATTGAAGACATTATTAGTGCTACTGTTTCCCTACTACTGATTAAAACCAACGTTATTATGGAGCGGCGACGTCATTTAAGCAGGGAAGAAATGCTCAGAGCCGTGGGAATGATAGAAGCTGGTTCCCGGCAACGTACTGTGGCTTTAGCTCTGAATACAAGTCAGAGTGTTATCAGTCGACTTTGGACACGTTACCGACGCACTGGTACCGTGGCTGAGCGCCATGGAGGACGGTATCGCTGCACCACACGGAGACAAGACCGATACATTCAAATCACAACTCGAAGAGCTCCAACAATAACCGCCATGATGTTAGCCGTGAGGCTTCATCACTCTTCAGGGAACTTAATTAGCGACCTAACAGTCAGAAACCGCTTGCATGAAGTGAACCTTCATTCCCGAAGACCGCTAAGGGTACCACCTATAGCAATGCACAATCGTAGGATTCGATATCAATGGGCTCTTGAACACAGAAATTGGGCAGAAGAACAATGGCGTTCTCGTTTTGGTATGAGACCGGATACAAGACGTATACGACACTGGAGAACCCCTGGACGCCAACAGCGATTAAAATCCTGCCAGGAAGTCCATCCTTATAGTGGTGGAACCATCATGGTATGGGCGGGTATTTGGATCGGCGGAAGAACTGAGTTGATTTGGATCAGAGGCAACCTCAACGCTCAAATTTATGCTGAGACGATTGTATCAGACGTCATCGTTCCTCTACAAGTGCAAATCGGTCCCTTATTTCAGTTAATGCATGATAATGCACGACCGCACACCGCAAGAGTTGTAAGACAGACTCTCGCCGCAGCTAACATCAATGTCCTGCCCTGGCCTGCTCAGTCGCCAGACTTAAACCCGATTGAGCATGCATGGGATATGCTACAGAGAAGAGCTCTGCCGAATATGGAGGGTATCCAGTCGCAAGAAGACCTTTTTTTGTTGTTGCAACGAACATGGGCGGCCATTCCACAGCGTGATTTGGCTGAACTCATTTTGAGTATGCCAAACCGATGTTCTTGTGTTGTTAGTGTTCGCGGTAGAAACACGGATTATTAATTGTTTAAGTTACCCAATAAAATTTTAAAGAAAACTGTTATTTCAGTCTTTTTTTCGAACTTTAATGTTAGTGGTTCAAATGTCAAAAATCCCTTTATTAGGAAAATGGCAAATTTCTTTATTAATGCAAAGGTGACTTGGTTTATCGTTACTGTAGACAAACGAAAACACTTTATTTAATGAATCCTTAAAGAAAATTTTAATTAATATCAATCAGGAGAAAAGTTATTGCAAAAATATATGTTGATCCCTAGACACTTTTGATGTGTGTAGTTCAATCAGCTTCTTCATTATTCTAACAAGTACGCTAGTACATAGGCAATACTTTAGTGATTGGGAATTAGGAATTAACGCCATTTTTTCATGAGTGACGTTTGTCACTTTTGGGAACTGAGCGGAATACTGGAGTATTATTTACTTCATCTCGCTTTAAACTTAACAGTTTTATCCGGCTCGAAACTACATAGAAAATTCAGCTAAGAGAACCATATATTTTATAATTTAACTTTAACTGAAATAATCAAGAAGTTCTTCGTTGTGTTATGTTAAGAATTAATGTCGATAGTGCCGCTTTATCTAAAGTTTGTTTAGGACCGCAATTCTAGGGCCCTTTAGATTTAATGAGAAAATTAAATATCAACGTTTGTAATTTATTAAGTCAACTGTCCTATCACAATTTGAACAATG
The DNA here is from genome assembly GCA_947369235.1 of Udea olivalis. Taxonomy (NCBI): domain Eukaryota; kingdom Metazoa; phylum Arthropoda; class Insecta; order Lepidoptera; family Crambidae; genus Udea; species Udea olivalis. The sequence goes on from OX376347.1 coordinate 7,299,894, forward strand.
TTGGACAAGAGGTGTGGGACGGGCGTAGTAAACTGGCTGATGAACTCGAGTAAAAAATATTGCAATTAGAGTTTTCTCATTAGTAAGTAACTTAAGTAAGTCCGTGTAAGTAAGTATTTTATCCCTCTAGGTTTAGACATCCTGTTGCTTGTCAGACCACGTTGAATTTTTCTAGATTTCTTTCCTTAAAAATTGTAAGTTAGTGCATTAAACGTAGGTAAACAAATTGCTAAGAAACGAAACATTCTATAGATTTTCGGTCATCTCAAGTATCATCTTTCCTAAGTATCTAGTTACCCTCCTAATCCTACACTTATAGGGCATGCAGTAACACTTACTGACAATTGAAGTGGTGTGTGCCATTGTGGAGAGATCGTGTACAAGAGGGCGGATGCGTCGCTGACGCCACAAGCCTGGAGTGCCCACTTCGCTGATAATACGAGCAACAACGTGCTACAAAACTATGGGGAAATATCACCATTATTCACATTATTGTCTTTTCTCTACTAAGAGTTAACACGCTAACCGCCTCGTAGGTGACCGGTGACCTACGAACAATATCTACATTTTCTATCGTGTCTGGATTCTCGGTAGTCAAATAATCAAATAGACTGCCATTACCTGTGTTAATTTCATATTTAAACATATTTTATGTGCATAATTAGGCCCGTATTCTAGAATACGTACTCAAGCACTGATCTGTACTTTAAGTTGAGATTCCAAAGCGTCAGTTCATACAAAAACGTCACTCAGATCTATACTCAAGTACAGATTTTGTTTCAGAATACGGGCCTTAGTATAAATAAACATTTCTAAGTCGTTCATACATTTTATGCATCTTAACATTTATTCGTAGCAAAGTATATTCTTATGTCCGTAGTCAGTAGTAGCTACGGATATTAGTAGAATCCGCTTAAACCGCTCCTATAGAGTTGAATACCTATACTACTAGTGAAAAGTTAGTTTGTGAAAGTATGTCTGTGTTCATCATAATAATATTCATTAATTATGGTGAATTTCGAGCCATCATCTTGAATACCAAACTAATCCTACCAACTTTCGAACTTCAATAACGTCTTTCTGATCTAGTGTAGATAAGTTATTTTAGTAAAAAATAAATTATTGGCTTCAACATCATTGATATGGGTAAGATTAAAACACGACACATAAAATGGGCTTGGTCATTGGGGTCAAATTGGTCCCTGCTGCAGCTATGCAGCTGCAAATGTTGTTGATGTTCATTTCATTTAGAAAACACCAATGTTATGTATGTATATCATTTGCAGATTGATTGAAACTGTCAAGCTCGAGTTAAGTCAATTCTATTTATTTACTAGAACCCTACTGCACAAAATAAAGAGTTTATAAAAGGACCGCTCGCACCTTTTTCCAAAACTTGCGTGAACCGCCTGGGGTTACTACTATATTCGCTCTGAATTTTTAAAATGAAGTAAGTTAGTTATACCTACTTGAAAGAACCGGCAAAAACAAAATTCATCATGTGAAAAATTGCACCAAGTTCGACAAAAACAAAAACACTCGCGACAGTGCGACTTTCCGACTCACCGACCTCGTTTGTAAACTCATGTCTCTGTGTGCGTGCGTCAAAAATGACGTGTTGTTCTAAGCGGGATATCTGTAAGAGCGCCGCGCATGTCTAATTTGTGCCTACAGGCTAACGCTTAAATACTGAGAAATGAATTAGATGAGTTTTTGCTTCGTCCCAAAAGTTACGTGTAAGTACCTATACTTTTACAAGTGGGTATACCTATTCATATTACTGTTTTTCCTTCTCAGTCTTCGTCATGGGCAGAAATCTAATTAAAACAATGCTTTTAATTACACAAAGTAAATGCTGAGAACAATCTCCGACCGAAGAAAATGTATTTCTGTAACAGCAGAATAAACTAACTGTGAAAATAGTGCCATATACTCAATCCCTTTTGACCGAGAGGGAATGAAGTTGGGAAAATTGGCTGTTCCATTAGCACGCTTTCCACATGTTATCTCTTCTGAGTCAATAGGTTGACAATCAGCATTTAAGGAGGTATGTTTTTGTTTAATCTTTAACCCATTTTGTTTCGTAACTAGTGAGTAGTTTATGAACGACATTCGTTTCACATTTATACACACAGCGAAGCTAAGCAAGAAAATTAGAAAATATACACTAATTTTGAAAATCAATAATTTTGTGATAAAATATTCTTGGCGGAAGGTGTCACACCTTATCCATCAAACATATTATTATAGATATAAGTAAGTTTGTATTATTTATTTCCTTGGGACTGTTGGATAAATAAACAATGTGTTGCTCTGAAAACAAAGATTTATTTTAGTATTTACATAGTATTACAATCAAATCCACTAAAAACCAAAATCACACTACCTACCTGAAAACAAAGAAACGACATTTAAAGTATATTGACCAATCTTTGATCCCTTTTTATAATAATTAAATTCATCGTAAGCGATATAAAATATTAAGCTGAAATCATAATGACGTTCAATCTGTCAGCTCTGTTCTATAGACAGTCTTGGCATTGGACGTCATTACTTAATGTGGCAAAAAGTATCTATGCTAAATAATTAGAATGTCGGTTCTTTACATAGATATAAAAACGTTAAAAAAATACAAGGTTACGCATTACCTACGCTATTTTTAACAATAGAAATTCTTTGCTATTTTTAACAATAGAAATCCTTTGCTATGTTTTACATATCTTCGAATGATATCTTACGATTGTTCATAGTTTTCGAGTTATAAATCATAACTCGAAAACTATGAACAATCGCGGAACATACATGGGGGTGATTCGGGTACCCCAAGGTGTGCTCTTTCGGTGGGCTTCCGCTTGACACTTCTTTTTGGGACATCCCGTATATTACTGTGGAAAAACTGATGTCGAATTAACGTAAGTAACGTAATTAACGTAAGTAACGGACGACACGATTGGCGTAGTGCGCTATAGCACGGTTTCTCGCCTCGATTACCGCAGTGTCCCGGGTTCGATTCCCGGTCGGGTCAATTCAGGAAACGACCTTTTCTGAATTGACTCGGGTCTGGGTGTGCTGGGAGACGCCCCTAGCTTATTTCCTTGTGTGGTACCTCGTAACACAGGGATATTAATCCCTATTTCGAGACCATTACAAGAGGTGTGTTGTCTGGCGCTTATTTATTTATTTATTTATATTTTTTATCAGTCTATTTATATTAAAGTCTTAAAACCTTTGTCCATTTGGTACAAGTAAGATCGGTTAGTTTTTAATAATTTTGGAAAGGCTTTTATTTGTGGGTTTTTCACGAGATGAATAGGTACCTACTACTTAGGTAGGTAGGTACGAGCAGGGCTGGCAATATCGCACGCGCCGCGGGGCACGAGCTCCACTAGTGTGTTGTGTAATTCTCACACCTCCTACCATTGTTGTTTGAATGCGACAAGAGCTTCACGAGGAAAAAAACAAGAAGTTTACTAATTATTAGGAATCGGCAGATATAATTGACGACACGATTGGCGTAGTGCGCTGTAGCGTAGTGTCCGGGGTTCGATTCCCGGTCGGGTCAATTCAGGGAACTATTTTTTTTGAATTGACTCTGGTCTGGGTGTGCCCAGACGCCCCTGGCTTATTTTTTTGTGTGGTACCTCGTAACACAGGGATATTAATCCCTGCTTCGAGACCATTACAAGTGGTGTGTTGTTTATATATTCTGAGCTATTCTTCGTACAGTCAGCAACATTAGTAGCTAAACACTTCAGGACTTGCCCCATGAAGTTTTCTATGACAACTTCAAAAAAATGTATGTGACAAGGGAACAAGTTTAGTTACTTATGTTATTGACCGTACAGCGTGCTGGAACTACTCAGCTAGGGATTAATTAATCTGTGGCAAGGGTAAGGTGGGGAAGAAAATGAGCCTTCATTAAGATAGGCCTTTTGTCCCAATCAAACAAAACTTACTTAGTTAATGACCAATAAAAATATAGGGGCATCCGATTGAAAGAAATTACATGGATGGGAAAAAAACACTTATCATAAAAGGCAAAATTTCTCGAAATAATCATAATTATGGATAGGTGGTAAAAAAAATAAATGATAGCTGAGAATAGGTACCTACGAATGTGGTGTTGGTTGGTGGTTTTCGGAACTGAGACATGCTTTTTATTTTAAAATACTTAAGATTGTGTTCAAAAAGAATTATACTTCAAGATGCCAAATTCGATTAGTTCAGTAGAAAAATATCTTCACATGTGACTTTTCACACGGCTGAGTATATCGGCAGAAACTCTTTGCGATGAATTGCCTTGCAATTTTATTGCTAGACCGTGGAAAACTGTAGGCAGAGAATTTGTGTACGATGCACGATGCAAGCGAAATTCCGTGGTAGGAAGCCGTTGTATTGTAGTAATATGCATCGCGCATTATGGGAGCGCGACATTTGGCGCTAAACGGCCGACGCGCGCGATTCTCACCATTGCACGCGTGCGAATCATTACTCACGCCTACATTTGCTCAATTTGTGCTATCATTTCGTATTATTTGCATGGTGCTTGGTTGATATTTTTATTCAATGGCCTTTTCCAGGCCTTTTTGAAACCGAACATTTTACCTTTTTTTTTTGCACCAGAGAACAATCATTATTTTTTTAAGAATGTTTTTCAGATTGTTCAATAGCAGATCGATACCAACATATTCGTAAATATAGCTTAGGTACAACAAACCGAGTTGGGTAAACAATGTTAGGCAATAGATTCTTAAGATATTCATTTATACTAAAAATAACCTAATTAGATAACAAAACAATGCAAAACTACGTAAGAGCCAAACCGTAGCTGCAGTGTGCAGCTGACAAGGCGATCGCTGAGGAGCGTCTCACCTGAAGTGTCTAGAATTAAATTACCCACTAATAGTGAGCCGACGCGACGGGGAGCTCGCCGCTCCACTGCGCCCACCCTATTAATAAAGGCATCATCTTATACATTTTTATTGATCCTGTTAGCGAAGATGTGACTGGCAACATGGTGAGGTAATGATGATGGATATTGATAACATCTAAGAATACTGATGTTATAGGAATTCTGAATACCTATATTAAGATGTTAACCACACAAATCACTTTTTATTTACATTATACTGTGCGATATAGAAATCATTAAACGCCAGGCAAAAACTCCGCTTTTGAATCAAATTGTGTTTTGGACTCATACTAATATCTACTTATTGGCACTAGCAGTGCCAAAACAAGTTTTTAACCAAATTTGTAATATATGAATATGACCTCCCAGGATAAGAAACTGATTAATATGATGTTTGGTTACGTGAATACCAAAGATAAAAAATTGTTCGCTATAGTTATAAATCTATGCTGTAGACATAATAAAAAAATGTAATTTCACATGATCCACTTAATATGTACAATATTGACAAGGTTTTTACAATATTTTACCGCACAATGCACGAGTGCTTTAACAAGTATCTACACACATCAAAAGTGTCTAGGGATCAAGCATTTTTATGCGGATTTCTTGAGATTGAGATGTGGCTTTGTAATAAATTTATGATTTTATAAATTTATATGGATCCTTTTTGGTGCATTTCATAATTTGAAACAGGAACTGTCAATCAAATTCGAGTAAAAGATGAAAATCAGCTGTCAATATTTTCCCTATAAAAACATACAACGCATTGAAGACATTATTAGTGCTACTGTTTCCCTACTACTGATTAAAACCAACGTTATTATGGAGCGGCGACGTCATTTAAGCAGGGAAGAAATGCTCAGAGCCGTGGGAATGATAGAAGCTGGTTCCCGGCAACGTACTGTGGCTTTAGCTCTGAATACAAGTCAGAGTGTTATCAGTCGACTTTGGACACGTTACCGAAGCACTGGTGCCGTGGCTGAGCGCCATGGAGGACGGTATCGCTGCACCACACGGAGACAAGACCGATACATTCAAATCACAACTCGAAGAGCTCCAACAATAACCGCCATGATGTTAGCCGTGAGGCTTTATCACTCTTCAGGGAACTTAATTAGCTACCAAACAGTCAGAAACCGCTTGCATGAAGTGAACCTTCATTCCCGAAGACCGCTAAGGGTACCACCTATAGCAATGCACAATCGTAGGAGTCGATATCAATGGGCTCTTGAACACAGAAATTGGGCAGAAGAACAATGGCGTTTCGTGTGCTTTTCTGATGAGTCTCGCTTTGGTATGAGACCGGATACAAGACGTATACGACACTGGAGAACCCCTGGACGCCAACAGCGATTAAAATCCTGCCAGGAAGTCCATCCTTATAGTGGTGGAACCATCATGGTATGGGCGGGTATTTGGATCGGCGGAAGAACTGAGTTGATTTGGATCAGAGGCAACCTCAACGCTCAAATTTATGCTGAGACGACTGTATCAGACATCATCGTTCCTCTACAAGTGCAAATCGGTCCCTTATTTCAGTTAATGCATGATAATGCACGACCGCACACCGCAAGAGTTGTAAGACAGACTCTCGCCGCAGCTAACATCAATGTCCTGCCCTGGCCTGCTCAGTCGCCAGACTTGAACCCGATTGAGCATGCATGGGATATGCTACAGAGAAGAGCTCTGCCGAATATGGAGGGTATCCAGTCCCAAGAAGACCTTTTTTTGTTGTTGCAACGAACATGGGCGGCCATTCCACAGCGTGATTTGGATGAACTCATTTTGAGTATGCCAAACCGATGTTCTTGTGTTGTTAGTGTTCGCGGTAGTAACACGGATTATTAATTGTTTAAGTTACCCAATAAAATTTTAAAGAAAACTGTTATTTCAGTATTTTTTTCGAACTTTAATGTTAGTTAGGTTCAAATGTCAAAAATCCCTTTATTAGGAAAATGGCAAATTTCTTTATTAATGCAAAGGTGACTTGGTTTATCGTTACTGTAGACAAACGAAAACACTTTATTTGATGAACCCTTAAAGAAAATTTTAATTAATATCAATCAGGAGAAAAGTTATTGCAAAAATATATGTTGATCCCTAGACACTTTTGATGTGTGTAGTTTGAATGAAGTATGAATTTCGAAATTTAAATTGAATGTGCTGAAATATTTCCGCGCGGCAGTTATTCAAGGCTCGTTACCCGAAACAATAATACGGGAGGCCGAGTGCGTGCCACGAGGCCTCTTCACAACCGCCGCATGGCGCTGCAACCAGGAAATGGTGACGTTGCTGTTCTGCATTGTGTGTTAGTGTGTATTTTAGGGATAACAGCTAAATCAACAAAGGCAGGAGATCAAAGTAAATAGCCACTATGTTAGCGGTGACACGACGATTACTTTGAATTTGCTGGAATTTTTGAAACAGAGAAGAATTGGTAAAAGATGAAATTGATAATCAAATCCTTTGTTCAGAAGTGGACGCTTTGTGGCTGCGAATGATGATGTTAATAAATCCACTAGCAAAACATAGGTACCTACCTACTGAATCTAGATTGACGACACGATTGGCGTAGCACGGTTTCTTGCCTCGATTTCCGTAGTGTCCCGGGTTCGATTCACTATTATCAGGTCAATTCAGGAAACGATATTTTTTCCGAAAGCCTTATGATTCAAATAAGGTGATAATAGAATGAAATGATGACTATTTAAGTAGTATTTCATGGTGTAATTTCACTGATCCTTTTTTGAAGGTATCATAATGTCATCCTATTAATCCTATGTGGTAAGGATATTAAGTATTTTATTTTTGATGTTCACCAATTTTTTTTATAGCGTTGAATAACGAACTTAAGTAAAAAAACAATTCATTCGTTAGCTCATTCGACGTTCATTAAATGACAAGAATGGTCGACTAGCGCGTCGAGAGCTCGACGAGGCCACTTGCCACGTTGCTGAATGAACATTGTGTTTACCTACATCTTACCACATTTTCGGCAAACATGACAGTTATTTTACATAAAGCCAAGCTGATAATCCCACTGCACCCACCGGCTTGCAATTTTAACGTCTTTTCGTCCTAATACTTGTTCAAAGAACACCAAATACGAAATCCTTAAACCTTGAGAAGAACTCATGCTAATTTACTCGTACCAACGCACGCAGCATGACATACCTACTACTCTGTCAAGAAAGTACCGGGAATAGATGAATAATACGGTTCTCTATTTTGTCTCATAATTTTTTTATCCATAATCTGACATGCCATAATGTTTTGTGACCTAATCATCATTTGTCCGAATGATAATTATCAAAATGTCACCAAGTAAAGCCATGTTCAAAACAGCAATCCGTGATTTTTTAAGAAATTCTCAGTAGTTTCTACTGTTCATCATCTATTTTATTTTATTCTTTTCCCATAATAGTGAGTATGTTATATATTATGTAAGTATATATTTATTTATGTTATGTATTTCTATGTATTATATTGATTAGGTTGTATCTGTCGTTTTTTAAGAATTTATAAAATCTTTGTATTAATTTCCTATTCTAAATGAACATTTTGCACCGCCAACAGCATTTCTGTCTCATCCGATGGTTGACTGGTAGATAATGCTTTTAGCATTAAGTCCGCCTAATATAATTGTTTTGCATTGAAGATTAAATAAATAAATAATTAGCCCTAACTCAATGTCTCATAATATCACTTGCCCTAAAATCGAAATCCCTAAATATAATTTGTCCTAAAATTTTTTGCTATAAATATTACAATCTATAATGTTTAAAAGAAATAAAAGGCTTTTCTATAATATTAATAAGTCCTAACGTAATCGTTAACAGCCCCTAATCTAAATATTGACACCCGACTGACACCTGAAGTATTTCCGGGTGGTCATAAAAAAAATAACCCTCAGCTACTGACACTCGCAGGATTTCCGGGTGGTCATAAAAAAAAATAACCCTAACCTACTGACACTCGTAGGATTTCCGGGTGGTCATAAAAAAAATAACTCTAACCTACTGACACTCGCAGGATTTCCGGATGGTCATAAAAAAAAATAACCCTAACCTACTGACACTCGCAGGACTTCCGGTTGGTCATAAAAAAATTAACCCTTTCTGACATTCGGACTAACATACATTATACAATTTAACACTTAGGAGATGTGACTTTATAGCAAGAAAAATTAAGATATCTAATTATTACAGCACCCGATATTATGACACAAAAGCATTAGAATTAAAGACAATTAGGCATGATAAAATTTCGTATATTCGAACATTATGGATAGTGATGATTATAGCAAACGCGTTGGGGATTTTGAATTTCGGACTAACAATTTTCGAAGAAGAAAGGGACTACCGAATAATACACAAAATGTTTGTTATTCATCCACATTTATTTTATCACCTTCAAAGTATGCTCCTTCAGAAACGATACACTTACGCCAACGAATAATCCAATCATCAAAACATTTTTAAAACTCTGTTTCCGGAATTGAGTTCAGTTCTCGCCGCTAATTCTCCTTTATCTAAGTCTTCTACCGATTGAAAACGGGTGCCACGAAGTGGTAATTTGAGTTCAGGAAAAAGAAAGAAGTCGACTAAAGCCATATCTTGTGCATTGTTTGGTCAAAAATTCGTTCACAATGATGGCCTTGTGCGAAGGCGCATTGTGGTGGTGCAAAATCCAAGAATTGTCTTTTTTTGGGACTAACCGAGCGGTAACATGTTTCATACCCAAATAATTAGTTAAAATGGTACGGATCGACTCGTGAGATACAGAAAATTCGGCGGCTATCTCTCTCAAAGTTGAATGACGATTTTCAGTCACTACTTATTTCCTTCACTTTTGCGATGTTAACTTCAGTTGCAGACGTTGATGGCCTACCAGAGCAAGGCAAATCTTCCATCACATCTCGACTGCTTTTGAACGCTTTGTACCACTCTTAAGCACGTGTTTTTGATAAAGTCGATTCACCGTAAGCCTTCTGTAACATTTTCAGTGACTCCGAACACGAAATTCCATTGGCGATGCAAAATTTAAGACAAACTCTTTGATCGATGTTTTTGTCCATTATGAGATTCGCAATACACACTAGATTTGATATAACTAAAACAGCACTGTATTTAATATAAATATAACAGATGCAACTCAAACTCCGCGCTAAAATGGAAAACAGTTGTGCCAATCTAAGAACAACAAAAAAAAACAAAAATTTGAATTTGGAACCATAAACAAATCATCCATTCCCGATACTCTTTTGACTGAATGTAGCTCGAGCTCTGATTTAGTGTTAGCCTGCCGCATCTAGAAGGCCACACATAAAGAATAAAAATAAGAAAACTAGAAAAAAAATATTTCGTCTCTAGATATCGAGCGGGATTCGAACCCGTGGAGGAGCTCTCGTTGCTTTCTTGTTACATTTTCTGTTATATCTTATTATGGTTAAGGTTATAAATAAACAAATTAAATATAGTAAGTGTACCTATGCCCGTATTCTAGAATCATACTCAAGCATTCTGTACTTGAGAAGAGAGTTCGAAAACGTCAGATCATACAAAAACTTTACTCGATCTTTACTCAAGTTCAGATATTGTTTCAGAATCCGTATTCTTACGGATTTATGACTTATTTGTAACTCAAACAAATGATGTAACTAAATAACTAAAATGTCATTTTTTAAAAATCCTTGCAAGAGTATCTACTGCCGAATTTCTAATTGGTTCATCTCAGCCAACTCTTCGATTCCAGTGTGACAGTTAGATTAGATTTATGTATGTATGCATGCATCAAAATCACATTTTAAGATCTTTTAAAACATGATACGCATAAAAATACCATAAAGACAAACAAACATTAATATACAACTGATAATATATTGCTTAGTTATTTACACGTGTTGTTCATGTGAATTGTTTATTCAATACTAGCTTCTGCCCGCGACTTCGTCCGCATGGAATGATAATATTTATATATAACTCATACCCTTCCTCGATAAATGGGCTATCTAACACTGAAATATTTTTTCAAATCGGACCAGTAGTTCCTGAGATTAGCGCGCTCGAGCAAACAAACAAAGTCTTCAGCTTTAAAATATTAGTGTAGATGTACAATTAAGTAGTGTAGTAATACTAACAGTTTATATTCTAGGTTAGCTATTTCAGACGGTTCTTAAGTACTAAAAACCAAAAAGTAATTAGCTTATATACTGTCCCACTGCTGGGCAAAGGCCTCCCTCCATCATTGAAGTCTAGTCATCGTTGTAGCGTCACCCACCCATCAATATGGGTCTTAAGTACTAATAAAGTGTAAATTTTGTATGGAAAAATATTTTAATTGCATTTTGTTTTTTCATGCATTTTCATACCTAGCGTATAACGGTAGGTATAAACTCGATAGACTTACGCTAAAGCTCTGGTTGACTATACATAAGGGCATGCGATATGAAATTAGGTAGAGCCGACGATTAATAGATTAGTTACAAATTAGACGGTCAAATACCTACCTGCCTGTTTAGATTATATCTTAATAGCTCCTTATCAATCAAGTCACTTCAATTCACTTATGTCTACACACTATTGTTATTAAATATATTTCATGAAAATAATAGTTCAGCTAGGGAAACCCGAAAATGATTATCGTAGCAGCAATAAAATCTTTTATTAAAAGGTAAGTAGGCGTAAAGGTATAACGATAATTACCTAATGTAAATTTTATTAACGTCTAAGCAACCGTCCAAATCTGACACATTAGGGTTTTAGGTGCTCATGCAGCGATATTCACGACTTTTATGATTTGTTACCGATTTCCCATAAAGTTTAATACGATTTGCCAATCTCAAGGAGCTTTTGCGTGAATTACGCGATTGATAATATCATCGCTGGCTCTTAACAAACATAGTTCGAAAACTGTTAAGGGCAACACGTAATGAACAGAGCTTCAACAATGTTTTAAGATTTCGTAAACTCGACACTGATGTAGGGGTAAGTTTTATGATTTGGGGAAATGTATCCATTAGAAGTGTTGTTTGTTATGTTATCAGCAAGGGTTGTATATTGTTCTTAGTCCGGCAAATGTTTGTATAGGTAAATAGGTCAAATCTATCTAGCCCATGAACCCTAAAATAAAGTCTAAAGCCTTCAAATTGTAGCTGCTCCGTCATTTGTGAGTCGCACTGAAAGTGACAGACTGGCATGGGCCTCCTAACTGAGCTAATTCCAGAAATCAAAAATCATAACGGCGAAACCGGCGTTTTTTTTTGAATTATGTAGGTACTTCCAAAAAAAATATATTGTGATTTTACATTGTCATGTCATGTCATGTCAAATCCCAATACATTTTTTATACGCGAACGATACCGTAAATTTAAAGTGGCAACTAGTGGTAGACGTACTGGTTTAGTCATTCAGTACGTCAACCATGAGTTGCCACTTAAATTTATCTCTATATCTAGTTTTATTTCGTCTCAACAGAAGCGCTGTACGAAATCCCAATACGAATATTTTACGCGGACGTTAACGTAAATTTAAAGTTGCAACTCATGGTAGACGTACTGATGACTTATAGTACTGTCATTAAAAAGTCGAAGTAAAAGGCATTAGACAAATTCACGCTAATCGTGTATAAATAACTATATGCTAAGTGTGTAAAAAAACCATACATGGTTTATAGCGTGCTTTTTAATTTAAGTTAGTTTAAGAAACTTTTGTAATTGTTTTAAATAAAATAAAAATAAAAAATAAAATGTTTATTGCGATTTATTCTATTATTCAGAGAAAATGTTCAAAAACCGACATAATTTATCCTTATCTTACGTGGTTTTCCTTGTAAAAACGTATAATTCGACCTATCTCCGTCACCGGGTGATAAATATCATTACAAAATAAAATCATTTTTTTTTATGTTAACAAATATATTTTTTTAAATAATTGTTTGCCTATACCCACCAAGGTTTCTCTTCTCCTGCCGATTCTCGATGTTACTCAAAATTTTCTTAATAAACTGGAACGTCTTCAGAATTTCTGCATTCGCATCATCTTTGGCCTACGCAAGTATGATCATGTATCTGAATTCCGCGCCCAATTAAAATGGCTTCTAATTCGTCGCCGACGGGATCTTCATATTCTCTTCTTGCTTTACTCTTTGTTGTTCGATCCCCGGTCACCTCCTTATCTTAAGGAGTTGTTCCAATTTCAGCGGTCTGTCAAGAGTGATAATATGCGGTCAACCCGGAATCTTCTTCTCGCTTTCCCCTCTCATTCTTCAAGTTGTTATTCCAATTCTTTCACTGTCCATTCCATTCGCTTGTGGTATTCGCTACCTTCACTTATTAGGCAATCTCAATCCTTACCTATTTTCAAATCCCGACTCAAAGCTTATTTCCTCACACTGTAACTTTTAAATGTCTCTAGTGCGTGGATAAACCAACCCTGAATAAGTCTTTTTTACCGTTTCATTATAACTTTGTGTATGTTTACAGATATTTACTACTTTACCTATGTATAATAAGTATGTATTTACAAAAGAAAATGTATTTAAGTATGTTTATCCGTTGTCTAGTATCCCATAACACAAGCTTTAATTAGCTTACTTTGGGGCTAGATGGCGCTGTGTGGAATAATGTCCAGGGATATTTATATTTATTTATTTATTTTATTTATTTATAAGTATTATATGTGATTGCATACATGAATGCATAAAATAACTTCATGTATGTATATAATTATCTCACTATCTCACACTACCTTACCTATTTTCTCTTTTTAATCTTGTGATTACCTCTACCTGCAGGTTGTCTGAAAGAGATCGCTTCCTAGCGATAAGACCGCCTACATTGTACAATCTAAGATTATGTAATGCTCATGTTAAGTATGAATTGTTGTACAATAAAGTATTTTTATCTTATCTTATCTTATCTTAAATGTTGTGTCTGACTACAGTGCTGTTTCTATTCAAAGCCCCCGCACAGAGTTGAACGCAAAGATTAAACTTAGCAAGTAACTTTTTAGAAATTTATTAAATTTCTTTCACCAACGTTCTCCTGGAATACAACAGAGTCTGAAAAATTTACGTTTTTCATTGTCTTCTACGTACGAGTATACGAGTAATTGCCCAAAAACAGTTTCATTTTCTACTCATAGTCTTGAGCATTCTTGCCCTAGGTACTTCATTACCCTTACAGCTAATATGTCCGTAACTATTGTTCAATACAATTTAACTTATATAGTTTCCGCATGATAATTCCTTTTCACTCTAAGAAAGGTTCATCTTGTAAACTTTGTTATGTTCGGTTCTAAAGAAATACAAGTCAAGTGTTTAAATTCAAACGATTCAAGCTACATCTACGATGGAAGCACCTATGTAATCTTTTCTGTAATACAAAATTTTGTGGAGAGGAAAAATTATAACACATCTTCCAATAGTTTCAAGGAAAACAGTTATCATATAACATGCATTTCTCGAGATTCAAGCATCCACACAGAAGGGAAAAATTCTCTGTATTTCTCATATCATGGGGACCCATTCATCTGTTAACAGAGATAAAGCAAGCACGTTAGCTGAAATTTTCATAGGAAAATGTATTTTATTGTAAGGATAAAAGACTGAAAATTTCTAAGCGATCGCTGCTTGGTAAGAAATTGATTTTAAGATTCAGCTGGTAAGCAAATGAGCGGTATAAATGTCCTATTACATTATATTCTGAACATGTTCGTACTTATCAATTTACATTATTTTGATAAATGTAATTGAAACTGTAAGCTCTTTGTAAACAACTTGTTTGATAATACCTTTTGTTGGTAAACTCGTAACATCGAGTGGATTGTTGGAATATAAAGCAGTCTTACAAGTTTTATGGAGGTTTATTTTTGGCTAGGTTATTTTTAGTTATGTTCTCAGTAAATCAATCGTTTGGCCTATGTCTTTGCTATGTGGAAATGACGTCCAAGATGCACGCATTTACAAGAAGACTCTAGGTCTGTCGCTACGAGTACAACTCATCAATTGGTATTTTGGCAGAGAATGAAGGGAGTTTAACCCATTAAGGATTCAACTCAATCAAATAATAATAAAAAATATACTTCACATTAACACTTCTAATATATTAGCGATACATCACAAATATCTTCACCTGTCTCTAGTCACCAGTGTTAACAAATAAATAATTTGATTTCATTTGAAGCAATATAACTGTACTATATTTATACCATGGATCTTAATGAGCCGATCTCGTACGTATTCGTGTCTCGTTGATTTCAGATCGGAACTAAATTAGGAGACCTGAATAACGGATAGACGGTTTTCGTTAGATTCTGGTGCATACAGCCTCGGGCTGAACTCCGAAATCGGAGTGACCCAGCCATACGGAAATACGTCAAAGATTCCGGAGCCCCATAAATATATCATACCAAATATAGCAACGTGTCTATGGAAGAACAATCCTATTCACATTCACATTTTTAAAGCTGAATTTTGTATTTCTACTGCAGAAAAGACGGAATTATTATGTCTTCCTTCGTTTGTTTGTACTTAAAGCAGACATAGTACTAAGCTACTCTAGGCTACTAAGGCAGACATGTACTATTATAGATCGCACTCACCATCAGGTGCGATTGCGATCAAATGGCTTTCTAGTAGTATATAAAAAAAAACTATAAGAACCTTAAGTTAGTCATGTCATATCTTTTTGCCACAATGAGTCTGGTCTTTGATTTTATCATGTGTTTCCTTTGCTAATGCCAAACGTTCATAATCATGTGGTGCCAGTAAATATTTTTTTTGTGTAGAAGGCACAACAAAATCTACGAATATATTCGTACTCGGCACCATGCTAAAGACGCGCACTACGAGTTATCTTAGCTGGCACGCAAAGGGTTTAAAAACACATTGAATCCTGCAATATCATCATCTGCCCTCCATTCGGAACTGCTGCGTTTCGTGGTAGTATTGGAATAATATTCCACCACCATTAAGAACATCTTCCACAGTTAACGCTTTTAAGGTAAATTACAGGAAACATTTACTGAACATCCAAAAAATAACGGCTAAATGAAAATGTAAAAGCAAGCAGTACTTACCCCCTCGTATGACCTTTTGTCCCTGTCATCATGATCTTATAGAATATAGAAAAATATAAATAAATACATATTTTTAAATATATCGTATTTGTAGTTGTTTGTGTATTTTTAAATATGCCTAAGTATAGTATCAAAGTGTGTTAAGCCATAAAAAAAAATAAAAAATAAAAAAAAATATTATGAAAATATTATGCCATAAATATATTACGATCTTTTATTATTATTATTTTAACTAACGTGACTACACCAATTGTAGCCTGTTTACTGCTGGGCTACGTGTCTATTTTGTTGGCATCCGCAGAATACCAGTGGCCGTGACGAGCTAGCTCGTTACGACTTATATACTGAGCGGAGACCATTTTGGTACCTTTTTGTCTATTAGGTTAAGATTCAGAGTGTATTTTTGTTTTGCTGTCGAATGTATGTTTTTTTTTGTTTCTTGTATATTATTGGTACCGAATAAACTTTTTTCTATTCTATCCCATACAATATTAGGTAATCGCACAATTTATTGCTCAATTAAATAAAAAACCGTTTTTACTGAATAAGTGTCACAAAACGCAAACATTCATTGTGAAAAGTTATAGTTATAAACATGAAATAATAAAGTGCTGAGAAGTTATACTTCATTTGCATTCAGCGATATAATCATGAAAATGCGATCTTTTCGATCTAACCCCAGCAAACGCTCTTAAGTCAAATTCAATTTTAGTGTCAAACTTCTAATTAAGAAAATATGTTTTTTTATCTGAAACGTGTTCGTTGATCTTAACCCATTAAATTAGTTAAAATAATATTGTAGTAACTCAGAAATGTTCACATACTCGTAATAATGGTAACTAAGTACTTTCAAGTAAAGTACGTGCCATCATTTTGTTCCTAAAATATTAAATATTCCTACACAAAATACCTATATCTCAAATTGGAACATCTGGGCAAAGCATACACAGCTATACGTTTATTCTCCAATATCACACGATGTCAGACGCAGTCCTGCGTTATCCTTAAACGTATTCCTTCACTGGAAAACAGCACCCTTGGATACCATGACAAATAACATTATCATTACCCATATCTCGGGACAAAATACGACATGACGAATACAGTGATCAATACTTGATTTATTGACAACACCTTTTTCTGACAGTACTATTATTTTCCAAAGCAAGGATATCGGGTGATTTAGATTACAGGCCGTAACCTGTAACACAATCATATCACTTGACAGCCTTTCTATTTTCCTTCCTCTTGCTCATTCTTGGACGAGCCTTACGGCTTCTTGACGTTTCGCGGTCATTTACACTAGGTAAGTACCTACTTCACATTATTTCCGCAGCTCGCCTTGTTTTTTAACCGACTTTAAAAAAGGAGAAGGTTCTCAATTCGACTGTATGTTTTTTTTAACAGTTAATAAAGAATGGCACAAGGTAAATAAATCATTCTTAATAATTTTATAAGTATTTATAAAAATTAAGGGCCGATTTTTCAATCCTCAGATAATGAAATTTATCTGTAGAATAAAGTTTATTCGAAGGTTAACAAGATTTTAATTTTTCAATAGTCATATAGATGTTATCTGTTGAATAAAGCCACTAACTGAGGAATCAAGTCATCTGCTTCTTGAGGGGTTGGATTCGATTTTTCTATGCGTTTTCTTTGACATTTTGAGGTTATTTATTTATTTATTCTTCATTGCACAAAATTAATGATACAATTGGCGGACTTAATGCCAAAGGGCATTCTCTACCAGTCAACCACACGATCAAACAGATAAATTAAACACGGTGCACGAGATTAAACTAAATAAATTACTTTTGAAAACAACAACAGATGCTAATTATTATAAAATAACAAAACAACAAAATAAATAATATATAAATTCAATATAAATCGATAAAAATAAACATACATAAATAGAAGTCATAATATAAATAGAACCAACCAAACCAAGAATTGCTTGCCACAAAAAAAATTACATAATAATTGCCATATAAACCCCTCAGAATAACCTCGTATTAACTTTGAACCACATTCACCTACAGTGACTCAAGGACCCATCCCTAATGCGTGACCACCGATCCGTAATGCTTTCGAACAGCCACTTTAAACCTGTATTTACTAATAGATTTTCTTATTGGAACAGGAAGTTTGTTCCAAAGACGAATCGCAGATACAGCGAACGAACTAGACATGAAACCGGAAGAATGAGAGGGCGTAAGAAGGGAAAGAGTATCTTCAGAAAGCAAATGACGACAATGTGAAGAATGAAGAAATTGAAATTTACTTTTTAAATAAGATGGAGAAATAGGATCAAAAAGAATAGAAAAGAGAACATTTAAAATTCGAATGGACCTACGCTGCCGAATAGGCATCTAGTTAAGTTTAGAGCGGAAAATGGAGACGTGGTCATATTTGCGCAGTCCGAAAATGAAACGTATACAGTTATTTAGAAGTCGATCCATTTTGTTCAAAAGCTCCTGTGAAACGTTACTGAGACAGACATCACCATAATCAATCAACGGCAAGATAAGGGCTTGCACTAGCAGTGTCTTTGTAGATGACGGCAGAAAGTTCTTCAGGCGATAGAGAGCGCGAAGAGTCCCAGTTACTTTCCTGCTCACTTCACTAATATGCTTGGTCCCGCTGAGAGAGCAGTCCATATGAATGCCAAGATTTTTCACACAAATGGATAGGTGGTGGGTGTTATTTGAAATTATTTTCATTTTGTTTGGTGCCTATATTATTGTAATTCTCATGCACACACATTCTAATGAATATTTTTGTCCAAATCGCCGATGCAAAAATTGAGGAGGAAAGGCAGTACCTATACAAACGCTGAGCCCAATAGGAAAGATCGAGTTGTAAAAGAGAGACCTAATAATTTCAGTACATGGGATGAAAAGGAGTTTTAGAGTGTTATTACAATTACAATCTTTTTACCACAACTTTAGACAACAAAAAAGCTAAGGTTGTTTTTTTACGTCAGTGTCAATTTGTCAAACATTAACTTTTGTCTTGTTTCATTCTAACATTGCAATGAGTGTTTAAGTGCATCTCGCTTGTGCTTAGTCAGTGTGAAGTTAGCGATATAAGTACATAGACAACCGATAGCTAGCTATTCTTTGGATGAAAGACGATTGAAAATTTTAAAACATCTATTCGCTTGTTATACAGCCAGTTAGTTTTATACTTCAGTTAGCTGAAGGACTGAACTAAGAATTGATAAATCGGCCCTAAAATAAGAGGCTATTTACCACCAATAACATAAAACAAATTATATAATTGTGGAAGTGCCAATCCTGAAATGGTTTCATTAAAATTACAAAACCCTCGAAAATGTAAGTCTTGACAACTAAAGTTAATAAACTAACTTACTGGATCACTTGAAACCAGTCTAAATTGACTCCCTGATTTCAATGCAACCTGAGCTCCGATATTGTTTTATTTCGAGTGACATGATATTGAAATCGTTTTTTAATTACTTTTTCTGTTAATATTTGTATGATCGTTTGAGTGGGTTTACAAGTGATTGATTAGGGTTGAGGGTTGTATGACGCAGATCGTTATTGCGAATATAGGAAAATGAATATTTTAAAAATAATTAGATAGGTCAACTTGGAAAGTTTCGAAACGACAAATTATAGATTAGCTAACCTTCAACAGTCCTAAGGAACCGTTTTCTTAGGTGGAGTTGATTCAAAACTTTGCTAGAAATTATTAATCAAAACTTTGGAACATTATTTACAGTTGCTTCAGAATCACTACGTAACGTGAAGTGTTTTTTTATAATAAACGTTTATTTGCACGAATACAGTACATAGAGGTGTTAACTGGTAAATATTGTCCAGTGCATTCAGCCAAACAGTGGCATGCAAATCTTAAATAAAAAGCAAAAGAAGTGTAAAAGTTATTTGGTCATTTGTGTGCACTGGAAGTTATTTTATTAGTAAATAGAATCCGTACATTTTTTTTTGTTACATTACATTAATTGGCATGTCATTAACAATTACATTAATTTATTTTTGTACTCTAAGAATTCTTTGACATTATAAAAGCAATGTTTCCAGAGCCATTTCGTCAATTCGATTTCGACGACACGATTGGCGTAGTGTGCTGTAGCACGGTTTCTCGCCTCGATTTCCGTAGTGTCCCGGGTTCGATTCCCGGTCGGGTCAATTCAGGAAACAATCTTTTCTGAATTGACTCGGGTCTGGGTGTGCTGGGAGACGCCCCTAGCTTATTTCCTTGTGTGGTACCTCGTAACACAGGGATTTAATAATCCCTACTTCGAGACCATTACAAGAGGTGTGTTGTCTGGCGCATATTTATTATTTATTATATTTATTATTTATTTATTTAATTTATATTTAAAGATTATCGTATCGGTAACAAGTTTTATTTCATCTGGTAGGTTATTAAACAACACAATACACATATTAAAGATGTTTTACTTATATATTTGTTTGCGACAAGGAGGATGATATAACTGATTCATAATCTTAGCTCGAGTTGGTCTCGGATTGACGTCCGCTCGCTTTTTCCAGTATTCCGGATGAGAGACCACAAACACACACACGTCCCTCATGTACATACAAGGCAGAGGAAGTATCTGGATTTTTTTTGAAACATTTATGATGATGACCTGTTATTTTTCTTATTGTGTCAAGTGGCAACACAGACTCTGTGTGACCAGTATTCCGCCATTTGCATGGCATTTTTGCTGGCACTTTGTGATCCTCGCATGTGCAGCTAGCCAGGCACGCTGGGCACTGATCACAAGATAAAGGATACAAGAAGATTTTACACAAGCAAGATAGAAGAAGAAGAAGATAGACCTGTTGGAAACTACAAATGCTCATTGTGGTTGTAATAGTCGGGCTTGGGAAACACGGTCACCGGCAAAGCTTTCCACTCCGTAACGGTAGGCATGACGAAAGTTAAAGCAAAACACTTTGTTAGATAGCTTTTTTCCACGTCTCTGCTAAAGCATATACTCGTATCTACTAAACTGTAAACAGTATTACTACTGCTTCACCGTAGCGATGTATAAGAAATATTATAACACCAATGAAATACCACGGTAATATTATCTACAGGATGTCCCAAAAAGAAGTGTCAAGCGGAAGCCCACAGAAAGAGCACCCCTTGGGGTACCCGAATCACCCCTATGTATGTTCCGCGATTGTTCATAGTTTTCGAGTTATGATTTTTTTCTGAATTTCTGAGAATTTCGGACCTAAAAGTTCAATTTTTTTATTTTTTAAAAAGTAGAAGACTTTTCAAATTTTTTCTTTGCCCAACTGAATCATCCTTAATTGTAATTTGATGCATAAAATAATCAGTTTCATAACTTTGACCAAAATGATGAAAATGTTGGTATAAAACCAAAAAGTTGTCTTTTAGTTTTTTTTTGTTTTTTATAAAGGCAATTCTGTTGTTTTTTATCGTCTCTTCTGCTTGCCTTAATTTTATTCGTAATTTGGCTACGTTGCTGCTGTCCTTGGCGTAAACCAATTCCTTGTAATATCCCCTGACGAAGAAATCAATTGGGTTCAAGTCGGGGGACCGTGGCGGCCACGCAATGGGCCCTCTACAGCCGATCCACCTGTCTGGAAATCTTTCAGACAAATATTGTCTGACGATTCTCGCAAAATGGCATGGGGCGCCGTCGTTTTGAAAAATCATTTTCCTATAAAGCGTTAACACGTCAACATCTCCTAACAAGTCGGTGAGATTATGTTGTAGAAAATGCAACATGGCCAAAAAACATTTATTAACCTGATGGCTAATTTCAAGAATTTTCCACCTCGCTGTCTTTGAAGGTTGATTTTAGCCAAAGTAGCCCATTAAGTACTTCTGTTTTGTAATGATTAAGAAAGCTGAGATTCTGGAGCATTTTTGAGCTTTACTTAGAAACCATACAGTCACCCGCTTAGATTTTTAATTTAAAGTTGAAAATGTAAGTCTTTATTCATCAACCGTACATTTTTGGTTTTATACCAACATTTTCATCATTTTGGTCAAAGTTATGAAACTGATTATTTTATGCATCAAAGTACAATTAAGGATGATTCAGTTAGGCAAAGAGAAAATTTGGAAAGCCTTTTACTTTTTTTAAAATAAAACATTTAAACTTTTAGGTCCGAAATTCTCAGAAATTCAGAAAAAAAAAACATAACTCGAAAACTATGAACAATCGCGGAACATACATAGGTGTGATTCGGGTACCCCAAGGGGTGCTCTTTCTGTGGGCTTCCGCTTGACACTTCTTTTTGGGACATCCTGTATATTACTGTGGAAAAACTGATGTCGAATTAACGTAAGTAACGTAATTAACGTAAGTAACGGACGACACGGTTGGCGTAGTGCGCTGTAGCACGGTTTCTCGCCTCGATTTCCGTGGTGTCTCGGGTTCGATTCCCGGTCGGGTCAATTTAGGAAACGATCTTTTCTGAATTGACGCGGGTCTGGGTGTGCTGGGAGACGCACCTAGCTTATGTCCTTGTGTGTAACACAGGGATATTAATCCCTACTTCGAGACCATTATAAGAGGTGTGTTGTCTGGCGCATATTATTATTATTAACGTAAGTGCTCTCATTAACGACCCCATAAAATGTGTATTCTAATAACCTTCGTTTGTTCATTCTTTCTTATGAGACATAATACAAGTTCCAGAAAACACGTTACCTAAAAATTATCTAGGGATGTTTATTTATCAGCAAAAAGAGTTCGTTAATAACCAGTGAAATTTTTTGAGAGTAAGTGGGACGGGCCCTCAACGGACGCATGTTTCATTGTGTCGCGCTCCTGGCTATGAAGGTGGTGTACCTTTGTTATTACTTAGCGATTTTAACACACACAAAATGGCTGTACTAACATGTTTTTGCATAACAATAATAATGTATAGGTCCGTTTTCTTAATGAACCCTCAAAATTACCTTTTCACTGTTTTGTTGTGGATTAAACACAATCTTAAATTGGGGCGGTATTTGAAAAAAAATTCATAAGTCGCTTCTAATAACGATCCATGGCGTTGTTAAATGTGTGATTATATTGTTATTTGAATATTTATTTCTTTAATTACGCATTTAACCTTGACTTTGTTTTCTTGATTGATTCATAAGATTTTTTTTTCAAATAATTAGATCAATTAACACCATCCGTTTATTCTTATAGGTTTTGCATAAAACTGTAATGACTTTTATAACATTTTTGCTCGTAAAGGGTCTCTTATTTCACCAATTTCAATAGTGTATTGTATCTCATTACGCACTTGTGCGTTAAGGTAATGTAAAACGCACGGTTTATCAGGATGCTCTGTCTAAAACGAACGGTACTTTTTTTTAATTTTAGCAAAGAGTTTTTATGTATGAATAACCTTTTATGAATAAAATATTAACTTTGGGAGATAAAATATAATAAATAAATATTAAATTCTTTAATTTAAATAATTTTGATAATAAATTACAACCATTTATCTGTAACAAAAACAAACATATAAATTTACTTCATTAGTAATACTGGCTGTTTTTTATGCCTTTGCTTTAAAAAAAAGGGCTGATGCGCATCGCGAAAACTGCTTTAACAAGTGATTAAAGATTTATTTGTTTAAGAAAGTCTAAGTTTTATTTATTTCCTCGTAAATATGTTATAAAACGTCGTATGACATACGTGCGCTTTGATAATTACAGTCTCTGCTTTCTTGTAGCCCTCGCCGACGGCTCGGGCTAGCAATATCACCTCGGCTGTAATTTTAAACTTACTGCACTTATATCATAATGTACTATTAACGAATATCTCTAATAAAGTAAGGCAATAGATTTCATGAATTTTCGAATTAGTACCTATTTAATATAAAAAAACCTAATAGCAATGTCACTTAACTTACCACGTTTCCATTAAAGTTGATATTTTAGCTGATAACTGTTTCTTTTTTCGGTCGCTTATAGAATAAAGTAATCTTCATACTAAAGTCTGTTACGACCTCATAGCTATGCGAAGAGTTATAAGTCGGGATTTTGTATATAACTAACACGGTAAACAATAAAAAAAATATGCGGTCCTTTCATGATATGATACTAAACCAATCATGCGTTACCATAATTATTATGTAACTTTTTAAGATCCTTTGAATACCTAAAACATAAATTAAAAATAATTATACTCGATTGTCCATAATAGAAATGAACACAATCAAAATCAAACAATTAAGTCAAAATCAAAAGTTTTAGCAAAAACATAAAATCAAAATTCAAATCTAAATTGAAATAAAATACTAAATGAAAATTAAAACTCAAATATAGTTTTAATAAGGACCCCCACTATTTCTGCTTGATTATTTATTTATTATCGGATTTCGAGAAGCGTGCCTTTGCTCTTTTGATGATAGTGGAAATAGTAAAGTGAAATTTAACTTGAAAAAATCAACTGATCCCCGAGCTTCTGAGCGAGAATCGAATTATGACTTTCATCGTTATCAGCATCTTAGCCACTACTGGACATAAGCCTTCCTCAGGGTGCGCCACAAAGCACGATCTCCCGCTTTCGCCATCCAGTCACTACCAGCCACTTTCTTTAGTTTTACCTTTATTAATATGATTTTAAGTGAGGTTTCACTTTTACCAACTCCGAAGAGGCAGTGATAGCGTTCAATTAGCACGTAGAAAACATGCCTTCAGATCCGTGGTCCTCCTGTTTTAGAAAATGGTTCGATCGCATGAAAAAATGTTTAAAATGTAAAGGAGAGTATTTTGAAAAGCAATAAACACAATATTTTGGTTATAACATGTTGTTATTTAAGTTACGCAAAACTTATAGTGTGACCTACGTGGTATGACATTTTTTCTTACAGAACGATATAAAGGTTCTCTTATTATCAAGTAAGAGAGAGTTCATGGTAAGGATAACATAAAATCCTACGTACTTACTGATGTATGTAAATATGTTAACTTTAGTGGTTTCTATACTGAGACTGAGTATACTATACCATTTTCCCTACGGTATAAAATAAACTCTCAGTATATTATGGGAATTAACGTAACCGCTCCTATTACCGCCAGTTTAAGCTGACTTCGGATTAACTTTAGAAAATTAGTTAACAAGAATAAGAATAAGTAGTTATAATTATTCACTTATGTGAATCATTACTTCTAAGGTCACGGGACGGCGCTCGAACCACTCGGTCGTTGGGGCTCCGGGCTTTCCCCACTTTTCATAAAGAGACTGGATTTCCTTACTTAAAATGATATTAATAATTTATGTTTGATGGATTATTATTGGTGGATTGGTCTGGAAAGAGTGTTGATATTTATACTTCACGTGTTTCAGCAGGTTTTTCATTTTGTTACGTTCTATACAAGTGAGAAAAACTCTACTTGAACCTAATGCTTAAATACAGTGAAAAGCATAAATAACCATGCGTTTCTAAGACTTCAAAAATATCTGAGCAAACCAATAGACACAAATATCTTTACGAGAGTTCGTTTAAACTCAAACTCAAAATCAAATAACTTTATTCAAAGAGACTGTATCAGTACTTTCAAATCGTGAAATTTATAGCAAAATATACTAAATAATAGACATAAATACCATAATAATATGGATATGTAAATAAACAGTATACAGACATAATGCGACTCTACCACCGCGTCGGAGTTGTTTCTTGCTGAGAAGACCCGGCGAGAAACTCAGCAGTTACTCTTTTAAAGTACAAGCAGTGTGTCATCAGACTCTTTGTTGACTCGTATAGATATTTGTGGCTGATGTTTTGCAAAGATATTTTTGAAGCTCGCTCTAAGCAACAGCGTTGGGTTGAGATAACGTTACAAAAATGTTACAAGCGATTGTACCAGAAAAACCTTATGGCAGTTAACAGAAGAACTAGGTGAAAGTTAGATGCACCTATACAGCCTGAAGTTTTCAAAAACTTGTTGACGCTGAGTTGACGCGGAGGCTGCGAGCCCGCCCCCTGCCGGTGGGCGGGGCGGACACCTATATAAGCTTTGCAAGCCTCAAAACTTTGTTATTTAATGCGCGCGATCAGTCGACGTGACAGTGGTGGTATCGTGACTCCAAGTGAACTCCTTCGCTCCGCTCAACCCTCAGGTAAGTTCCCCCAAAGTTCGTCCGCCTGAAAAATAGTCAAGAAAGTGTAACGTGAAATTTGATGTACGTGAGTTGCTCTAAGTTATTTTTGAACAGCAGAACTTAGTGTTGATCTGAGGGGAATTAGAAAAAGGTATGTCAATTACAAATATAAGTTTAACTAGATAGGAATTTTTTGATTTTGTTCACACACAAGTAAGAAGTAATTCATATCAAAAACAAAAATCTAAACTTCAAGTGTAATTGGTTAAATAATAATATGTTGAATATTTATTCGTTATTTAATTATAATTATATATTTTGTAAAATCGAAATGGCTCTTACAACAAGCCCTGTCCTTTGTCTGTAAGGACAAACAGATTTGTACTCGTATTAAAATGATAAAAAGTTAGCTAATTTAGTATGAAAGGTGTTGAGTTATAACGACAGTAAAACTCCATTTTTTGTGTTATTATTAGGCATTTTGTATAAGCCGATAAGAGCCTGTCCAATCCTGTTAGCAGAAACCATAAGCCGAATAAATCATGTAAATCCGGTGTAGAAAAACAGGCGTAAGTTTTTATTTTAAAGTGGCAGAAATTGGGCCTTTGATGTCCTGTTGGGAACGGAAATGTTTTTACCGCAACACAAATTTACCTTGCCCACCGAAACTGATTACAAGAAAACAACTCGGTGATTAAGCTGAACACACGGTGGCGGTAATCCAGTGTTACAAAGTTTGTTTAGAATTGGGAAAGAAAATATTTTACCACCACAATTTACCTTTCAATCCTATTTTTTGAATAACAAGGCAATATTTTTAAGTAAGACGATTCATCAAAATTCATACAACAATGTGATTTTAATTTAACATATTATAACAAGCGTGTGAAGCGAGTAGGTACATACGTGTTAAGTTAAACTCAATTTTAATATGAGTATGTGCAAAATTTTGCGCAAAATCTTTGGAGATAGATGTTATTGTTAGTAGTAAAGCTTGACAAATATCATCGATAAAACTATATCGAAACGAATTTATTTTAAAAATACCACATGCATTTAAATTATTTTCAAAAAAGTTATAATACTTAAATAAATAAATATTTATAAGTAATGTTAGCTAAAATTTTTTTTTTTTTAATAATTTATACACTTTCTACCTTTTAATAATACTACGGGACTCAACATGTAAAACTTAAGACAGTAAAAATCTTTCAGTGAATAAATTCAGCATTAAGCTTTGAGAAAGTAGTGAAACGGTACATCATGATATTATTATACTTCACTTAATCTTGTTAAAACGAGACGTTCTGAAATATGTGCTATTTATAAAATAGTTATAGTGAGTTAGTAGAAATAATTTGGCGTACATGGGAAAAATTTGGACGACACGATTTGCGTAGTGCGCTGTAGCACGGCTTCTCGCCTCGATATCCGTATGTCCCGGGCTCGATTCCCGGTCGGGTCAATTCAGGAAACGATCTTTTCTGAATTGACTCGGGTCTGGGTGTGCTGGGAGACACCGTTAGTTTATTTCCTTGTGTGGTACCTCGTAACACAGGGATATTAATGCCTACTTCGAGACCATTACAAGAGGTGTGTTGTCTGGCGCAAAAAAAAGAATGTATGTAACCCTGAAAGTTTATAAACTCAAATATATTTGTATTATAAAAACAATATATAGTAAGTGAGTAAGTAATTAGCCTATATACTGTCCCACTGCTGGGCAAAGGCCTCCATCATTGAAATCAAGTCATCGCTACAATGGCTGGGTATTGGCTTCACCACGCTTACCAAATGCTGGTTGGTGCTCACCAAAAACAATATAGGTATGTGCTTTAAAAACGTGACAAAAATAGACGCCAACCCAAAAGCAAAAACGGAATGGTTTTTCGTCTACAAAAATAAGCAAAAATAAAAGACGTGCTTATCTAAAATTTCTTCTAGGCCAAATACGCTGGCAAAGTCGAAATACCTAGTAGCTAGTAGCTGACCACCAAAAAGCTCCATTGGAGAAAGTAGCACCTATTTATTATAAATACAGCGTAATTTATACAAACCGCGCTAATTCATAGTTGCCTTCGGAATTATTGTGTTACCAGTAAACGGATAAAGGCTTTTTAAAACTCCGAGCAATATTTTTCCTAACACGCAATATGATCTTTAACTGTTTAATATGTATGACTGATTTTTCTACAAAAGTAGGTACAAAGAATTCGATGGAGGTATTGGGTAGTTGTTGAACAATATCTATGAAAGAAAACCTTTTTTTATGTTTCTTAAGCAAACATGCAAAGGCATCAAAGTGTTGGGATTTTTAATTAGTTAATTTCTATCTCACAGATTCTATCTCGATTCATACGTTTTTTAAATGTTTCAACACAACTACTACTTTTCCCAGCTGATTATTATATCATTAAGAAATAATGTCTATGATGCTATCATCCTACACAGGCACAATAATATTATCGTAATTTTACATAATTGTCTTATATTGCTGATGCCCAATTTTCAAAATCTTATAAACATAATGAGTGAGAAATGAGTTGCAAAATCAGGACGAGTCTTATCAGTTAAATAGCTCGAACATTGACTGTATTCAACAAACTTCATTCGAAACCTTGAAATTTGGTAAGGCAAGTCTTTACAAACTTTCTTGTGGCGTTTATGTTTGGTTAAGGTAAATTTATCACTCGTTGAAAATATTGTATAGATGTTGAAATGGAAATAACCTGTTAAAATAGAATTACTGTTTTGAGATGTATAATTATTCAAATGTATAATTGTGTTATACCTGTCCTACATTTTGTATAACTTTTTTTTAACTATGAAAGCCCAATAACATTGTCTGCGGCAATATACATTTGTTTACAATTACATGAACATTTTGGCTGATAAGTTCAGTGAAAAGTTGGTATTATTTGACCTGATGGAAATTGGCTAGTAGCATACGTTTCTGTAAACTCATAAAACTAAAAAATATCTACTCCAATATTCGTAAGTAATTTCTCTCAAAATAATGTTTAGTGTGGCTAAGATGTTGTTCGTACTGGGTTTTATTCAATCGATCAAACTGATCTGATTAAGCCGAAAAATTTTCTTTTGTGAAAATCAACTTATTTTTATTACCAAAAGAATTCTTCTTAAGAGCTCTGGGCAGAAAAGCCTAATGTTTTCTAATCATGGCAAATTGATAAACGAATTCACCAAATTTCGAGATTCCTCCTTCCAACTCGTTGTTGTGAGTTGTAACCCAGACTAGACCAAGACGAATTGATGCTTATTTAATTGAACTAAATATTTTTTAAGTTACTAGTAAAACATTCATTAAGTACTCATTGACTTGATTGCCGCTTCCTGTGTAACATCTGCTATCACAGGACATTTCATTCTTAAAGCACAATATCAATGGAATGGCTTAGAAATAACCTGAAGTGTTCCACGCAATGAATAACCTAAAGTTATTATAATTTATTCGTTTAAAAACACTACTGTTGTAAAAGTGAAAACAATAAGAAGTTATTGATATCGGGTTTTGGCCCATAAAATCAAGTAGGTACAGATGGTAAATTATCATAATAAGCACTTTAAATCCGATTAATTTAAGGAACGTTGTTGAAAAACCAAGCGTTACGACTTTTACCAAACCAAACTTACCAGTTTATCGTCCAGCGATTCTGTGGCGTGATGTTAGGTCGTTTACATCTCATGCGAAATACTGTTTTAGACCGAAAAGCTCAGGAATTTTTGGAACAGGTCAGATTTGTGATCACTAGCTCTGATTTGACAAGCAATTGGGTTGACAACATCATCGAATTCTAAAAATTGGGCATATGAAAACTTTTAGTTCGTTTACTTAGGTATAATTAATTTTATGGCTCTTCAAATTCGTGTGGGCAAGTATATTTTTAAAAGTGTAAAATAAATAAAATTAGTATACCATTCGATAATCCACACCATTTATAGTAACTTTTGATAAGAAACTATAATTCATAAACGCAAAATTTTATATTGCAGGACTCATAGAAATAGGCATACTGTGAAGTCACCATCTTGGGACAGTTTGTAGAGTGCGTTTTGGGCAAGTCCAAAAATATGAATTTTTAAATTGCTATATCTGAGGGAGCTTTCGAAATATTTCTTTTACCAATGTTTCTATTATTGATAGGTCTATCGATAACACCTCAACAAAAAAATTGTCACCTACCCTATTGTAGTTTGATTTGGTTTCGAAGGCGGAGGTTTTGCCTAATAGCGGAAAAGTCTTCAAGGGCATGGTCTGGTTTAGTCATAATAATTTAAAACACATATCGGGTCTGTTATTTTTTTTTGCAGCGATGTCTTATTTGACAAAATCAGACTGATCTGTTTACCGCTTTCAAGACTTTTGCCGATTTTCCCACACCACACACCTATTTTGTGGCGTGTGAACCCGTGTGTGCTGGGGCTAACAAAGGCGCGTTCGGTTCCTCTCAGGCTCGCGTTACACCCATTAAACTATCGACCCCAAACGAATGGCCGGCCAAATAATGCCCTCACCCTTGGTGTTAAGTTTCAGGGTTATTAGTGTTATTATGAACACTTTCTTGCAATCGGTCAAAGGATGCAGTTCCTGAATGACGCGGTAAATTATATTCAAGAATTTTCATTCATTGAGCAGAGTGTTGGCCAAAACAGTCAAGACGATGTCGTTTTGTAGGTATCATAGGAAATAATTGATTAACTTGCATCTAAAATGCGAAAAAATTAAATTAGTTTTGCTAACTGAAAAGGAATCAAGGATTTTGTTGTAAAAAGGGTTTGTGAAAAAATTTTGCATTTCTCATTTTACGTTGTTACTTATATTATGTATTAAGTGTTAATTATGTATTTTATACTTTTGTGGTTATTCAATTCTTTTTTACTTATTGTTGCTACTAATATCATAATAACACTTCTAACGGTATCTTCTTACTATTTTTATAAAACTTCTTATTCTTATAACATAGACAAAAAATACATCCCAAACGAGAAACACTATGCCAAGCTTAATTAAACCTAACTTTAATGAATAAAAAGTTTGATAAACTTCTTGCTCAAGCGTTTCTAGGGCATTATTTGTTGGACTACTTCAAGAATATGGTGAATGAGGCATTTATCTGATCACCAAATTAGCCACTATCACTTTAGATTGGGTGAGATTGTCGTCCACCTGCCTAGAAAAAAACAACCATTTGTTTCTTATTTTTCAGCTTTACCTTGTCTTTTAGGGAACCGAGTTACTTAAATCAAATAAGGCAAATCGCCTGTCGTTCCCCGAATGGCGGTCTTCACCGGCGAAGGTCAATTGGTTTCATTACCACGAAGGTGACCATCCCGTGCGTCTTCTATTTATGATCGGACAGAAAGACGAGATTTAGTTAAATTATTTTTTTCTTTTATTTATTTTTAAAGTAATTAATTTGATCACAATCGCACCTGGGGGCAAGTGACAATGTGGTCTATGATCGTACATGTCTGTTCAACTAGGTGATTTTTATTAAGGAAATACCTGCGTGGACAGCGAGTTCAAAGTAAAGAATATTGATAACAAAAAATAATAATAATAATGACTAATCTTCCAGATTAACACTGGACAATGTTTAGTCACTCTCGTTTTCTGGAAAAGATAAAGTTTCCTGATTTGGCAAGACGAGGGTCCTGATTCTCAAGTTTCCTAAATAATATCAGATTATATAAGTTAGAATTACAAGAACTGTCAAAGTATCTACTAAATTCAAATTTACTTATTTCCACTTTGGATTAATAATATCTACTGCCTTATCAAATCTGGGTATAAACGAGAATCAGTTTGGGCTGGCGTCTTTACCATTAGATAGACCACTTCGACCAGTCGGTGTATTTATCTAACTTACTACTGTAGGTATAGTTACTATTATCACAAACATTAAGTGGCTTTTAAATTATTATTGTGGATCAGAAATCCAATTCTCAGGCATTGGATATTAAATCCGAGTTTTTCATCTTCATTCATCGAAAAAACATGGCGGATTCGAAGTGTATATTATGATATGTGGTATATCCGAGATCAAATGGATCTAATTCCAGCGGGGCTACTCCAATCAAATCTCGCTATTCTTGTTCTTGTTGACCAAATCGAGAAATGACGAATTTGAGGATTTTTGTCTACTCCTCTCGTGAAGCGCGCATCTTAGGCCCGCAGGAAGAGCGTTAGGTACCAGTTTCTCGAGCTTAACATATTTTTGTTATTTTTTATTCGATAAGGGGACTATAATTACTTATTATTAAAGTTTAAATAATCTAGTTTTAAATAGTCATGAGACTCATGGGATGGGCTATAAGTCAATTATGTAGAGGCTTTCGAAACAGCTGTCAAAGTGCCTATTCTGTGTGGAAGTTGTGTTGTGACGTGTCATGCATCTCATTGTTTTTTATTGTCCGTCCCTAGAACGAATGCTTAAACCACTTCACTCCACTTTAAGACTACTTACTCCCTCCACAAATCCATAGTTTTAAGTTGTAATTTAATTTTACCTACTAACTTTTGTAATAAATCAATCAAGCGAGAGTATTCCTCCATGATATTATTGCTTCGGGGTTTTATTAAGTACTTACCTACTTAGAGATCTCTAAAATCCCTATCAATCGCAAAAAGTGATTTCGTTCAATTTACGACTTCTTAAACTTTCGCCGTTACAAAGTTTAACGTGTAGGTGAAATCAAAATTAATGGACGCACATATTGATTAGAGTCTGTGGTAAATTATATGTATATAGTTGTTGAATTTAATATTGATGATCTGTGATTCTCATATAACATTTTATTAGAAATACTTACACGGAAAACATTCAAAAGTGGAAATGTAAGAGAGATCTAGGTTCGAGACGCTTCATGATTTTTTGTTTTGTATTTTTCTGTTTTGTAATTTAACTTAGTACTCATGTTTTTTTTTAATATCGACATCGCGACTATCACTTATCATAAACACCAGTATCATACAACGTTAAAGGTCACGTTGATTAAAACAACGAAAGTTGAAAACAAAATTTCGTTGTCTCCTGAATCAATTATCGAGTACTCTCTTTTCATTGATTGGACGTGATTGAATTGTCTTGAGCAGCTTGTTTACGATTTTATTCATAACTCACATTAGTATGTGAATATTTAGCAGTTATTGAATTTATTGGTTTGTAACTGAGTTAATTTAAAGAAATTGTTCACTAACTTATACTCAGTTTAAAAAAAATTGCAGTTTCTGACGATATATTCAATCACAACGATAACATTTGATCGACCTATTAATTGCATTGGTTGTAATATGATTGGTTAATTTAATAGGACTTAACTCATTTAAGGTGCATATTTAAACCTGTTACCAATATTTATTCAACAGATGGAAGAGTTTCCTGATAGTAATATTTTAACGATTCTTATTGTCAAAGCTAAACCTATCTACAACTTGGCCTAAAGGTGTTTTGCAAGGGCAGGTATTTCTTCTTGCGTCATTTATAGGCCTAATAAAAGTTGACTGCTTTGAGGTACTTGTAAATTGGTAGATAAACATATAAATCCTCATTGTTATCAAGCAATTAGCTTTGCTCGAGCTTGAATCAAACTAATAATATTGCTGACGTCTTTGTTGGCGTTCGGCAACCGCGGGATTCAAGTTTTGCTGAGCAACACAAGTCTAAGCCGAGGCTTTAATTGCATCCTTAGCATAATCGAATTAGGAATGTCCAAATAATTATATACTGATGATTGCAGTTACAGACTGAGTCGGTGGAACAGGTGTGTTTTATTAAGCAGAGCTTGACTAAACACATATTAATTGGTAAGTTAAAAACTTTAAATTATTATTTATCTTACGTAAGTTACTTAAGTAACGTAATTTGGCCATTTACGTCTATTCGCCCTGTGTAGATCTTTAAATATAACCTAAACATGAGATGAACTCAACATGTTTTCATTACTGTATATGTCTTCATGTAGATATTATTTTGTAAAACACCAATTGCTGACCCTTACTTCTATTTATATTCTGGAATCCTGCAAGTTTGTTAGAAATCATTCTGAATTATACTCCCCAATCGAAACTCTTCCGAAAAGAAATAATAGAAATCAAAATAAATTAAACAAGCCAATCACCAACATGAAAATTGTCTCAGGTAGCCCTCATTACATGGCAATAAAAATATATAATCATATTCCAAACCATCTTAAAAATATGAAAAAGGCATCCTTGTTTAATAGTCACCTCAAAGATTTCTTAATAGAAAAGTGTTACTATAATATTTCAGAATTTTTTGATGACCGATTTATAGTTTAATTTATAAAATTTATAGTGTACAGTTTAATTTGATTTAATTAAATGGTATCTGCTTTCTAAAAGTTTCTAGTTAGAAAAGTGTTACCATAATTTTTATTCTAATTTATTTAATGATAGACTTATAAATTACTAATGTGTTTATTATTGAATGACATATTTATAATAATTGTATTCGAATTGAATTTATTGGTATTTTGAGTATATTTTAAGTAAATAGGCAATAGTTGCCTCTCATCCAATGTTTGCTGTGCCCTTGCAGGGAGGGCGTCACTGTACCTTATATACCCTGTAACATCCTATCTAACATGTGACTTGCAATAAATAAATGAATGAATGAATGCCCGATTACAGTACAATTACATATACCTACTTATATCACTATAATATCTATGTAAAGAAAAATACGTAAATAAGGTCTGAAAAAACATAAAGATTAATTATTGGCAACGCCGATATAAACGCTGTTTAAGGAGTCAATGGGTCGGTGAAAGTCTTTGTGCTTCAGAGCTGATATTTGTCGGGGATACGGACGCTAAGTTTCCAGACAAGCTAAGTTTTCTTGTAGTAAGATAAATCAATCAACGAAGTCACATGTGTGTTTTCCAAGTCTAAAAGTAACTTCGTGCTTTGTGCCATGGCAAACCAAAACATTGACAGTCAGTCACATGTAATATTTTATTGTACAGTTTGAGTTTGCACTGTGTGTTTGAGTCAGCACTGTGGGCTTTGTACCTACTTTAGTTCTTTTCAAGTTTCGCTGAATAATACTGAATTTTGCAAGAACTATATTTTTTTTGACGATATCCATCAAATAAAACCACCTGTGTTCCTTAGACGCGCCCTTTTTGTATTTATTACTCAACTCGGTGTGATTGCTCGAAGTCTGTTATTGTTGGATTATTTTTCCAATTTCAATGGGTTACGCAACACAAATCCCTTGGAAGAACTTAAACGCGGAGAGACACTTCTTGTAACTATGCCTCGAATAAAGAAAATAAATATTCAATTGAAAAATATTGTAATGGATAGAAATCATTACTTATCAAGTTGTGGCCCAGATCGATTTAAGTCTCCTATGTATAATAAGTATGTATTTACAAAAGAAAATGTATTTAAGTATGTTTATCCGATGTCTAGTATCCCATAACACAAGCTTTAATTAGCTTACTTTGGGGCTAGATGGCGCTGTGTGGAATAATGTCCAGGGATATTTATTATTTATTATTATTATTTATTAAGTCGTTACTTAGCTAAGCACAGACTTATCATATTAACTATTATCTTAATTATTGAGTATTGTTGTAATTATTACTAACAAATATCGAAGTTGATGTTTAACAAGACTTACAAAAGAACTGGCGTTTAAGTGAAGCGTGATAGTTGTAATTAAAAACGATTAACTATTTTATCATATTATGAAGACTCGAAACTTTGTATTTAATGGATAATTCACCATGAGGAAACCGAGCTCAGCGGTAAGCTTGTGCTGTCAACTTGGCGGACTGAGGCAGGCCTTTGTCACTCCATGTACTTTCGGCGATAATTACCTACCAGCCGCCGGATTTTCCTAGACCCATTTGGCAGTTGGTTGTCAAAAGCCGCGTAGAGCATTTGTGAGACGCGATGACGTAAAGCAAGTACTGACTACTGACATCTATATCAAAAGAGATAGCCCTTCCTATATGCCTGTCACATTTACATACAATTGACAAAATGGTCAATTTTCTATGATGTGATTTATCTGTTACGTAGTAAAGAACTATTGAGTAAGCTGTGGCCAAGGTTCCATTGTTCGACTTGCTGTTAACAGAACAGTGCCCTAGCCGTGCTCGTAACCATCGAAGTCAATACATAAACAATTAATCAACCAATGACAATGAGAAATAATTATGAATTTTAATGCAACCAAATCAAGAAATAATCATTTATTATCCGTACGAGTTTCATAGCATGTCTCACGCAGGCAATGATTTTCCATGCAGGCATATATATTATTATTTTCTGATCCTTTGGATTGAAAAACCGGGATGGAGGAATAAATATTTTCATATTGCCAAAAATATAAATAGGTATGTAACTAAACTCTATTTCAATTTTGTTAAACACTATGGGTTCGATATTATTTGCTTTCTTTAGGTTTCAACAATATCAATTTTTTACTGAAACCAAACATGATAAGATTCTGCCAGTGGAATAAAAACTTAATTTGAGCATCAAACAAATGTTTTTATTCCAAAACTTCAAATACAGCAAGAGAACGAAAGGGAAAACGTCATGTCGTAGAATAATTAATTCAAGATACTTACTTGAAAAGTCTAGCTGTTCTGATTATGATACAGCTAGAATTTGTCGACATACGCAAGAGTTCAAACTGCCAAAGCGGGCGCTTAAATGTGAGCGCGCGTAGAGGACGTCAACTTAAATTAGAATAGAAATAGTTTCCAGTGTTTGTTCGGGCCGCAGCGCCCCATTACCCTCGGATAGGCCGAATCCAAACATTGTCATGGTAATCACAATTTTATTCAAGCAATACGCGGTCTTATGACAAATCTTGCCCTAGTGGTTTAGGTTTTATCTTTTCACTCTTTCAGACTGGAATAGCTGGCTTAAAAATGAATGATGTTGTTTATTTAGGATATCAATTGTTGGTAAAAATACAAAACAGAAGACGTTGTGCCTGTATGATGGGCGATGTAGTCTAAAAAATATTGTTATAAATGAGCCTTTAGTTTGCAATAACGAAATCATGCGCAGTTTGCGCTGCTATAGTAAGACACTCCAACCAGGCAGTGCCAAATCAGGGGGCAGGTTTAAAAGCTGTTTACTTGAGCTTATTTTAGAGAGAGCCGAAAAAAAGTCTTAAAGGATAAATCGTATTATAAGTGGGGCTTTAATAAATTCATCTAGGTGCACATCTGAAATAATCAAAACCCATTTAAAAAGGGGTAGACCTGGAATGCACGTCACGTTTTGTATTACAGGTGTTATTCTGAAAATACAAGTCACGCAATTTTCATAACAACGAAACGGTACGCATTGAATGTGGTCGAGAGTACGGCTTCAGGATCTCATGAAAGTACCTATACAGATTCATTTCATTAAGACCCCTGAAAATATTCTTCATTTTATGATTTCAGCTACAACTTTACGTCATGTTTAATTATTAATTCATTCAGCACTGCCACATCATATTATATTATACTTAGTACTAAGTATTTAACTTTTTTTTTTTTTTTGTATATTATTGAAAAATCCGTCTTGCAATCGCGTTATTATTTTTCACGATGCACGGTTTATTGTGCAGATTACAATTTTAAGCTACTTTAAGTATATCAACAAACAACAACAACAACAAATACAGCCTTATAAACGTCCCACTGCTGGGCACAGGCCTAACCTCAACTATGAGCTGGAACGAGCCATACTCCAACACGCAGGCTCAGAGCGGAATGTTGGAGAGGTGATTGTAAAGGCCAGTGATAAACCCTACCGTCAGATGTTATCAAGCCGCCTTTTTAGGCCCCTGAATAGGCTCAACGACTGATATCTTGCGACGTCAGCCGGGACCAACTGTTCAACATGCCTTCCAAAGCACGGAGATGCTCGAAAAACACATCACTTCCACAACCCGACCTTACTGGCATTGCTTAACATCGGATCGTTGCCGATCCGCTGCCGTCACTTAGCCACGGGCACCTCATATATATGTATATCAACTTATGTTATTGCCAGCGATTTCATACAAAAATACGAATGTTTGACTGATTTTGTATGGTATCCTTAAAATAATCACTTAAATTTAAAACTCTAATTTTCGTAACTATTGTAAGATATTTCAAGTAAGTTTCCAGTTTTTTGTATGATAGAGACAAGTGCAATTTATAACTGTGTCTCGATTTTAACTAAGTATTTATATGTTACTAAATTTTCATCTCATTAGCCATAAAATATGCAATGTTGATGTTGTTGGTCAGTTAAACAATAGTAAGATTAGGGGTGGTGAATGTGGTGAAACAATCGACGCACTCGTCGGCCGGTTTGGAGTTGCGGCTGAATTACGCTAAGTTCATCTGCGTATTTCAGCGGCCCGATTCCTGCATCGCTCGATAACTGCACACCAATTAATGGCATACTGAGATACTATTTAACTACTTTTTAACGCTTGCTTAAAAATGAAAAAAAAATGTAAAATAACTATTTTCAGAAAAAACCAATGTTATTTTCTCTGCATTCGAAAGATGCATCTTGATGGAAATAAAAACCTTCGAATTTGATTCTTTAACGTTGGTGATAGACTCGCGTTTTTTTTTAACCTTTGTACGTATTGTGGTCTATTAAATTTTGCAAAAAAAGTATATGAGTTAGACGGGGGATTTAGTATAATGGTTGTCATATAATATGAAACATTTGGGTTAAAAATTAGGGTATAAATCCCTATTGTTATTCAGCAATAATTTCTTAAAGTGAAATCTGATTAAATAATTAATTATCATACGGAAATCTCATATTTATTCCGTTTGATGATTCTATGGGTTCATAAATAGCGCACCAGTGAGCGCGGCGAGCGTGCGGTGGTATCGCGCACGCTCAAATCTGATTAAAACGTCCATCAATGGGTTTGCCAGCGTTTGCGGCTTCCAACGAATTCTAATACGGATTTATGCTCCGAGTTCCGATATCAACCCCTTTCGGAACAGAAGCGATAACATTCAAACATACCCACTCATTCAAGTTTTTCATTAATATATGTATATACTATACACTATATACTTATAGCTTTTGATTTTAATTTCTGTATTTTAATCTTAACTTTATTTCTATTGGTATTACTAGTCTATAGGTAACACTCATGTAATATGTTTAGAAGAGCCGTGCCTCCTGACACAAGCAATCCTACGCTTAAAAGGAGGCTCCAGCCACAGTTAATGCTGATGTAACCTATTTGAAATAAAGAATTTATTATTATTTATTATGGAAAAAAATCATTAGCATTTTTTTTAAATCAAAATTTATAATGCACTTTTTTGTGTTCTGGAATAAAAAGACACCATCGTAACCCATAAATATCTCGCATATAGTTATAGTTTTACCATTTACCACAGGTACAAATGAGAACGCTTCGCAAAGCAAGAGCTTCTGAATGTTCCGTTCTCAGTTCACAACACGGCAATGTTCAAATTAATCCCTCTTCTGAGATGTAGACGTGAGCGTACGTATGAATGGATGTCGTTAACTACTTTCAAGTTCTCGGACAATTTAAATTAACCAATGCATCGTAGCAAAAACAGAAAACTCCATTAAATGATATCTCAGAAAATAAACTTCATATTTAACAGAATAAATCGTTCAGACCTGTCGTTCCAATGAGATAGATTTATTTGATATTTACTTTAAACTAGACTGCTCACTGGCAGAGGCCGGTCAAACACGGGAGGGATCCTCGATCTACTTCAAGTTTCATTTTGTAATACATCATTCTGCAACCGTGTGTAGTCTCTGCAAAGTGTGCCGCTACCATGCTACGGCGTAGCGCGTAGGCGGTAGTAATGTTTGTGCTACGACTACGGTTTGTAGCAGCGTACCCAAGATTTCAAATAGAGTCAAATATGCATATTTTGTACCTAACATAATTCATAATTTCATAGTATAAGCTGGCCCGAAACCTTCAATAAAAGTAACGTATTCTTCAGGCCATAATCAAAATCTACACAAATTTCAATGATATTATGTCATGTAAGAAATGTTGGTTTCAACATTAGTCACATAAATGTTTGGGCGGGAATCTTACTCACGGCCCCTGGCGTTTCAGACAGAGTTACTAACCATTATACCCACGGGCCAGTCAGACACTAATATTCGTTTCAAGTTTATGCGCAGGAACTACACAACCTGATACCACCCTCTACTTTCTACCACCGAACTACTAGACGCCGGGAGGTTCTAGTACCCCCATGTGGTTGACTTTCCAACAATCCGAACTCAACGGCTTGCTGCGTCTTTTCTGGTCCGCACCGCTAGGGAGTAGAACGCACTCCCTGCGTCTGTGTTTCCGGATACTTACAACCTTGGTATCTTCAAGGCCAGAGTAATTAGACATTTTCTGGGTAAGCGTGTACCACCATCGGCCTCGTCATTTGCTTACCACCAGGCAAGACTGAGGCCAAACGCAAACCTATTTTAAATAAAAATAAATAAATACATTTACTGTTTAACATAATTATAACCAAATCAGATTCCTGGCATTTGAGCGTTCTAACTTCTGTGTAACGAAGTAACTGTGAGGAAAATTAAATTCCTAAGGTTAAATGAAATTTAATGTCAAACGCGTCATTTCATCCCCAACCCATCCCCTTCACCCAAATTTAATAACGATTAAAGAATTTTAAATCGATATTCTGATTGGCACCACTGAGAAAAAGTTTTCAAATACACAATACAATTTTCGGGTAGGATTGAACCACGATGCAGGCATGTATGAATCAGCATTAAGACGGAGTAGGCAAGTGTCTGGTGAAAAACGAATTCGAAAGTGATAGATCACACAAAAATATCTTATGCGTGATTTTCCTTCACGAAAGAGTCTTGCACGCACATGTTTTTTTGCGTGAGTGGTCGGTCCGTGCAAAGTATGAGGGATTCGGTGATTATCAGCACCCCAGCACATTCGCGTTAATCAAAAACGGACTTATATCATAAAGATCAAGGTATATTTTCGGTTGCTCTAACGCCGAGCAGCAAGCGTGCTGCTCCACGGCTCGATCTGTGAATGATATTGGATATTTCCGTTCACAGGTCAAAAAATGTTTTGGGAATCCAAAATACCTTTCGTGCAAGTATCAGAATAATCAGTTTTATGAATAAATAAAAAATAAAATATACTGCCAGGTTAACCTGTGGCGTTTATATGGTTGAGCAATTTACTTTTTTTTTAATGGTTCTTTAAAATATAGTAGTGGTTCAATTTTTTTTCAATTCAATTCTTTATTTGCTTACTAAGTGTTACAAATAGGTGTTTAATAACAAAATAGTACTTAAAACTTAGTTACCGCTATGGTATTGCAAACGTTTGAGGACAGTTTTTTTTTTTTTTACAAGTTATTTTGTTATTGTGTGTGTTTAGATTTTTAAGCTATAAGACGTATATATCTTGTATTAATTTAAGTCTATGTATGATATGATATGATAATGATATATGTGTAAGTATATTTTGTTGTTTTAGGTTTTTTTAATGTTTAGCATCAGTTAGTTTTAATAGTAAAATGTTATCTCTTGCACCGTCTGTTAATTTATCTGTTTAATCGTGTGGTTGACTGGTTGAGAATGCATTCTGGCATTAAGTCCGTCTATTGTACTGTGTATTTTTTTGTGCAATGAAGAATGAATAAAAATCGATATCAAAAACATTATTTTACTCAGAGTCTGGTAGCTAATTATATCCATTAAGTTCAGTTCAGTAGTATTTAACTATCCCCACTTTGTATTTTTGTCACCCATAATAGATATGCGCTCCCAATGTGCGTTGATTGATAATTATACGAGATAAATCGCTTAAAAAGATGCAATTAACAAATTAGATACTAAAACTGACGAAACCAATTTGTCGTTATCGCTTGGAGATTTATTAGAAAGTCGTAGAGATTTTACATTATTTTACACCTGTATCCGCACAGGCTAAGTGCATGCAGCCATAATCTTTGAATTTCACTATCGGATTGTTACCATAGATTGTTTACTTATCAGTTTACTAAGCAGAAGAGTTGTTAGTAGGCAACAAATAAAAAAGTTGAACGAGCAAATTATGCGTCTGTAGTGCGTAGACGCGGCAGTAAAGTCAGTTTACAGCCGGTGACGCGCGCCTGCACGCCGGCGATGCACTTGCGAACCTTTATACGAATTGTACTTTCATTTGGGTATCGTTGAAATCTCTCATAGGAATAAAATCCTATCATTCAATCAAATATCTAAATTCTTATCACTGCAACGGCGTTGTCACAAATATGTTTAACTACTACCTTTAAAATGTTAGCCCTGTATAATTTGGATCGAAAGCCCCTAGGTATATAGTATTTAAATAAAACAAGCCTTTTAAAAAGAATCCTGTAGTGGCCACGTGATGGTGAAACATTCAATCGGTTTTTTTTTGTATTTTGTAAGTATATCACGCATATTATTAAACATTTCGATTGATTTTCTGTGATATATTTAATATATAGTTTATCATTGTATACTGTACAGTTTGCAGTATTTATGCTCTGAGTCTCTACATGTAAACGGTTGTGTACAGTTACTAAGGTAGACCACATTTTAAGGATTTAACTCTCATTCTTAACGTACAAACTAGTTTAAAGTAAATAGGCAAATTTAACTGGTGCTTCCACCTGAAAAGGATTTATTAGTATTGGAAAACGCTTGAATAGCATTCTTTTAATAAGACTATTTTATTAGAAGACACTAACTATAGGTATTCATTGCAATTATTTATTTTAAGCAACTTAAATATAGAGATATTTATTATCCCTGAAAGTTGGTATCCGAACTACACAAAAGTATATTAAAACTGCCGAGTTCCTACTTGTAAATAACCAAAAAAATAAACCACCAATTTGATCGCTTTATCGGACTAAAATACTGATAGGTTTTTTTTTGGCAAAGTTTCCTAACAAAATTACTCAAGAGCCGCATTTCTCAAGGAGTTTAACTTTTTTGTAACTTGTTGTGGCACTTGTTCTTTTAATTTATTGCGTTATCCCTAAAACTGTCTCGCCTTAATTAAAAGTATAAAATGTAACCAACCTTTATTAATTTCAGTAGCAATTAAGCAGTGAAACTGCTTAGAATTCGCGACATTTTGTCTGTTTCGGGATGAATAACCGTCTTTTTACGAGTATTAACACTTTGAATTGTGTGTGTAATAAATACAAACAAACTTTTCGGATTCATTACGACGACAATCCATAGATAGAGATAATAATGACGAAGATAATTCCGTCTGTGTTATGTTTTCATGCTTAAAGCAGCTTTAACCTGAGAATAGCTACGAAGTATACTAAACCGTTTATAGGTCTTTGCCCAGCAGTGGGTCAGTATTATAATATATGCTAATTATCACTACTACCTGTTAACCCCATGCTGTTAAATAATTATGAGATAAATTATTAATTAATAATATAATTCTTTATATCAGTTGTGAGTATTCTACCTAGATACAGAACCGTAAAAAACAGAGCAGAATAATCAACGGTCTATTTTCAAAGTTGTGACGTCGAAGCCATTCCGTCTGTTGTCTTATCTAAGCCGAAGCTGTTGTTGCTTGGATGATAACTAGTGTCCATGTTCAGATAGAACGGATGGTATTGTGCAGAACAATGGTTTTAGCTGTCGTTGTCGCTGGATAAGGCATGTGATATGAAAACTCAGAGAGACGTCCCACAGAGACGTGATATTTTTACCCTTGTCTATTCAATCCAACGATTGTTTTCATAGGTATACTGGCTTTTGCACTTAATATGACTCTGCTAACTATATATTCATATTAATGTGAAACTTTGCTTCAGAAAGGTTACTTAAATTTTTATTTCGATATTTGCTTGTGTAATTCTATTCATTTAGGAACATATTTTATAATCTTCTTTCTTCTCTGATATGGTTCTCACAGTTATCTACTGCTACTACTATGCAACACAATCAGGCAAGGATCCGGCCCATGAATATACTCGTAGTTCTCTAAGTGAGCAACAGAGTTATTCTGAAAAGCTCACTACGAAACTCACACTGTGAAGATTGAAAATTCGTAGTCTGTTTCAGACGAACTTGTGAAAAATGTCTTAG
The DNA here is from genome assembly GCA_947369235.1 of Udea olivalis. Classification (NCBI taxonomy): domain Eukaryota; kingdom Metazoa; phylum Arthropoda; class Insecta; order Lepidoptera; family Crambidae; genus Udea; species Udea olivalis. Next base: position 7,344,125 of record OX376347.1, read on the forward strand.
TTTATTAACATTTTTGTACGAGTAACGATAAATGTAAAAAAAATAATGCCTGTGTTAAATAAAATATTAAGTACTAGCTTTTCAGCGGCTTCACCGGCGTGCACAGTTTCTCTCGTTCAAATATAGCCCATATTACTAGCTGACAATGTAGCTTACATTGATAAAGGATTTTTGAAATCGGTCCAGTGTTTTTTGAGTTGATTCGTTGCAAACATCCAAAAACACAAATAGGTGACCTAAATGAGTTTTTGTTCGAACTTGTTTAGAATCGCTCTGCAGCTTGGTGATTTAATTTAATGCACCACTTTGTGTGCTAATTACAGGCATTCTGTTCTTATGGAAAGTTATGCTTTTTATTGAATTGGCACTTGTTTTGTCACTTCTAGTAGTGTAGTTTCGTGGCTGCCCATTGGAGTGGTTGTAGGTGTGATCGATTTGCGGCGTCCCTCGGTGGCTTGCATGTATCGGCTGCGGTTTGCTCCCACTGTCACCGGCAGGACAAGCTCCGTTATCATGGGAATTTGGCTTTGAACGATTTATGGAGATTGAAATGAAACAATTTGCAGATTCTAATTGCGATAATTATATCGCAATTAGAATCTGCAAATTACCTATTAAGGTAATTATCAAAATTCCTACAAAACGATATGGCATACTCAAGAAGTTATGTAGTAACTATGTCAAGGATAATTTAATATTTTAATTTAATTGACTTTAATTTCAAGGCCACGATTGAAAAGAACAAATTTTTACTTATATAGTTACCACTTTAGTTACTAAATAAGTCATATTATTTTTGTGAGTCTTTTGTTAATCACCCTTTAATTTTTCTCATTTTCAATCAGAAATTTTGTATACTTGGAAAAAATCGTGACCGCGGGAAGGACTTCATATATTTGAAGTCTTATATCATAGCTAATGACATTTTTACTACGATATTTTTAGAAACTTGCCTATCCACGTAGTTAGAATAGAATAGAAATAAATGTATTTATTTATTTAGTTAGAGTTGTCTCTTTTAAGACGAGTTTACAGTTTTGTATTGTCACAAGAGATAAGCTGGATTAGGCATATTCTTGCAACCTAAAAATTATCGTAATTAGTCAATGTTTAAATCTTTATACTGGTTTATATGATGTTGGTGATAATAAAGGGAATTTCCTAAGGTCCTGATAATTCATTATTTAAAAGCTACGTCAGATTGAACTTGTGATAGTTAAAATTACACCAAAATCATCATAATTTTGATAATGTAAACAAAACTATTGTGTAAACAAGTGTACTTACTGATGAGCTATCTACTGGGGCGGCGCCCACGCTCGGTGCGTGCGTTTGACGTGGGCACAAATCGTTAGACACGGATTTTTCATTTCAATATCTACATAATATATAACATTTTGAATTAGATAAAAAAAAAAGTTTTCTATCCGGTTTAGACTGTCGCTGGCGTTAACGGAAACTGCACCTTTTATAGGTTATAGCCAACTCTACAAAACCCAAATTGCTAGGCTAAAATACCAGGGTCAGCGACCATTAAATAGCATAATTATGATTACAAGTATAGGCTTATGTCCAGCCTATCTCCTTCACCATGTAGAGTAGCTATCAAGCTGATGTTGATTTTTGGCTTCAATATTGTTGTATGTAGGTAACTAACTACTCATTTCTGCTGATCAATGTATATCATGTTGAAAGCAGTCAAATGATATACTATTGTTTATATTTATAAACTTATTTACCCGAATTCCGGCCACGTCAACAAGTACTTATTCGCTCCAAATGAATTGTTTACATTTTATTAAGACCCGGCGCTATATTCGCATACTTTTAAGACTATGACGTGCCTTTGCCAAATTTTCTGGGCCTTTCTCAAATCACGAAGCTTGTGTAGTCAAAATCTATTAATTGTTGGCGATATCACCTTAACGTGGCCGCTTTTATTGAGGAATCTTCGCAGAGTTCATTGAAATAGATACAGTAATTCAATTTAAAGGCGTTTTTATGACGAAAGCTTAGCAATGTTTTGCTGATTCAATTTAAGAACTTCTTTTGCTTGTGGTGAATTAATAAAACCCTATATACAGGGTTATTGATAAAACATCAACAACCTCGCAAGACTAGGTAGCTACCATCATACACAACATGATTTTTCAAGCTTCTAATTCACTTTCGTGACATTTGTAAGTCTATGTTCCATTCACATACGAAAAGGCGATTCTGTTGATAGTGATATAAAGTACATAGTAAGTGAAATTACCGAAAGTCGTAGAACAAATGTTGTTGTGTATGATAATAGTTACCTAGTCTTGCGAGGTTGTTGATGTTTTATCAATAACATTGTATATAAATTAATTTATTGCAATAGTTTATAAAGTTGGTAACGGTCCTAATAATTTATTTCACTTGCCATTTAGCAGAAAAAAATCTAAAGTTTTTATGTCTTTTTCGTAATTTTTAAGTGGCACCGGTACATAATAAATGAAATCTATTAGGAAAGACAAGGATACTTTTAATAAGGCTGAGAAGGTACTTCAAAGTATAAGCAAAGTGATGTTAGAATCTGCTGCAATGTACGAGCGATAGTTATTTTTATTTTTTTATAGATGACATAGAGAAAGAACAACAGTGCAGCAAACACCTCATTAGTGCCGATGAATAATGTACGGCTTCCTCTGGACGTACAGCTTCCGTCGCGTTGGCTTTTCTTAGGATATTTTTTTAGAATTTTATTATTTTTGTACATTATAACTTAATTGATTGTAAATTACGCAAAGGCACAATTAAATACTTTTATTACTTTTACATGGAAGGTTTTTTTACGTGAAACAAGAGGCAAATAAATATGAAATGTAGCTGTGTTTATTTATTGTAGTTATAGGCTTTTAAATAAGTCGCAACTTTAAAATTCCAGTTAGTCGCTCTTTTTGTTAAAAACGCTTATAATACTGAAGTCATATAAGACTTCCTTTCAAAGCACGGTTTTGGCGAACTACTACGCTAATCGCGTCGTCAAATTAGTATTGGATAAGTTATATCAAACACAAATACCAAAGAGGCTTAATTTTATGAAGAACTAGCTTTTGCCCGTGTCTTCGACCGCGTGGATCACTTTTTTCCACAACGTGGAAGGTTGATATCCTAACCGCAGTAATTAAATTTGTATTGGCGTAAAGCAGTTAACTATGACATTGCACTTCCTCTACATTAAGGAACTTTCTATTAATTCACATCATTGCTACATCCAATAAACTTATTTATTAAGGCTGTTGCCCGTTTAACTACTTTCATGGCTTAGAAAACCTTCTTCAAAGTATTATATATCAAACTGCTGCCTGCTGCCCGCGACTATAGACGCATGGGTTTTACCTTATTTCTAGGGTTTTTCCAGAATTCCTCATAGATAAAAGTACTCATTTGTTTATCTTAAGTTTAGTAGAAAACAGAAAATAGAGGGTGGCAGAATAGGACTACTTATTTAGTTATTGTACAGTAAACTTCCAAACTTGCTTCTCATTTTTCAACTGGAACTGAAACCAAGTTGCTGTCCGGACTCTCTACTAAGAGCTTAAAGCTCTTGCTTATCCGACTCACGCGACAACAGAAGCTCACAATCGGCAGTAAGACGTGCTTCCTATTCTTGAGGTTTCTCCTGGGACAGATCATTTGCAGTCCAAACTCTCTGAGAGTTCGAGGGAGTTTCCTTGTCAGTAAAGGTATAAGTCACACGCGATAGTGCATGAGCGTTGCAATCGGCAGCTAGGCTTGCTTCTCGTTCTTCATGTTTCTCCCGAGATCGAGCACGTACAGTTCACTAAAAACTAAGGGCTCATTCGGGAACGATGTTTCACTGAGCCGATGTTTCTGTAGGACATAACCTGACCTGAAGTTCACATGTAGCAAGTCTCACTACATAATATTCTTCAGATTCCTGTGATCAAGATCACGTCCAGCTAAAGCCTGAACCCTGTGAATTATGGTTAGTGTAATATATCTGAGTTCAACTTACTTTGGTAGTGTCAAAACTTCAGAAACTTTTATCTAAATTAAATACTTAAAGCAACAAATGTGTGGCATTACTTGCTTAAATGGAGACCTCAATCAACTATGTACCTATGTATAAATTTTTAAACGAAATAAATTATTATTATTAAATTATTATTCTCTTTATTTAGCATAAAACTTAGGTATAAAATTTGTACAGTATTCCTACAAAAACAAAGATTTACAACAATAAAAAAAAACTTATGAATTATAATTATAAAAACAAAATACATAATCACAATTATAAAACCTAAGCTTAAATTAAAGTTATAAAACAATGATTAATAAAAATACTATAAAAACCTTATGCTAGGGTGCCGCCGGCAGCAGGGCAGGCAAGGCCCAGACTACCGGTGGTTAGGGCTGCAGAGAGAGGAACCTCCTGACAATGCGAGCCGTGTCCAGGAGCACCGCCTTCTGCATCTGACCCTTGACCCAACCGCTGAGCGAGAGTCTCTCGAGGTGTTGGTCGAGGCTCTTCGCTATTAAGCCGTTTGCCGATACGACTATCGGGACAAATTATTATTATTATTAAATGTATATGTTTTGAGAATAATTTGATAAATATTCTAAAATGTGCATTGTAGAACAAGTATTCAATTTAATTGTATTGAAGGATCACTGTTTTGGATATAGTGGTTTTCACATGAAAGGTAGATATATGCTGTCGCGGACTTTTATTTAAAACTATTTAAGACCAAGAATCCCACGGTACATTATCTTCGTGTAACTCCAACGCTTTAGGCAGCGCACGCTAAGATGGCTTTCAGAGGGCAGGATTTTTCCCGACTCAAAATACATATCGTTATACACACAACTACATGGTCTAGGGATATAAAAAACTTTTTTAAATAAGTTAAAAAGTACTGGCCTTACAAAAAAACTATTAATGAAAAATAATAAAAACATTATTACGTTCCTTTTTTAAATTCAAATTTGTTTAGAAAAGGTTTTGTTTTAAGATGAAATTCGCATTCATTGAATTTCTTCCAAGGGAGTAAATCTTCACGAACTTCTAACTTAATTAAAAGTCCATAAATTTCTATAAATCTTTGTCAAACGCATCTCCGGTGTTCATTTAATAATGTCACGTAGACACTTGACCAGTAACGAAATGTTAAGAGCAGTGGGCATGATTCAAGCTGGTGCTACCCAAATTGCGGTTCCTGAAGCCATGAGGACCAGTCAGAGCGTTATATCCAGGCTTTGGTCACGTTATCGTGTCACGGGGGAAGTGGTGGACGCAACGCATTACAACACATGTACAGGACCGATTCATAGTAAATGCTGCACGAAGTCAACCAAATGTAACGGCGATGCAATTGGTTCAAAGGCTACAGAGAGAGTATGGTTTGCTGGTGAGCGGTCAAACTTTGAGAAGACGACTGCATGAAGTCAACCTACGTGCTCGTATGCAACTTCGGGTACCAGCGCTAAGGAGAGGCAATCGAGGAAGAAGATTACAATTGGCTATGCACACGAAAACTAGAATCATTCTCAATGGTCACTTGTGCTTTTCACTGATGAATCCAGGTTTGATTCGCGACGAGTACGCGTTTGTAGAGAACCCGGACGTTGGAATCGAATGCAGCACCCACAACAAGTTCATGCATATCAAGGTGGCACGATTATGGTTTGGGCAGGAATTCGTCTCGGCGGTAAAACGGACCTCGTTTGGATACAAGGCAATATGACTGCTCTTAAATACCGAGATGAGGTGCTAGAGCCTGTAATCTTGCCCCACAGACAGCCAATGGGACAAAATTTCCAGCTAATGCACGACAATGCCCGTCCACATACGGCGCGTATCGATACAAGTTGGTTACAACAGCATGATATCCAAGCTTTAGACTGGCCTGCACAATCCCCTGACTTAAATCCTATTGAAATTATGTCTGAGTTTTTCCTCTTCTTCAATGTTTTTTTTTTAAATTTAACTTTATCTAAAAGTTTCTTTATCTGATTTGATAGGCTATTAAACAAGGTTTATTTTAATGTGTCTTAACAAAAAGTTAATAGAATTTTAGTTATTTAGGTTTAATTGAAATATCCCTAGACCATGTGTGGATATAACAGCCAAATTACATAAAATCTTTATAAATTGTAGCTTATGTGTTATTCTGAGGTATAAGCTATATTACTGTAGAGTTTCATCTGAATCCGTTCATTAGATTTTGCGTGAAAGCGTAACAAACATACACACACACATACATCATCACAAACTTTCGCATTTATAATATTAATAGGAAATAGGATGGACTCCGATGGAGTACTAACATCAGTATTTTTAGCATTCGCAACGCAGCAAACCCAACGAAGTCATCCGAGGTTTTCTAGAGTAGCTGTTTTTCTTGGACCTATTAAACACTTGCTATTTTTTGACGGACTTCCTTGTAAAAAGGAGGGGGGGGGGGGGGGGTTCTATGTTCGATTTTAATTTTAATTTTCACTATATAGCATCAAATAAACAAGAACAAACACCTCAACTTTCTTTAAAAATCAGCAAGTAAGGCAGCTGTTCGTAGCTCTTTGCTTACTTGGTAGTTAATTCACAATGCAACATAATTAAAACATTTTGTCTGCCACCAGATACTACGTTTACAAAACGAGTAAGTGATATCGTACTTACTGATGTCAATCCCACCTTTTCCGAAAGCGTAGTTACCATCTCTAGTAATAACATGTCGGATTCGTAACGTGCACATTACGTATCAGTGCGAGGTGACGTCACAATTCTCGCGAGCGCCCGCTGTCTGTAAACACACAGTTTTTGTGTTAAGTACTTAGTGTTTTGTTTCGTAAACGTTACGTCGTCAGAGGAATTTCTGTCTTCTTTCCTTGTGATATTTTTAAATATCAAGCACATTTAATAATTGAATTGAAGATCTATAACTAGTGAGTATGTACTGTCAATTCTAAAACGCGAGCAACGAGTTGATAATGATAACAAACGATAGAGTTTGATTTTGTTAATTTTAGTAGCCTAGTGGGTAATGTCATGGTAGGATACCATGAAATCACCTCGAGTAAACTACTGCAGTGAACTACAGCAACATAACTTGCATGCCAGTTTGAGTTACATTAGTATTCACTGCGCGCTTTACTGAAATGTCATACAAAAACTTTACAACAGACGCTAGCGACTGTCATAGGCGTAAGAGCATAGTAGGAGTACTGAGCTAATAAACTATAACAGCATTAAAAAATGCGTCTACTTAAGCCATGCGTTGAAGACATGATGGTGAAAATAGGAAAGAAAATACGACTAAGATTAATTTACAGTAAAGAAAATAAATAAATAAAGTAAGTAGTGCGTTCAATACGTATTATTTAACGATTTCTTTTCGACCAACTATTTCCATCGATTTTCTGTAAGTATATCGATACCTCAATTCGCAAAAATGTAACTCTACTTTTGGTCGAAAATTACGTTTTGATACCAGTAGAAGCTAGATTTATTTCTCCTTAAACGTTTATGAAAACAAATTATTTACCATAATTCTCTGTCAGTGTGATAAGCAAAAAAATAACGCCCCAAGACCTAAATAAATATAAATAAATATAAATATGCGCCAGACAACACACCTCTTGTAATGACCCGAGTCAATTCAGAAAATATCGTTTCCTGAATTGACCCGACCGGGAATCGAACCCGGGACACTACGGAAATCGAGGCGAGAAACCGTGCTACAGCGCACTACGCTAACCGTGTCGTCAAACATGAAAGTCATGTCACTTTACGATACTGTATTCTTCCTGCGTATAGTAGGTAGTATCCGCATAGCACTCGTATTTCCTCAATGTTAACTTTTTTATATAATTCGGAAATTTCAACATTTGCTTTTAGATCCAGTAGTTACTATAGCAACGTGCATAATACCGCGTACAGTCAACCACAGATTGAACATACTTATGAAATGGTTTAACTTTGTATTTACAGAGAGAAAAAATAGCTCTAGCTGTTCTTCTGCCGTACTATTTAATGTGCACTTTGCAAATGTATTCTTCTGTAAGTGAACTGTTTAGGTGTTTCTTCACAAAAGCAAATTTGTTGAGACTTATTTGGTAATGAAATAGAAACAGTACTGTATTAGAATAAATTGAAGCATTCAATCTGATAATGATAACCGGATTGGTATTGATCAAAAATTATAAATCTCTTAAGTTTTACCTACATGCAGACTTGCATAAGTGGTTGAAGTTCACTGTACTTTCTTACAGTTTACGACCCCACCTGAAGGGTCAGAAATGTACTATCGACGCCTATAAATGTGGCGTCGAGTGATGAGACTATTTCCTAAAGTACTTACCTACGTAGGTACAGAGGCGTTCACATCAACCTTTACAAAACCATTGCAAAATGGGTCTTATGTCATCAGCATAAGGTATACCCCTTGATGAGAACGCATACGAGTATGTACTTTACTCGATAGTTTTTACGAGTCACCTTTTTTGGAATAATCTAAGTACGGGTTACCCAGGTTATTCAAAATAGGATAAGATCGAAAGATATTTACAGGAATGGGTGACGAAAAAATACAAAAAGGTTATATCTATTTATTATACATTTACTGTGGTAAACCACATCCTGTGTATTATTTTGAGAACTTTTTAAACTATGAAAATATTTTCATGCAATTTTAGTTAGTATTTTCACAACTATTGATAGGAATGCAGTATAACGTTGTCTGTGGTGACTTTCTCTTGTATCATATTGTGTCAGCTACAAATAGAAATAAAATAAATAGCTTGTTACTTTCATTTTAATGAAAAAAACCGTATTAAGATAAATTTATTTTTATATGATAACTCTTTTTGAAGAAGATGAAAATCAAAGTACAAATTCAGTTATGCTTTATGAAAGGAGATAAAAGATGACAGATTGATTATAATAACAAGAAGCTTCATTATTCGCCTTCAATGCCAAGAGTAAGTAGAGGAGCAATGGATGCGCATGATGCACTTTCCTAAATTATCTGTAAACTAACGAGAAAATGGATTGGACCCTTAAATACTGATGACCTTTTTTAATTTATGTGTGGCGGGTGCCAAACACGAATATGGTAATCGTGCCAGGGGCCCAGGGCAGAGATAAGAACCGCATATAAATTTGAAAACGTGCGTGTTTTTGCCTAAAATTATAACCGTGACTTCAAAGCAAAAGCGACCCACAATAATTGATAATACACTTGTATATTGTATTGAATTTTAAAGAGATAGGGACTGTTTTGTTAAACACTAAAATAGCAAAACACTGAAAGTCAAGCAATCAATAATTAGCATTTATGGATAAGCATACACTTACTTTTACAGTTACTAAAGACCTCCATCATTGAAATCAAGTCATCGTTTACATTGGTGGATATTGTTTTATTAACATTAAACACACATTTCCATTGCTTGTAGGCGATCACAAACCATTACAGCGTAATTATTTTTGTGACTTATTCGCTTTGAACCTCGACAGTCTCGCTTTGAAAGCCAAGGTAATAAAGCCGCATTGGTGGACCCCTACTCGCTCTCATTCTTTTATTGACTCTTCTCTTGTCTGGTGGAAATTCCCTGATCTTATTTGAGACGGCCAGCTTGTGACCGCTATTCACCAGATATAGGTGACTGAAGCTATAGGCAGAAAACCACTTGATAAGGTTTTTTTTATTGTGCATGACAAGATTTTGCAAGATTAAATTCAAATTGAAAAAAAACTTCGTTCGATTGTATTACTTTTACTCCCTCTTATCAATTTCAGATGAGACAAACTCGCAAAACAAAATCCGCTAAGCTAATTTGAAATATGCCCTGCCAAAAACACCTTACCGATGGTTTTCCTTAGCAACCCTCAATTGATTATCCCTGTCTCGTGTCTTTTGTTTATAATTCCAATTAGCTATCTAACTAATTTCGAAGAAAGTTGATAAAAAATCCTGATCGAAAGCGATAACGACTGCAAGGACACAAAGTTTAATCAGTGACACAATCGAGACATGTTGACAGAATGCAAGTTACAAATCTGACAAAAAATACAAATATTCAATACGAGTAGAAATTAAGCTTGTTAGGTTAAAACCTAAAACTCTCAAATGGCAAACTCCGTTCTGCTGAATTAGCACGCACTTGGGAACACTTGGGATTTTAAAATATGAAAGGCTGTTCTCGAGTGTTACTTAGTCTTATCAGTAGGACTCAAGGCACGCAAATATGCAAGACAACACTTTCTTAGAATGTTTGCAAGATCTTATAAGAGGGCCAGCCAGTGATACTCCTACCTAGATATGTATGAATAGTCGACTTCTATCATTCTGATATCACGTTCGCCTACCTAATGGAATATCATAGTTTTAATAAGTTCAGTGCAGGTCAATTTTGCAGACATTCAAATAATTGTTTGCATTCTTACTTTTGCAAATTCTAGTAGATTACCCCATAGATTAGTAAACCACGATGGCTAGATAAAAAAACGTACAGTTAAAAATATAACTAACATATATTCAACGAATTCAAATGCAAATGAGGCCGTAGAAAGCACGTTTTCTGGTATATAAATGTCGACATGGATATATCAATGTTCTGTTTACTTTATTTAAATGCCAAATCAAGAGCCCGTCGTTTCCTGTGCCTCATCCGGCGGTCCGCTTGTTACCCTTGAATAATGACCCTTATTCGAATGGAATTTCATATTTTCTTCTTTATTTATTTCGGGGAACTCAGAACGTAGGTAAGCGAGAAAGTAACTACTTTGTTCTTAACGAGCTGCCCAGACAAACTTTGTTTTGTCAAATGTTTGACAGCTGGTGTCCATTTTGCCTGTTTTTCTCTGACTTGATTGATAATAGTAAATGTATACTATTATTTTTCACTGAATTTTATGTTCAATCTTATAATCAGCTCAGCTGAATTTTTTGTTCAGCTTTTCTGTCCCGCCCAGTGGTTGACTGGCAGAGAACGTTTTTAGCATTAAGCTTTTTGTAATTTGTGCATTAAATAAATAAATAAATATTATATATCACTCCTAAATAACTTGGCTTTCTGTTAGTGAAAGAATTTTCACAATCGGATCAGTAGTTTTTGAGCCTATTCAATACAAACAAACCAACAATCAAATATTTCCTCTCTATATATAATATTAGTATGGAAAACGTAATCAGTGCTGTCAGACTACAGTCTGAGTTAGTACTAGTGCGTTAGCTGTAGCTAATGCACTGTTCTACCAGATTCTAGCATATTTTGACAGTTCTAAGATTAACTAAAGATAAAAACTGTTTTTAGGAGGATACAGAAGCGCTGTTTTACCATACAAGCGTAGTCCCCTGTGTCCTCCCTGGATATTGCTAGAAGAGAGATCATTTTTTCCCAAAAAATCTATGGCCACTATTAGCATGTCCCTATGTTTTATTTTTTTTGATAAACTAATTATCAAAAAAGATATGACCCTTCGGAAATCTAAAAAAAATGGTCAGATTTTCCGCTGTGTTCCAACATCCATAAAATTAATTTGATCAGATTAAATATAAAAGAAAAACAGAGCCAAAGCCTCTTTTATTTATACTAAAAAAATAATTCAATCGGTCAAGTTTTCGAAAAGGAATTAGGGGACTACGAAGCTTCGATTTTGAGTACTTTTGATATGTGATTTCGGTCTGATTTGCAGGTGTCTCTATCGCACTCTGCGGGGGTCTCAAGGTTTGCAAAAGACAGCAAATACATATTCTTAAATTCTCTCGCCCGTGCTGTTATTCTCAGCTATTGAGACTTTGCCCGAATAACTACACAACCGTTCATGTCTCGTAACATATGAAATCATAACCATCATAACCATATTGACACATACCGAAACGTGATGCTACCCAACCCGGCAGTGCCGGGCTTCTTAAACGAATTGAGTCTTCTTAAGTACTATGTACTATTTTACAAAGTGTGGAAAAGGTATCGATAAAGACAGTTAAAAACCAAAAAAAATCTCGTTAAGGCTGTTTTGTCAACCAGTAGTATCGTGAGCTGCAGAATACCCTTTCTGGGCCGTAAATTGCTTAATGGTAAAGTTGGTGGGTTAAAATTTTCGTTACAATGATGAGTTCGTTAAAACTTCAAGAGCAGTTTCCGGCAGTTACTGCTTTTTCTAAAAGTATCGGCTATTTTTGTAGATGTATTAACTTTTGGTAAAAAAAAGGTTATGGACACAAACAAGGGATTAAAGGATTAGCTAAGGTATACCCTTTAAAAAACGTTAGATTGAACTATAATTATACAAAATGATAAAAATTATAAATTTCACAGTACAAATAATATACCTTCATTAGAAGATAACACTATTGCTTTGTTCAGTAGGTATGACAGTACCCCATGAGTATACTCTTTCATCTGATTCGCTGCATATACGCAATGTAACGAACATCATCCCTTTCATCTCATTTTACAATTCTCTGACATATTTGCATGCATGACCTTTAAATAGGCCCGTGAATATGTTTACGAATGTTTGCACATCACCAAACAACCGAATCCTCCGACACCCGGAATCCTGAGAGATCCTAATCCGATGTTCAAATACATTTAATTAAATGAAGATTAGTCACGTTTGATTTGACAAATTTGAAGGTCCCATACCGCCCGACCGGCCAGTCTATGAATATTCAGGCGAAAGATTTGTTCTCCCAAATATTTTCAGCGGACAACGCGACCCATTATAACTTTGTTGCCAACATTTTGATTGCGAGTAATTTTCTATGGAACAAATATTGTTTAGGTCTCCATTTGCGGGAGATCAAACGTGAGAGCATTGCAAAGTTTGGGTAAATAAAGAGGGTTTCGTTGACACGTTTGCGTTCGTTAACTTTTAGCGGAGTTTTATAGAAGGAAAACTTTGAGTTAAACGTAAATATTTGTTACAAATGAATGTTGTCATTAAAAAATAAATAGGTAATTGCACTTGCTTTAAAGTATAGGAAAGATATATACGTTTTCATAAAGTGCGTTAGGTGCATATTCTGAGTATGTATGTATGTATCTTGCGAGACTGACGAGTTTCAAGCGCTTTATATTAAAGCACCAAAATACTACTAGTTTATTACCGGCCTTTTATTCTAAAAATATTACCTAATTATTAATTAGTTTTTTCCAAATTAACCAGGAATTAAAGATGGATGAAATGTTTTATCCTGTTAAATGGTATTAAAGTGTTTTAGTGGAAAACACACTAAACTGTAGCATGATTAATGAAAGATAAATCTTAAATTCATTTGAATGTAATTATACAAAACTGTTTAAGTAATGCCTAATTCCCTTAGACAAACGTAGCTATACATATTCTTGTAAGGGTAGACATAATACAATTTCAATCAAACTAAAACAATAAACATTAGATATATCTGAGCGAGGGCATAAAGGTGCTCCTCGGCCACCCAGGTAGCAGAATTAAATGTTCCGAGTGGCTAATAGCGAATTCTGTCCCGCGTCCAATTTCGGCTACAAATATTAGTACTGGCACCCGTGCAATGTAAAGTTTATTTGAATCCTGACTAAACTCAAGCAAATAAAATCTCGTTGCAGTACAAGAAAATTTGTATCCAAAATATTGATACTATTTGATTGGTTAATGTAATGCTTCACCGAAAATAACTTTTAAAATGTGTTTTTAACTGTGTACAGTTTAAAGGAGAGGTTAGGAGACAGTTAAGACGTTAGGCCAATGATGTGGCATACTTACAAAGTGACGTAGAAACTGTCTATGAGGAAATAAGAATCACAAAGCTAAGTTTTGTTCAAAGGATTTCATATAAAACGTACGACTGTCAGTCTTATTGTGTGAGTAACAACACAGAATAACTAATAGTACCTACTAACAGCCCATGTTGTTCACACTTACCTGTGGTCTGTGTTTGGGCTGGTCATCTGTTGGCTGTGATATAAGGACAATGGTGATGACTGAGATTGATCACTGATCGTCAGCGTGATTATAAGATGAGGTCTACCTCACCCGGTATCTATACCGGGTGATTATGAAATCTTAAGACGAATGATAAGGTGTCAGGGATCCAATCCAATACATAGTTTCTATATTAATTATATACCATCATCTGGTATATATTTAACATTTTCGCTAAACGAATGGAGTGGTTTTGTTCACGCTAACTTTATGGGACGTTCAAAAGACGTTGATAGCATCTCCACAATATTCCGATCGTGCCAAACTTTTTATTGCCATCATTGAATGTTGATAAAGTTCGGGAACCAAGCGCCGCCCCGCATCGACTCGCAGGATGATTGTCTTTTAAAGGTTTAAGGTTGACTTTTGTTTGCAGTTTAAACACTCTCATATGTATGTGCAAAGGTACACATTAGGGAAAGTTTATTGCATAGTAATGAGTAATTTACATCTTTAAAAAGCATTAGTGTAATTAAACGTTTGCTAATAAATATTTTTATACGATGAAATTTTTGATTGCATCTTATCGGGCGAATTTATTGTCATGATGACTGATTTTAATATAATTTACAAATTATAAAAAACTAGTTGTGTCATAAACATTATGTAAGTTAAAGCTCTGAGGTGATAATTGGGTTATGAACTTTTTACGCAATGAAAGAGGTGTGTTGGGCGGAATGATTTATTTTTAAATAATTCGTTGTAATGATAGCGACAAAGGTGAAATGAAAGGCAATGGACTGTAATAAATGGATTATAATAGAAAAATAGGCAAATTGAAGATACAAACAAACCAGTCTCCTTGGTAACTCAAATAACAACCAGAAATATATCAAAAACTGACAATGACACTAGAATTTGGATAGTAAAAATGGAGCCATAAACAATATAAAAAAGATTCCGCAACATATATATCCTATGCAAATATACTTTGTTTTTCTAACTGAACATAAGAATCTGTAAATGACATTTATCAAACATAATTCGATTATGAAACAGGCCACTCCACCGTCCCGTCCAGGGCCGAATGTCTCCAGTTTCCAAATTGATTAGACAATTTCATAATAAAATTCGCAGTTACAACACCGCTCTATAAACATGTCGGTCCATTTCCTGCGCTGCGGTAGACCATTTGAATAGAAATTGAATCATTTAGAAAATTAAATGAATGCTACCTCGGTTTTGCGTTTCTAACAGTTCCGAAAATAAATCAGAAGTAAAAAAAAAAAAAAAATTGTGTGTAAATAACTGAAACTTAATGGCTTTCTTCTTTTTACAGTTTAAACAACAACAACAAAAACAAAAGTAAGTGTATAATACTAATCAGTTCGTCAACCATGAGTTTTCGTAGCTTGAACTACGATAGTTACATCACTATTCACTAGAGGCGCTGTACCGAACCCGATACAAAAACCTGATAACTAGCGATTATCATTGGCGAAACTCATGGTAGGTGTACAGGACGTCAAGACACACATCAGTTACAACTAACAATCTTTTTGGCATAATCTTTTGTAATATATTCTTCAATGTAATATAACCCATATCACATTGGGATAAAGATCAGATGTTAAAGTACGAGTGTTATGATCATTTGAAATTAAGGTAAGGTTCTCGCAAATACGGCTAACGTGACGAATAATCGTTTAAATCGAAAAGGCGCAACTAATGAGTCGCACGCTACGTTAAGGTTGTACCAGACAGCAGGGGCCGTTTCTACCGCTGAAAAACTTTGGAATGATTAGCACTCGCTCATCAAAATGACATACTGACGTACTTTTTAAAGATTTCCACACGTCAGAACTTACTGAAAACTGTCAAATCACAATCTGTGAATCTTATCACTATGTGCTAAGGCTCAAAATCTATTGAAGATATTTTGTGGTGGCCTAGTATGTCGGTGTACGGTGTCGTTAATGGCAAGGGCGACGGACGCGTTCATGCCTCGCCGGCTTTAATCACCTGTATGAGTAATAGGGCACGACAGATTTTAACAAAAATTTTAAACTTCCGAAATAAAAGACAGTATTTACTATGTGTTACTGAGAACCAGTGTGGGTTCACAACCGGGATAGACCGCACGGATGATGATCACTGAGAACACTTGTGTGATATAGAAATTTAGATTTTTAAAAAACAATTTTTATTAGCTGAGAATGACCTCATAGCCCCACAGTTTGCGTCGTACACACTGTCCACTTGGCTACCTTGGCGTCTTAAGGATATTTAAACAAAACACAACTGGTCGTAAAATTGTATTGTTTTGCTATTGTGTCTAACACACACGACATAGGTACTATGGGCTAAAGACACTGAATAATGGATTGGTTTTTCATGAAAGTTTTGGGAAAAAGTTACAGATTGAAGTGAATATAAATAGTTGCATTATGTACTTAAACATTCTGGTTCAAAATATATTTTTAATGACGTAACTTTTACCGTAGTTGTATTTCGAACTGTTATCAAATTATAAATTGTTAAACATATGCCACAATATTCTGGTCAATAGATTCTAACTTTGTGTATATTTAAATAGATTTAAAAGTAAGTTTTAAAATGGGTTATGGCAATGTTATTACTTTGTAAACCACTCAAATTATCCACAATTTGTGGTCAATTTAAGTGGTAAATAATCTTTAAAGCAATACTTTACCTTCGGAATAAAGTTAGCAGTAACAAAGTTGGTACTGATTCATATTTTAATGTAGGCAAATGTCTTTATTTGTTCAGTGAAAAGGTAAGGCTTTTGAAATTAATGAAGTAAGAAGTTGTTTATGAACATAAAACCTTAATTAACGATATCGTCACCCCCTGTTTTTAGAGCAATGAGCAACTAATAAGTAAGTTTAGTTGAGAATGCACCCAAATAGTTGACGATCTTTTCAAGGCAGTATTACGAAGTCAAAGTCAAATAATTTATTTTTTGGTTCAAAGGTAATTATGATCTTAATCTATAACAATAGTAGTATCTCCATGTCCTACCCTAAGCCGTACAAAATAAGCGTGTTAAACATGCAATATTAAATAGCTAAATTTATTCGTTACAAAGTATCTGAAGTATTATTCATTTAATTATTGACCTTAATTGCATTAAAATACATGGAAGATATAAAGGGCAAATTACAATACGGTCAAATTAAGAGATTTACATAATATAATAATTACTATATAAATAGATTACAAATATTTTTCATTGTATGGTTTTATTGGTATATCGGACCCGTCACTCATTGTTAGATATGATCAAATACTTAGAAATTCATTTACATTGTAATACGCTCCGTCTAAAAGCAACTTTTTTAGGCTGCGTTTAAATTCCATGACAGCTTCTGTCGACTAATCAATCGATTAATTAAAAATAAATATTGCGCGCCAAGTATAGAAACTTACTCTACCATTTTATTTTTTAACTTATTTGGTATCAATGACCTCTATTACCTACAATATATTATTTGACGGATTGATAGGTAAGTCAAAATCAGGGGTCAAGCGCCGTTGTTTTTTGACAGGCTACATTGCACTATTTCACACACATCCAAGACTTAATATTAACTCAGTGGACCAATCTTATAACCTTTTACTAAGAATCAAATATGCGCGGCATTGCTCCCAGCAGCAGGCGTGTTTACCGACCGGGGATCGGTAAACAGTCTTAATGGTATACTTGGGATTTTTTTTCTAGCCCCCGCTCGAGGGACCATTGTCCGTCGAGCACCCATTCATAGACCGTCTGAATTATAAGGCCATTCACTTTTGTCCTATTTTTCGGAAATAAAACTTAATTCCTCATACTGCAGGTCGGGTATTGTTCACAGCAAGGTCTTCTTGGTAAATGCCAAATTAAAAGTAATTGGTGTTTTTAATAAGAACAACTAGTATACACTCACTAAGTCACAACCGTTGATGTAGGTAATTTGTTTTTGAACTGTTAGGACCCTGTAATTTATAATTTATTTCGCTGATTCCGTAGCCAAGTCCAGTGTTCAAATCACGGTATTTAGCGCGGTTTTGAAATCACCAACACGTAGATGGCAAGCGTGGTGAATTCAAATTGCATTAACGAATCCAAATTGTAATTTAACTACTGTTTTAATGGACTATACATGTACAGAAACCTTGAAAAAGGTTAATTAAATAGGGTTGTGGCGGTAACTTAGGGATTAATCCCTTGTGCCTTCGGTCGTTAATTGCGCTTTTGTAAGTTCTGATTGCATGACAGTTACAGAATAGTAGTTATAAAAACCTCTCCTAGGGGCTTTGATTATAAAACACGATGTATTTAATAGTACATTATTGCAAAGGCAGCGAAATACGCAATTGCAGGTCGAGTATGAGTTTGAAGGCCGAGCCGCAGGCGAGGACTTCAATGATACGAGACAGGCAATTGCCATTTCGGCCGAGGCATATATAGTGCTTTTCTTAAAAAAATGCAGGGAAATAAAAAGGGCCTTTTACATAATAAATTTAATTAATATTATTAACAAAATAACAACTCCGCTTTACCGCCAATTTGTTTTTTTTTATTTTACAATTTGTGCCGAAAGGTAAACGCATCTGTGGCTATACAGCCACGAGAACGCAATGTGTACGATAGATGAAAGAGTTCTAAATTCAAACAGCACACCGTTTCATACAACATTGCCGGCGCGCTCTTCGTTCGAAATTCAAAGAACGCGCTGGGAAGTGATTTTGGGTTTTCAGTCTACGTAAATATGATACTTCGCGTGTTCTTTATTCAAAAGTAATGACAATATTTCCGAGCATGTTTAAGAAAAAGCTATTTCCAGAAAATCTAGGAAAATATAACATTATATTGTAAAGACCACCATTTCATTCAGATTCGAGTGGTTCGTTGGTCTCGTATTCGTATTTACTTTCCAATTGGTACATTTACATAAATCAGAATTAATTTTATTGGGAATTCCTTACAAAGAACGGACGATAAAATTCACCGTATGAAATTCAATGTTGGACGATATGATAAAAAATTATTTTCATAAAAACCAATAGGATATCAACAAATTCTTAAAATGCTTGCTTTTTGAAAATTATTCACAAAATGTGTTTTTTTCGCGCTCACGATATAGTTTTTCTAAACAAAGTATCATAGTCGGCTAGCCGCTAAAAAACGTTACCCAATTTTGAAATCAAATTATGTTTGAACGAAAAACTACTTCCAATTGATAAAAACATTTAAAAGCATTGCCAACAGTACTACGCTGAAATATATTGTGTTTCGTGAATACATTCTGCAAGTTTTCAGTGCATGTTATACCATATTAGGACTGCCTCATGAAAAATATTTGCTGCTACTAAAGTTATGAACAGAAGCAAAAATTCAGAATGTAGGATGCATTTCATTCAAGTCAAGTAAAGCTGAAACATTTATTATTTGTGCACAGCTTTTAACATAAGAATTAATTGTTTTTTCAAGTACTTTTGCTAACCTTGAAATTATGCTTTTTTATAAATTTGAAAATACCTCACTATCAGTGCGCCTAATCAAACGAATACCGTGCCTACCCTATTTGTACCGCTTACCTACTTACGAATGGTAGCGAGAAACACTGGGCCAAAAATTCTTTAGATTCTTGTTTAAACATGTAAATTCGTCTCGTCGTGCTAATCCGTGATAATAAAGCAAAGTGTGCCTTCTCATTAACATTAGGGCTGAAATTTGTAGGGATTCAATTAGTTGGCGGTGCGCTCTGATTCGCTGACTCGCCAATTGCGCGGGCACTTTACGGCGTGCGCGATTTATTGTTACCTATTATGTTTATTTCAGAGTTTCTACAACTCTGGCGCAGTACCTAGGGGTACTTTTCTTTGAGTGTATGCCACAGAGTACTTTTTTATGTATGCTGATGACAGTCGCCAGCGTCTGTTATCAAGTTGTACAGGATTTAGCTACAGTGCCTCTAGGAATGTGTACCAATCCAGAACTGGCATACACGTTGCGTTGCTGTACTTAACTAAAGTTACTTCTAGTATAAAGTAGTTAAAAACTTCTAGTGAAAAACTATTAGTTCACTTAAGGTAGACTCATCATAAGGTTACTGGAATAGGTACAAACCCGTGTGGTACGGCCAAAATTAGTAAGTAAATATAGTAATTATCATTTTATAACATAAATATGTTAAACAGTAAGTTTTCATGCTGTCGAATACTACATGTTTCTTTGACTGATTAGGTTTGATGATTTAAGATTATTTGTAAAAGGTCTTTTACTTTTACTTTGCGTTAAACAATGTTTGGTATTTTCGCGAAAGCTCCTATGTGTGCGTCTGTGTGTCCTAGAGATTACCTAAATGGTTTACCCATTTCAACCAAATTTAGAATCGAGTTCCGACTATGACCTGCAAGGAAACACACAGGCTACGTTTTACTCAAGTCATTTCAGACTCACAATTTCATTGTTAGTTGATTATATTTTAAAACGCACATTAATAAAAAGCGAGTGTTTCAAGAAGTTGAGAAGAAGGCTGTAACAAGACTACTCAGAATAAAATTCTCATTGAGCAAATATAAAACGATTTCTCACTTAAGATTTCAAAGGAGCCTCTTTTGATTAATTAAAATAATTAAAAAGCAGGAGTAATTTTTACGGCAGACAAAGGAATCGGTTAATCAGAAAGATTACAGAGAACTTCAGTAACCCCGCGATGAAATATTCTATTATTTCCTGAGTTTGTTTCTTTTGCCCTCTTTTGCCCCTTTGACTTTAAAGGAATCGGCTATTACGTTGAAGAGCTACTTTAAGGAAACTACTTCGTTTATTTTGGTTATAGTAATTAGGATCTCTTAGATTTGTTTTGAGGGTAGGGATGTAATAATAACACAAAGGGTTAATTTTACGCCTTTGTACTTCCATGATCACGGCTGCGGTCGACGATCGACCATGTGCGGGTTTTTTCTAACACATATAATATCCGAATTTTCCAAGGAAGTTCAAACCATACTAACAAAACATTGAACTGAGACATTTTTCTTAGCTAGCCTCGCTAAAACAGTTAAACCACTTTTGACAAAATGTGTACAAAGGTAAACTGCAGCCATTCTAAACTTCTCTTTAAGTTAAGGTATCTACTGAACAATAACATGTTGCTACGATTTTAGTTGATTTAACTTAAAAACATGTGGCTGTGTAATTTAAGTATAGATTTATCCTTAGGATATAGCAGACAAACATTCATGATTAAATGTCATGCGTTAATTTATAGGCAAATCATCATACTACTATAATATTCCAACTATTCAGTTGCGAGGAAGGCATTGAATACAATCAAGGCAGATTTGACTCTAAGACGTCAGAAGCCTTTCATAAATTTGCGTTGAACGAGAGTGAAAATTATATTAACAGTACCCTCATCCCATTCGAATCACTACCTACCCTAAGTCATCCCTACCAGCAGTTGCGTATCTGCTGAGGAGGAAAGATTAGGGTAGATACGGCTTAAGTGAAGTCGGTCTGTTAATGTGAACTATCCAACAACAACACAACAATACACAACAACAATTGCTTAATATTTTTAATTGGGGTCATTAAGTCACCCAACAGGGGATCATTTAAAATGGCCTCATCATCATCATCATTTCAGCCGAACGACGCCCACTGCTGGGCATAGGCCTCCCCCAAGGATCTCCACAACGATCGGTCCTGCGCTGTGCGCATCCAGCGGCTTCCCGCGACCTTGACCAGATCGTCGGTCCACCTTGTAGAGGGCCTGCCCACGGAACGTCGTCCGGTACGCGGTCGCCATTCGAGAACCTTTCCGCCCCAACGGCCATCGGTTCTCCGCGCTATGTGTCCCGCCCACTGCCACTTCAGCGATGCAATCCTTCGAGCGATGTCGGTTGTTTTTGTTCTCCTGCGGATCTCATCATTTCTGATTCGATCGAGCAGGGAAATACCAAGCATCGCTCTCTCCATTGCTCGCTGGGTGATCTTGAGCCTTCTTATGAGACCCATAGTAAGGGACCACGTCTCACTCCCATAGGTCATTACTGGCAACACACACTGGTCAAAGACTTTTGTCTTGAGACACTGAGGTATTTCGGACGCAAATATATGCCGGAGCTTCCCGAACGCTGCCCATCCGAGCTGGATTCGACGAGAGATCTCTTTCTCGAAGTTGGACTTACCTAGCTGGACTGTCTGTCCCAGGTAGACATAGTGGTCAACAACTTCGAGTGTAATGTTCCCAACGTTAACTGGAGCGGGTGCAATATGGGCATTTAACATGATTTTCGTTTTGTCCATGTTCATCTTAAGACCCACTCTTTGAGAAGCATTACCGAGATCTTCGAGCATTATGTTCAGGTCTTCCAAGGTCTCAGCCATAAGAACTACATCATCGGCAAATCGCAGGTGTGTTAGGTACTCGCCATTGATGTTGATGCCGCGTCCTTTCCAGTCCAGAAGCTTGAAAATATCCTCCAACGCAGCCGTGAACAGTTTCGGAGAAATAACGTCTCCTTGTCTCACGCCTCGCTGTAGTTGGATCGGATTAGAGCTCTAGTTCTGTAATCGGACCGACATGGTGGCGTTCTGGTATAAGTACCTTAGCACCTCAATGTACCTGTAGTCTATTTGGCACCTTTGGAGAGACTGCAGTACTGCCCAGGTCTCAATCGAATCAAAGGCTTTCTCGTAGTCCACGAACGCTAAGCAAAATGGCAAGTTATACTCTTCGGCCTTCTGTATAACTTGCCGCAGCGTATGAATGTGGTCTACGGTACTATAGCCTTTTCGGAACCCTGCTTGTTCGGGAGGTTGGAAGTCGTCGAACCTGCGAGCGAGACGATTCGTAATGACTCTCGAAAACAGCTTATAGATATGGCTCAGAAGCGAGATGGGTCTGTAGTTCTTCAAGAGAGTTTTGTCACCCTTCTTGAAGAACAGCATCACATCGCCTCTGCCCCATGCCTTTGGCGTTTTTCCCTCGAGGATGACAGAACTGAAGAGCGTCTGGAGGACCTTAAGTATCGGCTTACCGCCCGCTCTCAGGAGCTCGGTTGTGATTCCGTCATCACCCGCCGCCTTGTTGTTTTTAAGCTGCTTGAGAGCCATCCTAATCTCGTACAGGCTGACGTCCGGGATATCTTCGGTATAGTGTCGGGTAAGCTTGGCTCTAGGATCTTTAGCCTTGCTTTCAACAGGTGTTTGCGTGGAATATAACTGTCCATAGAAACTCTCAATCTCCCTCAGGATTTCAGGTGTTGACGAAATGATGCTACCTGCCTCAGTTTTTAGCCTCGTCAATTGGCTTTGCCCAATAGACAGATCTCTGGCGAACACTTTGGAGCCTTTATTCCGCTCAATTGCCTCTTTAATACGCTGGGTATTAAATTGGCGAAGGTCGCTCGTCAAAGACTTAGATATCTGTCTATTGAGTTGCCGATAACGATGGGCATCCGCTGAGTTCTGTAGCCTCATTTCGTTTCTCTGATCCATGAGTAGGAGAGTCTTACTGGAGAGTTTCTTTGATTTGGGACGGCGGGTTTTGAAGTGCTTGGACCCTACCGTACGGACAGTATCCACCACCATGTTGTACAGATCGTCCACATCGATGCTGTTCTCAAGGGCTTCGAAGCGGTTTTGAAGCTCGAGCTGAAAGCACTCGGGGTTTTGAATTTGAGCCGGTATTGGTCGGAGCGTGGATTTTATCAGTCGCGCTCTCTCAAGCTTTAGGTCGATATTCAATGTGCCTCTGACCATTCGGTGATCGCTTCCTGTCTTAGCAGCGTTGATCACAGTGACATCATTGAATATATGCTTCTTCGTCGACATGATAAAATCGATCTCGTTTTTGACTTCACCGTCCGGACTGATCCAGGTCCATTTGCGGCTTACGGGCTTCTTGAAGAAGGAGTTCATCATAAAGAGGTTCTCCCTCTCCATGAAGTCTGCCAGCATCTGGCCCCTGTTGTTCCGTTGCCCGAATCCAAATTGCCCCACTCTCAACTCATCACCGCAACGTTGCCCCAACTTTGCATTAAAATCCCCCATCACAACCGTGTAGTGGGTTTTATAGCTATGCATGGCTCATAATGGCCTCATAGGCACAGTCAAAAAATATCTTTTAAATTATCTGCAAAGCGCTTCGTGTGGTAGTCTGGGATATCCATGTGGCAAGAAGGTACCGACGGAACCAGACCGATCAGATCGCTTGCACAATATCCGAAATATCTTACGAGCGATATCCTCTTGGTTCTCAGAGGCCACACATCACCGAGGCGATGTTGTAATTCAGTTAGACGAATTTAATCCACAGCCGTAGCCGCGGGATTGCGGCCAGTAGACGCCAAACCCGACGAGCTTTTAAACGTCATCATTTATCATTTTGTAATTTGACTCAAGAAATTTCCAGTATCCTTCATTAACAGCGAGATAAATTTGCTAAGTTAAAATTAATTGGTATCTAATTCCAGATCGGTTGGAGTTATTATGACGCCATCTTTGCCTGAACTTCATTTCGACTACTGTTAACCCAGATTTCGAAAATTAAACGTGACTTCAAGGTAGTATTACGAAAAATACGCAAAATTTGATGTTAAAACCAAACCTGCCTGAAGAAGCCGCTTAATTTTTCCTGTCGTTCCGTAATTCTGGTTGAAGCACTATAAAATATTGAGACGATTGTAGTTAATTCGACAATATGTTTGACCCTAAGATGGCTTTAAGCTGCAAACCGACCTCCCTACTTTTTTTTATTCGTTACACGATATTATGACTGTACCACTAATAATAACTACCTATTATTACCTTCAATGATATTATATCTGCATTATTGAAAATGTAACTCGTATAAAATGTAAACTAGTTAACTATAGTTGTTAGTTTCCAGGCATTCACATACGAATAGGCTCCTTGATTCTCAAATAAGCCGTTTAGATAAATTTGTACTTGACGCTGGAACTCTGATAAAGTTGTCGCAATCGATTTAAATTCAACGCCATTTGTGTGTATTAATCGTGTTACTCGTCTTTGTGAGTGGATAAGAATACCTTAGAGTCATGATTTGGGATGCCAGCTGCAAAATTCCAGTTACGATAGAGTCGTTATCACCTAGCTAGCCTGCAGCTGCGTGCAGTCGAGGCAACTAAACATCGACTACAAGCGGACTGCGTCGGCTTGCAGTTTCGATGAAGTTAAAAGCAACGACTGCATCGAAACAGACGTTATGCAGCTGGCTGACATCTCTAATATAGTTCGTCTCTAATAATCCTTAACCACAATGAGGACGCTTACTCATAAATTTCGCTAATTGTACTTGTTTCGTTACGTATTATGAATGAATAAATCAAATTATAAATATTATTTGACGGGGAAGTTTATCAATTGCTTTTTTAAGTAACTTATTAATTCGTGAAGCACCGGGTCCGGCACGCATGTGGTTTCTGTATGTTCTAGTAATGTTGTTTTTAGAGAAGAGTAAAATAAGTTAAAGCGGTTAATTTTAATTTTGGAAGTAGCAGGATGCATGAAAAAAATACCATTCTTATTTTATTTTGATGTTTACCATCCTAAGCACCGAGTTAATTGAAAGAAACATTGCTTTATAATTTAATTTGTTTACTTTTTTAACAGTTGAGCTGACCGTTTTCGTAGTATTATTTTAATTTAAATCTAAAAAAGTATTTCATCAGTGTCGTTCGTTACTAACCTTTGCAGCACTCTGCTGTTCCAAAGGCGACAGTGATTATTCTCCATTATTCGATAAACCCATTGAGTGTTTCTTGAACTTACAGTTATTTTTAAAAATTCCTACCATTTTTTTAAATTCAGTAACGAAGCTAATTTAATAAAATATATCTAATCAAGGTAGCTATCTTATAAAGTGGCCACTATTATCATCGTAAAATTATGCACTCGTGTTAAATAACGGGTGTCTTGAAACCAACTTGAAATTAAAAAAGAAAACTCATATTGTAAATATGGACACGGAGGTTACGTGTGGAACGCAACATCCGACAAATGCTCGTCTCGGATTTGCTGGCAAACGTTCACCCTCTTTATGAAATTTTCGATGACATTTTGACATTATTGTGGTTGGATTTCATTAATAACCCTACTACAAATGTCTGTTTTGTGCCCGGGAATTGTCTGTGAATTACTCGCATACACTGTTCTTTTTAGAAAACCGCAATAAAAAGTCCGGAGGATTTATTCTCCACAGCAGCTCAAGATAGTGCACGATGATGCCCTAAAAAAGTGCGGCATTTTCGGATCATCTCTGCAAAATTCTCACCATTTTGGTACCTAGTGGATTTTTACAATTTCTTTCGTTGCTCGACTAATAAACGCTTAACCTCATTACTTAACCTCAAACTTTCTTGATAACAACGGCAAAATAACCGCGTTCTATTTTAATACAACGAAAATTATCCGAAATTCAAAATTCAAGTGAATGGTTTTGAAACACCTTTGCTAAGGCTTTTTTAAATGCCGTCAGAATCGTTAGTTACATTTTGAGATCTATGAACGAATTATTATACTATATCTTACGAAAAACACTTCGTACATTTAGGTATTCATAACTAATATGACCATTTTCAGCTATGAACCTCAGTACCTAACTGTTCCAAAAATTTAAGTTCAGCCAAAATTTCTGCGTTGTAGAAATTTTATAGGAAAACATGGTTTAAGTAATGAGAAAAAACATTTATAAAAACTGTTATTCATTTAATTAGAACATCTCCTGCAAAGGATATCAAAATAGTATCCTCCGTAGATCACAATCATCAATCATAAAAGGATTAGCAAAGCCAGTAGTGTGATCCATGGTAGCATCAGTAGCATCAAAATGCATGCAGTTTTCTTCCCAGCGAATGCTGAACGTGACAAACTGAACAAACTCATTCACAAGCTCACTCACCGTACGCGCCATAGAATAAAACCGTTAGAGAACCAGAACTTACAATGCCACACGGTCAGTATTTATAGACATAATTCGCGAATATATCCAGATATTCGCTGCTTAGGTAAGCATCATGCTGTTTCTGAATAGGCTTTCTACTTTCACAAAATTTTCATTCACGTTATCTTTAGAAGGTTAAACCAGTATGTCTACCACGGGTTGCCAATTTAAAGGACACCGTCGAAATCGGCCCTAGCATGCAGAAACGAATGTCCTTCATTATAATTCTTCTATTTTTATTTTATTTAATTATCAATATTCATAGCAAACGGACATTCTGTGGTAAGAAACGAATAATAAAAAGTTCTGTGACTACTGCACAATTTGATATGGTTGGTGGTGGATATGATTGGTGGACGGTTTGTCAAAAGTTTCAAGTAATACCAACAGATTCAATTATACTCCTTTAGATCGCGCTATAATTGTGTTTCGTCTCAGGCATCTAAGAACTTAAATTCGTTAAAAAAACAAAAAATACACCTGATTTTTGGTATTTCATAGTAAATGTATGTTATAGGTGTCGTCTGCCAACACTCTAACAATAATGAGCATTAATGATTTTTTGAATTGAAGTTGAAATAATTTTAATTGAATTTTATGTTCATTTAATTCATGAAATTAAGTTCTTACATAGAGGTAAACAATATATTTAAAAGAACATAACAAAAAGCGTACATCGTTTACGATTAGATATGTATAACCTCAAAATCTAATACATTCTTTAGTAGCCCACGGGTCCTAAAAGTTGTCCGTGTTTCAGCAAATGCCTGATGAGAATTTGTGAATGATTCCGAACACAACTATTATTTTCTCATTGCTGTGCGTTCCAGGGCAATCATTGTATGGGGAACGAGCGATGTCCTTTACATTATCGTTCGCGTAAAATTTTGTATTGGAATTTGACATGACATGACATGACAGTGTCAAATCCCAGTACATTTTTTTACGCGAACGAGAACGTAAATTTAAAGTGGCAACTCGTGTTAGATATTATTGCCATTGTGGTTATCAGACCACGATACTGCACAGATTTTAAAATTTAAAGTCAAGGAGAATTCTGTCTTTACGTATAGGAAATGTTACTCAATTGAAAACCTTCAGAAATTTAAGAGACACTTGGGTAGTCTTTCTTTTGCTAATGTTTATAACCAAGGCGATCTAAATCACGCTTTCGATGAGTTCTATGATGTGCTGCTTCTGTTGTATGATCTTTGTTTTCCGTCTATTAAAACAAAATGCAGTACCTTATCTAAGCCTCAATGGATTACGAAGGGTCTCAAAAAGTGTAGTATTGTAAAAAGAACCCTTCGTTTCAGATACTATTCGACTAAAAGTGCTGCAAATAGATCAAAATACTTGAACTATAACAAACTTTTTAAAAAATGTATTAATCTTTCAAAAAGAATTACAAACCAAAAATTTGTTACAAAAAGTAAGAATGTGTGCAAAGCAACTTGGACGATCATAAAAAAAGAAACCAGTGATGCTTATGCTACAAACTATATAAATAACATAATATACAACGATAAAGAAATGACTGATCCTACGATTATCGCATCGACATTCAATAACTTTTTTATAAATGAAAATAGTAAGGTTTACAACAATAAAGAAAACACAATAAAGGCTTATACACATAACAGTATTTTTCTAACACCAGTCGACGAAGACTACATAAAGAAAGTTATACTGTCACTTAAAAATACGCAAACTGTGGGTTATGACGGTATAAGTACACAAGTAATTAAATTATGTAAAGATGAACTGGGTCAAGTGTTGGCTTTTTTAGTAAACTTATCGTTACAAACAGGACAATTCCCTGAAAAATTAAAGATTTCAATTGTGAAACCATTGTTTAAGAAGGGTGACAAACGTGAGGTTACTAACTACAGACCAATTGCACTACTGCCTATACTGTCGAAGATCTTTGAGAGGGTAATGCATGATCAACTGACAAACTTTTTTAACAAATATGATATTATTAAGCAATGCCAATACGGCTTTCGAAAGAATAAATCTACCTCACACGCGGCATTTGACTTAGTAAATGAGGTTATGCTTAGTGTAAACATTCAAAACTATACCACTGTAGTATTTCTCGATATGTCCAAAGCTTTCGACTGCGTATCTTTTGACCTTCTGTTATCAAAGCTTGAACATAGTGGTATAAGAGGGCCTGCAATAAATTGGATAAGGTCTTACTTGACAAATAGAACGCAATATGTAGAGATAACGCAAATTGACTCAAACTCTACAACTCAGGTATACAAATCCGATAAAAAAACAAACACGTATGGCGTTCCACAAGGCAGCGTACTTGGTCCGTTATTGTTTATATTGTATATAAATGATCTACCAAATGTGTCGAAGCATAAGACCATCCTCTTTGCCGATGATGTATCAATTATTGTTGAAACTAATAAATCTTCTTCATTGGAACAACACAAAAACGACATTAAAAATACCTTGACATCAATTATTGAATGGCTTGACAAAAATAATCTAAAAATAAATCTGACAAAAACGAATCTAATTAATTTTAATAATTTTAAAAATAAATCGGTTGACATACAATTTAATGGACAAACTATATGTAACGCTGACAATGCAACATTTTTAGGTTTAATATTGGATCCAAAACTAAGCTGGAAGGATCAAATAGAGAAAGTTCGCAACAAAATAAACGGGTTTGCTTTTGCTCTATACAAACTGGCTAAAGTTGCAAATATAAATACTGTTGTTACTGCTTATTATGCGTACGTGGAGTCTGTTTTGAGGTACGGATTAATAATATGGGGTAAGGGCACTAATGTAAAAAATCTATTCATTGCTCAAAAAAGGTGTATCAGAGCCATTTTTAACATAGCACCAGATGTATCTTGCTTGCCTTATTTTAAATTGCTTCAAATTTTGCCCTTACCATGCTTATATATATTTGAAATAGGTGTGTTTGTCAAGCGAAATATTCACAAGTTTAAAATGGCGAAGGATCTTTTTATAAGATCAACACGTGACTGCTATAGGTTAGTATTGGACGTAGTGCCAAAAACTAAGAGGTTTCAAAATAATTCGTTTGCCATGTGTATAACTATTTTCAATAAAATACCAATGAAAATAAAAGATCTTGAGCCAAATGCTTTTAAGGCTTGTTTGCGTAAATGGTTGATGGATAATGCTTTTTATAGTCTTGACGAGTTTTTAAAGCACAAAGAAAAGTAATGGGATTGTTGACACTGTTGGTGTGTTGTTAACGATGGTATGATTTAATAATTAATATTGTTTAAATGACTAATGTAAATATAAATTGTATTCCAATTATTTGTATGCTGTTTTATACAGCTAAGTAGGTCGTTGTACTTTTAATCATTCAAGACCACATTTTCATGTACTTTTTTACCCTACTTAATGGCAAATAAAGATATTTGTATTTGTATTTGTATTTGTATTTAGACGTACAGTTGGGCAGTACTCCACAAACTTCCTAAGCGCCATAATATACTGCCTACAAGCTTATGTCCTTTTTCTGTGGCGCGCCGGTCAGCCGCTCAGCGCGTGTCGAGTGTCGACGTCGAGTGCTAGAGTGGACTTTTTCCGCGTTTTTCTGCTTCCTCCGTGAAAGAGCTTCGTTTCAGTGTGTTTTCCGGTAGCGTGATTGGCATCTGCTCCGGATTGCGTGGCGATTCCACATCGCAATAGAAGCCTGAAGTTTATGGAATATTGATAGGTAGCTTGAATGTTGGCTGAGAAGTTATCGCATTGCATGGGTACTCTCTTAGTGTATTTCAGCTTTATAAACTTAATTAAACACAGAACACTGAACATAGGATTGAGTTTACAAAAAAAAACTTGTAGTCTAAGTAGCCAATATTAACAAAAGCTTAGATACTTTTGTTTTTCTGTTAATCAAGAAATCTGTTATTTTCGATTTTGCAAATTCAAAATATTTTTATTAAGTTAGTCAAAAGAATAAATCAAAAAAACACACCACTTGTCATGATCTCGAAAAAAGGATAAATATCATTGCGTTACGAGGTAACCGGGAATTAAGCCGACGTCCCAGTACACCCAGACCCGAGCCAATTTAGAAAAGATCGTTTCCTAAACTGAACAAACTGAGCTGAAGTATTTATATTATTAGTTACAGTTTATTCTGTACTTACTAATAATACTTTAAACAATACATCTAAACTTATCATCCGCAATGCTACACAAACTAATTTTGGTTTTACCGGACATTGGCATCGTCGTCCTCACTCAGTTAACACAATAACCAGTACAAATGAGCCAATGTGTATATTATATCAAGGAAGGGTGACTCAAATCACTCGGAATCAGGGTTGTTTCTACTGAAGGTCCCAGAAGTAAACGCAGCAATTTCTGCACCCATTACAACCCAGTCATTACAGTATTGACTAAAAAGTGAACCCATACAAGTTCACGAGTGAGCCACTTATCTTTCCACTCAACAATTTGACAGGAAATGAAGTACCCGTCACTTATTTTATGTCTGATAAGTAAATGTCTATGTTGTCTGGAAGAGACCTAAATTGTAGCACAAAGTGTTCAAAGGCCGATAATTGCGAGCTCCCCTGGGCGTAATGGTTGCAATCAATCATTTGCTTTGTCAAGTTTGCTCATTCAAGATCTGTGATAGCAATCACTGGATATTGTTAAACTTAACTATTTATCTCCTAGCTTGTGTTGTTGACTTCTTAGTCATTTTGTGGTAAACTGTTAGCGACTAGACTATATTTTATTAACAAAAAGTAATTCCGTTTTGATTTTGTCACGGAGTGTTAAATTATCCTTTTGTTTCAAGGTGCCACTTTTTATTTTTGTAAAACCATTGTTCTCATTAGAAAAAAATGTTAAATTAATTTTATTTATTTATTTATATTAGGTATGCAAACAGATCACAGCCATTACACAACCAAGAATATATATCAGCTTATCATAACTAGACCGTAATCCCTTAAATAGCATACACATCATGATTTAACTTTACATCTACAACGAGGGTTAAACAAATTTGATTACTGACTATATTTTAATTATACAATGGGTGTTCTTAATATCATACATTATTTGTGTACAGTCGAGGACTGCTCGGTTATAAGAAATTCAGATACTGCTCTTTTCTACTGGGAAAATCTGTTATTGAATACATTCACGCATCCGCCACTACGGACGACATCATTGTACGTTCTGCACATTCTGACCATGGGATTGGAAAAGGAGGTGTTGTTCTTATACACTTGTATTGCAAAAATATTCGGGTGACGCGATCTATACCGAATATTAAAGTTGAGGGAAGAGAGCAAATCCGGGGCATCAGTAGCTGAATGCACTATCTTGTGAAGACTAAGCAAGTCATATCTTTTACGACGAGTCTGCAAAGGTATCAGGTCAAACTTTAAAAGCCTCTCCCTGTAGTCTCTGAGCGAACGTCCATAATTGAATTTACGTAAAATAAACCTTAAGCACTTCCTCTGCGCTATCTCGATGCTGTCGATATGGACACCATAATATGGGGACCAAATCGGACAACAATACTCTAAAACACTTCTAACCAAGCTAAAATACAGGCACAAGATACTACGGGGCTTTCGAAAAGCCTTGGTTGTTCGCATTATAAAACCCAATAGTTTGTAACTCTTTTTCAGAATATGATCATAATGAGGCCTGAAGGTTAATTGATCATCAAATAAAACACCCAAATCCTTAACAAACTCCTTTCTGCCAAGTATCTCGTCCTAAATAAAATACTGCTGAGCTACTCGGTTCTTTTTCCTGGTGAAAGAAATGACAAAGCTTTTGCTTGCGTTAATATTCATTTTGTTGTAAGAACACCAGTCAGAAATAATCTTCAGATCGTTTTGAAGCGCAGTGCTTTGTGTCATATCACTGATATCCGTGTAAATTTTCAAATCGTCGGCATAGAGGAGAGATGGACATGTCATGTTTATTGGGGCATATGCTCTTTAATGTGTAATCTGTGTTGTGCTTGCCTGCATAAAAAATTGCAAGCACTTATATGAAGAGAAGTCAGGTAGTGGTATGTGCACCGGCGCTTCCTGACTGTTTTCCAAAGTACTGATTATTGTTTTTACTAAAATTTCCTATAACCATATTTAATCATATACCAAATTTGTAAAGCTTTGTACACTGCTACCGTATTTAGTAGTTTGTTTAAGAACAAAAAGTTACAAAAGACATCGAGGGCACCCTGCCTTTCACACTAATGAGTATCCCTGACGTGCGGCTCACGGGGAAAATATTAGCTGCCACGAAAGAGGTCACATTTGCTAGAAAATGATGCTTACGTTACCCATGTAAAATAGACATTTATGTAAAAATCCAGAACTTTACATGAAACCTGTCTAGAATTTCACCTCCAAGATCTAAGAGAGGACCACCTAAAATACCATGAAATGGTCCGTATATTCATGGCACTACCTTTCTGCTGCATTAAGCAAACAGAGAGGTCTGTTCGCTTATGCTAAGCCAGAGTTCTTTTCACGGTTTTTCCATTAATGTCTTTCACACAACATTTAAAACATTAAGCATTCTGTTTATCATAGCTTAGGGAAATAGTGTATTCCAGGATGTTAAAAAACAGTAATCACTTTTAAGGGAATTTATTGGGAATTTATAATAAGCAATAAACGAGTAGGCGAATTAACTGAAACAAAATTATTATCTTTGAAAACAACAATAAAAGTAAAAGTTTTTCATTAAAACTATAGTAAGATCAGTATTGACTATTACTTTGGCAGACATCACCGAACGTGAATGCCCATCAATTTTTTGCTCCTTTATCACAACCTGTACTGTAGCTCATTAAGCTTATCATACCTAATAAAATAATACTTGACTACGCACATTAATACATTGTTTATGAATACTTAATGCACATTAGCCAAGAGAGTAGGTATCAAAGAGAATTTTTCGCTTTTAGACACCAGCCGTAAACGTAATGAGGCATTATAATAATTAAGTAGCATAAAGGTTATTTAGGTGATTACATAAAATGTGCCTGTGAGGCTCTGTGGTGACGATCGTTCGGAATGTGAATTTTGTAACATACTCATATGAATTTGAAAACATAATTTACTTGGTTCGTAATTCACAATGAAAAAATACAAGCATTTCATTTCAAAGTTTCTATACCAATAACCAAGAATGCCATTAATTTTTTCTTTCGGCAACAAAAATCACCCGTTAAACACCCTTTTTTTAGCCCTTAGCCACAAAATAAAGAGTTTACAGAAGGACCGCTCGCACCTTTTTTCCAAAACTTGCGTGAACCGCCTAGGGTTACTACTATATTCGCTCTGAATTTTTAAAATGAAGTAAATAAGTTATACCTACTTGACAGAACCGGCCCAAAACAAAATTCATCATGTGAAAAATTGCACCAAGTTCGACAAAAACGAAAACACTCGCGACAGTGCGACTTTCTGACTCACTCAAGCTCACATACTTCGCTTGTAAACTCATGTCTCTGTGTGCGTGCGTCAAAAATGGCGTGTTGTTCTAAGCGGGCTATCTGTCAGAGCGCCGCGCAATCGCGCATGTCTAATTTGTGCCTTAGCCCCTGCCCTGGCTCATGAAAGTACTCAATAAGTTACTCAAGCTGCACTGTCCTGTTACTTACGCACAATGTTAAAAAGCACTCCAATTTGGATCCGATCGAGTTAAAATCTTGCTTGAATCAAAATGTTTGTGTTCATTGTTTAAATTCCGACTAACTCTCCGGTGGTTGACACCAAATCAACCCGGATAGCGGCGGAAGGCCACACACAATCTGTTCATTAAGTGCGATGAATTACAGCTTTAAGCTATAAGCAGACTTGACAAAGAAAATAAGCATTAATTGAGAAACACTACTTTATTTAAACGTATATTATGAGGTAGTCGTCCTTCATTACGGTGCTGGTTTTGATTTGTATCTCCGTACAAACTTTCACAATTTGCCTCGGATCTGGATAAACGCAAATAGTCATAAAAGTACAGTGTTGAAGCCGCAGCGTCGTTCTCAATTCATAATCCACGAAATTGTTAACCTCGTCTGTTGAATCTAATTTAGCCAAGCGAATGTATGCTTACATTACATGTACAGACACAAATCTAAATATATTAGATGAAAGGAGTGCACTGAGTGCGAGTTGCAGTGAGAGATGCGAATGACTTCACCATCGCTTTTTGCGCGCACAAAACATGAATTTGTACGGCATCAAGTCAGCGCTACCTAGCAGTAAATTCGGGCAACACTAGGCATATAGACGTTTCTTCATTTACTTCTTGTTTCACAGTTTTGATTCCTCTGTCTATGAACTCGATTGATTGAATGAAGAATTCCTATCACTAAAGTGTTATCGTAACGTCACCGTAAGCTTTGAAAAGTATCACGATTATTTTCATACAAAGATGGTCTTGCTCTATCTGCTTCGATTGATGTCTGTGCTTTTGTGCTGCTATTGGCGCGTAGACTCAACTTTCTAGCAGTTTCGTTTTGCTCGTGTTTGCTTTTAAATTCACCAATGAGTCCCAACTAGATTTTTCATTCATAGTATTCTGATATCGACTGTCTCACTGGCAAAATGGATGGATATCCTACCCATAGCCTAGGCGTTCGAACCTTTGATTGCCACTCAGAACAAATATTTTATTAAACGAATATTCATGTTGTGTGCAGTTTTAAATGTAATATAAAGATTTGGAATGATGAAGAAAACGCATGGACTAGTATCTAGTCAAGTAGTGAAATCTGCCTAATTGTAGATATAAATAGATTTAGAAATAAAAGCCCCTGATTGATAGCAAGTTGTGGATACTCTATTTTCTAAAATTATTAGTTGTGTCATTACGTAAACTACGTTTCTTATGGTTCTTCGACGCGTTACTTCCAGGCTTAGTTAGTTATAGATTCTCTGGAGATTTCGATTAAATTTCTTTGTTATTTCTATGACATGACGCCTCCGTGGCCAAGTGGTTCCAGAACTCTGCCCAAAAACGCGGAGGTCCCGGGTTTAATTCCCAGGTCGGGCAAAGTGTGTTTTTCGGAACATAGCCCGGGTTTGTGATCACCAACCCGCATTTGGCAAGGGTAGTGATTAAGTCAACACCCATTCATTTTGCCGATGGCTTGATTTCAATGATGGAGGCCTTGGCCCAGCAGTGGGACAGTTTATAGGCTAAGTACTTTATTACTTACTTACATTTCTATGATACATTAATGGGTTTCGCGGCCTTAAGTACGCTGAAGAGGGAGTGGGAGTGAAGAAAGACCTGACATGTAGTTAATTTGTGATGCAGGCACTCCAGCTCCTTAGTCCGTGGGCCATCAACAAGCTTTTACTGCTTGCATAAATTATTAATTTTCACGAAGGTGGCCAGATTTGCATATCTGATTAATAAGTACATATATTTAAGATCAATATAATTTGTTTAAAATTGCTGTGGGGTACGAAATACTGTGCCGGCTTGGCACAGAACGAAAAAAATAGCGTTTAAATAAATTTTAATTGCACTAAATAGTTATTTATATATATACGAGTATATATATTTCATTCAACAAGCTATCTTAAGACGTTCTATCTTCAGCAAAACAATTATGATGACATTTACGAGAATGGTGGCAGAATCGAAGTGAACACCAACAGTTTTAATTGATTCAAAAACTTTTCAACTATTCACTTTTTCGCGAATTTTTATATTAAATTCTCTATAAAAGCTGTAGCCACTAATTATTGCAAACACGAAGAATAAGTTGGTGAAAGGCGTGGACGATAGAATTCTCCGAACATTAATTATAAGTTAGATTGATTAAACCAATAACAAAGTTTGCGAGTTCGATGTCTGATAAAGTGTCGAGAAAAACGATTATACGCAGGTGCCCATTGGGAATTTTAATCGGTGGATGGTTTCTCGGTGATCGCTTAGCGTCTACCTACATGAACATATATAATCGCTGTCTTATCGATTTAAATGCACTTTCGAATTTGGATAAGATAGATTGATGCACTGGTTCGGAGGTGCGGTTAGTTATATACCCAGCCTGCTAAGCTGGTTCCACCCATAATATAGTGCAAGTTATACTTTGTTTGCGATGAGATGGTATGAAAAAGGATCTTTATTTTTGGAGATCGAATGAAAACCACCACATTTTAAATTAAGACGCGTATTCTTATTATTCTATTATGAATATATTCTCTTGATTGTCAGTAAAATAGTATTTTGGGTTTTTATTGCTGTATTAATATGGATGACTGCCCAGCCTTACTCAGCCTAGCGGGCAAGTAAGTTGAAGCATCAGTGGGCAGGGAACATAGCGATGTAGCGCGAAGAGCTGATGAAGGTCATTGACGCAAAGAAGTTCTAGTAAGTAAGCATCCTGGAAAAAAAACTAGCGCAGAACGCCCAATCGCAGGACATGAATAGACGCAGACCGGCTCGCATTGTCAGGAGGTTCCTCTCTCTGCAGCCCTAACCACCGGTAGTCTGGGCCCTGCCTGCCCTGCTGCCGGCGGCACCCTAGGTTAAGGTTTTTATAGTATTTTTATAAATCATTGTTTTATAACTTTAATTTAGGCTTAGGTTTTATAATTGTGATTATGTATTTTGTTTTTATAATTATAATTCTTAAGTTGTTTTATTGTTGTAAATCTTTGTTTTTATAAGAATACTGTACAAATTTTATACCTAAGTTTTATGCTAAATAAAGAGAATAATAATAATAATAATCATTTATTCATAACCCAAAAATGTTAGTTTACAAGGCTGATACATGGTGTAGGCCGGGTTAGATATACATTTGCATTAGGAGGTTGAATCCCTGACATTGAAACTAGTAAAAACTGTATTATCAGTGTCAGTGATTCCTCGACATTTTTGACTTAATCAACTTATCTAACTACAATATGACTATAACGCGCGTGTGTGTGTGTGTGTGTGTCTGTGTGTGTGTGTGTGTGTGTGTGTAGTGTGTGGTGTATGTGTGTGTTTGTTTGTACACATATACACATATATATATTATATATATATATATATATATATATATATATATATTCCAATTAATTCAACTATTTAAAGAGATCTTCAGTTTCGGAATATGACATTTTCAGCAGACAAGCCATGGTTTTCCGCTTTACTTCGAAGCGGTTAAGGGTGTAGATATTTGATGTTTTATGAATATTATTGTAGATCTTACAAGAGCGGGCTGGGAATTGACTTTTGGTTAAAACTGTTCGGCACCTTACTGTTGGACATACTTGAGTTCTGACCTGTCGACGATTAAGGATGCGACTATCAAGAGGAAGAGTTGTGTGTTTTCGCAGTACAGTTCGAAGAGCGTATAGCTGCCGGACAGTTAGAACCTGGCACTCTGTGTATAACAGATTTGTGGGGTGCCGAATATGTTTGTACGTCATTATTTTAAGGATCATTCGTTGAGCCCGCTCCAGACCGAGCATCAGTGTACTGCCAGCTCCTCCCCAGACCGGTATGCAGTAAGACAGGACTGATTGGCATAATGCGATATATATATTTTTAACTGTGTCTTGATCTACAAACTGCCTAACTATCTTAAATATGTATATTAGTTTACGTACCCTCCCATTAACAGCTTCGATTTGCGGGCCCCATTTTAAGTTTGAATCAATTAATACACCCAGGTATTTCACACTATTAGTAGCTTTAAGAGGATTACAGTCACACGTTACCGAGGGTAAAAAACAGGTGTGTACCACGATTGTCGAGTCAGCGGGTAGCGGAGAGGTGGCAAGAGAAGCGTAGAAGGGGAGAATCTGAGTCTTACTTATGTTTAAGGTGAGCAGATTAGCTGAGAGCCAGTTCAGAACAGTTTTAAGAGCATCTTGAGCGTACTGTTTAGCAGTCTTCCAATCACGTCCATACACTAGAAGTGCGGTGTCGTCCGCGTAAGCAAATACACTACAGTTATGCATTTTGAGTTTGCACAGGTCATTAACATATATTTGAAAAAGTGTCGGCCCGAAATGCTGCCCTGTGGTACGCCGTAGTCGATAGACTGCATGTCACTAATGTACGGACCGATCCTAACGCACTGCACCCTATCCAAAAGATAACTCCGAAAAATGTTTAATTCACGACCACGGATGCCATGACTCTCCAACTTCTTGATCAGGATAGATATCGATACCGTGTCGAAGGCCTTGGAAAGGTCAAGAAAAACACCGAAACACTTCTTATTGCTATCTAATTTTTCCACTACTTCGCTGATGAAAGATACAACTGCATCTTCAGTGGAGATTCCAGCTCTAAAACCGAATTGATTTTTTGCTATAATGTTATATCTTTCCAGAAATTTGACCAGCACATTGTTTAATATCCTCTCCAAGACCTTCGAGAGAACGGGCAGGACCGAAATCGGTCTATAATGAGCCACTTCCTTTTTATCACCCCGCTTGAAAATAGGGCTTACTAGTGCTCTTTTCAGTACTCTAGGGAAAACACCGGTAGAAATTGAGAGGTTACACATGTGTGTGATTGGTGGTATCAGTACATTTCTAGAGGCTTTAATTATAGCAGGAGAGATTTTATCCCATCCAGGAGAACAGTCATCACGCAGACCACAAATGATGCGTTCTACTTCTCTATGGTCAACCTCAGTAAGTACCAGAGAGTTTGTTTGACTGCTGGATCTCGAGGGGAAGTTAGTCACTGGCGGAGTGATCTTTGCAGCTAAATTTCTCGCTGTACTGACAAAATAATTGTTGACAGAGTTTAAAGCATCATGGGGATCGGCATATTTGGCTAGAAGTTCTAGAGGAGGATCCACGTTACGAGTGGAGTTAGTCGCTTTTTTAATCACGTTCCACATCGCTTTGGGGTTATTTTTGGCCTTATTAAATTCCGATGTTTGATATTCACGCTTTAGTTGATTAGGTTGTTCAAAAAGTTGCGGTATCGTTTGTAGGTAACTTGAAGTATCTGATTGTCCGGATCGTTATTTAGTTTGATATGCATCTTATCCCGGTTTCTCATACATCGAAGCAATCCTGTAGTAATCCATGGTTTCAGAATATTTTTCCTACGAGTTGTCACAGTCGTTTTCGAATTAGCAGTAACTGTACTGGAGATTATGGTTACCAACCTATCGGCCGCCTGATCTGCGTCAAGAGTGCTCATGACAGAGGAGAAATCCGCATCATCGAGGGATTTCTTGATTGACTCGTAATCGATTCTAACTATTGTCCTGTATAATTTAGCATTTCCATCGAGACCAGTCTCAAGACACAGTAATGTTGGTGAGTGATCGGTTATTAGGGGATCCAAGACCATGACTTTGGAGGGCAGATGAGTTTTTAAAAGAATATGATCTATACATTTATCCAAACGTGTCGGATACGTGTGCGCTGGTAGAAGCCCAAGCGCAGCAGTCGAAGTAAGGTAATGATCAGATAATCTGTCAGTGTTATTGGCCTTGATATCGATATTAATGTCCCCTAACAATGAGATGTTTTGGAATGTATTAAGACTGCGAACAAGATTAATGAAACTTAATAAAAATGCATCTGTATTAGAGTATGAAGGTGATCGATAGATGCCGATAAATGCGAATCTGTCATCCACAGTGCACACCAGACAGTTTCCGTCCCTGAAACTGGGTTCCCACACAGCAACATTCATGCCTAATTTTGCATATATCACTACGCCGTCATTCTGTATTGTATTATTTTTAGTATAAAATGAACTGTATCCATCAAGCTCTGGTATTTTCGGAACGTTTTTGATCCGACACTCGCTTAGAATTAAAATATCAAAGTCGAGTTTAGTAGTACTAAGCATGGCAATGAAGTGGTCAATATAATCTGTAGTTCTGTAGTTGCTCATCCATCACCGTCATGAATTAATAATTGAGACTTATGTCTGCGTTGCTCATAGTAATTTACAGAAAATTATAAATACCATTCAATTCAATTCATTTATTCATATACAAATACATTGTGTTGAATCTTACAATAAAATTAATAATTAAGAATTGATGACAGAATACAATAAACAATTAAATACAAGTGTAAAAATTCTCAGGTACAAAATAAAAACGATTAATTACAAATCAAAAAAGCACGTGCAAAATTAAAATATAATTAGGAATAAATTAACAAATTAATCTGCAGGATTTAGGTTCGGCATCTCTCAATAACATTAAAGAGTAACAGTAGTTGTTAAACAAAAAAGACCTCAATTTTGCTTTCAAACTACTATGATGTATTAAACCTTATAATTCACTAGGTAGTTTGTTGAATAGTTCAACATTTAAAGAAAATCTGCATCAGTATGTAATTACGTATTTACGAAAGCGATCACGAAAGCGTTAATCAAAACGAAGGCAAAAAGGGCCCGTGTCGCGGTTGAGTGTGCCCCCCGCCCCACGCGCTGACGGCACTGGAGCTGCGCACAGTGTGTCCAATTTCCCGCTCGACGGATCAAAGACAGCTTGAATGAGCCACGCGCGCCACAGTGTGCACAAAAACCATTATTTTAACTAGTTACAGCAATATTGGCAATGTCCATCTCATCGTATTTAACATAAGCTTATTTTATTGATGACTTTGCATATTTTATCTATACTTCAAAACTAATATTGTAAAGAGGAAAGATTTGATTGTTTGTTTGTATTGAATAGGCTCCGAAACTAGTGGGCCGATTTTAAAAATTATTTCACCAATATGAAGCTACATTATCAGGGAGTGACATAGGCTATATTTTATTATGATTGGACAAAACATTCAGTGAAAAATAATAGTATATGTA
The DNA here is from genome assembly GCA_947369235.1 of Udea olivalis. Classification (NCBI taxonomy): domain Eukaryota; kingdom Metazoa; phylum Arthropoda; class Insecta; order Lepidoptera; family Crambidae; genus Udea; species Udea olivalis. The sequence continues at coordinate 7,385,807 of OX376347.1, forward strand.
AATCAAGTCGGAGAAACGCGGGCGAGATGTGTTGCTTTACCGACGCCGCCGCGACGTGTAGTTACTTTTGACAGAACGAAGTCTGTCGAGGTAGCTAGTCTGTATTAATATTATGAAGAGGAAAGATTTGATTGTTTGTTTGTTTGTATTGAAAAGGCTCCAAAACTACTGATCCGATCGTGATAATTCTTTCACTAACAGAAAGCTAAACTATTCAGGAGCGATATAGGCTATATTTTATTATGATTAAACACAAAATTAAGTGAAAAATAATAGTGTAAGTCCATTCGGAAAAAGCGGGCGAGATATGATAATGGACACCAGCTGTCAAATACTTGACAGAACGTAGGTAGTCTGTTTGGGCAGCTCGTGAGCAATAAAGATAAAACCTGTACGTCTACCACCAGTTGCCACTTTAAATTTACGTTATAGTTGGCGTAAAAAAATGTATTGGGATTTGACATTGTCATGCCATGCCATGTCGAATCCCAATACAATTTTTTACGCGAACGATAACGTAAATTTAAATTGGCAACTTGTGGTAGACGTACTGGTCGAAACATGAAGTCATCAATACGCCACACAACGCTGACTGTCCCATTGACACTAATTTGTTACTTAGTTAGTTTAGTTATTTAGCATTTTTACTGCGCCTGGGATTGTGGGTTCGATTTCTGGCTCAGGATGAAAATTCATATGAGGGACATTCCTTAATCAAAAAAAACAAAAATTGTATAATGTGCATACCAAACAAAATTAATTTTTACACAAACAGAACGGTGGGAGACAATAACGTAATGATGTAACAATAACTCCTCAAATGTGGGTACAAATTAGTAAACGAAATCCCTTACCCCGTGCTAGTTCTTGACTGAGTTACGGCAAGGTAATGATTGTCGTCACATTCATAAGGTATATTTTAGAGCAGCGCGTAATCCCTTCATATGCAGAAAAGAATTGCGCGTTGAGTAAACAACAAATTCGCATAGTACAAGCAAAGCAAGTAGGTACATGGTACGTTGCAATATAAGAAAACTAAAACTAAATCAAAATAAACGGTTATGGTTAACTAAACCAATACTAAAATACGATTCGATTGGGTCAGCCAATGAAAAAGTTTAATGAATTACCTCAAATAGTACTGTAAGGCTTTTTTAGTAAGGTTCGTAATGTTATCAAGTTATTGCTAACCCACTGCAGGGGACTTAAATAAGGTTTTAGTATACCTTAAACGTTTTACCTATTGCACAATTTATACTTAGGTACTCATTGCTTTTAAAAAAACCTATGCTAACGTCGGTAAACAAGGGTAATTTCTGCAAGTCATTCAATTTCATAATTGTTTTTGAAATGCCTCTAGTTAGGGTGTAGAATTATCCCCAAAACCTATTTTGACATTGGTAAAATTGTTAAAAAGTCGTTACAATAAATTTGTGAAGGAATAACCATGTGAATTTATAACCAGAGAGTTTGTTGGTCGCCACCCGAATATTGACGCAATGTCCGCTAATAACGTCAAACAATTTCAATTTATTTTTAATACCCTCTGTTGCGCGTTTGAACACAAAAGAGTTGATATGCAAATAAGTACGATGAGTCTGGCGTAGTCTATTTTTATTGAACGTCATATTTCGTTACGCCGACACGATATGGTGCCCACCTATCACACCACGCACGCAATTTTAAAATGAATTACAACTCAGTTTTGATTAAGCTACATAAAAAGTACAAACATCTATTCTAATAGGGGAAATAGGGTACATTTTTAGGTTTTTTTAAAGGCTTATGTTTAACTGTTTAAAATATATTTGTCACCCGAAATTGGTAAATGTTCACCAAATTTTGTTACCCTATTTAATACTAAAACGTACTCATTTATTTCAAGTCAACGTTGGTCAACGTTAGTAAATATCAGCATCCAAAAAACAAACATTCTAATGCAAGCGTTGTACTTTAATTTACGTTGCCGTGAAAATAGGGTATGTCAAATTTAGTGAACATTTACTAATTTTGGCATACATTTTACAGTTGACGCATCACTTTTTCAGATACAAGTTACATCTTATTTGGTATGCGAATTTACTATTTTAGATATTCAATATTTGGTACGCTACTATTTTTTTAGGATCACTTTTCTTTTTTTGGTGTAACTTATAATTTTTAGGGTAAACATCTTAGGTTCACAAAACTTTTTGGGTAAACAAAATATTTAAACCCTTTCTTAAACAACTCGTAAAAGGTGGCTCTTAGATCTTTTACTCAAGTAATTTACATAAAATTTCCTACAAAAAAAGATCTATACACTTTTTCGCTGGGATTAAGATTTAACTGCCGTTAATATGCCTATTGAAGCAGAAAAGTTGGAGAGGATGTCGATTTCATAGTCCTTATGGGATTGTCTCCACCAAATATCAACGTGTTTTTTATGAAACCAGGTCGTAGAAAGGTGGAGACCGAATGGTTTTCAGTGTGACAACTTCCACAGCTTGCCAAGACAATTCTCCTCCTCCACAGCTTCTCCGGATGCGACTCCACTACCACCTCTGCGATCTACGAAAAAAGCAAAGTGGGAATTGCTAAGCTGTTCACGGCTAAACCAGATTTGCCCCAAAGAACCTCAGACATTTGGGATGTGGGGTGCGGTGCGGCCGCCGGAAAGTAGGCAGCGCCTGCTCCAGTGTCTGCGTAGTACCTACCTATGCTCCAGCTCATGCACTAACGGAGTCATCGACGATGATGTTGATGATGATATTTTAGATTTAGAAGATAATAAATAAATAATAAATAAATAAATTCGGTTATTTGCAAGAATACAAGTTCTAAAGGTCCTAAAATTATCTATGTTATGTACATGTACTCAACCTGCACGCAGGTGTGCAAATTAATGTTATCAGGTTATGTCACAATGTATTCAATGAGTTCGATAGTTAGAATTGATTTAATACCTAAGGTCATTTTATTATTGCCCATCTTCATTCCTTCATATCTCACTAAATATTGATCACAGAGAAAAGTAAATAGAACCTTTTTTGTAGAAAATTTTATGTGGATTACTTAAGTAAAAGATTTTTTTTTGCTAAGAGCCACCGTTTACGAGTTGTTTAAGAAAAACTTTTAAAAAAAGTACCTTTACACGGTTACATAGGTTGTCAATAGGCGATGTTAACGAAGTCCAAATGTTTATTAAACTTTTAACAGCGATACCGTTTTCTATGGAAGGCGTGAGGGTGATTGATGACAGGATATTTCGATGAACTGACGCTGGAGCGTGAAAAGGAATATTTTATACCTCCCACGACCACAATTTCTTATCTATATGACGTTCTTTATCATTTTAAACCCCATCTCGGATAGTGCCGTAGCATGAGGTAGACATTTTTCTTTGTAGTCAGAACAGTCAATATCATTATTTTAAAAATATCATTAATCATTACCAACAATATTACTGAACTTCAGCCCGTTCGTGTGTTTCGAGTACACCCGGGTGAACGTAGCGCGCCGTGTTTGCTATTTTCCCGCCTCGATTTATTGTAACTTTAAGGTCTGATTTCACCATATGAATATACCACAGTATATACCACAGTAATCTAGTCAAAATTTCTTAATCGGAGATTAAATAAAATAAACTATATATAATCAGAATCAGAATCAGATAATCTATATAATTATTAATTAATATTTGAAAATCCTAATTGATGAAATCGTGAGAAAAAAATAAGTTTTGTGCATTTTTCCTCAATTCTTTGCCTTTGATCACTCTTTTATACTCGTACTAATACAAATTCACTTGCACTAAAGTACCACTTTCATATCATTGTTTATACTACCAAGCCACGATTATAAACAATTATACACTTTTAAACACAATATCCACTTAAAACTTTATTTTGTTACCGCAGCACTAAAATGCGAAAGACGTCGCCATTCCCGTTGCAAAAGTTTGTCCCTTTTTTTACTGAGTAATTCATATATTTTTTTAAACTGTTATTTATCATAATAAACATTCTTTTCTCAGAAATTACATTTAAGAATCATAAAGAAATACTCAATGTTTCCTGATAAATATCACAACCAGGCGCGCACCTCAACTGTCAAAGTCAGTCAAAATGGCGTCAGCACTAACCACCACTTCTCACTTTCACTTTTTCGTTTTTTTTAAATTTTATGTTCGGCCACATGCAATCTTCCTTCACTTCCTTCACAACTATAAATAATTAGGAACTGTAGATTAAAAATATCAAACCATGAAGTAAAGAGGAAGTAAAGGAACTTGTCAAACAAGCGGCCAATAGAAGCGCGTTCTTTTTGTACACCCGTGTGTACACGCGACACTTACCGCATTTTTTGTCGCTGAACACCCATATATATACAACTTATTCAAGGGGTTTAAAGCTTAGGTTGACGTATATGAAAGAAGACTATCTTTCTGACTGTTTTTAAAAATATTTTTATTTGATAGATTTGTAAACAAATTTTTTTAATCAAAATTGTTCAGTTATTTTAATACGTAGCTAGTTAAGGCGTACCATGATTAATGTACAACAACTAGCTTTCGAAACAAAGTCAAGGTCAAAGTAAGGCTGAAGTATTCATTTTTCCGTAAAATGTGTGCCCTCTTCGCGCATCGTATACGTCAGAGTGCGCATATTTTACTCAAAGTATTACCTTTGTAGCAAAAGCTTATTACTTGATTCTAGAAGAATGGCTCTACCATTTTTCTAGATTCAAGTAATAACCCGAAATAGAGAAATGCTTGTGGTAAGCATTTATTTGCCTACAAAAGATAAATCTTCATGTTACAAATTGATGCAATCCTACAACACCAACAATGAAAATATGTTTGGCAATTGAGATTTTAGCAGTTTTTTGTTCGATCTTATAGTTGCTTAGTTTGTATATTTCAATTGGAAACGCTTACAATAATAGAAGAACATTCAATAGGAGAACCGATAGGAAATGGCTTCGGATCGGAAATTACCTTTACTCTACGTGTTGCCCCTGTGCATTAGTTACTGTACGTATCAGCCTACGCACGCACGTATCAAACTAAGTACAATTCCAATATAAGATTGGTGAGATGTGTAATAAATACACTACGAGCAGAATCAGCCCTCAAATAAATTATATTTCCTTACAACTTCCTTTCCATTAATCTTAAATAGTTTAGAAAATACTGTTATTTGTGAAGTTCCTATTATTATTATTTTTTATTAATTTAAAATGGGTTGGCATTTGGCCTTGGTCTTGCCTGGTGGTAAGCGATAACAAGACCGATGGTGGTACACGCTTACCCAGAAAATGCCTATTCACTCTGACCTTGAAGATACAAATGTGTCTAATTATTTAAATTCATAGCGTTAATCAGATCTGTTAGGAATCGGATGACGGCTAGCTCAGGAACGAAGTGCACCGTGTCTTGAGCCCGGCATCAGCGTTTAGAGTTTTAGACGTTCTGATATGAGTGACAATAACGCGTCGTGTTTCTCCGTACCTTTATTCAGCCGCCTGTTTAGTACAACAATATCAAAGTAATGGCGTCCCGTATTTAGGTTCCTGCATTACCTTTGTAATTAGCTGAGTAAGTGTTTGTTGAATTAGAATATATGATTATGTATGGGGAACTTGGACGGGACGGGTAGACTAAGCTTTTGTATCGAGTAGACGTACGAGTCGTATTAAATAGTTCTACATATCTTACTTTGATAGTTTACTTCGGAAGTGGAAAGTTCTTACGCCTGTTACTATCTAACAGGCTCGATCTTCATCAAGTGACAGCGATAGTGCTCGTTCACCATCGTCACCGCTTCCCGGAAACGCACCAAGGTATTCCGTAAAAATGGAAGAGAAAGTGTGAGTACAAGCACCATTATTTTGGACAATTAATACCAGTCTTTGAGTGATAATATTGTGTCGTGGCTTCGTGTTATATAATCTTACGATCGCTACGAAGATAATGATTTAAAAGGTAGCGACAGAAGTAAAGAAAAGTATGCAGGCCAGACTGTGGTCGCAAATATGAAACCGTGGATAAAAATAATAATGGCAGGGACACATTATATCAAAAAAAATGTTAATGAATCGAAAGTGATACGAGTAGCAAGGGTTGTAGAGTGACTAGCAAGGTTTGTAAACCTGTACTGTTATCAATATTCAGTTGCAAAGGTACAGTTGAGAGTTTTTTGGCTGTATTGAAAAGTTTCGTTTAGGTAATATACTCGTAAATATTAATAATACACTTTAAGTTTCTGCTGTTGTTTAATACGATGTAAATAGGCATGATGTTTATGTAAAGTTGATTTCCCTAACTGCAGGAGTCGCCTAGGGCAATGGTAAAGCTGAAAAGCAAGTAGACACGCATAGGAGCCTGGCCTAAAGCATGAGGAGTTCACTTTGGCTTAAGGGACTAGACAAAGTCTTTTAGGTGCAGAAACTGGCCTTAAGCATGCAGGTGTTACCTAGGGCGGAAGGGACTGCCGGAAGGCGATGCCAAAGCATAAGGACTGCCACATAGCACATAATCAATAGATTAAATTCTAATGTGTGAATTTCCAAAAGGTAATACCGGTAATAGCGGTTGGTTCTGCTGCAGGTTATGAATGAACATTTCAGTATTATAAATAGAATTGTTTTCTTACGTCACAGATTGCAAACAACCAACCAGTGCTTACGAAGCCCGCGGAAGTGCCTGGGGCAGAGTCACTGCAGCATGGCCGTGTTAGGAATCGGACGACGACGAGCTAAGGAACAAAGGCCACCGTGTCTAGAGCTCGGCATCATCGTTTAGACGTTCTGATATCAGTGAAAATAACGCGTAGTGTTTCTCCGCCTTGTTTAGTTTAAGTAATGGCGTCCCGTATTTAGGTTCTAGCATTAATTGAGTGAGTTTGTTTAATTAGAATATAGTGATTATGTATGGGGAACTTGGACGGGACGGGGAGACTTAGGTAAGCTTTTGTATCAAGTAGACGTACGAGTCGTATTAAATTGTTATACATATTTTTAGAGTATTTGATAGTTTACAGATCATTTTTTACAATAATGCAATGTTTGTTTCAAAAATAAAACAAATAATTAAATACGAGAACTAATAGAACTAGTAGGTTCACGTAGATTTGTAACGGTAACTCGTGTGTGTTATATATATATAATCTATGATTGTAACGATGCCTGATGCTGAGGCTCCATCATATTTAAACTTGGAATATAATAAGTAGGCTTTTGTACCTGCTATTTGCTATCGAAATAAACCACCACGGCGAGAGTTCGCGTTGTGACAAAAAGTATATGAACAAGAATTCGTTATAAATAGAAAAACAAGTGATAAGCGGGACTTGCTCCCTGACCTTTCGCTAACTAGGTGAGTACCCCTCAAACTAAGATATAGTTCATTTTAAATTATGAAGGGTTTTTTAAATTTTCATAAGTCAAATGATCTTGGTGTGAATTGTCCCAAATACATACTTGCCGGTTATAACGTGATAAAGTATTGTTTCTGAATCCAAGGTTATGAATACTCGAGTAGTCTAATTTGTGCGCCTAAAAACCGGGTATGAGAAGAGTAGCTAACACGTATTCAACCACTCAATTTAACTAAAATATGTAGAACCTATACCGTTTTCCCAAGGGTGATGCGTGGGCAAACTCCGATATGCTTAAATAACCCATTTTTACATTGTTCAGTTCAATTCAAAACACTACTATGAATATCGGCTTAGCAAGGATTGGTTTGGCTTAAAAATAGGGTAAAACTGTTGAGGAAAACGTATAATTCCTTTGAAAGTTCCTGTGCAAAAGACAGGTAGAAATGTGTATCGAATGTTTCGTGAACCTGTCCAGATTTGTAGGTACAGCCAGCATTAAATTCAGTCAAACAATCCAGGTTTCAGAATAGTCTAAGAAAGAAAAAAAAATGCGTGCACCCTGTAGCCGAATATTTTGTCACAAACTGACAAGTCGATTTTTTCATAGTAAATGTTTTAATGATTTTAAATTCTAAAAATAATTGTTATAATTACTACTATTAGATTACCGTTCTTTCAAACTGAGAGAATTACTCCAATGTATGTTTATTGCCGCTGCTGACCGTACTCGAGTATCTACGGGTCAACGTGGTTAGCATTTCAGTGTCGCTTGTTGTCAATTAAAACTGAAACCCGATCTTGAACATCGTACCAGCATTTCATACCAATTTAGCGTTTACTGGTTTTAGACGAAACAGACATTATCCAAAACGAGCTTCTACCATATACTTCCTAATTTTATTTGATTTAATGAACTTCATTTATACTAATTGAGGTTATAGATACATTTCATTTTCCAAATCTCTTTCTTTTTTTAATGAAGTTAAATTTACTCGTGTAAGTTACTTCTGAATTCATCAGGATATATATACAACATTCGTGAAAACTTCATTCGGATTTTAATTTTGAATCTCACATCAAAATTGAGTCGGATGTACAACAGGCCTTAATCTACTTGGGGATTCGCAATGTGATTTACCTGCAGACAGATATTTAAAACAGCAAACTCTGATGTCTCCATCGCTATTAGTTCGAGTTGTAATTCGATCAAACCAACTGGGACTTCCCCTCCCCCCCACCTCCCTTAGCCATGCACCTGCAGTTAATCCCAACTTTTAATTGAGCATGCATCTCTATTTGAGTGGGACATGATTAATGTAATTGCAACTCTCCGGAGTTGTGTTGGTTATACTCAAAACTTTGAGACGTTAATTGAGGAAACAATTACTGATCCTACTTACTGACGAGTTTAAATACGCAGCCACTCAGATAAATTGCTAAACTACTTAGTCCAAAATAGTTCGATGACATTTACGTATGAGTTTTGATCCGATGAATTCGATGGTCACGTCTACCAAGAGTTGCCACTTTGAATTTACGTTATCGTCCGCGTAAAAAAATTGTATTGGGATGATACATGACATGTTATGACAATGTCAAATCCCAATACATTTTTGTACGCGGACTATAATGTAGATTCAAAGTGGTAACTCGTGGTAGACGTACAGTATGTCTACCATGAGTTGCCAACACGTACATCGGTATCCTGAAATTGAAGATGCTATGTAACTTTGTGGTAATAATTAATTAATTTATACATTCAATGCATATAATGAAGATACAAGGGTCTTACCCGTAATTAGCCGTTCACAACACTTTATTGCTCCTTCACATGCGACCTATATTTTTTATTTATTTTCTTTTATTACCTTTTTAATGTCGAAATAATTTTCCAAATACAATTTGTTTTACTTATATCAATTATGGTATGATCACGAAGCACCAATGCAATCATTTAGGAACTAATTTTAAGCGTGAGTTACTTAGTCGATACTGAGTTTTTACACTAGCGGGCCCAAGCGCCGCTCTGGACAGTCAAACTACCCACCTGCGGCAGATTATTGTTATTAATTTCCAGTTGCAGCACCACCTGTATTGTGCTGTACCAACACACACACGCAAACACACACACAGTCCCACTACACATTCGGTACCGTATCTAATGTCTATGTATTGTATTACAATTATTACACTACACAATATATTTTTATCTATACTATAGTATTTATGATACTTATATGTATATGCACACACGTATGGCCGCCACAAATGTCCGTGCGTCATCTCAGTCTGGCCCTACTGAAAATCAGCGCCTGGGCCCATAAAGCCCAGGCTATATGCTGAGTGAGGTCCATTTGTCTTTTTGGGCATCGGGACACCGCTGTCTGATGGTATGATCTTTTTTTTCCTGTTACCTATATGTTTTGTTGTTAATGCCTACTTCTTTTGTGTTTACTTTATAAATGTAACGATGTGCATAAAGTTAATAAATGTTTTTCTATTTCTATTTCATTATATTATTAAATATAACCTCAAAATTTTTCAGTGTTTTGATATTTAACGAGTTCTCAGAAGTGTCCGTTCATAAACTACGTTTTGTAACTAAAGTGTATGTATTTATGAACCGAGGTATTTTTCATGACTGTTGGTGATAGTGATAGTGATCCTTTGTATGCCATTTTTGGTTCCTTTTCAAATCACTAGGTGCACCTGTACCGAAATTTTATGTAAATACGTCGACACGGTTTATGCGAACGCCAGCGGCTGTCATTGGTTTCAACCCGTGGTAGAGATACAGATATTGTTTTGAGTTTGATTATGGTAAAAAAGTTCAAAAGGTAATTAAGCTACTTACTAGCACAAAATAAAGAGTTTACAGAAGGACTTTTTTCAAAACTTGCTTGAACCGCCTAGGGTTACTACTATATTCGCTCTAAATTTTTATAATGAAGTAAGTTATACCTACTTGACAGAACCGGCCAAAAACAAATTTTATCATGTGAAAAATTGCACCAAGTTCGACAAAAACAAAAACACTCGCGACAGTGCGACTTTCCGACTCACCGAAGCTCACTGACTTCGCTTGTAAACTCATGTCTCTGTGTGCGTGCGTCAAAAATGGTGTCATCAAAAACGTGTCAAAAACGTGTTGTTCTAAGCGGGCTATCTTACAGAGCGCCGCGCATGTCTAATTTGTGTTACTAGTTACTACTAACATTAATACTTAATTTGAAGGCTTAATTTTGATATTTCGTACGTTTGTGATAAAGTACTTAAAACTGTTCATTCGCGGCAAGTAAAAGAGCACTATTGATTTGATTAAAACTCTCCTTAGCGACTTTGCTGAATCTACCCATACACTAGAACGATTTAAATCGGACTTTAGTAAGACGAGCTATATAATTTCGAAAACTTTGGTTCAAGACTCGAAGTTAACAACAACACCTCTGCAACTTTATACTTGCTTTGTGGGATTAATCCTTGTAATCATTTTATGCTTAGTGTGTCTATGTAAACTGCTTAATACTTTTGTTTGTGAAGTTAATAGTGAATTTTGTCCCGTTCGTTGATAAATTTTAGTACTAAAAAGTTTAAGACATAACTTTATGTTTTGGCCTTACCATCTGTTAATTCTAAGATTTGTGATCAATGAGCTACGGCACTTCAAAAGTGTGACAACAGAAACTAGCCTTTAAGTCTTAGGAGCGCACTGGAGCTGGATCGGAAACGTCGCATGTTTGGATGATTTCCGTGATTATTACATTAAATTGAAATGAAAGTGTAATTTTTTCTCTGTTATTTTGTGCATGATACTATTATTTATATGAATATTACTAACATCAAATGTTAGGTTAGGTAGTCGCCAATTAATTGCGCAATTATACAAATAATATTTTTTACTGAAAAAGTGTAAGAAAACGGGAAAAGTCACTGTCATAAGTTACAGTGAGAATAACAAGGTGCACAACATAACAGAGAGAAAATTATACTTTAATTTGATTTTAGCGAATCATCCAATCGAAAATCAAATATTTTAAAAATATTTGTTTCGGATGTTGAAAGGCGCTTGTCTTCAAACATTGATGTTTTGTGTTTGACGACACGATTGGCGCAGTGCGCTGTAGCACGGTTTCTCGCCTCGATTTCCGTTGTGTCCCGGGTTCGATTCCCGGTCGGGTAAATTCAGGAAACGATCTTTTCTGTATTGATGAGGGTCTGGGTGTGCTGGGAGACGCCCCTGGCTTATTTCCTTGTGTGGTATTAATCCCTAAACCATTACAAGAGGTGTGTTGTCTGGCGCATATTTATTTATATTTATGTAGCAATATTGACTTACAGCGTAAGTAGACCAGAGTGATGCGCCAGGTTTGCTAATTACCTCGGTAGCTTGGGGAGAGCTCAGGGCACCCGCCGGATTGCGGGTGGCGCGGGTTTGAGACCCGCTCGAGCCTTAGGTTCAAGTTTCTATTTTTCGATGAAAATAAAGCATTGGAACAATGCAAATAATAAAATACTATTAAAATTTATTCCATAATTATGTTAACATAAAATACGCCTTGATCGCAAAATGTTATTTCTAACACTTGCTGCGCGTAACTGTAATCCTTTCATGATGATGTGATATTTGATCAAACCTGTCAATTTAGCAAAAATTGTGCCTAATTAGGCTATTGATTTTCCCTGATAATAGGAGGGTGTACGATATCAAATTAGGTAAATACTGGTAATATCATCATAAACAAATATAATAATTGTTCAATTGCAACTTTTAGTTAGAATAGTTTAACTACTTTTAACTCTTGATCCCATAAAATAGATTTAATAAATTGTTTAAGCTGAAAAAAAAATCAAATCTCAAGTAATTTAAAGAGGACGCTAGTCATTTCCCCTGTTAGGAGTTTAAAGAATGTTTGACTGATAATGACATTCAAAATTTGTTTGAAAACCATCAAAGGCAACAAGGCTGTTAAGTTTGCAGCTTTACGCTCAGGACGTCACAGAATAAATGGGCACATTATTCAAAGCCGAACGTACACGCCTTATTATGGCTAAAGCCGAAATAAGACATTAGGAGGGGTTGTGTTTCCTTCATTGGTAAACACACGTAAACAATTTCGTAGTCTAGATTTTGTATTTGATTCGTATAGCGTTAATTAAACTAAATACGACGTATTTGGAACTCTAACATCTTTGTTTTCTTTATCGTTTCAATTGCTTAGAACTCTCATAAGTAACGTCAGAATTTCATAAATGGATACCCTTACATTTACAAGGTTTACAAAACTTTTGTGTAATAAACACAACGGTTAAGTGCTCTTTATTTAATACCTGTATAAATTTAAATTTAAATATGTAGTAAAATTTACATATACTTAGATTAGATTTTCGGTCTAAGAGAAAAGTAGCATCTTTATTACTAGCCCTATAGCAGGGTAGCACCCCTGTGAAAAAAATATCTGCGATAGACAAGTAAAATAGAAAAGTTATAAGGGTTCCTTGAGACGCACAATGGGATAATTGCTTAGAATATATTTGAAATTGTGTAAAAATATTTTTCGCTGAAAACGATGACTTACTCTTACCTTAACTTACCATACAATTAATATAAAAGTAGATTCTTAGTAAATGGCCTGCCTATAGTAAAACGCGTGTTACCTACAAAGGTAGAAAATAAATTACGTCATTATGGTGGAGCGTGAAATATTCCAATGTTTTTCAGTCTAGAACTGTCTGTACTGCATTTTTTAAAAATGGACGTAAAATCTAAAGTTCTGTTTTACTTGTTTGACTCAAAATATAACAAGTTATAACATTTTCGACTTACATACCATCATACCATCACGACTTTTCTCAAAGGGGTAGGCAGGCAGTGACCACATCTTTCCAGTACGTCTAGCACGAGTTGCCACTTTAAATTTACGTTATCGTTTGCGTAAAAAATGTACTGGGGTTTCACATGAATGTCAAATCACATTACAATTTTTTACGCGAACGATAACGTAAATTAAAAAGTGGCGATTCGTTGTATATCCTCTTAAAAAGGGCTTAACAAAAAAATTGAATTAACTGGCCGTACAAGTATGTCAATGTGTAATGGAAAATAAGTGCGCAAAGTAACATTTTATGAAAGCAGAACTGGTGGTGAATGCACTAAGTCTTAAGTAAAGAAATATACACGCACACACACACACACACAAACAACCACATACACCACACATACACAACCACACACACCACTCACGCATTCACACACAGGCTATCACAGATACACACACACACACAACCACATACACCACTCACGCTTTAATTCCGTAGTGTCTCTGGTTCGAGCCCTGGTCAGGTCAATCCAAGAAACGATCTTTTTTAAATTGGCTTGGGTCTGGGTGTGCTGCGAGACGCCCCTGTCTTAATTCCTTGTCTGGTACCTCGTAACACAGGGGTATTTATCCCTACTTAGCGACCATGACAAGAGGTGTGTTGTCTGGCGCATATTTATATATTTACATCACTACATAGATTTTAGATTATTTAGATGTGTAAGCTTTTCATTATTATCTTGAGATCTAGATATAACAATACTTTTAAAAGAGTAAAAGTTTTTGTCTGTATAATGCATGCCGTGGCTACTTGTAATAGAAACAACACTAGAGCGGGAATATTGTATACAAGTTTTACTATTACTTTACTTGGTGTATGTTTTGTAGGTTGTCCTGAATAAATAAATAAAGTGCACTAAGGTACCTAACAAGTTTAGTCTTTTTATGATGAATCAAAATAGCCAAGTAGTAATATGTATCGAAACAATATTTTCCTTCAACCTCAAGATCAAAAGTCAAATAAACAGCGTTTTCAGCCCGCCCCATGTAAAGCGATTTTGCGCCAGCAACTAATATTTTTGGCAGACGACGTAAAATACGTGGCAATAACATCCCGCGAATCCATCGCAAAGTTTTTATTAAATACCTATCTGACAGGGGTTGAATGTGAAAGTTAGCATACGAGGTACATACGGTTGACGTACGTATGCGTGACGTGATAACCGTGATTGATGTCGTCACGATTGCGACCGCACCCCCGACACATTAGCCTACTTGTTGAACGTCGACGACGGGTTAACTGTCGGACGGCGTTTTTATCATCTGCCTGTTGCTATAATATTCTCATCCGTATTTAGTAATATAGAGGTTTAGTAAAACATATTAAGATATATCGGTTACTGACACGCCTCGCTTAGTTTATGATCAATGGATATATTTCATAACGTCCCAGACACCTTTAAAAATATTATCAGTAACATTTAAGATTGAAAAATCATTGAAAAATGTTTTTCATATAAATTCTAGTTTATAAGTATGTAGGTACAATGTCCAAACTTCCCAGCCCAATTTCAACAATTTCTGTCTTTTTGTTAAATGAAAAAATATTAAAACAAACTTATAACGACTTTAAAGTCGTAATCGTGTCGTCCCTCGTGAACCGTCCGTAAATCTGCAACTACGCGATGTGTCGTCACGCGATATGTGTTTAACAGACGAGCCGCGACCGTTCGCTGACTGGGCTTGATGTTCGTTTGCGAATCTGTCAAATTCGCGCCGTCTAATATCGACTGATCGAAACGTCACTTCTACACGCATCGGGTGTAGAAGATTAATTAAGGGTAATCTACAGACTCTTTTTCATTGTTTGTTATTTTTGGTTTGTTCACCGGAGCTGAACGCGCCAAGAGGTGTTGTTGTGACAAATGCTAAATGCTGGCATACTTACTAAAATACCTTCATTTGATGTAATAACACAGAATCGGCAATAGTACTCGGAATAACTAAACATGCTATTAAATTTAGAAAAGTAAATTGATAATCTTCACCTCTGCAAATTACCATGCGCAGGCATTACATGCGTGACCAAGTAAATAAGACAAACTTATACAAACGATCTGCCCGACTAGTATATCAAATAAGGTAGTCAGTTACCAGTTAACTGTTGCCGATCTAGAGAACGGAACATAACAGGACAGCCTTTCGCTGTTATCCGGGTTGCTTGGTTTATAAATACAAAGATGGTTCAGGACAGATTTGAACTCGGGCTACACGTCTCCTAGCTAGTGCTAATCCTGTATGTCAAGTCGCATTGTGAGGAATTTAAAACCAATAGATATAATTTCCAATAAATTAATTTGAATTTGAAAGAGGACGCGTAAAGTCTGTCAACATTACCATCTTTTATAGGGCTGACAAACACACAACGTCCTAAAATATACATTCTAAAGGGACCTCCGAGGTTTCATATCTAACTTAGACAATTCAAGGAAGGGCTGTATGAAAAAAAAACGATCTCTTAAGGGAGCATTAAACGTTACAAAATTGGAAACAACGACCGGCTTTATTATGTTCCTGGAACCGGCACGAGAGTAGACATTTACGATACAACAGAACATGAATACTACGAGTATCTTTCTTTGGATTTTCCGGATGTAATACAGTCATAACATAATTATGTGATTAACGAAGTTGCGAATGTAGAGCGTAATTTTCTGAATGAAATCGTCAAGGCGTCTCAAGGTTCAGTGATTTGATAAAGAATAGAGTGCTCGTCTGGATTGCCGTTGATGTGGATTCAAATTAAATTCTTTAGGTTTTTTTAACTATGATAATAATGATAATCATGCACCACATTACAATTTTATTAAAATTAATCGCTTAAGCAAAGGGCCATTAAAATGTTGTTTTGTATTTAATTACTAATTACAACATAGTTACATTATACTTATTTTTATGATTTTCTTACAAAAAATGGGACTAGCCGACTGATTTTGTATAAATAAAACTTTAAATGAATTTTGACGACCGACTTGGTGTAATGGTTAAAAAGTTGGCTACTACACCAGAGGTCGCGGGTTCGATCCCCGCACAGTACAAACATTTGTGTGCATGAACATGTCTGTTTGTACTGGTCTGGGTGTCTCCTATGTATAATAAGTATGTATTTACAAAAGAAAATGTATTTAAGTATGTTTATCCGTTGTCTAGTATCCCATAACACAAGCTTTAATTAGCTTACTTTGGGGCTAGATGGCGCTGTGTGGAATAATGTCCAGGGATATTTATTTATTTATTTATTTAATGAATACCAAGTTTATAAATTCTAATTGTCACTTAGTTTCTCCATTACCAACTGAATTTGTAATTATTTTCCTCCCGGTTTCTATAATCAACCGGTATAGATATCCGATATCCCTCCCATCTCCTCGACTAATTTGAAAGACGTTTAATTCAAATTATTTATTTCTTGATTAACATACAGAATGTCTTATTTTTTTCCTATAACATTGGTCACAATGTACTTGTAAACATTTTGTATTCTATTGTTCGTTTTCATCCCTTGGTTATAATTTCTAATGTTTTTTTTTTGTTTCAGTCATGTCGAGGAGCTGTGCCATCGTGCTGGTGCTGTGCGGACTGGTAGCGGTGACGTCACTGCCGGGGTCTACTGCACAGTCACTGTCTTCCCAGTATGATTGTAAGTAGTTAATCCAACTATAGTTGGCTCCCGAAGCTGAACTTATAGTTAGGAAAGCTTTTTTAGTGAGTATACTAGTGTTGTAACTTAGGCCTTCATGAGCAGTGTGGTTAACATTCTATTCATGAAAATAACTGAAAATCAGAAACTTCCCTATTCATTCAGTCACAAACACTTGAATTTAAGCTTAATTACATACCATACGCACACAACAATTTGGAGACCAAGCAGACCGTTTCTGTCACCGTGTCGAGGTGAACGGAACACTCAGAAGCCTACACTTACTAGAGCGTATTTAAGTCCCGTGCCTTTCGCAATTATCTAGGTGACTTGGATAAAGACTATTGATATTTCTATGTATATCATTCACTTAGGTAACTGACAACTGACGAGGGAAGTGGCAACAGATCCTAAATAAAATATTTTTGATCGTTCCTTCAGATGCTTGACCTTTAGAATAATCTAGCTCATCAAATTTCCATTACTTGAAGCAACATAATACAGGGTTCACAATATTATATACGGATAAAACTCGTCCTTAAAAGGGGTTACTTTCGTCTACTGACAACGCTCCACTGTTTTATAATCATCACCATCATCCGCATTTCACATTGATTAGACATCCACTGCTGACATTGCTTCCAAGGTGGCTAGTTTAGTTAGACAGCCTGTCCGTTTTGGAACCTAATGGTAATTGAATACTGTCTTTGTATTTTAATAATTGTGACTCGAAAATGTCTTGAGGCAGTTATTTAGAACGACATAATTGCTCTGTTCTATAAATAAATAAATATAAGACAATACATTACCTTGGTCCCAAAGCTAGGTTTTGCCTTGAAAACCAGAAACGGTTTTTAGTTAACAACTTTATCGGCAAAGTTAATTGTGCTACGAGTAGTGCGGGAACTAACCCGCGACTCTTTGCGTCTCAATCAACCAACGCTTGCACCACTACGCTAACCGGGTCGACGTTTAATGATGTTGGATTTTATAGCAGTTTAACATTTTTGTATGGAGGCTGGCATAGCCACCTTCCGCCATTTTGTTTCTTCCAGAAGTTTCCGCTCTTGATAAAAGTGGTATATTAATAGAGGAGACATAAAGAAACAAAAAATGTCTGGTTATATGGTACCCTGAAGTGTCACGCTTCCGAGTTATTCGAAGGTAAAGATCGATATGAAAAAGGTGATAATAATTAAAAATCTACTGATTAAGTAGCTTTTCAACAAAGCTAATTGTCAACCAATAACAGATTTCCGGCCATTTACACCGTTGGGTATTTGTGTTGTCGCATTTTTATGGAGTGTCCATTTGAAAGTGCTTAAAATAACAAAGTTAATGTGGTTTTTACCTGTTTTTGGTAAAAAATCTACAAAAAAGTTTCATATTAAAAAAAATGTACTTTATTTATTGCCTATGTGAAAAATACAATTTTATTTGCGGTTGCATAGGATAGCAAATAGTGACATTATCGCTTCAAACGATTTCATCAAGACGCCTTTGGGATGTGGCGATATGCGGAACTAGACGACAGACTGTTCAAATGTCCTAAAGTATGTTATTTGTTAACAAAAAATAGCGAAAAGCCTCATAATTAGTAGATTAATAATGAATATCATATTTTTCAATCAATTTTTACTTTTAAATAACTCGGTAACGTGACACTTTAGACATTTTTTGTTTGTTTATGTGTCTTCTATCCATATTTACCACTTTTATCGTGCGCGGAAACATCGAGAAAATAACAAAATGGCGGCTGGTGACCTATGCTACAAATGTGCAAACCCCTTTAGGTTCAAAATATTCATAACACAAAGGTGGACAATTGCGTTTACTGAAATTACCAAACGTATGAACATCGCATAAAGTTCACATTGAATAGAATCGTGTTTAGCGAATCGTACCTCTACCTACACGCGTTAAAGCACTGATGATTAAATTACCGAATTCCCCTTGAGTTCTCTCTTCGTTTTATGATTATTTATGTTCTCAAACAACACTTCCACCGTAATTAATCGTACTTCGCAGTTTTAATGTGATTCTAAACCGATCCCGACAAGTAACAAGAATCATGTTTATTAATGTCAGCTTACTGCTTACGAGTGCTGAAACGCTGTCAAAGAAAGTTTACTCCTTTGGGATTTATGGAAAACGGTATCCTTTAGTATTCATTGTGGGTTTCGATATGTTTTTGTGATGTTCAATTATAATGAAATAATCTTATTTAGCTCCTCCAAAGTATGTTTAAAACTTCGTGCTATTGCCAACAATAATTCTTATTTCATAATTTAAGCGCCCTAGAAAGAATATATATCAGAAAGCGAACTGTATCTACCTACTCGTACATACGAGACCAATACCTCAACGTGTTTTTTATTTGAAGCACTTTAAGTACATTAAATTATGTTTCTCTCTTTCTATCGGGTACAAGTTATGAATTCAGCAAAGCAGAATAAGTGACCCGAGGCATATAGGTACTATTCACGTGAATTACTTCGTAAAATTGTGGTTCAGATAGACCCTGGTCACGGAATAGGCAAATTTCACCACCAGGCATGATTGAGGTTACAAAAAATAGTAAGTTTTATTTTACACCACCACCTAAGTACAACACCACTTTGAATGTATAAATTTTAATATATTCTTTACCTGATATTCAAAAATCCGATAACTATCGATTTGATTTGGTTTTTTATACTGTTATGTTGTGCAATTTTTGTGTTAATAAATAAATAAATAATAAATTTCATAATCACACATCGATTATTTTTAGTCTGCTTATAATTCATCATCATCCTCTAAGATGTTTTAGGAGCTTTCACACTCGTTTAATACTTGCCAATATTGCAAGTGACTTCGCAGTGCCAGCTTGCGGCGTCGCTAATCTCTGCGGTGCGCGACAAACCCCACGCATTACGCCAGTCCTCGACATACGTCTATTGGCGTAAGCGACGGATAAACACGACGTCGTAATCCGTCGCGCGCGCTCAAAGCACGAATCCTATTAGCATTAACTGAAAGCTCACTTATTGCAATAACACCTGAAGTAATCCTCTGTTATTTGGTAGGCAGGTAGGTACATTTAAATATTCGAATTTTTAATAGCTCTGATAGGCTGAAGTAGCGAATACGTATACTATGTATGCATGCAGATTTTCATAACAGATACATAGCTATTAAAGTTTAAGCAAAAATATTTTTTTAATGATTCACTTGGCGTATTTTTTTTTTTTTAAGTGCACGTAAAAAATAAATTTTTTTTATGCATTCAATCATAGTTAAATTGTAGTTAACCCAGTAAATGCCAATTCACTCTATTATTTCTACAATTATCTTCTTATTTTCTATATTGATGAGGTTGAGTGCTTCTTTTAAAAAGTAAAAAAAACTTACACTTAGCTAAACTACTTTATCTCATTAAACCCTTGATTTAGATGAGATAAAGTAGTTTAGCTAAATGTAAGTAACGAGAAAAAATACACTCCTTTGTGCCAGTCAATTAATTATTGAACATCCAAATCTTATAATTTTGTTTTACTCAGTAGATTGATTAATTACTCGAATAACGAATCCAATGTCCTGAGTTAATGATTAAATTTACATTCTGATTACAATGTCATTCTATTGTGTATAAAAGATAATTATAGACTTTAGAGACAGCGTTTAATTTCACCCATCGTTTTGCTGTCTTCGCTGTATTAAACGGATTAGTGAAATGTTTTAATACTGAGAAGTCTAGGATATTTTAGCAAATGATATCTATTGGTGCCTCAGTTTTCTTTATTTTACACAGAAAATGCTAATAAATTTTCGTGGAAAATTGTAGTTAACTATCTGGTCTCTTACTATTTTCAAAGAGAGCACTCTCCATAGCTCGTTATGACACTTGACGTGCTATGGAGAGGGCTCAATTTTTTTTTATTATTAATTTTCTAAGATCTAATCAGAAACAAAATCCTTAGAAAATCTGCAGTCAGACCATACATATTATATTTTTCGACTATTTATTGGCGCACTAAGTAGAGGCTATATTTTTCATATAGATTTATTTGATATAAAATATTTAAAATTAATTATTAAATTTTAAATATTTATTTCTTTTTTTCTTTTATAATATATTAAAAATTATATTTATAATCATTGAATAGACATAGTAAAAAGTCTAGTTAGTATCTGCTCAATTATGAACTCCCTTGAAATGACTTGTAACTTTCAAAGACCGCCATAAAAGCGCAATGCCATCAGCGCTTTACCCCATTATGCCTTGCTCAGTGGGTAGATAGTTAATTTTCTCATTTGCACATTATTTCTAGGCAGTGCTGTCGCAATGACCTTTCTGGGAGGCGATCTTACATGACAGTATTGTGCCTAAATCAACTGTTTGTAACGTAATTATTTAGGATTTTAAAATGTGAAACTTATGTACCTAACATATCCATAAAAATACATCATAATTCCGTCCGCGTTACCTATTTGAACCAATTGGTTCAAATAGGTTATGATTATAAATTAATTAATTTGCTATCGTATTTTTTTTCCATTTTCCCAAATTGTCGAGGATGTGCGGAGAGCAATAACACCAAATATGATTCCAAACCAACCTCCACCTGCACGTGGTCATCCTGCCGAACAACGAACAGGACTCTGAGACCGAGATAATATATATGGTCGAATAACCATGAATTTCATGTACGCGTATTTAAATGGTATAGGCCGGTGATGGGCAGCAGCGTCATCGGTGCGAGAACTGCGCCCCGCGATCCCCAAGACGTCTCCGGCAGAGATCCAGCTACCAACCCCAACGACTTGACCTGGCGACATAAAACGCACGCGCGCTTCGGACGGACGCTAAAATTGTCGAGCTGAAGGAAGAGTTGAGCAAGATCAAGTGGGACATAGTAGGGTTATGTGAACTCCGAAGACAGGGGCAGGACACGCTAATCCTCGAATCTGGAAACTTGCTCTTCTACCGAGAGGGCGACCAGCTATCCCAGGAGGGTGTCGGGTTTATGTTTATGGACATCTCTAAAGCAATGCATACCTCGGAAACTCGGTACACCGTTGTAAGTTGTAATGGGGGTTTTTAACGCTAGGCGCAAAGAATGGTGACGAGTTGGGAGTGGGGCCATTTGGATATGGCCATCGGAACCAAAGGGGCTCACGGTTGGCTGACTTTATAGAGAAGGAGGGCCTCTCTATGATGAACTCCTTCTACAAGAAGCGACCAACCAGGAAGTGGACGTGGTGCCGCCCTGATGAGATAGATTTCATTATGACGATCAGACGGCAAATATTTAGGTCTCTGTGATCACCAGGGTGAAAACCGGTGGCGATCACCGCTTTGTAAGAGGCACACTAAATATCAATGTAAAGCTGGAAAGGTCTCGTCTGATGTAGGTAATCCACGCTCCGCCCATGCCCAATCTCAATAATCGCTTTCAGAGCCTGGCTGAATGCGTCACAGTGGACGAATTGAACGACGGGTTGGTGAAAACTGTCCAAGCGGTTGGGTCCGAGGTCTTTAAGACTCACCGCCAAAATAAGGCACAGAAACTTTCTCAGGAACCTCAAACTCATGGAAAACCGGAGAGAAATGAAGCTTCAGTCTTCAGTTAATGTGGCAGCGTATGGAGTACTTAATAGACGAATCTCTAAGTCAACGCGGCATGACTTGCGGACCTATAATACATCACGTGTTAGGATGGCAATGACAAGCGGAACCAGGGCTCGAAAGTGTTCGCAAGGGGTTCATCTATAGGTCAAAGCTAGCTGTCAAAACTGATGACTGACAATGTCATCGTAGTTTCTAGTTTCGTAGTAGCTTTACTGAGGACATCCCGGACATCAGTCTGTACACGAGATTGAGGTGGCTCTGAAACAGCTTAAAAACAACAAGGCACCAGGCGAGGACGGAATAACAACAGAACTTCTAAGAGCGGGTGGAAAACCGATACTTGTAGTCTTCCGGAGGTGGTTCAACTCCGTCAACCTTCAGGGTACGACACCTGAAGCGTGGCACAGGGGCGCGGTGGTACTCTTCTTCAAAAAAGGTGATAAAACCCTCTTGAAGAATTATAGACCTATATAGCTCCTGAGCCACGTGTACGAGCTGTTTTCCAGAGTCATTACAAATCGTCTTGCACGCAGGTTCGATTACTTCCAGCCTCCAGAACAGGCCGGTTTTCGAAAGGGATTTAGCACCATCGACCATATACACACGCTACGCCAGATTATACAAAAGACGGAGGAGTATAATCGGCCACTTTGCCTAGCGTTCGTGGACTACGAAAAAGCATTCGATTTAATCGTGACCTGGGCTGGGTCTTTGCAGCGATGCTAGATCGACTATAGGCATATCAAAGTGTTGAAATGTATGTATAACAAAGCCACTATGTCTGTCCGTATACAAGACCAGAGCACGGAATCGATTCCATCGCAGCGAGGTGTGAGACAGGGAGACGTAATCTCACCTAAACTCTTTACCACCGCTCTGGATGATGTTTTCAAGCTCTTGGATTGGAACAGACTTGGCATCAACATCAATAGCGAAGACATCACTTACCTTCGTTATGCCGACGATATCGTTATACTGGCGGAGTCGTTCGAGGACCTTGGTACTATGCTTGGCAACCTCTGTAACGTATTACAACAGGTGGGTCTTAAAATGAACATGGACAAGACGAAGGTAATGTCAAACGTCCATGTCACTCCCGTACCAGTAGTTGTTGGGAACGATACTCTTGAAGTTGTGATCGAATATGTTTACCTGGGACAAATTATCCGTCTTGGTAGGTCAAACTTCGATAGAGAGGTGGCACGACGAATCCAACTCAGCTGGGCCGCGTTCAGGAAACTGCGTGACATTTTTATGTCCAATATACCACAAAGCCTGAAGACCAAAGTCTTCGAGCAGTGCGTGTTGCCAGAGATAACTGAGACGTGGTCCTTGACAGTTGGCCTTTTGAATAAGCTCAGTGTTGCTCTATGGAAAGAGCTATGCTTGGAGTCTCTTTGTGTGATAGGATCCGTAACGAGGCAATCAATAGATAAATCCACAAAAGATCGAAAAATATCGACATAGCTTATCACATATCCAAGCTAAAGTGGCAATGGGCTGGCCACATAACTCGCAGAACTGATGACCGCTGGGGAGTAAAGGTTCTTGAGTGGCGACCAGGAACTGGGAGACGCAGCGTGGGCCAATGATGATGATGATGATGATGATTCCTAAATTAACTTTGCTATGTATCGTTACTCACTCTATTAATAAATGAAACAATAACAACTTAGATAAGTACTTATGCTTCTTTTGTTACAATATCGGTATCGAAGTAAATCGAAAATAATAAGATCGGATTATCTTATTAACGGAATAAACAACAAAACAAAAGGATAAGTTGTCTAATAAGTTTTATTGTGACATGAGCATTGGGGAGGGAGACCAAAAGTTACCTTAGCTGCCTGACTGAACAGTGAATTTATTTCATGGCTAATACGAGTAGTTTGCTTGTTAAAACTTAGTTGTCTGGTAGGCTTATGGGTAATATTGCCACTGGACTTATAATAAGTTATAGTTAATTTACACCCGAAAAAAAATACTAATATGATTCACTGTCAACATGCAGCTGGACGAGTTCACCCATCGAG
The DNA here is from genome assembly GCA_947369235.1 of Udea olivalis. Classification (NCBI taxonomy): domain Eukaryota; kingdom Metazoa; phylum Arthropoda; class Insecta; order Lepidoptera; family Crambidae; genus Udea; species Udea olivalis. The sequence goes on from OX376347.1 coordinate 7,410,331, forward strand.
GCCCTGTCAGAATACCAGTGCTGCTGCAGCTTTTTAGTTGCAGCGGCATATGCTGAGACAGGGTCCTCGTTGGCCCCACATTGAGGCGTTATTGTATGTTTACTCTTCTGTAGTTGTTTCAGTTTCTTTTTTTCCTTTTAATATGTTGTGTACCAAGTTGTGTGAGGGCCAATAAATGACTTTTTACTTTTTTTTTACTTTTGAGCGACGAAACACCCTCATACAAATTGGTCTGTAGACAAAAAGTAACTTGGAAGCCACAAAGAGATAAGTTTTAATTCCGTTAGTGCTAAAAACTAACTTTTCGATGATATAATAAATAACTTTTCTATTTAATACCAAATATCTATCCATCGCCTAAAAAACAATACCGTCTGGCCTCTAGCTAGTACCTAGATGGCGGTGAGCAGGGCCTTCGCAAACGTAGGCAGGCGTCGAGGGCCCTTCTAGGCGCTAGCGCTCGTATCGAGTTCCTTAAGTAACGAAACAGTGTCAAGTCAACTTTATGAGTTTTATGCACTTCTTTTAAATGCCATGAATTTCTGTGAGCAGCAAAAAGCAGTGTTTTAGTATCAAAGTAAATTAAGCATTTTATTACTGCTTAGCAAACATTTCGTAGCCCCTAAATTACGAGTAGGTTCTGAAAATAAGTATATGTGTAGATTGTATTTAAGATAGTGAAATATGAAACTTTTTTGACTATGTATTTTTAATAGTGAACGGATATCATATTGTATTTCTTTTGAATACTAACTAAGTGGTTTTTTATTTGCAGTGTAATGAGATCCTTAATGAATAGGCCTATATTATTTAATCAAGGTATATAGGTACTACGTATTACCGTGGGCTTGCCAACCGATTTAATAGTACCTAACCGTTTTTTATAAAAAGAAGTTATGTTATCATACTATATCTCTTTTTTGATATTAAAATACTTACATAAATATCGGAGAACATTGCGTAAGATTTTTATATCAAATTGAAACTACTATAAAAATATCTTAGAGTTTTTGTTCACAAACATGATTTATCTGAAATATTTAGGTTATTAAAACCTTAAGTGGGGTAGTTCCATTTTTATGGGTGAAACCTAATAGTCAAATGAAAGGCCGAAAATGGCCCTTGCTGTCTTTTGTTACCAGACGAGGGCCGATCCAGCCATTGACGTGAATTACCGGCTGTCGAGAATAACCCAGTCTTCGTGGGTGAGATTAATCGATGTACTCGTACCTACGTAATTTATTTTTGCTGCCTAAAATTTATTCGGCATGTGCAACAGTTGACACAAACACTGATAAATAAGGGAGCTACGGCTCTACGTATCTTGATGGTTATGCTCTACTCCGTGGAACATTTAGGAAGTTGCGTAGAACTTTGAAAGGGTTAAATCCCAATCATTTTTATGACTTTCGTACAATGAAATATGATACTAAGAAATCCAAAAGACATGGTCGATTTTGAATTACAAGTCTGTAATACAAGAGAAGGAGTCCAGAATTTTGCAAGGGATCGAATCCGGTATGAGGAAAACCGAAGAACCCTAGAACTGAATTCACCCACGCAGCCCAGATAACGTTATTAGGTACGTTGAAATGGAAACCATTTACGTATTAGCAAACTCAGCTTGGGACGCCTACGCGAGGTAAGCGTACGACCTGGTAAAAGTCGCAGAATTTCGATGGATGCATATGCTTTTAAACCACCCACTCCGGAAATGTATGGGCCATAGTTTAATAAGGGACGTTCTATAGCTACAAATAAATAAAGACATGTTGAATTTATCTGCCTCAATATAGGGCTATATAGCTTTTAGATTTAAACACATGGAGAGGTTTATAAGGCTGGCAACTTATTTCAGGTTTGCAAAATTTAGGTGATTTTACCAGGTTGTTATAAAATTTTCCTGTCTTGTTGCAGCATCAGCGATATCCTCGGACAGCAGAAACGGGTGGGACGCGCTAGGCGGGCTGTACGCGCTGTTGGCGCAGCACGACGCGCTGGGCGGGCACGCGCTCGCGCGCAAGTCCGTGCGCTCGCCCTCGCGGCGCCTGCGCTTCGGCCGCCGGTCCGATCCCGACATGCCGCCCCAGGCCCCTGTAAGTACATCTGTCATTACGCTCCCACATTATAACTACCGTCATCTGAAAAGAAAGTTGGCCAGCACTTGCGCAGTGAGCGAAATTTAGAGCCAAATTGATGGTATTTTGCTACTAGACCTACTAGAGAACCAACCACTACATGCCGACGTATGCTTTTGTAGTCCTTAATACACTTAATGCCCAGACATACTTCTACCTCTACACTACATTACAAAGGTAAGAAAAGCCGTCCTAGCCAACGTAACATAGCCAAAATTCTGTTTAAATCTAGTTTCAATGACGAATACTAGGTTCTTCTTCTACGGGCGGATAATTTCTATGGACATTCTACATACTAAAATGGTATTAAATTCTTATTGCTCCATGCTGATAATTCATAAACTGAACATTAAATTGTTCTCGTTGGCTTACCAGCAACTGTACATCTTCTGTTCCAAGATTGGTAATGACTTAACAATACTGACGCGTAATTCGGATATAGCTACTTCCTAACCGTCGGAAACTGTTCCACTCGGTCCCATCCATCCATTGAAATGGGCTTGAAAGTTTTAACTCAGTTTCCCAAATTTGGGACAGATGCGTAGATTATAACACAGTTTACTAGTTTTATTACAGCATTAACGAAGTGGATTTCAAGAAACCCTTGACGTTTTACTCTTAGCACGAGTGTAAGACTTTTTTGCCCGAGTGATCTATAAACAGCGTCACGAGATAAAGTTCCGGTTTATTTGATTGTATCATGAAATAAAACCAGTTTAATTTTATTTGAAAGAATACTGAATGACACGTACTGATTACAACTGCGCCCTAAACTAGGAACTATTTAAGAGACCACGTTGGGCAGTTGATACACATTTTATCAGGACGATAAAAGTCTGTAAACAAAATATTGCCTACGCTAGAATTAGCACAGAAATACTGAGGTGTGTGTATTGTAATAATGTATAAGAATATTTCAGCCAAAAAAAAGGTAAGGCGATTAGTGTTAGTAGTAATTTGTAAAGTAGGTACATCTTAACACTGCTAGGCAAAGTCTCACATCACTGAAATCAAGTAATAACTGCAATTAATGTTTATTAGGTTTAAAGAATTTATTCTCAAAAAAGATTACAAAAATCCATTTACATGAGAAAAAAGTTATCATAAAATTAATTTAGGTCACCATCAAATGTCCCTTTCCCCGCTTCGCCGGCCAGATAGATTTACACCTCATAGCGAGAGTGTTGTGGTGTTGAACGTTATTGAATTGTTTTAAGCATGAGAAAATTCTAAACGGCAGCAACAAGAAAGGAACATTTAATACACCGTTCATTACAGATACAAATTTAACATTGAAATTTTAAAATAACATTTAATTTGTAGCAAAAACATTCCTGAATAGATAAATTAAAGTATGTATTATAATTAATTAATAGCCTAGGACACATATTTAACATTTAAATCTGATAAATAATATTTAATTAAATTTGTTTTAATAACATTTCTGACCAGATAAATCAAAGTATGTATAATAGTTAATAGCCTAAGATATCAATCTCTACAGCATCACGCGCAAAGTGAGTGGTTTTGAACAATGTAATTGGACAATGCAGACTTGAAACCAGTCAAAGACTCTACAGCTCTAATATGTGAAGGTAGTTTGTTAAAGAGGTGTGCTCCTTCAAAGGTAATACTTTTTTTACCCAAATTACTTCGCATCCTCGGCAACACGAGCAAGCTAGGTCGACGAAGACTGCGTTTAGAGATTTGCGATTTCTTTGTAAAAGATAAATTACTACGAATAGTTTTACTGATAATCCTCTTAACTAGAATACAAGTGCTATAACAATAAAGTTGTTGTATGGTCATTAATTTTGTGTTATTAAAGATTTTAAGAGTTGGTGTTAAGAATGGGTAGCCGAAAAGTGCTTTTATTATTTTATTTTGAGCTCTTTGTAGTTCCAGCAGTCTTGTTTTGGTTGCACTGCCCCATACTTCTATTAAATACAATAAATGCGATTTCACTAGGGAATTATAGATATTGAAACGAAGTTTTCTCGGTACACATTGGTTTACATTTCGGAGTGCTCCTGTTAGTGACGATAATTTATTTTTAACATACTCTATTTGCTTATTCCAAGTTAGATGATTATCCATCCTTAGACCAAGATATTTTTCGCAGAGTTTTTGTATTACGTTAATAAAGTTATTAAACAATACAGAATAATCAAAAATACCTGTGAAAGGTCATGAACCTGGGGTTTCAATTAGCGCCGGAACACAGAAAACCTTTGAAAATTCCGACCACGTTTCCGGCGAGCTACCACGGGAATGCTCTCTTTGAATTTTAACGGTATCATTTTCTTTCAATTTGAAAGATGTTACTTTGTTTTTTTTTGATGATAGAATCTAATCCAACTTTCTTCACTTTAAAAACTGATACTGACGCAAACAATTTACAAATATTATTCAGATTTTCATCAAAATGGTTTTGTTGTGATCTACTTATTTGGGCACTGTAAACACACGAGCTTTTCAAGAACGGGAAATAAATTCCAAGAACTGGCATATTTAGCAAGTACCACCAAAACAGTGTTTTTTTAAATACACAGTTGATTAAAAAATTACGAGTAATAATATATAAATTGTATATCACGATATAAATTAAAATTTGCCATATTATTACTTTCACGTATTTTGTGACGAGCAAGTAAGTGACAGAAAACCATGTTAGCTTCAGAATTGTAAAAGTTTTTCTGAATTCAATTTGTAAAAGTTTTACAGTAACAAGCTATTTTTAAAACTTCATACTCAATATAAAAGCCAATGTAGTAAAGTGCGCTCGTCCTCGTGAGTATAAAACTCGTCTCAATCTCAGACAAACTAGTGTGCGCAGTCACCGGAACGGATAGGATCAAAGCGATTATCATTACCGACCTTGCGCGGACAGGACCCACTCAGATTGCCACCTAAAATTAGCCTCCACTGGGACAAAGACATCTTAAAACAAGCCATAAGGCTAATGTGTTTAAATTGTTCTCCCATCTAACGCGTCAGAGGATTGTAATAACAAACTAAAATGGTAAGGCTTGATAAACCTTCACATGCAGAACATATAAAAAGGCAACATTTGGATAGCTAATTGATATCATCATGGCTTACAAAACTTTTTAATTTGGACCCTACCGTAAAGACCGCCATAAGGCTGGCCAGTCATCGCTTACCACCAGGCTAGACTGAGGCTAAACGCAAAGTCATTTAAAGAAAAACGTTAAAAAAAGTTTAGGTATAGAAAGAAGATTGTACAGGAACCATATTTTCTGCTTCGGTACCAACACTTTTAAAGGTTCATGCCATTATTTCGAGGCAGCCATCTAACATCCCAGAAAGCCAGCAAATATATTATCTTCTGAAAGATCAATATGTCTACTAAATATGTTGTGTTTTCGAATGTGATATGATAATGGCTTTTTAAATAATGCAGACATTATATTGATTGACCCCTAACCACTACATTACAGAATGAAGGCTGTTAAAGGAGCTGTTACTTATCTGATTGCTACTTTGCTCGTTAAAAGCGATCGCAAACTTTTTTCTCCCTGTATTTTATCTTCCAGAATGCATTAAATGCGACTGAGTGCGATAATGCATGATAATAAGCACAAAAGTGCATAATCTTACCCGCAGTCTCCTATCCGCTAAAAGGAATTTTATTGTTCTCCGTATTTGCCTGTAAATAGGATTAACAATCCCGCTGTTCAAAACTGACACATACAGCAAAAACACAAAATGACTAGATTAGGTAAATTTAGTTATTTTACAAACTCTGAGGAAGATTGACTTCGAGAATCTAAATTATCTGATAAAAGATCATGGGAGCAACAGAAAATGTTATGCTTTGCCCTGCAGAAGTAACTCAGTGCCAAGGGCTGAAATTACGATTCACGGATTATACTTAATATTGTATTATTAAATCTGAATTAATTAAACAAATAAATTATAAATTATGTCTACAAAGGTTGCGAAGTGGTCGGTTCATCTTAGGGCAAAACTGTTATTTATAACTACTATTTAGCGAATTAATAACGAGACAAAATTAATATCTGCCTATTTCGATTTAACGTTGAGAAAACGCGATAAGCTGAAGTTATAATAAGACAATCCGTAAATGATAATAACACTATTGAGTGTATTTTCGTAAAATTGACCGATTTTTACTCTTTTTCAATTTTTTTGTCGTTTCTTATTTTCTTTTTATATGTATTTATAAACTTGTCAAATTAGTTTTCTGGATGTTTGAACACAGCGGAATATCATGCCACATTTTTTCGATTGTTGAAGGTTCATATCCTTTTAATAATTTATTTATAATAAAAAGAAACTATGTTTTTCTTTTGACAATTGATTTTTTACCTCTACTACCAATATCCAGATATCCAGGGAGGAAACACGTTTGTATGGATAAACAGCCCTCCTGTTTCCTCTACTTGTCGTTACTAAATGTTTGTATCTGTGTTTGTCTTAGTTCATTGCAATTGTAAATTCGTTTTCGTTTACATCTGTATGTTCAAATTAGTAGTGCCCTCATATTTCCAGCCCACAGAGTTCAGAATTCTGTGTGTAAATTTTCCAACTGGCTTAACACAGACGGATGTTTGTCTATATAATTACCACGAATGAGTGATCCTGCTGGGAATATGAACAAACGTTTAGAAACCACCTGTGGCAAATGATCAAGAAATCACAGCAGTCCTTATGTATTAAAAACATGCATCAATTGCATATTCTGCTTTGCCCATAAATTAAATTATGTTGGCGCAGGTAACAGCAAGCAGAATAAAATGCTTAGTATTTAGTAGCGTTTACAGCGAACTTGAAACTCAAACTTTCTTTATTGTGAATCACAGGTACAAAAAGGTGTCAAAATTTAAACAAAGCAGATCATCTGTGTCTTATTAAATTTATGACACAATGTATTGATTGTTGTATGCCAATACGGCGGGACACAGATGATCAAAGACGGACATTTAAGAACATTGCATGCAGGCACATTCTAAATCACAGTTTTTTATATGCAATTGCTAAGCAAAGGCTTTCTCATTGAAATCCAGTCTTCTAAATTATCTTCAAGATACTATGTAAAGATGGAGTTGAAACGTCGGGTTAGAAAATGTAAAAAAAACTCCTTTGAGTTAAATCCGTAAAGTTGTTGCATTCAAGATTATCTACTCGTAAGAAAGAAATTTTGTTGATAATTATTATGTTTATTAGTTATTTGACTATTGCCGATTTTTTAATTGGGGTTGAATTTTCGCGTTTCTTCGCAATTATTGAGTAAAAACTATTGTTTCTTTGTTAAAGATTAGTGACAACCTAATATATTATATGACTTTTCGATGTATTACTTTATAGTACCATAGACATAGCAGAAGAAAAAATATACTTTTATTTGAATACTAGCTGTCTTTCCCGTCAAAATGTAGCTTAAATTAACAAAAATATAGCCTATGTCACTTTCTGATAATGTAGCTATAAATTGGTGAGAGAATTTCCTAAATCGGTCCAGTAGTTACGGAGCCTATTCAATACAAACAAACAATCAAATTTTTCCATTTTATAATATTAGAATAGACGAAATCTTCGAAAAATGCGATGTTGCTAATCCGCCTTTAGCGTAAGCTTGTAATATATATTTGTTTCAGCTGGACGAGCTGGACGAGCTTCTGTCCCTCCGGGAGTTGCGCTCCCCGGTGCGCCTGCGTTTCGGCCGCCGGTCTGACGAGCATGCTCTGAACCACGTCTTTCCCCAGGAGGTAAGCATTATTGTATGCGTATGCTTCGTTACTCGCTGGAATAAAACTGCCTCAGAATTTGTATTGAACTGGAATCAGGAGGGGCCGTTAGCTGGATTAGGCGTCTGTTTGCTTGCTTGGTGTGCTTTGGTTGAAAATTAAATCAATAATAATGGATAGTAAATGGAATAGTAACTGCTGAGCCACAGTCAGCTTGACATTACTCTCTTTTATACCATGTCAGCAGGAAACAAGCATATTAACCGCCTGATTGGAAGCGTTTACCACCGGTGCCGGTTGTATTACCACAGAATAGGTAATGTATCACTCGCGACTTGCCGACCGCGTAAAGACCAAAAAACTACTTTAAGTACAGCTTGATTTTATAACTAGAATGGACTAATTAAAAGTAAAAAAAATGATCGTCGGTCCATCAATATGACAACATACCTGTAGTCGGAGCAAATATGTACGCGAGGTTCTGAAATCCACAATGCTGCTCTGTCTAGTTTTGGTTAAATGTTGGTAATTAGCCTGCTTTGCCAAGCTTTTTCATGTGGCTTAATTGCTTCCCCTGTTGTAGCTGGAGGAGTCAGAAGACGGTCTACGCGAGATACGGTCTCCTGCACGCTTGCGCTTTGGTCGCCGGTCTGAGGAGCATGCTGCCCCGCATACATTGAACCAGGAGGTAACATTTAAATAGCATATTAGAACTGATTGAATGGTCGACGAAAGCTGTGCATGTTAATTGCTGTTTGTTTAATGTGAAATAACGGTGCACTCAAAAGATACGGATTTAACATTTTAGGACTATTTGACATCAGAGCATAAAGTGTAAATACAAGCAGGGGCTGGGTAATTTTAACTTTAATTAGGGGACAATTAATTGGTCCTATCTGCATAAGGATTTATGTTTTAGTGTGGTAGGTATTTAAGTTAAGTAATTCAGCAGTTATATGGTTTATAATTTTATAAATCATTCCGTAACAAAACTTAACTGTTATTTACTACCTACTACAGAAATAGAACACCTCCGAAGACATTTTGTCCATTGCATAAACGTTGTGCTGAATAGTCTACTTGTTAAAAACTGATTCATTATAATATTATTACTGCTTTAAAACTTGAGTATCCTCAGAACTGTCGTTGGTTACAGCTGAACGCGCTGGACGATGTGCTGTCCATGCGCCAGGAGCGATCCCCCGCCCGCCTGCGCTTCGGCCGCCGCTCCGACGAACACGCCGTGCCCCACGTATTACCTCAAGAGGTAATCTTAATCAGCTGAACTGTCACATTGCACGTGAAATGCTTTCCCGCCGTCACGGTGCGCGTCAAAAACCTCTCGATCCTTTAAAAATTTGCCAAAAAGCGTTTCAGTCTAAAGTGGCCAAGGGAGGACGCGCTCGGGTCTCATGCATAGCCGCTCAATAAGTAGTTAAACCTTGGCCTAACATTAGGGGATTCGTTAAATATAGTAAATTTTCCTCGGACGTTCCTAGCAAATTACGGGGGCGTGACGCATCAGACCACAGTGTTTCTACCATTTTAATAAAAACTACCCTTCTGAAACTATATAACCAGGTGCTAGGACTGTAAATTTTTAATACTGATGATTTATGTACACGCTTGTCGTCTATTTGCGGTGATTCGAGTAGGAACTAGTTCATTTAGATTTTTAATTAACTTATGGTAAGTAATTGTATTTGACGTAAACTTCATTCAAATCTTGATTGGAGCTTACGAAATCAATTTGCTTGGAGCGAGCAAGGAGGCGTATGATAACCTTAAAATGTTGTATTCAGTTAGATTGCTCTAAGGACCTATATACTCGTACCTATAGCTATTAATGAATGGCATTATTGGTTTCAAAGACTAAAAAATAAAGTTTTGAAAAGACTTAGTAATCTAGAAAACAGTGATAATTTATAGATAATGTCAGGTTCAGACATTAACTCTATCAATGTCCCAAGAGTGCAGAATAAGTAGTAAAGTTTTTCACTTCTGATCGTATAATGTAGAAATGGTTTCCAGATAATAGAAAAGTGAAAAGAAATTTGCCAAAATGTATTATTGAACTTGATACTGAATTATTTTCTCGTAGTAGAAGTATCCCTACATTAATAATTGAGTTACTGTTAAAATAAACAATCGAGCTATCATCTTTTTATTTTAGAAATGAACGTGCAAGTACATATTTATATCTGGTAACTTGCTTAAGTTCTCGCGTTTCTTGATTGATGATGTCGATTTCGATAAATTGTATTATATATGAAGACTTCCAAGTTTACGATACGACGACTGATATTTTCCGATGAAATTCATGTTACCTATGCCGTATAGAGCCCGCCGCTCGTAAAATCCTTGATGCGGTGTAAACCCGGTAATGAAGTTATTCGTTCTAACAAGACACTATTCGCTTTTACGACGATTGACCTGTTTTATGACGAATGACACCATTTCCTAATTTAACATACCTAATGCTGTACTTCGTAAGGTACGGTAAGAGCTTGATAAAATCTGGCAGAAGGTCACTAACCTTACATTCGCTTCTTGACAAATCTGCACTGAGCCCGCGTGTTGGTATGCTTGTACTATCAGCTCATAACTAATTGAGTTTATTTGTCCTGGAGTTGGGCATACGAATATAAGGCCATACAAAGTTATACTTTAATGCTTACATTTATCTTCTTAAAGCTATGAAATAGTAGGTATCTCGTAGTATGAACAGGTTTATAAACATTTATTATTATGAACATAACATCCTAATCATTGCTGGTAAATTACTTACCTACTTCAAAAACTGTCATATTTAACTGGAGTTTCAGAAAGTAGAATTCGATCTCATTTCTCCAGAACGGAATTTCACACGAATGTACACGAATATTCGCATTTGTCTATTGAAGAGCTGATCGGGGACCCGTTACTAAATTCGTTATTCATGTAATTAGGTATTTAACCCTTACAAATTCAGTCGCACTACCTTTCCAGTGAAATGATATAACGTTCAATAGAATCGGTGTTATGTCAGGAATACATATTTATGCTATGTTTGCCTATGTATACATGACTAGCTGCCCGCAAGCGGCTCCGCCTGCGTAAGACTGTCTTTCCCGTCAAAATATAGCCTAAATTAAAAAAAATGTGACATTAAGCCTATGTCACTCACTGATAATGTAGCCTATATTGGTAAAAGAATTTTCAAAATCGGTTTTATTGTTTCGGAGATTACCTACTTCAAACATAAAAACTCACAAACGCTTATCTCTTTATAATATTAGTATAGAAGTATTGATAAAGGTTTCAATAAGACTAGCTTTTATTATGAAAACTCTACTTATACTCGTAGATTATTAATTGAGAAGTTGGCTTGAAACCTGTACCATTTAATAAAATTAAATGACTACAGAAGCACAGACCCACCTCAGTTCGCGCAAAATTTTCTTCTATCCTTAGTTTTCCAATAATACATTTTGTTTACCATCTGGAATAAATTACTTTGATGGTTCTAAAAGCTGCACCTAGATACTCGTAGACAGAGATGTGGTTTTGAATAAGAGCGCTTTCAGACTAGCATTTTATGAGCGCTTCTAAGCTCGTTTTTGGAAGCGCACTGAGGCACGTACACACGACGTACGCATTTTGCCACACTCTTAATTCGTGCGAGCGTTGACGCGCTTATAAGCTCCACTCCTACTAATATTATAAATGCGAAAGTTTGTGAGGATGTATGTATGTTTGTTACTCTTTCACGCAAAAATTACTGAACGGATTTCGATGAAACTTTACAGTGATACAGCTTATACATCAGAATAACACATGGGCTACAGTTTATAAAGGTTTTATGTAATTTGGCCATAATATATAACGAAAATGCGGGCGAAGCCGTGGGTGGAAAGTAGTAATCCATAAAGGACTGTGACTAACCGAGCGAACACGCCGTAATAGGTCCGTGTACGCGTGTTTGGTTTTCTAACCCGCGAAAAGAAACGCTATATAGTCTGGAACTGCTCTTATATTTCATTAGGTATTTAAATTGTATTTAGTTTACAAAGTATTTCTTTTTCACAGGAACAAGACCGTGACGTGCGCGCCCCCTCCATGCGTCTGCGGTTTGGTCGTCGATCAGACAACAACATGTTTGTAATGCCCTTCGATGTAAGTAACTACTAAGTATAACACTACTAAAATTATTAAAATCAAGACTATTGTACCTAACCTGACAATAGTCTATATTTTAATAAAGTAATATTTTATAACAATTAATTATACTACGAGAAAGAAAATGCAACCCTTCCGCTTGAATGGCTCTAGTCGTCATACACCCGTTTGTTGAACTATACCCATGTTTAGCCTGATTATGAATGAGATAATTAGTCTTGTTTATAAACTTATATTTTACGCATTCTTCTTACGCCCATTTTCACGTATCTCTATTAGTAATGACGGTGAAGGAAGATTCTCAATTCTCGAACAAAAACGCTCAGGAAAAGGTTTGGCGATGACAGCTGCTTTTTACGTAATCACGGCAAAGAGAACGGAATACGATAAGAACATCCAACTTCCTGGCTATTCAATTAAATTGTCCCATTAATAATGTAGTATAATTCTTGCAACTCAGGAGCGTGTGGCGACATTTTTAATTTTAAAGGATAGAGTTGAGTTTTGTTAAATTCACTATGGGCCATAAGAACTTCTGGTAACTATACCTATGGCCGAATTCTGTAATGGGATAATGGAGTCGATCTGCCTTCATGACTTCGAGGTTTGCGTTTAGTAGTAACGGCCGAATAAAGACGAGTGATGGTTGCAATAAATAAACGATGACTCAAAATACGATTAGGGCAGTGTCATAATATCGCATGTGAGAGCGAAAATGGCGCAAGTCAAAAAATTATACTTCAGAGAAATTTAATAGATTTGTTATGTCAACCGGGGTAAAAGCGTCATAATTTGTGAAACTAATTTTCGACACTTTACCGGTATGTGTAGAGAAAAAAAAACTGGTGTGTTGATATGTACCATTTATTCGAGGCTGTTATTATGTATTTATTTTTTCTCTTGACATGTGACCTATTAGTTTTCGTCAAATGTCAATTAGAGGCTATTTCCCAATGATCGCAATTGCCCCGTTTGACCGTCTGTCTATAATAGCTAATTGATAGAGATTCTATTTTTAAAACCACTGTATCTCGCATGTCTGACGCCACAGAATAGGTAATAGTGCCTGACGCTTTGTCGACTGTACACAACCGTGATTGAATTTTCGTTCATAGCCACATTACTTTGGTTGGGTCAAAATGTGTACTTACTAACCTCATTTCCTTCTTTTGTTTCAGTCGGCCCTACCCAAGGAAGCAAAAGCCAACGGCTCCGTGGAAGACGACAGACAAGATTAAGCAACTCAACATATCGCACGTATTGTAACTAATACTCCGCTCCGTACAAATACACCTACAATATTCTAAGGAGAACCATGCATTATCGAATAAAATATCAAAAAAGTTTAAATGTTACTTCATATTTGTAAGCTATGTGTACATAATCAGATCGTTATGTATGTTGTTGAATACGTCGCTATCTCTACCCTTACCTGCCTTTCTCCTGCATTTCATGAACTGTGATTACTTAATATAACTTTATCTTCACTTGATTACTCAATTTCATAAATACTATTTATAAGTGCAGATGATATTCTAGTCAATATTATAAGTAAGACTGTCTCTAAGTTCTTTGATCTCATAGTATTTTTATTATAAAGTAGGTATTTTCAGCGAAGTGTTGTACATTTTAGAGCTGGGTAAATGTAAAACTACTTCGCTTGATAGTAATTACAAAGTTATTAAAACTATCAGAACAGTATTTAAAATGTTGTAATTCAATGTAAATCATGGCGTAATTATATACACTAAGTGTAGCAAACTATGTTTAATTTTGTATAGATATTAAATAGTGCAAAATGAGTTGAAATATAAAATATTGCCAATGAAAACTTCTTTTATTATGTTATTTAAATATGCCTGATACATTTAAGGTGGTTATTTCCTATTTCTTAGCTAATTTTCTCCTCAAATCTTGACATATAGTTACAAAAAATAAACAGTATCCCTATTCATTTTTTGGAAAATATAACCCAAGCGTTTCAAGAACACTTCCTGTGTAAACTAACCAGAACTATTTAAAAAAAACACTGAATTCCTTGATGGACAGTCAAACGCAAAATCTCAGCAAAACATTGCTAATGTTTTGCTCAGATATTTTTGAAGCCTTGGAAACTTATAGATATTCATGCTTTTGGCTGTATTACTTTATTCGATTTCAGAAGAAAGTGGCAGAACAGTGCAAATTATGAAATAGTCGTCAGTTTGTAACTTACTCTATCGCAAAAGTGGACAAGGCAACAAATAAAAAAGGAATAACGATTATTTGAAATTTTGTTTTATAAATATGGGAGTAAGTTATGAATAAGAGTATTCCCACTATCAATTCAATGTAATATTGAAAATTTAAAATTTAAGTAAATGCCTTTTTTTGTAAACGAACCACATTATAGTAATAAAACTAGGCATAGTGTTCAGCAGCTAGATTGTTTGACGTGATACACAGAACTTATTTTTTTTACAGAATTAATTAAAATTACTACCATACAATTGTACTTGACTCAGTTCTACACTAGGTTTTACCATATGGCCGTCATATACTAGGTAACTTTTATATGAATACTGAAATAGAAATCAATCACAGAAAGAAACACAACAGTTTGTCCCAAGCATTGCCATTGCTACGATGGCTTAGAACAAACAAACACAAATCACAAATCGCTGTCAAGCAGGTAGGGTCTTCTTTACCAACCGAGCCAGCCAGCCAGTCGCTGTCTTTATATTACTATTCACTACAGAATTGACTATAACATCTTACACCAAATTAAGAGTATAAAATAAGCATTAACAAAGAATAGGTGATGGTGGCAAAGTGCGCCTAGCGGGCAAGTGCGCCTACCACAAATATCACGAAAACTTCTGATTGGATACTAGTAGTGACACCTTACGTCGATTCTACAAACTGAATCATAGTTATATGTAAGGTGTCACTACTATACTATTTTCACTAAGATGATATGCCTGACAGTTCTCATAGTTATGTGTCAGGCATACTATTTCAAACTAAATAAAAAGAAACTGGCACAAGAAAATGTTATAAACTATTAAAAACTATTGTCCTTTCGAATCTTATCAAGTAAATTATTGTTATTATCATTAACTGTTAATAAATGAAGTAAATTAAAAGGAAAAGGAACGCCGTCGAACGGTGAATTGACACTATTGAATCGGCAAAAAAACGATTAATAGGAGCGACCATTTTGTAATCATCTCATTTGCATCAGTACGAGTACGTCTGCCTTGTGTGCTATTTTTTAACTATTATTTTCGAGATACTGCGTTTTATTCTATAACTTATTAGCCATAACCCGTTCATTAACAACTTATTTAAAAATTAAAAATCGGAAAATCCGATTCCATTTCCTTTGCCAACTTGATTAAATTGCATTTGTTACATCACTATGATGGACAATTATGAACTCTCAGGGATATCATCATACGGCGAAAGTAGTATAGTATCCTATCGGAAGTTTTCGAGATATTTATAGGTAGGCGAGGTAGGCGCACTTGCCCGCTAGGCGCACTTGCCCGCTAGGCTCACTTTGCCACCTCAACTTAGTAAACTAGTAAAATATTTCTTTAAATATTGCTTGGTGCTTGCCTTATAATAACATTAATGAAACAACGTTGGCTAACAATGTAAATAGACAAATTGACCAGGTTTGGAATCGGCCTCGATAGCTCAGTTGGAAGAACAGTCACCCGGACTGTGGAAGATCGCAGGTTCGAATCCCGCTTGAGTCCCTAGAATCAGGTTGATTTTTTCTTGTTTCTATATTTGTGTAGGAAATAGTAATCTCGTAAGTTGGGGTTACTAAATATTTACATTGTCATCAAAATTTATTGTAGGTATTCGAATAACAATAAAAAAAAGATTTGAGGGGTTTGCAATAAAACGGTCGTAACTCAAGAACTCTGATAAGGAATTGGTCTTGAAGGTAAGAAAGATGAAGGCTTATATTTTATGACATAGGTCAGGTAATTTTATTATTATAATGAGAACCCTCTACTTATTCCTATCATTTAACTATCATATCATATCATATATTTGTGCGTTGGCTGATCCTAATTCCATCATTAGAGGCATAAGTGATGAACGAAAGCTATCAATGTCTATTGGGCATCGCGGCTAATGCGGTGTAACCTAACGCCTCCCAGAATAGAAACGAAAGTGGATCCTATCGTTACACTCTGTCGTACTCGCTCATAATTTTTCTTTAACAGTTTTTTGTATGAACGTGTCATGGAGTTCATACACAAAACAAATATCAGCACGAATTTGTGTAGGTATGCTTATCACATATTTTATGCTGACATAGCTAATCGTACATGCTTGCAGAGAATTATATCCAGAAACTTCAGATTTGTTAAAAAACATCTTGACTTTCCGACTCTTCTGATTGCACATGATTTTTTAAACCAAAAACCACTCCCGCCTCAGAATACTTAATAAACAAAGTGCCCTCACTTTGCATTTGCAAGGGAATTAATAATATGTATTACACGTAACATAGCTGCATGGCACACCCTACATACAGCCTTATGAAAAGCTCACTAAAATGTTTCATTACAACATGTTTAAAAGACAATAACATTCTATCTTCCAATCTGTATACCTCTACCAAACAGAAAAAGAGATTTAAAAGAAAAAGATACGCAGAAATCCTTGAACGCATGCTTAAAAGTCTTCATGATTTAATATATTTTTCTTGCTATTCATTTTCCTTAGTGAACAATTCCACCATTGGCAACTAAGCCTAAGAAGGAATGTGCATGGTTGTGCAATGCATTTAAATATGCCATCTGCGCGAGGTATCATGACCTCATTATAATAATGTGGCTCGGCGAAGTAGAAAAGGTTTTCAGAGCATAGTAGAATTTTATTATTATTATTATATGAAAGTACTAGCCTTCCGCCCGCGGCTTCGCACGAGTTATTGTTATATTTTATGACCAAATTAGGTACATAAAATCTTTATAAATTGTAGCCTATGTGTTATTCTGATGTATAAGCTGTATTACTGTAAAGTTTCATCTAAATCCGTTCAGTAGGTTTTGCGTGAAAGAGTAACAAACAAATCCATCCTCACAAACTTTCGTATTTATAATATTAGTAAGACTACAAAGATTCTTTCGTCTTTGCAAACATAGTGCGTTTTTAATTCATGGATAGCCTTATTGTGTGTTATATTATTTAATGTTAGGTGAAAATAGTGTCAAGAGTTATTTTAACAACCCCTATCCAGTACGTCTACCACGAGTTGTACAAAAAATTGTATTGGAATTTGACATGTCATGTCATGACGACACGGTTGGCGTAGTGCGCTGTAGCACGGTTTCTCGCCTCGATTTCCGTAGTGTCCCGGATTCGATTCCCGGTCGGATCAATTTAGGAAACGATCTTTTCTGAATTGACTCGGGTCTGGGTGTGCTGGGACGCCCCTAGCTTATTTCCTTGTGTGGTACCTCGTAACACAGGGATATTAATCCCTACTTCGAGACCATTACAAGAGGTGTGTTGTCTGGCGCATATTTATTTATTTATTTAAAAAAAAAACCCCAATACAACGTTTTTACGCGAACGTTAACGTAAATTTAAAGTGGCAACTCGTGGCAGACGTACAGAACTGGCTCTAAATGTCTTTAACACATTAGCTGCCAGCGGGGTCAAAGGTGATTGGCAAACAATAGATTTTCTATTGTTTCTGACTTGGCGGCGGCAGTCAAAGACTTAAGAACTACCGGATGCTTCTTTTTTTACTTTTTTTAAATAAAGAAGTGAAGAAAAATATTAGTTTGCGAAATCATTCTTCCTACTTTGTTAAAAAAACAATCAGTTCATGCATATACCGCGCTTCGCGAATTATTGACGAAAAGCATTCTGTAAGTCTACCATGAGTTGCCACTTTAAATTTATGTTATCGTTCGTGCTAAGTATTTGTATGGGATTTCACCTTGTATGCCTCTGTTGAGTAGAAATGGAATTAAAAATCGGTATCATAAGATGCTATTGTTAGGTTAGGAAATGGAACTAAAAACGGTACCACCGTTTTTAGTTCCATTTCGACTCCACAGAGACGCTGTACGAAATCCCATACAAACATTTTACGCGAACGTAATATAAACTTAAATTTAAAGCGGCAACTCATGATAGACGTACCAATTGATTTCTAATACAATGATTTGACCCCTATCTTAATTTTTTGCTACAGACACCAAAATTGTTAAGTATATTCATTCATTTTTAGAATACAACACCTAAAACTCTATTAACTCAAAACAATAGGAAAAAAATAAAACATGTGAAATGAAGATTAGGCGTCTGCCAAGGACGTGCGTATTTAACAAAATTCCCTTGAGGATTAAAAAATCTAAGAGCAAAGTCGGTCAAGAAAATACTTTCATTGGTCCTAAGTAAATGCACTTAGCTGGTAAGCAGATGTTTTACTTTAAGATTATGAACTGATCCCTGATTTTTTGTTTCATAGCTTTTTAACGATTTTTTCTTTTATAGGCTTGATGAGGTGAAATATTTATAAGTAAAGGTAATTAGCTGATGTTGTTTAGTGTTAAGTACTTGAGGTAGGAGCTTTGAAAATGTATAATTTTTTGCGATAAATGAGTTTAACAACATGTAAGATTTAAAACAACCAATATTTTTGACAGAAGATTTTGTGGAGCCTTTTCGTATGAAACTATCCTTCTAGGTCTTATTATTCTAAGGATGGCAATTCAATCATAATTATACTTTACAGTCATTCAGTAGCCTCTCGTGACCGAATAGCTGCCCACACGTGCCAATGCTGATGCTATAAAGGTGTCAGAATACTGGTCGAATAAAATTTAATTTTGCTATCGGCACGAGAAAAGAAGATGAATATGGGGCGTCCATAAATTACGTGAGATGTTAAAGGGGGGGATGGGTCGAGTCAAATCTCATCTAATCTTACGCTGGAGAGAGAGGGGGTCTCGGCAAATATCACGAATTTTTTTTTCTGATTGAAACATAAAAAAACTATTTTGGTCCATTTAATCCAGATTATACATGTTCACATTGTACACCAATCTTAAGCGTATATCGTAATACGATTAAGATCATTCACTAATTCGTTCGAAAGAAAATAATTTCATTCATACTTCGACGTTATACATCTACTGACTGTCAAACCACCATATTTGTTTTATACCAAATAGCACAATTTAATCTGAATTTACGGTACAGTGTAGCCCGTTCTTTGTTTTCGCGCCAAGCGCAGCAATTTTTTTTTTCTTCTTACGTAAGAAACCCACATTTTGAAAAATCTCACATGAGATTGGGGAATGGGGCCCTCCCCCATCCCCCAATCTCATGTTGAATAAAATCTCACGACATCTCACTAGGGGGGGAGGAAGGTACAGAAAATTTTAAAAACACCTCACGTAATTTATGGACGCCCCCTAATTCAGTCGTAGTGATCACTCTCTGCTTCAATCCCAAAACGAAATCCTTTCTATATTCTGGTGTTTCAGAAAGGTGTTAGGTTACGCAAGCCGTTCACGTGTCATCCCTAAGTTTGTTTATCGACAGCGCAGCAGGACGTTTGGACAGGGAGCCAACTTGTCATCTGCCGCCGGCACGGACCCGCCAACCTGTGAACCGATTAACACCGTCTACTGCACCTCGAGACATCGCAAGTGCTCAAGATGCATTCGAATAACCATTCGATTCAGAATTGCGTTTGACATAATTCAGCAACAATTCGGTTCGCATTTGCGAGTTCGTGTCTGCGTTTTTGGTTGCGTAGCTACGTTTACTTTCTTTTTAGGCTGCCTAACTCCGGAGTCTTTTTAATTTGTACAATTTATTTACTTCTAAATAAAACTAATGTACCAGTCTGGTATTTTTAAACGTCGCAAACAAATGACGAGTGTGATGAATAACGAGCTGCATCTGTTACTTGTCTTACACGAGATGCTCAGACTAATCTCATTTATTTTTATTCAATGAAAAGAGAAACAGGTAAATAGATAAGTAGTTCAATAAACTAAACTCAAACTGCTAAAGTTTAACCATGAAAAGGGTGAAAATTAACGTGTTCGTATTTGGTAAAAATTATACCAATTTTAACAACCTAAATACACCATACTACACGTGCGACATAGTGTAGCGCCTTCCCCATCATAAATCGAGAAAAATTGCTTCGTACAAACTAGGTCTCCACATAACATTTAGATATTTTTCTTTCTGTCCATTTGGACTGATGATGGTCCTGCAAATTATAATTTCGTAAAATCAACCTTTGACAGGTACCTAGTAGATAGATTTGTCGTAATGTCTCTATTTCGTTAAACCAATCGTCTGACTAGCAGTGATCTTGGCGGAACGTTCTCTCTGAGATTGGTGTTCCCAGCCATTCGAAATTTCAATCGAAATCATTGAGAAATGATCATTGGGAGTTGTAGTTTACTAAAAATATTCCAGATTAGAGGACAAATAATTTAGTTCAACGATTGGCGATATATCGTTGGCCTGAAAATTGAAAGAAAGCCTTAACTTTTTTTACGCTGTCGGCAATTAAGGTATGCTCCTAGTAAACAAAAGTTAGTAGATTATGCCTAATACTCAGAATTACTATAACGTGCCTTCAATATAAATAAAATAAATAATAAATAAAAATCTTTTATTTCAGACCAACAGTGTCCATACGGGTTAGTAACAATAAAATACTTAAAAACTATTTTAGTAGGGTGGTACAATAAAAATTCTTAAATTAAGGCCATGCAGGCAAGATAGGTTCACCGATTTGCACATTTAGTCACATGCATCTCGGTGAACCTATTGAGGACGACAGAGTCCATTCTGCCCTCGATCAACCTTAGGATCCCGTTGGCGCTCCCGCGGATATGCAACACAACAGCGGCAGTCTTTTTTCGCATAATGGTGTGGAAGTCATCCACACTGGCACCAGCAAACATACCTGAAGCGCTACAGTATCGCGGGAGCCCCAACAAGGCCCTAAGGATGTTATTATATTGCACTCTAAGTGCATTGTAGGCCCTCTGCGTGAAACTGGCCCATAGACCACTGGTGTAATAACTTTGACAGAAGGCCTTAAACAGAGTGAGCTTTACAGCTGTAGTACAACGCCCGAAACGATGTGCCAACATGTTTCCACGTACTGCCAAAGCCCTGCGCTCACGCTCTATATCAAGGTCATCATTTAGATTTTCGTTGACAATGTGCCCTAAGTATTTGAAATGAGATACACGTTTTAATGGTGCTCCATTTAGCAGAAGAGGCGGGACTTTTTTAGGCAGTTTACATGAGCTCTTAAAAACCATAAATTCTGACTTTTTTACGTTGTATTTTAAACCGTGACTCAAAGCATAAGATTCGCACACAAGTAACATTTTTCTCATGCCACTTATCGATGGGCTCAGCAGCACCATGTCGTCAGCGTAGCTGATGTTATTAACGCTTACGTTGTCAATGCGGCAACCGACATGCATGCTGCTAAGCCCCTCGACAAGCTGATTGATATACAGGTTAAACAATCTAGGCGAGGACAGACCCCCCTGCCTCACCCCCCTGCTCAGCCCATACTCATCAGAGCAAGTATTACCCCATTTCACTACATTTCTTTGACCTTTGTACCAGTACGATAGCAGGTCTACAACTTCTGGGAAAATACCTGTGTTCCTAAGTTTGTCCCAAAGTGTGTCATATGAGACAAGGTCGAAAGCCTTAGAAAGGTCCAAAAAACAGGCATAAATAGGAGTATTCCTCTTGGTATAATAGTTCACAGTGTACTTAAGCGACAATATTGCACTTTCTGTCGACAAACCTTCACGGAAACCAAACTGTGCATCTGATAATTTTATATGGTTCCCTAAATGAGAGTCCAGGATCCTGTCCAATACCTTGGCAATGATCGTTGCAAGCGATATGGGCCTATAGTTAGTCTTGTCTGCTATATCACCAGTCTTATTTTTTACAAGTGGTATTACCAATGTTCGCGTGCACTCAGGTGGCAAGTAGCTATGTCTGACACAAAAAGTAAATAGCATTGATAACACTCTACTTATGTGACAGCCAGCATGCTGAAGATGCTCAATGCTCAGCCCATCATGTCCAGGAGATTTACCTCGTTTCATATTCCTTATGACTGCGCTAACTTCCTTGCTGGTAATCCTGATGGGCTCATGACTGGGCTCAGCACTGGGCCCCCCAGCAGGCACACTCACTGGCGGTGACGGGCAATGGGGCGCAAAGTAGTCTTTAAAAGTATTAGCAATATTTTTTGCATCGCTACTGCCGTCAATATAGTAGGTGCCGATAATATAGGTAGGTACTTAACCATTAAACAGCTTAAAGGTCAAAAAACAGGAAAACTTCCATTCGTGCCGTTGTTTTTGACAGATAGACAGATATCATACAGATTAGATTTAAAAATAAACTAATTTCGGTAGCTAAATACATCACTAAAACTATTATCGTAGTATTAGCAAGCGAATCTGTAGGTCTTCCGTTAAACCCTTCTATTAGGAATACTAAGTTTGGAATATAATACGAAGCCCACGTCAACTGGAAATATCTACGAGTATGGGAGTATTAAATCCTACTTAGTTACGAGTATCACAAGAAGCTCTAACCGGTGCTCCACAATACTGCCTATATTATTGGCGTACATAGGTTCAAGAAATCTTATATGACTGTTTTAAAACGATTACTAGGATTTTATTTTTATTACATAATAGGAACATGTTATGCTCCTTTTCTAACAACTACGACAGGACTCTATTTTAATACAAGGTGTTTTCTATTTCCTGTCTCATTGCAGGAAATACGTTTAAGAGAGCAGTTTGATCGGATTTAGCATACTTACTTGAAAAAAACGTTGAACCAAAAATCAACGTGGCTAGAAATGTTTATATATAAAAACACCGCCTCTGCAATATTGACTTTGACTCATGTTTCCTTGAATTTACAGCAGACTAGAAATTAATAATACTTACAAGTCATAAACAACTATTGCCAGAAGTAAAAAACATTCATTTCAGTTCATCAACCTTGTAAGAACCATTCCAAATTAAAAATACAAAAAGGAACTGCGTTATTTGTCAACATTTATACACACCTAGCTAAAAATAAATTGAATAAAGTTTCTGTGGATTAGCGATAGAAGGCGATGGTTTCATTCGTGGCCTGGAAGCCGTGCTCAACAGACACTCAGTTCTCTCTGACACTGGGTTACTCTACACTCGAAGGTCACTTGACAAGTTTGTGAAGTTCAAGGTTACGAAAAGCTTAGTTTGTTTATTTAGGTGAGAATATGCTCGTTCATACGTTTGTGCTTTTAACGTATAGTCTTGTAAATGTGGAATGTCTGTCTATGTAAGTAATTCTCACAGATTCATTTTCATTTCAATGAAAATATTCCAAATCATTTTAATGTATATTTAACAACTAAGTTGCTTCAGCGCTCAATAACCTTCAGCTTTACAAATATTTACATATCTGTTGGGTATTTTAACTCTAGTCTGGTTACTATGAATATCTGAAATTCTTGAGAATGTTCCATACATTCTACATATTGCCTGACTGACGAATTGCTGTGAATTTAACAAGAAAAATTCAGAAATTATTTACACACATTAAAAATGTTCAAGTTTTCTTAGTAGCATGTTATTTTTAACAATACCACATGGTTTAAGACTACTAGAGGCAAGATATGAAGAATGCGGATAAATAAGTGGTAAAACAAATATTGTTTAAGACCAACACATGAACTATTTAATAGTAGTAGGATATGTGAGATGGACAATAAAAAATAACAAACTTCATATGTCTAAATTGTCTACCAAGAGATTCCTTATCAGCTGGAAGTAGAGAGCGGATTGATGCGGATGGTTTTCGAAATGAAGCTAAAAACAATCGGGCTCTTGTGAATTCATTGGAATCTTCAATCTTGGTCAATGTTAACAAAGTTTGACTTTGCAAGACCAGCACCTGTTGGATGATGCGCGAATACCGTCCACTGAAGCATTTCAGGTGAGCATATCATAAACTCGCGGGCGGACGTGGGCGGACGCCGCCCGCCTCAGTTAGAGGCCGGCTACCACGCCGCTCGCACGAATCCGCCGCACAAGGTACAGAAAAAACAAAAAACGCTCAGCTTCATCTAACAACCGCACTAATGCTAAACATCTGCGTACTTTCACTCGCTAATCACCTGGCGACCTCGACATTCATGACTAACTTCACAAGCAAGGTGTTCGGTTACAAAAATAATCCATCATGACTTCACGGTACTGAAATAACGCAGACCGTTTTAGCGAGAAAGCGCTCCAGCGCTAAGAAAAGCGGTGCATGCCTCTATAATAGCAGCTTGATTGTGTATGCTAGATGTGCTGCTGATGGACAGCTTCGGTGTTAACATTAAGCGCTTAAACATTATTGTACACATTTATTAATTTTCGACGATTCAATCTTGAAATTACTTGTATATTCACCTAAAGTTTATCACATAAATTATCAGTATTACCTATTTATTGGTTGCTAATCACCACGCGTTCATTCAAAATAATTAAAACTATTTTTAGCGCCAAGTTATTTTCAACGTTGTGGCGTCTGGTTTACTCGACGGGATTATTTCCAACCTTGATGACGGTATTGTTAACCTTGTTTCTCTAAAAACAACTTTACTGACCTTACGTATAATTCAATATCATTTTCTCAGCCGCATCTTAAAAATAACAACTTTTCATAACTAAGTTTTACGTAGTTAAGCTCATTACGCGGAAAAATTATGTTTTTCTCGTCACTTCATTCTTGTAATGAAGTTGTTAGTAATACTAACTTTATTCAATATTATACTTCAAGATAAGATCACTAGCGTAAACATACTATGATAGAACAAGGAAAATAAATCCGGTATTATTCACAAAACTTAATAGGGGTTTAGGGTGAACTGTCACTTTAGAATTTATAACCTTTATAACCTTTTTATGTCAATAATCGGAAGGAATAATGCGCGTCTTGAGGTGGGAAAATAACTCCTTGTCCATTAGATTCTTGAAACCTTTAGAAGGAGAATTAAATATTGATTTACTTTTTTGCTTTTGGGTTTAGGTCAGCATCAAAACATACAAAATGTTATGATAGTGTTTTCGTTTCCTACAGGCACATTACTGTTAAAGCTATTTAGTGAAATTAATACCTAAGAAAGATTTTCCGACGTGCCAAGCTTATAATTATGATGATAAAAGTGCCTTAGCCAACATTGTTCCGATAACGCAGATTATAATTTCAAAAATAAGTGTGCAAAAATTTATTACGTGCGCGAGCAAGGAGTCTGACACGAAAATAGACTATATCTCTCGTCGTCCCCTTAAATATCGCATCTTCCAAAGAGTATGTACGATAGCAAACGGTTTTCCGTCTCCCACGCGAATTCCCGTAAAAACTCAAAATCTTTGTCTGGCATGTAACCACAAAGAGAGGACATCAAAAGATCCGTACAATATCCTTGCCAAGCTCCGCAATGTTAAGCCCGTGAACTATATTCCCTGACCTCTAAAACCGTCAACGCTTTGTTCTGCACTTGCTCCTATTCTGAATGTCGCTAGATATTTATTTTCAGATGACAATATTTTCAGTTTTTAGTACGTAGGTAGTTGTGGCAATTCTGTTGTTCTCGTAACAGCCTTCACATTAAACAGACGTTTATTCTCTGTTTATTGTTCCCAACGCATTAAGAATCACACCATTAATCTGTCAAAATAAAACAGCATTTTTAACAGTACATCTGTACACTCTGAAAATTTAAATATGTATTATGATGACCACTCACATGTAATTTTAGTAACATAAATCAGAATTAAATGAAGATACATTTTTTGAAATTTGGGAGACAAACATTAAGCTGAGATGTTTAATTTTTTTTTCTAAACGCTTGATGTAGAACAACCTAATTCTTTGTCTTCGAAGTCATGTACGAGACATTTGACACTGAAACACCTAATATCACCATATTTTTCGTCTTATTTTGTTAAAAGTTCCGACATATTCAGTAATTCCGTTAAAAGCTCCTAGTTTTTTAATAAAGAAAACTTAAAATAACGCTTTTGATAATTCTGGTGCCTCACTGTACCACTTACCTACGTACTTATTGTACAGTTTAGGTAAATACATTTCTTACATTATGCATAAAAGTCCAAATAAAATGATGATGCCTGACATGAAATAACATTGTCTCGTTTTGCGGCAGTCGAAGTAAAGATAGACTGCAAAGTGGCGATGCCTACATTCAATTATAACCTCCAAGCTTCTATAAGTCTCTCTTTTCCGTAATATTTGGTAGAACTGAGAGGATGATCTTCAAGGCAAAGGTCAAATCGCACTATCTTTCGCTGTGATCATTGTTACTTATCTTTTTCTTATTTTCTTGCTTACTTTGGTCCACCTACTTGTGATATTTGTTGGGTTATTGGTTCTGTTTCTTCTATGTAGGTATACTTAGTTTATTGTGGGGTCAAAATTATCTCTACGTATCTGCTTGTTTATTATAGTACTAAAATATTTTATGAATCTACTTATCAGAATATTTATAAATGTAAGGTGATTTATTTTACTTATGTTATTGAATTTACATATTTCCCCTTCTTATTAGTTTGTGTACCTATTTCTGCACATACTTGCCTCTCTTCTTCCATTTTTCCTCTACCCGTAGGTTGCCTGGAAGAAATCGCTATTAGCGATGAGGCCGCCTAAATTGTGCATTGTTTTTAAATGTAATACTTAGCTTTAAGTTACTTTGTTTTGTACAGTATAAAATATTATCTATCTATCCATCTATCGAATGACGTTCTAGATTTCTGGGGTAGAAAGCAAATGAACAGACTGAGTATCTTAATTGTAACTTGTCTATTTTTTTTACTATTGAAAGCCTAATTGTATGTTCCATCTTATCTGCATTCCGCATATAGAAAAAACAATGCGTTACTTATCACCAACTGTAGTGATTCTAAAACACAACCCTAAGCGTAAGTCTTATTCGCAATAAGAAATGCTCACCCTGAAGAGTGAACGAACACAGAGTCAAACTTTTTAATAATAAGTATTTAATTAGCTTGTCGACTGCGACTACAGAACAAAGAATTTCCCTGTGACTGTGACCTATCTTTGTACGACTATTTCTGTGAATACACAAGTTCATTGAACTCAAAATGTGAATTCTATATATTTTTTATGCCTTATTTAATAAACGGAAACTGTACGGTTTGGGAGGTCCAAAATAAATCAACTTGACATTTTTAATCGTGCTTTAAAGTTTAGATGAATAAATGTGCCAAAGAAAACTTCACAAATTGATTTTCCATTAGAACAAGCCGATCAAGCCTGCTGTAACCTGATCAAGGTCAGAATGCTTAACATTTAAAATATTTTTATCCCAAAAATCCAACTCGGTGCTAGTAGGTATAAAGGGTGGGTCAAAGCTGCAGCTATTTGTGGATGTAATTAAAATAAAACCTAAATATGAATATTAATAACCTGGTAATTTGTAAATTCACCGCAGGATTAAGAAGGTTAGACGTGAAGTTAATAAAAATAATACCATTTACATAAATCCTGTAGTAGTTAAAGACTAATGGGTATACCGCCCTGAAAACATACTTCAGCAACCTGCGAATATCACAGGTTTTGCTTTCAAACAGATAGAAGATAGAAAAAAGATTTTTAGTCCTAAGAATAAATTATTCGTAACTAAAAAAGATGCCAGTATTTAAGTCCTTTAAAGGTATAATTTTTGACCGTCATTTTGGAACTTTGCATTTACTGATTTGAGAAATGCTCCTATACAGGCGTTTTATACCTAATTGTTGAGAATAGCAAAAACTTATTATTAAAAACAACGTGTGAGCACCAGAGTATGCGTTATTTTTTCACTGAACGCCGGGGCTAATTCTGGACTCAGAAGTGACGCTTTTACCGCGAACACAATGAACCGCGATATTTTCGCAATGAACACGGAATTATCAATATTCAAATAAAACTTAAATAACTACTCAAGCCTTCAAAGCTCACTTCGATAGTTCGACAGAGAGCATTAAATGATTTCCTTTAATATCGATATTATTTACGGTTCGAAGTGGCTATTAAACGGACAGCGAAAAATTGAGATTAAGAAGTCATTTCCATTCGCAACAAACTAAAGACATTAATCTTTAAATTCACGAGTAGATATATTTTTACCTAACTCAACATCAAGCCTCATCATTAAGTTTAAGAGCGTACTCGAAAAAAGTAATATCTCCAATCTCCACAAATTGAGCGAAATGAGAATCGAAACAAGCAACAAACTTAAAAGAAAAAATATTTTTGTATTAAAATCGTTTTTTTACAAAATTACCGGTTTTAGTGCTTATTTGGGAAAAATAACCTATCCGAATTGTGGCACGGCGCGGGGCAAAGGTAATAAAAACGAAATAAGGCGGGAGACCCGTCCTCGGGCAAATCTCGCGCGAGTGTAATAAAATTATCTCATGAGGGGATATAAATCATCACCTTAATTCTTGGTTTTGCATTTGATACCTAAACAGCAAAAGCAGCAGAACATTCACTTTCAGAATTCGGTCTGAGAGGTTCATTTGTATCAGGAAACGAGATCTGGACGTGAGATTTGAAATTGTACCTTCTTGAATCGAGCAGTTTGAAAAAAATGGAAATAGCAATTACGTAGTCTAAACGAATAGGAGATAGAGAATTGAGATTCATTTATCACGAAAGCACGAAGTCTTTACATCAATTTGAGATCCTCTAGTTGCCTACAAAGACTACTCATATAGCGGGTCTGTGTACCTATTCAAGTGTACTCGTAGTACCTGTGCAGACTACATCGTCCAAAAAGTCAACAGAAGCCTTTGCTATGCCCTTTGACTGCGCTTCCTATTCCAATTTCTCATTAAAATTGGATACACATTTTGGACGTTTTGTACGAACTTACATTGTCAAAACTCTACTGAAATTCAGAGTAATGAAAAATCTAAAATACTTACTCTGTCCCTGCCTGTAAATATTAATATAGTTATGAGGTGATGATAATTCAGACTATGACTGCACAGCGGCACATGATAGTGCGCTACGCCATTGCCTTCCTGTTTCTCGACTCATATTTCTTCATATTAGCTACCTTCCCTGTTTAAAAGGTAATGAGTTAAAATGGAATCATGACGTTTTTACTTCTACTAATAGGATCCAACTTAGTACCATGCCTTTATTAGGTTTTAATACACCTTTTCAGCTCATAAACTAACTTACTTCTCTGTAGTCGTGGATCATAAAGTTTATTGCATACTCAAGGCGGTAGTTAACACTAGTGTAAGATTAATCAGCATGTATATATATTTACCTACTTTTTGTGCGTTGTGTGAAGTTCAGCTGGTTATATTGCAGGTTTTTAATTTAAAAGAACCTTATTATCTAGTAGTTTTATATTTCGTTTTTCGCGGATTTCTTCAATTGGCAGTATTTTTAGTGATCTTGTGCCATTTTGTTGTAGTTCCATTTAGCTAACTTATTATTTTCAGATATTTTTATATAAAATTGAAATCATCCAGACATTCAAATATACAATATGTGTAAGTTCATATCTGTACATAGAATAATACCTACTACGTTCTATGTTCGCGCCATAATATAACCGAAACGTGTACGAATGGACAATCGTGTCAGAAATAATGTATCACACTTAAAAGTCCGCCTCATACCAAGCAAATAATAATACCTAAATCATTTCTGGCACCGCATGAGAAATAACCAGTATTGTTTTCAAGAACAAAGGTCATTTGTCTTCGCTCTACAAAACACTAAAATAGAGAATAATCGGCCCAAAATCAGTTAGTATTCCCTAACTCATAATACTCGTAACTTGCTTTATCGAATTAACGACTCATCGTTAAATCTTTAAGCAGTTGCGTTACCACTTATTCATAAATTTACATATAGGTAGTCAAATCCAGGTTTGATTGAGTTAGGTAAAAAGTGGTATATACTCGTATGCGTTATGTTTAGTCATGAAGAACGTTTGATAAAGATTTCAGAATCTTAATTTACAGTAATTAATAATGTACTGATCAACAAACGTCAATTTTGTTAAAGAACTTCTGACTTGGTGGTTGGTGGGTTCCTGGGTGGGGTCACCTCACCCCAGACAATTATTAATGTGACGAACATGACGTTGAACACCACGGTTTCGGTTCTTTGTCAGTTTATATCTGTAAATCCTGTTTGGCTACGGTAGCGATCCTGACTTTCGCGCCGAAACTCTTGGGTTCGCCATTTGTGTTTCTTCTGTGTTTAGGGATTTTTATCCAATGAATTTCACATTTAGTAACTTTTAGGTATGTTCATCCGTGTCTGATACCCATAGTATAAGATTTGCTTAGTTTCGGGGTCAGATGATCTTGGTGTAAGATGTCCCGGGAAATTATTTATTTATTGACAAGTTATTTTGTATTTTTCCAGCGCTGAACGAACGACTCCAAGATGGCCACCGGCCCGAAGATAGTGCACAAGCAGTTCAACTCGCCCATCGGACTGTACTCGCAGAACAACATCCAGGAGACACTTAACAAACACCTTTCCAACCTCGACAACGGCACTGTAGGGTAAGTACCTATCACCTGCAAACAATTAAAGCTGATTTTCAGACGGAGGCTTAGAAAGGACGGGAGCTGTCAAGAAATACTTGCTCTCAAAGATCGACGTGTAGCTATTTTTGTTTTGCTTCGATTTAGACCGATGAAATTTAATTAAAGACATAGAATAAAGGATAACAATTAAATAAATATATAAAAATAGATATTACGCCTGTAAAAGATACATAAAATCATACATTATTACACACTACATAGATACGGCAACCTTAGATCTGCAATTTTTGCAGAGCCAGCAGGTGCCGACCAAACTTACATTTAAAAATATTGTAGTTTTGGCTTGCCTAACTGGCGGTGGAAGATTATTCCAACATTTGGTTGCCATCTCTGAAACTGCCTCGGAAAGCAGTTTTATGTTGAGGGATTCTTAGCTTCCATGATTGTAGTGAGAGCCTGATTGTGCCCAAACTAATGGTTTTTTCATGTAGGTACAAATGCTTAATAAATAAAAAATAAATAAATATGCGCCAGACAACACACCACTTGTCATGATCTCGAAGTCAGAAAGGATAAAGATAATTGTGTTGTGAAGTACCAGACAAGGAATTAATCTAGGGGCCTCTCCCAGCACACCCAGACTAGAGCCAATTTAGAAAAGATCATTTCCTGAATTGACCCGACACCGCGCAAATCAAGACAGGAAGTCTTACTACAGCGTACTACGCCAATCGTGTTTTAAATACGTGAAATAATGAGTTACTGTTCAAGAGTATTTTTATTTTAATACAATCAAAGGCAACCAAGTTTACATCTCAATTTAAGATCGGAAGAATCCGCTGGACCCAGATAGAGATTACATACATATATACAGGGTGTCCCTGGAAGTAAGGATCAAATCAAAATAGCGCACAGCTGAGGTCATTTCTGACCTTTTTAACCCTATCAATATTGGTCCGATTTCTAACCGTTAATAAGTTATGGTCAATTTTTTTTTTTCAGATAATGGTTCAAGTCCATACAAAAAAACTATTAACAAATCTATCAAAGGTACCAACTTTTTTGTTTTACCACAAGATTGGCAGGTAATATGTCATACTTTGACTAGTTATTGTATTGAGCTAGAATACCCATGTCAATTTAAAAACTTAAAATATTGCAAGTCAAAAATGTTATTCAAAAAAATTACTTCATGTTCAAGCGGATGTCGTGAAAAAAAATGTACTAGTGAAAGTTGTCGCAGTATTGAAAAAGTTGCTCGTTTATTACAAATTCTTTTAAGGTATAAATTGCAGAAATATTCCAATGATTTCTTAAGTTGTGAGTATTTTGAACAAGAAAGTCGGGTTTTTTGGAGTTTGTTATTTCAACCAAATCATCTTTTTTTCACGAAAACTATTGAATGTTACTTCCTGACAAATGAAGAACGGTTATAAAATTGATAACAATTATTTTAGTAAAAAAAAAAACATCAAAAAAATTACTTTAAGTGAAAAGTATTTTTTTTTAATAAGATTTTTTGTTGCAATATTTTAGCTTTTTAAATTGACATGGGTATTCTAGCTCAATAAAATAACAAGTCAAAGTAAGACATATTACCTGCTAATCTATTGACAAAAAAAAATAGTTGGGACCCATGATATTTTTTTTTTAATAATTTTATTATTTTTGTATGGGCATGGGCGATTTTCTGAAAAAAACTAAAATTGATCATAACTTTTTAACGGTTAGAAATCGGACCAATATTGATAGGGTTAAACAGGTCAGAAATGACCCCAGCTATGCGCTATTTTGATTATATCCTTACTTCCAGGGGCACCCTGTATAATTATTCAAGAAGGGTTTGAGGAATACCTATTACTCAAGAACCTGTCTCTAGAATAATATTACTCAAGATCTGAGTAATATTATTCCAGTGTTGCATGTGTTTATATACCGCGGTAACCGTTTAGCGTCAGGAAACGGGCATGCTAGTATGCCAACAGTAGTTAAGAAATAGTCCTCATTTTAAACAACAATTCGTCATACCTTTAATAATTTGTACTGAACAGTTACCCAATGTTGATGATTAAGTACTCACCTACATTTATTAGTCATTTGTTTTAAGCAGGTATATTCGTATAACCCTTTTAAAGATTTTGGGTTGATAATATTATATTTGCTGAACCACCATAATCGGAAAGCAGCACAAAAATTAACGCAATTTCAGTAGTAACCAGGCGATTTAAACTTGAGTACAGGTATAATAAATTTAGCCCTAAGTGAAAATCATAACCAAATAACTATTTACTTTCCGCCTTTCCACTATATATCATCGACTCGTTATTTTTTGAATTATTATTTGACATGACTTACCAGCAGATGATATTTTTTAAGGTGACTAAACATATAGATACTTTTCAATTTCTTTCATACCTATCCAAATTAGTTCAAAATTAGAATTGCATAGGGATAAAAAAGTTATGTATCTGTATCCAGCTGTATGTAATAAGATTTTGAAATGCACAATTAACTTAATTTTCAATAATCTTATTATGTGTCGGTTTGACTTGAGTTTTTAATATTTAAACAATAACAAAACCAACAACATGATGATTTCGATTTATCTCATAGCTAAGGTTCGTCTAATTCGTTTATGCTATCAGCCGCACCTGCGTCAAGATAATATGTTATAAATACTTTAACGTAAGAATGAATCTTGAATATCAAGTCATAAATATTTTCTGCATCAACACTTATCGCCCGAACTCAATAGGATTTTCGTAATCGCACTGCATTTACTTGCATTTGCTTTTAGTGCAAGTGGTGCATCTCACTGCATACCCCTGTGAGTAGAGTGAGAATAAATCTGAAATATCTGGTTAAACTTAATTATTTGTGAGCTAAGATGCTGAACTCTCTGCGCATGTATTTAACTAGTTTTACAACAGTGTAAATTTCTTTAAGACAAATGAGAAATCACATTTACGATACAGACATGTATTTCAGTCCACATTTCGTCACTTAACATCAAAGCTCTACTAAGTTAGAAACTCTATAAATTAGTTGGAATTGCAACACTGTACAATATTGTTGATTAAGTGTAGAATGGATTACAGAGTCTAGGAGAATGATACTGACTGCCTGGTGAATCAAAATGAACATAAGACTTTCGGATAAATGAAAGAACAACTAACTTATGAGTGTGTTGATTTTTTGAGTTTAGTCATAATAGGTAGGTATATAAGTAACTCATAAAATTTATTTAAACATAATTTTATTTTCAAAACTCATGTACTAGAGATTACCCATATTTTTAAGTTGCTATTAAAACGACAAATAAAATAAAATAAATATCTGCTGCTGCTTATTATTGTGATCAGAAGACCGAAAAACTTTGTTTAGAACACAATGATACAAATTACCTTAAATATTACGTTTGAAAACCAGATATGTTTGATGTTTATTTAATTAACATGATATTTTACTCTGATACTCGTTTTCGCTAAATCGTTTACAATATTACCGTAGAAAATGTGTAACACAATTCTCATTAAAAGTTATTGTAGTTAGTACTTACAAATTACATATTCATCTACAAGTATATTGTTTGTTTGACAATTCTTTCTCTTTATCGGCTCAGCATAAATGAATTCGATAAATAAAGTCTACTTCTTTGTTTTAAACACAGAAGTAACTAAATAAATAGTAAAGCTATTCAAGCTTGTTCTGTTCATTTCCTGCTAACTCCGTGTTTAATTTATGGTCAACAAGGCCATCCATCACTCTTTGGAACAAAAACAGTTTGCAAACAATAATATTTATTAGTTACTTATAAAATATTTATGATAAACAGAATAGACCTCATTTACCGTAGTATTTTTTAATTATGAAAAATATTTATGATAAACAGAATAGACCTCATTTACCGTAGTATTTTTTTATAAGTACTGAGCTATTCACCAAACTATTATTTTTCATACCGATTACGGTAATTGAGTGGCCAACTGATTGAAAGTGGACTCCGAAACTAGATATACTCGTACATTACTTATAAATATAAATAAATATAAATAAAATAAATATGCGCCAGACAACACACCTCTTGTAATGGTAACATTACTTATGTAGTTAACATTAGCCTTCTCTATCAAGATATTACCTGTAAAACTTTCCCTGAAACAAGAACAAAACTAATATTATTAGGAGAACAAAAGTCTTCTTGACTACCAAACTAAGTTAACTTGAAAAAGTACTATTACATATGATAACACTTAATACACTGGACACACAAAAATAAGTTCTGAACTAGATGAGATACAGTTTTAAGTAACTATCAACGTTTTCCGCGCTTGACAAGAAAAGGACTAAGTTTTTTTTTTCACATTGGACATGGGGGACAGCCGACAGTAAAAAGGCTGCCTATGTGTAATAAAATATTTAGTTATATAAATATTAAAGTATGTTATCAGTCTCTGTACAATGAAACAAGCTTTGGTTGTTATGGATGGAGTCAGATGATCTTTTTCTAAGTTGTCGTAGATATTTATTTATTGAAATCAAAACCAATAATAGACAAGTGTGGGATTAAACGACTCAGTAACATGTGGGGATGAGACAGTTGACTACAAAAGTAACATTTTGGCAGATAACACTGTTAGTTTTGAGCCAAAATGCTGAATCATAATAGCGTCATACAAATGCTTGTGCTCTTGTAGTGAGAGTGCCATAAATGGCACTCAGTCCATCAGTTTTGTCACTCTAGGCTAAATACAAACCTTTAAAAGAGTTATTTAAATATAAATCTTTACTTTAGAATATCTACGTACCTACTACGAGTAGGTATTAAATACATCTCTAGGGATTGGTGATGCCCATCAGAACTCATATAGAAGAAAAAAAGCTTGCAACTGACAATGGTCGTCCAATGGCTACGAATCATTAAAATATATTTTATCACCATGATTCGATTCACATGATTAACTATATATATATGGTTCCGATGATAATAGGTTTTTACAATAAATTGTACACTGCAAGTATGCGAATGAATCATGTTTTTAAAGCTTTTATGTTGTCAAAAGGTTTAAAGGCCATTAGGTATCCAATCCACAGAGATTCGATTGTGCTAGTTGTGAAAAAAAGTGAAATTTAAAAAAATATATACCTTGACTGAACTGAAACATTTAAATTTTCATAGTTTCATTAGGCCTACATACGTTTCTGACCGGTAGAATGTCATCACTCGTATTTAGAACAAACACACACGTGCGTTGAGTAAGTGTGTGTCGATCTATAAAGTCGGAAGTTAATCGGATAAACAATCGAAGCGCTTCGTGCCAATAAACGCACGTGGTGACTCATGCAGCGATGTTCGACAGTGCTGCCTGCCAGGGAATATCTGACAAATTACACAAAATCCTTCCATTTTTCGTTACCCAAAACGCTCCATAGAAATTGTCAGTCTATTTCCATGTGTTTTGCCAAACATTTGTTCGGCAGCATATTAAATATTGCGTTATGAAAATGTTTTCTTAACAAAAGTTGTTATAAATTGTGTAGATTACCGATTGGTAGGTAGGTATATCTATTTTTATTCCATTTGCACTTTTAAAAAATGTGCTTTCCCACGCAAGTTTGAAGGGCCAGAAAATAAATTGAAAATAAGTTAGCAAACTAAATGTTTACATTTGTTTGCCCTTCTTTAATGTATTTTTCTATAATATTGGATAATTATTAGAATAAGTAAAGAAAGATACCCACTAATAAAGAAGCTAAGAGTTCAACGCTGAAAAATGCCCTTCATTTTAAGTAATTTTTTGCTTTATTTCATTCAACATAGTAATACCTACCACATAACAACCTGCGGTGGCTTCTTTCAAATAACGTAATTTACTTTTTGTCTATTACGTATATTGTTAACAAACACAATTATTAAAAAATTTAAAATACCGCGTTGGGTGTATAGGAAACTTTTATCTTATATTTTCACATTAAAAAAATCTTTGCAAACATTGATGACATCATCTTCATCATCATGGTCTTAAAATTAGGCCGCGTACGTACGTAACGAACAAATTTGTTTCGTTGCATGATATGCAACAACTTGGTTCGCACGTGCGTATCTACCACTAACGAACATTGAACACTTTGTTCTTCAAACGTGTTTGCGGCGATCTTATTTGTAAGATCTTTATGGACGGTGTTCTATAGCTTTAAAAAATGTTACGTAAGAATCACCACCACCGTCGCGCAGCCATGGCTATTTAGATAAAGTTCACGACTGTTGTGCGCGAACTCGATTCGAACTATGCTCGCGTTCGTGTTCGAATTAGTTCAAATATGCCGTCCATACGTACAAACCAAATGTTCATGTTTGATGTTTGTGTTTTAATTAGTAATTCCAAATACTCCTATTCAACGTTTCTTAAATAAGACAAAACATGAACCGAAACAATTAGAAGTACATTCTGTAAAAATAAAGTTACGAAAAATATATCAATTGCATTATAAAGCAATACCGGCATTAGCGTACGAGTTGAAGTTGAAGCGCGAAACGGAATGAAGAATTTTTAAAATAGGGTCAGCAAATACGCCCAACGGTGTGTAAAGTACCCGTAACCAATCGCTGTAACAAGTGATTAGTTTTTAATTAGGTTAAAACACGTTCTAAAAAGTTTGTCACGTTAACCAAATTTTCAAAAACATTTCTAGGTGTAATCACTTTTCACAATGCAAAATGAACCCTATGATAAATCACTGTAAGATGCGAGCGCAGGTATGTTACAAAACTTTCAAAGAACAGCTGGCAAGATGAAGTTAGAATAACAAAAGTAATTATCTACACATTTCTAAGAACGTATTTCACCTCACTTTTCATCCCCATCTTAATTAATTCAACTGTAACTGTATATTTTTCCCGTTTCCCGTATAAGGTATCTCGCCCACCGAGGTGGTAACGTAAATGGTAATTTCATTTGTACAAATTGAATTGGCTTCACCGAAAAATATCATGATATTATCCAGTTATTCTTCGCATTTTTGTTAAATCAGCTCGTTTAATTACGGTAGAAGTTTGGTTATTTATGTACTTACATATTTTTAAATACATGTTTGAAGAGCTACTTACTGGTAATTATAAAGATTCTCTACCTTTTATTAAACTTGTCGCCTTTAGTAATTGAGCTTAGTCTTACCTTATTAATTTATTGTAGTAGATAAGTAGATAAACTTAATCCTTGGCCTTCATATATTATAACTAATTGAACTGATAGGTAATAGCAACGAGATGCTATTTTATTTCTAATCTCAAAGTAGTTTATTTAGTAGATTTATTTATTGCTATTCCACAATGTTAGACAAAATATGGTATCTAGATCATCATGGACCCCGTCGGGCACAGTAAACTAGAAATTGCGTCTTCAGCAGCTCTGTAGAAACTTTCCAAGTGAAATTAGAGTAATTATGTAAACGTTAAGATTTAGGGTGGTCGTACAAAAAATACGTTTTCTCAAGGTTTTTTATGAAAAACTCCGAATTCTCGAGTAGTCTATGGAATGATGAAATAGATCTAGTTTCTGATGAATATTATTGAAATCCAGTTGACATTTAAATGTTTATATTTTCAGTCTCTACCAAAATTTGTAGCAATAAAATTTTGAAATCACTGTCAAGGGGAGTAGATAAGGTTTAATCAAATTCGGAAGTGGTCACAACAAGTTTAAGCTCTCTTTAAACAAGGTAATTGCCTCTATTGTAGAATGCGTCCAAAGATAAACAGTGTTGAGTTGATTTGAATGCCGTTGACCGTTCAATTATGGAGCGAGGCACGGAGGGGCACTGACATTTACGTGGACGAAATTTAGCACTGAGCCAAGATCGCACGCATTCCGCCGAGAGCATGCGGATCATCAAAGTACTTCGGACATAATATCGCCGCATGTGGGATTCGTCTTGCACTCGACTGAGCCGATAAATGCATCCTTTCCATAAATTTAGAAGAAAAGAGAAAGAAGTAGTTTACTTTTACTGCACAGAAAGTAGGCGCCAGCCTCGGACACTGCGAGTTTACAATGGATGTTGTTGACACTCGAATTTTAAATTTAAATTTTGATCATGATACGTACATGCAATGATTTTCGTTTTGTGTTTATCGTTATTTTTGTTTCCAAAGTTTAGCCACCATTCAGAAACTATATGAGATGTTGACCACAAGTTTATTATATATCTGGATATTAGTAATGGGTAATAAGGTCTTCATAATTAGTTGATTCTTCTATCCTTTCACTTTCCATAACCCAGTAGGTAGTACGTTCCGTCTGAAAAATTTGCTCTATATGCTTTATCCGTCTAATCGTGCATGTAGCAAATTACTTCAATGATTACCAAGCTCGGTCTTCCGACGCAAAATGGCAAAAAAGTCAAGATAACAAGCAAATGAGGAAGACGCACGCGCCTCGGCAGTCGCGACGCGGCCCACCGGCGCATAACACGGCGCATGCGCGAAACTTAAAATAAAACCTTTTTATTAAAAATTGATATCTCATATTTTGGAGATCGAACACAAACTTTTTTGAATTACTTCGCCTTTGCAAATCCTCCAGCCATTTCAAATAACAAAACTTTTTGCTCAAAAGCGCGCCAAAAAGTCAATCTTATCTAACAGTCAAAAAATTTCCTTATCCATAATTTTATTGTGTTAACTATTTTTGTTTTTTGAGATAATTAAAAATAACATTAAAAGCTTAGTCTTAAAATACCTACTTACAAATAAATAAATGTAATATAAGTACGTGATCGTCGCGTTTGAAATTTAAAACGGACTCATCGGTGAATTTACATTTGGCCTAAGCATTTGGCTTAAAATCAAAAGATTATTCAAATTAAGAATAGCAGTGAATTAATACAGCTGTATTATTAATCCATTGTTCTTGTGTGTAATTTGGTCACGTGTTCGTAACTATGGATACAGACGTTCAATTCAGCGGGTGAGAACCTTTTATTTACTTTTAAATGTTTAAAAGCGCTTGAATTTGTTGACAAATATTGCAAAATATTGAAACTCTGCTCGAAATGATCACTTTTTATACGTGCTGGTTAAATATAAATTGCCGTAGCTTGTTGTAAGATTAGTCGTGATCACGTAAGCTTTTTTCACATTTGAGGCGTAATGGGTATAAAATACCCATAGCAATGGGATTGTAATTTTTTTTACTGATCTCTTAAGCATTGCAGTCTTCGCAACATTTATTCCTAAGTGAAACTTCGCGTTATACCTAATAGTAACATTCTCAGACTAATTTCATTGAAATTTCAAACGTTATGAATACACTTTAAGGCCATTCTATATTTGAGTCTCTTTTAGTAGCCTGCATATATGAATAAAATTATGGAATGTTTTATTTCTTATTTCACCTAATTACACACTGTCAGCAATTTAGCTGTAACTAATGCCAGTAGTTAACTAGACTGACATAATGCTCTAGGTAGAGCAGTCGCCCAGTTTGTGGAAGCTGCAGGTTCGATTCCCGCATGATTCATTGACCAGTTTATTTTTCAAGTATTTTAATCTTCAGATAAAAAAATCATTGTGAATGCAAAATAACAAAAATCTTACAAACTAACAACCGCTATTTCATAGTGAATTAAATAATATCATAATATTTCATAATATTTATTTGCTAGTCCTATTTAATATTTGATACTGTGTAACAGAATAATTACCCGCACTGCCACTTTTATTTTGTAATATGATTTTTTTACATTCAAATTTTGATAAATGAAAAACTAAACTTAGTCTATAATGTCCCAAAGCTTAGCAAAAGCCTCCCCCAAATACCGTCAGTGATCCTACTGAAAATTGGTATTATACCATAGTAATAATATTTTTTATTTAACGGCTAACTGGTCAACATGCCTGAAATCTGCCTGATGGTATGAAAATGAAAAATTAAAAAATGAAAAAATCTTTATTGCTTTACAATTTTGTGTTTACAATATCCGAGTTTGGATTCTCCTTTTAAGTGTATGAAAACCCTTGTGCCAGGAGAAACCGCTCTCCTATATCTAGAAGTTATATAATAGTAGCAAAGAATACTACATACAACTGTTTTGAAGTTTACTCGTACATTAACCTAAGGTGAGTAGGTATGTACGTATTATTATTATTTATTTATTAGGTATAAGCGGTTACCACAGCCTATGTAAGACTGGTAAACCCGAGTTATTA
This sequence comes from Udea olivalis, assembly GCA_947369235.1. NCBI lineage: Eukaryota > Metazoa > Arthropoda > Insecta > Lepidoptera > Crambidae > Udea > Udea olivalis. Next base: position 7,451,198 of record OX376347.1, read on the forward strand.
CGAGTAAGTATCACTTTTGCATTGACCACCCTATACTATGGAATCTATACTCGTATAAATAACAATGCATCGCCAAATGTGTTGCTAAACTTCAGAACGGATCGACCAAACATCCTATTTTTTCGTATTTTTTTAAAGGCTCAGGCTCATAGAAGGTTCCCATGGAGATAAAAAATGTAAAAAATACGAGAAAAATAATAAAAAGAACACTTTTCATTTCCCATACAATCTACTCTGTTCCCAGCTGTCAAACAATAACTTTTGACAGAATGAAGTCTGTCATCGCAGGTAGTCTATATAAAATTATTAAGATGAAAGATTTGTTTGTTTGTTTGTATTCAATAGGCTTCGAAATTACACACATATACAATTCTTTCACCAATATAAAGCTATATTATCAGAGAATGTCATGTTTTTTTATTCAGGCTATATTTTAACGGGAAAGACAGTCTACGAGGGCGTAGCCACTGACGGGCAGCTAGATTAATAGCACAATTTCTTTCCTTTTTCCCGCAATATGTATTTATTAACATTCTTAACCAGCCTCCAATGTTAGTATATTATCTGGGATGGGTGCAACTAGTTACTTAAAGCGCGACCATGTGTGCCATACATGCGGTTCCCATTAAGGGAATCAAGTTTACATTCACCTCGGGCGCCTTTATCGGCGACGGGTGTCAATGTCACTTGCAAGTGCGTTTGCCGTTATAGGCTTTTCTTGTATTAAAATTTGCACTTAAATTATTGTATTTTTGTTCATTCTGTCAAGGATTGTCGGACTTCTTACTGTGATTATTTTTATTTACATTGTGCAATAAAGAAAACAACTTATCTCAATTTTGAACTTATGAGATGAGTACTTTTACAATAACAACTAAATTGACCTTACGTAAATATACAGGGTGGTCCAAAACATACCCGTGAAATTTTATTTCAGATTGCTCACGCTCAGGGGTATCCAAAAATACCCTATGAATGTTACCCGATTATTTATTCAGCTTTCTGTTTTCATTCTTTGTTCAACATTTAAATTGATTCATAAAGCTATCAAGTAGCAGGAGGTATACTTTGCTTGTTTTACATCAGAGCATATTCTCCTAATTAATTTTTTGATCTGTTATTATCAGAATATAGAAAACCATATATTCTGAATCATTTGAGTATGAGTAGGTACTTTAACTATATCATAGATTTTTCTCAAAGAAGTAGAAGATACTTTAAAGCCTTATGTAATTGACCTTATGTATTTGACGACACGGTTGGCGTAGTGCGCTGTAGCACGGTTTCTGGCCTCGATTTCCGTAGTGTCCCGGGTTCGATTCCCGGTCGGGTCAATTTAGGAAACGATCTTTTCTGAATTGACTCGAGTCTGGGTGTGCTGGGAGACGCCCCTAGCTTATTTCCTTGTGTGGTACCTCGTCACACAGGGATATTAATCCCTACTTCGAGACCATTACAAGAGGTGTGTTGTCTGGCGCATATATTATGTAATTAGTTTTTATTATTTTAGAAAAATATTATTTTCCCACGTTCTGCCCATACAAACAATAAGTCAGTATCAAGGTACGCTTAAAGTTAGCTTATTGTAAAAACATGGTTTAGCAAATGAATTGCACAAGTTCAAAACACGTAAACTCAATAAAGGTGGGGCGCGATGTCTCTGCAATGCATCGGGGTTTTTGCGCCGCTTCCCACCGACTGTTTGTGTTCACTGAATCAACTTACGTTTTTACATGACTTTCCGAACGCGCAAATTGAATTTGTGCGCGGAGAAAGTTTCGGAAAGGTAACACAGGTTGATGGCGAAAGCGGACGTCAATCGTCATCCATACATCTAACTGAGTTTCCTGTTAGTGAAAACTTTCAAGTTTCCTGTAGGGGCCACCAAGCTAACTTTTAGCATTTCGTTATAAACACTGATCAATTCACGATGTTATTTTGAGTATAACGCAAGCCCATTTTTTTTTAAATACCAAAAGTAATTGCATAAGACTAAATTGAATTTCACAATTTGTGATTATCAATGTTCGCATACATAACAAGTCCACTACTGCCATAGCTTTCCAAATGATGTCAGTCCAAAATTTAGCATATATAATGTTAATAATATTGATTTATTTATTTTTATGAGAATGTTGTTTGGATGTACTTTGCGGATTGACCATATTATCTATAGTGAGTCATAAGGATTTAAGTACAAGCTTAATTTACTAAACTCATCTTAAATAAGTACTGATCACCTATTTGCTTGTTATTAATATATATTTTTAATGCGGATTTATCATTTAAAAAAGTACGCCAGCATCTATTTTTACATTAAATTATATGAACGGCCAGCATTAAAACTATCACTGAATGCATTTAACTAGTGAATCATGCGCATGACTGTGCAGACTGCGATCGTCGATTGTTATCCAAACGCGGCTGGCACTATGACAAGTAATTAATTGTAATTATAAGGTGATACTTTGAAATTACGCTTTTATAAATCAGCTCAATACCTTATCATTGAGCGATGACCAAGGTATCATTTGTGACGTTGGAGTTCTTTATAATTGACGTGTTCTGCTCATGAGGAATGTTGATGCGAGAAATTAAGCTAAAGCGCTTTCCATTCATGTGTGTATACTTTCCTAAAGACACGACGTTAGAGGTGGAATAGAAGTGCTTTCACTTGTTTTTTAGATGCACGATACAAAAACAAAACAAACTAAAATCGGGTTTAAATTACACGGGCCTAAATTATATTTGGTCCATCTTTTTTAGTACAGACGCCTTTGTAAACAATAATTGATGTATCCGCTGTATATTTAGTGGCCAATAACACTGAATTATCTAATAGGAGTTTCTTTGTTTCAGAATTGATTTCAGCAACCCTACCACAGACAAACCCGCCAATCTGGCGAACTCTGCTGTTTTAAGAATGCTTGAGGAAGAAGAGAGAAACCGTAGGGGGTATCCAAGTAAGCATCGCTATTAGACATTCGCTATAAACCCCCAAATAAGTGTTGTCCTATGAAATATAAAAGTGCCCTTTTGAAGTTTTCACTCATGTTCCAAGATGATCCAAGATATTACTGGAAAAGCATGAATGTTTTGCCACTTGTCCTGTCCTGTTTTTGTTTTATATATTTACTATAACTTTATTAAGTAAATTGTTCCAAAAGATACTGAATTGATTCAATTACCTAGTTACTTACAAACATGTAAAATTGTTTAATGAACCTTAAAAAAATGCTTCTTTAAATTTGACAATGGTGGTAAACTTAAAATGTTTCCTTTAAAACCATTAGGCAGTATTGGTTTAAACTATAAATTAAATACATATACCGAGTTCCAAGAGCAAATTTTATTAGATAACAATTTATTGTCAGTTTCGGGAGTGAACTCATTTTTATGGAACTTAGCTCCCGCTAACACGTTCAATGATCAATGTGACCACTTGGCTACGTGCTTGACAAGTGTAATCGTTAAAGTCGCACCAGAAGCTAAGTTTTAATGATTTAGTAGCTGTTTCCACTTGTTTTATCAATTAATTTAATAGGCTCTATAAATATTGTCTGAAACCTATCGTCATAGCTTACTAACGCTGCTAAATATGTGCACTGCTTTGCCAGAGTTAGACCCTACCCAAGTGCAGGCGATTTTGGAAACCATGGTCCACACCAACCGTCGGTTTGATAGCTGCTGGCCTCCGCAGCGGGCGGGGATGATCTCCGCTCGCAGTTGGGACGGCCAGCTCAACGCCACGGGCTATCTGTTCCCAGAGTTCATGAAAGCTACCAAAGGTACCAGTCGGACTGGTAGAATAGAACGCTTTTTATGTCGCATACGCTCACGTCCATATAGCTAGTAGGAGCTGCAGAGTTTTCAGCATAATGTTAGCGCGCAGGTAAAACAATTCTGATATTAGCACAAATTCATTGCGTCATTTATTCGTTTGTCGATAAAATGGTTCACCGCTGCATAAAACATCTTACTTTGCATCGCGATAATTAACTGTCTCGGCCAATGATAATTAAATTTATTAATGTTTGACTTTTCTACAATACGAAACATTTAATAAATCATGATCAACTAGTAAAGCTTAAAATTAATAGTGATGTCGCTAATTTTATCTCGCAAAATAGTTAAAGACACGAGACATTGACACGACAACTAGACAGTCGGAAATGGTGATTCACAAATGAATGAATGAGAACCTATTTTCATAAGAGTGTCAACGTTCTGAATCAATTTCGTTCAGACAAAGTGTTTTGTTCGATTTCGTCATTTTCTTAAAACAAATACAGCGGGAAGTTTTCTTCATTAGTGGAAAGTATTTGGCGAGGTTTGGAAGTTGAACAAAATGTGCTTTTACCTGTTGTTATTATTCGTAGTGCACAGCCGGCATCGGAGGAACACTAACGAACGACATGGCTGAAACGGTGTTCGTGGGTAATGGGAAATGTCGTTGTGTTGTGTGTCTGTGTTAACCTTGAAATTGTTGAAAGTGAATAATGATTCGAAATGTTTAATTCAGAATAATAATCGGTGATCTTAAATTTATTTCATACAATTGTTTTCGGGCTTCTTTCTAAAATAACAGTGCCACAATAGAAGTCATTATGTGCTTTGTTTTTATCTGCACTACTTATGTGACATTTCGATTGATGATAATGCCTCTTTCACCTACCGTTCACACACAAACCAACAATTGGCATATACCAACCACAGTGAAAGCTTTGTCGTGATTATTATTTTAAGCTTTGAATAATTTGCACATACTTACATTGCAGGGGTTATATTTATATCATATTGGGGGTATTATAAGATATTATTTTATTATATACATACATTATATTATATTGGGGTTTTGTTAGATCAGCTTAATTTGCGAACGGTAGGTAAGGGAAAACATGAACAATATTACAAAAAGCACATAAAACTTCTAAATATCGCGGGACATTAGTAGGTGGAGATTGGGAGTTTTTTCAGTGGTACGTAGGTATGTCATCTTTACCAATATTCTAAAAAGGAAATATTTGTTGGTTTGTTTGTTTGTAAGGAAAAGGTTCCGAAACTACTGGACCGATTTGATATTATGTCACCAATATAAAGCTACATTATCATAGAACTATTTTTTTATTAAGGCTATGTTTTGACGGGAGAAACAGGCTACGGAACAGCTAGTGCCCTATTTAGATCAAAAATATCTTAAGAGATCCAAAACGAAAACACACAAACTAAAAGTACCTAGGTACCTACTAAATAAATTTCAATTTTGTAGAGCTTGACTAACGTAATTAAATAAAACCCACGTCTGGATGGTAACTTAATATAAAATGTTTTTAGCATCTGCCAGCGTTGAATATGAGTATTCAATTTTTGCCTGTAAAATATTCACATAGGTACCTCAATCCAGATTATCAAATCTGAGGAACGCAGAGAATGCCTGCAACCCACCTGTTTTCTGAATCTAGAGAACGTTAACATTAATTTTAGAAATCCTAGACTGTGTATTACCACGTGGGAACTCACGTTTAGATTTATTGTACACCTTGCTATTTCGACTGTCGGCCATGATTCGTGGATGTTTCTCTAAGAATAACAAAAAGTACTTCTTTGACGTAACTTGCAACTATTTCGGATGACTCGCGCCCGCCGCGGCACGCTTCATGAATCAATGGCTAATATTATCCAGCTGCTGAAAAGATGCACAATGACAAATGAGTATTTTCGATACTCGTTTTTGCATCGCGGTTAGTAGTTTATGAGTCACGACTAGGTCTGTTGTTATTTTATGACATTGAAACTCAAGCTAGCACACGCAGTCAGTGACTCTGCGAAATCTAAAAATGACCATGAAATAGTCACGCAAAATTCAGAAAAACATTTTTCGAAAGTCCTTGTAAAGGTAAACAAATGGCTTCTAAGAAAGTATAATCTTCCCTTCACTGCTTATGACATGAAGCAATTTACTGCGTTATTTAAAACTGGTCGTTTAAATTCTACTCGCCTGGCCGGCGATCTGCAACCTAAGTATAACTAAGTGGCATAAACAAGTTAATAACAAATTATCTGTAGCCGGTGGCGACGGCGACGTTCGGTTACATGTACCGTTTGTAATTAATGTGCATGCCATGGCTCAATGCATGAGGTAATTGCGACATGCCCCATAATACCTACCACGGAGATGACTCTGCGATGCGCGGAAATCTAAACGCCTACGTTGATTCTGGTCAGTTGGGATTGTCCTAGTTAGCAAGTATTTAATTTACCAGAACCAGGTTTTAAATACGAAAACGAAACAAGTCATGAAGTCAAAACTAAACGTAGAGCTTGCAAGCTTACTAACGACTTTGATAAGTCAGGGTCGGTTCTGATCTTTTGAAATCGCTGAAGTTGAAGGAACAATTTTAGGCCAGGAATGGTTTAGTTTTTTATAGTAAATATGTGCTTTAATTTTGTATGAGTAATAAAGCTTTCGTAGCTTTCAGTTGATGAGGCCAACTCAGTGAACAAAGTTTTATATATTAATATTTAATCTAACCCGACCTACACCTGCAACATAATTTCATAAAATAATCATATTGCTTTATTTTGAACTCAAGAAATTCTCATTTAAACGTTGTTTGCGTCCACAGCTCGTATGCAATCAAATGAAGGCGCTGCACCAGGTGGACATTAATTTACCGTCTGGGTATAAGTTTTTGATTTATGATATCATTGTTTTCCCAAGGTAATTAATGGAAACTGTTTTTGTTACCATTCCAACAACTATAAATTATAAGCGTGCTTTTGTGACGAATTCAACCAGGGTCTTGGTGGGAGGTGCGTGTCTTATCGGGTTGTCAGCACTGGCTGTGTGAAAGAGACGGCTAGTGGTGTCCTAAAAATGTGGTCTCTCAAAATATAATATGCGGTAGACATTTGCGCACTCACCTGGCGAGCGAGCCAAGTAGTCAAACGAAGTCCTGGCCCGCAGGCGGCTGGCGCATCTTGCGTTCCAGCCTCGATACACTGACCAATCGTGAGTCATTTATTTTAATAGTCGTGCTCAGTTTCATAAGGTGCATTCCTCTGCCACTAACAAGCCGTTGTTAGTACCTAAGGTATTTATTTTAAAATGTTCAGATAGATGTTACCGCGTCTTTGCCCCTTAATCATAAAAGATAAAACAGTCTTATAGCACTGTTTTCACTATGGTAAAGTGGTCTTGAAGCACTGTTCAAGTTTTTATGAATAAGGGGGTTTGACTTTAAGTTTGGCTGTGCCAGTTTATAGAACTAACCACAATAATTTTGGTTTAATAGTTCTGTGACGATGATGGATGAATGATGTCCAACTACCTACGCTAATAAAGTAACAGCTATACTTTAAGGCCCGTATTCTAAAACAAAATCTGTACTTGAGTATGGATCTGAGTGACGTTTTTGTATGAACTGACGTTTCGAAATCTCTACTCAAGCACTGATCTGTGCTTGAGTACGATTCTAGAATACGGGCCTAAGAGTCTAACTCAAAAACTCATATTGCAGTTTAGGAATACGGGTTGTGAAGGGAACTAAGAACTTTATTATCATTATTGTTTTTCAACCATTGATAGCTTGACCCATAATATTTTTTCACTAAAAGCCTACTTACCTCTTTTTCGCGCTTCGGAGGCACGTTTCACGTTTGCAAAGACTAGGTGTACACCTACACAAGATAGGACTACCTGGCAGGTTAAACTTGATTTTGTGAGGTATTAAGGACCCAAAATAAGCCGTTCACCATCATCAGGCAGCTAACATGCATTTATTTGCATCGTGTAGGAAAATAGTTAGCAACGATGAATAATAATTTCCATTATATTATTCTTAAGCCAGCCTTTAAGTTAATGCCACATTAATTAAGGCGGTAAACAAAAAAAATATAAATTTTGGCGGTCTCTAAAAGTTTGTGAGACTGAAATAAATATTAGTAGGTACGTATTGCTATATCCGACGCAGGTAATTAATTTTGTCTCCACCCGTTTTTTATTGTACACAGAATTAATATCTAAGAAACTGTTATTTTTTCCGTTTCCTGGCTCAAGTCCAAGAGCGCGGTAGGTAGGCCGGGCTAATTCGAAGCGAAATGTGTCATAATAAGTATTTAACAGAGTCGAGCACTGAAATTCGCGGTCTAAGATTGCATATCAGCTCACCTACCTCTAAATAATGTGTGGAGATCGTATCTTCAGTCATAAAATATATTTTCACATTTATTGTCATCAGATAAATTAGAAAAATGTGTTTTCTACTGAACAAATTAGTCGTCTCTCCACCTACACTTTCGATTCACTTCACGCATTAATACACAAACACATCGCCCACTGTTAACAAAATGTTTATTTCTTAACACGTCTGGGAACATAATTTGAATAAATAAAATATTGAATGTACTTTGTTACAGGCCAAAAGAAGGTAGTGTGGCCACCTGTGCCCGAAACGAACGGATATCATCAAACACCACAGGTAAATATTTAAAACCTTTAATTTTACATGTTAAGTCAAATAATGTCTCTGTATATAAAACTATATCAATCAGTGGGCCCACTACTAAACCCGAAGTAATTAAATACGTTATTAGTTTTTCATTCATAGGTCAGTCGACCACAGACGGAGCGTAACATTTACTTTTCTAAATTCCTAATCTAAGTTCCCATTGCTATGAACAGCGGTGGTGGACTTTACACTTAAATGCTATGTTTCTGATATCGAAATATTTAGTTTCGTTATTATGTAAAACGTAGATATTTTATGTAGGCCTACTGGATTGCTATAAAAGTGCTGCACATAGCCGAAGTTTAGGTGATGGTGGGACAATTTGCATGACAATAATAATTTTCAACATTTGAGACTGTGTCGCCACTGCTAACCTAATTAAGTATGCACCTATGATTTACACAAACTATTCAATCCAATATTTGTAAAGTTATTTTCTCCCGAACATACCAAGCCAGAATAGTGATGTAGCTTCTTAACCATTTTGATATTCAGCTAAACTTGTGCATCCCAACAGCAGAGTCCTGCGTACCACAACAACGCGCAGCACTCCCCTCAGCCACAGCAGCCTCATCAGCCCCAGGCCCAATACCAACAACCCCAGTCTCAATACCAACAGCCTCAGGCTCAATACCAACAACCTCCGGCTCAATACCAACAACCTCCGGCTCAATACCAGCAGCCTCAGGCCCAATTTCAACAACCACAGACCCAATACCAACCACCTCAGGCACAATACCAACAACCCCAGGCACAATACCAACAACCGCAATCACAGCCGGCTCACTGCGAAGGCCGCCGACAAGAGGCTTGCGGCCTAAGCAAGCTAATCCCCGTAGGGCCAGGCGTGTCCCCCGCGGCCCCCTATCGCCAAGGGCCCGCGTCCCCCGGCGTGGCGCAGCCCTACCGCCCCCCGAGCAGCCGCTGGGCCCCAGTGCCAGCACCCCTTTCTCCACAGGTACAGCAAGCAATGGAACGTCGTCGTCGTTAGTTTTAGCTTTCACGCATTTTGTTACTAAGATTATTGATGCGACCTAACGTATGGCTTAAGGCATGGACATGTGGCTTTCAGATTTTTTGCCATTTGGTTTTATTACGAATGAAACACTGAGTAACTGAAAAGTTGGTTGTAGGTACGTAGGTGTCGAACACGCCAAAATAAAACCCCTTTAGGTACATGTACTCTGTAACCGATTATTCGATTGATCGCAATCATAGAAAATCGGTGTACCTACACCCCTAAGAAAGGAACAAATTAAAAGTATAATTCAGTACAAGTTTGAAAGCCTCAGTCCCAGCCTACAATGCACTTTACTAATTTTGCATAATACTTAAACAAGAATCAGAAAGCTGTTGCCACTCCGGACTTAATGCATCTGTTGGTTACGGCCACCATTATGCTCTTCGCTATGATAACTATGCCTTTTACAGCGCAGGAAATGGTATCGTAAATCTGTGTTACGTCTGTCACTAACGTCGTTCGTTCATTTCGTTTTCAATTTACCCGGATTCGTTATTTCTGTTGTATTTTGATATCTTTGGCTTATTCGATTTGGATTATTAACATTTTTTTACATAACTTTTCTTATTGTGATGATTTAATTTACTGATGATTTTATTTATTAAATTTAATCTGTTTATGTAAACTTTTAAATAAGATTAACCCTAATTAATAGTGCCAAAGTTCGTACTCTAGAAACCGTGAATCGTTAAAAATGGTTGTTGTTTAGTTTACCTAATTCATAAAACAATATGAACACTCTAAAAAAGAGATTGACAAACCTCTACACTCGTTCAGACTCAAGGATCGCAGCCGAGCTACGCCCCGTCTCAGCAGTACTCGCCTTCGCAGTTCTCGCCCCAACCCCAGTACTCGCCCCAACCGCAGTACTCACCTAACTACTCGGAGCCAGCGTACCAACCGCCCCAGAAGCAGTACGAACCGCCACCGGCGACCATCACGCTTCGCCAGCAAACGCCGATCCACCAGAAACCTTCACCGGTGTACTCGAGCCAGCCGGCCACGGCATCCTTCCAAGGTGACATAGGTGTCTATCAACCCAATTACAACTGTTTTGAAACCAACCAATATCAATACTCACCGAATGAAACCAAAATATTCGCCCAAGCCACAATAGGGTCAGACTTTATTCCAGTCCTATTGTTGCGAGAAACACGAATATTGTTATAATAACTAGGTACTTATAGTTTTCTAGGTAGCTATTTACTTAATCGTCTACGGAAAGTTAAGCAGTTCACTAGAATCCCTAGTGTTACCAAGCGGGTATAGTTTCAGCTAGTTTAGCAAGCCATCAAACTGTAGAAGTAGCAGTTATCTCCTGGAACAGCCGCAATCATCAAATTGAAGTCTATATAACTAGTTCTGACAGAAGTTATAGAACCATCACCCAATATGCTACAATACCTACTGTAAGATAAAACTGCAGTTCATTTAAAAGTTCATAGTGTTACCGCACTAACCTTCCTCAATTCTTAGTTAGTATCCATAAAGGAACAACGGCGCACCACGGATATTAGCTTCGAAAGCATTTACTTCTCGCAAACACCTTTTGTAAAGCGACGTTGTATAAAGACAGTTTTGCAAACAATATAACTGCAATCTTATTTTAGTACTGCCGTGAAGGTCTGCGACACGTTCTTAAAATTTACACAACCTGGTATTGCTATAGTAAATCGAGTAAACTTCTCATGCTAGCTTACTTTACTGTTACGAATTGTCGTAACTTTGTAGAAGTAACTAAATGGTCATACTTTGTCTTGCGCAGATAATATTGTCTTACTTTTTTCTTAGAATGATTTATAATGTTCATCGTAGTAAATTACTGCTGATAATAAGCACCCAGGTGGGTCGTAAAATAAAATTCCTTTACGAGTTTATGTGCTAATGAGTCTTGTTGTGTAGGAGGCGTCAACATGCGTGGGGACCAGAAGTGGCCGCCGCAGTCGGTGAAGGAGGCGGTAGAAGCAGAGAATGTGGCTAGGAAACAGCTCGCAAAGGGCCCTGCCTGCAGACCGCGCAAGGTAATGAACTAACACCCTTACATTTATTACATTTACCCGTGAGAAGTCAAGTTGGCTGTCAATTTAGTAACTATGATAAATTCAATAACTTTTTTGCTAACTGTACCCATATAACACGTCCGCGTTAAGGTCCTGTGTTAGCACATATAATAAAGTGCATAAACTAGTCACTTTTGAATCTTGTATTCAATAAAATGGTCAGTAGGATGAAGAAAGCAAAGTTATCCAGGGAAATCAAACCATTTTAGGTACATAATTACCCGAACTTTATTTCCCCTGAAAGTGCTTAAAGTTTGTTTTTCAGAATTATCGCTTATATACCGGGTGATTTTCAAATAACTTCCTGTAGTAACTATATACTTAAGCGAAAATTTTATTTTTCCAATTAATTTTAACTTTAAAGTTTTCATACAAGAAATACTGACCGTTGGAGTGATTTATGAAGACCTTGAAATAAAAGTTATTTGAAAAAAACATTTTCGCTTAGATAGTTGCTACATCACTTAGTGAGTATGTCATATCGTTTTCGGTAGTTATTCGATAATCACCCGGTATAATGTTTAAAGTTGCGTTATTTATCGTTCACCAACATATCTATATTATATGTACAAGTAAGGTATGCCATAATTGTAAATATTTATTTCTTATCTACTTTACATTTTAAATGCTTGTTAAATTTAATATTAACATCATAATTGGGTAATATCTACGCGCTAGCTAGAACTTAAAAGCTCTTTCGTTCGCGCATGACCTTAATTGGGTAAGGGAACATTTTTTTTTTATTATTCTTTTTTTTTAAATACCTTTTACTATTTCAAGTAACTAATTTGAATATTTCGTTTATCTACCCGGTAGTATTTTTTTTATTTAATTTGAAAAATTGCGAACTCATGACGTCACTAATTTGCTTATCGTTCTCATACGTGTTCTTTCCTCGATTCGTGGTAAATAAATTATGAGGAGAAAATTACCGATTCACTGACTTACGGCTGAAACAGAGCTCGCCGTTCATCATCATGAACATCTCATGTAGCATCTCACGAAAATGTGAGAAGTAGACTTCAGTAACAATTTATTTTGCCAAGTTCTGATACCAAGCCCTACCTGAAAGGGTTGGGATTATAGCGAATGGCTATTTTAAGTCCTACCTACCCGTCTGGGCAATGGGCGTTAATTAATGTACGTATTATTAAAAATAACTTTGTGGAAAAATATTTTTCACCTGGGGGAATTTAAAATCTGCTATCTTCAACACCATTAATACCATGCACCTAGCTAAAAATCCCACGTATGATACAGATCGCGTCATTTGATTGGTTGATGGATAGATTATCAACCATTCACGTGAAAGGAGGTTTATACGAGCCAATAGGTTTCAATTGTGAGAATCTTGATTACCGTCAAGAATCCAATAAGAAACATAATGTACTCGGACGTTGGCAAACTGGGGTCATTCATTTGACCCCAGACTGCCAACGTATATAATTTAAAATATCCTAGATCCTTTGCTTTTAAAAATGTTAAATATTTAAATAAGGTATAAAATACAAAGACCTCGAAATGGTTTTCGATTTAGGACATGTTTGATTTTTGTTCCCATACCCAATTATTGGGCAGATATGATTTTCTAATACATAAATAAACGTTTAATGGTTGATTATTTATATCGTAAGAAAAATAATATAGCAGACTCAGCAGGTGATGTAGAGAAGTATTTATTTCTATTTAAGTATCTACTTAACATAAGACTTCTTACCGAGTTTTATTTTCAGGATTCCATACAAAAATACGAATATCTGTCAGATTTTGTAAGAGAATTTAAAAATAAGTTTATTTAAAATATCAGGTTTTCGGTTAGATAACTTTTACCTCACTATATTACTTATTAGGTCGGTCTTGGTTTCAAGGTATAAATAATTACCCAGTAGATACACAAAACTCCCTTTTTTGTTATCATCCTGCCGGAAATTATTTACTCACTAAGTACCTACTTCGTAACATTAGGTAGGTATCTACTCACATCACCTCTACATTTGTAAATAACGGTCGGCTCTAATAATTTCCATTATTTTCAGGTAAAACTGTAATCTCAATTTCGATATTATTTATAAAACGATAAAAAATTAAGCATTTTAAATTGATAAATAACACAATTCAATTAATTATAAACGTATTATACCTACATATCACCCTAAATAAAAATTGGTTAATACTAAAATTATGTTTCATAATTACGAAATAAAAGTTTTTCACCTCCTTTATCTTGTGCATGTCAAGCTTTGGTGTAAAAAGTTTGACGAGCAAGGTGGCCGCCTACAACACAATCGTTATCTGTTTTAGCTGCGGCAATACTCGCTTGCCGAATTAATTGCCAAGAACGAGGTGTAGGAGTCGTTCCGTCTGTCCCAACATATAGCCGGACTTAATGCCTCAGTCGTAAGTGCTCTTTGGGGCAGTGTGTCGTGTCTGTGTTTGGACAGCCTCTTTATTAACAGACTCCGGCACTCGTGGAGGGATCCACTTTAGTTTAGTCTTTACCTTAGTCGTGCGGCGTATGTATAGTCGCGACACCTTAACTCGTTCAGTTTAGGCTTTTGCAGACTCTTCTATGGGTAGACAACAGCATCAGTAACAAATTACGTTCAAAGTGAAATTTCTAAACCAATCATATTAAATTGCGTTGCGTTGACTAGATTGTGTAACATGACGTAGTGAGATTCCATAATATTTAACAATATTCCAACTGATTAAGTAGATGGAAGTATTTAACCAACGTTTTGCAGTGGAAGTTTACAACCAAATATTTAAATTGTATTGGTTGCCTCTCATTTCAACCTTATGTGGTTTAAGCAAAAGTTGTCGACCTATAAACATCACAAGACCATTTAATTGACTAAACACCACACAGACATCCATTTTTCTTATTCTATCTATGGCTTTGCGACGTAGAAATGTGTTAGGATGCATGAGTGTAAAACGATACGAGATTGCACTGTGACCCTGTCACCCAGGTAATTTGAGAATTTACTAGCAAATTTGAACTTTTTTTAGGTTAAAAAGGACTACTCTTCATTCTTCGCGCAGCACGCTCTTAACAACAACTACCCGGGCTACCGCGCGCCCCCCGGCACGCAACACTACGAAGAACACTCAGGCCGATCTTCCTACTAATTTAGAACTACCTATTTAGTATCATCTGTAACTAACTTCACATCATCAGCGTCATCGCTAGGAAATATTCATGACATGAAATTTAGACAAATGTGAATATTCTATAATATTTCAGAAAACATAGGAACGTCATGAATTCTCATTTTAGCTGTTTTGTTGACTATATTAGTGCCTGAGCGTGTCTAAGGTTACTTTCGGGGTAGACGCATTAGTAAAGTCAGCAAAACTAATCGTTCACTGTCTCATTTCTTATACATAATGAACTACCATTGAGAAGCGAAGTCTCAGAAGAATGGACTTCAAGAGTAAGTACTTGTATAGACTTTAGGTATTAAAGTCTTGAGGCATGTACGAGATTGGATATTACAATCGGAACTTAATTGTAGAATTAATTTATTGTTATCCATTAATTAGCGTGTAAGCATAAAATAATTATAAAATAACAAAAAATATCACTAAACCATCAATCTTCATTTAGAAAAACTTAAAACAATTTAAAAAACTGTGTAACTCATTTCGATGTTAATGTGCGGCTTTAAACATTGCGAACGTATTGTACGAAATAAGGTAATTCATGCTTTTTAACACAAATTGTATATAATGCTCAATTGTTACTAATGTTAAAAATGATTACCGATGAAAGTCGTAGTATTTTTCGTAACATTAGCTACAAAATCGCTTTAAGCCAAATTTTTATATTAAATAACATTGCGTCAAACGATTTGTGAAATTGGCTAATCTTCCCTATCTACCTAGTCATGAAGAGATTATTCAAATATTTTGTATATAAAATGTTAAAATTGCATTATC
This sequence comes from Udea olivalis, assembly GCA_947369235.1. NCBI lineage: Eukaryota > Metazoa > Arthropoda > Insecta > Lepidoptera > Crambidae > Udea > Udea olivalis. The sequence goes on from OX376347.1 coordinate 7,466,731, forward strand.
AATTTGGTATTATGTAATTATATTTTAATGGAATAAATTGTACAAAATGCCAATCTTGTTTCATTTTTAGACACCCGTTGAATAGTAAACTGTCTTATTTAGGGGAATTTCGAATCTGGAAGAATAATTAAACTCAATTATTACGAAAATATTATATGATTATACAATACATACATTGTGAACAAACCACGCCGTATCAGCTATATCAGAGTGCACACCAAAACGCTTCCAAACGATAACAATCTAGCCAAGCTACGTATCTCTTATGTACAACATGAACAATTGGTAACAAAATCAAGTATCAAATAAAACTGTTCCCGACCGTTTATTTCCCAAATGACAGTTTATAACTTTAGAATGACCATCACATAAAATGAGGGATTCCGAAACTTTTACTGCCACCAGTCGGCGCTGCCGTTGCTTCAGGTCCAAACAGCTGTCAGATACCATACATTCGTATCGAAGATATTTTTTTTTCATCAAATTTGGAAGTGTTTTTGATTTTATTATGGATTACGGCCAGAAACAGGTTGCCGAAGTGAAGATTGAGTTCAAAAGCAGAGGCGCAATAGCCACTGGTAGTAAGAAAAAGCTCATAAACATAATCAGGAACATAATGTAGGTACCAGTATTTGTTTACACAATTTAATTTGGTTTTTTAACTACTAAATTGCAGTTATTTGTGTTTTATTGAGTTGAATTTGATTAAACGATATAAAGCATGCTTTATTAATATACAATAATCAACTACAACTCACAAAACACATTAATCAACGAGGTAATATTTTTGTTGGAGTAAATTCATCTCTGTGAATGACTACATACATACAAGCCTGTTTTAATCGTTATTTATCTCCCGTAGGGAACTTACGCGCTCCTGTTTTATTTGCACACATGGGCACTTCACAACACTGTGGCCTTTTAGAAAACAATACTCCTATAGTAATGTTTATAAGAAAAGAAAAATACAAACAGTGTATGTCATGTATTTGACAGTTGTTTGGACCTGACGCCATCCCACGCAGGCCATTTCAGAAAACCCTCATTCTAACCTATGATAAGCATTATGTTATTCCAATTTTACGTCAATCGTTTAATTCAATAGTGATGCGTCTTGATACTTTTAGGAGTCAATAGCTAACACTAATGGATCATGATTTATTTTCAGTGTAACTTCAGATTTGCAATATTTATATACTACACACGCTTGAACACTATAATTTTTTTTGATGTAGGTACTTAATTATGAAATTTGTCTTTCAATAAAATTTGCAGTTTTATAAATTGTAATAATGAATAAAACATGAGGTCGTTATTGAATTTAACTGGCATTGAGAAAATAAGTGATTGGAAACAGTATAAAAAAGCTTTCAAATATTGTTACATTAACGAATAATAATCTACCCTCAATATCACAGTGGAAACCAAGTTAATTACGAACGAATGGCTACAACTATCGCCTGTACCTATGTTATTATTACTTACTTGTACCGGCAAAGTATTATATTTACACAAAAATAGCTATCAATCTTTTGCTATTTAAAGTGGCAACTGATAAGTAGTAGGTATGGATTTAAAACAGTCCAGCCCCCGCTTCAGAACAAAGTTATCGACCTATTCGGTTATTTTCTTTTATTTTTAATTATTTTTTTAGTATAGGTAGTTTTTATATAATTTAATCTATGACAACTAAAGGCCTTCGGCTTTAACCAATAAAAATATTGATTTCTACCGTTAAGCGGGTAATTTACTATAATTTAAACAAACTTACCGAATCGGTCGATAACTTTGTTCTGAATCGGGGGGCTGTAGGGTCTATTGAATGTGACATTATTAATAATCAGTATAAGCACTTTATAAAGCGTGTCATAAGTATAACTCGCATCGCTAACTCGCTTCACATTAATAGCTACATTGAGGCTCACTTAAGGGGGTAAAGACCAAACGAGTGAATGCTCATTCTGTCCCCACTCTATCAAAATCTCTTTGTATAAACAGAGACAGCATTCTTCCGTTGTTATATCTTTGTTCGCGGAGATCCCAGAGCAAGAGCTAGAACGCTCGTTCTTGGTAGGTAGAAATATAAGATAAGATAAATATTCTTCAATGCACATCAAAAATAACAGTAAAGGTTGGTATTACACGAGATAGTAAGATAACACAATTTGCTATTTGAAAGTTGTAACGATAACTAAGGAATATGTTATATATGATAGCAAGGTTCACATTAACTTTACAACGTTTTTTATTTCAAAATAAATTGTAAATATGTTATATTTTGAAAAATAAACAAAAGTTTTTTTGTCTGTACATAAAAATAACCGAAAAGCGGGCGGCCATTGTGTAACGTCACATTTCAATAAACAAACCAAAAGGCGTGTGTTGTATCGTTTGCTGTTTGCTGAGATTTAGAGCTGCGTCGTAGACATTTTCGTTTGTTTATTGAAATGTGACGTCACAGCTAGCAAATGTGACGTCACAGCTAGCAAATGTCACGTGACTGGCTGTTTTCGCGCGAATTTCAAATTAATGAATTAAAATATATTTTTACTAGAAAATAAAAGGCTTTTTCAAGAAAAAAATAGTTGTAAGATGTATAAAATAAACTTACGAAAATTTTACAATAACCTTCCAAAAACTGTCAAGTAGCCAATTAGGCGGTCTTATTGCTAAAAAGCAATCTCTGCCAGACAACTCAAGTAGAGGAAAATGGTAATTATTTTGGTGTAAATGAGAAGTGAATTGTCATAATAATACACTAAAAGATCACGAACATTCTTGCTCGTTTGGTCTAACTAAACCCACCTCTACACAATTTCACTGATAAAACTAGGCGTGTGTTTCAATACTATTGCACGGTAGTTAAAACCGGAAACACAAATAGAGCTGAGCTGAGGCCTTTGATTATTTACAGTACAACTAAAATGTTTATCTACTTATATTGATGAACGTGCCATCGGTTGTCATTTAGTGGCAGGAAACAAAATTTAGGAAGATGCAAAATCGTTATCGCTAACTAGTTTTGAGATAGCCCATTACATACAGTGGTGGCCACATAATTAGGGACACCAGTCGATTTTCAAACAGAAGAATTAACTTTGAAGCCTTGATTCTACGCCAAGGATTGACCGAGCTGTGATCTGATGATAGCCATCCATGGAGTGAATGTAGGAGAGATCGCTTTCCACACCTTCGGATCTAATCAGCATTTGAATAGGTGGAAGGATATGTTTAAAAAAACGCGTAAATAGCATTAAAATGTATGGAAATGCTAAAACAGAGAACTCTGACCGTTGTATCTCTTAGAATAAAATACTGATCAGATCTGTTGACTGTGTATGGCAATCTTCACCGTTTACTCCCTAGATGGCTATCATCAGATCACAGCTCAGTCAATCCTCGGCATAGAATCAAGGCTTGAAAGTTACTTCTTTTGTATGGAAATCGACCGGTGTCCCGAATTATGTGGCCACCACTTTATATGTATTGGTAAACATTGGTTCAGACCTAATGAAACTAAACTGGCGAGAACCCTTATTTTAAAATAAAACTACAATTTGTTCGAAATTTTACAAAGTCTGGTTCAACGTTCTAAATAAATTATACTAGCCCAATAAAAGACTCGTTAAATGCACACGTTTTTAACACAAATCCAACAGTCCTGAGGTATAACGAACAAACCGCAACAAGAACATAACGCATTAACTTCATTTGAAAAATGGAATTCAATGTCAACAATTGAAAAGGCAAGCTTATAGAATTAGCAGACATAACATGAATTTATAAATTGAATAAGTAAACATGAATCAACGTAATAATATCAATTTGAACAAAAATCACATTTTACTTTAAGTATGGTTAAATTAGTTAACATTGATTCTTTGCTGTCCCCACTTTTTGGTAACACATTACGTTTGAAAAAACCACAGTAGCTACTACAGATAAAAGTTATTTTGCTAGAATGTTTTACGAAATATTCGTTCCAAAACTTGAATCATAACTAGCTTCTAAGGGTTGCGGAAATGGCATTCAGCATTCACAAGGACAGCCAGCATAACAAGCCAATTAAAGGTATAAAGTAAAATAACAATGTTCAAACCAAAACGCTACACACTAGCCTTAATTTTCCTGTACTCATTAAATGCAAAACAAGGAAATTCTGGTGCAAACAGATCCTGTCCTCTTTTCATTCGGCTGCAGCAGTGCACACTCAAAATATCTTCAACTTCACTAAGTTTAAACTCTTTTTAGTGAGTTAAGTTTTCATTAATCTTAAAGAGATTTCATGGGAGTTGTTTAAATAACAGTACGTTTGCATATTTAACTGCATTAAAGGTATTATTACGTTCTTGTTACAAACCACATTCGGGTTCGAATCACCATTATTTGACAGTTACAGAAACTACTACCACGCTTTGGAAGATACTTCAAAAGAAACTGATGTTATTAGATGAACAACGCGACACAAGGGCTCGATCGATCACTATAGTTTGTCTAGTATAGAAAGATAATTTTGACAGCTCACAATAAGGATGGGGTAGTTTATAATCGTTGGTGGATCTATTCGATTATCGATCTATTATTTCTAATATTATTTCTCTATTATTGTAAGTCGAATCGTTCGTTTTTTATATATAAACAAATAACATTTTATTAGAATATTTTGATGTGCAAAAAAGAGATAAAATATTAAGACTATAAAAGCCCCAAAGTGAATTAAATAGGATAGGTATTAGGATTTAAAGTTATTTATCACTAATATAATGGGAGCACACCCTAAATCACTTATATAATCAGCATCGTCATCATCAATAGAAGAACTGTCCCTTTAGATTATTATTAATTTTATTTAACAACCGATTTTCCATTGTCCATTGTTATTAGTTTTCAAGGCATTTCACTAAGTGAATGGTACCCGTCAATAAAATACAATATTATCTGTAGTACACTTTACTGAAAAATAATGCAATACTTCATAGGCGTGAAAATCATCCTTTAATAGACAAACTATAGCAACGTTGTTCGTTGTTTCCCTAATAACACGGCATGAACTATGAATATTAAACAATATTATGAAATTATGTTTAGTCACTCGATGAAATCTATCACTATTAATTCGCCCATATATGGTAACTACTTAGTAACCTAATCAGTAGTAAAAAATCCCTCTATTTAGTGTCATACCAAATGACTCGCGACTAGGAGCATGTTACTTTCAGAATGTATTACGCATTGTACAATTAACATTATCAACAAGTAAAAAATATATATCAAAATAATCGTCACATAAAAATGAAGGTTTGGTTGGTTAATTAATAATGAAATAAACATTTTCATTAGATTAGTATAAATAACTAACGTTCTTAAAAATAACGTAACTGATTTTCAATAAGTTCAGTCTAGCAATATTTTGATCACACACAAATTTAAATTCAAAAAGCAGTTCTTTCATAAACTCTAAAGCCGTTACTAGGATTTTGACAAACAGTTATTCATGATGGTCGGAGTTAAAACCCTGGTACGACTAGTGAGCAAATAAAATTCAGAATATCCTATTACCTGCCGCCATCAGACGAGCGAAAACCCTTGAGTTTGCTGAATGGCCTGTAAAAGATAGTATTTAAGCCGTTCCTTGGTCCTATACTTGGGCAAGTCTAGAAGGTTGAAGCAAGTGTGGGCCACAGGGAAGTAGCGCTCGTCAGCCACAGGTTGAATCCTTATCTACAAAGAAAAGAATAGAAAATTGACCACACGCAACAAATAACTATCGATCCATCTGGTTACAAATGTCTTTTTTTCACAATATAATTAAGGATCGATTTTTTCATACGAAGGGTAACAAGATTTTTAATTTTCCAATGGTCAGATAGATGTTATCTGTAGAATAAAGCCGCTAACTGAGGGATAAAGTTATCTACTTCTTTAGGGGCTGGATAAGATTTATCCATACGTTTTCTTCGGCGGTTTTGTGGTGTGATATTTTAGATAATTTTAATTTTTTTTGGTGCCCGTATTATTGTAATTCTCCCGCACACACATTCTGATGGATATTTTTGACTAAATCGACGACGCAAAGATTGAGGAGGAAAGGCAGATACTTAACAATAGTAACGCTGAGCCCAATAGAAAAGATCGAATTGTAAAAGACAGACCTAATATTTTAGTACATGGGATGAAAAGGAGTTTTGGAGTGTTATTATAATCACAAACTTTTTACGACAACCTAACACAAAAAAAAAGCTGAGGTGGTTTTTCTTATACGTCAGTGCCAAGTGCTTCGTGTTAGACAGCTGTTCGTTGTTAGGGCCTGTTTGTCCGCTCATAAGTCAGCAATTTAATTTGAAAATTATTCAAAAATAGAAGGAAAACGAATCTATAAAAAGTAAAAGTAAATAGTACATTGTTACCCTAAGGGTGAAAGTAACTTATTTAGTCCCGAGACGGGGTTTGGCGCCCGGAACGAAGTGAGGGCGCCAATAGTTCGAGAGACTAAATAAGTCTTTAACCCGAGGTAAACACTGTGCTTTTCATTACAAATACAGGGAAAGTAAAAATAAAAACATGAATTAGCTAAAGAAAAAATGAGTAAATTTTATTTTCCACTACCGCTTTAGCCTCTTCTCTTATAAAATCAGGCGTTAAATTCATATCAGAATCAGATGAACTCATTTTATAGGTACAAATCTCTGCTTCTGAAGAAGCTTCAAATCGAAAAAATAAATGAAGATCGAATTGCCGCTTTCCCGCCTATTTTGTTTGTTATTTTTTCTGTGGCCGGCCAGCTATTCAACCATCATTTTTTATTTTAATCATTGGAAAAATGGTAACTATTAAGTTATTTTAAAGAAATTGTTGAAACTAAATTATAATAAAGTTATTTAAAAATATATATTATTTAATCAATACTTAACTTTAAGTTATTTCAATTTTACATAGAAAGTTAGAACATGGTTCAATAGATATGTGAAAAAGAACTAGTTTTTTTTTAAAAAATAATTTGACAGCTGTCAGGTGAAAGTGATTCTCCCAATGAAAAGTATTACTTTCATCCCGCTCCTCAGGCAACTTCAGACCTACTTTCAGAGTATGAGTAGTGAAAAAGACATTTATACTACACCTGCTCGGAAAGTACCTTGATACTTTATCAAATTTACGGTAGAAAGTACGTCATTGCATATCGAACAAATATGCGGGGGGAAAACGCATCTGAGCGGGAGAGAAAAGTGTATGAAAATCCATTTCTGACTTGATTTTTCTTTTTTAATTTTGGGTAAGACTATGCGCCGGTAACCTAAATATCAAAAGCCAAAAAGTTTTTACAGTGAGTTTTTATCTCCAAGTTCGCAAAATGACACTGGCCACTAGCTGTGTGTCGGATGGTATCGGGCTGGCAGTGCGACCCTGCGGCGGCAGGATAAACAATTTGAAAAAAGAACATGTGAAAATTGCAGACGCCATTGGCGCCATTTTCAATTTGTGTGTTGTTAACTGTTGTTTGAGGATTCAGTTTTCGTAGAAAGTAAAATTTTGGTAGTTTTCAAAATTATAAGTAGTGATAGTGATGATGAAGATTTTTTAACTCCGCCTCAGTTGAAGGAAACAGCAAAAATGATAAAGAAAGAAAAAGTGTTACATTAAGCTTCACTAACTGCAACAATTTCAATATAAATTTCAATTAGTAAAGATTTAGTTTTTTATTTTCCTCGTAGGTGTAGTATGTACTATGTATCACTCGAGAGAAAGTGCGATTCCCGATCTCGGGTGTTTTAAAGCCCGAGCCGTAGGCGAGGGCTTCAAACGACACCCTCGACGGTAATCGGTCTCTTTCTCCTCTCGGTGAACAATGTACTATTATTGGCCCACACACAATTTGGCACACAACATATTAAAAGAGAAAAAAATAGAAACAGAAACAAATACAGAAGAGTACATAAGAACCTTTGTGAACAAACAATAAATACGCCTCAATGTGGGGCCAACGAGGACCCTGTCTCAGCATATGCCGCTGCAACTAAAAAGCTGCAGCAGCGCTGGTATTCTGACAGGCCTCGATGGGTAAACTCGTCCAGCTGCATGTTGGAAAAGATATAAAAATAATTTGGAAAGTAAATAAATAATACTGACAAAGGAAAAGAAAAAGTGTGAATTTATACCTTACACAGGTAAATAAAATAGTATTTAAACATGGCATTGTGTTCATGCGTCATGTGTGCTATTTTAGCATTTCGTGAAACGTAACGCGACTCGCAGCTATGTTTAGGCGGAATTTGTGGGCGGAAATGCCACGTCAAATTGCCACGCGTACATCGTCTATTTATTCTATTCATTTAGTCATACCTCCATCATGTCACGTAAAAAATTACTAATTATTGTGAATTCTGTGACTAATCTCCCCTGCAATCGCGTAGCGACTAAACCTAGGGTGAGTGATGGCGTTTGAATTGGTTGGTTTGACTTTTGTTTGTGTTGTTGAATGTTTTTAAACGTTCTCAACGTTTTCAGGTCGCGCAGCGGCGGAGGAAGATCGTTCCAGCACTGAGTACCCTGAGCCCATACTAGTTTCAGCCAGAGGTACGAGTATTTGGGCTTCATTGTGGCAATCACCCAAAATAGCAAGACAGCGAGATGCATCCTCCTCCGAGCTTCCATTTTAAGCATATCTGCGGAGTTGAGATAAGGGGTTACATGGGTCCTTGGTGGGATTTAAAACAGAACCGCTCACAAGCATTCTGTACCCGTTGTGCGAGTTTTACAGTTCTTGCCAGCAAGCATGGTCCGTAAACAGTGTCACAGTAATTAAGCTTTGATAGTACCAAAGACTCGCATAATTTAATCCGCAGCTCAACGGACAGATAAGGTATTATCTTATACAGCAGCCTCAGCTTGTAGAAGCAGTCCTTACACACTCAGCTATATGATCTTCAAAGTTGAGTCGACAGTCAAAGGTCAGCCCTAGGTTCCTGGCCTTGTCAACGGTTTCTCCATAGACGGAAATATTGAATGGCTTATATTTTTCTATATTTTCAGTGTTCGCCTTAGAGCCAGTGATTATCAGCTTTGACTTCTTTGGGTTGAGGATGAGGCAATTATCTTTACACCAGGATGATATACTTGCCAAATCCTCATTCACCATGGAGCACGCCTGCGATAGATCCCCAGGTGAAAAAGGCAAGTACAACTGCAAGTCATCAGCATATATGTGATAGCAACAATGCTTAATGCTATTTGCTATGTCCGCACTGCATAGTATGTACAAAATTTATTGATTTATTTATTTATGGAAAAGGCACACCAACATACATAAACACATTTTAAACCAACAGTAAAAATATTTTTTTATATATATGTACCTATTATAGGTGTACACAACATTCATAATAAACTAAAAATAGATGAAATTAACAAAAAAAAAACCAACTTCAAAAAAAACTATTCCAAAACAAAGCACTAAAAAGTAAAGAAATAATTGCGTATTCTTCTAAAACTTATACGTTAATATAATGTAGGTACAATTATTGTTATTTTTGGCGTCGGTGTCAGCCAAGGAAACACTACAATATACCTAGCAATATACGAGGTGCATTCAATAAGTACCTAGCCTCATCGCCAGAGGGCGCTGTAGTTTCAAAAGAGTTTTACCACAGTGTAGCACATTCTTTTTTAATTCTTTTTTCAAATTTTCATTCCAATCCCTTCATTTGTTTTAATTTGACAACTTATGGAAGCGAACGTGTCGATCGGTTTTACAAAAATGGAAAAAGAGCAATATCGTTCGGTGACTCGATTCCTATTTTTGGAAGGGAAAACGCGCATCGAAATCAAAGAGCGCTTGGATGCTGTGTACGGTGACTCTTCTCCATCGATGGCCACCGTCAAGAATTGGTTCAACGAGTTTGCACGTGGCCGCACGTCGGTTTTTGATGAACCACGTCCAGGTGCACCGAAAACAGCTGCTACGGAGGAAAACATTAAAAAAATCCATGATCTCGTATTGGCAGATCGCCGATTGAAGGTTCGGGAGCTAGCTGAGACTAGCCATTTCAGAAGGAACAGTGCATCATATTCTTCACGAGGAACTCGGCATGAGAAAGCTGTCGATCCCTTCATTTGTTTTAATTTGACAACTTATGGAAGCGAACGTGTCGATCGGTTTTACAAAAATGGAAAAAGAGCAATATCGTTCGGTGACTCGATTCCTATTTTTGGAAGGGAAAACGCGCATCGAAATCAAAGAGCGCTTGGATGCTGTGTACGGTGACTCTTCTCCATCGATGGCCACCGTCAAGAATTGGTTCAACGAGTTTGCACGTGGCCGCACGTCGGCTTTTGATGAACCACGTCCAGGTGCACCGAAAACAGCTGCTACGGAGGAAAACATTAAAAAAATCCATGATCTCGTATTGGCAGATCGCCGATTGAAGGTTCGGGAGCTAGCTGAGACTGTAGCCATTTCAGAAGGAACAGTGCATCATATTCTTCACGAGGAACTCGGCATGAGAAAGCTGTCGGCGCGATGGGTGCCGCGTTTACTTACACCGGAAAACAAGCGCAACCGTGAGACCACATCGGAGACGTGTTAGGCGCTGTTTAAGCGGAATCCAGCGGAGTTTTTGCGTCGTTTTGTGACCGTCGATGAAACCTGGATCCACTGGTACACACCAGAGACCAAGGAGCAATCAAAACAATGGATCCAGACCGGGGAACGTGCTCCAAAGAAGGCGAAAACTGTAAAATCGGCCGGAAAAGTTATGGCCACCGTTTTCTGGGATTCACAAGGTGTGATCTACATCGATTACCTGGAGAAGGGTAAAACAATTACAGGGCTTTACTATGCTGATTTATTGGGCCGATTCGACGCCGAATTAAAGAAAAAACGACCCCATCTGGCGAAGAAAAAAGTGCTGTTTCACCACGACAACGCACCGGTTCACACATCTGCCGTTGCCATGGCCAAATTGGTCGAATTACGTTACGAATTGCTGCCCCATCCACCGTATTCTCCAGATTTGGCCCCTTGTGACTTCTTTCTGTTTCCTAATCTGAAAGAATCACTCGCCGGGAATAGATATGGATCAAATGAGGAGGTCATCGCCGCCACGGAGGCCTATTTTGCAGAGTTTGACAAAAACTATTTTTCGGACGGGTTCAAAAAGTTGGAGCATCGCTGGGCTAAGTGTATCGAACTAAAAGGAGACTATGTTGAAAAATAAATTGCCACTATTCCAAAATTTTCGTTTACTTTTTGTAGGTTAAGTATTTATTGAATGACCCTCGTACCTATTTCTTACATATCACGTTTACGTATGTTACATACATACGTAGTTGCAGGTAGTTACAGTTACGGTTAGTTTGCAGGTAGTTACAAACCTACATTGGCTGACAACCGACTCCAACAATAACAATAATTGTACCTACATTATATTAACGTATAAGTTTTAAAAGAATACGCAATTATTTCTTTACTTTTTAGTGCTTTGTTTTAGAATAGTTTTTTTTTAAGTAGTTTTTTTTTTGTTAAAATTTTTGTTTATTTCTTGATTTTCAGTGAATAGTTCTTATTTATTTTATACATCGAAAAAGTATCGTCCAATTGCTCCTAAGAATTGAAAAGTTCCGTTACTTTGTCATGGATCCCATAATCAGAACCTAACACTCATCAAACTGCCCTTGAAGTATATCCTTTCCAATAAATAAAGAATTATCAAAATCGGTTGGCGTTATATTAAGTTATTCGTCCATTTGTCGTCCATTTGTCGCGCATTTTGTCTATCTAGATTTAAGACTTATATGGTTTTCTAATGGATGCGACTGTCAGAACTAGACCAAATTAAAATGGGACCATTCGGGAAGCACCAGCTTTCAAATAAAAAAAGAATGATCAAAATCGGTTAACCCAGTCGAAAGTTATGAGGTAACAAACATTTAAAAAAAACATACAGTCGAATTGAGAACCTCCTCCTTTTTTTGAAGTCGGTTGAAAAGTAACAGTTAGGAACTAACTGGTGAGCTAAAAAATATACCTAATAATTTCACAGTTACACTTTCAGTTTTTGATGGATAGCATGCTTAAACTTTGGCAGCCTGTCGTGGAAGATGTCTAAACCAACAGTGCCATTTCTATCGTCTAATGCGTTATACCTTGCACAACATCTGCATAAAGGAGCGTTTTTGCCTACATTCGTCCTTGAAAATGGCAGAGCAAAGGTCTTTTGTATAGGATAACGAGGAATACGCGATGGAACCGAAAGCGAGACATCCTTTAGAAGTTCTTTACATTTCAGAGATCCATTGAGAAGTCTGTGCAAAAACGTCAAATCCTGGATAGACCGACGGTGCCGAAAAAAATGGGCCAAGTATAGAGCCTTGACGCACCCCACGCAGTACAGGCCTGGCTGCAGATTCAAGTTTGGACCCAGCTGTTTTCCTAAGTTCCACATACTGATGCCTATTCTCCAAGTAGCAACTGAACCATCTGACCGCCCCACCATCCAGACCATAATAAGCCAGCTTAGCTTAAAGAAGATCTGTATTTATGGAGTCAAAAGCGCGCGAGAAATCCAGCAGGAGCAGTACATTCAGCTTTCCCCAGCTATAAGTTACCGTTGCCCACTGTAGACTAGTTTTGCAAAAAGATTCCCCCGTTACTGTCACCTTTCTACATACAATGCCGTCTCTGCACGATCTAATCGATCTAATAAGTCCCATAAGGAGGTAAAGTTTACGATCGAAAAACTGCTTATATCTTTTAACTACGACGAAACAGAATCACTTATTTCAAATAGATAAACATATACATTCTCTCTCACACACATAAAATCACATAAACTTATTTATGAATAATATGTTTTGTTTTTATTTTTTATTTCAACTGTGAAATTTAAATGTAAATCGGTTTCCCAAGATACAGGCCTAGCCTAGTTTGGCAACCTCTGCTAATGTAGAGAGTAGTTTTTCACTGTGTTATTTTATTTTATTGTATTTATTTTGAATGTGTTGTCAATAAAGAATTTTTCAAACATCAACTTTTGTCTTGTTTCATGTTTCATTCTAACATTGCAATGATTGTATAAGTGCATCTCGCTTGTGCATAATCAGTGTGAAGTTATAAGTACATAGACAACCGATAGATAGCTATTCTTTGGATTCTTTGAATTAGTTTAGTCCCTAGATAACTAACTGAAGTATTAAATTAACTAGCTGTTTATCAAGCGAATAGATATTTTAAATTTTTCAATCGTCTTTTATTCAAAGAATAGCTCTATCGGTTGTATATGTACTTATATCGCTAACTTCACACTGATTATGCAGAAGCGAGATGCACCTATACAATCATTGCAATGTTAGAATGAAACAAGACAAATTGACACTGACATATAAGTCAGTCTATCTTTATGAACTATTGACGTTTATAAGATCCACCATTTCGGATTATCAGTGCATGAGTGCGAGTAAGCGATCTCATCTAGTAGGCCGGCTTAATGCGGTTCCTTCGTCGCATGGCGCTTGCAGAAAAGAACCCACGTATAATCGGTCCAACATACTACAACCACCTACCCACTGCGCTGAAAAATGCACAATCCGACGAAGCATTCCGACGCCAACTGAGAAACCTTTTGTTGGAAAAGTCTATCTATTCCACTGACGAATATTTGAATAGTGTATTTTAATTTTAGTTGACATTTGTATTTATATTAATGGTATTTGATTGTATGATTTTGAATTTGTAATTTGTATTTTTTTTTAACCTTGACATTTCTATGCATGCTATTATTATTACTATATCGTTGACGATCTTAATACAAATTCTTATATCTGACATTCAATGTAAAATATATTGTAATTATGTACTAAGAGAGAAATAAATCTAATCTAATATAATCTAAGAAAAACAACCTAACCTTCTTTTGTTGTCTTAAGTTGTGGTAAAAAGTTTGCAATTATAATAAGTAATAATAACACTCCAAAACTCCTTTTCATCCCATGTACTAAAAATATTAGATCTTTCTTTTACAACTCGATCTTTTCTATTGGGCACTGCGTTTCTGTTGTTAAGTATCTGCCTTTCCTCCTCAATTTATGCGTCGTCGATTTGGTTTTGTGTGCGTGAGAATTACAATAACATAGGCACTAAACAAAATGAAAATAATCTCAAATGACACACTACATAACCTCAAAATGTCAAAGAAAACGAATAGATAAATCTTATCCAACTCCTCCAGAAGCAGATAACTTTATGCCTCAGTTAGCGGCTTCATTCAACAGATAACATCTATCTGACCATTGAAAAATTAAAAATCTTGTTAACCTTCAAATAAACTTTATTCTACAGATAAATTTTACTATCCGAGGATTGAAAAATCAGCCCTTATTTATATTGTGAAAAGTAGACATTTGTAACCTTATATCCTGTTGTTTGTACAATAGGGTGTTTGACTTTTGTATGGCAAAAAATAAAATATAAAATTTTTGCAGACTTTGCTGGCCTCGAAAGCACTAATAATATTAGCCATTTTCCCATTTGGGGACAACTCGCACATAGTAAGTGACCAATGTGTGCAAACTCTAAATATTGTCCGATGTTAAAGAAATTTGGCATAAACATCTTAGATAGCACTAAAATTTGGGGGAAGTTCAAAGTCATGATACATGAACTTCCCCCTGGTTTTAGTGTGATTGTAAAAATCACAACTTTAGAAAAATTAAACACCCTATTGTACTGTATGTAGTGTACAATTTAGCTACTACATAGTTTCATTACTTGTGTTCGTGACATCGCAGACAAGCTGCAGGAGTGCCGCCTTCCATACCAACGTATGGTCATGTCTCACGGAGATCCGGCAAACTACGTGGGCAACAAATGTCTGGCCATGCCGCCCCCGCCAGGTACCGGTAGAAGAGGTCGACCCAAGAAGCGGTGGCTCGACGTCGCTAAGGGTGACATGCGTGCCAACAGACTCACCACTGAGGATGCACGAGACCGCGCGAAGTGGGCCAAGAAAATAAGAAAGGCGCCCCCACACACCAGTGTGGGTTCACAACCGGGATAGACCGCATGGATGATGATAATGATAGTTTCATTAATTTAAATACTTGAAGATACACTTACCTTTATATCCCTCATCCCTTGTATAGGAACTCTGTCACTTCCAGTAAGGAACAAAAGGAACTTTTTCTTATCTTCAACTGGCAATTCGTGGAAGACTTCCCAGAACCACCTGCAATTTAATTTTTTTTAGGTAATGCCATTATTTTTGAGCTCTAGCATGAATCACATTTTCTGTAAAATCAATAAGCGCGTTATGCTGGGGTCCGTTCTATGATGCTTTGATTAGAGTGACATTCATAAATGTCTAGTATAGTGATCTAAAAGTGTAAAACCTATCCTGGATAGGAAGCATATTCACCACACATAAATTGCCCCTCAAGTTGACTTCACTCCACATAATAGAAGGCCATCGTGAGGTACAGATATGAGGCTGACAAGAACAGTGATTCAAAGCAATGACTGGGCAGGTAACCTCATCCTGTATGGCTCGCAATAATGTTCCGCTTGAAGACCTCGGGATTATCATCCTAAGGTCTTATCTTATACATTACGTACAAAATAAAGTTTACTCGTCAGACCCAGCTTTACAATACATTCCTTAGTATTGAACGCCCATAGTACATAATATTTTAAAAAAATGATTAGTCGCTTCAATTTTTGAATCATCCCAGGTGTTTTTTGACAGAACATAGACTTCGCAAGTGACTTTTTTAGTTTTAATGTTGGTTACTGCAGAAAAAAACTAACCTGCAAAACCGGAAATTTTCGAATTTAAAGTCTCCTAGGTTAATAAATGTGGGCTTCACAGCAAGATTTCATTATGTGCACAACTTTGTAAATAGGAGACCCTAAAGACATTAAAGTTTTTGAAAAGCTGGGCCTTAGGAGGAAGAGAAACTATAGGTTATAGGTTTCGTGGCAATATTCACCTGACTTGCTGGTCATTGACCGTGTAGCCGTTCTTGTACTCGCAGTTGTTCTCAAACAGCTCCCAGTCGTACTGCTCGTTGCCGATCACCACTGACATCAGCTCGTGCGATCGGAACAGCTTTATTATCCTGCCACCACACACCTGTCAGATTGTAAATAAAATATCAAGTTTTTCTAAATAAAAACTATAAAATCTAAATGAATAATACTTTATTCAAATACCCAGCAAAAGCTGGGCAAAGCAATTTTGCCCGCGACTTCGTTTGCCCGTAGTTGTTAATTCCCGTTACCAGGTAGGAATTTCATGAAATCCTCTCCGGTACGTGCCGGGCCGTTTCTCTCCTCACACCTACGTCCGTTTGCCTTCTTCCAGTAACGCCCGAAGCCGAGGTCCGTGTCCGTCCCTTAGGCGCACCCTTAGTCACGTTCTTTAATTTTTTGGGTTGATAGCCTTCCGATCACCCTCGTCCGGTGAAGCTGTGAAAGCCATCAGCGGCCAACAGCATAAGGCCCGGTTTCCACCAAAGCGGAGAGGAAAGGAGATGTGTTTTGATAACCAATCAGATTACTTTATTTCTACATCTGTCTTTGAAATGTGGATACAACGAAATCTGATTGGTTATCGATACATATCTCCTCTCCTCTCCGCTTTTGTGGCTACCGGGCCTAAGGCCCGGAGAGCGAAAGGAGATGTGATTTGATAACAAATCAGATTAGTCATTTAGAAAAAAACAGTACTTAACAAAAGAGTTTTATTCATTGTGATGATTTACCTTCTGGAACCCCTGATTGAATGCTTTAAACTGGTTCTCCACTGATTTGTTCAGCAGAAAGTCGACATACAAGTCGACATATTCCTGTTTGTTCTCGTGCGTGACGGGCACGTTCTCGCCATCTTCCCTCAACGCGTGCACTTGGATCTGGTCGAACACGGACGTGTTCACGGCGAAGCATAGACTAAACACCTGGGGATATCATGATGATGAATTCACAATTTGGAAGAATTGGGAGTCTCTCTTTTCAAAATGCTATTATTGTTGTTTTACTCCTGAATTTTGAAAAGACAATCAATCAAAGTTCACCCTGCAAATTGATGTGCCCTGTCACGTGTGAGTAGAGATGAAAAGGACGGCTATACATGTAAATGCTGCTACTTTAACTGTCGCTTCAAGCAATAACTAACTGGAATAGAGAATTGTAAGCTTCTCAAATAACAAATATTTAGAATTTCACCCCATTATCACCGAATTCTTTTTGGGGTAGCTATGCATAAAATGGTTGGAAGATTTTTTTATATACTGGTTTTCAATCTTTTAAATTGTATTTTTAATCGTCATTATTATATGTATGACATAAAACGTGGTTATTTCGTTTCCTAAGCATGTTTCACTCCTGAACTTCCCATTGTCAATCAATTTACTGCACGATTATAAATGAGAATGAACACAAAGCTTACATCTTCAACGTCTTCATCCGGATATTCTAGCAAGCTCTTGAGACTGTTGGCTAGAGTCGGGTACAAATCGGACAAGTCATCCAACATCACCGACTCGCCCAATAACTTCTCGTATAAAACCAGGGGGAAGGGGACGTAAATGATTATCGAGTTGTATATTGCTAAGCCGTAAATCGCACCTAAAATGCAAAGACATAGGTCAATAAAAGCTAATGGATTACTTATGTAAGACTACCAAAACAAAGACCACTGTTCATACTGTATCATTGTTCATTTTGAGGAATACTTTGCATTAAACTTTGAATATAAACATTAAGAAACCTATGGACTCAAACAAGCGAAAACAATATTAGCGCAATAAAAGGTCGAATTTAATAAGTCATCACTCTTGTTTCTTTTGCGTTTATAGTCGGAATGGCTAGAGTGTGGCGTTCCACTTTTACAGGGCTATATCGGACACGTTATCCTCTACAGGGGTGATGGTTACAAATAAGGCGCCAGTCATTCAAATCAAACAATCTGATGCTATGCCAAGAGATAGAGACCGTGAGATGTCTTGAAAATGGTCCGTTAAATGGAAATACTCACCAATCAAATAGTACATGATGTCGTCTTCGAAGGGATTATTAGAGAACCAAATCATGTTGGTCTCCTCGCTCTGCTTGAACATGCCATACACGGGATCGAATATTTCCTTCAGCAGTAACATGAAAAACTCTTTTCTTACTCCTCCTGCATCTTCTGCCTCCTCTCCTACGAATTCTACCTGAAAATTGGGTTGAATTTAATTGTTGCCTCATAAATAACCTTCCAACTACCTTCTTAGTTTAGTCAAACATATCTTATCATAGTTTCATTTATCCTAGATAGGCTGCGTGGTTGCTTGGTGGCTTGTGGCTCGGACTCAGCAACTCGGCAGCTCAGTTTGCGCCGAGGCCATGACAGTAAGACAAACCATCCACCAATCTTTTGGCAAAATAATAAGTTGATGTTTGATACATTTTTTTGTTTGAACTAAGGCGATTTCATGAAAAAAACTAAAATATATCATAACTTTTTAACGGTTAGAAATCGGACAACTATTGATGGGGCGAGCTTAAAAGGTCAAAAATGACCCCCGCTATTTCGATTTGATCTTTACTTCCAGGGACACCCAGTATAATTTATCTACTCACCCGAAGAGGTTTTTTTAACTGAGACGTATCGTGACTACTGATCTGCGTCATTGTATCCCTCACAATATGGTTCCTCGATACTGTCAAATTAAAAAACTGATCTCCTTGATGGTAGTCGTAAGTAGGATCTGTGAAGAGTCTCGTGAAGATCTGAGTGGCGGCGCGAGTGATCGCCACTTGCATCTGGAGTTGTTGGTCTATCTTGAGGAGTAGCGATTTGCACTGGACGTCAAAGAGGAATGGGTAGTTGCACATGTGGGCTTTGGTCGACTGGAAGAATCAGAGGATACTTTTACTACAACTCAAGCTTGTCGATACAAGGTATAATGTGGATATTAAGCACATTTAAAGGAGTCCGTATTTCGAGCACTCGACTAACTCCAGCAGTCTCAAATGGACTAAAGTCGTGCCGTTCAAGGTATCATTTCGCTTGCTCGAACGCCGCGACGAGCACGCTGCTTGCTACTTTATTTATAGACTAGCTGCCCCAACCAGACTTCGTTCTGTCAGTCAAATGTTTGACAGCTGGGAACAGAGAGGTATGGGTAAAAAAGTGTTGTTTTTATTATTTACCTCGTAATTTTTAAGTTTTTTTTCTTAATGTGAAACTTCTTTGTGCCTTAACAAAAGTACAAAAAAAAACTAAGCCCAATTAGTAGAGTCGTTTAAAAGTTCTGCGCTTAGCAACACATTTGGCGATGCATTTTTATTTATATAGATAGACATGCCTCGACAGACTTCGTTCTGTCAAAAGTAATTGCACGTCGCGTCGTCGGTAAAGCAGCACATCTTGCCCGCGTTTCTCCGACTTGATTTTACGTATACTACATTTGACATATACTATTATTTTTCACTGCATGTTTTGTTCAATCACAATAAAATATAGCCCATGTCACTCCCTGATAATGTAGCTTCATGTTGGTAAAAGAATTTTCACAATCGGATCAGTAGTTCCGGAGCCTATTCAATACAAACAAACAATCAAATCTTTACTCTTTATAATATTACGTAGGGCGTTCAATGTATTCTCGGTATCGGGGTGATATACTAATGATGAGGGTAATTAAATTATCTCATTAGTTTATGACTCATTGAGGGTATAAATACAAAATTTTATTTGATTGTCGCCATTAGTATTCAAAATAACACTTCGGAAAGGCAACTACGATGACTGATACGACAATGTTGAAAAAAATCGAGCATCGTGCTGTGATGAAATTTCTCACTAAACAAGAAAAGACTCAAAAAGTTATTCACGAAGAAATGATGGCTGTTTACCAAGATTCTGCCCCTTCATTATCTACAATTCAGAAATGGTCAAGTGAATTCAAACGGGGTAGAGAGAGCATAGAAGACGACTCTCGTGCCGGTTAGTACCGCTACTGAAGAAAACGTGAAAATTGTTGAGGAACTTTTACTCGAAGATGCCCGTGTGAGAGTGAAAATATTAGCAGAAAGAACCAAGCTATCCGTGGGTCCATTCACACTATCCTTCATGACCATCTGAATTTGTCAGAGGTCAGTGCAAGATGGGTGCCGCGAATCCTCACAGCGCTTCAGAAACAAGTGCGAGTTGATTGTTGCAAGGAGTTTTTGGAGCTCTGTGGTGAAAATCCGCAAAGTATATGATCGGATTGTTACTGGTGATGAAACGTGGGTTCATCACTATGATCCTGAGAGCAAGCAGGAGTCTATGGTGAGAGTATTACTGGCGCATCTTACGCTAACACCCTGCGCAATTTAAAGGAGGCAATAAAAGAAAAAAGACGGGAAAAATTGACCGCAGGTGTATTGCTTCTGCACGACAACGCGCCTGTGCACAAGGCGCGCATTGCTAATGCTGCTGTGCGAGATTGCGGATTTGAAGAAATCAATCATCCACCCTACAGCCCGGACCTAGCCCCTAGTGATTATTTTCTCTTCCCAAATCTCAAAAAAAGAACTTCGAGGCAAGCATTTTTCCGACGATGAAGAGTTAAAGGCGGCAACTAACGATCATTTGTCAGACTAGGAAGAAAAATATTTTTTTGTTGGAGGGAATTAAAAAGTTATTTTCCAGGACAAATAAGTAAGACTTCGTTCTGAATCGGGAGGCTGGTCCTAGGGTACTACATCGAAAAATAAATTTTATTTAGAATTTTCTGCATATTCTTTCATGCTTATACCGAGAATACAACTCCCCTTGTAGTATATTAGGTTGGGGAAAGTCTTTTCGCATATAGTGTGTATGAACTTGTAATAAAATCTCTTTGGCTATACTATTTGTGTAGGTATATCGAGAGAAATGAGTAAGCAAAAACTTAGGCATGAATGATTATCATTCGTTCTGACTACGTCATTTTTTAAAGTAGTATTATATGCAATACAATTGTATTGGGATTTGACATTGTCACGTCATGTCATGTCAAATCCCAATACTATTGTTTCACGCGAACGATAACGTAAGTTTAAAGTGGCAACTCGTGGTAGACGTAGATACAGGTTATTGTACTTTTACGATATTTTTGGAAAACATGAAGTAAAAGTAATTAGCTAATATAATGTCCCACTGCTGGGCAAAGGCCTTCATCATTGAAATCAAGTCATCGCTACATACAATGGCCCTTCCATTGTAGCCATGACTTGATTTCAATTATACATATTGGCTTAATCACCACGCTTGCCAAATGAGGGTTGGTGATCACAAACCCGGGCTATGTTCCGAAAATCCGAAAACACACTTTGCCCGACCTGGAGATGAACCCGGGACCTCCGGGATTCGGGCCGAGCTCTAAAAACACTCGACCAAGGAGGCGTTAAGAAAACCTAAATAAAAGTTACCGATAACAGTGGGATTTAACAAAAACTATTTAAAAAAAAAAACAAAAAAACAGCCTGACAAGTTTTTTGGCCGCTTACCTTTTTTAGCGCAATAAATGATACCACTTAATATTCCACGGATCACACCCCTTCATGGGGGTGTTAAAAAATAAAATACACAATAAAGTGCCGGCGAAGTTCGCGTACAAACGGACCGTCGGTTTATCTCTGTTTTAGAGTAGGACATTTCTTATTGTTGCCAACACCGGGTCCGGCGGCCAGCTGCGGGGTAGGGTTGCCAAACCACTCAGGTTAAACTAGCCTTCACAAGTTCAAAAATAACATCTAACTATTTAACTAAAGTTTTGCCACGTGATAAGACAGGCATGAAATAAACAGGACAAGACATCGAATGGGTTAATTCAGATAATATTCAGAGGTGAGTAGTCCTAGAGAAAGATGACGAGACTTTCAAATCAAATAACTCGCAATATATGTTTATAACACAGAAACATCAAGTATTTTTCTTACTATCAAATAAAATGCCATATAAAATCTCAAACTTTGTTTCCAATCATTTCACGCATATTGTAATAATATAAAAAAGTGTGGTTTCAATTTAGAACGATGTTCTCTATCTATACAAAAGTTTATAAATAAAAGAAAAAGACGGGAAAAATTGACCGCAGGTGTATTGCTTCTGCACGACAACGCGCCTGTGCACAAGGCGCGCATTGCTAATGCTGCTGTGCGAGATTGCGGATTTGAAGAAATCAATCATCCACCCTACAGCCCGGACCTAGCCCCTAGTGATTATTTTCTCTTCCCAAATCTCAAAAAAAGAACTTCGAGGCAAGCATTTTTCCGACGATGAAGAGTTAAAGGCGGCAACTAACGATCATTTGTCAGACTAGGAAGAAAAATATTTTTTTGTTGGAGGGAATTAAAAAGTTATTTTCCAGGACAAATAAGTAAGACTTCGTTCTGAATCGGGAGGCTGGTCCTAGGGTACTACATCGAAAAATAAATTTTATTTAGAATTTTCTGCATATTCTTTCATGCTTATACCGAGAATACAACTCCCCTTGTAGTATATTAGGTTGGGGAAAAAGTCTTTTCGCATATAGTATGTATGAACTTGTAATAAAATCTCTTTGGCTATACTATTTGTATCTGGCTGGTTTTGGTATCATTAGAAGTTTATACAAATTAAAGAAAAGAATTACAAATTCAAATCAGGATAATGTGTGATATTCATTTGTTTTTCTTACTGTCAAGATGAGGGAATCTAATGAAGAAATTCGATACATTTGAACGTTTTACTACAAAAAAGGTACGAATGCAACGCAAGCCGTGAAAAAAATTTGCGATGTTTACGGACCTATTGCAGTGTCTGTCAGAGTAGTAGCGTTTTCAATCCGGAAATTTTGATGTCAAAGATGCACGTCGCTGTGGTCGCCCTATTTTGGATAAAACGGATGCTAATTTTTAAAAAGTGGAGCAAGATAGGCATATCAGTAGTTACGAGGTAGCTAAAGAACTGGGAATTGGACACAAAACAGTTTTGGCGCATTTGAAAAAAACTGGGTACACAAAAAAGCTCGATATTTGGGTCCCTCACGAGCTCACTGAAAGAAACCTAATGAACCGTGTACTCATTTGTGATGTTTTATTACGACGTAATGAAACCGAACCATTTTTGAAGAAGCTGATAACTGGTGATGAAAAGTGGATTACGTACGACAAGAACGTGCAAAAAAGGTCGTGGTCAAAGGCCGGTCAGGCTTCACATACTGTGGCGAAACCCGTGTTAACTCGCAACAAGGTGATGCAATGTGTCTGGTGGGATTGGAAGGGCATTATTCATTATGAGCTGTTACCACCAGGCAGGACCATCGATTCTGAACTCTACTGCGAACAACTGATGAGATTAAAGCAAGAAGTTGAAAGCGGCCGGAATTAATCAACAGAAAGGGTGTGATTTTCATCATGGTAACGCTAGACCTCACACATCTTTAGCCACTCAGCACAAATTAAGAGAGTTTGGCTGGGAGGTGTTGATGCATCCGCCGTATAGTCCTGACCTTGCACCTTCAGTTTTCCACCTGTTTCGGTCTCTTCAGAATTATTTAGGCAGTGTCAGGTTAACATCACGAGAGGACTAAAACCACTTGTCGCGGTATTTTGATCAGAAGCCTCAAAATTCCTATAGCAATGGGATCATGTCCCTATCTGCAAGATGGCAAAAAGTAATCGAACAAAATGGCACCTACATACTTTAGTTAAATAAAAATAAACTACACTTGCGTGCAAAAAAAACGACCCACTCCGTAGGGCTCGATTCGGGACACAATGAGTGAATATTGAGATTAGGTAAACAAAAACTGTTAATGCAATTTGAAGGTATGTTTCAAAAACGTTGTTTTACATACCTTACACTTGACCAACAAAATGTTGTTGATGGTAGTGACTCGTTTATTCAGACAACCTTCATTTCTCATTTTTAATAACGTAATCTCACTGAAATTACCTTGCGTTAAAAGTTAATCAAACGATGTTTTTTTTATTTTTTTTTATTTCAATTGAGTTAGTGTACATTAGGACCGAGTTAAATTGTTTCTACTCTTTGTGAAAATGGACACTACTCCCTCTGAGTGCGCTCAAGTTGTGGCACTGATCCAGGGTGGATTAAGTCAGCGCGTTGTGGCCAGACGTCTTCACCTTAGTCGATCAGCGGTTAGACGAGTGTACCGAAGGTTTTTAGAGACTGGGTGCTTCAACAGACGATCAGGATCAGGAAGAAATCGGGCTACATCAGAGCGAGATGACCGATTTATGGTGTCAACAAGTTTACGAAATCGTCATTTGACTGGTGTTCAGGTGCAGCAGCGACTTCGTAATGTTCGTGGTGTAGCGGTTAGTGAGTGGACTGTTCGGAGGAGACTTGCAGAAAGAGGACTACATCCTCACAAACCTGCTAATGGTCCAAAATTAACCCCGGTGCATCGCCAAGCGCGACTTCGTTTTGCTCGTGCTCACGTTGATTGGACACTCGAACAATGGAGACCCGTATTGTTCTCAGATGAGTGTAAAATTAATCTTAATGGAAACGATGGGCGTCGGAAAGTGTACCGAAGAGAGGGAGAACGATTTGCCCAGGCTTGTGTTGAAGAACGTGGAGCTTTTGGTGGTTGTTCATGGACAGTTTGTGGCGGAATTTTGCTAGAAGGAAAAACTGATCTTCACTTCGTGTCTGGGCCTCGTTTAGGCAGTCTGAATGCACAACGATACGTTCAGGAGGTGCTAGAACAATATGTCATACCATACGCCGGATTTGTAGGTGAAGGTTTTACGCTAATGCAGGACAATGCCCGACCACATACGGCCGCGATCGTTTTCCAGTACCTGCGCGAGGTGGAAATTCCTGTCATGGACTGGCCAGCAAGGAGCCCCGACCTTAATCCCATTGAACATCTATGGGATGAGCTGAAAAGAAGGGTCAGGGCTAGAAATCAGCCCCCAGAAACCATCCAGGAACTAAAGGTGGCTATTCAAGAGGAGTGGGAGGGTATACCACAAGAATTCATAAAAACATTAATCAGGTCTATGAAAAACAGAATGGAAGCTGCAATAAGAGCCCGTGGTGGGAATACAAGCTACTAAATAAAGTTTTTTTTTGCAAATTGTTAATTTTTACCTTCAAAATTAATCATTAAAAAATTGAAATTCTTGCTGTTTTTGTTTTTTAGTCTGTAAAACCACTAAACCAAAATCTGTTACAGTCAAAGCTGGTTAAATGTAACCTTAGACTGTTATTTAACGAGCAGGGTTAAAAGTTATTATTAATTACTTGTAGTTTTTCATTAATAATGTTCTGAACCAGAGCGTACGGGCTGGGTCGATTTTATTGCACGCAAGTGTATATTAAAAAAAAAACAATTTTCTTTAAAAATGCGATGTTTTTTTTTCCCCAACATACATACATACATACATAACATCACGCTTTTTTCCCAACGGGGTAGGCAGAGACCACATCTTTCCACTTGCTACGTACCTGACACACCTCTTGCGCTTCTTCCACTCTCATTAATCCTTTCATACATGCTCGTCGATTATGGGTACTCCTGACCTGACCTTTTCTGAGCACGTCTTAGACTTGTCCTAAGTACGTCCGTCTAGGCCTTCCCCTTTCAACAGCTCCATCCACCCTCGCCTTGTAAATTCGTTTCGTTAATCGCCTTTCATCCATCCTTTCCATATGTCCAAACCATCTTAGCATTCCCATCTCAATTTTTGTGACAACATCCTCTTTCACACCACATCGCTCTCTTATTATGCTATTCCTTACTTTATCACTCAATATCACTCCTGCCAAACTTCGCAATTGTCTAATTTCCACTGCATTTAT
The DNA here is from genome assembly GCA_947369235.1 of Udea olivalis. Taxonomy (NCBI): domain Eukaryota; kingdom Metazoa; phylum Arthropoda; class Insecta; order Lepidoptera; family Crambidae; genus Udea; species Udea olivalis. Next base: position 7,492,545 of record OX376347.1, read on the forward strand.
CCTACTTTCATCCTTCTTTTGCCATTCCCAACTCTCACTTCCGTACATAAGCGTCAGCACTAACACCCCCGCATGAACAGCCAGTCGCGCCTTCTCTGACACCTTCTGGCTGTTCATAAAGGCATGCAGCGCTCCATTTAACATATTCCCTGCATTCACTCTTCTATCAATATCACCCTAATGCCTTCCATCACTCGTGAACCTAGTCCCCACATACACAAATTCTTTCACTTGTTCTACCTTTTCACCACCAATTAAAACATCACATTCTGTCATATCCTCATCTCTTTCAAAAACCATGGTTTTTGTCTTACTTACGTTCACTTTCATACCTCTCGCTTCTAACGACGCATTCATTAATGTTACCATTACCTGCAACTCGTCGGCTGACAACGCCAGTATGACTTGGTCATCAGCGTAGAGAAGGCATTTAACAAGCAACCCATCCATTCTCAGTCCATAATCACTGTCTTTCAGATCTGTCAAACATTCATCCATGAATAGGTTGAACAGCCATGGGGACGCTACACAACCCTGTCTAACCCCTTTATGGATGTCAAACCAGTCAGTGTACGCCCCGTTTATTCTGACGCAAGCACTGGAACACTCATAAAGAGATTTCAGCGCTCGTATCAGACAGCTGCTCACTCCATGCGCGGATAAAGACAACCACAACTCATTCCTTTTCACCCGATCATAGGCTTTTTCCAAATCCAAGAAAACAAACAAAACCAAACATTTTTCCGCTACGCATCGCAAGGAAAATACCTGATCCGTACATCCCATTCCCTTTCTGAATCCCGCTAGCGCATCCCAAACCTTTTATTCCGTCTCTTTCACAACCCTATTAATCAACACCTTAGCATACAGTTTGCCGACAACACTGAGAAGGCTGATTCCGCGGTAATTTTTGAAGTCCTGCTGTGAACCTTTCCCTTTGAAGAGCGGCACGATCACAGCCTTGCACCAATCTTCTGGTACCCGGCCGGCCCTCCAACACAAATTAAAAAGGCGGTACAACTGACTAGCAGCTATGCCTCGCCCGGCCCTCAGCATCTCAACAGACACTCTATCATACCCTGCAGCCTTACCAGCTTTCATACTTCTTAACGCTGTCACTATCTCATCCATACGAATCTCACCCTCACTTCGATTTTCTTCCATGTATGGCTCAGCTATTTCTGCCAAAGCATCATCTCATTCAAACAAACTTTCGAAGTACTCTTTCCATCTCCCTAAGATACACTCTTCCTCTTTTAAAATCCTTTCATCATCGCCTCTGATTTTCGTAAGCTCTGCTACGGTCGATGCTCCCCTAGCAAAACGTACTGACTTCCAGAAAAACTTGACATTTGTCCGAAAATCTTCAGTAAGCCTCTTATCATACTCATCCTTTTGTTCTTCCTTACGTTTGTGTAATATATTATACAAAATGTGGGTATACATATATTTAGTGTTACTAGAATGTTCTGAATGTTTTTGTCTCGCAATAAATGTACTACCGTGAAGACGTCTTTCTCTGATCTCCTAGTAATCAACCCTGTGACTCCAGACTCTTTAGTGGCGACGATTCTGAACCTATTGCGTGTGTGATAAGGCGGCTAAAGTGAATTACGGCACTTAAAATAATGTCGATCGGGAGAATTGCAGAATTTAACGTTCAGTAGGACAACTGGGCGTTATACGTGGAACGTTTAGAACAGTATTTCATAGCTAATAAAATACCCAGTGAACTACATGTACCTACCTTAATAACGGTGATGGGGACAGATTGCTATGAGTTATTAGTGAACTTGTGTACGCCAGAGAAACCAACGGCTAAAACGTTCGAGCAGTTGTCGAATGTTCTCGAACGTCACCTGCAACCGAAGCAGAGTGTTTTGGCAGAGCGATATAAATTTCGACATAGGAAACAAGATGCTGGAGAATCTATAGCGGAATATGCAGTTGCGTTGAAAAAAAATTCGAAATACTGTGAATTTGGCCAGTGGTTACAAGACAGCCTAAGAGATCAATTGGTATGTGGCATTACGAGCGAGACCATTAGACAACGCCTGTTTGCAGACGACAAGCTGGACTACGTCAGGGCGTATAATTTGGCTGTGAGCATGGAAGCAGCAGAGAAGGATGCGGCCGTGGTCGAAGGTCGCGCAGAGGTCATGAGAGCGAGTAACGCTGTGGAGTGTCAGGCCATGGCGGGAGCGAAGCCGGTGCTGGGCACAAATCCGCGAGTAGCCCGGGGCGGCGGCAAGAACCAGGGGCCTGCAGGCCGCCAGGCGTGAAGGAGCAAACGCCAGTGTACAGCCTGTGGAGGCGCACATGATGTCAACCGTTGTAGGTTCACGAGCTACACCTGCAGGTTATGCAACCGCCAGGGTCACCTGAGGCGTGTGTGTTCAAACCAGAGCCAGCAACATTGTGTGGAAGTGGCGAAACCATCGCCAGTGTTTATGACAGAGGACAGTTACAGTGACGGAAGTGAGGAGGTAAATAATATCACTTGTTTAAATCAGCTGAGTGTTATGCAATGTAAGCCGATAGTTTTAACAATGAATGTAGACAACAAAAATATTAAAATGGAATGTGATACGGGCAGTGCAGTGTCATGTATTAGTAACCATTTATATCTGAGTAAGTTTAGTCATTTAAAACTTCAAAAATGCCCGTTATTGCTAAGGTATTATACTGGCGAGTTAGTAAAGCCGGTCGGTCTTATACGTCCGCTTGTAAAATATAAGGATAAATGTAAACATTTGGATTTATATGTCATAGAAAATGGAAAAACCGTGTTATTAGGTCGACAGTGGATTTTTGAACTCGACATAACGATCCCAAGTAAACCATTTTGCACTACGCATTTAAATTTAGTGGGTGAAGCAGGTTTTAACACAGACATGTTTAGTTCCAGATATTGTAAGGTGTTTGCGGATGGCTTGGGATGCTTTACTGGTGGAAGGGTGAGCATCCACTTGCGGGAGGGCGCGCGGCCGGTGTTCATGCGCGCGCGACCGCTTGCGTACGCGCTCCGCGAGCCTGTGGAGCGCGCGCTCGACCAGCTGGTCAGCGACGGCATCCTCACACCATTTGAGCGCTCTGATTGGGCCACGCCGATAGTACCGGTTATGAAGAAAGACGGTAACATTAGGATATGCGCTGATTATAAAATACCTTTGAATAAAGTAATCGAAATTGACCGTTATCCGTTACCGAGAGTAGAGGATTTGTTAATGAGGCTTAATGGGGGTGAAAACTTTTCCAAAATTGACCTTTCACAGGCTTGAGCTCAATTCGAGTTAGATGACTCATCTCAGTACACTGTCATTAATACGCACAAAGGGCTTTTTTCGGTACAACAGGTTAGTCTATGGGTTGGCTTCAAGTCCGGGTATTTTCCAAAGGAAATTAGAGGGTCTTTTTGCTGATCTACCACAGGTAGGGGTTTTCTTGGATGATATAATTATTACGGGCCTACTGACGAAATCCACATACAAAATTTACATAAAGTGTTTAGCCGGTTGCAATCTTTAGGGTTGAAAGTAAAAAAAGAAAAATGAGAATTTTTTTGTAAGTCTATAACGTATCTTGGCCATGTTAACAGGGGGTGCATACGTGCCCAGATAAGATCATAGCGATAGTAAATACGCCACCACCTACTAATGTATCTGAGTTGAGGGCATTTATAGGAATGATTATGTATTATGGGAAATTTGTAAAAAAGGTTAGCACAATTTTAGCCCCATTGTACAAACTGTTACAAGTAGGTGTTTCATTTAATTGGAGTAAGGAATGTCAGGAAGCTTTCTCTAGGATCAAAGGTTCACTCAGTTCAAGCGAAGTGTTAGTGCATTACTCGCCGGCGCTGCCGCTAGTGCTGACTGCGGACGCCAGCAGCGTGGGCGTGGGGGCAGTCATCTCGCACGTGACGCCGGAGGGCGAGCGCCCCATCGCCTATGCGTCGCGGTCACTCACCAAGGCGGAGCGCATGTACTCACAGATTGACAGGGAGGCCCTCGGTATTGTCTTTGGTGTTCGTAAGTTTCACCGATATTTATATGGTCGTAAGTTTACCCTTAGGACGGATCATAAGCCTTTAACTTACATTCTCGGGGATAAAGTCGCTAGCGCGTTCGTATGTGTGGTAGCCGGGCATCGACGCGCAACGGAGGCGGCTTGTAAGCACTGCGATACATGCGCGGCGGAGGCGAGCGAGCCGGCGCGTGCGCCGCCCCAGCCCTGGCCATATCATCCAAAACCATGGTCTAGGATACATATTGACTTCCTCGGGCCTTTCAAAGGGAAAACGTTCCTGGTGCTTATCGATGCAAGCACTAAATGGCTAGAGATTTTTGAAATACCTAGGACTAATGCGGCTGCCGTTATTAAGGTACTTCGTTGTACCTTCGCTAGGTTTGCCAACCGAGGTAGTTTCTGATCAGGGCCCACCATTTTCTAGTCAGGAATTTAGTAACTTTTTAAAAATCAATGGTATTTTACAATCGTTCTCGCCTACATATCATCCTGCATCCAATGGAGCTCCTGAGAACGCAGTTAAGCTATGTAAACGGGCCATTAAGAAGGCATATAGGGATTCTGTAGATGTAGATAGCGCGATACAAACATTTTTGTTGAGCTATCGTAATAGTATACATAGTAGTACAGGGGATAGTCCGGCCATGTTGTTACAGCGCCGCAATCTGCGATCGCGCTTGGACTTATTGCGCAGTGGGCACGCTTTAGAACAGTCTGTACATGAGGCCCAGAGGAAACAGGTTCAATACGCACCGGGTGGGTCTTCTGTGCGCAAGTTTAGCTCTGGGGAAGAAGTATGGGCCAGAGATTTTAGTGGTAGCAGTAAATGGTCGAAAGGTACGGTTGTTGAGGGTTTAGGTTCCCGTAGATACTTACTCGGTACGGAAAACGGTCAAATGGTACAGAAACATACAGATCAAATCAGACGTAGATCGAGACTATCGTGCGTGCCTTGTCCGAGTGACGAGGTGGTGGCCGCGGAAACGGCACAAGCAGAGAGCGATATAATAGATGCGCAACCGCTGGCCCGGCCTAGCTCCTCGGAAGTGGGTGCCTCAGTGGTCAGTGGGACTCCTGTGGAGGATAACAGCCGAACTGTCCGCTCACCAACGCCTCCCAAGCGAATCCGTAAACCAGTAATTAGGTTCGGGATAGATTAAGGTCTTTATAATAGCTGTTAATAAAAGTTTCATAGTTGTAATAAATTGTAGTTGCTAAATTAAGTAGAGAGGTGTAATATATTATACAAAATGTGGGTATACATATATTCAGTGTTACTAGAATGTTCTGAATGGCGATGGTTTTTGTCTCGCAATAAATGTACTACCGTGAAGACGTCTTTCTCTGATCTCCTAGTAATCAACCCTGTGACTCCAGACTCTTTAGTTTGTCCACTACATCCTACACAATTCCTTTCAATCTTTTATACTCCTTTTTCGCTTCAACCACATCTCCATCTGTAGTCTTTTGCATCCTTTGATTAGCTCTTATAGCTAACCAATCCAACCACGCGTTCTTCTTCTCATCTACTGCCACCTGCACACTCTTGTCATCTACCTATTCTTTATCTTACCACCTTTCCTTCTTCTCGTAGTTCCACAAATACTCAAAGCCGTACTCACTAATCCATCTTTAACACAATCCCACAGATATTCAATCTCTTGCAGCTTTTGACGCCACTTATCAAAGAGACCACTCATTCGTGCTAGCACCAGGAAGTGGTCTGTGTCGACGCCAACCCCGCGATACACCCGGGTGTCCAGAACATTCCCCCTCAATCGTTCATCCACAATCATATAGTCAATCATGCTCCTCGACCCCCCTTCTTCTCTTGTGTACATATGAATCCTTTTATGTTCAAACATGGTATTCATCACACACACATTTCATTCCATGCAAATCCCTAATAAGCTCCTACCATTGTCATTTACTCTGTCGTCACCATGTACACCAAGAACCTTTTCATACGCGTCTCGCTTTCTACCTACCCACCCATTAAAGTCTCCTCCTAACCTATTAGATTAAAATAAATTTAATTAGCACAACTTGAGATACTGCTGGCCGGAAGCTGATCAGGTGCTGAGCCGTTGAATAACACATCATATTACATAACATTTAATAGTAGCAAATAAAAGTACTTACAGTGTGATCAGATAGCCAGCTGATGTAATCCGTAGAAATATCCAGATAGCTGCATAGATCCTCTATGTAAAAACATTCGGCTGAGATCTTCGGCTTCTTAGGATTTGTGAAGTTAATTTTATTGAGTGACGACAGTGTATTTAATATTTGAACAATACTATGAGTGAAACAAACTCTCTGAAACATTTGTAAAAGTTATTAAATTTCTTAATAGAAATTCAATAATGTTTTTTTTGGTTTGACTTTGGAGCAGAAACAGCAAAACTAAATTCTGCTGAATTTACCGTATTCGCCCGCAATGTGCCCGGCTGCATCAATTCGTAAACAACAGCACTTTTGAATATGTCGACCAGCATTTCGAAGTACTCTGGAGATTGCGCCTCCCACCACAAGTTCACTATCCTTTGAGGATGTGTTGACAAATTGTTGTACGCTTCCGCGAAAGGTCCCTGAAAGCGAAGGAAAATATAACCTTTGCTACTATCGATAATCCTGCGAGTTGTACGTATTGCGCGGAATAAATTAGTTAAAACTTTTTTACAGGGCTCTAATACAGCAAACGATCAAATAAAATCACTACCAGAAAATATCTTAATGCTTGTCTTTATAAAGATGCTGCTTCCGATAGAGAGAGAACATAGCTTAGGTTTGTGATGCCAATTCCAATTCATCATGGTAATAGGCTTTACCATGATAGCCTTAGCAGGATTTCCAGTTACGTCCTATCAAATGGTAGAAGCAGTTTCATAGCAGATTGTACTCTAAAAACAGTATAACTAACCTGTAACTCTGGATGTCTTCTTGGATTTCTCATTTCGTGATAAAGAGGCAGGACAAGAAACATTCTTAGTGATTCCGCATCGGGAGGAGACGGTTTAATTTTTTTTATTATATTCTCGTTTAGGTGACTAAATATCTATAACAAAAATGGACACATGAGTTAAGCTTTCATTTTATGTTCGACGCAAAAAGTATGACAACTAGCAGGTCTTTTGATCCTTCATTAGCATCAGATACGCAAGTGATGCATCCATAAGAGGGTTTGCTTTTTGCGTTTGGGGTAGATCGTCGCATTTTTTTAAGGTTTTTATGATTATTTAGCTGTTTCCAAATTAGGTATAAATTATCTCTCTATTATTGAATGCATATTTTATTTTAATATTTATAATAACTTTAAATGTGTACAGTAAATTTTTAAGTGTTTTATAATTTAAAAAAAAAACTGTTTTTTATTTAATTTGGCAAATAATTGGCGACTAACTAATTTTAGACAATTCAATGTGTTTTTAAATAGTATTATGCACACAATAATAGAGCAAAGTTTTATTTCAATTCAATGAAATAATCACGAAAATCTTACAAAAATGCAACCACCCCCAGCTAACGCTTTTGAGGATTTTTTAAACCATAAATATTTTTTTTATCTAATAGTTTTATTTGATTTAGTTTTCTGTAATAGTCGTGTCGTTTTGCTACTACCTCGTCGTTAGACATCTTTGTATATAATAGTTCAGCGAACTCACCAATTCCTTTATAGAAGTGTTCTCAAATCTGCTGATGAGAGTGAAGGCTTCCTCCGCGCTCTTGAGGTCGACTCCGGACTTCTTCGTGTTGCAGCCGAAGTGGGCGTTGTGGGGCAACAAAAATGAACCATTTACGCACGCAATTGAACCGAACACTGTCTCGAGGTACGCCAATAAGTCCTGCAGAATTATAATATCTTATTAATATATCATATCTCTAACACTTATTTTTTGTTTTATAACCTGTCATTATCTTAAAATTATTAAAAACTCTTTTCAGATAATGATTGACTTATTTAATAAATCATACTCTGTAAAAGTATTTGATTGATAAAGACCAATAATGGTAAAATCGTAATCTAATGCAAAAAATACACTTAATTCACATAACAGCTTTGTAGCTCTAATTTTATTTTCAAAATAATATTTATGTATGCTTATACATAATTACAAAAATTCCGATTATGAAATCCGTAATTTTCACATAAAAAATTAAGAAAAGTTAGTGATTTTAATTTTAATACTTATCCCAGCATTGTTGACATCCGTTTCCTGGGCCTTATTACAATCGCTTAATATCCAGTCAAGTTAATTCCCTTATAATGATAAGCAAGCCGTAAGGAAACAAGACACAAAGGACTGTACTCATTGGTAAATGTAGTAAAATATTTCCGACTTACCTGATTTACCACATCATCGTCTTTGAACACTTCACAAGCCATCAGATTGGACATTGTGAGAGTGAGAATCTGTTTCGAGTGGTCCGGCACGCGGAAGTCAGTTGAGCATCTGTCGGTGTTGGTGAGGAGGAAGCTGTGGTCTCCCCCGGCGAACACTTTGATTGGGCCGCTGAAGATGTCCGGGGAGAACTGTAGACAAACTAGTGGTTGTAGGATGTGCAAAGGAACAGGGGAAAATAAGTGTACATGTAGAAAAAAAGGCGTCAGCAAAGTTGTTTCGTAAAAACAGAAATTAAGTAGATGTACGTCAGAGGCCACTTCTCCTGACGTACCCACTGGTTGAGGACCGGCCGTATTGCGTGTATCCATAGCGCGGGTCGGCCAGGTCCTCTGCCCACCTCTGCATGAGCACCTCCTGCGCTCTCCTCCGAACCCTTTCCACCACATCCTGGAAGGGGCGCTCGCCTTGGGCGACTGGTCTGCAATTTAAGATATCATTCGTAGCAGTGCAGACATAAGCCTCCCCATGAATTCATACATGTTGGAAGTTGTTGCCATGATAAATCTGTTACGCCCGCTGTTATATAGGTGAGTGTAATTTTATATTCTACATTTGCTATCATATAGGTACATAATTTAAATTACAGTCAACATGAGACAATGTATAGTATATTTTATATCGAGGGACTAAACGAAGCCATAATATAACAGAGGTGGTTTGACTCCCGAACGCGCGAGGGAGTCAATGAAACCGAGGGTATATTAAGTTGGCGTTTAGACTCGAGGTGCAAAACTGTACTTTTCCCTTTGAGTGCGAAAAAATAATCAATTTAATACAAAAACATTTAAAACCGAACCAATTTACACTCGACAAAAGTTCTGAAATTATCGGGATCAGTTTTTTCTTCTGAACTGAACCAGTCACAGATTAACAATTTAAAAGACATAGCAGCGCCACCTTCTTTGCGGACAAACCATGGAACTAAAACTCTGAACATTTTCGCAATGAAATTGGTCCACACTCCACAGATAATAGTATATTTTTACTGGCTGACTGAGTTTGTCTATGTCACATGAAGGAAATTAAAAAACTAATTACTTTTTACTCCCTAGACACTAAAGTGGTCACTTTAGTCCCGCTTCGTAAGGCAATTTTGGCGTACTTTTAGAGCATGAGAAGTGAAAACTTAATTTATGGGTTTGAATGGCTCCCCTAGTCATTTCAAACCAATTTTTCAGGGAAAATAAAGTTATCTTACAAAGTAACTATTTGTTAAACAGAATTATAAAGTGAAAAGTGCAAAGAATGGTTAGTAACTGCATTCAAACTTATTACGCCTAAGATTATTCTAATTATAAATAAAGTGTATGTAGGTAAAAGAAATAAAAACTACAGCTAAATCTTTACTGAGATTATGCTAAGATAAAAACAATCTCCAATCTACCAAACACTTATCAAGTCAACGTATTTATGAGAAACAACCATGATATTACAAAAAAAGATGCTGCACTAACACTGTTTCAAACATAATCACTCAACGTAAAATGACTGTACGAAGCCTTGTCAATCTTACCAGACAATGTTGTCAAGCCGGTAATCATTTTTAACAGAGTTCAGCGGCCAGCACTTTTTTGTAATGATACTGCAATTATTTTTGATCACATAACAGTTATTTTACTGAAAATTATTATAAGTTAGACTCAACATTTTGTTTAGATGGGCCTGCGCCGGTGGTGCGACCTGCCGCGGAAACATCGGACCTCGCTTTCTTCTTAGGCTGAGAGCACATAACAGAACTGCGCTGCATTAATTTGCACTAGGGAACTCTGAAAAACTACCCAGGTACAACTGGATGATACGAATTCAAGATGAAAAAATATCAATTTATCACAAGCTCTCACATAAAGCAAACTAGATAGTTCTGGATCACAATAAGAGATAGGTAAGTGCTTTATTTAGTATATGCTATAAATTATTGTCAACTAAATCTCCTAATGCTGCTTGTAAACTAACTGTGCTGTTTAAGAAGTAATAAACCAAATGAAGTAAAAACTTAGCATACACACAATCATCGTTTTTAACAACTGTTATCAATAAATAAAAAATAGCCTTACTAACCTTACATGTACTTATTACCTTCAGTGAACAATATGTAACCAATTAGAAACATAATTGATTGGCAATGCTTAAAACTAATAACTAGTGTAACACAACAAACAAAATGTATTCCAAAAAAACTATTACTATTTCTACACTACAGCAATATTAGGGTACGAGTAAGCTACCTTGCTTGGGCCTGGATTTTCAGTCTGCGTGAAAAAAAAAAATTGACATTAGAAATTCAGTTAAATATTTTATCATTTAATAGAATTATCCATGATTCACAAAAAAGGACAGTTCAGATTACCCGAATCTAGAACTCTAGTACTCTTAGTAGTGTAATTCACTACTAAGAGTACTTGGACACATTTGAAGAAGAAAAGTTTAAATTTTAGCTATGCCTGTAAACTTTACTTCAAGTAAGAAATGTACTATTAATCGTTTTATTCATTATTCAACACTAGCTTCTGCCCGCGAATTGGTCCGCGTGGAATGGTGATATATAGACTAATAGCTTTCCGCCCGCGGCTTCGCCCGCGTGAACTTCATTTTTCTTTCCCGCTTTTCTGTTGAAATTTTTCCTAAATTTTCTTTGCTATAAACCTCACGGAGCCCGAGACCTTTCCAACGAATGCAAAACCGTGGAAATCGGTTCGTGCGTTCTGGAGTTATAGCGTCAGGAAGGAAAACCCGACTTATTTTTATATAATAGAAGATAGATATATAGCCTTCGTTGATAAATAGGCTATACAATCACCAAAAAAGAAAATGAGGAGCATATTTTGGCCCTGACCAAACTCTTGTGCAACCCGGACTCAGTTTCCAGCAGTAATGATGGCCATACTGTTATTCAGTCAGAATGTGATTCCTCTCTTCTTAACACCCTTACTTCACAATCAGCCACCAACATTTCCATCTCTGATACCTGCCCTGTCAGTAACACTGATAAAAATCCAGGTTGTAACATTGTAATGTTTAGTGACGACATTGGAAAAAGTATAGGCCACATTTTGTATAATAGTTTTGGAAAGTCAGTTATAAATCACTGTTCACCGGGTGCCTCATACTGTGATATCATTCAGAAAATTGCTGAATATAGTTTCAGCCCCAATTCAACCCTTATTATTTTAATTGCAAACAGAGGTACTGTGAACAAGAACCAAATGAAAATACATTGCAATACTTTATGTTCATTAGTTAATGTCAGTAAAATTGTGATGTTCACATTGCCTTACAGTAGGGGTCTGTCACAAGCAGAAAATGAAAAAAGACATAGAATCAATTTGACATTTGATACTGTGACATTTTCAAATAATTTAATAAATCTCATTGACATTAATCCTATTATTAATAATAATATGTACCTGACAAAAGGTAGATTTCATTTATCTAATTATTATAAACGACAGATAGCTATGTCGCTATCTTATTTTTTTAACATTTCAGCCAATTATTTGGCTAAACGCTCTGCTTTTATTGAGCAGAATGATACCATTGTACCACAGACTTTGGAACTTGTTCCAAATAATTTAAATTAGATTCAGAGACAATAGAGGTAAACTCTTGCACATTGTTGACAAAAGAGAAGCCCCAAAATAATTTTATAAACTTTGTGCATCAAAACATGCAAGGCTTCTCTGGCAAAGAATTAGAAGTAGGTTTATTTTTAGACTGTATGGATATACATGTCTTATGTTTAACTGAACACTGGCTGAAAAAAAATGAATGCATGATTAGCATTGATAATTATAGTATCATTAGTTCGTTCTTGAGAAGTTCCTCTATTCGCGGTGGGTCACTGATATTAATTCACAATAAGTTTAAATCTAGAGAGCGTAAAGACATAGTAGCACTCTCAATTGAGCGAACTATTGAACTTGCATGCGCAGAGTTAGAGCAGATTATTATTGTGTGTGTGTATAGACCCCCTTCTGCTGATTATTGTCAGTTCGAAGAGACCATGGAAGAAGTACTGAAAAAGGTTTGTAAATCAAACAAGAAGGTGGTTGTATGTGGGGATTTTAATGTTAACATTTTAGATTCTTCTCAGACCTCTGTAAGATTTTTAAATCTTTTTAAATCATTTGATTTACTTAATCTTTTTGATCAACCAACCAGGATCACCGAGTTAACAGCCACCTGCTTAGACAATATTTTTTGTGAAAATATCTCTATTGAGAAATCAATTATAAACTGTTTGAAATCAGATCACTGTGGTCTATTGACCAAATTTGAGCACCGTCATGTCTCTCAATCAGTGGATATTAGTTATAGACCAGTTACCAAGAGTCGAGTAAAAAAGTTTCAAACGAATATAAATAAAAATATTTCTAACCTACTGCCCCAAGGTCATCATAACATAGATGATCAGTATAGGCATCTCTTTGAGATAATATTGCATGAACATAACCATATTTTTCCTAAGAAAAAAAAAAAAAAAAAAAAAAATATCCCCTGGACATTATTCCACACAGCGCCATCTAGCCCCAAAGTAAGCTAATTAAAGCTTGTGTTATGGGATACTAGACAACGGATAAACATACTTAAATACACTTTTCTTTTGTAAATACATACTTATTATACATAGTAGACACCCAGACCAGTACAAACAGACATGTTCATGCACACAAATGTTTGTACTGTGCGGGGATCGAACCCGCGACCTCTGGTGTAGTAGCCAACTTCTTAACCATTACACCAAGTCGGTCGTCAAGAAGAAAGTAACTGTTGATAATTTTAAGTTTAAATTTAGTGATTGGGCCACTCCAGGCATCCATAAAAGTAGAAATAAATTATACGAATTATATGGATTAAAAGCTAACTCAAACTGTCAAAAACTAGTTGAGCATGTTAAATTATATTCAAAAACATTCAAGAAATCATGTCATATTGCAAAGTCCATTTTTTTGAGAGACAAAATAAAACTGGCTAAAAATAAAATCAAAGCCACTTGGAACATAATTAATAAAGAAACCTGTAAATCTAAACCTCGCGATCACTCATTCTCTCTCAAAATTCAAAATAATGTTATTGAGTCTGAGATTGAAATAGCAAATACATTTGAAACTTTTTTTTCTAATATACCTATTGTAACTACAAGCACGTTAAATTCTAGTCCACATATAGCTGAGTCCCTGCTAACATCTAGTGTTGATGGGTGCACAAATCAGTTCTGCTTTGATCATGTTGATTCTCATGACATCCTCAAGGTATTTAAGGAACTTAATATGAAAAATACAGAAGATTTGTGGGGTATTTCGATTAATCTACTCAAATCAATCATTAATACGATATCACCCCACTTAGCTAAACTTTTTAATAATTGCATAGACCAAGGTCAGTTTCCCAACTTGATGAAATTTAGTAAGGTCATCCCGCTTTTTAAATCTGGTAGCAAAAGTGACCCATCTAATTATAGACCCATTTCTATACTACCAGCTCTCAGTAAAATCTTTGAAAAAATTATATTGAACCAGCTGCTTTCACACTTTGATTTAAATAACTTACTACATGAGAAACAATTTGGTTTTACTAAACACAAGAGCACAACTGATGCAGGTGTAGCACTTATCAAACACATATTTGATGCTTGGGAAAACGAGCAAGATGCAGTAGGAATATTTTGTGACCTTTCAAAAGCATTTGATTGCGTGGATCATGAAATATTACTGATTAAGCTAAGACATTACGGTGTTTCAGGTATCTCATCTCAATTAATACAATCCTATCTTACAGATAGAACTCAAAAAGTTAGTATCAACGGAACTGCATCTTCCGGTGCCACCATACGTATGGGAGTGCCCCAGGGATCTATATTAGGACCTTTGCTTTTTCTTATTTATATAAATGATCTTCCTACCTATGTCAAAGATATTTGTGAGATAGTATTATTTGCTGACGATACCTCGTTGATTTTTAAAGTCGACAGAGGTAAGCAAGCATTTGACGATGTAAATAATACTCTCTCAAAAGTACTATGTTGGTTCACTAGTAATAATTTATTACTTAATGCAAAAAAAACAAAGTGCATCAAATTCTCTATGCCCAATGTGAGACAGGTTGATACTATTGTAACTATGAATGACGAGCCATTAGAATTAACAAATTCTACTGTATTTTTAGGAATAACTTTAGATTCTAAGTTGCAATGGGGTCCGCATATAACGGCCCTGGCAGGGAGACTCAGTTCCGCTGCTTGTGCTGTTAGAAAAATACGACTCTTGACTGATATTGAAACAGCAAGACTAGTATATTTTAGCTACTTTCATAGTGTTATGTCGTATGGTCTACTGTTGTGGGGTTCAGCTGCAGACTTGAACACCATTTTTGTACTTCAAAAAAGAGCCATCCGCTCCATTTACAAACTTAGACCACGCGACTCGCTTAGGGAAGTATTTAAGAAGATCGATATTTTAACTGTGCATGCTCAGTATATTTTAGATAACATAATGTATGTGCGCAAAAACTTGCATCTGTTCAAAAAAAACAGTGACACTCATAAACATAATACCAGAAATAAAAACAAATTGAAAACTCCCAGTCTTAGGCTACACAAGGTGGGAAACTCATTTGTGGGTCAATCTGTAAAATACTTTAACAAAATACCTCAAAGTCTTGTTGATCTACCTCTTCACAAGTTTAAGTCTGCAATTAAAGCAAAGTTAATGAAACAAGGTTATTATAATGTAGAGGATTACTTGAACGACAAAAGTTTGTGGTCATAGTAGGAATAATCTGCTCCTCTGCTCAATATTGTGTTCTTTTTTCTACTCGCATTGACTGTACTCTGAATTTATTTTTTGTAAAACAAACAAAGTTGAAAAGAGTAACTATCGAGTTTCTTGCCGGAGTCTTCTCGATAAGAAGCAACGTCCGAACCGGTGGTAGATTCACATTATGTATATTCACGATGTGTACTAATATTGTACTATTTTATTTACGTTTATTATTATTATTTCTGTATACTTTTTTTGACATGTCATAAGTGCTTTATACAAGCTTAAATGAATAAATGATTTTTTACTTTACTTTACTTTACTTTATCTAACACTGAAATAATTTATCAAATCGGCCCAGTAGTTCCTGAGATTAGCGCGCTCAAGCAAACAAACGAACAAACTCTTCAACTTTATAATACGAGTATTATTAGTATAAATAACAATGCAAAAAAGATAACGCGTTTTCCAGATAATTTTCTTTGTTAAACATTGTTGACTTTGGCAAGTAATATCTAATCACAGATTTACCCTGACACACCTAACTAGATTTTACAATAGATATTGCACATTTCTATTCAATATTTTATTATGCTTACCCATTATTTTGCACTTATATCGTTGTTTACGAATTTATACAGGGATTAAAATGCTAGTGAAAATGTATCAGCAGGCTAGGATATGAAATCGTTACACTTTGCATTAGTAGGTACCTAAAGATGATTCATCATTGAATGGTAATGCAATTAATGTAGGTCCCGGAGCGAATAAGGTCAGGAGCCGAGAATGAGTTCGTTACGCTTTAAATTGATACTCACAGGCGACTCTTCATTGGGCGTAAACGGGACCGGTGTGGGCACCAGCGCGAAGGCCATATGTGGGCATCCGAGTTGCCCGCGCGCGCCGTAGCCGCACGCTAAGATGCGCTCCCCGACGCGACAAAGCAAGTGCCGCCTTCCGCATGAAACTTGGGTCACTGTACTGCCCATGAGCTCCATAACCTTTAAAAGAATTCAAAATTAATGACCAGATCAAAATAATTAAAAAGTTTATTCAAAATTCAAAATCCTTATTTAGAACATGGGTGTTACAAAAAAGATGGTAAAGTTTCTAATGCCAAATCGCCACATTCTGCCCAGAGCGGCATGCAAATCTATTAATATTCTAAGATGTCCAGTTTCAGTGATTGAAAAGCGTAATTTCATTTAATGTATTAATCGCTATATTCCTCTACCTGCGAACTTAAGAGGGTTTGCTTTTGCATTTGGGGTACATCGTAAACGTCGCATTTTTTTTAAGGTTATGGTGATATATATATATATATTTAGCTGAATTCAAAAAAGGCCGCGATAACCGCTTACCATCAGGCGGTCCGCGTGCTTGATTGTCACCGACGTAGTATAAAAAAAAAGTATAAATTATCTTTCTATATTGAATGCACCTTTTAATTTCATAATTATAACTTTAACTGTATACAGTAAATTTTTAAGTGTCTTATCAATTTATAAAAAATACGGTTTTTTATTGAATTTATCAAGTAATTGGCGACTACCCAATTTTATACAATTAAATGTGTTTTTAAATAGTATTATGCACACAATAATAGAGCAAAAATTTTAGTTTGATTCAATTCAATGAAAGAATCACGAAAATCCTACAAAAATGCAACGTTTTCGATCCACCCCCAGCTAACGCTCTTGAAAAATAAAAATAGAAAACAGACATAATATGTCTGCTCCATAGGTAAGCCGAATGAATTCGCTTCTCGCCGTCTGTACGCTTAGATCTTTCGAACGGTTTTAATGCAGTTTTTATAATAGACCGAGTGATTCAACAGAAAGGTATAAATGTTTATCACTCTACACTTATTATCTACATTGCACCCATGCGAAGTTGGGGCGGGTCTTACTTAAGTAAATAATAGCACCCAGCTTCTGAACCAGCAGAAACATTAGCAAGACATATTCATCATTCTCGTTGACGTAAGACTGTCGATGAGGATATTTTTGCCTGGCCCGTTCCACAATAGGTAGAGATAAAGCTTGGTTCGACTAAAATCGTGGGTTCGAATTCGATATCCACTGAGGACAAACATTCTGTAAGAATCATTTGACTGGCCTGTTGGCGCAATGGCAGCGATCCTGCCTTTAGCGCCGGAGGTCGTGGGTTCGATCCCCACCCATGA
Source organism: Udea olivalis (assembly GCA_947369235.1). NCBI lineage: Eukaryota > Metazoa > Arthropoda > Insecta > Lepidoptera > Crambidae > Udea > Udea olivalis. The sequence continues at coordinate 7,509,920 of OX376347.1, forward strand.
CAAATATTTGTGTGACGAACATTTGTATTTGTTGTGTGTCTGGGTGTTATCACCTATTTAAGTATGTATTTAGAAATATTTAAGTATGTTTATCAGTCTCTGACGCCCATATTACAAGCTCTGCTTAGTTTGGGGTCAGATGATATTGGTGTGAATTGTCCCAGATATTTATTTCATTTATTTATTTATTTCCGTTAGTTCTGTGTTTAAATGTTATGTTATTTTGGTAATTTAGCGGCACTTAAAAATTATCAGACTTTCCGCAAATTGTTGGCAGGTAACAACACTAACATATCACAGAAAAAACTTTCAGTACCTACTCAATTAAAAGTAGGTATGCCTTATTTATTACTTTGATTATTTTAGCATTTTACAATGCTTGTTTTTCATATCTGAAGATAGAGAAACAGGAAAACCTCCGTTTCGGTAGCTCAGTGGTTTAGAGCAGTCACCCGGATTGTGAAAGATGCGGGTTCGATTCCCGCTCGAGATCATCAAGGTCCGAAATCGGATTTTTCCAGTTTTTCTATCTTTAGGTAGGTATACCTTTCTAGGAAACAGTTCATCTCTTGTTGTTCCATGCCCAGTTTGCCCATATTCTCCCTTGCCACATGTAAAAACGCCGCCGTCTAGCGTGAGAAAAGCCGTAAAATCTTCACCGCAGGTAATGTGACATACCTGAAAGATGACGGAGTGTAATAATATTTGGAACATTATTAAAGACGACACGATTGGCGTAGTGAGCTGTAGCACGGTTTTTCGCCTCGATTTCCGTAGTGTCCCGGGTTCGATTCCCGGTCGAGTCAATTTAGGAAACGATCTTTTTTGAATTGACTCGGGTCTGCGTGTGCTGGGAGACGCCCCTGGCTTATTTCCTTGTGTGGTACCTCGGAACACAGGGATATTAATCCCTACTTCGAGACCATTACAAGAGGTTTGTTGTCTGGCGCATATTTATTTATAGACAACTCAGTGAACAAAATGTCATTTTAAAGATAGGCAAGTCATTTTTCTCGACTAAAGTATAGTGCAAAAAAGGAGTAACAATTCATCTGTTGTACTAGCACTAACTATTTTAAGAGCTAGCTCTTTGTCAATTTATGCGAAAAAGTTATGTTTAGTTTAACAGTGCAACAGCTAAAGAAGGATTACCAGCTCAGCAGGCAGCTGATATGTTTTTAATGGGTACCGATTACTTATCCGAAATTTACTAGTTCGTATTTCATTTGACCGAAAACGGTTGACCGACGTCTTTTCTGCTATCTGTATTAATTGCCAGATTTTAAACCATCGAAATATCATTTGCAATAAGTATCATTTTACCGAACTACGTTTCACCGATTTCCAAAATAACTCGGCCAGTAGGGCCGAAGTCTCTTTAGAATTTTTTCCATTTGCCAGATGATTTATTTGTCATACTTTTACTTCACCGATACAAAATTTTACCCAATAATGGCGATCGAAGCGAGCACGAGCACGGCTGCATTTAGGTAAGCTGGTTTTGATCCGAAATAGGTAGACCCCGACTTGCCGTGGTCACCTCGCCGTGATATTAGTCTGCTCTACTGTACACTAGTGTAATTCAAGAGCCGGAGGCTCAAGCGAGCGTGGGTGACTGTGATTTACTTCGCAAGGGCGAAAGGGCTGCACTTCCCGCAGCGCCGGAGAAGAGGCAATCCTCATGCCTGCATACTTGCTAGCACTTGCATGTTTGCTTGCATGCATGCTTGCATGCTTGCTTGCATCTTATTTTACAATGCTTACTTGCGTCCATGGTTGCTTGCATGCTTGTTTGCTTGCATGCATGCCTTTTACAAAGCTTGCTTGCTTGCATGCTTGTTCACCTGCTTGCTTGCATGCTTGTTTGAATGCTTCCTTGCATGCTTACATTAATGCTTGATTGCTTGCATACTAGCTTGCTTGCTTGTTTGCTTGCCGACTTGCATTTATGCTTAGTAAAATAAAAAAAAGGCTGGTGATCGGTAGTTATTCCGCATGTAGGTTTATTTATTGAACCTAAATTACAATATTTCTTTGATTTTTTTTAGTTTCACGGTGCATGTCTTTGTAAGTTCATTTTTTCTAGCTTTGCATCTTTAACAATTCTTAATAACATGCAAATACAGCCTTATATGTCCCACTGCTGGGCACAGGCCTAACCTCAACTATGAGGTGGTACAAGCCATACTCCAACACGCGGGCTCATTCCGGATTGTTGGAGAGGTGAATGTAAGGCCAGTGATAGACCTTACCGTCAGATGTTATCAGACCGCCTTTTTAGGCCTCTGACTAGGCTTTACGACTGATATCTTGCGACGTCAGCCGTCTTAATAACATAACTGTTGAAAGTTCTATTAAATATTTCATTTTACTTAAGTAATAAAACTGTGGTGTAAGTAATGAATATTTGGAAACATAATACTTCGAAAAAAAATTAATTCGGCCAAGCATAACTTCGGTAAAAAGTTTTTTGACCAAGTTAAACGTCAAGTAACTAAAAAACGAATTGACAATCGGTCAACTGATACAGTGGCAAATGTGCATTCGACGGAACGAACATAGTCTTAAAAGTTTCGGTTTAATGAAATTCGGTCGAAAAAAAATCGACCTTAAGATGGGTAACCGTTTTATATTGATGACTGGAAAGCGAGCTTCTCATTGCTCCCAATAACTTTAGTTATTGTTACGTTAATAATAAATTATTTATTTTAATTATTTGCCCTCTAGAAAAGCTATAGGAGAGAGGCGAGACGGAATTGTATTTTGAATTTCTCAATATTAATTAAAGATAAGATTTTTTCACACGACATTACAATAATTTAATATGCGTAGTTGATAGACATACTTTAACATCTCTCAAAGACTTCAAGTGGGATGGATAACACCTATTATCTTTGTGTTGCAATCCTAACTGTCCATGTGTATTTTTGCCCCAACCAAATACAGCACCTGACCTGAAATTAGTAAATAAATAAATGATATGATGACAGTGGGAATTGAAGTTTTATCATTATCACAGGCAGACCACATGTGGTCAGACCGCTGATAACATTTACTGGTCATATTTGAGCAAAAAGTTATACCTTTATTATTATCAGAACAAGTAAGAAGAATGAAAATAAATTATTTTATGCAATTACTTTATTATTTTACTAATAAAGTAATTACTTAATTATTTTATTAATATTTACATATTTAAAAACGTAATTGCATAAAAATTAACATTTTTTTCTTTATTATTAGTTATAGGTATTTGATACCATAAAGGTACACACTACAAAAACTTTTTAAGACTTTTGTGGTGCTGGTGCTGGACCTGAACCTGTCTCTTTGTGTTTACAGCACTGGTCAAGCTGGTATTATGTAGTTTCTCTCTGTAAGCAACCCGGACCGCCAAGTGTCACTAGTCACAGCACGGTAGATGAAGCCGTCTCTGTTCGGTTAATTTACTCATGTGTACTGCATGCGGAAGGCATCAGGTTAAGGTAGTGTTGGGTTAACAGTTAGCAATTTAATCTATGAAAGTTTTCAAGTTTGGTACTCACTTAGATAAGGCAAATGTGTGATTACTGCCACAAGCAATCAAAGCAATCGGAACACCAAGAAGGGATGTGATCTGTTGAGGAACAGTTTCTTTATTTGACATGGTCCCTAGACCACACTGACCATAACTGTTAGCTCCCCAAGCATACAGGTCACCACCTATAAAATACAAACTATACATCCGATTTATACCTATTTATTGGAAGCATGTCAATGCTTTGTAATGGACATCTTACATATTGTTACTATTCATCAAAAGCCCTAATCATTTTCATGAATTGAAATAAACATGCCTATACCAACAAACTAATTGCTGTCAATGTTATTCTATTCATAATAACTCTCTTACACTAGTAACAATGTATAAGTAATATCAATAGACTAAACTCTCAACAGTTCCTATGTATTTGTTTATAATGATAACAAATTACTATAAACATCATGACCATCAAATTATAGTAAACACAATTAAGTTCATACCAGAAGAGTATGCACTTGTGGTTACTATACTATATTTACAAAAGTTAATGGTAAGCTATACATGAAAATTTTCATCATTTCCAATAGCATCCATTTAATCACATACCTAAGTCACAACTATAGTTACATTCTCTTAGTTACTTACAGTTATGGCAATTTATTTGAAACTGGTATACTTACTATTTGTTAAGGCCAAAGAATGGTATGAACCACAAACAATTTGAACTACACTTTTTGTAGCAAGTAGTCTGAGAATATTTGGTACACTGTATGAACTGGCATCATTCTTGGGATCGAGGCCCAACTGGCCCATGCTGTTGCAGCCCCAGCTGAACGGCTGCCCCCATTCATTTAAGGCTAGTGAATGCTGTAGACCACATGCTACTGCAGATATTTTGAACTCCTTTAACTTTTCCACTGATGCTAAAAAAAAATTACGTTTATTTATACTTTCATAATAAATTTTTAATTTTTTTTAAAAACACATTATTTTCATGAATAGACATTCATTCCTCTTATTATTGTACACATATTGTGAACCTAATTTCACAGCATACAAGAAAAAAACAAGGCATATTGAGTGACATGCGAAAATTCAAGTCAGCTTGAGAGCCTAGTTATCGAGCGAGAATCAAACTTGTGGTCTTCGGCAATTGGGCAACCGGTTCCTACTCGAAGCTACAGAGGCCATTAATTTTGTTACAGTATTAATCAACAATTACACACCTGGGAACTTTCCCTCCTTAGATTCAGTGTTGCGCCCCAACTGACCCACCTCATTGCTTCCACAAGAGTACAAATGGCCATTATTGGTTAAATAAAGTGAGTGGAACTCTCCAGCCGCTACCGAGCGAACGTGACCACTCTCTTTCCAGTTTGAAAGAGTGGGTTTTATAATCTAAAATGTGAAACAATTTGATAGTAGTATCATCAATAACTGCGCAATATATTATTATTGCACTACAATTTAAGATATATTTAATCTTCTGCACCTTGATACTTATAAGACAATAAGTATTAAACGCAGAAGAATGAAATGTGTCACCCTCAAATTGTGAAATTGAAAGCTGCAAATATTTACAATGACTAATAAAATGTATAAAAAAAACCAATCATTTATCTACATAAATCCTCATGTTTTGAGACATTTTTAATGTACTATTTTGTCTATACTATTTTTGCTGTAATCATTAATGTGAAAGTGACAAAACATTTCAAAAGCTAAAGCAATCATTATATTAGATAAGGCAAATAAGTTGTAGCATTAAAGGCATGGGACTTTATCTTCTATTCAATTCCCACTTCAGGCTTTCACTTTTTTCATCATATTTATTTATTTATTTATTCAAAAACAAATACATCTATTATTACAGACACATGCCTAATACAATAGTGTAGCCAGCTAATATTATTCCTTAATTACTATATTCATGCATTTAATTTAGTTCCCTCATTAAAAATAAAAACTATCTATTACATTATATTATCTATTAAATTATTTCATCTTACTATTATTATTATTATGTCAATAAAATAAAATAAGAAAAAGAATCAACCGCAAAAAACATTAATAACAGCACAACACAATTATTTTAACTTCCTACAATCAAACTATACTAGGTACACTTTCTGTATATCCATCAACACCAGATGTAAGATGCCGTTTTCTTTTATTGTGAACAGAGTTAGCCCTTGCCCAGCATTGGGATGGTTTACGTACTTTATTATAACTTGTATGGATTTTACAAAAATTGTGTTTGATCTATATTGTTCATCCCATTAATTCCAGCAGGTAGTAATAAATGATATCGAGACTTACCAAATCAATCGTTTCATGGCCTTCAATACACAATTCGTGATGAGTTGCATTACCCCAACAAAACATTTTAGAATGACTTTTAATTTTACAACCTTTAATTTTATAACCTCTACACCGATAAGTTTATTGCGAACTGAGGTACATACCACCACTTTTAACAAGAAAATTAACTAAAATAACCTACACCAGCAAATTTAATGCAATTTGAAAACAATACAAATAAATCCATTTTGCAAAAGTCGAGAACAATCTTTATAAATGAACATGTTCCTTCAACACAAAAACTAAAATTTTCCTACCTAAGTTTATGTTACGTCAAAGTCACAAATAGAGGTGTCAAATCAACGTCGTTGGGTCGCCATTATTGTAAAGCTACAGTTACACATGATCATTACTAGCACGAGAGCATGCTACTATTGAGCAAACGTGCTTCCTAATTAGTAGCATGTGTGTCGAAGCATTGCTAATTAATTAAAATTAAATAAAACGGGTGACCTCACTGACAAAACTAACTACAGGCCTATATCCCTTGCTACTGTCATAGCAAAAGTGTTTGACGGTTTGCTTAAATGCACAGTTAAATGAATACGTGACACTTAATGATAACCAGTTCGGTTTTCGACCGCGGCTGTCGACAGAAAGTGCAATACTGTGCTTCAAGCATACCGTTAGATACTATACGAACCGTAAGACGCCTGTACACGCCTGCTTCCTCGATTTATCAAAGGCTTTTGATCTGGTGCTATATGACCGTTTGTGGGATAAGCTGAGAAGCATAAACTTACCCGAGGAACTCATTTGTTGTGTACTGGTAATCAAGCCAATCAAATAGCGTGCGTTTAGCGGGAGCAGTGTCGGATCCGTATCAGCTTGAATGCGGCGTGAGGCAGGGCGGATTAACATCTCCGACTATGTTTAACTTAAATATGAACGACTTAATGGTATCTCTCGGTAGTCAGCGTGTCAGATGCTTTGTCGATGGTGCATGTGTGAACAACCTGAGCTACGCCAATGACATGGTTCTACTGCGTGCGTCGATCTGTGGCCTAAGGAAGCTTATACGTATATGCGAGGAGTATGCGAGTAGACACGGTTTAAAGTACAATGTGAGGAAGAGTAAATGCATGGTCTTCAAGGCAGGTACTAAGTGTCCCAAGGGCTTACCACCAATACTATTGAATAATGTCCCGTTGGAGGTTGTCGATCAGTTTAAGTACCTGGGACACGTGATAACTCATGACCACAAAGACAATGCGGACATCGAGTGGGAGCGGAGATCGTTGTCCATTAGAGCGAATATGATAGCCCACAGATTTGCACGATGCTCACAGGCGGTCAAAATAACATTATTTGGAGCTTATTGTACATAGCTCTATGGGGCCAGCATGTGGGCTAACTATAATAAACGGAGCTACAACGATATCCTGTACAATAACGCTTTCAGGGTGATTTTGGGGCTGCCCCGCTTTTGCAGTGCCTCGGGCATGTTTGCGAAGGCGCACACTGCCTGCTTCCACGCGACCATGCGTAAGCGGTGCGCGTCAATGGTGCGCGGAGTATGGGCCAGCTCCAATGTCATCCTGAAGGCGATAGGAGATAGGCTGGACTGTCCCTTCCTCCGGCGCTGCTGCGACAGACATGTTCCACTAGTTGCTGAGGTAAGGGGCATCTAAATGAATACTAGTAAATGTTTATGTAATGCGGTTGTAATGATAATAATAATGATATATTTCTAATGAATTGTTATTTTTAATTTTAAAAATAATTTAATTTCTATCAGTATTTTCTTTTTGACATATTATTATTATTATCTTTATTGCAATTTTAACTTTATTTTATTTTAATGAATTGTATGAATTATATGCATGGATCAATGTAATCTAAAAAATAAATAATTTTGAGTTTGAATTTGAATTAATTATGAGCACGCTACGCAAAGTATGCTCAAAAATGGACAGCCGTGCGATTTGTGAGCATGCTACTTGCAGCGCGGGTGGGGAGGGGGGCGTGCTTTTAGCACGTGAGAACAGGATTGCCTATTGAGCCTGCTACTAGGTTAGTATCCATTATAAGAACTATGAAGCTAGATTCAAGGATTTATTGCTCACATATGGTTACAAAGTTATAACATTGTTGTTGTGTCCCAAAACATGTTACCCTGGTAGGGCACAACAATATAATTTCTATAATAGTATTAATTACATAAAATAAATTAATGTTAATTAAAACTTAACAATTTCATAAACTCAACAATAACATACATTATGACTTTTTACTTAATTGTCGTTGAAAAATTCTTGCAGATCATAAATAGCATTTATATAATAAATAATTATTTAATGTTTTTGTAAAACTTTGTACATTTATTTGTTTTGGAATTTTATTATATATATTTTTCTGGCGCTTGCGTGGAGTCCAGTTTGGTGTATCTTCAATTTTGAATCTGGTAGAGCCAATTTATTTCTTTGTCTGAGATTTTTTGGTCGTGAGTGAGTAGGAAACATGTGTATGTTTTTCCGGACGAATTTGCTGATTTCCAGTATGTACTTAAAGACCTGTTAATTTAATTTGATATAAGAATTTTAAATTTAATGAAATAAGGTCTACAATTGGTCATTCCATCTACATATATTAGCCAATATTGTTATAATTTTTTTTTGTTTTAAAAATAGATTATTAACTTCAGTCAGTAGATACTATTGCTACAGTTACACATGTTTGTTTGTAGTATGCTTATTCATGCTACAAACGAGCAAACTCATCTACTGACACATTTGCTTTTGATAAAAACAGTGACGCGCGATTGTCGATGAGTCGTTTGGGGGCACGCGGCGAAGCGGATAAGTAGCTTATTTAGTAGTATGCTTTAAAAAATCGGAATGGGATGTTGATTGATATTGTATGGGAACATATTTTGTATGGGAAATTCAATTTTGTCTACCGTCCATATCGTGGCGCCTTATTTTTGTCGTGGTTTAGTTTGTTTTTTTCTCCTTTTGCAAAAAAACTTAAATATGTGTGTAATGGAGATGTCCGAGTACGGAAGGGGTCCGTGGCGGTAATCACCGGCAAGTTAAAACAGACAGGGTGGATAGACAGAACTGTATTTGTCAAATTCATATTATTCGATTCGGTCCGAGCAACGCGTCTTACTGGGCGTAAAAGCACGAGCTCAGTGCTGTAGCAAAAATAGATTTTAACAAAAATCCGAATGATTGCACTGGTTGCAACTACTTTCTAACAAAATGTATGTAAAGCTTACATACTAACGGCGAAACATAATGCTCGCGCGAGACAATGTGCTTTTTTTTTTGTATCGATTAGTTGAATTGATTATAAATAAGATAAGGTAAGAAAAGATAATCATTAATTGTCAGAACTGTGTGACATTGTTGTTACATAGATATGAGAATCAACAGTTTGCCCATTGCGGACGTACAATATAGATTGGTAAAATTACAAATTAATACTAATAACAATTACGTGAAATTATAAATTTCTTTTAAAATATTTTGTCAGAAGCCAATTTTTTACTGTCTTTTTATTACCATAGACTTTTTAATTTTGCAACAAAGACAAGAAACAAAAAAAAGCCAATATCTTCGTTAACAATCCGCGAAAATTAAATTTAATAATTTACATAATTCTTTTATAATAAAAATAAGTTAGGGTGTCTGAGGTTTTGCGCTTTTTAATTAACACGTTGTATATTTTAATACTCGATACTTAATTCTTTATACCATTTCACAGTGTAGTACAAGATCTTAAAATATATTCAAATAGTTCACCATGAACCCTGTCGGGCACAACAAAAATGAAGAGGAGTAAACCATTGTTCATAGATAATTAAATTACAATGCAACAAAATAATATTAAATTATATCTATATTGAGAGCTATTTCTATTGAGGCCACACTTGCGAGTATTGCTATGGCATAGAAACTACTGGACATTAGATTATTTACTTCCTCTATGTGAGATTTCCAGTATAAGAGAGCATCTAAGGTCACCTAAGAATTTAAATTCAGCAACCTGTTTAATTTGTGTCGTGTCAACAGCTATATCTATATTGAGTGGATTATAGTTTTCGTCAAATCTACCCTTAGATTCATAGATACCAGCCATTCCACTACTCTATATAATGTACTGTGAATGACTGTTTAGAGATTATTTGTATCGTATGGTTACATCAATTATTAGAATCGATTAGTTGTATCGATTGTTTCTATCGATACTATCGTTTCTTTAAATCCATACCTTTATTGATAATATCGATTATTAGTGTTGAAACATGTCTACACCGCTTTAATATGCGAGGAAATTTGTCATCAACCTCTTTTGATCGACTCTAAGGAAGAGAAACGAGAAATCACTCGATGTTGCGCAACTTAGCCCTGCAGACTCAAACTCAAATATCTTTATTTAAATAGACTTAATTAGTACTTTTAAATGGTCGAAAAATTTACTACATAATAGACATAAATACTATAATAAATAACATGAATATTTAAATAAACAGTTTACAAACAAAATGCGACTCTCCCACCGCGTCGGAAAAGTTGATTCTTACTGAGAAGACCCGGCGAGAAACTCAGTAATTACTCTTTTAAACTTGTTGTGGTTTCACAATGCGAGTTAAGACCCAATCTCTGTATTACAATAATAGTTTAAGTATTGTAAGTAAGTTTGTTTTCTTTTATTACATTTCTAAGTCACTGTTCTAAGGGAAGTAGCGAGCCATTCCCTTAACGACCGTCTATGACTACGCAACGGGGAGACTCGTCAATATGAAATTGTATTAGATTTGCAAATAATAAAACTTTTTATTTTATTTTATTTATTTATTTAGTTAGTAGAGTACAAATTTGTTTATTCAGAAAAAAACCGCTTAAATTCTAACACTAATAAACAGACTGCTTGTCTCTTTATTCGTGTTAGAATTTAAGCGTTTATAAGTAGTTTCAAAGAAAGAAAATATTTACTATTTTTCAAGGACATCGCAATTTTACAAAGCACACTCGAACTAAGCATGCTCATAATTAGCAAATCTGTAATACTAGTACGAGTAACTAATATTTAAGTCGTATGTACTTGTAGTACGAATAATTTGCACGCCTGCCTGCAGGCCGAATACACCGTCCAGACATTGTTTGACCATCGTTTTATCTCAAATGTATTCTTAGCAAATAAATGATTTACTTCACTGATATTCATATTAAAGCGCATTTAAAATCAAAAAGCAAGTAAAATCTCTACATTGATTTTTTTTCTGTTATCAGGTTAAATATCTAGCTGACATGTTATGAAAGGCTATTGCTTAAATTTCCAACCCTCCCAAACGGCCCGCATCGCGTCGGATATGAACGGATTTAACAATCAAACTAAAAAAACTTTATTCAAATAGACTTTCACAGTAAGTACTTTTAAATCGTCAAATTTAAAGCGAGTATAAACTAAATAAAAGACATAAATACTATAATAATATAGATATATAAATGCACAGTACCTATGCTGACATAATGCAACTCTACCACCGCGTCGGAGTTGTTTCTTGCTGGGAAGACTCGGCAAGAAACTCAGCCGTTACTCTTTTAAACTTGTTTTGGGTTTAGGTACAACAGGCGTTAGTAAAGTACAATGTGTCATTTTGATACAAATAAATCTACTGAGTGTCTAATCCTTAGATTAAATCAAAAAGAGGAAGATACGGGGCACCAGCTAGCCGCGCGCAGTCCTTTAAACAGAGTCCAATGGACCAATGTATTAGACAACTCTATGCTTCAGTCTTCGTTTAGTTAGACTAAGATTCGTTTGCGCGTGCTGTCAGTTGCCATCAGACACAATACGTTTTTAAAGGACATTATTGTTAAAAATAACTCCCTGTGCATTTATTCAGTGCAGAAATCATTCAAGGCGTGAAAACAAGACACACACAGAATCACTTTTCATGCAAAAGTACACCAAAATTGTATTTTTATAGAAAATTTTCTTAAATTTGTTGTTAACTCCGACATTTTTGAGTGACAGAGACAGACTATACGGAACGTGTGTGCGAGAAACACGTTATGATAGACTGTGTGCCGTGCATGGCTACAAAAACATGTTTTCTAAGGTCAGCATAAAAATATGTGAAGGAATAAATTATCAGCAGTGTTTTATTCATTAATAAATATAAAGTGTGTTGAAAATTAATCCGTATAAAATATCTTGTATAATAACTTAGTAAGACAAAAAATATATAGTAATCAATTTATAGCTTTCCTCAAGATGAATTGGGTGGGAAAAAAAATCAAACATGTCCTAAATCAAAAACCATTTCGAGGTATTTGTATTTTATACCTTATTTAAATATTTAACATTTTTAAAGGCAAAGGATCTAGGATATTTTAATTAAATACGTTGGCAAACTGGAGTCATTCATTTGACCCCAGATTGCCAACGAACGTAAAGAGTTCATTAGGGTTCATATTGGACTTTTGACTGTTATCAAATTGACATCTCACAATTGAAACCGATTGGGTCGTATAAACGTCCTTCCACGTGATTGGTTGATATTCTATCCAACCACCAATCAAATGAATCTGTTTCATACGTGGGATTTTTAGCAAGGTGATTCTACTGCATGGTAATAATGGTGTTTCCAGATAGCAGATTTTAATTTCCCCCAGATGAAAAATATTTTTCCACGAAGTTATATTTAATAATACGTACATTATTTTAAGCCCATTGCCCAGACGGGTAGGTAGGACTTAAAATAGCCATTCGCTATAATCCCAACCCTTTCAGGTAGGGCTTGGTTTCAAAACTTGGCAAAATAAATTGTATTTGAAGTCTACTTCTAACATTCTCGTGAGTTGCTACATGATGAACGGCGAGGTCTGATTCAGCCGTAAGTGCTGTAAATCAGTTATTTTCTCCTCATTATTTATTAACCACGAATTTGGGAAAAAACACATGTGGGAACACTAAGTGAATTTGTGACTTCGTGAGTTCACAATATTTAATAAATAATAAAAAAATTAACTACCGGCTAGATCAACGAAATATTCAAATGAGTTACTTATAGCAGTAAAAAAAAAAAAAAAAATTGTTCCCATACCCTATTGTGAAGTATACACGGCTTGTGGTTTTTCGAAATCAGAAAAAAAAATACAATTTTAGTTGCTTTGTGGGCAATTTCATTACAATTCCGTAAGTTGACCTTAGGAACATGTGACGTCACACATTATTATCGCTATACTAAATCTATGGAAGTACGTCAACGTTTCTAGTAGCCTATGCTTTATTTTCATAATGTGCTCTTGTGACATTATGATGTATCTCAATGTAGATATTAATATTTCCAATAGTATTTTTAGAGCCTAATAGAGATTTATTTATTTTTATTCAATTATTTACAATTACACTATCTTACAGGATAACACAACCTTATGCGATAGAGTAGTAAAAAACAGTCGCTCAGAGCACACGAAAATAAGTCAATTTGCTCCGAAACCATGTTATGTGTGTGCAACGTGCGCGTCAAAGGAGCCCTGGTGAGTAGGTTGGTCCGACTTCGCGGCAATGGGAACAGTCGGGGACGCCGCCTTCGCCCCACGTAGTCGTTCGGAACGCAGAAGTTAATGGTGGCTAGTAACTGGGAGTTATGAGATTTTCCAACTAGCAGTTGAAACACATAGAGGACCAGTGAGGATTCCCGCCTCACTCTTAGTTGCTTATACCCAACCATACCTAAAACGAACATATATTATATACATTTTAAATTCCATAAATATTTGTAACTCATACTATAAGTATGATGAATAAATAGTTTAAAAACAAAGTTTATTTATGTTCCATTTGTTTGCTATCTGACGCTACTTTCGATGTTGTGAGGCCCGAGCGTGGCCGATGGCGCTCGATCCCGCCTCTGTAGACAGTGCGCTTCTCTCGCTGGCACTATTTAGGAGTTCATCGCTCTTTCTTTGGCAATCGGTGGCATATTGTTTTATTCATAATTAGCGTTGTGTGAGTTCGTGTGCATGTAGTTGCAAGTTGAAAGCCTATATTTCATTCGACGTTTTTAAGAACGTACCGTATCTTCCTGTTTTTGATTTAATCTTAGGTCTAATCTAAAGAATATAAAACAATGGAAAAAAATAAACATCAAAGAATGTAAGCATAAGGTCATTTATGTAAGTCAGTACAAACTAAGTAATAAGTATTAACTAGGTAGGTACCTATTACAATAAAATTAATGTAACAATAGAGTTATCTAATTCACAAGGAAATAAGCTAGGGGCGTCTCCCAGCACACCCAGACCCGAGTCAATTCAGAAAAGATCGTTTCCTGAATTGACCCGTCCGGGAATCGAACCCGGGACACTACGGAAAATCGAGGCGATAAACCGTGCTACAGCACACTACGCCAATCGTGTCGTGTAAGAGATTGTTCTCATAAAAGTTGTTCTTGAATGATCTTTACAAAGATCTTACCTAAAGCTGGTAGGATTGAAATTGGCCTAAAGTGACCAGGGTCTTTTTTTTGCTTGTTTTAAAAAGGGGTACAACCCTACTCTGTTTCATTATTTTCGGAAAACTGCCTTCATCAACACAATCATTGAATATTACGGCCAAGTAAGGGGCAATAACGTCAATTATGTGGCTAACAATTTAAACGTATAAACCCCAAAGATCAGTGGTGTCTTATAAATGAATTCATTTAAATGATTTTAATATGTCTAGTGCCTCCACATTTTTAAATTTAAAGAATACACTACAATAAGATACATTATCTTTCAACTGTTGTTCTGCTTCAGTTGGTAAGGAATTTTATGAAGCTGGAGTGATTAGAGGTACTAGTATATTACTAAAATAATTCTCAAATGCTTCAACAACAGATGCTTCTGATTGTAACACGTTATTGTTAATATTAAGAGTACCACGCTCTTTAGCTTTACCTGTTTCGTGATTTATGACGTCCCAAGTGGTTTTTATTTTGTTGGTGGACTTAGATATTTTATCACGAATGTGCAATGCCTTAGCTGTAGCGCAGGCTTTTTTGAAGATTTTTTAGTAGTTTTTGACATACTTAACAAAAACTGGATCGAAGTTGTATTTTTTAATGCCGTATTACTCATACATCTTAAGTCTGCTTCTGTAAATCCCAGGAGTGGCCCATTCACAAAATTTAGACTGAACTCTTCAATAGACTTTAAATCAGTTTTAAAACTATTAATACGATTACCTGTCTTCGGTCTACACGTTATTTTCCTATTATTAACGCTATTGTTAGTAAAGTTTAAACATGTTTCTTCTGCCCACAATGATCAGACTTTAGCTCAGTAACTTTTGCCTTTTCAATGGGTACACAGTTGCAAAACACATTATCTAGACTAGTAGCTGTTGAGGCTGTTATCCTCGTGGGTTGGGTATCCGCATGGATTTGATAATCCACACCAAAGGATTTAAATAGAGACAGTAACCTTTTGCTTTCAGATGAGTTTACTAGCAAATCTATATTGAAATCACCACACACAATGATAGCTTTAGACTTAGCACTTAACTTACAGCTTCCTCCAAAACTGTCTCAAATTTATCTAAGTTAGTTTTTGGGGGACGGTATATACTAACCACAAGATAGCTTCTAACGAAATTAAATCTTGTATTAAAGTCTATATTACAAAGTCACGCACAGCTCAGCAGCTTGACTGCGGGCGCGTGCGTCGATGGGTGAACACAGCCGGCAACAAGCTGCTGTGCGTGACTTGGTATGGTTGGTGAATGGTAGGTGAATAATCTAAAGCTACAGTTACACATGCTCGTTTGTAGCATGCTTATTAGCATGCTTCTAACGAGCATGCTCATCGTCTGACACACATCCTTTTTATCAGCATGCTTCTAAATGGGCGCGCTCAAAGCAAAGGATTGAACACATGCTTTTTAAGCACGGGTTCGAAATAGTGTTGTTCCAAAAGTTGACCTTGAAAATCAGTCATATCGACTATCGGTAGTCCTATCGAAACTATCGACCCGTGGCGATACTATCGATAGTGATAATTTAACGACACTGTTGACATTTTTCGATACTACCGAACATTCGATAGTTTTTGTACTGATACTATCAATAGTATCGATATTATTGATCTTTAGCAATTCTAATACTTATTTTCATCAATCGACACTATCCATACTATATCGTTATAGCCAGTCAAGTTAGTTTCCTATGCTGAACGTAGCGAGCGATATCCTAAATGATTTCTTACATTGACAGGCAGTCAGCGGTTACCTGTCAATAAAATGCATCCTCTAGGCCAGATATTTACTGACGAAATTGCTCGCTACCCTCAGTTTAGTAAATTAACTTGACTGGCTATAACAGATGGTAATACGGCCCCTGATAGTTTAGCTTTCAAATGGTGAAATAATTTTTAAAATCGATCTAGTAGATTCGGAGTTCATTTAATACAAACAAACAAATTATTCCTCTTTATAATATGTACAGATAAACTGCAACCTCGCTATATAATTAAATCGAGACTGACATCTTTATACCAGTTAACACCGAAGATCTGTGGGGTATTTCGTTAAGTCTACTTAAATCAATCATAAATATCATCTCACCCCACTTAGCAGTACTTTTTAATAACTGCATTGACGAAGGTCAGTTTCCCAACTTAATGAAATTTAGTAAAGTCATCCCGCTTTTTAAATCTGGTAGCAAAAATGACCCATCTAATTATAGACCCATTTCTATACTACCAGCTCTTAGTAAAATCTTTGAAAAAATTATATTAAATCAGCTGCTTTCACACTTTACTTTAAATAAATTACTACATGAGAAACAATTTGGTTTTACTAAACATAGAAGCACTAGTGATGCAGGTGTAGCACTTATCAAACACATATTTGATGCTTGGGAAGGCAAGCAGGATGCAATAGGAATATTTTGTGATCTTTCGAAAGCGTTTGATTGTGTGGATTATGAAATGTGTGGTGTTTCGGATATTTCGTCTAAACTTATACAATCTTATTTCACAGACAGAACACAAAAAGTGAGTATAAACGGAACCACCTCTTCCGGTGCCACCATTAGCATTAGCATGGGAGTGCCCCAGGGATCGATATTGGGCCCACTGCTTTTTCTTATTTATATAAATGACCTTCCCTACTTTGTCAAAGACATTTGTGAAATAGTATTATTTGCTGATGATACCTCGTTGATTTTTAAAATCAACAGAGGTAAGCAAGCATTTGACGATGTAAATAATACTCTTTCAAAAGTACTATGTTGGTTCACAAGCAACAATTTATTACTAAATGCAAAGAAAACGAAGTGTATTAAATTCACTATGCCTAATGTTAAACAGGTTGATACCATTATCAACATGAATGATGAGACATTAGAAATTACGAACTCTACGGTATTTTTAGGAATTACTCTAGATTCTAAGTTACAGTATATAACGGCTCTGGCAGGGAGACTTAGTTCGGCCGCTTGTGCTGTCCGAAAAATTAGACTCCTGACTGATATTGAAACAGCAAGACTAGTGTATTTTAGTTACTTTCATAGCGTTATGTCGTATGGTCTACTGTTGTGGGGCTCAGCTGCAAACCTCAACACCATTTTTGTACTCCAAAAAAGAGCTATTCGGTCGATATACAACCTTAGGCCACGCGACTCGCTCAGAGAAGTATTTAAGAAGATTGATATTTTAACTGTGCACGCTCAGTATATTTTCGATAACATAATGTATGTGCGCAAAAACTTGCATATGTTAAAAAAAAACTGTGATACTCATACACACAATACTAGAAATAAAAACAAACTTATTACTCCAAGTCTTAGGCTACATAAGGTAGGAAATTCTTTTGTGGGTCAATCTGTAAAGTACTTTAACAAAAAAGTCTTGTTGATCTACCTCTTCACAAGTTCAAGTCTACAATTAAAACAAAGTTGATAAAACAAGGTTATTATAACGTGGAGGATTACTTGAACGACAAGAATTTGTGGTCATAGTAGGAATAATCTGCTCCTCTGCTCAAATAATGTATTTTTATTGTTCTTTTGACTGTACTCTGAATTTATTTGTTGTAAAACAAAACAAAGTTCAAAAGAGTAACTATCGAGTTTCTTGCCGGAGTCTTCTCGATAAGAAGCAACTTCCGAACCGGTGGTAGATTCGAATTATGTTTATTTAGTATATGTACTATTATTGTATTATTTTATTTACGTCTATTATCGTTTATATATATTTTTTGTGTATTTTGACATTTCATAAGAGCTTCTTTGTAAAAGCTTAAGTGAATAAATGATTTTTTACTAACTTTTTTTACTTTACTTTACTAGTTCTCCATGGATACTAGCCTAGTAGCACGTGTTCATATGTACTAAAAGCACGCCCCCTACCACCCGCGTTGCAGGTAGCATGCTCGAAAATAGCACGGCTGTCGATTTTTGAGCATACTCGAAAGTAGCATGCTCATAACGATAACTAGCAAGGCTTCGACACACGTGCTACTAAGCAGCACTTTCTCAATAGTAGCATGCTTTCGTGCTAGTAATGAGCATGTGTAACTGTAGCTTTAGTTTGAAATAAAAGCAATGGTTGAGTATTCCACCAATCCACCTCACTAGTTTTTGCTTAACGTCTAACGCCATTATCAATGCTGCATTCTATTTTAACGCTCGAATAATGGGGTTACTTCTATGCAAAAATGAAAAAAGTAGCAGTAGTTACATTACAGTGCCACAAACAGATCTGTCATCGTCCGCTCTCCGCATAAAGCATGGCGCCCCCGTCATATTCTCTTCTGACAGAATATTTTTTACTCGATTTGTTGGAAAACTGTCTAAGTTATGAATAGAGTTTTTAAAAAAAACATAGGAAAATGTTGAGTCTATGGACAATTGGACAGTGGACGGGACGTTGTAGAACGGCCATATTTGTTATTGTGTGTGCTCAATGGGGATTTATTTAGAACATTTCGTTTAATTTCAGATGGTAGTTTGTGATGTATTTTAATTCATTGTATCTTCTAATTGAGATATTTTCTGTAGTGACTCTAGTGACGTAAATCGAACTGATTGTATCTTAGTAATGCTTGTTTTATAACCGTGATTACCCCCCAGAGGTAATTCGCTGAAATTATCCAGCGAATTTTATTGATAATATATTCTAATAAAGTTATTTAAAGTGGCGGGGGCATCAAATAGCGATGGAAAAGGGGGCCGCCAAGCTGCCTCGGTCGACGTGGGGTCTCCACTGCTCGACTGGGAGGAGGGAGACCATTTCAGTTTTGAGGACTCTGAACGTTTCGAAGAAGATTCTTTGTGTAGTTGGAGTTCAGAACCCGAGAGCTTGTGCAACAATTGGCGAGGATGGCGAAGACCCAACCTCCAGAATACGTTTGCACCCCGCTCCGCGAAAAAAACAGTTCAAGGTAACATACTCTCAGCTGATCCTTTGTTTCGAATTGTCGAATACGGGGCTTCTGTTTATTTAGCTTTCTATCAAAATTATACTGATTTTCTTTGATAAATGTTTGTATCATCTCATTTCGTGTGTACTTTCATTGAAAGTTTGATGTGATGACCTATAGGACTAATTACTTTGTGTGCGTATTGTATAGTGGTACAAAGAACAGGTGTTGTGAAGTCATTTACCTTTGAGTCGACTGAGCAGTTAATAATAATACCTTTGGTTTCAAATCCCTGCCAATAGCTGTAGCATTTTCTTTGTTGCCTTGGACTTGTCCAAAGCTGCAAAGCATTTTAATTTAGAGAATGGAAAGTGAATGATTCTTGTATACTTTCACAACTTTCACTGTTTTTTTATGAACATTTTTAATTTTTAGTCTGATGTGCAATTTATGATTGTAGGCTTTTAAAAATCTGATGATGTAACATTATAAAACTATCAGTAGTAAACATAGTTACACTAATTCCTTTATGAATTAAATAAAATTTTAACTAAATTAAATTATGACAATAAAATCTAGGCCAGAAAAGTCTTTATTAATGAACTTGTCGAATTTTTCTCCATGCTTTTTGCTTTAGGCTGATCAGTAATTTTTTTTAAATTTTGTTATTCATGAGCTTATTGCCTGGTTTGGGGGCTAGAAATGTATTTTTCAAAGGGTTTCTGAATAAATATTTACTTCACTTACTTATAATAAATATCCTTTACAG
The DNA here is from genome assembly GCA_947369235.1 of Udea olivalis. Lineage (NCBI taxonomy): Eukaryota > Metazoa > Arthropoda > Insecta > Lepidoptera > Crambidae > Udea > Udea olivalis. Next base: position 7,529,932 of record OX376347.1, read on the forward strand.
AATCATAGATTATATAATACATCATTTGCTATCTTGAATGATTGAGGCCTTGAATTTTTACAAAAATACAAACAGATAACTCCATTGTTAACTCCACTTTGAGAATAAACTAACAACAAGTTAAAAACTTTGGTATCCAGGGCCACTCCCAAATTAGAATAAAATATAATTTCATTAATTGGTTGGAAATCAGAAGGTTCTAGCAATATAAGAGTGCTTTTAACATTCTTTATGTTAGTTTATTCAGAAATTCATCCTTAAATAACCCTAACTGACTGGCCTGTTGGTGCAATGGCAGCGATCCTGCCTTTAGCGCCGGAGGTCGTGGGTTCGATCCCCACCCATGACAAACATTTTGTGTGATGAACATGAGTGTTTGTTGTGTGTCTGGGTGTAATTATCGATATATGTATGTAGGTATTTAGAAATATTTAAGTATGTTTATCAGTCTCTGACACCCATAGTACAAGCTCTGCATAGTTTGGGGTCAGATGATTTTGGTGTAAATTGTCCCAGATATTTATTTATTTAAATTAAATCACTTTCTTAGGAGTTTTTTTTATAACTGATTATTACTAACATCCCATGTAAGCAAATAAAACAATTATAAAAAACACATTCCTATGTCCAGTATCAATCTGGTTCTATGTCCAGTATGCTAATGTTTCAATAATCAGACAGTTTTCTTTCTTGAAATTCTGATTACCTCCCCACCACCAGGTGCACCATCTAGTAATGTATATTTAGTAAACACTAACATTATGCACCTGAAACTCAAGGGTATAGAAATACTATTAACAGGTATTATAAATATAATTACAAAGCCACTTATAACATATTAGGTGATCCTGTCTGCCAGGTTTAAACAAAAACAGTAACAATGCATTAAAATACTATCAGCTGAAAAAATAACTAAGTATTCAAGTCTATAATAAGCCGTTATCATAATCAACATTGTATAAATTTCTTTAAAAATTATAGCAGTATCTAGAATAGTATCTAGTTGTATCTAGAATTTAGAAAACTTTTAGTTCTGAACTAATACACTTTAGGACATACTACCTACATGAATTAAAAATCACTACAACTAAAAAATTGCGAAAACAGGGCAAGACACTGTATCCGACAGGTCTTAATTTTATTGAAAATTATCAAAAAGCCCACGATTTAAAAAAAAGATGGTTGCTTTGATGACTTTGAACACTTAGATAAAATTGCAACTAACGGTACCATTGAAGCCACTGTTATCAATCTATTTTTTCAGGGTGCCATTATCCCCGCACTTAGTATTAAAAAAAATCTTTGCAGACAAGTCTCAAGTATCAACATTAAGTGAGCTGGCAGCCAAATGTGTAGCCTGTCACATCCCATTCGAGCTAGTGGAACGTGTCTACCCACCTGTGCCTGAGCAACTGCAGCTTCAGATCGCTTTCTGGAGCTTTCCAGACAGTGAAGACGACATCAGATTATACTCATGCTTGGCGAATGGCTCTGCTGATGAGTTTCAGAGAGGAGAACATCTGTTTAGGGACAGAGCTGTTAAGGATGTACTGCAAATTGGTAAGTTTTTTTATCTAGGAATATGTAATGTTTTCACTAAAATGACAACAAAATGCCTTTAATAAGCAAGTCAGTAAACACAACTACAATTATATGCTACTGCATTTATTTTTATTCATTTAATGAATCAAAGATTTCAATTGAACATTAAATAAGTCAATAGATAAATTATGTTCAAAACTTTGTGGTTATTACTTTTTGAGTTCGTCCTGTAGTGAATTCGATGCTCGCTGTGTCATTTTACCTAGTCGGAGCGAGCGCTGTTACTTTTTATTTTATTCTGTGCTGTTACATTCAACGATCTAGCGTAAATTGTTACTTTATCTCTAAAACTTGAATAATAAAGCCATGATAAATCTTCACACAAAGCCATCCAACCCGACACATATCAGAGCCTGAAATAAGTAATTGTAACAAACGAATGAATAGATGCTTATACCACAGCCTGTAAAATATCGTGACAAATACCCTAACGCGGAAAAAACCCAAATCTTTATCATATGAAAGTGTAAACCCTTCGGCGCTGCAAGACATCTGCCTAAAAGGGCAATCCCGCGTGCGTGATAAAACCCACGCCTTGTTAACACACACCCTTTGCAATCCTCTGACTAAGTGCAAAAATCATAAGTGAATTAAAGTACATTTCTTTACGTACTTGTCTTTAGTTTTACGTGTCCAGATTCCAGAATACAAAGTCACTAGTCACACCGGGGGGCAACGGCCTTCATTTCATATTTCACTGTCGACGGTCCAGATTTATGGGGCAAATTGAAGTCATGCTTATGTCATCATACCTTTCTGGGTATCGTTTTCCATCTTAGGCCGGCTTAGTAGATAAAAGACCTATTCGTATAATGCCCATTCTATTTTGGGTTCATTCGCAGAAAGCCTCATTCTTCTTATTCTTTTAAAGAATTATTCTCGACGAGGCGGCTGCGGCTGGCTCAACGCTACCTTAACATTATTCACAAGAAAATATTTTGTTTTATTTACATTGTACAATACTAGTTTCCCTCGCGACTTCGTCCAAGTCATAGTAAACTATGTCCACGTGGACCAGTATTTTTCCACACTGTCTTATTTTCACGACAAAAGGAAGCCAATGTCCTTTCCCAAGATCCCACTAATGTCTGTACCAAAATCTATCAAAATTTGTTTCTGTGCATTAGGCATGAAAAGGATGACCTTTTCATGCCTAATGCACAGTCAAGTTAGTGAAGTCAAGGCCATCCATAAATTACGTCACACGTTAACGGGGTCAACGAAGTGTGACATTGTGTCACAAGGGGGTGGGAGGGGTTCTTAATTTAGTGACGTTACATTTCAAAATCTATTTTAATTTTTTCCTCAAAGAATTGCTCCTAGACGTGCCAGATAAATTATTTGGTTGGATGATGGCGATGATGCTGTATGGTTCAATAAAAAAGATGTTGTCACAACGAATGTTCCTGACATTAACAACCCAAACGAGAATGAAGTGGCTGCTATGCCAGTTATAAATAATTAAAAGGAGTGGGTTTAAAGTCCATGGGCTAAAGATGATTAAGTTTGATCTTTAATTGATATGATTACTTAATGTTTTTTCTTTTGTTAATTTCTTGCAATGTTTAATTTGATGATATTTTTTTTTTAAATCATTAAAATTGAAAACAAACAAATTTCGGAACTGCTGTTTCTAGATGTAAAATATGTGACCACACACTAAGTGGGAAGGTCTCGCAAAATGTGACATCCTGTGACAAGGATGGGGGGTGGGGGGGCACCAGCTGTCAAAAATTTGACAGAACGAAGTCTGTTTGGGCAGCTCGTCTTACATACAATTACATATTACAGCTTGTAGGTACCATTTAGGCGGTTTAATTACTAGGAAGCGTTAAAGCAGTAGGGTGACTAAGGAAACACGCCGAGTAAATGAAAGCCTTTGCCTTTCGAAGTCAGCTCCTTGCTCATACACAGACTTCAAGCGATAGTAGCGAATAGCGAAGCATAGGGAAAGCAGTCTGTCGGTAATGTACCGAGTTACCTTTACAATATAATTCTGCATTGTATTGGTAACGAAAGCCACTTCTTTCTAGGATTCCACTTATCTGCCACCGTAACTCTCACTGTGCCAAGAGCCCAGTTCGATGTGGCCGTGACATTCGACCGTCAAAGAATATCAACATGCACCTGCACCTGCTCGTCTACTGCGCATTGGTGCTCACACATAGTCGCTGTTTGTCTTTACAGAATACACCTAGTAAGTATGAGGACTTCCTATGAGTAAGTAAGTAATTAGCCTAACTACTGTCCCACTGCTGTACAAAGGCCTCTATCATTGAAATCAAGTCATCGCTACAATGGATGGGTATTGGCTTAATCACCACGCTTCCTATGAGTAATATTATTTAATCATTTTATTACAAGAGCCCTGAAATTACATGATGTGGTTAAACTGTGTCATCTACACAGTGATTCATCATTTTGGCCAATTTGTAATGACCTATTTGAATAACTAGAATATTTTCCTATTTTCAATTACTAAATACAATTATATTACTTTTTGTAATGGATATTGCAATTCTGTATGCCATGTTCTGAATGTAGGTCCTTAACTCCTTACCAATGTAAAGAATCACGACTAGGGGATAGGAAAAACAAAGGGGGTTAAATCTCTGATTTGAATAGGTCTTCCTAAAACCTTACATTTCATTTACTAGAGGGAAAATAAATGAAATTTTAATTAGTTTACTTTATGCACTTTGTACATACATTGCTAACTGCATCAAACCACGGTAATTAATGAAAAACTGTCTTTTATCCTAAGCCAACACAAGTGTGTCTCAGAGCGCCAGTGTCAGAATCCCTGCAACGACTAGAGAGAGATCAGCTGCAGAAGTTCGCACAATATCTCATGGCAGAGCTTCCCCGGCAAGTCCTGCCCACGGCTCAGCGTATACTGGACGTACTGCTGTCCGCCCAGCCCAACCAGATTAACAACACTTGGGGAGCGCCAGACCCCACGGCGGGAGCCTCGGCCTACGAGTACACGTCATGGTTCCTGGACGAGAAGACTTTGCACAACAATATTAATAAGATATTAGTCAAGTTCTGTGTTCCAGCGCCGATAGTATTTAGGTGAGTATGCTTTGTTCTTTTGTTTGTGTTTAGGTAAGTACTAGCTTTCCGCCCGCGGCTTCGCCCACGTTTTGGTTGTATATTATGGCCAAATTACATAAAATGTTTATAAATTGTAGCCCATGTGTTATTCTGATGTATAAGCTGTATTACTGTAAAGTTTCATCCAAATCGGTTCAGTAGTTTTTTGCATGAAAGAGTAACAAACATACATCCTCACAAACTTTCGCATTTATAATATTAGCAAGATGGATGACTATTTATGACTTGTTCTGAAATATACCTTAAAAAATTATGGTCATGTTCGTTGTTCTGGCCCCATAATTTATAAAATTCGTCTTTTAACACGGTTATACTTATCCTCTGTTTTGGCTCAATCATCATGTTATTAGTGGCAGAACGGCTCAATAACTAAGGCAGTTTTTATGAGAGCTAAATTGTATTTTTTTTAATCTGAATTTTTTATTCATAAGTGATCATTAAAACAAGTTATTTTTGTAATGATTCGTAATCTGTAAATGATGAAATTTTTGAAATTTTATTAACTAACACCTACGACAGTAGTAATAGGACTTGTGCACTAAATACCACTTAATAAATGAAAACTACAAATATGTTGTCCAATAAATTCTATTAGAATACCAAAAATCTATAAAAAATTGTTTACTTACGAAACCAAAACTTTTTAGCGATGTGAACTACTTAAGCACAAGTGCGCCCCCCGCGGCTGCGGAATGGTCCTCCCTGTTGAGGCCGCTACGCGGGAGAGAGCCGGAAGGCATGTGGAATCTGCTCTCCATCGTCAGGGAGATGTTCCGACGCAACGACCGGAACGCCATTCCGCTCCTCGAAATCATCACTGAGGAGGTCATGGCTTGCGAGCAGGTAAGGCTGAGCGTTTATGGCACAGTTGATTGATAGGCATTCTTAAAGGTTTTGAAAATTTAATTTTTACTCACAAAAGGATCTAAAATTTAATGTATCTAAGTTTGGATCTAGCAGGGTCTTCAATCCAAACTAGCAGTATTAAAAGTCTTTCACTCTAAAAAGTAGATTTAATCTCAACCTCAACCTAGTTACTAGGTCCTACAAAGAACGCATTGCCGAATAACTCATCTCATCATCATGCTCACACATCCATGTACTAAGTATCCGCCTTATTAAGGATTAACATATTATAACTATAGGTTTTTTATGTAGCCGGTTGTAGTCTGTAAATATTCATCGAAAGCCTGAGATCTTTCACTTTGGTCGCCGATCTATACGGCCGTCAGTTCGTCGCGCTGGTGGAGCCTCTTCATCCTATAGAGATTACAATATCAGAAAGAAAGAAAAATCATTTATTGATTTCATGGACTTCGCATCACACATCACAAAGCAACAATTATAAAGGAACAAAAAAACGCTTAAATAAAAAAAAGCTACGATAAAAAATACCAACAGGCAGCGGTGTCACGATGTTTAAAAAATGAATTGGACCGCGCTTAACAAATGCCTGTGCCTGATAGGCCCAGACGCTGATTTTCAGCGGGCTCAGCGAGTGGGCGCACGGACAATTGCGGGTACGTTTAAATAATTGAATAAAATAAATATTTTATCAGAACATAACAAAATGCAAGCAATTAAGTTGTAATGCCAATGTGTAGTGTAACTATGTGTGTATGTGTGTGTATAGTCCATTTATGCATAAATTAAGTTTTTCTTGTGCCAATAGATGGCGTTGTGTTGATGATCTATTTAATATCCCTAAATCGCGGTGTTAGGATTTTACTCCGGTTATATAAGAGTATTTTAGAACTTTGAATAAATGTCGCTCTTTGAAACTACTTTGACGTATTATTTATTCGACCATTGACCATCTGAACTAGCACTTTGCTGTGGGTTTGTGCAGTGTGCGTTAACTTATCATGACAGAACGGCGCGACGTCGGCGAACGACCCTGAGACCAGGCTGTGTTAGCACAACTAAAGTAACTACTTCGGCTTGCACTCGCAGACAGTCATAGGATATTTCGTTGGACCGGTAGTGTCACAAATTCACATCAGAACGTTAAAAATTAAGCCTGTCATTGCAACAAAATAAATAAAGGAAGATAAGTGAAACGAATAAAAACCAAAGCAGACATGGAAACCAGTAATTATTGGTCCTATATAAAATCAATAAAAAGGGACTACAAGCATGCTTAATCAGCATTGTTAATAAAATTGTGCTACGATTGCCAATGTCGGTGCTAACTATGTGAAAATATGTGAATACCCAAGGTAAGATACAATTAAATACAAAATTTACAATCAAATTGCTATATATTCTATCCACCTACTCGTATACCTATTTAATGACGCGTTTATTTACTTCTAGAAAAACAAGGTGGACAATCTACATTTTCTAGGCTTATGCTGATGATAAGATAGGCTTATGCTGATGATAAGGTGGTCGAACAGGAGGTTTGGAGTTTCTTCTCTGTGTTGAATTTTACCTCTCCACTTAGCTGGCTCGCCTGGACCCAAGTGGTAATGTTAATTGTATTCACATGCTTGTAATCGTCTTTGCGCTTCCAATAAAGTCGTCTTGAACTTCTTTTTAAAAGTACCTACTGTTTCCAGACGACGCAACGGTGGCGGGATATCATTCCAACACATGGAGGCAGCAAATCTGAAGCTCCCCCGGAATGCAACAGTGCGATGCGGCGGCAGAATGAGCGAGTGGGCGGACCGCAGAATCCTAATCTGCACGTCACGTGACCACATCAGTTTGCTAGCGAGATAAGCGGGGCAGTTGTCTTTTATTATTCCGAACAATAACGCAGCAAAATGCAATGACCTACGTGAATTCATTTTGAGTACATTGGCATTACTTGAGTATGGAATAACACGAGTTCTGGGAGGTATGGCAAAGCAGTATCTAGCGCAAGCATTCTGCACTCGCTATATCGCTTGTTGAGTCCTAGATAGGAGACGGGGACCATAGACTATATCCATGTAGTTTGTGCCGTGCTGGCACTTAAAAAGAACTCCTTCCCGTGGGTGTCGTAAGAGGCGACTGAGGGAGCTCTGCAGCAGACCATCTGCTCTTCAGGTGGGAGACATATTATGTCGGCCGGTTGATCTTATCACCATGCAATTGCGTAAAACTCGCCAAGTGACTCTGACCTATCTCGGTCAGGTCGCGTTCCGGGATCAACACTGCACTAACAGGTGCCAGGGCAGGCCTTCAAGATGAGTGTGGCCAGCTCAGTAATTGCTTTGCATTATTGTGCTTGTCATCCTTATATCTGGACCTAACGACTGCTTTCCATCAGGTGGAGTGAGGTCAGCTTGACGGGCACTATAAAAAAAATGTAGTTGAATTTAGAAAGTTCTAAAGAATCACAGAGTTTTATGTGTCTGTATCAATGTAGTCTCTGATTTGATATAGTACCTTCAGCCGGTAAAAGCAACTACCTATTGTATTACCTACGTGCTTTTCAAAACGTAGTTCTTCGTCCATTAGAAGACCTAAATTCCTAGCTTCGTTAACACGCTCTATATTTTGCCCCTAACGATGAAGTTTTCCCCTTATTTGTGATTTTCCTAATTTGATCCTTAAAGCTCAACAAAATGAATTTTGACTTGCTACCGTTTAGCACCAATGACTCTGCCAAATTAGCTATTCGTTCCAGGTCATCCTTCATCAGTTTTTCCGCTGTTTGAGCATCGTTGGGCCTAGTCGAAATATGAAGGACAGTGTCCAAGTTGGGCTATGAACCAACAAACATTTGACATTTGTCATAAATCTGGCCATGATTTAAGACATAATTATCACTTAATAGATTGTCTCGGACACTTCTGATTTTTGATATCAAAATTAAAAATACTAACGAAAACATTTTTTTAATACCATTTATGTTGCGTTCGTCAGTGCCCTCTGTTGTTTAGCCATCGCAACAATATTTTAATTTACTTTGTATTGACAAAAGAAACTGGCAGAAGTGGCAGATCATCAAAATATGTGCTCGAAGAACATTAGTCCCACTCACGTAAATAACACTTCGCATTATATTATTAAAAATAACCTCAAAATTTTTAAGTTTTTTGATATTTAACGAGTTCTCAGAAGTGTCCGTCCATAAACTACGTTTTAACACTAAAGTGTATGTATTTATGGACCCTAAGAGGTATTTTTCATGACTGTTGGTTCATAGGCGGCAATGAATGGGCGAATATACACTATCCTTTGAATATCATCCGCGTACAAATCGTATTTACAATGATTAAAAGCTTTTATTTAAATATATATGTATATATATATTTTTAAATTATGCGTCAGACAACACACCTCTTGTAATGGTCTCAAAGTAGGGATTAATATCCCTGTGTTACGAGGTACCACACAAGGAAATAAGCCAGGGGCTTCTCCCAGCACACCCAGACCCTAGTCAATTCAGAAAAGATCGTTTTCTGAATTGACCCGACCGGGAATCGAACCCGGGACACTACGGAAATCGAGGCGAAAAACCGTGCTACAGCGCACTGCGCCAATCGTGTTGTCCAAGTCATTATATTTCAATCGCGCTATAAATAATGAAAAGCAGCGGTCCCAAAATTGATTTCCACTGTTTTTTTTCACATTGATCACCACGTTTCACGACCTTGGAATCTGATAACAGCATACCACTCTTTAAATCATTCAATTCAACGCGTTGGGTACGAAGTTCGAAATAGCTTCTGAACCATGATCGACTTGAGAACCCGGCGGGATGTTGACGCACATTCTGTGGCAGGCGGCACTGCACCTAGGGCACTCTATGCCATCAGCTGCTGCCAGGAACCGTCCACACGCATTGCACGTTGGTGCCATTGTTTTTAAGGTCTCTATCAGCGTTCACTTTTGTATACTTTGCTTGTGTTCAGTCTTATTATTATTATTTTATGTTAATTTATATAATAAATGTGGGTATATATAAAGTTGTTCGTCTTAGATTTGTTGTTTTATTTGTGTTTTATAGCCCGTATAGTCGCACTTTACACTGACTACACCTCACATGTAGGAATTGTGGTATTAGGATGTATTTTACGCTTGCTTAACAACTTTTGAGCTAACTTATATTTATCTTAACACACAGTAAACGTCTACGTATGCGCACGCTACAACGTCCGTAACGTCACCATCAGGGGCTCTATGTTATTGTAAACATTGGTAGCTACAAACAGCGTTGTCTCACCTGCAGATCATAGTATGGTGGCACAGCACGAAGGCGGCTTTAGTGGCGTGGGGCGGCGGCGGCGGCGGCGGCAGCGGCAAGCACGGCGGCAACGGCGGCAATTCCGGCGCGCAGCATGCCTGCTCTTCGCTTTGCGACGAGGTAATGAAGAAATTCAATTGATTTTAATACACTTATTGCAGGACAAATGAATATCCATGAAAAATTTCTAAATACACGCTCTAGATTTTGAGATACAATTATTTTCTTCGCCAGGGGCTTAGCCAAGAGCAACACGCTACAAGCGTTTCAAGATGTCGAAACCGGCTTACTGCAAGAAGTCCTTAACTTGCCAAAAGTTATTGAGTGATGTTTAGACATAATATTTATGGGAAATAAGTCTCAACATCACTTAATGAATTTAGCAATCAATGACTTCTTGCAGTAAGCCGACAGGTATGTAAGGGAATGACATAGGCACTTGCACAATCTGAGATATTCAAAGTGACATTTAAAGTCATTCGCATACTTTTAAATGTTTGCTACATGTAGAACCTCAGTAGCGCATCGCTCTTGGCTACGGCCTCCGGTGTCAAAAATAATTTGGAATAAAAATCCTCCCTCAGCACTGTTCTCCGGATGCTCTTACATAAGTCTTCTCACAGTCTTCTTGTATAAGTTTACATCAACTGACTTAATCCCTGCCATCTACAACTTGGGGAGCTGCCTCGCACGTTCTTCGCACAACAGAACTGGCGCTTTCCTTCTCTGCCGGCGAGTACGCATGCCCAGTGTGGCATCGCTCTGCCCACTTTTGAGAGGTTGATGTCGCTCTAAATGAAACCTGCCGCATCATCACCGGCTGCCTCAAACCAACGCCCCTCAACAAGTTGTATACACTTGCAGGAATTGCGCCCCCTCAGATACGGTGAGACGTAGCATGCGCTGTTGAAAAGATGAAGCAAGAGACCGATGCCCGACATCCTCTTTACGAGCACTGCATGCCTGAGGTTCGACTAAAAAGCCGTAAAAGCTTTCTTAGGCAAACGAGCGCAACTACCGAGCAGCCGACGGATACTCGCATGACACTCTGGTCCACAAAGTACGCACCACCAGCCAATTATATAGCCCAAGTTGGCCGTAGCAGGGCAACATGGCCAAATGGGGGTTGGCAAATTGATGAAGCAGGTCAGAAGTGTGACTGTGGTTGGTCACCTCAAACTATGGCTCATATGCTTGAGTGCCCACAGTGCCCATCCACCTGAACAATGGAAGACCTGCACACGGCGAATGCCGCTGGGCTAGAAGTAGCTGGGTTTTAGTCGGGGTCCGTTTAAATTCAATTAGATCAATATATCAATAAGAAGAACAGACTTAATATTAAATAAGCAATTAAGTGCTTGCAAATTCGATCTTGATTTTTTTTAGTAGTGCATGTTGCACTTAATTGTTTTTTTTTGTTCGAAACAGGTGGTCGTATTATGGCGCCTCGCAGCACTCAACCCTGGCTTAGCTCCACATGAACGTGACACTCTTCACGAACAGTTTACTCAGTGGCACATGAAAGTCCTCGAAAAGGTAAGTGGCCAAATAACCTGTTTGTGTTTCTTGTGGGTGATTTCAATAGCAAAATACCTGGAAACGATACCTAAAGCACTAGGTTTAGCCAATAACTTTAGGTGGTGAGTTTATCTGCTAAGCGTGTTGCCCTAGACTGCAATCACAAATCAGTATACAAATAATAAAAAATTAGTCAAGACACACTTGAGATCGTGCGTGTCGGAGCTGAATCTAATATGTAAAGATGACCGAAGATTCATACAGGAAGTAAGGTTTAAATGAAAGTACATGTAATAAAATAACTTATATCGTTTCTTTAAGTTCTCTAACAGTTGTATTTCACGCTCTGACTTTGTTCACCTATTAGCGAAATTAGCTTCACTTTATCTTAATACGCACCGAACTTGCAATATAAGACGCAAGCAGACCTGTGTCACTTTAAAGTTTAGGTACGCTCGGCCCCTCTCGGGTACATGACAGTAGGTTGCCGCTCGGCTCGCACAACCGCCGCCGAGCGCGTTATTTAGTGTTTAATTTGTTTCGAGTGTAACTTGTAATTATAAGTTATTATAAGAATAATAATGACTACTAATAATACTAAACGATGTTATAATAACAGGAATACTGTTTTAAACTTAATATTTCAATTAGTGAGTTGCGACCCTGCGCTCTTACATTTATATCGGTTTCGTTCAGCGCCGCACAGTGGATTATGAACGCTCGTGCTTCGCGATGAGTTTCGATTCCGCGTGCAAGCTACCTTCACATGGCCTTGATCGATAGCACGGATAAATTAAAAACTAGTACTTTTTAATTTTGTGACACAAACTTGTAAGATTAGAGGAGATTTTTTTACTTGTCCGCATTTCTTGATAGAACCTTCTGTACGGAGTACTATTACCTATTCTGTGACGCAAGCGCTGTCTTACAACTAGATACACGAATTTTCACCTGCGACTCCGCCGAAGTCAATGTAAATAAACGGAAGCGTTTGGTATAAATTATGAAAGTTACATTTTTTCGTGTTATTTTTCGCAACAATAGGTGGCAAAGAACCGCAACAACCTCATCAGTTCGTCCCATACGCGCCACGCCTCCCGTGCGCACTCCCATCCTCCGTATATAAACGGGATCAGTGAGAACGAGGTCTTTCCTGGATTTCATCCGGCCATGGAGGCCTGCTTTTTGGAGTGGGATGACTACCCGATTCCCGGGGTGACGTACACTAAGGATCTGAACCCGCTGTACCACAGCCCCTTCACCATATTCCGGCATTCAGATAAGCAGAATGACAGCGTTCACCCGGTAAGTACTTTTATTCTGTTCTTCCACAAAATTATAACTACGATAGATCACATTTAGGGCTAAGGTTAAGAAAAGTACCGGTCAGCTAGTCTCTGAAAATATTTTTCTTTTAGCTGATAATGGCATGATGATAAAATTGAAATAATATATGAGTTTAATACAATTATTAAAAATTTATACAGGGTAATTATTTATGCCTCAAGTAAAAGAATATGGCAATGAAAATTAGAATGTTTTTGAATGGGTGTTTATTTTGAAGTTCTAATAAAAAAAATGTGATGTCTGTCTGATTTTGTATAAAATCCTTAAAATTGAAGGAAATAAATTTTATTGAGATTTCATGGACGTTACCAAGTGTTATCTATTTTGTACAGGTGAATTCCTCAAAGGCAGTTCTGAATAACGAGATGTCCCTAAGTTACCGACTTACGAAACCCGACCCCTCGATGCAGGGACACCGCACGCTGGTGCATAGGCCTAGTCGGATCATTGTCGACCTGGCTTTACCTGGCACATCCAACCAGGTAAGTTATAGTTTATATTATAGGTAGTACGTAGTATCATAGTATTATAGTCTCAAAGTAAAGTGTAATGGACGATTGTAGTTATTACCAAAAAACCTACTTAGCCAATTTATTGATTAAGAGGCTTAGTTTTGACAAATAAAGCAAAAACATGCCTTTAACTTGTTAATGAATGCCACAAACCAACATTTCTTGCATAATTGATCATTCGTTGATTTGTTGATATAATATTGATGCTTATTTTAGCCGTCTGGTTCTGTAAGTGGACCCAGCGAGGCTCCACGTGAATCTGGACCCACTGATGGCAATCACTCGAGCGTTTCGTCTGAAGGTAGGTAAATCTATACTTTTTAAAATGGATTTTGACCTACATCTATGTGTTGGGGGAAAATCCACAAGTTTGTAAGATTTCTTATGTATTCATGATTTATTAGATATACCGGGTGATTATCAAAAAACTTACAAAAACGATATGGCACATTCAGTAGGTGCTGTAGAAACAATCTTAGTGCAAATGAAATTTGTTTCATTAACTTTCAGTTCAAGGTCACCATACAATTTGAATAGGCAGTATTTTTTGTATAAAAACCTCAAAATCAAAGTCAATTGAAAAATTCAAATTTTCACTTACATAGTTCCTACCTCACTTACTGTTACTGAGTATACTATATCGTTTTTCGATAATCACCCAATATTACATAAAACGATGTTTTAAAACTAACATGTACATTATTCAAGGTTTCTGCGAGAACGAGGAAGAGATACTCCAACCTGGCGGTGGCGATACAGATTCTCAGGGATCAAGCTCTTCACCGGCCGTTTCATCCGATGACGCAACCCGAAGGATCTCAAATGACGATTCCGTTTCGGATGACGAATGTAACATTTACTTCTACGACTCTGCAGCGGCTAGGCGTGCTGTGGTTGGGGAAGGCACCAGCGCTATGGTAATGAATATTTCATTTCATGCAACATTTGATAATAAAAAGCATTTGTATTTCTTGATGGTCACTGCAGCTTAAGCCGACCCTGTAAGGATGTCATCGATACGAACCTTTTTTTTTATATTTCCCGTCAAGATGACCTCACTCCACCTGATCGAAAGCGGTCGTGAGGTCCAGATATGAGGCTCACAAGCCCAATCATTGAAACGAATCACTGGGCTGGCCATCCTCACCTTGAAAGCCTGCGGAAATGCCTTTTCACGCCCCGCTTGAAGAACCCGGGACTATAAGAGGAAGGAAACACATGTGCTGGAAGGGCGTTCCACTTCTGGATGGTACGACAAAGAAACGAGTCACCGAACCTTTTAGTTCGGGCTGACAAATGCTGAATTGTGTGTGTGACCTCAGGTCCTCCAGCTGGCCACTAAACTGTTCTCTATAGGTTCAGTTTTATTCTAAAGCTATCTACGCAGTTTTCAGTGGCGGTTTTCTGAAAGTAATTTCAGCCTTTTTATGAAAAAGTGTTTGTTGAAGTGGGTATTTGACTAACATGAAAACTACTAACAATGTTACCTATTTTATTTACTTCATGAAACGGCGGCTTTCAACTTTGAGCTTAGGTTATTTATAGTTTGTGTTCAATTGCTCTGCGCCACTACACAACTATTAGATGACCATTTCTTTAGTAGATAAGAGAGTTAAGCCGGGTCCAGACGAGTGTAACGTGTAAGTAATGTAATCTATCGTGTAGTAATGTAACGCGAATTCTGCGTGTGGACGGCACTACGAGCGTTACATGTAATGCTCGCACCGGCACTCGCGCTGATCCATCGACTGTCGGTTTTTTGCGCGAACACAAAGGTGCTCGCAGTGCTCGTTTGGACGGCGTTCATTACGGTTGTGTCGTGTGGACGTTCATGATGTGGAGTGACGAACAATCGCTTGAACTTATTAGTTACTATCAAGAAAAACCTATTATTTGGGATCCAAAAAAACCGGATCACTTTAAAAAAAAATGAATACGATGCTTGGAGTGATATTGCTCATTCAATGGGAAAATATGTAGAAGAATGCTAGAACAAAATGATTAGTTTGCTGGCTTCACATCGAAGGGAAAAAGGAAAAGTGAAGAAGAGTCATAGTTCCGGAAAAGGTGTTTTATTATAATTATTTCTAGTGCATTAAATATAACATACTCTTATTAATTAATTTAGTTAATAATTACAGTGCAACCTCGATTTAACAAATCGGAAGAGAACAAGTAAATTCGTTATTTCAAGTAATTCGTTAAAGTGTGAGGTTAGGTAGGTCTGAAATCTATACTAATATTATAATTATAAAATATTATAAAGCTGAAGAGTTTGTTTGTTTGTTTTTCCACAAGTAAAGAAGATCTTTTTTTATACAAATTAGTTTTCCACCATCGACGCTCCAAACGTTTCCGATCTTCAGTTAGTAAATACATACAAATAAAAGCAGCACCAGCTATCGCGACCTTCCTATTCGGCATATTAGTAGCAACTGAGTGGAAACAGCTTTGAAATAGATACGCGAACACAATTCCCTTTGAGTTCGTGTGCCGTCCATATTGTTGACGCTAAATTACACGTATTTCGCTACACTCGTCTGTACCCGGCTTCACAGTTAAGAGTTTTGACAGTACTACCTAATTAATGAATTCATCCTCATCCGTGGGGTCTATCCCGGTTGTGAACTCACACTGGTGTGTGGGGTCCCAGGGTCCGCCTTTCTTATTTTCTTGGCCCACTTTGCGCGGTCTTGTGTACATTAATGAATACATTCGTTTAAAAAGTCTCTATCTTTTAAGTCTGTAGATGAAAGAAATTAGTTTTATTTTGGGTTCCGATCAAAATGATCGGAATCGATGGCAATTAAATTATATAACAGCATTCCAATAGTACATTGTTCACCGAGAGGAGAAAGAGACCGATTACCGTCGAGGGTGTCGTTTGAAGCCCGAGCCGTAGGCGAGGGCTTTAAAACACCCGAGATCGGGAATCGCACTTTCCCTCGAGTGATACATAGTGCTTTATACTACACCTACGAGGAAAATAAAAAACTAAATCTTTACTAATTGAAATTGTTGCAGTTAGTGAAGCTTAATGTAACACTTTTTCTTTCTTCATTAATTTTGCTGTTTCCTTCAACTGCGGCGGAGTTAAAAAATCTTCATCATCACTATCACTACTTATCATTTTGATAGTTTTATTTTACTTTCTACGAAAACTGAATCCTCAAACAACACACAAATTGAAAATGGCGCCAATGGCGTCTGCAATTTTCACATGTTCTTTTTTCAAATTGTTTATCCTACCGTCGCAGGGTCGCACTGCCAGCCCGACACCATCCGACACACAGCTAGTGGCCAGTGTCATTTTGCGAACTTGGAGATAAAACTTTTTTGCTTTTGATATTTTTCTCTCCCGCTCAGATGCGTTTTCCCCCCGCATATTTGTTCGATATGCAATGACGTACTTTCTACCGTAAATTTGATAAAGTATCAAGGTACTTTCCGAGCAGGTGTAGTATAAATAGTATGATATGTCTTGAAAATATTGATGTATTTGAAAGTAAGCTCAAAAAGTTTTTGGTAAATACGGCTTACTACACTTTAGCAGAATCTTTTAATGATGAGATTAGATTTTAAGTTGCAGTGCCCTTACGGGGTGTCACACTGATCACAATTTTTTTGTAACAACTTTTCTGTTCTGTGACTAGCAATGAATAAATGAATATGAATATCACTAGTTACACTTCGACAAATCAGTTGGTCATTCATCTCAGGGCACCGGCGGCCCCGGGCCATCGTCGGCCGCGGCGGGCGCCGGCAGCTGGGAGTGCTCGTGGGAGGTGTCGTTCGCGCGCGCGGAGGGCCTGCAGGCGCACGGGCACATGCGCGCGGCGTGCGCGCTGGGCGCGCGGCTGGCGCGGGAGCTGCTGGCGCGGCCGCCGGCGCTGGGCTCGGCGGCGGCCGCGGCGCTGGACGCGCGCCGGCTGCGCAAGAAGCACGCGCCGGCGCCGCGGCTGAGCGCGGCCAGCCACCGCCTGTCGTGCTTGGCGTCGGCCACGCTCGCTAAATGCGCGTTCCTTTGCACGGTAATTGGGGGTTTTTATTTATTCTGACCTTGTGATAAGTTGTAATTCACTTTAACCGACACATTCTGTGCCATGTCATGCATAATTGAAACAGTTCGGCGACATTTATTTATTTATTTCATAGAAAACAACTTGTAGGCTTACAGATCCCTCCAAAACGCCGGCAAGTCTCAGTACAATATACATTTTATATTACAAAAAACAACAAAAATATTAAGAAACAACAACAAATAATCAATAAAAACAATAATTAAAAGCATTCAGTCAGATAAACATTATGTCAAGTTTTAAAATGTCAAGGTTAAATTAAATAATAGTAAAAAGAGATAAAACCGTGTTTAATTTATGTTTAATCGTGTGGTTGACTGGTAGAGAATGCCCTTTGGCATTAAGTCCGCCAATTGTATCATTAATTTTGTGCAATGAAGAATAAAAAAAATAAATAAATATATACCTACCTAAGCATATCATCAACATATTATTATGAGTGCACTCAGTTGTTCTCTTTTGTGCAAAACAAATAAAGGAGAATGGTTTATTAGACTTCTTAGATTTATTAACTATCTATTTCCGCACTCTTAGTCTAGATTGCGCTGTATCAATCTGTAATCAATCACAGAAAATTGATGCGTCTTTCGTTAAGATAGCTGTTAAATGGTGCACAAACAGTTGCATATCAAGTATTCAAAGCGGAGCCCATAACGAAATGTGAAAGAATCCGTCCTCTTATTGTAAGTATTTTCGAAACAGGTATTGGCAGAGTTCAGCGAACACCATGAGCTTGCGTTCCGAGTGGGCCTATTCGCCTTGGAAATGGCGCGGCCTCCAGCGAGCACTAAGGCTCTGGAAGTGAAACTAAATAATCAAGAGACTGAGTTAGTAGCGTTTCTGAAGAAGCTGCCAACTGGCCCCGAACAGATGACTTTGGCTCGCGAGAAGGCAGAACAACTACGAGATGGGACTCTGAGGTATGGTCAAAATCAAATTGTCAATAAAATTTACTGAAAAGCATCGTAAAAAACATGCGTGCATTTGCATTACATGTGCTGCACTGTATTTCTAAAATAAATAAAGTAAAAACTTTTTTTATTGCCTTGGTACATACAATCTAAATAAGCCCAGTCACTCCCACTGCAGGGCAAAGGCTCCCCCCCCCCACCAATCTCCCCTGACACGGTTTAAGGCCAATGTTGGCCAATCCGTGCGGTACACATCCAGTTCGGATGAACGGAGGAACTGGATACTTACAATATCACGCCATAAATCGGCCGAAGTCGGCTTGCTTGAGGGGTGAAAGGAAATGACGCTGACTGAGGCACTTGTTTATATCCTTGTGTAGGTGTTTCTACAATTTACAATGAATTTGTTTATTTGATCTTCCTAGCCCAAAATTAAAAGTAAGTAAGATAATGAGTGTATTTTTACAGACACCGTGGACCTGCTCTACTACCCGTATCACTTGCTAGCTTTCTCTTCGATGTTCTTGTTCTATCTACGGCTGATAAAGAAAATAAACATCCGGTAAGTTATTGTCGTAAATATTTCAGTTTATTTTCACAAATAATAAACTGCTAGTAAAAGCGACAGTTTATATTAAGACCGTCCAATAAAATTTTTAGGATTACAGGTTTAAAGCTACGGCAAAGTTACTGCTTATACAGATCATCTTTGTTCAATTACAACGAAAATGTTATCGACTGTTGTTCGTATCCGCTTATTTAGGTTAACTTTTTTAAACCATCCATAATGTAGCGACTATAAATAAATTATATTTATCCTTTTGTAGTCAAAGATGCCAACAGATGAAATGTTGGGTTTCGAAGCGGCGGTAGCGGCTCTAGGGCTGAAAGCGAACGTTTCCGAAGCGGACCACCCGCTGCTGTGCGAAGGCACGCGGCGGCAACGCGGCGAGCTGGCGGTTACGATGCTGTCTTTCTATAAGGACGAACCCGTTAAATTGGCTCGGATTATGAACAAGGTATGTTGCTATTATCGCTATTTCAGTCATGTTTTATTTAACCCTCGACCCGTCGCGTACATTTTTATAACGCGATTCGTCGCGTGGGGTCTTTGAAAACCCTAACATTCACCTAAGCAAAAAAGTGGAAAATTTACTTTATATTTTAATTTTTATTGCTTTATCATATATATCGGTTAATTGGCTAGCAAAAGAAAACATTTTAATGGAAAAATTGGTATTTATTTAGCTATAAAACTTAAAAACTGAACATAGAAACATTTTTGGCTCACTTCGAGATCACTTTTACAAAACAAAAAAAAACTTAACTATTTATAGAATTAACATCTCCTATATATAACTTATTGAGATCTCAATAGAATAATCTACTCTATAACTTAAATTATAAACCTCTCCAACAAAATAAAATATCAACTTTTACAAATCTAAAAGTCACTATTTTAAAGTTTGAACACATTCAGAACATGCATTTTTAGTATGCATTGGGCATATATTACCCTTGCAGAAATGGCACAATGATTTAAATTTTCTATCCGTTCCTCTAGGACAGTAAACACAGTGCTTTCTCATAGGCACGACTTCATTTTCAGGAGGCTGTGTATCCTGTAATGGAGGTACAAATATTTGAATAAGTGGTATCAACTCTCTTGGCAATTTTGGAATCGTAACCCGCATTTGTAAGTGAGGACGAACTAATTCAAATGCCACTGTCTTCAAGAACAACTTGCGTCCCATTTTGTTATCCTGCAATGTGGCATCCAATATTATGTGGGCATTTTGAGCTCCAACGTCAAGAAACGTAAAAAATAGTCTCAGCGGCCATCGGTTACAAAAGCGCGTATCAGTGTAAGTTCCGATAAGCTGATCGACTATATCGACACCTCCTTTTGTTTAATTGTTAAATTACATCTGGATCAGCGCTGGATTGTTCCAGTTGTTCCCTGGGAGTTCCCAAATCCAGGTCATTGCATTCCTGTTCCGAATTGCTGTTGTGGTCGCTGTTTTCGTCCGGATATACGGCACCATATTCTTTGTCCTCAGAACCACCATAAACATCATTGCATTCGTCTATTAACCAGCCCAATATACGACTCTGCTATACCTCATCCATTTTTGTAAAAAATATGATCTAAAACAACGTAATAATCAAGTAAAACAGAAATTACAACCCAAAAAAGTAATTACTCACTACAAGTAAATACTTACGCGAGTCGTCGCGTGGGGTCTTCCAGAGCCCGGACTCAACAAACTCGTCCGTTTCTTACTGCGCTTGCGCGCACACTGCCGTTAGCAACAAGCCGCACCGAGTATAGTTCAATCTAGGAAGGTACCTTAAATGCCGCGTTTCTGGGATAGCGTTAAATAATACAATTTTGCAAATTTCTCAGACCTGGGCTTTTAAAGACCCCACGCGACGGATCGAGTGTTAAATGTCTATGAAACATGTCCCCCCAAATTAATATATTGACGACCGGTGATCACTTGTTTTACAGACTGAATTTTCATAGAATTTCGGTTCACAGAAAATGTTTCAGAGAATATTCGGTTCAAATATTTTCATTTCGAATATTATTGTTTCAACGACTATTTACTTCATAGAATATTCAGTCCACATATTTTCATGTCAAATATTATTATTTCAACGATCATTTACTTCATAGAAACATACTTCACAAAAATTTAATTAATTTAATAAGTTCAAAAAGCTTCTGTTGATTAGGTTAGGTTAGAACTGTGACCAGTGACCTCATCGAAGCCAGAAGCAAATTTTCGGCTAATGAACATAACAAAAAAATGTTCTTGAGAATACTTTTTACAAAAGCCAAACATTATGAGCAATAATATTAATACATGATTTGATATTTTATGATATGAATATTCTAAGAAATGAATTTTATTTGCAACAAAAATATATGATTTATTGATTATTCTATGAAATTATAATATGAGAAACAATTTATGTGAAACGAAATTCTATGAATCGATTTTCTATAAAACAGTGTACAACCATTGACGACCCAATTGGCGTAGTGCGTTTCAGCGCCTTCACTTGCATGGTGTTCTAGGTTCGATTCCGGGTCGGATCAATTAAAAAACAAACTTTTTAATACTGTTTGTGCTGGAAGACATCCCTAGCCAAAATTTCTGTACCTCGTAACACAAGGATATAATCAGAAATGAGGTGATCCGTAAGAGAAATCGTAGTTTTGAGCTAATCATCCAGTTACTTCATATTTTTTTTACATATTAATTTATTTCAAATAATCTCACAGTTATTGGACCGCGACATCCACCAGTTGACCAAAGGGCCGATGGTGAGCATGTACTACACGACCAACCCGCGCCTTGCGGCGTACCGGGCGGACCTCGCTTCGAACTCGAACGCGTTCCAGGCACATTCGTCGCTTTCTCAACATCCGCAGCATCCGCAGCATCCTCAGCACACTCAACTTCCTCAGCATCCACAACATCCGCAACAAGCGCAGCATCCCACGCTTCTATCAACTCAGGTGAGTTTACGTTCATTGATCACTAACTTCTGCCCTTGACTTCGTTCGCGTAGACTGGTCTCTGTAGAAAATAGATTATGAAAATGTGTTTGCAAATTGTAAATAAGCACTTATTGAAAAGGATACAAAAAGCGCCATTTAGTTATGCAAATGAAAATTAAGTTTCTAAACATTCATGGGGCACGAGAGCCCTCTTGATGGCGACTCATAAAAACATTGACATAGCCTAGTAAATAAGTATGTTGTCATGGCACACAGAACGAAGATTAGGACTGAAAAGCTCCAAAACAAAGGGCATTGGATAAGAAAATTTGATTGAGTTGACGTGATAATCCTTTATTAGGTCGACATAGAGCCATGGTAAATGCAGGCTAGCACTGTAGTGAACGTCTTTGTTGATGCTTAAATTAGTGTTGGGTATGATAATTAGACATTTTGAGAAATTATAACATTTTTAAAAGACACATCACTTCTAAATATAAACTTAAAATATTCATTATTGTAGACGCCATGCCTCCTCGTCTCGGATATGGAGCGCATGGTAGTATCCGAAGGTGGCGCGTCCCCGCCGGCGCACTTGCATGCGCTCGCGACGCATGCGCACGCGCCGCATGCGTCACACGCGTCGCACTCAACGCACGCGACGCACTCGACGCACGCGACGCACGCGTCACACGCGACGCACTCGACGCACGTGTCTTCCAGCCATCAGACGCTCGCGAGACCTAAGGATTCTAGGTAATGTACAAACACACTTAAGTTTGTACACATGTAAAGGTACTGGTGTAGCTGTTGCCTGCGATTAAGTTCGCGTGGGCTAAGCTTTAGAAACTGTTATTTCTGTAAATTAATAAGTACTTCGTACCGCATACTACGCGGAAGATACGCGACGGAACGCCAAAATGTTATATGCAATTAGGTAATTGCATATAACATTTCAAAGGCAAACTTCGCGTAAGATCGGTCGCTACGCGAAGTGTAGCCCTGACCTAAGTGTTATTTGTTTAAATTACATCCTTTTGTATTTTTGAACATACAAAAAGACAAACATAATTCTAAAATTGTTCTTTCTTATTTAGAATTGTTTATCAGAAAATCATCTGATGAGTGTTGTGTTATAATAAGTGAAAAGTATTTGAAGCAATTTGTTGTGCTTTTTCATATACATTTAATTTTATAGAACTTTTTAAACACTGCCTGTGGTAAGTCAGTCAGTCACGAAATGTGCTCTTGAGCAACATCTAGGTAGATGTTTAAAATGTGTTCGAAATGTTAGCAAAATGTTAAAAACTAGCTTAATAGTATATCATCAGAAGTAAAAGACAGCCTTTGGCAGGTAAAGCATTTTGCCGGTATGGTTTCGCCAGACGCAATCGCCTGTTCGGTTTAACAACAGAAATGGGAGAGCAAGAAACTACCTAATTTACTTTAACTACTCGTAAGCTTCATTTTTAAAGCCGAAACAGCTTCCTTAAAGGAACCTTCGCCATAACATACTCTCCAGGTGAGGGGCGATGTAAATCGTGGCTACACTTACGCACCACCTGACTATTTAGCGTCCGTTGAGCAACTTCTTGCAGTCTGCAATTGTGACCTGCTATACCTACTGCCTGCTGTGCCTACATGGAAGTCACTCAACATCCAGACTCGAGTGGGTTGCTGCAGGAGTTACAGGTAAGTGGGGGTACAGAAGGAGGTAGTACTTATGCATTTAGGATGGGGAAGCTATGTGAGTTGCAGTTAGGAACAAAATATAATCTACTGCCTCCAGTGCCCGCCAGGTAGTTTGCTGGACACTAACTGCAAGAGTTTTATCAGGCCTCGCCTCTTGATGGGCAGTGGATTACTGTAACTGCTGTTCTACTGCGTTCCCTTTTCAAGATCTTCAACACAATAAAGCCCAAAATACGTATACCTGTCGTTGGCATGTAAAACGCAGTCACGTGACGGCGGCAACCAATCAAATGGTGTAAAACGTTGTACCTGTCAAGATCCTGCAGCTTTTACTGTCACATGACTCCTACTGGCTTGCCAGCTACAGGGATAAATATTTCGGGCTCAAAGAAGATAATGAGGATGATTACCCCTGTTCATGGTATCATCGTTTGTTTATAGATATAAAGGCAAACGGGTATACCCGTCGGTGCCCAACCAGCCATCGGAAGCGTCAGCTCACTTCATGTTCGAGCTGGCCAAGTCGGTGTTGTGCAAAGCAGGAGGTTCTTCAAGCACAAGTTTGTTTACTCAGACATCCTGCGCGAGGGAACATCATGGACCGCACAGGTATAAAAGAACATCCCCCCAGATTCCCGGTGAGTGTTTCTCGAAAATACGGGTGTTCATCGAAAAGGTATGGCACGCTATATAAAAAAACCGGTTGTACTGGTGGCGCCGGGCGCGGTACGGGTTGAAGAGTTCGACCTAAACAGTTTGATGTGATAAAATTAAACAAAGTAGAATATTAAGAAGTGATTGTCACTTCTGTTTTGCTATTATAAATAATGTTATCCTTTACATTCTGTATTTCAAACATCTTTTCGAATATCCTTTGAATATTAGATTTTACGTACTGCGACAAGTATAATCATCTCAAGCATCTTTAAAACTTAGTTTCTGTAGTCGCAAGTAGTTGCTTTGCCAGCCTACAAATAACATTTTTCATAAATCTTACAACGCCTCTGGCTTAGGCCATAATTC
The DNA here is from genome assembly GCA_947369235.1 of Udea olivalis. NCBI lineage: Eukaryota > Metazoa > Arthropoda > Insecta > Lepidoptera > Crambidae > Udea > Udea olivalis. Next base: position 7,554,423 of record OX376347.1, read on the forward strand.
TTTGAATGCATACAATAAATTCTGTCAGTGGTCTGTCCGAATTTGTAGAGGACTAATATGATTGGGAATTATTAGAAGTGTACAGTACGTATTCAAGTTACTTAATCCCGATCAGAATCGTATACGAATTCCGTCGGACTTCAAAATCAATGGTGTAATGAAATTGGCAATTTCAGAGGACTTCATATGGCGGCTTTCCAGCTAGGCCTATACGCGCTTGGGCTGCACAACTGCGTCAGCGCGAACTGGCTCAGCCGCACGTACTCGTCTCACGTTAGCTGGATCACTGGTGTGTTAAACTCTTCACAAAATAAAAGGCCCGTTTTGACAGTTCACGCCCATGAAGTTCTCTATATAAATATATCCATATTTTACCGATCGAAATGTTCTGAAGATAATTACATTTTTCAATGAAGGGTACCGCTCACTCTGCTAAGTGCTGTGCATAACGATTTTTTCTTATTTTCACAGACTTAAATTAATTGATAAAGATATTTTTTTTAGGCTGACTCTTACTCGCCGGGTTCTATTTATTTAAATACTAGTGTTAGACTAATTAATTACTGATTTTCACCAGCTGTGTAGAGATCTTCACTGAAAATTAGAGCTCAAAGCCGTAAATAATGACAACACTGATTTCTACAGAATGGCTTGTCTCTGGCCAAGTGGCATATGACTTGGCGCCCACAGCACAGTCTTTCATTCGCCATCTTGTGAAGTTGACTGTACGCTCGTTAATATTTGATAATTTTTCTCGACTTTGGACTATTTCCGTTTAGTATTACGTTGACCACGGCTTTTATATTTTAAACATAGTAAATTGGACTGTATTTTGGTGTTTGTGGTTATATCGTATGAACATTTTAACATGTCAAAAAGAGGACGTACAATCAACAGCCAGTCACGCGACTTGGTTGTGAAGTTATCCGAATACTTCGAACGCGAATCAGCTAATGGTGGACCTTTATTGCCCATAACGCAAGTATAAGTTCGCGTCGCACAAGCACTTGGGATCGGCAAAAAACTATTCGAACCATCTTGAAGCAAAAGTATGGACCTTCCGGTACTGAAGAAAATGTATTACGTACGCCTAAAAGAGGAAGAACAGCAAGCCTGTAACAGGTATTGACACATTTGACGCAGACGCTATTCGAAACCACGTGTATGATTATTACACAAAAAATGTAAATCCAACTGTGAGCAAATTGTTCATAACATTACGAGAGCTGGCCTGTATAGTGGCCGAGCCACGTCTTTAATAACAATAAGGAAGAAAATTGGATTTAAATACAAGAAAACCGACAAGAGAAAAATTGTGTTGGAACAATATGATTTAATTTTGCAGAGATTATCGTTCTTGAGGGAGATGAACAAAGTCACAAATTAGGACAATGTCATATTTGTCGATGAGACTTGGCTAAACTCGAATCATACCGTGCCGCAGTCGTGGACGGACGATACCAAGGCATCTTGCTCAAAAGTGCCAATGGGAAAAGGTAGACGCTTAATAATCTGCCACGCCGGATCAGCTGGGGGAGGTTTTGTGAATGATGCCTTGCTTGCATTTGAGTCTAAAAGTACAAAAGAATATCACGAAGAAATGGACGCAAATAAATTCACAGAGTGGTTTACTAACTTGGTAACAAACCTCCCCGAGTAGTGCATAATCATTATGAATTCAAATAGATAAAGCACTTATTCAAGAAAACAAAACGGATGATATAGTGGCATGGCTACAAAGAAAAGAGGTTAAAGCTGAGACGAAATTGTTAAAAGCTGAATTGCTGCAACTGGTAAAAGAAAATAAATCTGCGAAACTAAAATATAAAATTGATGAATTGGCACTTCAACATGGACACAAAGTGATAAGAGCGCCGCCGTACCATTGTCAGTGCAATGCTATGGAGTTAATTTGGGCTCAAGTGAAAGGATACGCAGCACGCCACAATACAAAACCGCTATTCTCCACTAAGAAAATGATGACATTGCTGAATGAAGCTTGTGCCAAAATTACTAAAGACTGGGCAAAAGTGGTAGAAAAAACTCGAAAAATAATAAATGAGGACTATGACACACGCGTCAATATTTTTGTTGAAAATGAAATAATTATAAATACGGAATACGGGTGACGATAGCTTGACTGTCAATTTTAGCTCATTATCTGAAGAAAATGATTGACTGAAGATTCACTTTTTGCGTTCTTTTTTGTAATTGAGTGAATTATTGGAACAAAAATATTGAATGAAAGAAAATTGATTGTCAATTTTCATAATACCTACAATATCAAAGTTGAAGTAAATTTTCTAATCAAAACTTAAATCCAATGCACTTTACAATATATTCAAATCGATGAAATACTTCTGCAAACTTGAATCGATTTATCGTGAGTATCGAGTACCGAATAGTATGGGTAGTTACGTCACATCACTAGTTACGTCGTGAAGACAAATGTTAAAACGGGCCTTTTATTTTGTGAAGAGTTTATACAGAAATACTAGAAACTATCAAGCTATCAGCGGAGCTCGAAACAGCAAGTTTCGCAGTCCGGGTGACTACTGGTTGAATCATTTTTTTAACGTTTTTAGGACAAGCAATGGACATTGGCGCCCAAGCGATATTGTTCCTTATCGACGCCTGGGAGGGACACTTGACCCCGCCGGAAGCCGCTGGTATTGCTGACAAGGTAAAATACGAGTAGGAAATGAAAAAAGCGAGTAACAGGAATAAACGCATGTAACAGGTTCTATTTTAATTTTAAGATCTTATGTACCATCATGAAGCAATAAAGAACTATGAACTATAAACTATGAACGCTGCATGCAGGCGTACAGCATTCGTAGTCGTCTTAAAAAAATATAACGAAAATAGGTAATGATAACTTCAAGTTCTTTCTTTAAAACAAAAGAATATACCAGCTTAAGGCCACTGATATCATATCGTAAATCAATGAATTTTGATTACTGAACGGAATTTTCTATAAGTATTATTTTTTTCTGCTTGGTGCTGTCAGTCACCATACAATGGTTTACCCAACATGTAGTCACTGTTATTTTTCTTCTTATGACTGGGCCTAGTCCACAAAATATTTCAATCAATTTGAAAGATTCTAGTTTTCATTAGCAGGGAATCGATGTTTGTCTGGTTATTACATTGGAATGCGAACCACCGAGATATTTTTCACATAAATAAAAACTTATTTCGTCGTAATTTGTTTAAAATCTACATATTTGACGAGGTATTCGGTTCCAGCAGTGAGCAGTTTCCCTTAGCATTTTAAATTGACGTTTTTTTTTCAATATTCAGGCATCATCCGGCCGAGACGTTCACACAGTCCGCGCGGCCTCCGAACTAGCTTTGTCTGTTTTGCCGCACGCGCACGCACTCAACTACAACGAGATCCAGCGCGCCGTGCTGCAGTGCAAGGAGCAGAGCGACGCCATGCTGGAGCGCGCCTGCCTCATTGTCGAAGCGGCCGCTAAAGGTACTGTCTGTCTGTTACACTCAGCCTAAGAGTTTTAATGTTGCTTTTTATTGTCTTTACTTTATTGTTGCCACGGTTCTTCGCGGACCGTCATTGTCTCTCGTTGACAGAATATGTAAATTACATTGCAGCATTATCACAAACCTTCGTGATTATTCGAATGCTCAATTTTTTCTAATTGTGTTGTGTGACTATTTAGACTGGTAAAAAAAAAAGTTAACTTCATCTGTTCTGCGCCTAACAACAACGAGATCCAGCGCGCCGTGTTTGTAATAAAAACTATAAATTTAAATAAATATGCGCCAGACACTGATCATGGTTTCGAAGGAGGAATAAAAATCCTTGTGTTACGAGGTACCAGACGAGAAATACTTAATCCAGGGGCGTCCCATCACACCCAGACCTGAGTCAATTTAAAAAAGATCGTTTGATAAATTGACCCGACTGGGAATAGAATCCAAAACACCAAGTAAGTCAAAGCAAGAAACCTTGCTACAGCGCACTGCGTCAATTTAATCGTCGAAGGAGTCTGATTTTTAAAAATTTTGTTATTATAACAATGTGTTTTTCCTCAGGTGGCGGCGTATACCCAGAAGTTTTATACACTGTAGCCCGCTACTGGCACGAGTTGTACATGCGGCAAGCCAACGAAGAGACGGAACCGTTACTCGAAGAGCCGCAGTACCGAGCGGCGCCGCCGCCCGTCGCCGTACCGCTTCCGTACCCGCTGCCGTATCCGTTCACGTATCACCCGTATCCGCCGCCGATATATCAGTTGCAGGTGAGTTGATTGAACTTTTGTAGATACAAGCAACTTAAATGATATTGACTCTCGCTATGTTTTTTTTACTTCTAAACATTACCGGTTGCATTTAAATAAATTGCTTAATTTCATTTTCACATCATGTCACCTGTGTTTTTTTTACACTTTCACTTTATCGCCAAATCAACAAACCTGTGTTGTCAATTTGCCAGCGATGTTGTTAAAGAATCCGACTTCAAAATTTCCTATCCTATATCCTAGCGATTACTATAACAATTGCTTATTTTAAGAAGTGGTCCGCCGGTCGCGCTATTTTATGGCATGGGCGCAAACTGAGCTTCCATGTGACCGCGCCCGAGCTAGAACTTGCTTGTGGTCGCGTTTAGCGGCCCGCCTTCTATGCTTTACGCTCGGCCACAGTCGCAGAGTTTTTTTTCCGCGAAGCCGCATGTTTGCGCGGAGTTCCACGTTTTTGACAGTTGCTGCGTCTAGTGGTTCATCTTAAGCATTAGTGTTTACTGTTTGTAGTTTTTTGAGCTGACTAATTCTAAAATAGGGTATTTTGCTCTAAATGAGAAGAAATCCAAAAATATATTATTGAGATAGCTTAGGCAAAAAACAGTCGCTAAGTGTTAGTTTTAGTTCATAAAATAACGAAATAAATTTAAAAAACTCAATTCAAAGTTTTCAGTTTTTTTTATCTATTCTTTATTACCATGAAATAGTCACCATGTAATTACGTCATTCGGCTATGTAGACTTAAGTGACAGCTGTCAACTGTCAACAGATCGGCGTACCTATTTGCTAGATCAGCGCATTTGTGTACACAGCCAACTGACGTCACGACCACAGAATAAATATGACGTCCAAGGCGTCCTGCATTTTCGCGCGAAATTTGAAAATGTAAATTTTAAATGGCACACAGCAATTGAATAAAATTTATGTGTTGTTTTAGGGGTTTACTAGCACTATAGTACGTAGTAGTAATTTAGACACAAAATGAGTGTAAAACCCTATTGTAAATGCATTTTTCCGCAGTACGGAGGCGCCCCCGCGCCGCACCCGGGCGCGCAGTACGCGCTGCCGCCGTACTTCGTGCGCGGGCTCGTGGCGCCGCCGCCGCACGCGCAGTTGCCGCCGCACCACGCGCCCATGCCGCAGCCCATTGCCGTCAACGTCAGCGTCAATGTGAGTAGGACATGATGTTATATCTATGTTATGTATTTGGATTGAGGGTACTTGTGTAAAACGTTGTACGGCCGTTGAACCGTTACACTTAGGAAATAAATCAGCATGCATCTAGCTAGCATTTTGATTGCACGCCCTGTCGTCTCACCTTCTGCGACTTAGATACGTATCAACTGGCGACGACTGGATTCACGCGAAAATGACAGTTAGTGTAGGGTTTGGTACCCTAGCAAATTTTAGTAATCTTTGACCATTGGAACACGTACGACTCAAGACTGAAGCAGTGGTTTATCGCTAACGACATAACGGACGTGTCTGACAAATTGAAGGTCAAGCGAAGGGCTATTTTGCTAGGCGCTTTAAGCGACTCGAGCTACAAGCTGGCTAGTGATCTGGCGTTGCCTCAAAAACTTGAAGAGGTCGAGTACGATGGAATCATCAGCCTTTTAGATAGTCATTTCACACCTAAACGGACGGCACGATTGGCGTAGTGTGCTATAGCACGGTTTCTCGCCTCGATTTCCGTAGTGTCCCGGGTTCGATTCCCGGTCGGGTCAATTCAGGAAACGATCTTTTCTGAATTGACTCGGGTCTGGGTGTGCTGGGAGACGCCCCTAGCTTATTTCCTTATGTGGTATCTCGTAACACAAAGATTGAATAATCCCTACTTCGAGACCATTACAAGAGGTGTGTTGTCTGGCGCATATTTATTTATTTATTTATTTAAACGGTTTGGATTTGCGGAAAGGTTCCATTTCTACTCAGCCACGCAATGGGCAGCAGAAAATCATACTCAATGGGCAGCAGGGATTCAGGGTCTGTCGGCGCATTGTGGATTTAAGCATTTGGAAGAGGCTATTCTCGACAAGATTGTGATGGGAATGACAGCAGGCCCGGAGCGTGATAAATTTTTGCGCAGGATCTGCGCGCCGAAGGGTCCTGCGAGGAGTCTTCCTCGTTGGGGATTCCGGGTCCCTTCCATTCTGCACCGAAGATGACCACCCTCAGGTTTTAGAGGGTAGGGGTCTCTGTTTTCCCAGGAGTTCAGAGTCCCACATATCCCAGGTGTCCTGAACCCAGGGCCTTGGGAATGCCTAAATGCATTTCCTGACGCAAAAAAAAAGAGCGTGCAGTGTGCGCGCCTCGCCGCCGCGACATCACCGAGCGGCGTAGCTTCGGCAAGCGTCATGTCGTCGGGAGTGTTTAGCATCTCCAAAAATGAAAAATGCAGTGTGTGTGGTTATAATAACCATAAGTCGAATCAGTGCCGTTTTAAAAGTTACAAGTGCAAAATATGTTATAGAAAAGGTCATTTAAGTAGGATGTGTGTGGCTAATTCAAAAGTTAATAAAGTTGAGGAAGGTATGTTAGATGCCGGAGATGACGGTAACTCACAAATATTTAATATTAAATGTGTTAAGGGTAAATCTATGTCGGAACGCGTTTCGGTGAACGGTATTTCTTTGGAGTTTGAAATAGATAGCGGATCTGCAGTGAATGTAGTATCGGAGGAAACCTATAAGTCACATTTTGGCGAAGTTCCATTGTCCGTCTCTGATAAATGTTTATACAATTATACATGAGGCCAAACAAATACCTTAGGATTGCTTTCATTACCAGTCACCTATATTGATAGTATCACTTAGTGTTTTACGTAGTTCGTGGCGGTGGGCCCCCACTTTATGGTCGTAACTTTATACGAATATTCAATCTGGAACTTGCACCCGCAGTTAACTATGTAAACAAAACTAATATATAGCGCAGTGGCCGACATAGTTTCGCAGTATCTCAAGCTTTTTTCTGGCAATTTGGGTCGTTTCAATAAATATGAAGTCTTTAAATTTAAAACCCGATGCAAAGCCCCTGTTCTTTAAAGCTAGGCCTGTAGCGTTTGCTCTAAGAGAAAAAATTGAAATAGAAATAAATCGTCTTGTTGACTTAGGTATTTTAAAACCTGTAGAATTCTCTGACTATGCATCTCCGATAGTTCCAGTTTTAAACAAAGACGGCGGAGTTAGAATTTGTGCTTATTATTCAGTTTCCATTAATAAAAAGGTGGTCATGGAATATACGTTGCCAACAGTTGACGAGTTATATTCAAAATTCCATGGAGGTCAACAGTTTACAAAACTTGATCTATCTAGGGCCTATAATCAATTATCACTTAATGAGGCCTCTCAGAACCTCACGTGCATCAATACGCATCGCGGGCTTTTTAATTACACTAGAATAGTGTTCGGCCTATCAAGCGCGCCAGCTATTTTCCAGCGCGCTATAGAATGTTTGCTTCAAAAGCCTTAGATGGCGTTATAATATTCTTGGACGATATCTTGGTCACAAGAATAAATGAAACCCAGCATAAAGATAGGCTACAGTGTTAAAACGATTAGAAGCCGCAGGGTTAACTCTACAGCAAGACAAATGTATTTTTTTACAAAATGAAATTTGTTACCTAGGCCATATTATAGATAAAAATGGTATAAGAAAATCCCCAGACAAGATAAAAGCAATACTGAAGCCTGCCAGGCCTCAAAATGTAATCACTTTTAGGCCTAATTCATTATTATCGTTCCTAACGCTTCCCCTATTTTTACGCCTTTATACGAGCTATTGCACAAGAATAATAAATGGGATTGGACGGCGGTTCACAATGAAGTATTCGAGCGAATTAAAAAAATTCTAGCTTCAGATCAATTACTGTCTCATTACGATCCCACAGCACAGTTAATTCTAACCGTAGACGCGTCACCGGAAGGGTTATGTGCTATATTATCGCAGATAGCTGCGGACTAGTGGGGACGGCCGTGAGAAACCGGTTGCGTTCGCGTCAAGGACGCTCTCCACAGCAGAGTAAAAATATTCGCAGATCCAGAAGGAAGCTACTGCAATTGTTTACGGTGTTAGAAGATATCATCAGTACTTATATGGGCGCGCTATACCTTTTGTATTGAGAACAGATCACAAGCCATTATACCCGATGTATCTGATAATAAGCTTGAACTATATGCGATATTTTTGTCTGCGTACAACTGTACTATAGAGTATGTTCGTAGCCGTGACAACAGTGCAGATTTCTTATCACGGGCGTCGTTACCCGGGGCAGGCACAACTTCTGGCGAACGATTGTTATGTGACTGCGAAGAGCGTGCGGCTTATATTAATTTTGTAATTGAGGGAACCTTACCTATAACGCTAGATGATTTGCGCCGCGAGACAAAGCAGGATGTGCTATTTAAAAAAATAATAGGTTACGTCATGCGGGGTTGGCTGCGTAAAGTTAATCAAGACGATTAGAAACCATACTATAACTGTCGGTTTTAATTGTCAGTGGAAAATGGATGCTAAATGCTTGGTCACAAGGTAGTTATCTCACATTCGCTTAGAGGCAGTATTGCGAGAAGTAATTTCGGAGTGGTTAAAATGAAAGCCAACGTTCATAAGCGGTTTAGTTTCCCGGGTGTGGACGCAGTGCTCGAGCGGCTCGCGGGCGCGTGCGATGTGTGCGCGCGCCTACGCCCCGCGCGCAGCCCAAGCCGTGGCTTTTCCCCCCACAGCCATTCTACAGAATGCATTTGGATTTTCTCGGTCCATTCAATAACCAGATGTTTCTAATCATCGTAGATGCCTTTTCTAAATGGGTTGAATGTTACACCCTTAATTCTTCATTAGGGTCAAAAGCGGTAATTAGTAAATTGCACGATTTGACGTCTAGAATAGTTATACTTCATACTTTAGTGACTGACAACGGTACTTCCTTTACATCCCAAGAGTATAATAATTTTTGTATAATAAATGGAATAAAGCATATTTTGTCACCTGCATACCATCCATCGAGTAATGGACAAGCAGAAAGCTTTGTCAAAATTGTAAAAAGGGGCTTAAAACCATTAAATTAAGTAACTGTAGTAAAATTCCTATTCAAGAGAAAATATCCAAATTTCTGTTCGATTATGGGAATTCAAAGAACAGTACTACAGGCAAATCACCAGCTGAGTTAGTTTACGGAAGATCGTTGCGTTCCCGACTAGATTTACTCAATCCAAGACATGTCTCTCCAGCATCCACGGACCTTTCTCAACTAGTTCTGAAAAATCAGTCTTTACAGATTAATAAAAACGGTGAAAAGTTACGCGCGTTCGGAGTGAACGAAAAAGTATGTAACAAACGTTTTTTTGGAAATAACAAGTTCTGTTGGTTAGAAGCTACAATCAAGAAGAAAAATGGTAGTCATATACACTGTGTTCATTCCTCAGTTAAACAGGGAAGTCATTCGTCATTTCGACCATATTCGTCAGTTCCAAACCGTTCTGGAACCCCCGCTGACACAACGAAATGACAAGTCGGGGTGAAATCTAGAAATATTACCTGATATAGCGTGTACGACTACATCTAATGACGTCACTGATGATGAAGGTGGTAGACCTGCGGAGGTCGTGCAGCCTTCCACGCTTACTGGTCAAGCTGAAAGGGAAGAAGAGAATAGTAATAATTCCGCGTCAGTGGCATCACCCCATTATTCAGATATAATGCGAGCGGAAAGTCCAGAGGTCTCAACCCCGCCACAACCTACCGATGAGGAAAATGCGAGTGACCACACATTTACGTGCTCGCAAAACGCGATGGTGAAGTCATTCACTTCTCTCACTGCAACTCGCACTCGGCACTCGGGAAAAGATTACAAACTACAGCCGTAAATTCAAATGGTCGCACGTCATATACATTTTTTTGTAAATATTGACACCAGGGGAAACAGTTTATTACCAATAAAAAAATATGATAAACCTGACAAATATAATGTACCACGGTGAGGTGCCTGTGGCTATGTGACGGCAGCGTATCGGCAACGATCTGATGTTAAGCAACGCCAGCCAGGTCGGTTTATGGATGGGTGACCATCCCGACCGAAATTAAGTGATGTGTTTTTTCGGGCATCTCCGTGCTTCGAAAGGCACGTTAAACAGTTGGTTCCGGCTGACTTCGCAAGATATCAGTCGTAAAGCCTAGTCAGAGGCCTAAAAAGGCGGCTTGATAACATCTGACGGTAAGGTTTATCACTGGCCTTACATTCACCTCTCCAACAATCCGCACTGAGCCCGCGTGTTGGAGTATGGCTCGTACCACCTCATAGTTGAGGTGAGGCCTGTGCCCAGCAGTGGGACGTATAAGGCTGCATTTGTTGTTGTTGTTTGTTGTACGGTAGGTTCGGTGTAAAAAAAATATAGACAGCAGTAAACACTAGAGTAAAAACAAACTGTTTATTCACAGCACCCGGCACCAATCCCTCCACCACTACCAGCCCCGCAACAGCTACTACCAGCCCCGCAACAGCTACTGCCAGCCCCGCAACAGCTACTGCCAGCCCCGCAACAGCTACTACCAGCCCCGCAACAGCTCGGCGTGAACGTCAGCGTCGCCTCGCTCCCTCCGGGCGTGGCCGGCGTGCCCGGCGTGCCCGGCGTGCCCGGCCCCGTGGCCGGCGTGGCCAGCGTGGCCGGGGCGGCCAGCGCCCCGCCGCAGCTGCCGCAGGCGCAGCTCAGGCGGCTGCTCGCGGCGTATAGAGTGGGCATGTTAGCGTTGGAGACGCAAGCTAGGAGGGTGCATGATGACCGTCCGCAGAATAAGTTTGGGAGGTATAGTATTTCGTTTTCAAAAAAATACATGTTTAGAATTACGGCAGCAATAGGAAATTTTAAGAATTTAATTATTATATAATTTTGTTATTTCTCATTCACAATACCCATACCTCATGATTTATCTATTGTGTTAAGAAAATTATATTGCATACTCACTCAATACTTCTCTCAGTGAAAATATATTTTTCAATTAACTTGCGAATCATAAATAATGTGGATGGCCCATCTGATTGATTATGTATGAGAACTGTAAAATAAACTGGATTTAAAAGTCTTAACTTTTACTCAGATATTTTTTTACGTCACTTATTGAGTATACCTATTTTACTCATGGTGCATATCATCTAGTATATTTGTATTTAAAAATATAAATAATAGTATAGACTTCTGGATTCTTCGAGTGTATTTTATATTGCGAGTAATTTATGTTTTTGGCAAATATACCTTTCAACAATAAAGTTGACCAAATATTGGTTGTTATTACCAAGCAACATTGTTCATCAATACGACGAGCTTTGTGATAAAAGAAACAAACTATTTGAGATAAACAGATATTTGAGATGTTCGAGGAACTATTACATATTCAGCAAAGTTCTACGAATAATGTTGTGGAAAAAGAAAATAGTTGTACTTGGCAAATAAACTTAGTGGCAGTCGTGAGCGCGTGTGTGTGTTATCACTTGACCTTAATAATACGCGCTTATTCCAGGAACCCTCCATACGGCGACCACGTAAAATGGCTTCTCCGCATCTCAAAGCGTCTCGGCGCCCAATACCTCCACCAGTTCTGCTGCTGCGCGGTCAACTCCGTCGTGTCGCCGTTCATTCTGTACGACTTGTGCGTCGAGTCCGCGCACTGGCTGTCGCGCGGCGGACCGCACCATCTCATAATGCAGCATCTGCGGGGCACCTTATCGCCGCTTGTGCAGAAGTGCCAGCAAATGTGAGTAGTAGAATACATATCTAGGTAACATTATAGCAACCTCAACTTAGCACAAACAAAGCAGAGCTTGCACTATGTGTGTGAGAGATAGTTCCAGAAGTGTCTGCAAATGTAAGCAGTAACATATACAAATACAGATCTAGGTTACTTTGCACCAAAATCATCTGGCCTCGCACTAAGCACAGCTGTAACTAGGAGCATTAGAGACTTGCACTAGTTCTGCCACGTCAACTGTCGTGTCGCCGCTTATATTGTACGATTGTGCGTCGAGTCTGCGCAATGGCTGTCGCGCGGCGGACCGCACCATCTCATAATGCAGCATCTGCGGGGCACCTTATCGCCGCTTGTGCAGAAGTGCCAGCAAATGTGAGTAGTAGAATACATATCTAGGTAACATTATAGCAACCTCAACTTAGCACAAACAAAGCAGAGCTTGCACTATGTGTGTGAGAGATAGTTCCAGAAGTGTCTGCAAATGTAAGCAGTAACATATACAAATACAGATCTGGGTTACTTTGCACCAAAATCATCTGGCCTCGCACTAAGCACAGCTGTAACTAGGAGCATTAGAGACTTGCACTAGTTCTGCCACGTCAACTGTCGTGTCGCCGCTTATATTGTACGATTGTGCGTCGAGTCTGCGCAATGGCTGTCGCGCGGCGGACCGCACCATCTCATAATGCAGCATCTGCGGGGCACCTTATCGCCGCTTGTGCAGAAGTGCCAGCAAATGTGAGTAGTAGAATACATATCTAGGTAACATTATAGCAACCTCAACTTAGCACAAACAAAGCAGAGCTTGCACTATGTGTGTGAGAGATAGTTCCAGAAGTGTCTGCAAATGTAAGCAGTAACATATACAAATACAGATCTAGGTTACTTTGCACCAAAATCATCTGGCCTCGCACTAAGCACAGCTGTAACTAGGAGCATTAGAGACTTGCACTAGTTCTGCCACGTCAACTGTCGTGTCGCCGCTTATATTGTACGATTGTGCGTCGAGTCTGCGCAATGGCTGTCGTGCGGCGGACCGCACCATCTCATAATGCAGCATCTGCGGGGCACCTTATCGCCGCTTGTGCAGAAGTGCCAGCAAATGTGAGTAGTAGAATACATATCTAGGTAACATTATAGCAACCTCAACTTAGCACAAACAAAGCAGAGCTTGCACTATGTGTGTGAGAGATAGTTCCAGAAGTGTCTGCAAATGTAAGCAGTAACATATACAAATACAGATCTAGGTTACTTTGCACCAAAATCAGAAGTGCCAGCAAATGTGAGTAGTAGAATACATATCTAGGTAACATTATAGCAACCTCAACTTAGCACAAACAAAGCAGAGCTTGCACTATGTGTGTGAGAGATAGTTCCAGAAGTGTCTGCAAATGTAAGCAGTAACATATACAAATACAGATCTAGGTTACTTTGCACCAAAATCATCTGGCCTCGCACTAAGCACAGCTGTAACTAGGAGCATTAGAGACTTGCACTAGTTCTGCCACGTCAACTGTCGTGTCGCCGCTTATATTGTACGATTGTGCGTCGAGTCTGCGCAATGGCTGTCGCGCGGCGGACCGCACCATCTCATAATGCAGCATCTGCGGGGCACCTTATCGCCGCTTGTGCAGAAGTGCCAGCAAATGTGAGTAGAAGAATACATATCTAGGTAACATTATAGCAACCTCAACTTAGCACAAACAAAGCAGAGCTTGCACTATGTGTGTGAGAGATAGTTCCAGAAGTGTCTGCAAATGTAAGCAGTAACATATACAAATACAGATCTAGGTTACTTTGCACCAAAATCATCTGGCCTCGCACTAAGCACAGCTGTAACTAGGAGCATTAGAGACTTGCACTAGTTCTGCCACGTCAACTGTCGTGTCGCCGCTTATATTGTACGATTGTGCGTCGAGTCTGCGCAATGGCTGTCGCGCGGCGGACCGCACCATCTCATAATGCAGCATCTGCGGGGCACCTTATCGCCGCTTGTGCAGAAGTGCCAGCAAATGTGAGTAGTAGAATACATATCTAGGTAACATTATAGCAACCTCAACTTAGCACAAACAAAGCAGAGCTTGCACTATGTGTGTGAGAGATAGTTCCAGAAGTGTCTGCAAATGTAAGCAGTAACATATACAAATACAGATCTAGGTTACTTTGCACCAAAATCATCTGGCCTCGCACTAAGCACAGCTGTAACTAGGAGCATTAGATACTTGCACTAGTTCTGCCACGTCAACTGTCGTGTCGCCGCTTATATTGTACGATTGTGCGTCGAGTCTGCGCAATGGCTGTCGCGCGGCGGACCGCACCATCTCATAATGCAGCATCTGCGGGGCACCTTATCGCCGCTTGTGCAGAAGTGCCAGCAAATGTGAGTAGTAGAATACATATCTAGGTAACATTATAGCAACCTCAACTTAGCACAAACAAAGCAGAGCTTGCACTATGTGTGTGAGAGATAGTTCCAGAAGTGTCTGCAAATGTAAGCAGTAACATATACAAATACAGATCTAGGTTACTTTGCACCAAAATCATCTGGCCTTGCACTAAGCACAGCTGTAACTAGGAGCATTAGAGACTTGCACTAGTTCTGCCACGTCAACTGTCGTGTCGCCGCTTATATTGTACGATTGTGCGTCGAGTCTGCGCAATGGCTGTCGCGCGGCGGACCGCACCATCTCATAATGCAGCATCTGCGGGGCACCTTATCGCCGCTTGTGCAGAAGTGCCAGCAAATGTGAGTAGTAGAATACATATCTAGGTAACATTATAGCAACCTCAACTTAGCACAAACAAAGCAGAGCTTGCACTATGTGTGTGAGAGATAGTTCCAGAAGTGTCTGCAAATGTAAGCAGTAACATATACAAATACAGATCTAGGTTACTTTGCACCAAAATCATCTGGCCTCGCACTAAGCACAGCTGTAACTAGGAGCATTAGAGACTTGCACTAGTTCTGCCACGTCAACTGTCGTGTCGCCGCTTATATTGTACGATTGTGCGTCGAGTCTGCGCAATGGCTGTCGCGCGGCGGACCGCACCATCTCATAATGCAGCATCTGCGGGGCACCTTATCGCCGCTTGTGCAGAAGTGCCAGCAAATGTGAGTAGAAGAATACATATCTAGGTAACATTATAGCAACCTCAACTTAGCACAAACAAAGCAGAGCTTGCACTATGTGTGTGAGAGATAGTTCCAGAAGTGTCTGCAAATGTAAGCAGTAACATATACAAATACAGATCTAGGTTACTTTGCACCAAAATCATCTGGCCTCGCACTAAGCACAGCTGTAACTAGGAGCATTAGAGACTTGCACTAGTTCTGCCACGTCAACTGTCGTGTCGCCGCTTATATTGTACGATTGTGCGTCGAGTCTGCGCAATGGCTGTCGCGCGGCGGACCGCACCATCTCATAATGCAGCATCTGCGGGGCACCTTATCGCCGCTTGTGCAGAAGTGCCAGCAAATGTGAGTAGTAGAATACATATCTAGGTAACATTATAGCAACCTCAACTTAGCACAAACAAAGCAGAGCTTGCACTATGTGTGTGAGAGATAGTTCCAGAAGTGTCTGCAAATGTAAGCAGTAACATATACAAATACAGATCTAGGTTACTTTGCACCAAAATCATCTGGCCTCGCACTAAGCACAGCTGTAACTAGGAGCATTAGAGACTTGCACTAGTTCTGCCACGTCAACTGTCGTGTCGCCGCTTATATTGTACGATTGTGCGTCGAGTCTGCGCAATGGCTGTCGCGCGGCGGACCGCACCATCTCATAATGCAGCATCTGCGGGGCACCTTATCGCCGCTTGTGCAGAAGTGCCAGCAAATGTGAGTAGTAGAATACATATCTAGGTAACATTATAGCAACCTCAACTTAGCACAAACAAAGCAGAGCTTGCACTATGTGTGTGAGAGATAGTTCCAGAAGTGTCTGCAAATGTAAGCAGTAACATATACAAATACAGATCTAGGTTACTTTGCACCAAAATCATCTGGCCTTGCACTAAGCACAGCTGTAACTAGGAGCATTAGAGACTTGCACTAGTTCTGCCACGTCAACTGTCGTGTCGCCGCTTATATTGTACGATTGTGCGTCGAGTCTGCGCAATGGCTGTCGCGCGGCGGACCGCACCATCTCATAATGCAGCATCTGCGGGGCACCTTATCGCCGCTTGTGCAGAAGTGCCAGCAAATGTGAGTAGTAGAATACATATCTAGGTAACATTATAGCAACCTCAACTTAGCACAAACAAAGCAGAGCTTGCACTATGTGTGTGAGAGATAGTTCCAGAAGTGTCTGCAAATGTAAGCAGTAACATATACAAATACAGATCTAGGTTACTTTGCACCAAAATCATCTGGCCTCGCACTAAGCACAGCTGTAACTAGGAGCATTAGAGACTTGCACTAGTTCTGCCACGTCAACTGTCGTGTCGCCGCTTATATTGTACGATTGTGCGTCGAGTCTGCGCAATGGCTGTCGCGCGGCGGACCGCACCATCTCATAATGCAGCATCTGCGGGGCACCTTATCGCCGCTTGTGCAGAAGTGCCAGCAAATGTGAGTAGTAGAATACATATCTAGGTAACATTATAGCAACCTCAACTTAGCACAAACAAAGCAGAGCTTGCACTATGTGTGTGAGAGATAGTTCCAGAAGTGTCTGCAAATGTAAGCAGTAACATATACAAATACAGATCTAGGTTACTTTGCACCAAAATCATCTGGCCTCGCACTAAGCACAGCTGTAACTAGGAGCATTAGAGACTTGCACTAGTTCTGCCACGTCAACTGTCGTGTCGCCGCTTATATTGTACGATTGTGCGTCGAGTCTGCGCAATGGCTGTCGCGCGGCGGACCGCACCATCTCATAATGCAGCATCTGCGGGGCACCTTAGCGCCGCTTGTGCAGAATTGCCAGCAAATGTGAGTGGTAGAATACAGAATAAATGTCAGAGTAACATTGCAGCATCTGCAACTTAACCCAAACTTAGTAAAGCTTGGAATATGGGAGTGAAAGAGATGATTCAAGAAGTTTCGGCGAAGCGGTATTCGCTACCATCCGCGGCAGAGAAACCCAGAAAAACCATGCGGATATATTACTGTTCACACCAAAGCAGATTTCGCTATCCTTGTGGGTAGAATAACGCGCGAAATTCGAGTTTTCGGTCGTGTCGCCGTTCATACTGTAGGAGTTGTGCGTGGAATCCGCCCACTGGTTGTCGCACGGCTGACCGCACTAGCTTGAGGTCAGTTTGACCGTTCGAGAAAATTACCAGATTCAATAGCGATATTGTCTTAAATAAAAAACTGTATATGTAGGCAGTGTATAGGCAGGCAGGGTCGCCATGCAATGTGGGGACCCGGGAGTGACGTAAATAAGGCAGACGTTATGCGATAGATGCTCGTTTGTTACTAACTTAATAAAGACGTCTTATCGAACTTAATCCTAACTAAAGGTCACAGCACATTGTCACAGCGCGGCAACGGCACCGCTCCAACCTATCATCGCTTCGTATTGAAAAACGCTGGCGGCGCGCTGCCCGCCCGCCGGCCGTTTTTTCATATTGACATTGTAAAATATACTAAAGTCCACACAATGCAATGCTCTTAATTTGAATGGCAAGTTAATTGCCGGGTTGGAGCGGTGCTGTTACGGTGCCGTGAAAATGTGCTGTGACTTTTAGCCTAATCAGGTTAGGTGCTCAACACTACAAAGCGGTTAATCTACATAAACGTAGCTCTGACCTAAAAAACTGACGAATCGTTTTTCCTACAGGTACATCCAGTGCATCCACCAGAAGCTGTACCATCTGACATCAGTGGAGTACGAGGAGTTCGTGAGCATCGTGCTGTCGGCGCGCACCGCCTTCCAGCTCACGCCTGAAGGAAACACGCAGTTCAAGGAGTGGCTCGCCTCCTTGCGCAGGTAAACTTATTTCGAATGATTCAGAATTCCGAAAATCAAAATTCCGACTTGTCATAAATCCGAAATTTCAAAACTCATATGTTCATAAGTACTAAGGTCAGAAACAATAATCCGAATTACTATAAATACGAACGAAGCAAATAACGTAAAACAAACTCTTAAAATGTTGTATTTATTATGAATGAATGCTTCCGCTTTCCTCGCTCGGCTCGCGCGTTTTGGTCACAGTTTCAACCTAACCTAGATAGTCAATCCTCATAATAGAGATATTCAGCATAATTTATAAATGTTTATGATTTCGGATTTGTGACTATCGGAAGAATAACTTTCGTTTTTTCGAATATTCGTAACTACGTTGCTTCGGAATTAAGGTTTCGGAATTTTTCGGTGCTCCCATTGAACAGCCTTAGATAGAGCCAGCAAAACGAGGCAAAGAATGTAAATAAACTGACCGTTGCGTTGATGAGTTACTTTGCGATAACGATTATATGTTATGTTATTATCTCTCGAATGCAATAATGTCATTGGTTGGTCAGAAGACGTTTGCATTTCTTCATATTGTCATGTTTTTAACCCCTAAATGCTTATTTACATACTTTATATCGTTTTCTGGCTTTACCGTTTACAGATCGCGGCTCATAAAAAGAACGCTAGGTGACAGTTTTGCGCACCGGTCTAGTGTGAAATACCAACGAATTGGCCAGCTAATTTATGAGCACCCTTCGTATTTCAATCACTTTACTGTCACTGTTAAAATAATATTACAGTAGGAGAACTTACTTTTTGTGACAAAATAGTCACGAAATATAAAATTCGTGATGAAATTTCTTCATGATAGCATCTGTTTGATGCCGGTAGAGATGTACAGTCAACAGCAAAAGTAAATTTTTTTTGAACAATCTTCTAATTGGTTTTTATGAATGAAAACTGCCTGCTGACAACGCGCGATACACGTCGCTGACTCAACGTGTAAATTAGTTTTAGAATTAATTATTATAACTCATATGTATGTTAGTATGTAAGGTATTTGTCTATGGGCCTCTGTTATATGTAACTTTTGTTATGTATAATATTGCCTGAAATAAATGATTTATTATTATTAAAAATATGTGAAAAAATGATCACAAGCAGGAGATAACCATTATAATTAATAAAATGTCTCATTTATATTCTTAGCAGTTTAATAAGTTTCATAGTTTTTGTAAAATCATAAATTTTGGCACGTTAAATTATCACTTACTTCTGCTGTTGACTGTACCTACTTGCTTTTGAAAATATGCAGTGTTAAATTGTCGAGTAGGATTTCGATCAGACTAACGGCAAATCTATTCAATAATATTGTAAACAGATTTTATGAACATAAATGTTTGCTTTTATATCTTCAACATCATGATATATGGTGTTCTATTCATGGGAACCATTGTTAACATTCTTGACCTACCTAGGTTCAACCTACTATTTATTTTTAAATCTAAGTCCAAATAATTCGATAACGAAGAATAATCTTCGCGGACTCTGCTTTAGCGTAATCCAACCCGTAATGCCTTTCGCATGTAACAACTGCTATCATTCGATTCCAGCCGGGACCGAGGACTTGTCGTGATAAGCGAACAATCAATTTTCAGATCAAAGTCCTGCAAGAAGGACTTGTGGACGCAACTGAATGCGGCCCTGCAAACGAACGGCAAATGACGTCGGCAGCCGATAGTTTGTCTGGTGCGGTGTTCCGCGCGCAAACTGTCACATTGCATCGGCCACCGCCGGCCGCGATACCGGCTACTGTATCAGCTGCACACTCTCTAACTATATTATACGGCGTGTTATTTGTGATTTGAGATCTCCACACTCACAAGCGCCGATACAACGTACGACGAACGAACAAACGCGTGTCTATCACGCTCATCGACTTAATTGAACTTCTTATGTATGCTTTGGGCACGTTTAGGATTTCCACGTGTACTTAATAACTTAAATCACAAATAGCATGAGCACTCATCCAGATTCAAGTAAAGAAAGAATACCTCTCTCTTTAGTAATAGCTTAAACTCGATTAGAGGGCAATCGATCTCAGTAAAAACCGACAAACAGACCCCAATAATGACACTTTAGGGAGATTTGTAATCGCTACATGGACTAAAGAGACCGTTCTCGATTGAATATTGGAGCGATATTGATTAGCCTAAAGTGGCGCTCTTAGAAAAATGTTGCTAACTCCTACATTTGACAGTAATCTCCGGCTTGTATTATTACTAGAATTTTAAGATAAATACGAGCCATGAAGGAAAAGTAATGTCAGCTCTAAAAAGGATGTTGACTAATTCTGGAAACTATTGACAAATCTCGATCTCATTTTGTAAATATTGTGTGTTTCATCCCTGTCATCGTTTTATTTGTCCCAATCACTATCACAAAAGGTTAAAGCTCATTTTTAAGGTTGTGCTTAATATAGTCTGAGATTTGGTTGTATTAGAGTTCTATCGAAGACGGATGGATCAACTCTGTTTGCTTCGGGAGTTTAGCAACATTTCGCTTGTTTGTTGATTGTAGGGCAATGTATGCGACAGTTACAATGTTTGTAACTACGACAATGCTTTTTACGTATATCGATAGACATTGCACAAAATGTTAAGTCTTACATATTATTTTTTTCGTCCATGTAACTTACTATGTGTTTTGAATGTTAAAGATAGTGACTTGACACACTGAACTGTAAACTAGTCAATAGTTTTTGAGGATCTGACATGAGTGAACCATAGTGTTTCATTGCTGCAGTGAGTAGTTTCTTTCCTTGTAGTAGTTTAATAATGTTTTGCTCGTTTGTTTTTAATATCTTTTGCTATGTGGTGAGTTCGTATGATTTTTTTTTATATTTTTGCAAAGGGTGTTAAATGATAACCAGTAAATGTAAAATGTTAATCATTGCCGAAGTTACCTATTTTTGTGCATCTAAAAAAATACGTCAGTAAATGTATTATTTATTTTAATAAATTACATACTTATACATATTTACCTACTTCCGAAATTAAAAGTAAAAATTCAGTTATGGTTAACATTTTTGGTTTTATTTTAGTTAATATTGTAGGCTGGTAGGCAACTGTTCCTTAAATTTATTTTCCACAAGTATTTAATTTTTTCAGGATTCACATTTTATTGGCACATTTATTTAACTTTATTTTCCTAGAAACTTAGTAATCATCATAATTATTTATCATTATTATTCTTATAATGATAAAATTTACTACACTTTTTCATGAACACGCGTTGTAATGAAGAATGAAAAAACTTACTTAACGTACACATGTACGCATTTATGTATTCCTACTTAATTTTCACTTTAGGGTTAATAATTACATCCCGTGAAAGTACGCCGCCCGATAGGTTACAGTTGTTTACCGAGCAGGAACTCTAATCAGTGTCTATTTAGTGAATTGTTTAAAGATCTCTGTCACATGATTAATGGGTAAGTGTTTAGAGTAATATTGATTTCGCTCATTGTATTCGCCTCTATTGTTCTTTTTAGTTAAACTTAGTGTTTGGTTCGTGTTAGAGCAAAATGTCTGTAAAGAGTTACGGAAAATCTTTTCCA
This sequence comes from Udea olivalis, assembly GCA_947369235.1. Lineage (NCBI taxonomy): Eukaryota > Metazoa > Arthropoda > Insecta > Lepidoptera > Crambidae > Udea > Udea olivalis. The sequence continues at coordinate 7,575,956 of OX376347.1, forward strand.
AATTGTTTCAATTGTATCGTATTTAAAAAAAAGAAAAAAATATGCACATGTTAGTGTTAATGTTTGAGCTGTGCTTATATGCACACGTTGTATTGCAAATTGCATTTCGATGGCAATAATGGTGTCCTTTGATTCGCTATCAGTAATTGAGGTGCATTTGCACCTTGGAGATATCATTAAGCTGTAGAATGTAAAAATGCTCGTTTGAATGTGACACAAAATTATATTATCTGGTATTGAATAATATAAAAATCTAAAATTTATAACAATAGTCCATATTATAATGAGGATTGGCTTAAGATGTTTCGAGTGACCTAAAGTAGCGTCATTAGACTACAGAATATTAGACAGAATGTAGGCGATGACCGTCGATACACTATTTTTGATATTCTCTTGTCGAAATTGCAGTTTCATGATTATTTACGTATTGATGACGTCTTGTGTAACTTAGAAGTGCGTTTGAATAAAACTATATTAACTTTATTTACACGTTTAAATTATATTATTATATTGTAATGCAGAGAGTAGTATCTTGAAAGCCTTCGGATATAATATATAGGGTGACCGAGCTGGCAACAAATATACAGGCCTGCAGTTACGGTAACCATTTACCCTATTAATATAAGTCTTCGTTTATCTTACTATTTCGACGACTATGATTACATTACGTAATGGGCCAGGGGTCGAAATAATTGGTAGTTAACCCATTTCAATGAATAATTAATTTCATTGTTGGCTAACTCGAAAGCTCTTAAAGTGGCCCAGACAGATTCGAGATGTGTTCTCGTTATTGTGCAACACCCAATTCCGTCTGCTAACTCGGCCTTAGAACTGAACTGTCATTTCATAGTCAGATTTATACCGTTTTGAAATACCATTAGTATGGTCAGAAATATAAGTCATTTAAATTAATCGATATACTTAATTAGAAAATTGATAATAAGATCTTCCAACCATAAAGCAATATTAAAATATCATTTTATGAATGTATTTTATAAACATTGTGAGATGTCTTATTTACGGCATATTGCTATCGATATTAAACACTAAATAATCGTTCTTATTATTATATATATATATAGATATGACATAATATGTAAATGTACGAGTATTATACTATCTGTAGGTATTGTATTTGTATTCTGTATACAATTGATTAAATATTGAAAAATCTGATATTAATACCAGTAAAAAAATACAATCGAGAATATACAATCGAGAATATACAGTCGTGAAAGAAAGTATTACCGTGGATATGGCAAAAGAATGAAAATAATTGTGTATTTTGGAGGACAATCACACTTATAAATATATTTCCTGGAGCGAACTATCATGCATTTTGTGCCTTCACGCTTAAGATTCTAGGCTGAGCACAATTTGGTAACGTCTCATCGTTCGGATTATTCGTGGAAACGTATACGAAAGCGAACGAACTTGCTTGTTTAGTGTGAGCTATTACCATCCATTCCATTTGAATGGAATTTATACATTCGTGAAATCCGCGCGCGTGTCCGACCGGCTTCTCAGTTCCAAGGGATGAAACGCCCGTTTAAGGTACGCTTGGCCTTCAAATCAACTAATAGCAAACAATTCGAAGGAATGATAAACCTGTGATTCTTAACTATAACAAGTTATCAACGAAGTAAAATTTATCGGCAAGCATCTTAATTCCATTTTACATTGATCCAAATATGATCGCCGTGTTTAGAATGAACACAACCACAGGTTCTAAACCGCGAATCTAGAGATTAATAACGAACTTTCATATACCATAATTAACTACTTAGGAAGTCGAAAGCACATAAAATGCAACCTTATCTGTTGTCTTATTTACAATGCACTATTATAATGGTTATATAACGTGTAGGAAAAAAACGTTCGGTGTGTAGCATTTCTGTATTATGCCTGTTAAATGTTAAAACCGTGTTAAATTTCAGGTTTCTATTGATGAAGTAAACCCTAAAGACTGTTGTAAACCAAGCCAAGAATAGGAAAATGAGTATTCAGTTGGGCACTAGTATTATTAAACCATAGACACTAGTATAGGCAAGGTCAAAGCGCCGTGTTCACACAACCGGTAAGAGGAATCTGACGTTGAAATGATATATTCTGTTGCCAGCCTGTCGCCAAGTAGGATTAGTTCAATATCTTTATAAACTAGCGGTTATTGTGCATTCATTTAAAGTGTGAATGTTCTGAGCATTCGGTAGATAGTAAATTTTTAGAATGCTAGTTAGAATAAATTGAGGTTCGTATCAATTGGGATAAAAGCTACGCATAATTGTCTTTCTCGTTGGTAGGGCTTTGGCATATGATTCAATAGTATTCGTCGAGTATTGTCATTTATTTTTGGGCTATATTATGTATTTCGTTCAGCGCAACAGTATTTATGCTGTTACCGGCTCGTTAATAATGCGCTTTGAGTTCGAGTTTCTGAAGAGCGTGCGAGACCGTCGTGAAGGGATTGATTAGAACGGAGTGAAAAAGTTCACCTTCACGTTATTTACAAAATTGTATCAGCTGTGTGGTTATTGTGACTTCAATTCCTAGTATGAATTGTAGAGTTTCGCAATTAGTCGTTCAAATTCACTCGGCTTCCGTCTAACATGACTTCCCTTTGCGACTATCTCCTAAAGTATTTACTTCTTGCAAGTACGCGTCGTCGTTTGAAAAAGTAATTACTTATGTAACGACTTGCCGTCCATTTTTACTTTGCAAATCTCTATGTACTAAGTTCTTTAACGTTTTCCTAATTAGATGAGTAAAATTACACTACTTACATAAATATTTACTTGTATTAAAATATTACAGAATTTAATATTCTTATTGTGCTCGTTGGGCATTATTAACTATTCCTGGTATTGTTTCTGAAACAGCAAACTCTTTCTCCATTTTAGTATTGCAAGAATGCTTTGAGATTTGTCTCAAAGAACTATTTTTACACTATAAAGCGTATTTAATAAAAATAAATGAAAAAAAAAGATAAATATATCGTTAGTTTCGTAAATATAGAAGTTAGTATGAAACATATTTTAATTAGTCGTTTAATGCATGTTCATAGTTGTATTTGTCCCGTATCGAGTGTGGCGAGGTGTATTTTAGGTGTCGTGGTATTTTGATTCGCTCTTCGATATCACATATCAGTTGGATTTTGTATGGAAACAACCAACACTGCATAAACGTCTCACATAATAATCAACAGTGAGTTTCAATTAATTGTTTGGTTACCAGGAATGACAAAATTATACAAGTTCAAGCAGTCTTAAATAAGAACAAGACTCGGGCACAATGTGGACCAGACGTACAATACGAAGGATCGTTACCAAAATAGTCTCACTAATGACATGTTCGCAGCAATGCGGCTTAAGAGCCGTGAGTGCCTAATCTAATAGAGAATCAGTAGTTAATCCTATTCATTCTTTAGCTGGGTAAATATTGTATGTCTCTTCCACGAGCGGTCTTTGGACAAATAGTACTGCAATTAGATTACGTTAATAGTTCGGGAAACGTGCGCAATGGACTGTTATTTTTCTGACTGCGACTATATCAATCTAGGCGGGGTACGGTAAATTAGAACGACTTGGTATAATTTTCATAAGTTTTTAAGAGTTATTGGGCAGTATTTTTTGCGACGGTAAAATATCAAGATGCGCCCAATTTGATACAGTCCAGTCTTCATCATGATTCAGTTTGTCCTGTAATACTCATATTGATGTATTCTACGTCACATCACAGTCAGTTAGGTGTATCGAGGATTACAGAGTAACAATTCTATTTAGTTCTAAATCGATGATGCATAATTATTTTATACATCTGAATTTGTAGTTTAATTATTACACTTTGTAAGTGTGGTGTCTCCGCCTATTAAAGTATGTAACCATTGCAAAGTTGGAATGGCTACTTATTAGTAACGTAATAAAATATATTGATATTTTTATTATTCATATCGCATATTATGTCATTAATTGCAATTACAAGAAGGTACAGTGAAGTTGAATGACTGTTTGTATCAGCGTAAACTTTCAGAGATATATGTTCGTGCTCACTGTTCATTGCATTGTGCATATTTCAATGATGAATTTGTATCGCATCTAAATTATGGGAGTTAATGCTACAAACAGTTTTGTCTTCGCGTCGTAATCGATTCGATTCAAGCTGTCCGCCGCTTCAACTTCGCGTCGTAAGACTAAAAACACTTATGTGAAACAGTCAAACGTAAAGTCTTACTTTTAAAAACCCAGGATGTCTATAAACAGAAGTATTTCCGCTCTTACGAGTCTCATTTTCAACATTTTGTTCAGTTTTGTCAGTGTTGTTTTATGACATCCTGTATAATGATAGAAGTGCCCATATATTGATTATTATATTATGATATTTATAAAATATATGCTAGCACTAGACATTTTGCTCCGTTGTCGCAAATGGTTGTAATTATAAAAGTATAGTTAATATTAATTAGAAAATTGATAGACTGTTCTGCACGATTTCTGGTTTGACCGTCGTCGGCTCTTGAATGTTGTCGCTTTCCATGCAAGTCGTTGTGCGAACGCTTTGTGATTACAAGTTCGGGATTTGCTTTAAGGCTGCATGACGAACAACAACATTTTTCATAACGAAATTCGGTATTTTACCTACTTGCAATATTACCCGCGTTGAATAAAAAATGTAAGTCTTCACTTAAACTCGAAATATTTTGACCTCTAGAACATCTTCATTATTACTTTTACGATTACACGATAAGTCTTTTTTGGCAACAATTGAAAACATTATTTAATTATTCAATATACTTATTCTATATTTAAGAAATGTGCGTTTTATTTCCAACGAAACCCCAATTTTCCATCATTAATTCGAGCACCACATCGGATGCTCGGCCGGCTGAGCCATATCTTATTGATTTATTCGTTCAATATGAAATTTGAGCGCTGATGTTGATAAACTGATTATGCTAGGGTAATTGGGTTTGTTATCAAGTCATCAACAGTTATCAATGTAGTTTGGCATACAGGCTGTCTCTGGAAGTAAGAATCAAATCAAAATAGCGCATAGCTAGGGTCATTTAACCGCTAAGTAAGGGTCCTCGAATGGCGACCACAAATTGGAAGACGCAGCGTAGGTAGGCCACCCACCCGGTGGGCCGACGACTTGGTGCAAGTTGCAGGAAGCCGCTGGATGCAATTAGCCTAAAGCCGCTCGCTGTAGCGTTCTATGGGGAAGGCCTATGTCCAGCAGTGGACTTCTAAAGGCTGTTGATGGTGATGATGATGAGGGTCATTTCTGACCTTTTGAACCCTATCAATATTGGTCCAGTTAACCGTTGAAAAGTTATGATCAAGTTTAGTTTTTTTCGGAAAGTCCATCCAAAAATAATTATTTAAAAAAAACTATCAAATGAACCAACTTCTTTTTTTCGCTAACAGATTAGCAAGTGATTTGTCTTACTTTGACTAGTTATTTTATGGAGCTAAAACCCATGTCAATTTAAAAAAATAAAATACTGCAAGAAAAAAATCCTTGCTTCCAGGGACACCCTGTATAATGTGTGACTATCTCGTACTCTGAGCTTGCAACAAACATGAGGTGACTGGCTATGACGTCAATATTCGGAGGCAGGAGACAGTGTAGTTTGATAGGTACTTCTTATACTTGATAAGTAATCTCCCTGTTGTGAAAATGTTATTGATTTGCAAACTAGTTGCAGCTCCCGTTTAAAAAAGAAGGCATTCTGGGCCTAAGCCCTTACTGACTTGAAGAAGTTTTTAAAATAAAATGTCGGTATCCGTACCTAATCTAGTGACCTAATTATTATCAAGTTAGTACTGTTGTGCTCTGGTTTTGATATCACTGGCACGCTCGTCTGTTCCTAGTCTAATAATAGTTGTGCAATGAATGACCCTGACGCTGATTCTATCTGTGAATCGTACCTACGCATAGAAATATTTATATGATTGTTTACACTATCTAGTTGTCTATTTATATACAAAGTCTTTTAAAAGGACGGTAACAAAAGGGAAATTAAAAGTTATCTTTTTAAAAATAGAACCATTTTGGAAGCTTAATTAATTAAGCAGACTGCCTTTTCATTATTTTGAACCTATTGAGACAAATTATAAGAGGAATGACGATCAGTGTTTAAGCCGGAAATACGTTTTAGAAAGCGTTGGCTGATCTCAGACGAGATAGTAAAGAACACAGACATGGTAAATCTGTGGCAGAGAACGTAAGTTACATATTTTTTAGTGGAGACAAGTATCTCTTCAAGATTTATCTAACATAGCATACGCTCACGATTAAATCCGAAATGGGTTAGAGGCAAGCTGACTGCAGCCCTTATACCCATCACCGTCGTCGTTATTCTACTTCCTTGACATATATTATGAATGATCGTTATGTTGTTTTGTAAGTACGACATAATATTTTTTTTAAGTTTTAGGACAAGCAAATCATCGACATCCTCTATTCGCACTCGCATCGGCACTTTCCAGCACACACCTTTACAATAATCCGTAAGTAGATTACGTACTATTTATTAAGATCACTATTGAGAGCTGTCTCGTAGGCAATTGAAATCGAAATAACAGATATTTTTTTAATACATGTTTTTATTAGAAGGTTTTTAGCACTTTCAAGTGAGAGTTAGTGTATTAGTCAATACATTCTAAATATCTTTAAACGCGGTGTAAGATTTGTTTATAGATAGTCATAATTGGAAAGATCCTTAATAAAATTATTAAACGAAGGGTTTACTCAAAAATGTTCACTTAATGGCGAATGAAGTGGTTGATGGTTATATTATTGACGCAATTTTCTTTCTGTTTTTTTCGCAAACAAGACTTGACGAGGAATAACTACCTATTTGGATTTCTTTAACAAATGCTGATTACATACATTACCATCACGACTTTATCCCAAACGGGGTAGTGAGAGGCAAGGGACTGTTGCCGTTTGCTGTCATGGTGAACGGAACATTCGGAAGCCCACTTTTCACGAATGGTATTAGAACCCAACGTGGTAGGTGGTGAGCCTTCCACCGCTATCCGGTTTGATTTGGTTCTTTATCGATATTTTTCATCACCGGAGAGTTAGTCGGAAATTAAACAATGAACACAAAGATTTTGGTTCTGGCCAGATTTGAACTCGGGACCACACGATCCGCGATCCGAGTTGAAGTGCTGAACAACTAGGCCACGACGCTCTCAAAAGCCGATTACTATTGTTTTTTTAGTATAAACTAGCGCGTGAACTTAATTTTTCTTTCCCGCTTTTCTGTTGAAATTTTTCCTGAATTTTCTTTGCTATAAACCTCACGGAGCCCGAGACCTTTCCAACGAATGCAAAACCGTGGAAATCGGTTCGTGCGTTCTGGAGTTACGGATCTGTAAATCTTGGTAGTCATTCATGGCAGTCTACGTCACATTCAGGCTCGTTTGCTTAAACACCGGAAGTTAACGAAAAAAGTGGCCGCAGCGCTGCAGCAGCGGATGCCTTCACATTATAAAAACAGCGGCGCTGCCGCCGCGCATAGCGTCAGGAAGGAAAACCCGACTTATTTTTATATAATAGATTAATTTGCCATTAATGGTAGACGTACAGAATGCATAATTTAGGTTGAGTACCTACTAAAATTGAGAATTGAAATTCACAAACACACAGGTTTTTTCGCGGGGATACTGAATGGGGTCCTTTATGAGGGGAATTGAATGGAATAGAATTACTTTATCGTGCATGAAATAAGGTACATTCGCAGATCTTATTGCTAATATCCTAATCAGAGCTGTTATTTCTACGTATATCAAAATATTCAAACTGCGCTTCAACACATTAACGACAGATTTGATTTCATAGGTTTACTGCTTGACATGACTAAAGCATATGATAAAGTCTCTTTTAGTTTAATGCTCAGGTATTGTTATAACATAGTCCAGATAGAACATCATAAAAAAAGCAATGAAATACAAACAGTACGGTCAAACGAAATAACTATAACAGGTTCCATTCCTCAAGGCAGTGGTAGCAGGATGTATATTGTTCCTGATATATACCAATGATCTTCCAAAGATTCTAGACCGTACAATTACTTTACCAGTTCTTTTCGCTGATGATATATCCATATGAATAAAGTGCAGCAAAGAAATAATCGTGCAGACATGGAGTAATGCAACAGCTTGGCTTGAAGACCATAATTTAGAGATAAATTTACAAAAAACAAAAACTATTCAATTCAGATCCTTTACGAAACCTCCAGCAAATATTAACATAGTTTTTAAAAATAGCAATATAACAGAAGTTCAAACATTTAACTTGCTTGGAATAAACATAGACACCCATATAAATTGGAAAAGCCATATAGTCCACGTAAAATCAAAACTTTCAAAATTTACATTATTATGCTCTTTAACAAATAAAAAACAGTACCAATTTCATATATTATGCATATGCCTTTAACTGGATTACATACGGAGTAACATTGTGGGAAACCAGTGTTGACGCTGATGACTTGTTCATAATGCAAAAAAAGTGCGTGGGATCTTAACCCACTTAAACAATACAGAAAGTTGCCAGCCATATTTTAATGAATATAAAATGTTAACACTGCCATCTATACTTAAATGAGATACCTATTTATATTTGTATTTTAAAATATTGAAACATTCACAAAAGTAAGTGAGACACATAATATTAACACTCGAAATAAAAACGAATTACACCAACCTTCGTCCAGAGTGAAGATGTTTAGCAATAGTCCATATCACATGTCTATGAAAATATTCAACCTTCTTCCAATGGAGATAAAAAACGAAAATAAATTTTCAATTTTTAAATATAAATTGAAAATTTAGTTAGTTGAAAATGGTTTCTATTCAATCGATGAATTTTTAATGCCCAAAAAATACATTCCTATAAACAAATAAATAATTCATTCATTTAGAGAGTTTCTTAAATGCTAAAAACATAGTTCTAGTTATGTAAATAAATATTGTTGTCTTTCTTCAAGTTAAATATAAATGTGTTATAATAGGGACACAATTTAAAATGTGGTCATAAGGTTATAATATTATGTTAAAAATAATTAAACTTGGTTAAACTTGAAAATGTTAAGTTTTCAGTTAGGTACCTAGTTTTATGTTATTATTACTAATCTTATGTTTGTGAAAATTGTGTGAAGAAACGATGAAACGAATAAATGTACGATGTCAATATAAAATATGAAATAGTAGTAAATAGTCATTTACAGCAAAAAAATAATATTAATAACGATAAACAATGTTAAACATAACTAAAGTAATGCTCATCAAGATATTGGTTAACAGAATTATATGCCTTTTCCAATAAAAATAGTCTTAACTGTAGTAAAAATGCATTTTCATGGAAATAGCCTCCTAAATCCCTTTTTATCGCCTGATATCGATTCGAAAATAATTCCGTTCGAGAATCTATGTTACGCGGATTATCGTGTTTGGATTGACAAACAAGCGCTTCAGTTTGTCCAGCCTAGCTTGATAATGGTTCGGCAAAGAGGCCGCATGAGCTCCACGCCGCGCGGCGTGACTTCCACGCGACGGCCAGCGGCACTGTCAGCAAAAACAACCTGATACTAAAAAACTTGAAATCGCTACCTACTACATTATAATGTGATACAAAGTCGGTTCTAGCACAATATCTGTAATAATGCGAGAAAGTAAACTTAAACCTACATAGGTACCCGAGCGTCTTGATAAATCTCCATCGAGATGAATTTTTCGTTTACTTACGATTAGTGGTAAACGAAATAAAAACTGCTCTCGTAAATATTTTTAGTTTAGTTAGGAATTTTTGTGGAATATTTTGTTGCATTCCGGGAAAAACATTTTGCATTTTGCATAGCTGCCACGCGCAAACACTCATACCTAGCCTTGTGTTGCTGTTTTTTTATAGAATTTAAGGGTCGGTATAGAAAATTTATTGATTATGTTTTAAATTAGATAACCTACACAATCAACCGAGCAAACCAGGAGCACGCCTCTAGTTATATTTAATTTAATTGTACAGACGTCATTCAGAATGGATTAGATAACATTTGACCAGAAGATTATAGTAATGAACCATATGAATATTTGCTTTTCTGTACCTCCTTACATTGATTTAAATGAGACAGCCTTTGAGCATAAAAAAGGTGCGTGCTCCATCTATCAAAATATAGTCATATATTCTTTATAGAACCACAAGACAAAAACTTGATTTGCACGCACTAGGACTTCACAACATTGTACCTATCGGCACATGTTGTTATCAATTGATGTAATCTACTAAAACTGCAATCAAATGTCTGCAATGTTAAGCCGTTATAGCTAAATTTGCCTTACATCAGTCAACAAAAAATAATTGCAAACTTAAACAGAGTAGAAGTTTGTACTCATACATACATACATACCACCACGCCTTTTACCCAACGGGGTAGGCAGAGACCACATCTTTCCACTTGCTAGGGTCCTGCCACACCTCTTGCCCTTCTTCCACTCTCATTAATCCTTTCATGCATGCTCGTCGATTATAGGTACTTCTGACTTGACCTTTTCTGAGCACGTCTTGGACTTGTCCTAAGTACGTCCGTCTAGGCCTTCCCCTTCCAACAGCTCCATCCACACTCGCCTTGTAAATTTGTCTCGTTAATCGCCTTTCATCCATCCTATCCATATGCCCAAACCATCTTAGCATTCCCATCTCAATTTTTGTGACAACATCCTCTTTCACACCACAATGCTCTCTAATTCTGCTATTCCTCACTTTATCACTTAATCTCACTCCTGCCATACTTCGCAATGCTCTCATTTCCACTCACTCCTGCCATACTTCGCAATGCTTTCATTTCCACTGCATTTATCCTACTTTCATCCTTATTTTGCCATGCCCAAATCTCACTTCCGTACATAAGCGTCGGCACTAACACCCCCGCATGCTTTTGTTGTTTGTACTCACTTTACGTAAAAACAATTAAGTAGGTTAAAAAAATAAAGTGTGGTTTAAGTGTTGTAATCGTAGAAAAGGAAGAGGAAAGAGTTCACAAAACACCGTTCATTAGTCAATACATACACTTCAAAACCAAACACATGTTGTAATTAATTTTCGAATAGTTTTCTGTTTAAGTCAGATATTATTATAATCTGTGTGTCTGTAAAAGGACTATAGGTACTTATTATCTGACTAAACTGTCTGTACTTACAGAGGCGTTCACATCAACCTTTACATAGGGGCACTTTATGCTGCTGACATAAGACCCATTTTGCAATGGTTTTTTAAAGGTTGATATGAACGCCTCCGTACTACGTCGTTGATGCCGTCTCTCTCATCAGTAAGTATCGTCGTATTACGATTCATGTTATGTATTGATATAGGTTTCAGAAAATGCGTCAGAAAGCCATTACTAGTTATGTTGACGATTGTTTATGTACCTACTAAGTATAGATTACGGGCTTAGGTATTTACTCAACATTTCCTTGCACAGTAAACAAACAAGTTGCAGTAGATGCATCAATCAGTGATAACGCTAAGGTTGTTGCGGTTATTTTCGGTTTGTACTGTTTGATCATATTACTCTGATATCTACTCGTATTAAGATAGGTGATAAGAAGAATTGACGTGAATAATATGTGCTTGGTTGGTTATTTTATTTATCCTAAATAACGTTGTGAATATTTCTATTTCATATGCACGCAAATTTTTGAATTTCTTAAATTACTTGCTATAAACTATAATTTTGGATACCGCGCATGTTTTTCCCGAACAATACAACCTGGGTCTGTTCAAGAAGAGAGTGAATAGGCGAATGCCAGTAAATAATGGGCAGACATGTACCACATCTTCACTACCACGATAAGCACCTCTAGCTCTTCCTTAAAAATATATAACAATTTCCTGACATACTCGTACTAAGAAATGCAAAAACAATTACAAAATATTATACAAAAATTGAAGTAGTTCCTAATTGATAAAATGTTACTATAGTATCAATGAATATAGTATTGATAATACTTTTATAGGTTCCGCAAAATAATTTAATGGGCTTGATAACAAGGATAAAATAGGATGTTGTTAATAATATAGGACAATGAAATGAAAAATGTTTATTCTTATTATATTTGGATTATGATTTTTTTTTAAATTTTAATGTTTTTTTTAAATTTTGTTCAATTTGTAATAATTCCATAATATTTGTATAATTCGATGGATGTTATATAAATATCTGTGATGTTGTCTGTATTTAAATACCATCACGCCTTTTTCCCAACGGGGTAGGCAGAGACCATATCTTTCTACTTCCTACAGTCCTGACACACCTCTTGCGCTTCTTCCACTCTCAATCCTTTCATTCATGCTCTTCGATTATGGGTACTCCTTACCTGACCTTTTCTAGGAACGTCTTGGACTTGTCCTAACCTGAGTACGTCCGTCTAGGCCTTTCCCTTCCAACAGCTCCATCCACTCTCGCCTTGTAAATTGGTTTCGTTAATCGCATTTCACCCATCCTTTCCATATGCCTAAACCACCTTAGCATTCCCATCTCAATTTTAGTGACAACATCCTCTTTCGCACCACAAGTAACACAACGCTCTCTAATTATGCTATCAAGTAGGTACTAAAAAATATTTAAATTTAATTCGATTTTAATGTTATTTATAACAAGCGCTTCCTCTCTCCTAACCTAAAGTTGCGTGCCCGACAGGGTCCATAACACTGTTCCAACACTACTGTAACATCTAAATTATAGGGTGATCTCTTGTTCCACAGACATAACTTTAATAGAATTTCGTTTCGCAGAAAGTGTTTCTTAGAATATTCAGTCCATATATTTTCATTTCGAATATTATTGTTTTATCGATTATTAACTTCATAGAATATTCAGTTCATAAATGTGCATGTCAAATATTATTGTTTCAACGACTATTTACTTCATCGAAACATATTTCACAGAAAAATGAATTGGTTAGGTTAGAACTGTGACCACATCGATTGCCAGAACCCAATCGTCGGCGAATCAACTTAAGTGGCAAAAAATATATTGATATTAAGTATACCATGTAATTATAAATTGTCCCGTGATATTTTTTTCTTCTTGGTAATTTGTTTTATGTTACTTAATTAATATGTACTTAACTAGTATCGTTATTCTATGATATGAATATTCTGTGAAAATTTTTTTTTTGGACTGCCACTCTGCAATATACTATTCTGCATATTGATTATTCTATGAAATGTATATCTGAGAAACAATTTATGTGAAACTGAATTCTATGTAACAATTTTCTATAAAACCACATACCTACAACCAAATTATACATTATGTTTTTGCAATAAATGATTGAGTAATAGAGGGTGCGGTTGTGATCAAATGAATGCCTACTCTAAAAATAAACTTACCTATCTATGCATGAGACTGACTTGCTTTGACACGGATAAGACGTTACATATTTAAATAGTAATGAAGGAAGTTGTAACAGTGAAGTAACGTGATAAGCCTGAAGTATAAACTCTAACCGCTGCGTCTTTGCCCACCCATCGGCAAAATCAATTCACTACTATACATAATTGATTCTTGCTAAATGCGGGTTGAAGATAAACGTTTGTACGCTGTTCATTTAGTTGTACCTGACCAATAATGACACATCTATTTAACCTAAAATTTATGCAAATGAATTGTTTAAGTTGAGTTGAAGCCCCGACACAACATAGCACAATGTTCCGAATATCTGAAACAGGTTCGAAATCGGCTGGGCGACCCGGGTTGAGCGCTCTCACCACTTCGCCATCAGTTCTGACAGTGAAGATTCTCAAAAAATGTATACTTATATCCAAAATACTAATTTCATACCATGCAACAGTCTCTCATTGTCGCGTGCTGTGGTATTAATTTGCTTCGTAATGGTATCGTTCCGCCTCAGATGGTAAAAATATCCGTTTAGCTTCACTGACTGACTCACTATCAATGCCACAATCGCAAATAGTTGGCATTGGGCTAGTGTCAAATCAGCAATTGGTATATATAGCCTAGGATAGGTAAATAAAACAACCTGAGGACATTGAGATTTTAATGCAAATATATCAAGCATGTAAATTCTGTAATACTCTTTTAAAGTATTCAATGACAAGATGGTTTTAATTTAAGCAACCATGACGCGGACAGAGCGCATATGGATAATTCTTGACTTAGTTTCACGTTTTGGCAAACTCTTTCTAGTCTTCTTCAAGTTGGCCTAGTGAATGACCAAACGATAGAATTTCATTAATTGTATTTAATCTTCACTACGTGAAATAGTGGTATGGTGTTAAGGGCACTTTCAGCTGCTCGGTAATGTTTGCAGCTGCGCGTACCGATTTTTACCACACGATTTAACGAAATAGGTCAAAGGTGCAATTTACCGCAGTAAACGCGGACCAACTCCAATGACGACATGGCGAATAGATTGTTTCAGTTCTGTGATAGACATTTCAGTGATAGACATGTCACTTGTCAAACAAAGTAGTTGTACAAAGTATATTTTTTGTCTATACATATTAATCTTATTTCTAAAAGCTGCAGTGCAACTGCAGTGGCTAGCGAAAATAGGCTGGCGCTGGGAAATCGGTAAACAATGTTTTTACTAAATCCTTTGACGTATAAATAGCTGCTCAACTAATAATAACTTTCTCATATATATGACATCCGTTCAAACATTGCATAACAATGCTAATATACACATGTTACAAAACGTACAATCGTTTCAAGAATGGAAAATTCTTCAAATGGGTTTGCCAAACAACTGTATCAGTTTGTCTACGTTACAGTTCACGTTTTGCTAATTACTTAACACTCTCATTGACGTATCAACAGAGATTGTCTATTTTTACGGTACGGTCAGCAGATAATATTAATATTATTGCAGAATAAATTTATTGTGAATTATGTCTGCAACACCCAGCCGGAAAATCCCTCTTCATTCTTTAATTAAATGCTAGCTACTGAAGTAAGCATTTGTGTATTAAAAAAAAAACATTGAAACCAGTCGATGCGTGACACGCACATGGGTAATTTAAACTTATGCAATTTTAGGGTTTTAAATATTTGCACTCATTTTTTTAATGGCGCAATATACTTCTGTACTTTATTTGTATTTATCTATTGAAGAGATAACTATTCTAAAGCCATGTAGGGTCAGCGAAATAAAAAGCACAATGAAATAAACACTAAGCAGGTGAATTAAGTTTTCGTGAGCATAGTTCGTGAATGCGTTTTATTTAAAGATAAGATACTATTGACATGGTATACCGTTAAACCTAATTAAGATGACGTTTATTGCAAATTATTGTAAAAAACTATTGTTTTTTAGACCGTCATCATTTAATATTAGTGAGTCATCGTAATTCTTATTGTAATTTACTTATTTACATAACTACATAAGTACTAATAAAAAATATTTTGGAACAAATTATTTAGATGAATTTCTTTACGGTCTGATTTCGATAGAAATGCCTATTGAATATTTTCCTCATTGAACTTATTTTTTTAACCGACTTAAAAAAAGGAGGAGGTGCTCAATTCGACTGTATGTTTTTTTATGTTTGTTACCTCAACTTTGGACTGGGTGAACCGATTTCGATCATTCTTTTTTCATTTGAAAGCTGGTGCTTCCCGTGTGGTCCCATTTTCTCAATTCCAATTTGGTCCTTTTCTGACAGTGGCATCCATGAGAAAACCATATAAGTCTTAAATCTAGAAAAACTATATGCGCGAAAAATAGACGAATTACTCAATATCATGCTAACCGATTTCGATGCTTCTTTTTTTATTGGAAAGGATATACTTCAAGGGTAGTTTGATGAGAGTTTAGTTAGGTTCTGATTATGCGATTCATGACAAAGTAACGGAACTCTTAAATTCTTAGGAGCAAATGAACGATACTTTTTCGATGTATAAAATAAACAAGAACGATCCACTGAAAATCAAGAAATAATCAAAAAAATTAACAAAAAAAGAAAAAAACAACTTCAAAAAAAAACTATTCCAAAACAAAACACTAAAAGGTAAAAAAAATATTGCGTAGCATACCTACGCAATTATTTAAACTTATACGATAATATAATGTAGGTACAGTTATTGTTATTGCTGGATTCGGTGTCAGCCAAGGAAACACCACAATATACCTATTTTTTACATCTCACGTTTAAGTATGTATGTAGGTAGTTACAAACCTACATTGGCTGACACCGATTACATTATATTATCGTATAAGTTTAAGAAGAATACCTACGCAATTAGATTTTTACTTTTTGGTGTTTTGTTTTGGAATAGATAGTTTTTTTTAAGTTGGTTTTTTTTGTTAATTTTTTTGTTATTGCATTAGGTAGTTCGATTTCTCATTAATAAATTATTGAAGTCTAGATTTAGTTTGGTTGTAAAACAGCGTCTTTCCACAACATGCCATCGCGTACCTTGTCTACTCAGCTATTTCGGGCATATAATGAGGCGTGGGGACGAAAGCCTTATTGGTGACTAGCTAGTTTTAGACGATTCAATGTGTTTTTTTATAGTATTATACCATATTATATTATGCAGACGATAATAGAGATAAATTATAATTGTATTCCAATTAAAAAAAAAACACAAAAATCTTACAAAAATGCAACGTTTTATGATCCACCCTCAGCAAACACTCTTAATTTCCTTAATATCGATTTAATTTACAATGGTACTGTTACATTTCATACCGACATCGCTTGGAGTTTGTTTAGAAGAGACATAAAATAACAAAATTGTCTGGAAATCTGCGTTGCATGTCCCGAGTCTAGTTGTACCTAAAGTTCTGTGAAGGTACTTTTCGTGCACATTTATTTTTTAAAGACTGTCTTCCACTTAACGCCCATGCGTTCGGGCCATGGCAGCGAGACTTCCACCTCGTGGCCGGCGACTTGTGGAGTAATATCCTTATCGCGCTGATAACCACAGATTGCCTCTGGTTTTGTTTCCATTGGCCGCGCGGAGGGCGTGTTCGCCTCGCCTGTATAAAACAAGCTAGTACTTACGCTAATCAGCACTCTCCGCTCATAATTCGTACGTGACGCGTCATTGCGTTTACTATTTATTCATCCTTCCATTCTGTTACAAGAGACGCTACGCGTCTATCATATTCATTTTACATTTTACAGTCTTAACTTTAATTTTTAAACATGGCGTACCTACAGTCGATGCCTAAGTCTGAAACCATGAAGCTTCGCGAGAAACATATTGGGTATGTATCTATAATGACTATTATAATGAATTTTGCCTGCGTTTATTATATGATTATAGTAAACACTGCCAATAATTTTTCGCTGCCAATTTGTTTGAATTAAAATAGCTACACGTTCAGACTGTATAATACTTGTAATTATAAATTATGTTTGTGTCAAATGATTTACTACTTTTGTTTATTTTGCAGCGCTGCTTGCCAACTCTTTTTCCGATCTTCTCCCTTGAAAATTGTTCGTGGTATCGCCCAATTCATGTACGATGAACAGGGCGAAAGATATCTCGATTGCATCAATAACGTTGCACATGGTATGTGAATTGCACAAAATGAATTAAAGATACATGATATACATAATTATTGGCTGTTAAATACAGCAAAACTAAACCTTTATACATTTCAACAGTTGGGCATTGTCACCCGCACGTAGTCGAAGCCGGCAGAAACCAAATGTCTTTAATATCGACTAACAATAGATACCTCCATGATGAGATCGTAATCCTCGCGGAGAGGCTGGTCAAGTCCATGCCAGAACCCCTGTCCGTCTGCTTCTTCGTCAACTCAGGGTCCGAAGCCAATGACCTAGCGTTAAGGCTGGCTAGAATCTACACCAAGAGGAAGGATGTCATTACACTAGACCAGTAAGTCTACTAAATGTTATGTACATGTGAATCTCAAAGACGCAACTGTCTGTCTAGTATGAAAGAAACTCTAGGAGGTGAAATTCTCTGGCATCAAATTTTTTAAGAATTTAAACTTTTTTACATAATTCAAGTATTTGGGAATGTTTCTATGTATCTCATCCCCTATAAACGCGTTAAAAACTGTAAATTTTATTCAGCCTTTTTTTCAAAAGAAAACATTGTTAATTTTTCAAGTTTTATCTACATGTAAGTAAGTAACATGGTTGCAAGATGTGCAACCATGTTACATTCGTTCACACCAGCTAGCCAGAATGTGAGGTAGGTATTGGAGCCCTTCAGAAAAATGGGTAGTAATTTGCCACTAGCTAGTTTTTAGCGTTTTACCAAATCGATTAGTTATTACTTCCTAAAACAGTATTTGAGAGAACTATCCGTTACTTAGGTAGCTACTTAAAAGCGCATGTTAAGGACTGGAACCGTATTTAAAAAAATATTATATCTTAAGTTGGTTACTAAGCGGGAGCACTCGTATGTGACAGTTCTATTTCAAGCATTGCATCAGTGGTTAAATGAAAGTTTATCGCACTTGTAATTTTTTGTGCTTAATTTGAACCGTAACATACATTTTGCTGTCGATCAGTTACCTCTACAAAGAAATATTCCTTAATACATTTCTTGCGAAAGTATCATAGATTGCCAGAGAAATATGCGTGGAAGTGTGTGTGTGTTTGTGTCTCCGTCCGCGGAGTTGTTAAGGGTGCTACTAGCGCCTGTTTGTTGCAGCGCGTATCATGGCCACCTTACCTCCATGATCGATGTCTCGCCGTACAAACTGAACCTCCCCGGAGGGCCAGAGAAGCCAGATTGGGTTCACGTGGTAAGTTAGCCATGTACTCGAAGGCCCCGAATCTTTAACTAAGCGGACTTGATACTTTTAGCATCGATTATCGGCGATTAGATCAACACTAGAATACGATTAATAGCAGTGGCTGGTATCAATGCGGACGCTTATTTTTAGCTTTCACCAATTTAGTGTATTGTCGATGACTTATGCTCAAAGTATACGGTGTGCTTATGCCCTTAAGAAAATCTAATAGAAAACCATATACTTACAAGTCTAATCAAATGAACACGAACTTATTCACTGTAAAAAAATTAAAAATAATTAAACGAGTATCAAGTTAAGAATAACAAAAATATTAGTTTTGTATTTAAATTATTAAAGTTATCTTTATAAAAAATAATATAACATTTCGAAGCCTTTGTTGTCTACCAATCAACAGTTCAATACACATTTTATCTGAAAGTCACTCATTTGTTCTTTTACCTCAAAATGAAAGGGTGAATCAAGTCGATAACAATTAACTTACTTGCATCACCTCGTAGCAAATATTGAAGTAGAAGATTAAGTATAATTATTAGGTATGTGTACTAAATATCAGTAGCCTACAGAAATAATCTCGTCCTCCAGGCACCAGTCCCAGACATCTACAGAGGGAAGTATACGTACCCCAACAGCTCCCAATCGGAAGAGGAGTTGGGGCTGATGTATGCTAACGAAGTTGGCAAGCTATGCAAGGAAGCTAAGGACAAGAATGGCGGCGTATGCGCATTCATCGCCGAGAGCTTGCAGAGCTGCGGTGGGCAGATCATCCCGCCTGAAGGATACTTGAAGAAAGTTTTTGAGTAAGTTTACTGCTGGCCTCATTACTATTTCTTATTCCCAGACTTATAGAATAGAATAGAATAGAAAAAAAGTTTATTCGGTACCAATAATATACGAGGAAAAAAAAAACATACATTCGACAGCAAAACAAAAATACACTCTGAATCTTAACCTAATAGACAAAGGTACCAAAATGGTCTCCGCTCAGTATATAAGCCGTAACGAGCTAGCTCGTCACGGCCACTGGTATTCTGCGGATGCCAACAAAATAGACACGTAGCCCAGCAGTAAACAGGCTACAGATGGTGTAGTCACGTTAGTTAAAATATTAATAATAAAAGATCATAATACATTTATGGCCTAATACACTTTGATACTATATTTAGGCATAGATAAAAATACATAAATAACTACAAATACGATATATTTAATGAAATACAAATTCATATTTTTCTATAGGTATTCTATAATCTCATGATGACAGGGACAAAAGGTCATACGAGGGGTGGGGAGGGGGTACTGCTTTTTTTGGATGTTCATTAAATGTTTCCTGTATTTTCCTTAAAAGCGTTAACTGTGACTTCACTAGTACTTAATTAGCGTTTATGACTATGCTGCCCCACTGTTGGGCAAAGGCTTCCATCATTGAATTGAGGCATCACTACAACTGATGAGCTTGGTCACCAAACTTGCCATCAGATGCTTTGGTTATCATAAACCCGAACTACATATTATGTTCTGAAAAAAGTGAGAATGAAAACACACTGCCTGTCCTTGGATTGGAATAGATTACACATCGTCACAGCTTTTATACGGCCACTTCCAGCCAATCAACCAATTAGAAATACCTACTTAATTAGCGTGAAAACCATGAGGTTATCCGTGATCATTATCTTTTTAAATAGATAAAAGTCATGAGTGCATCACGTGAATTGGAGGTCACGATTGCAACATTATAACAATGTGTCGATTTTACGGTAACACGTGTTTGATGTAAAGAGACCTAATTAATTGGCGTGGATAAGCGATTAAGTAAAGTAGTTTATGTTACAATGATAATAGACTTAAGATGTTACTAATTTGAATCAATTTAATCCTCTGCGGTAGCTTCAGCTTCCAAATCATACTCTTAATTGGATAATCATGTCATTCATAGTCATGGTACAAGATGTTAACGATAGTTTCATCTTAAATCCATATTTTTTGTAAAAAGTATTAAATTATTAAAAAGTATGTAAGTATCATTTGACTATGATAAAATCAAATATCTGCGATAGCTTACGCGTAAATTAGCAAAGCTTTTCACTATGAGTGTCGAAAATTGATATGAGAGATGATTCATAAACCGTACTACACCAAGACAGTAGGTAGATGGTAACACCTGTGGTATCACTAACCGAATGGCGCCAAACAACCTAGTCGAAATACTCTAGTCTTTACTTTGTTCAATTTACATTCCTATTACGATAAATCCGTTCATTATTTATTGGGGATTAAAGAACGATGCAGTTTAAGGGCTTTTTAGAGGTCGTTAAAAATACTATTGTAATCATTGTTTAGTGATTTCAACCTACGATTAGGTAAATTTACTTAACTAGCCTGGGGGTGGATGCGGGCTTTGCAAACAAAAGATGAGAAATCACAAAAGTTAGCACGTGAAACAAACGTTAATTTTGCTCGAATACGTTTGGGCCAGTACGTATGTGATTTTAGGTCTTTGTATAGACTGGGCCCATATTCTAGAACGTTACTCAGCTGTAATGTAATTGATTTGCGACGTGCTTGATCTTTACTTAAAATCCACTGCTTCGGTTCGCTTCTTTCAATAAAATAGCTCCAGAAATATTTTCGTGACTATTTGATGTCCTTGCCATTGATCGCTTTGACAGTTGTGAAAATAAGCTGTGGTCTAGGTCATTAAGAAAACCATTAAAAATATGATTAGTTTTGTCTAGTAGCGAAGTTTCCTAAATAATGCAAACAGAAAACACTAATTTGTTTTTAAATTATATCGTCTTTATGGATTCTCATTTAATAATATCTAAGGAAAACTAATAGGTAGTTAGATTTAAATGGTTCGGTCCAGTCTGCTGCAAGACTAGATGCAATTTAGAAACAAAATGTTTGCACTTGTTTACACGTAGATACAGTCAACCACACCAAGAGTGTAACATGGGCAGCATAAGCTGATAAGAAGGCAGTGTTTCTCTTGAGCTGTGCTCAGCTATAGGTATTACGATTACCTACCATCGAATCCGTTGTTTTCATTGTAACTATCTCTTTCAAGGTACGTCCGTGACAACGACGGCGTGTGCATTGCGGACGAGGTCCAAGTCGGTTTCGGTCGCGTGGGATCCCACATGTGGGCCTTTGAGACACAGGACGTGGTGCCCGACATCGTGACGGTGGGCAAACCCATGGGTAACGGGCACCCTGTCGCTGCTGTGATTACTACTGCGGAAATCGCTAAAAGCTTCGCTGACACCGGCGTGGAGTATTTCAACACGGTAAGAGAATTTTACCAATGACTAACTGCCGAGAAAAGAGTAACACACCGCTCAAATTGCTTTAAGTGGATAACTGACTGGCCTATTGGCGCAATGGCAGCGATCCTGCCTTTAGCCCCGGAGGTCGTTAGATCGATTCCCACCCATGACAAATATTTGTGTGACGAACATTTATATTTCTTGTGTGTCTGGGTGTTGTTATCTATATAAGTATGTATTTAGTAATATTTGAGTATGTTTATCAGTCTCTGACGCCCATATTACAAGCTCTGCTTAGTTTGGGGTCAGATGATCTTGGTGTGAATTGTCCCAGATATTTATTTATTTAACTTGTAAATGTATGTGGATTCATACTACTGCTCTGATTGGCGATAGACCTAATGATACCTTATCTACATGTTAAATCTCTTTGGCATGTTGCCCTTATATCAAAGTTATACCACCGAGTGAAATAAAACTGCAATAACTCGTATCTTTACCTGTGCTATCTTTACCTATGCTCAGGATATTTTTACACATGACTATCTGACTTTATTGATATTTATTTAATTTTGATTATATACTTACGAGTATAATAGACACTAACACCCACACATTTGTTTATTATCTTTGATAAGCTACCTGCCCCGGCTTCACACGAGTTTCCGTTGCTTAAAGTTTTTTTTTATAAATTTCGTTATATAAATTTCAGTCCAATGTTACTTGCCGATAAATTAATAATGTGGATTTCTGTAGATGATACATTTTTATAACCTTTTCACATCCAAAAAAACCTTAAGATTGGGACTAACTTTATGAGTTTGCACTTGGGAAAAAATCTAAGTCGTGAGCTCTATTGAATGTCTTTCATAAATGAAAGGTAAACCATTTCCTAATGAATGTAAAACAGCGTATCGTGATGCGGTAAACGGGTTAGCAGCATGCGTTTGTGCTAATCAGTAAACAAACGTAAGTGTTGATAGCGCTGCTTTATCTATGTTGGCTGCGATTTATTATGTTTGTTACGAATAGAAAATATTAAGTATTACCCATATCTTTCTATGGCTATCGTCATTATTACAACATATTTTATTTACCTTTAACTTCATAAAAAAGTTCAATTCGTCAGCAAACAGCGAGTAGTCCTTAAATTCTGAACGTTTCCCAATATGAAGCATCAAAAAGATCAAAAACATTGTAACGATATGTTTTCCTCCAATATAATCAAAAGCGAAAGTATACTCACACAAATGTATCATTCCAGTACGGTGGCAACCCAGTATCCTGCGCCATAGCCAACGCAGTGCTGGATGTGATCGAAGAAGAACGGCTAATAGAACGTGCCGCTCGCGTTGGCAACCACCTCCTCACGCGCTGCGAATCGCTGAAGAACCGCCACAGGCTGGTGGGAGATGTACGAGGCAGGGGACTGTTCGTTGGAGTAGAGCTAGTGACGGACAGGGAGGCGAGGACGCCGGCTACTGCTGAGGCCAAACATGTTGTTAATAGGTGAGAAATTCTAAACATTTAAGAGCAGTTCTGTAGGGCTAGCACGGACCCTGGCAGCTATGTAATCATATAGTTTACGTCATAACCGACCAAATTGAGTGAACACATTGAATACATACGCATCTTAATTTATTTGACATGTCAACCTAATTTATCAGTGTTACGAAAACGATACGATAACGCATCTGTCAAATGTTATTAGCTAGCCTCTGTGGGATTCGGGCCGGGTTTTGGCTTTTTCAGAATATAGGTATTGTGAACACCAACACAGTAACAAGTATGATAATATCCATCAACTGTAGCCATGAATAGATTTCATTCGTAGAGATGCAGTTTGTTATCACATCCTGCCAGTCACTTATTGCTATGATACCCTTTAAATCTAAAATATCACGTAAAACTAACAAGCCTTAAGTTTAGATTGTCTCTTAACAAATAGGTAGAACGGAAAGTGGCATCTAGGGAACTTGTAAGAGCTGCTTGTTCAGATTCTAGTGCACCTACTCTTACAAACCGCGTGGCTTGTCTTTAACAGTCTTGTAACACTTTCCGTCAGAACAACCAGACCGATTTTATTATTTTTCTGCAAAAAGCTCCTCGTACCGTAAAAACGACACTTAATTAAGCTTCATCATAAACCTTCTTGACTTCCAGAATGCGAGAGGAAAAGATCCTGATCAGCCGAGACGGCCCGGACAGCAACGTGTTGAAGTTCAAGCCGCCCATGGTGTTCACGACGCAGGACGCCGACAGACTCGTGGACACGTTGGACAGGGTGCTCAGGGAACTCGACGGCACCAGGAGAGTTGTATCCAACCTCACTTTGGAGGTAAACCGCCGAATATTTACTATACACATATTCAAGAAGTTTAATTCCGAAAATATTAAAATAATGAACTCAAAAACAAATAAAATTATCTTCTTCCGCTTCTCGTGCCAATGGAATGTTATAAGATGAATTTCTAACTAGTTTAAGGTACATTATACTTGAAAATCTATAAACTTATAAGAAAGTCGTGTAAGTTACACCACTTATAACTCAAGAACGGGTGTACCGATTCTTATGATTTTTATGTTTTTGGATTTGTCTACATCGGGAATAGGATTATAGGTATTAAAAACATTGGCAAACTGACGAAAAAATAAATAAAAGCAAAAACTTTTGGCAAAGCATTTTCCAGTAACTTTTAACAGAACGAAGTTTGTCGGGGCCGCTAGTATTATAATGAAAACAGTACGTCTACCACAAATTGCCACTTTAAATTTACGTTATCGTTCGCGTAAAAAAAATGTATTGGGATGACACATGACATGACATGACAATGTCAATTCCCATACTTTTTATATGATTATCCCTATTTCCGATTAGGTCATGTCAGCAAAAGAGTGAGAGGTAACGCTACCATATTTGTAATTGTTTTTCAGGTACGCGTGACACCTATTGGCGAGGATGCATCAAGTTCTGATGCAATGAGGAACGCCATTCAACAAAGTATTAAAGCTACGTGATTAAAAATGTATAGCTTGTATTGTAAAAACAACGCTCAGGGCTACAATATTTGCAGATTCAAACGTTATTTTGTAGATATCTCGAATTGAACAGAGTTAATAATTATTTTTAACGATTTATTGACGATGGTGTCTTCATGGAACAACATAGTTAATAGGTCCTAGAAAGAGCCCCGTTTTATTTTTGTGATTGCGGAGGCCTCCGAACCATTAACTCTTATAACAATATTACAAAAACCCTATTTAGAAAGGACGTTTGCATGTCAACCTTAGAGAGATGCAAATGAGACGTTAACATTTTAATTATATTGATTTAATATGGCTATAGGGGCTTATGGTAAGGCTCATGCGGCGATCTTAGTTTCCTAGCAACGATGTTGGGGACTTTTTTTAGAAAAACTGCTAGTAACTGGATCTAATTAAATCACCGAGCTGAAACATTTTTTGGTTCAACGTTAGGAGAATTTAATATTGCTGGCCTAGAGTGATTAATAGACGCCTATTAGACGTCAGGTATATGTTCCTGAGTAGGTACCTTATATGTTAGATTTGTAATAATAATATTGATCTTCAGAAGTAATTAGAATTAATTACCTATTTTAAATAGGGATGTAAAAAGTAAAATATTTTTAGTTATTTTCTAAATCTAAATGGTCCTTAGTGTACTGTATAGTATTATCGAATAGTAGCGATGTAAGTAGTGTGATTATATTAATTATTTACAGTTAATTTTACACGCGGCAACGAAGGAGTTTATGATTTAGCTACTGTAGTGTTTAAATGTAATTTAACAAATTCGAACAAAATTAAATCTTGATTTGAATTTAACAGTTATAAATAAATGCCATTTGCAGAAAATATGTTTTATTTACTTTATTTAACCGTTACAATGTTCGGAAATATTAAAAAAATATTTGTGATATAACTTAACTGTGAGCACTTATTTCGGTAACCACCGAACATCACATTTATTGATTTAATTCAAAAGGACACTGAAATTAGGTTACATTATATTTAGCCCTAGTTTACCTTGACAGATTCTAATGAAAATTATTGCTATAGGTCAACTTATCCTCAATGATATAAATTAGATCAACAACAATCTAAAGACGTTATTCGTATTCGACAGTAACTCGTTCATCTATGATTGTTCGTCTTAGCTTCATCTCTTTGTACTCCTCTGAGTCGGGGCAATGCGGGCATCTCCTGTAGCTAGCAGTGTGGTCTCCATTACAATTAGCACACCTGGGCGGTACCATCTCAGGATCTCGAGCACAGTCCCGACTGAAGTGCTCCCCACTACATTTGACACACCTCACCCGCCCTTGGCAGTATCTCTGGGCGTGGCCCCACTTCTGGCAGCGATGGCATTGCTTGACTTTCGGCAAAGGACGCTCGACTTGCACGGCACATCCGAATATACTCTTAAGTTTTAACAATTTTCTCCCATCAGCATCATCAGGCACAATTACCAAAATAACTTTATTTTTGCGCTTGCGATCGGCATTCGTGTTCAAATCGTGAAGTCTCACTACGGGGATTGATGATGAATCGAATAATTCTTTCACTTGCGTAAGATTAACACTATCCGGTACACCTCTGATCACGACCTTCATAATTTTATTCGATGGATAGCTAAATGTGTGGTAAGGCATTTCTCTATCTTCGAAATATTTCACCATCTTTTCGTGATCTTTTAAGGTGTCGCACAGTATTTTAGTATAATGCGAGCCTTCTTTAGGACGATAGAAATTAATTCTTTTTGAGAGGATTTTTCGAACATGGCTCTGTAAGTCAGATGGGTGATGTAAGAAAATGTAAGGAACTCTATTTTTAGTCTTAGGCCACTTATATGGTAAGATATACTTGTCGTGAAAAACTATTGGCTCAGTCGGTTCCCCCGGGCTTTCATTGGCTGGCTCGGCAGGTGCCTCAACATCGCAGCCCACATGTTGAGCAAGTCTCTTTATTTCCGACAGAAGGAATTCCAGTTCCTGCACATTACCTGAAGGGTTTTCTAAAGACACTGGTTTCTTTGATTGTGCAGAGATTTTACACCTTTTCTGAATACTGGCAGCTAACTTTTCTATTTGTTCACACTTTTGAATGATCACTCCAGATGGTTGGTTTTGGTCCGCTAGCGTCTCACTCTCCCGTGTGGTCCCAGCGGGATCTGCATTAGTCTCTTCCTTTTCTTCAGCTCTGGTTTCTGTTGCAACTTGTGCTTGATTCTTGATTGGCTTTCCAGAACCATTTGGCCGTTTTTGGGAAGATCCCTAAAAGTTGTAAAATCGCTATGATAAATAGTAGGTAAGTACTAGCATTTTTTGTGTAGGTGAATTTAAATTGTCACAGCTCAAAAGAAACACTGTTGCCTTCCTGTGCGATATATGCGAGTTCGTTTTGCCGACTGTATATAAATATTAAAAATAAAACTGTCTTACGTACCTTTTTTCCTTTCTTTGGCATATTTAAATGTATTAACCTAAAAAGACACACTAATCAGGAAGATTTATTCCGTTCGTTTTATAAAAACCCAGTTAGTTCTCCTGACGTACTATCTGACAGTCGTAAAGTTTTGTACCCTACATTCATACAAACGCTGTCGATCTACCTGCAACTACATCGCTTTTTAATCTGATCGATTAAGTGCATACTGACTGCATATACATATTGCTACCCATCAATATATAAAATGGCATGCATCAAAATATAAGAAAATAGGTACATAAATAGCTATCAGATTTTCTTGTGCAGAAATATCTTACTGGTTCATATTTTTAAAGGTTTCCACCCTATTACACTATCGTTGCTAAAAGAAATCTAACTGAATTAGGTACTGAGTAGTGAGTAATGTAACTTTACGATTGATTTTACGACTCCATTAAAAATTGACGACAAGTTTAACAAGTGGTTATTTTCAAACTCCTGTTGAGATTTAAAGGGTCGCGGTTTCGATTAATTTCAACCGATGTCGACTTTTGCAACATATCGTAACACTGGTGGTGGCTGGTTTTCATTAAACAAGATTAAATAGTATTCCACATTAAAATTACTTAATTCAACTCATAAAATATTAACTGAGCAGAACTTAAAAAATCATAACAAGTTTTTTTAATCGTTCATTTCTTCAAAATAAATAGTTTTCAACTGAGTTTGAAGACTCATCGAATTAATTGCAGTTGAAATGGATTTAAATCAAATGTTATACTCTGATATTTCTTTGCTAATCACAAATAATATAGTTTTATAGACACATCAATAGGCTCAGCGGTCTTTGTGTTCAAAGCAACGGCAAGTCAAAGTAGCAAGAAGCTAACAAAATATAGCACAATACCGTTCCGCTCTGAACATAAGCAAAGCTTTAAAACTGTCGTATGACAAAAAGAAGGGCCTTTCAAACTGTCTTTATCATTGAGTAAACCAACTTTACTATGGAGCCATAAAAAACAACAATACGTTAGGCAAGACGGTACAGTCGTTAACAGAGCGCTTGCGTCATAAACTGCTTACGGTTTGTCTGAAACATTATTATAAAACTTATTGAAAAACTCATTTTTTTATTTTCTTTTAGAGTAATTTTAAGGGGAAAACAGTTTAACAAGAATTTCACTGAAATACATTTTCTCAACGTGACTGACCAAAAATCCTACGTACGAGTATGATGACGTTGCCATTCTTGTAAGTCGAAGCAAGACAAGTGTTTAGATGATGCTCTACTTAAATCATGCATGGACTTAATTTAGTGTAAATAAGACCATATTTACATAGGATTCAAATATGTACAAAAAATGTCTTTTGTGCATCGGATACCATTTTAGAAAACCGCATACCTATTTAAGAGGAAGGATAGCCGTTTGTTGGTGGCTTGCATTCACCGAAATATTTATACATAAGAGACTATTCGTCCGTTTTGCTTTCGAAAGGCTTAAACTATAGTTCATGCCAAATAAACTCGCACTTATATGTATAAGGTATTCTTGACCTTTGTGATACACACACAGCGGTCTTCTTTTTTTCATAATTTGGCATCTTCTGAGAATCTCAGAACTCAAAATATGTAGCAGTTCAGTTCAGATTAGCTAAAATCATGATGAAAATTTAGGTTGCTACACAAAACGTAAGCCCACCGACGCACCTTCAATGTCAGGTTAAAATGTTCAGACGTTTTTCGTGAACTGATTCCGGGGGTAATAATAATGCTCTGTAGGTAGACTCTTGAGTAGCCAGGTACGCTGGAGATTATTGACGTAGAAATCTGTTGAACGTTTGTTTTTATTCACTTTCATACTCCTCGCGCTATAAAAACGTAATCTCCGACATCCAAGTAATTTTGCTAGCCAAGATTGCTTACGGAACCCTCTTACCAAATAACACGTATGTGCCGCAATCTTTTTTATATCTTTTGAAGACGCTTGCAGCCGGCCGGGCACGTGCGCAAACTTACCATCGGCCGTTACATCAATCTTGTCTACCTTTGTCCGTCTTGTGCAACCTTTTCTTAGTGCTTCTCCAATCTAATACCGCCTTTAACAGTACAACTTTTAGTTTTAGATTACGTTAGGCGCGCTGCAGTAGTTGAGGCGTTCGTTCGCCGATCGTTCAGGAGGCTCCTGTAGACAATGAAGGCATTGAATGCCTGGACAATGCGAGGAGGAGCCCAGTCTGCACCGATTAGCTGGATTTATTTAACGGTCGCGATCTCGAAGAAGCAGATATCGGGACACTGAGGACGCCGAAGTTTAGCGACGGACGGGGCGAGGTGATTATAAAATGGACGCTTTTTATGGGCTATCTGAGCGTTAATAGTAGGTAAGAGGGGAAAAGTCAGATAAAATGTCTAAAGTTGAAGTTATAAACAGAAGGAATAGGGCAAATAATTAGTTCAGATAGTTCAGTAGTTTTTAACTAAACTTTTGTCATTTACGTGACGATTTTTTATGATTCCCATGAACTAATCAAAAGTTAAGTTATAGGTTTTCATCAAAGCAATTGACGGTAGGCGTAGTAAGAGTTTATTTTAGGCAAAGTGTATTTCAGATTTTTCCTATTTATATCTAATTATTTTACCAAAAATAACAACTCGCACAATTATCAACATTTATTTGGTAAATACATCCATCGATTGCCATTCCCAATGTCTTACTCTTATCGCCTCAGCATTTCTTATAAGCTTATAATAATAACTATCTACTTATATAGTAATTCTCAAATATACTCTCAGCTGCTGACGCCAACGATCGCTATCATGTATCAAGTATTGTTCAGTGAATCAAATATACATCCCCAATTAAAATGGACTAATCATCCATCAAGATGCTAAAGACATTGAGACAGTAACAATGAGACAGCTACTACAACATCATTTTAATGATGGAAGCCTTCACCCAGCAGTGGAATAAGACAGTAAAACAAATGAAATAGATACAAAATAGTACTTAGGTACATCATCTACCTACATTTTAAACAATAATCTCAATGTATCATTAAGTATGGAGTATTGAACTAAACAAGTTCAAACAACTTTAAACAAGATTTTTTTTAAACAAACTGTTCTAGGGCATGTAGCATGCTTATCCGAAA
Organism: Udea olivalis; assembly: GCA_947369235.1. Lineage (NCBI taxonomy): Eukaryota > Metazoa > Arthropoda > Insecta > Lepidoptera > Crambidae > Udea > Udea olivalis. The sequence continues at coordinate 7,606,590 of OX376347.1, forward strand.
TAAAAAAATTGCAGCTACTGTTTGCGCCAAACATACGGTTTCGGGAGTTTTCTCTCATCCCAGTTAGAAGTTTCAATCAACCCTTAGTTTGATAGCGGTTCAATTTCTCGTGTCGCTCTGTAGACGTCATGCATATAAAGTGATAGGGGAGTCATTATGTCGGAAAACGATTAACGAAAGTGGTGTGGCGCGCGCCACCCGCATGTGACGTCACGAGACTCGTGCTGTGACGTCAAAGCAAACCGCTGCTAGCAAATTGAAATCAAAATCGTCGCGTAATGAGCGATAGTATCTTCCTATATTTGATAATGTTGAATTTTAATGACTTATTTTTTACACTTTTTAGACTAACAGTCTGTTGCCTTAATGTAAATAAAATACTAGTTAAATAGTTAGTTTCCACTTCACTCACTGATTTTAACAATTTTTAAGAACATCATCCACATATTCTCTCGAGTGATAGCACTGGAAGTTAATCTCAATCTGCGTCAAAGATTGTTCACCCATTAATAATATATAATTCGGGTATATAATAATATAGAATATCGTGAATATATTGAAGAACAGAAACAGAGCCTTCAGGAACCTAGTATAAATAATGTCCGGTTTCTTCTTACTTTAATAAAAAAAAAAACGAAAAGTCATTTGCTGTAAAAATGAATAAACTTTTGCATTTTGTGGCCTGGATGGAAATATTTGTAGTGAAAAGTTAAATAAACTTGCATGCCAATCATAAAAAACACTACTTTTAAGAATCTAGTTGGGTTCGCTAAAATATACTCGCCCGTGTAGACTGTCTTTCCCGTCAAAATATAGCCTTAACTAAAAAAAAATAGCCTATGTAGTGACATACAGATAGAAATAGAAATGAATTATTTTGACACTTAAAATATACACAGGTTACAAACAAAGACAAAAAACATATATGCTTTGTGACCGATTTTAAAAACTCTGTCACGTGAAATTTTTGAAATAGGTCCAGTAGTTTCGGAGTCTATTCGAAACAACCAAAAAAATTTGCCTCCCTTTAATATTAGTATAGACTGATTGTAAAAGATTGATCGAATATAGAAACAAATAGAAGAAGTGAAATGAAATAATTAATCGTTAGCTTACAAACTGATAAGGTTGTTATTAAGAATGATTTCCACTGAAAAAAGCTTTAGAATGATGACAAGTAACTTATTGCTACTTCATCACAGTATAATGATTTTCGTTTGTTACCAAGTTACCATGTTGTATATCTTAAGGATTTATATATTCATTTATTAATTCTTAAGCACAGCCACATCTTACATATTAACACAGTTACAAATAATCTTATTCTAGGTAATATAGTCTTATATATATGACAATTCCAGCGTGCATAACATTTGTTACATAATGTGTAATTTTTTACAATAATAACGTGATAAATCGAAAAGCCAAACTATTTGTTGTGAGTACAAATAGATTGTATGATTTTCCTTTTTAAAAGGTCGACAACGCGCGAGTGATACCCCTGGTGTTGCACGCGTCCATAGGCCGCGATAACCGCTTACCATCAGGCGGTCCGCGTGCTTGATTGTCACCGACGTAGTATAAAAAAAAAAAACCAGTAAAAGAGTCGTGAAAGATGTCTAAATCCGTCAAAAGGATGAAACAGCCAAAATCTCACAACGACCGCGTCAGATTAGGGTGAGTTTACAAGAGGATAGTGAAGCAACGTGTGAAAATGTCCTAATGTCGATGCGGGGGGCATGCGGGCGGCACGCGCTGGTCGTTTGCGAAACTGTTTCTATTGGATCTCTGATTGTATTACAATATTTTTATGTATCACTTAGTAAAACATGCATTAAGCAATATCTCTAGAATTGACCGGCCTGTTGGTGCAATGGCAGCGATCCTGCCTTTAGCACCGGAGGTCGTGGGTTCGATCCCCACCCATGACAAACATTCATCTGACGAACATTTGTTTATGTGTGTCTGGTTGTTATAATCTAAATAAGTATGTATTTAGAAATATTAAAGTATGTTTATCAGTCTCTGACAGTCATAGTACAAGTTTTGCTTAGATTGGGGTCAGATGCTTTTGTCCCGGATATTAATTTATTTTATTTACTTATTCTTTCTATATCCATGGCTATCACAAATAAAGCGGAGCTGGTGCTATAGGTTCCAGATACTACGATTGAATTATAAGCCTCTTACCATCGGTCGATGACTCACTAAGAGCACATACTCTAAAAGAAAATACTACGCGCAGTGTTCTGTCGTGGTATGGTCACTAGAAATTATCTCGTTTCAATGCTTAGAATTTTCAATTTTGCAACAATACCAAATCTATCGGTCTGGTTAAAGATAATTCACCGAAATAAACTTGGTCAAATTTTGTGTATCTAAAAATTGCTTTGGCGGATCTAAGCCGTGATAATTCAATTTGACCAAACAGTGGTCTCATCAATAACATAGCATGGAAGTCACGAGTATGCCTAGTCTATCCTGACTTACAGACATGTGGTGTCTAATGAATTGCTTGCCTATGAATTCGCACGGGGGCAACAGACAGCGCCCGCCGGCTGACATATTGCTCTAAACGTGCCAAAGATCCCATTTATATTCGACTCAGACCCCGATCGTAGATAATGCTTTTACAATAACGACCTCGAGATGACGACGAATTCGATTTCAATACGGTATCCGTCCGACACCTATCTGTTATACGTCGACCTACCTACAGCATCGTTTGAATTTTAAACAGCCTAAAAATCCGATTTTGTTACGGATATGATCGCGGCGCATAATGGGAAATTAATTATTGAACAGATGATCTTTGAGATAAGACTTCGGAAAGTAATTATTCACATGCATAATGTATTTTGGGAGCTACTTTACGTGAGCATCGTTTAACTCAGCGAAGTAATGTTTTGGACTTAGGTTGATAGGTTCTACCTATTTCTTAGATAACATTAAAAACCAGTCCACCACAGCTTACATTTAAAATTTAAGAAACTATCCCTATCTTAGAACTGAACTTTGCAGATCCAAAATAATATTGCAAGAAAATCAATAATAATGTTATGTTATGATGAACTATGAATGGGATATTAACTCCGTTCAGATGTATAATACTCACTAAAAGATTTGAAATTTTAGTTGTACCTAGAGACCAATTTTTTATGAGGCCGCATATCAATTAAGAAAAGAAGGCTGTGCCGGTATTAAGAGACACTTGTTTTGTAATAGTTATTATCACCTGCGTACAGAACAACAATAACAATAATATCGGCCACTATTCAAAATGCCTTTACCTTTTCCCACCGGACAAGAGAAGGGTTAATTCCGAACCAGCGAGCAGTTTGACAGCCCGAACAAACCAATGTTCAATTTTCATAACAATGCCAGTTGTACACCACAATAAGCTTTTTACAAATGCCGGCAATCTTCCCCGGGCTAAGCAGTGGCAAAAAAGCAATCAGTGCGATCTCCGGGTATTCCGGGTAAAGTGCAAATCTGGTCCCGTTGCCACCCGATGCCGCCAGATGTGTAAAGGCAAATTGCGAGTGCACCTTGCACTTACAGCTCCCACGCTGAACTAAATGCTTCTATTAAATAATAACGAAACGTGCATGCAGGTTTAGTGTATAGTAAATAATGAAACGTAAACAGATTCAGGCAGATTATTAGTAATTTTAGCTGGCGTTCTGCGTTTAGGATTCCTTGGGGATTTTCGGAGCTTTGCTAGTGGTCAATACGTGATCGTGTTGGCTTCGACTTGGTATGTGCATAGAAGCGTAGAAACTAATGGCCACTTACGAATTGCTAGTATGTACTTAGGACTTCCTACATAAACATCTGTACAGTCAAAAGCAGAAATATCTATACCTTAGGCCTTGGGTAAGGTATAGATATTAATTATTTTGTTACACATGACCAGATACGAGTACCTATCTAAACAAAACAAATACACTATACACATATACCAACCACCAAACCAAATAGTAATACTGTGACCAAACCTACATTATGTAAGGCCGAAAATGAATTGATGAAATAATTAACTTTTATTTTGCATGGACCGGCGACGTCCTCACACCTTGTGGTTACCACTGAAAACCAGCGCCATGGCTCTGCTATGACATCAGTTGTAACCATTTTGGTAACAGATTTTTTTTTTGTTAGTACTTATTATTTTTTGTTTTGGTCTTTTGTTATTTTATTGTATTTTTTTTAATGTGTGACGGTTATCAAATGAATGCTTTTTTATTGTATTATATTCTATCTTCAATCCTCTCATTCATGCTTCCATGATAATGCTGAGGACTTCCCATTGTTTGAGAACACACACACATAAAACAAACGTGGAAAAAAGTAAATTAGATATTCTTAATATTTCTAGACGACAGGATCGGCGTAGTGCGCTCTAGCACGGAGACGCCCCTGCCCTATTTCCTTGTGTGGTACCTCGTAACACAGGGATATTAATTCCTACTTCGAGACCATTACGAGAGGTGTGTTGTCTGGCGCGTATTTTTTTTTTTACGGGCACCAAAATTCAAGAAATTGGCGGCAATACGGCGTTAAAATATATGTGATGACCATTTGTTAAATTGGTTATTTAATTGGAATGAGTTGAAACCAAATTACAACTTTTTTATTTCCGTTCATCATCCCCTAGCTATGTTCATTCATCATCCTTTGTTCAATAAAACAAAACACAAAATATTTAGCATTGTAGTCGTATGTACAATCTAGCTTTTTCTTAAATGTGTAATGTAGATACGTCAATTTGTATTTGTGAAGAAACGACGACCGATCTCTCAAATATAAAGTAAATTCAATTTAAGTAGGTAATCTAGTTGCTTTTGCTCGCCCTCAGTATTTTCAGGAGGTCGCCCGAATTCAATTTTATTTTAATTTCACGATAAAGTATCTTACGTAAGCTCTAGATTCGTTACGAAATAATTAGAATTCTGTTTGGGATTGAGATAGAATTCTTATTATCTGTATAAAAAGCCACCTTGAAAACACTTTTCTGTTGGGTAACATCAATAGTAAATTTACATAGCATTATTGACTTTGAAATTTATAGAGTTATAAATAAATCATGGGTCAATGTGTGGTGATGCGTATGGTGCGAAAGGTCGTGGGTTCGATACCCATCCAGTAACACTTTATATGTATGTCCAACAACTACTTTGACTTCTGTATTTGGGTGTTACCTATTCACCTACCCAGTTGAAATCAGTGTCCGGGGTGGACAGTGGAAGCTAGTAAAAAAACGTGCTTGTGTAGTTGTATGTTTGAAGGTCTTTTGTGATATTGTTTGTACAGTTGAGTTTAACACAGAAATATCAGATTTAATCTATATTATCTATGTGTAATTATTTACCTATTTAGAAATAGTTAAGTCTGTATAACAAACCTAAATAAGCCGTAGTAAAGTTCAAGTTCTTTTCAGTTAAATTTACCATCATTCACTAAAAAATGACTAAAAAATGTTATTATAGTGTTAATGAATTTATTGATAGTAAAATTTGAATTTAATAATTATGTAATTAATTGAAACAATTTAATCCTAATCTCTTTTCGATTTTAAGTGCCTGTCTCTCAATAATTGCATGCCAATTGTTGTTGGTTAAATGTGAGAAACCAATGTAATGTAATATATCTATATGTACCACATTTACTGCTATAAATTATTATCATTATTATTATTAAATCTTTAAATACCATCTATAAAATGCATTAAGCCCATGTGAAACTTGTGAGTAATGTTATCAAATCCCTGATAACCAGCTTGTTTCTCAGAAGGGTTCCGTGGAACTGTTTATGCAAATCAGAACCAGGCGCTTCGTGTCCCCGTTTGATATAGTACCGAAATAACCCGAGGGGTCCTTTTCAAATTCGCCCCTATGCAGGGACACGATCGAATGTTGGTTTTTTATTAGCACAGCTACAGTAATCTAGTTCAGGTGTGCTCTAGAAAAATCCTCCCGGATTTGAGTTCGCGTACGTTACCCAATTTTATTGCATATTGAGACGTACTGTTCTTCTGATATATTTCCAGACTCCGTGTTATATGAGGGTTCTGGGATGGTTACCTATTTCTGAAAATTCAGAGGAAAAAATTGAATTTCGTGGTGTATTTGTCAAAAGAATAGGGTTAGGCAAGGTGGGCGTTTCACTTAAACAATAATTTTGTCACCAACATTTTAAATTAAAGAAAAAGGTAAGGCTTATTTATTTTAATAATAGGATCAGAATTACCTTGAAGAATAAAAAGGCATTTTTATTAAAATACGCCTGAAAACCGAATCTCATGCAGACGAAATCCCGGCCGGACATAAATAAGTAGTCTCATGACATTCAAGTAATTTCAGGTACTTGTGTGAAGTGATTTACATTTTAATTTAAATGATCATTCATTTTTTTTATTTCAGTCTAAACTCTTGAACTCCTGAACTACTTAATTATCCTTATTTGCTTATTAAGAAGTAGTTAAGCTCACTTATTCCCAAAAATTGATAGAAAACTATGGTATGGTATTAGATAGAGTGGGTGTTGTAGTTTACCATAGCAACAAAACCACCGCTAGAACAACGTCATGAACATTTTGTTTTAATTTTAATAATGGATTGGCTTAGAATAATTACACCTAGAAGGATAGTTCCATACAAAAAGGCGTGCCATATTTGATGCCAAATTTAACTGTCAAAATAGCAACTCGTTACACATGTAACACAATTTCAGTATTTAACATGTATGAATACTACTTGTGTTTCCTTTTATGTTGTTGCAACCATTTACTGCACAAATAAACATTTTGAAGAAGCTCTTACCTCGAGCAATTAACATCGGTAAGTTCAGATCCAGACGTCCTGATATTTGTGGTATCAAAACGGATGCCCCGACTCGCCTTCTATGCGTAATTATTCTAAGTGGATTGGGTAAAAACCTGTAAAACTCAATTTCCGCCTCTTTAGTACTCCGGGCGGGTACCGATCAAGTTTTGGAGTTACTTACAAAACCATCGAGCGAATTGTCTAAATTGGTCGCAATAACACATTTATATCAACTCAAAACGGATTTTTTCATTTCTCAAACTGTAAAACATTATCATGTCATGTCAAATCCCATAATACATATATTTTTTACGCGAACGATAACGTTAATTTAATGTGGCAACTCGTGGTAGACGTGACACTAAACCTGTACGAGGGCGTATCTCGGCTTTAGTTATTTATTAGCCCGAGTATCACTAGAATCCCTGTACGTCAGCGGCTTCGCCCACGTTTAGCTCTAGGGCTCTTTGTTCTACACTAAGTAGTCAGTAATACCTGGAAGTGTACATTGTGGGCCACAATACATTGAGCCTATCGTCTTACTAGGAGCATCAGCCAGCAGTAAACTTCAATAGTGTGTTTTCACATAACCACAGAGTAACATGTTGGCAGCTGTAGTACGTCCGCTCGTATTATGCACCTTCATATACAGGGTGGAATTTTTTAACGCCACCTGGAGGGAAAGTACTGTAGATACATACTGGATACTAAACTAAATAGATATTAAATCTGATGGACCATCGAGTAAAAGTGCTATATCTTATCCAATTGAATTTGTCAGTTTAGATTTCATGGTTTTCCTTGTGTTTAATTTACCACGTTTATTAAAGAGATTTGATCCTTATGATCGACCCTACCGATCGATGCCGTAAAAGTAGTGTTATTTTTTTCGGATTTTACCCGGTTCGATTCCCGGGTGTGGCAAGCGAATTTTCGAAAATCTGTAAATACAGTTCTGTTTCTTTTCAAAAATAAAGGAATGTAATGTGTGTGCAATTTTACTCAAAGGAATGAGTAAAATTGTCTATCTCCAGAATGTACAGTACTTTCCCTCCAGGTGGCGTTAAAAAATTCCACCCTGTAGAGATAAGAGCTCAGCTTAGCCGGCAAAATGCTTCATCTCTGGTTGCACCTACTGGAGTAAAACACGAATGTTTCAGTCTATATCCTTCATTTATAATACACTTGTGGGGTGTATTACTAAAGCGCTCGAGAAACCAAGCCTTGCAAAACATAATAATAATAATACATAACCGTTCGCATATGACGATCCGCGTAATAAACTTTGCCCGCCCTCGTTCCCGCTATATTAAAGCTTAAAGTTCACCTATACGCGCTCGTACACGTCCTTTGCAATCTTTCCGTTGTTACCACGACCTGAATCAGCTTTTGTCCCAGATGAAAAGAACTGGGACCAGAAAGGGAGTATGCGTGAATAATTGAGGAGCCCCGGCGCTGAGAAATCTTAACAAAACTCAAAGGAGTGGTCCATTCTCGGCGCACGTGTGACGGCGCCCTGTAAACTTATATTCTACGACGTTGTAATGGGTGCGCGGACAATAGATCGGCGCCTGATTGGGCCGTTTTAATAAGTACCGGAGGCGCCTTATAACACGTGCAAATTTTTTGGAAGGAAGTAGGAAAATGTTTGAGAAAATCTTAAAATACGTTTCTTTAATAATCACAGTCTTTATTTGAGTAGAATTCAGTATCAACAATCCTTTCGAATCTTCATACAATGCTAAAAATACTGAAGATAGATTAACTGGAGAAATTAGATTTCGGACTCTGTCCCTCTGAGGTTTCGGTAACTCAGTGGTTTAGAGCAGTCACCCGGATTGTGAAAGACGCGGATTCGATTCCCGCTCGAGATCATCAAGGTTCAAAATCGAATTTTTATACAGTTTCTTATGTTAAAATATTCAAAGTAATACTAAAAATACTATTTAAAATAATTATATGTTAACCATTTATTGTTTGTGTCTACTTTACCCCACGTTGTTTCTATTGGGGTCTCCGTAAAGAAACTCGGCAATTAATCTTATCAAAAAAGTGTTTTTCTAATGCAGTTTATTAATAAGTTAAGATTCAATTTCCTTGGTAATTTTAAGTAGTAATTTTACGAGCACTAGCGTCATACAGTAAAACATGAATATACTAAAAAGCCCTATTTAAGAAACCTTAAGAGAAATCTAGGACAACATATAACATGATCATCTGACCACAATACTTAGTAAAGCTTGTATGACGGATTTCTGAGACTGATTTGACGAATATATTTAAGCATGTATCATTTAAAAAATATGCATGGCTTTACTCTATTAGGTACCAGGCAAGCAAGGAAAAACCCTCCATTAGGAATGCATTATATTTAATATTGACTGATAATAGCTCACTTTCTCGCAGTGCTACCTCGTTTCGCTTTACATAGTAATAGTTACAAAAAAAACTTTTTGACTTTAACCATTAACGACACTATTGGTGTAATAATAATAATAAATCGTTTATTTAAAGATAACATTGATCCATGGGTTAGTATCACGCTTAAAAAAAACTAATGTTAATTATAATATTTAAAAATTATAAATTAAAAAAATCATTTCTGATTATAACATTTGGCTCGCCTAGCCGTCAAAATAAGTATATGACTTATTTGATAACCAAGCGAACCATATGCTTCAGCAAATGAGAGTCATAGCTCTCGGCAATGGTTTTCAAGATGCTGTTGGAGCTCCCTCGTATTCTTCCTAACAACGAGGCAGTCTTTTTTCGTATGACGGCAAAAAAGCCGTCAGTCCGGCACTGAGCGAACATCTCTGACGCACTACAGAATCGAGGTAGGCCCAACAGCACCCTGAAGCCGTTGTTGTACTGGACACGTAGGACGTTTATCGATTTCTTAGTGTAGCTGGTCCACAGGTTGCTCGTGTATAAGTTTTGGCAATACGCTTGAAACAAGGTGAGTTTTACTTGATCAGTACAACGAGCAAACCTGCGAACCAGCATGTTACACCTTACCGCCAACGCCCTACGTTCCCTCTCGATGTCAGCATGGTCTTTAAGATCATCACTAACATAGTGTCCCAGATATTTAAACTGGTAGACTCTTTTTAGCTTTTCCCCATACAACAAGAGCTCAGGTACTTCGCTTGGACATTTACCGACTGTCTTAAAAACCATGTATTCGCTTTTCTTAATATTATAAATCAGTCTGTGACTTTTGGCATAATCTTCGCAAACCCGTACCATCTTTCTGAGCGCACCCATCGTTGGACTCAGCAGCACCATGTCGTCTGCATAACTTATGTTATTAATACAGACATTATCTACCCAGCAGCCGACACGCATGCTGCTGAGTGCAACGATGAGCCCATTGATGTATAGGTTGAAGAGCCTCGGGGATGTTAGCCCTCCCTGTCTTACCCCGCACTGCAGACCATACTCCACAGAGAAAGTGTTAGCCCATCTGACTGTGTTGATTTGGTTAGCATACCAATATTGCATCAATGCGACACCCTGCTCCCTCAACTTTCCCCAGAGGATATCGTAGGACACCAAATCGAAGGCCCTGGAGAGGTCAAGGAAGCAAGCATAGATGGGAGTTTGCCTATCCGTATAGTACCTGACAGCGCTGTAGCACACGGTTCCTCACCTCGATTTCCGTAGTGTCCCGGGTTCGATTCCCGGTCGTGACCATTTAGGAAACAATATTTTCTGAATGGACTCGGGTCTCGGTGTGCTGGGAGACGCCCCTGGCTTAATTCTTTGTCTGGTACTTCGTAACACAGGGATATTAATCCCTATTTCGAGACTATGACAAGTGGTGTGTTGTCTGGCGCATATTTATATTTATTTATTTGGATTTTACTTGAGAAATTACTTGGTTTCACTTTGGTCGGACGTTCGCCATCAGGAATTTCGTCGGGCGAAATTTGGATGTGTATACGAAACCAGCAAATAGAGCAAATTCATTGAGTCTATTCGAGAAAGTAGAGAAAATTCAACGCATTCAACGTGCAAACACACCACTACGTTAAAATACGTCAAACGATGATTAGCGATTTGATCAAGTAGGTAAAGCAAAATGCTACGAATTTGTTTATTCGACTAAAATGGGTAAACAGATAAAATTTTCTTATATTTTCTAAACACTTAAATCCCTTGACTAGTGGTTTCCTAAGTTTCAATCGTTTTTATTATAAAAAACCTATTTGACACTGTCTGAGCTACCTAGTATTTCTTTTTCATATTAAATAATATGAAGTGACCTTACAATGCACGTAGAATAATTGACATCCCATGACACAGAGTAGGCTCATTAATAAATATTCGATAACTACTTAAAGTAGCTTGTCCATCACATTAGCCCCTAATGCGAGCTCTGTGTAATATTAATACGAGCTTCAACTGCCACTCAATTATTGACTAGTACCTATGCATTTAATATAACGCGAGTACTGCATTTTGGATCCTTAGGGTAAATCTGAAAAAAAAATCTAGTACATCTTACAATAAGATCATCTGACCCTGAACTAAGCAGAGCTTGTACTTTGGGTATCAGAGCTGATTACCACACTTTAATTTTCATAATACAGACACAATACAATCACAAATGTTCAGCACATTAAATTTCGAACCGCATGGGGATCGAACCTACAGCCTTAGGTAACAGGAAACGTCTAACAATGTGCCACTCAAATTCGTATTCCTATCTGTTACCGATTGGTGCAGCGGGTGATTTCTAGATATGAACTCTACTACTAGATAAGAACTCGGGGCCTTAACGAAGTCTGTAAAACGACCAAATGTCCGCAAATAAGATCGAAACCTAAACTAAAATTTGTTATTTCATATGTTGTCTACATAAACACTAGTTAAAATCGTTAATTCTATTTGCTGATTGTTTTAAATTCTATTCAGATGATTGTTTTAACAAGTTAGTACAAAAATTTAACTGTTATAAAAAACATCGCCTAATGAAAAAGGTATTAATAGTCAGCTAAATAAAATAGAGTAAAGAAATCATCACATATTTTCAGATGGATACCCTGCAACGCTCTTCTTTCAAACACGTTTCTGTGAAACACTAACCAATCTACCATTCCGAATAGCTTTTCAGTTCTCATGCAACTGTTTTTCATTTCTATCTGAAATACTTGTTAATCAGTCGAGAGGTAGTTTCGCGCAAAACTGTTACAAAAAGTACCTAACAAAAAGTATTTCCATATTTCAGGTTGAAAAGTTTGATGTACTCGTAGCTTACAACAAGAGCACTCTTAAAGCCCAAAGTTGGCAAAGAAAAATGTCGGAAACTTAACAACAACTAGAACTTTATAACGTGCAATAGAAAGAAAATGTACTTACACAGTTTGCAATAAGACCATTAAATCACAGAGAGTGTAGTTTTATTTATTTATTTATTTATTTATTAGGACAACCAACAAAACAAACACCAATAACAGAATAGTTTTATAACACACACGGACTAAATGCTAAATGTCGTCTTAATTAAAGGCTGCCACGACATGCAATGTGGACTAAACACTTACTATGTATTGTTTGCTAAGGTTTAGGTATGTAGGTCTTGAATAATACAATGGCGTCGGGTTGGGGCGAGCCTGTAGTAATGCTCTTATTTGAAAATAGCTCCTTGCTGGGGACTCCAGCGACCACACCCGCCGTACTCATAAAGCAAGAACCTATTTCGTCTACGTTGCACGTAAGTAGTTACATTAAAATATTTGTTTCTCTCACTTATAAATAATACTTAACTTTTCTTAATTTGAGCAAAAAACGAAATAATAAAAAGTGTCCTAACAACAAACAGCTTATTATTATCAATTAAGTAAAGCAATAATCTCTTTTGCTAACTACTTAAATAAATAAAGTATGTAAACGAATTTTTCCTTATACTTCGTTACAAAGATCTCCCCGAGCTTACAAGGACTCCTACAAAAATTAGGCAACATAGGCACAGAGGCGTTCACATCAACCTTTACAAAACCATTGCAAAACGGGTCTTATGTCAACTGCATAAGGTGTCCCTATGTTAAGGTTGATGTGAACATCTCTGTTCTTACAAAAGGAAATGCCTTCTGACAGAATCCTTTGTTCCCGTGTGTTTTACCCTAGGGACAGAACATGGTGAGCGATGGCGTTCTGATTCATGTTATTGTACCCTGATACCTCCCTGTTAGTGAACAGGAAATGATGTGTTTACCTGTATGTTCCACGTCTCGGTATTGTTTCGGCTTTAGCATAGCATCTCAAATTATAGCTGTTGTATGTACCTTTGCTGAATATACAACCCTACATGCTAATACTACACAACAGCTATATTTTACACAAAAATAGAAACTACACTATAGCGGGATATTCCGCTTGAGTCCCTAGGATAGGTCGAATTTGTCTAGTTACTATTTTTGTGTAGATAGAAGAGGTAGAAGAGATTGATCCAAGAAGCGGTGGCTCGACGTCGTTAAGGGTGACATGCGTGCCAACAGACTCGCCACTGAGGATGCACAAGACCGCGCGAAGTGGGCCAAGAAAATAAGAAAGACGGACCCTGGGACCCCACACACCAGTGTGGGTTCACAACCGGGATAGACCGCACGGATGATGATGACTATTTTTGTGTAGAAAATAGTGCATTGTTAAATCCTAAAAATAAAAATGCAGTTGAGCTACATTTTACTTCCTATTGTGGATTATTGCTGTATTAATGACGTATTTGGAATTAAGCTAGACTGCAATGAACTAGGATTTTCAAGATTACGTGCGGCCAGTAATTATTAAAGTGATTATTACAAAATAAGAGAAGTTAAGTAATGTCGTATATTTGTTTATGACCAAAGAACGGTCACGGTCGAAGTTGACAGTGTTAATATAAATAAAAGAGCTAAAGAACATTAGTTGAAAGTCTTAAAGATTTATTGCATTTTTTGAATTGAGATGAGATATTTTAGTAATAGACATTAAAGTGGACACTATCTTTACGTCGTAGACCAAATTAAAATAGATAACATATAACATACATACCATCACGACTATATCCCAAACGGGGAAGTGACTTTTGTCGTCATGGTGAACGGAACACTCATAAGCCTACTTTTGGGTTTTGGGTTTGGTTCTAAAACAAAATGTGGTAGATGGTGAGCCTTCCGCCGTTAAACAGAAACAACCCCAATGAAAAAGTGGGCTCAACTGTTTGTAGCCTATTTTCAAATGTATTTAATAACACAAAGTTAGGTTAGTACTAATCCCAATATAACACTCACTGATTATGCTGAAACAGCTTCTGCTAGATACGGCATAAAAGTACTAAGTAAGTACCTATCCAACGCGAGCCTATTCCTTGCAGTCGTTTTTGTAATAAATAACCGAAACAAACTTGGCACAAAAATTCTGTCCGAATATTTCGCAAAATGGAGCCTATAAAGCTCTGACATGTTTCGTCGCAGTAAACATCACGATATTTTGGTTCGACATATCTTGGCTTTTAAATAACTCCCGAACTGTCCTTGAGCGAGGGACTAGTAACGTATTTACTATGTCTGCATCGCCAAGACTGCACTGAATCGCCGAAAATAATTCCCGGTGGAAATGTAGCAAATAGCGAGCACTGAAAGGCCTGCGGGCATCGGTGGAGCGGCTTAGGGTTGGCCGATGTAGCATCTGGTTTCAGAAGCTCGATAGGTACGCAATATTGACATTTGGAAACGATTCGTTTCTAATAAAAGGTGAATTTCAATCATTAGACTTCTGTTTAGCGGGATGATTTAAATGGTGGCAAGGAGATTGAACTGGCAGATCACGCTTTTATAAGTTGCATTTTAAAACGCGGGTTGTGGGGTCGATTTAGGACTCGAACTATAGTGATCCTGGTAGGACCCACACGACATACATGTGATGTGTTAGTTGTAAAGTCAATTTCTGTTTCTGTATTCCTAATGAGTCTACCTCATTAGGAATACAGAACAATATCAGTTGAGTATTTGTCAAATATTTGATCAGACCTACGAGGAAGTAGAAATTGTAAGGGTTGAGCATTCTTAACTTTTAAATGATTAATTAAGGAACCAGCTGATAAGTTGCCAACTTTTTTGCACTCTTGCTGCAAGAACTTCCTTAAAATAAAGAAATAGTAATTGTTCTTATTACTACAGATATTGTTACGAATAGAACTCAAATAAAAGATCTTGACAATGTATTCCATTGTCTGCGTTTCTCCTAGCTGAATTAATTGTCTAAAATATGTTTTTGCCGAACCCTTGATTGATATGATTTTGATAAAACGTGGCAGATGCCCATACTCACAGATAGTCACTTCTCGTACTTGTGCAACCGTGAGAAACTCGGGTTAACCGTGCAGCGGGCGCACCTGGACTCAGGCACAAGGATCAATTTCTAACCAATACATACTATTATCTACGTGTGAACGGTTAATTGATAGCAGATAATAGTGCTGACTGCCATTGTTCTGCATTGAACATTCTAGGTGCTTTTTTTTATTGACGAGATTTAGGTTATTTGAAGTTAGTACTACCATTTTTCAAATCATATAATATTTTGAATTTATGTTCAGATTTATAGTAAACTTCACATTTCCCAATCTCGACATAACTAAACCTAAGAAAAAATCTATTTAAAGTTTAACATGTTCTGATATTTGAACTCCTTACTGAGTTACTACGAAATCATTTACGTGGAATTGCTTAATCGTAAATACTTTCTTCATTAAAGAAGAAAGTTTTGAGTTAGATCATTATTTAATTGATGCATTAATGATGAAAGAATGACGTTACAAACATACGTAAAGGATCGAGTAATGGAAGAGAATGGAATACATGGACATTTCTTTCCTATTTTAAAAAAACATGGTGGTATACACAATTCTTTGACGAAAGTTTTTGTTTCTGCTGTAATTTTTATATCCGATTCATATTAGTTTTTTTTATGTAAAAATAAATGGGACGAAATATTACAAAGATAACTTGACATATTTCATATTATTCTTTCGTTACCGGAATTCAGACTGTTAAGTAAAATACTGTAATAGATCATATTTTCTAACTTTACTAAACTTCCAAAGCTTGCCAATAATACTCTTTCTTAACAAATCAAGGGTCTCATTATTTTAAACAGCGCACGTTCCCATATAGCGCTGAAAAGATCTTTTGTTCCGCTGGAAAACACTTGGGCAAGTCAATCGCCATCTCGGCCCGTTAGGCTTTGTGCACAGCGCAAATTAATGACTCACGAGCAGCGTATGCAGGGTTAAGTTTCACCTCCCTTGTTGAGACCTGTGTTTGATTTTTAAAGCACATTTTAGCAAGTAAGGGTTAAAAGAACGAATATGAAACCATGAAAGAGCTGTAAAGCGAGTAAGTATTTAAAATGCGAGGGAGGCTGTTTCTGCAAAAAAAAACTCCATCAGTGAATTACTGACTTGTAGGAACAAAAAAAACAGTCTGGTTTCCATATCATTTCTTCTCTTCTACAGTGTAGAAAAGTTTAACGGTAAAGTTTACATTACAAACATATCGTGAAACTAGACATTTATACGAAATGTTTGTAATGTAAACTCTACCGTCTTTAGATATTCTATTTTATATCTAAATATAGAAAAAACTGGAAAAACTCGATTTCGGCCCTTAATGATCTCGAGCGGGAATCGAACCCGCGTCTTTCACAATCCGGGTGACTGCTCTATACCACTAAGCTACCGAAACCTCCTCCTTGAAAAAAAAACAGGCATTGTAAAATGCTAAAATATTCAAAGTAATATTCTATTTTAGTTGGAAAAACGAGGTGTAGGTATGTTATCTGAGTGTATACAATTTTTATTTGCTAAATCCACTGCAAGACAATATCATGCATCGTTTGCAAACCAGTTTGCTGTCACAGTTAAGTCTAACGGTTCCCATCTTTCTGCGCAATATCAACAGGGATGACCATTAACATAACAATACATCTGGAGCCGTGTGAAAGTAGAAGCGCCTTCGCAACCCTCTTATAAACTTGAATTATTGTCGAGTATAATAATTATATTTCAGTTACGATTGCGTACGTTCCCACCGGGCGAGATCTCCCCCTAAGTAAGTACAGGTAAACACAGATACGTAAGACGTTCGAGGGGTAGAAATCAAAGCGACAAAAGAAGGAGGCCATTGTGTGCGCTTACGCAAGTGACCCACGTGCGCTGGAGTTCCCACGGGCGCGCGGGGAGGTATACCCGGATCCATATAAAAGGCCACAGGGACTCCAAAACGATCACTTCCGAATTTCACAAGCAACAGTGAACAACCCAGGGGGCTGGGCCCCCAGGGCTCTTTGCGAAATTTCTACGTGAAGCAAAATTTGCAAATTCTATTTACCAATAGTTTGTCAATTAATAGTTGAAAACTGAAGTGGTGTTAATTAATGTTTCATTACCGGGAACAGTTTTTATATCGAAAATTAGTTCTCAAAGGCCAAGCGAGGCAGAGACTACTCGACAATTTTTGCAAGGTGAGTTGAATTTTCATTCGTTTATTATTTTGTTGTGATCAGTGTAATTTGAACCTATATTCTTTATTTTTATGTTCAATGCACTTTATTATTATTTATGACTTCATTCATAAAGAATCTTTGAATCTCGTGTTTTGTTAAATTTGGTAATTCCTTAGTATTTTCACTCCACCAAAACCAAAGTAGATAGACAACAGACAGAATATTATATGTTAGTTGTCTGTTGAACTAAATGTTTTTTGTTTTGTTTTAGATGTGAGAAGCAATTTGGACAAATAATGTACCCGTACGTATATTGAAAGCTCCTACTCACGCAATCGAAGTTTGATTTTGTCGTGGACACGACTGGACTGAAAATGTTTCACCATCAGCGAAACCACCAAACATACAGCAATGTGCGAAAAGAAAACATCACAACCAAGGTGAAGTGAGATCATTTTCTAGATTCCCAAAGATAGTTTAGGCTTAGGTATATTAGGTTTAGCTAAGTAGATAAGGTCTTTGTAAATATGTTGTCATAAAAATAGGTTCCATTCTAAAGTGTATCCAAATAATCAATCGTAGTCATCATCTGCGTAGAAGTGTCAATTTTTTGTGCCTTAATGATCGGTATTGTTTGTTAAACTTCTCAAGTTATCATTCATGTTTTCTTTTTTATGTTACATTTCTTTGATGTTAACCGGATCTCTTGTTATCGTTCTTGTTAAAACCAAATAACTTTCAGTCGTACAAAAAATTGTTTTAAATCCAAATCTCGCTCTGAAGTGTATTTATCTCAAAAATACGGGTTCTATCAGATTTTTTTTCCCCCTCTTTGTTTTGACTTTCTGGTAAAGATTTAAAGTTAAGTTTTGTGAACGGTTAAAGTTTTTGTTTACCAAATAATTTGCAGCTCGCCCAACAAACAAAAATCAATCCAAATCTTGCTAAGCAGTGTTACTAAATGCATCGTTACGTTTATCTTTGTACTGTTTTAATTTGTAGTAACAGTTAAATTTTGTTAAGTTTTGTTAACGGGATCTCTTATTTTCGTTTTTGTTTAAACTTAATGATTAGCAGTTCGCATACTAAACCATTTTGAAATCCAAAAATTGCTTTTGTCGCAAAAATACGGATTCTGTTCAGCATTGTTAAGTTTCTCTCTTTAATGTTTCATCTTCCTGATAACAGTTAAAATTATTTGATTTTTCTTAACGGGACGGGACGGGTTATTAACGTTATTGTTTACCAAATAATTTGCAGCTCGCACAACAAACAAAAATCAATCCAAATCTTGCTAAGCAGTGTTACTAAAAGCATCGTTAAGTTTATCTTTGTACTGTTTTAATTTGTAGTAACAGTTAAATTTTGTTAAGTTTTGTTAACGGGATCTCTTGTTTTCGTTTTTGTTTAAACTTAACGATTAGCAGTTCGCATACTAAACCATTTTGAAATCCAAATATTGGTTTTGTCGCAAAAATACGGATTCTGTTAAGCATTGTTAAGTTTCTTTCTTTATTGTTTCATCTTTCTGATAACAGTTAAAATTAGTTGATTTTTCTTAACGGAACGGGACGGGTTATTAACGTTTTTGTTTACCAAATAACTTTCAGCTAGCACAATAAACAAAAATCAATC